>OY294056.1:85899925-87149925 GCA_958510865.1 Myrrha octodecimguttata
TGGGGCTCGGAAAACCCGAGAGTTATTGTTGAAAAGCCTCTCTATCCTCAACGTGTGACTGTTCGGTGTGGTTTATGGTCCGGCGGAGTCATTGGACCTTACTTTTTCGAAAATGAGGCTGGAGCAACAGTTCCGGTGAATGGATTGCGCTATCGAGAGATGATTAATGATTTTTATGGCCGGAATTGGATGGTATTGATCTGGACAACGTTTACTTTCAACAAGACGGCGCTATGTGCAACACAAGCAACGAAACCATTTGATTTTGCGGGAAAAGTTTCCGGACCGTGTTATCTCTCGAAGAGATTATCACAATTGGCCACCGAGATCTTGTGATTCAACACCTTGTGACTTCTTCCTTTGAGGCCACGTGAAAGAGAAGGTCTACGCCAATAGCCCAGCGTGGATTCAAGACCTCAAAGATGGAATTCATAAGGCTATCTAGAACATAGGGCAGCCACTTTGCCATTTGGTTATGAAAAATTTCATTAAAAGGATATGGTCCTGTAAGCGTGGTCGTGGTGTTTATTTGCCTGATGATATTTCCCACTATTAACGGCATAGTTTCTTCTTTATAATGAAATAAACATCCGATCATTTATATTGAAAAATTGCATTTTTCTTTGAATATCAAAATAACACCTCTTATTGGAAAACCCTTTACTTCCCGTCGAATATCTGCTGAGAGCTTAAGAAAGTATTCATCAGCTATTTCTTTGTAACCATCAAAACTATCAAAAATAAATCTCACCCAAAATATGTTCAAATCAACAAGATCTCCTCTGACAGCCATAAAAAAACATTCCACATCTACAGCTTCCATTCTTCTGTTCACCCTGTTCGAAGCTCCTCTGTTGACTTACGAATCGAAGGTATCATAAAATGTCTACCCGGTCAAAGTGACAAATATTATTGCTCTTATCTCCCTGCTGCCGTCTGCCTTACCGCGCGATCTCGAAGATCCAATACTTCAAGAACCGCAGGTCAGCTACACACGGATCAGCTCAGGCCTCTGGGTGGGCCATCGGGCCACCCGCGGCCACGTTCACACTCTTAATTTGTCCGTTTGCGTCCCATTCGGTCTGAAATCTCATTATTCGGACACGAATTGTAAATAAATCAGCCAGAGTTTTATGTAGGTTTAGGATTGCCCCGGCTCATCGGACAGGTACGAATGAGAACCTGAATAAAAGTGAGTGATGAGCGGCCGGGGAACGCGAAGTTTGATTGCTTAATTAAGTGCATTAACCAGTTGGGAGTTTTGGGTATTATCTTCTGGTGTGACGGCGTGAAGAATGAATCGTTTGGGTCTGTTTTATGAGTGTTTCGTTGTTTCTTATCTGCCTTTTAATTTTTGTGATAGGAGAGAACGTTGAAATGTTACAGGTTGCTGAAATAAATATTTGCGTGCTGGGAGCAGGGCTGGGCAAAATACATGCTTGGCTTAATTGAAATACAAATTACAAAATACCTTCTCGCACGTATTTGAAATACAAAATACAAAATACTTTCGAGTCGGGTATTTGAAATATGAAATACAAAATACAGTATTTTGGCTATTTGTATTTGAAATACAAAATACAAATTATAAAATACATTCAGGTGTTACGTAAAATGTGAAAAGAGGACAACTAATTCAACACACCCATTTAATCGCCGAATAAAGAATTTCCTTTCAGAAACACAAGATTTTTTAATGTAGTATTAGACAAACAGCCTCATGTTGGGGAATGAATAAAACCTGCTAAAGAAAACAATCCTTCTTCAGGTCCTGATGAGCACAAACTTGTTTTATATTGTATGAACACATTTTCTATATAAGGATAAAGGCTCGTACTCATGGACGCGTCAAAAAATAAAAATCGTGCGATTTTTACGCTCAATGTCAGTAATTTGTGGCTCACTTCTGTCACTAAGAAAACGCGCGATTGTTCATGAAATAACACTTTTCAAATTGTATGAATTCATTTCAGCGTGGATCTGATTCTTCAGCAAGTATAGTAATTGTTTTTATACCTTTATTTTACAAGGGATTGATTGAATTAATAGACGCTTTGTATTTATTGGGCATGCACATAGCTATCGGATAAATTTTTTTTGCTGGAGTCAGTTTTTTCTGCAGAAACGATTGTTTCAGAAAGCTAAATCAATTCAACAATTTATCATAAGAAAAGACATTTTATTTTCGTCTTGATGTTGGAAAGGCATTACATTACATGCATATTTCAAACTGTGATAAATATATCGTCACCATATGATTGCAATTGAGTACATAAATACATAATTCCTTCAAAACAATAATAGTTGAAGATATTCTCTTCAATATATCTCTTCATCCATTGTATTAACAAGTACCTATAATCATGACAGACGAGTATGAACAATCTCTTGAATGTTTTGAATATCCCGCCATTTTCTTGAAGTTGAAATTATTCAACTACAAAAAAGGAATCGCGCGATTTTGGCGGGAGAGCATTTGACAACTCAAATGTCATCGCTTGAGCTACAAACGAGTCCATCAGTTTGCGCCTTAATGTTCAAGGATGGTAAGCTTTTTGCTCTTATCGTTTTTGGAAATTGACCAACTCTAACTCCATGTTGAAATGACCATTGCGCAGGACCTTTTCTTCCTTTCCATTTGCCGAAAACATGATTTCTAGCAAAAGAACTAGATGAAGCAGATGAACGTTGCGCCATCTGAAGGAAGATTCAGAGACTATTTTCTGTAGAGCGCTCAGCGCCTCATGTATTTGTTCAAAAGTATTTCAAAGACAAAAGTATCGAAATACAAAATACAAAATACTTCAGCGTCAGGTATTTGAAATACCAATTACAAAATACATTTTCAAGAAGTATTTGAAATACAAATACAAAATACGTATTTGTATTTCAAATACGTATTTCAATTACAAGTAATTGAAATACTGCCCAGCCCTGGCTGGGAGTGGATGAAAAATGCGGGGAAAATATTTTCAATACAGTATATACATATATTCTTTTGAGATGAGCAGTACATTTTTTTAAATCAAACAATTTGTGTCATAACAGTATCAGCAGAAGAAATGTAAACGGGGTACCATACATTTTTACGTATGATACAAGAGCAGAGATAAAAACCTCAGGAAAAACTCTGTCTCCCCGTATAAGTGTAATGAAATTGTTGCTTTTTATTGAAGGGCTTCTTTTTCATCGACAAAATTTCTTCTCTCGTATGTGGTGCAGGTTGAAATCTTGGAGTCACACCTGAAAACAAAAAAGGAGACGATGAAAAACTAACATGAACTAGTAAATGGTTTAGTACTCAACAAAAAAGGAGACGATAAAAAAACCAACATGAACTAGTAAATGATTTAGTACTCATTAAATTAATTTGAAGTTCACTATCCATCTCAAGAATCAGACACCGAATGAATTGCCTCGAAACCATCGTCAAATTTATATATTGGACAAGTATTAACTAAATGTTCTATTGTTTCCTCTTCTTCTCCGCACTCGCACCTTGGACTTTCGACCGAATTCCATTTGAAGAGGAAACTATTACAGCGACCATGACAGGTTCTAAGTCGATTCAAAATGCACCAAATATTCCTAGGAAGATTGAAACCATGAACAGTAAATAGCTATAAGTATTATTTATCAATGAGGTTACCTGTAGAAATCATGTAAAGTCAAATTCGGAATTAACATTTGGGATTTTTTCTTCGTTCTCTTTTCACAGTGCGTTATCATTTCGTCACGATGTCTGTAATTTTCGAATTTTGAGCGAAAATGGTCTTTAACGATTGGTTTGAACTCACTGAAGGAGAATCCGGGGTCAAATTCAATTCTGTCCATCTGTCCGGCCGTATGTGTTCTAACTTTCGAAGGAGAAGACTTAGCGTCTTGAATTCTCTCCGTCCGTCCGTAGGTGCCCTAACTTTCTGAAGGACTTAGCGACTTGAAATTGCCAGATTAGGTTAGGAGTCCAAATATCGTGGTTAAGTTTGTTAATGGGTGGAATCGGTTGGATAGCTTCGGAGTTGGGCCATTTGAAATTGTGAAGTTAATTCCTCGATATCTCATGAAGTATTGACTCGATTAAATTGAAATTCCGTCGACAGTTTTGGAATACCAACGCGCAACTTAGAAAAGAATTTCGTGTGGATCTAGTAGTTACAAAGTTTTAATACAGATGTTATTCGAAAATTGTTATAATTTTTGATGACAAATTTTTTTTCTCTGAAAATATTGATGAGATTTCAATGACATTTAGCACAAACCTTGGAGTTAGTATTCAACAACAATGTTCCAAATTCCAATTCGATCCGATATTTACTTCCGGCAGGGCTGGGCAGTATTTCAATTATACTTGTAATTGAAATACGTATTTGAAATACAAATACGTATTTTGTATTTGCATTTCAATTACTTCTTGAAAATGTATTTTGTAATTGGTATTTCAAATACCTGACGCTGAAGTATTTTGTATTTCGATACTTTTGTCTTCGAAATACTTTCGAACAAATACATTTAGCGCTGAGCGCTCTACAGAAAATACTCCCTGAATCTCCCTTCAGATGGCGACGTTCATCTGCTTCATCTAGTTGTTCTCAATCTCAATCATGTTTACGACAAATGAAAAGGGAAGAAAAGGTCCTGCGCAATGATCATTTCAACATGGAGTTAGAGTAAGTCAACTTCCAAAAACGATAAGAGCAAAGAGTTTACCAACCTTGAACATTATCATGTGTTCATACAATATAACACAAGTTTGTGCTCATCAGGACCTGTAGAAAGATTATTTTCTTTAGCAGGTTTTATTCATTTCCCAATAAGAGGCTGTTTGTCTGATACCTATACTAACTACATTCAAAAATCTTGTGTTCCTGAAAGGAAATTCTTTATTTAGCGATTAAATGACTGAGCTGAATTAGTTGTACTCTTTTAACATTTTCCGTAACACCTGAATATATTTTGTATTTTGTATTTCAAACATAAATAGTTAAAATACTGTATTTTGTATTTCATATTTCAAAAACCCGACTTGAAAGTATTTTGTATTTTGTATTTCAAATACTTGCGAGAAAGTATTTTGTAATTTGTATTTCAATTGAGCCAATCATGTATTTTTCCCAGCCCTGACTTCCGGGGATATAATGAGAAAAAATGTGGCAAATTTCGTTGTTATTTGGAATGTTAACGTTATTTACGCAATATCTCAAAAAGTACTGATGCAGTCAGATTGAAACCTCGTAATCAGATGGAGACTACCAACACGGAACTTGGTGCAAAATTTCGTGTTGATCTGATTGTTAGAATTTGAACAAGCGCGCAAAAGCTCCTGACCTCACGTTAGGGCTTTTCTATTTTTGTTTAGCAAACGCAATATATTTTCGAGTTGGGTGGGAGTTTCGAATATATAAAATTGTATTATCCAATATATTTATAGATTCGATCTATAAAGCAGTGGTAGCTCATAGATTAGGATGCATGCCTCATGATCGTGAAAGGGGTTCAAGCCCTTTGCAGGAAAAGAATTTTTTCGGTTTTCACGGAACTGTCCAACTATTCGCTGTTGGGTAAACAACTAACAATGCTGTTACTAACGAGGCGCAAGGAATTAGTAACATGGCCTACACATAACACACCTGGTCTTTTTACTTGCACAAGCATTAGCTTCTGAGGGGTTCCACAACAGAACCTAGGAGAACCGGCAACAATACCATGCAATAATAATAATAATAATAATAATAATAATATTTTATTGGTCCTTTAAGACAACATATCTAATGTGTATAGGACAAGTCAGTAATACAAATAATTCAAATCTCACAATCAACCAAACAATCACAGTAAAAATCTTTAACAGAATAATAACATTTTCTCAACAACGAACTCTTGATTTTTTTCTTATACGGTAATATATCTAGGGATTTCACATATTTGGGTAGAGAGTTGTACATCTTTATGGCTTGGAACATTGGAGAACATTTGAACTTATGTGTTTTATGTCTAGGTGTGAGTAAAATATGCGAGTTCCTAGTTTCATGATTATGGCTACCTGATAGTTTAGACCAATTATGCTAATTTTTTTCGGCATATAGCAAGCATTCTAATATATATATACATGGTAAAGATAACAATCCATTATTGACAAATATTGGTCAACAGGACGAGCTGGGATGAACTTTGAAAATTGCACGAATTATACGCTTTTGAGCGATGAAAGCTCTGTTGAAATCTACACTACCACCCCAGAGGATAACATTATTACACAGTTGCCTGTAAACGAGACTATAATAGATTTGAATGAGGGAACAGAGAGGTAATATATCTTTCACTCTACTGATAGCAAAAAAAGAAGTATTCAGCTTTTTGCACAGGACCTCAACATGTGTGGTCCAACTAAGATTCTTGTCAATATAGACACCTAAAAATTTTGTACATGCAGCAGGTGTTATTATGCTGTCTAAATATCGAACTTTAAACGAATCCTCCACATCCTTCTTTAGGCCGAAATAAACACAGACCGTCTTGCCAACATTCACAACCAGTGAATTTGAACGGCACCATTTAACAAATTCCTCTATAATGTCCTCGCAAGCTTCCCGGAGCTCCTCACGACTCCGCGCAGAGAAAACCACCGAGGTATCATCGGCAAAAAGTATTAGCAGAAGACAGGCTAGATGAATAGGCAAGTCATTCACGAACAACAAGAATAGAAGAGGTCCCAGCACAGAGCCCTGAGGCACCCCAAGCCCCACACGAAACTTCCGCGAATAGGATTCCCCGACTTTAACCCGCATATTTCTACCATGGAGAAAGCTGCGGAGCCAATCAAGGAATATACCCCTGAAACCCAAGTGATAACACTTAGTCAATATGAACTCCAGAGATAGAGTATCAAAAGCGCAGGAGAGATCGAAAAACAGACCAGCCACATGTAATCTGCTATCCAGACGGATTCGACGAAACCAAGTGCAGCTGACTGGGTTGAGCGACCCCTCCTGAATCCATGCTGTGCCGAGTTGAGAAGTCCGTATTTATCAAGGAATTTCGTCATTCTATCAAACACAACTCCCTCAATAATCTTAGATAAAACGCTCAAGATCGCCATCAAGAGATGGCGCGATGAAAGCTTTCCATTATACTATTTTCGGCCATTCCTATTAAAATCGGAGTTTACGACGCTAAATACTACGTGAAATAACACTGAATATTCTCGAATCATATCACTCCTAGATCACCTAGAAAAGCATTGACGTGAGGTCAGGAGCTTTCACGCGCTTGTTCCGTTGGCAAAGCGGTCATCCATACAAGTATTAACCCTGCCAAACGCAGAATTTTTCATATGGTCCTCAGGAAATTCTCCATGAACCTCAAGCTATAATTTTCGATCAAGTACTAGGTTGCAATTGGATCCAAAATTTTAAATGGGTGTAGCTATCTAAAGAATAATTGGCGAATTCAACCCATTTAAGCATTCGACCTTCTTAATTGAACTGAAAACCTACTCTACAAATATATTCCCCATGTCGATTCTTCCTAAAGTTAATGTGTTTACGGCAGGCCTAACCACTGATAGTGAACAAAATAACTTCCGGAAGAATTTACTCAGTAGCTTCATAATTGTAGAGTGAGTTTGGAGTTTAATTACGAATACCGAATTGGTAAAATCTATAGAATGATTCCGCAGATATACCCTTTTAAAATTCCAGTCTCCCGATATTTCCAAAAACATGCTCGAATTGCCCTTCAATGAAAGATGCAACCTTGAAGTTTCAGCCAAATAGGGTTGACAGAACAATGAGCAAAATAACTCCCCCTCATCTCCCCTGGTCCTGACGGCTTCTCAGCGGAGAAGATAAAAGAGATACATGAACATATTGTGAATCCTTTATCTTATATTATTAATTCAAGCTACAAATCGGGAAAAATTTCCAAGCAGTGGAAGCATTCGGTTGTTGTCCCGATTCACAAATCGGGAAGCAAATCTAAGTTAGAAAACTATCGGCCGATATCCCTCACAAATAACTTCGGAAAAATCTTCGAGAAATCTTTAAAGACGAGATGACTTGCATTTTTCGACAAACATCAAATAATAACGAAAAATCAATACGGATCCCTTAAGAATTCTAGCACAGAAAAAGCTGTTGTTGATTTTGTGGGCGGGATCGTGAAGGCTATGGACGACTCAATTAAGTGTTTGACCGTGTTTGTTGATCTAGCAAGGGCTTTTGATACTGTTTCCCACAGTATATTGTGCGACAAACTATACAATTATGGGGTGCGTGGGATAGCTGGGGATTTGATTAGGAATTATTTAACAGGAAGAACTCAACAAGTTAAAATTGGAGATAAATTCAGTTCATGCTCGTCAATTCATCTGGGTGTTCCTCAGGGTACAGTTCTTGGCCCGATTCTTTTTATTGTGTATTTAAACAGCATTTCACGTATCAGTGACTTCTTGGGAGATATGATTTGCTACGCTGATGACGCTGCGTTGATGTTTTTTGGTAATAACTGGGAAGAAGTATACCATATCGCAGAATTAAATCTATCTAAGATTCGGAAGTGGTTGAATAATAACTTATTGAGCTTGAACATAACAAAAACAAAATTCATGACTTTCTCACCGAATATCGTTGACCAACCCCCAAACATCACCCTTAAAGTCCATGGTCCACGCTGTAGCGATTACGCACTGTGTAATTGCCCTTCTATTACAAAAGTTACATCTTAAAAATATCTAGGTGTAGTTGTTGATCAGCATATTAAATGGAATGAACATGTATCTTATGTTAACTCTAGATTAAGAACGTTTTTTAGGAAAGATGTATCTCAGAGATCTTTATTTTACTTCGGACCAAAACTTTTCAATATGCTTCCCGTTAATATAAGAAAACTGAGTTTCCGTAAATACAAATTAGAGATAAAGAAATTTTTGATTTCTGACTCGAATCATTTGATGTTTTTCTGATATTTTTAAATTTTTTTTTTCCAAAGAAATTTTAGTGTGCACCTCCTCTGACCTCTCAACCTGTAGGTAAGGTCAATCTCCTTCTTGTATTTTTTTTTCTCTTCAACCTTTTGAAACTTATTTATTTTCCTTTTATGTACCCCGATTTATTTTTTGGATATACATTGTACAGATCTCCGGTAGGATGCGAGACTCACAATACAGGCATTTTGCCTAGGTGCGTCTGGCTTTCTGCGGGGATTATAATATATTTGTGTTATAACCTTGGTGACATTATTGAATGGAAGGTATTTACGTTTGAATAAAATTGAAATGAAATGAAAAAATATACCAACTGAGTTTCATTTCAATCAGATAAATATTTTTTGAGTTATTGAAAAATCAAAATTTCAAATGGCTGTAGCACAAAAACCATTCGGCAGATTTGGCCCATTAACGAACTTAACCGAGATATTCAGGATCTTAACCTAACCTGGGAATTTCAAGACTCTAGGTTCTTTCTTTCGAAAGTTACAGCGTACACGTCCGGATGGACAGAATCAAATTTGACCACGGATTCGTCATCAGTGAGTCCAACCTAGTCGTTTGAGACCAATTGCGGCTCAAAATTCGAAAATTAGAGACATCGTAACGAAATGACAACGCGCTGATTCTCATAACAAGCGCGTAAAAATTGTTCTATTTTCTTTCATGGTCACACAAACTTAAACTGCAGTAGCTATTTCTCGTAATGAAAGGGGCTAGTATTGTTCGTTTGAATAATCTGTTTCAACTTCGAGTGAGTACGTCAGGATTCAAACATCTTATTATCCATATGTTGAAGGCCCTTAGACATTCTTTAATTAGAAAACAAGTCCATCATACAAACCAATTTTTGGGTATTCTGGGATATTTACAAGATGCGCATGAAATGATTGAACGAATAGAAAAATGTTTCGTAGTTTTGTATAGAGATGTCAGAGGCAGAATTATGTTTTGAGGCAATTTCATACTTTTATATCCTACGGCTAACATGGGGAGAGGTAGGTACAGCAAGAGCTGGATAAGGGTAGCTAGTTATGGACAGGGTCGGCACTCCATGAACTAAAAGGGTGTTTCAAATAACAAGTTTTTTTTAGAATAAATAAAACACATAATTTGCATTCATTTTCAAAAACTTTTTATTGGTAATTGAAGTATCAGTTATGACATTTATATACAAAAAATAATATCTGTCAAATTGCCTCCTCCTGCAGCTCTACAGACGTCCACTTTCTTGTTGAAATCTTCAATGACATTTTGACGTAATTGAGGCTCTATCTCACTAATGAAACGAATAATTTCATCTTTTAGTTCGGGAATTGATTGTTGATTATTCTTATAGACCCGGCTCTTCACATAACCCCAAAAAAATAGTCCATCAGTGTCAAATCACATGATCTTGGTGGCCAATTGACATCATTGTTTCTGGAGATTATTCGTCCAGGAAATTTTTTTCTCAATGAATCAATTGTGTCAATTGCAAAGTGAGGTGTAGCACTATCCTGTTTAAACCAAATGTCCTCTAGATCAATATTCATTAATTCAGGCCACAAACATTCGATTATCATCCTATGGTATCGATCCATATTGACAGTTACAACGTCACTAGCAGAATTTTCAAAGAAATGAGGTCCAATTACACCAGTGTCAGTGTCAGTGAATTTTTTCAAAATATACTGACAGTGTGATCTCAACGAAATTCTGTGAAAAGTTATGCGTTGATATGCTCCAACTAACTGTCAAGTTTCAATTACACCGCATAAATAGTTCCCGAAATATCAGGTAATTAATCTCAAAATTTCAAATGTCCATAACTCCGAAACCATCCGACCGATTTGTCCCAATCACGAAAACAACCACCTTGTTCCAATGCGCGACCTAACCTGAAAGTTTCAAGTCGCTAGCTTGCTTCCTTCGACAGTGTCGTCGGCCGGCCGGACAGAATCGATTTTGACACCGGATTCGTCATCAGTAAGTCCAACCTAGTCGTTTGAGGCCATTTTCGGCTCAAAATTCACAGACATTTGGACAAAACGATAGCACGCTGTTCCCCAGAACATGCGCTCAAAAAAAGATTTAAAACGCTATCATAATTGCATGCTTCAAAGATGATTATTGTTTTGACAAGAAATGAAGTTCCTGAAGTAATTCTTCCTGGATATAACGCACCTAATCAGGTCGATTCTGTTTGCGTATTGCTATGAACCTTGCTATTCTAGTCATATTACTATCTTTCTAATTTATAGCAATATGGCCATGATGTTACGTATTCCGTTTCGAGTGTTATAGCAATGTTTGTTATGAATTTTGTCATAACAATATTGCTATCATAGACTTCCATAATTGGTGGTTTTAGAGCTGACAACACTGTATTTTGTGACTTTAGAACTACAAGGAAGAAGAAAATAACCCTAATTCGTGAGTTTTCTTTATGGTTTCACATACATAACCTCTATCTACGGCTTTCTTTATTCATGTAAACATCGACATAAAAAATGTTAGGACACGAAACGAGTCAAATTGACCAATAACCAATTTCCTGGATACCAATAAAATAATGGTTATCAGAAATCGAATGCAGTAATTTTATTCAGGCGATAATACTTCGATATTCGATAAACTTTTTCGTTGGCACCTCAAAGGGATTGCTGTTGTTGAGATGATTAGAATAATCATCTCAGCTGTTGGCTATATGCCTGTATCTTAGTCTAAGAATTTACCTTGAAATTAAATAATATTGTAGAGAACCTTGAACACATTTCCATTAGCATATACTTTTTTTATTCATGTAAACATCGACTTATTCGAAAATGTTACGAAACAGAAAAACCAATTAAAGTCAAATTGACCAATTTCCTGGATACCGATAGAATTTCGGTTTGCAGAAATCAAATGCAGGCGATAATAATTCGAAATTCGATGAACTTTTCTGTTGGGAATTCGAAGGGATGGGTGTTGTTGAGATCATTAGAATAATCAGGTCAGCTGTTGCTTACTCTGCCGGTGTTTTAATCTAAGAATCCTTCTAATTAAATATTCTAGAGAACCTTGAACACATTTCTATTAGCACATTCTTCCCTATCTTCAATATTTTCGAATTCTTGGAAGAAATAATACTGAAACAAATGGATCTCTGAGAGATTCCCTTTCTAACCTATCTTGTTTTCAAGCATAGCAAGTACTGAGGTTGCTAAGATAGCAATGTTGATAGCAAGATTCTTGTTAAAGTGGCAGACCATATTGCTCAAAATCGTTGATCAGAATACCAATAATTCCAATCTTGTTATGATAGCAATATCTTTTTCCTAGCAATATTGCTATTTGCAAACAGAATCGACCTGATTGTCCCTGAACATTTTATCTAACCAAACACTTCGTGAATAATTCAGTGTTACACAAACAGCTCATCAACAAATTCATGTTCTCTCCGTCTCAACTAGAAAGCTAAGCGTTCGGCAAATACTTGTTGAGTGACGGTCCCCGGATCCTAGTTATCCCGGAATCGTGTCTCTGAAGCCAGCTCTGAATACACACAATCGGAAATTCGGCCCCGGGTCACGTCAGATTCATCCGCCTGCTCCCGACCTGATCAAATGTTATTATAACATCAGGCCGCTTCTTCTGGACCTGGCCGGTGGTAAATTCGACTTTGTGTAACGAGGAATCGGGACCGGAAGGAAGCGTATTCAACTGCGAAGTTATACAATTATTCATATTCCTTATTGGGCACGAGTTTTAGGGGTTTCTTTTGCTGTCAACGTTGAAGGAAGAAATTGGGAAGGTCGAAGAGGAAGTTGCTCGTAAATGCACAAACGTTCATTAAAAACTGTTTTGACCTGAATTGGTTTATTCAGGTGTATGGGGGGTTTCAATAATACAGACCCCGTATGGATTAATTAATCGCAATTGATTAATTCTGTCGTTATCAAAATGAAGACACGATCGACGAATATTTTCTGATCTTTATCAGAAATGTTGATGCTTCTAAAATAAGCAGATAATTGAAGAACTTATTGACCAGTTGTTAAATATCGTTGCACTAATGATCCGAAAATGGTGTTGAGGTGTATTAAAAACGCACTTTCAACACGTAACAAAAATGTATTTTCTTGTATCTGTATCAGATAACAAGACCGAAATGGTACACATTTTAACGATTTTAACAACACAAGAATTAACGTATAAGTTCTTGTTCATGTGGTACCTGAATTCTTCGAAAACCGAAGTATGCCACCCACAAAGCTCCGATTCCTGGAATGCTAAGAGCTTGAATTTTATCTGAGTGTTTTCTGTCATGCGAAATCATACTTTATTGTTGGCTTGAGATAAAATGCTCTTAAAGCCGGTGTCAATTGATTGAAACCAAAAAATATTGGATCTCGGGCATATTCCTGGGAACCAAAGAATTCAGACTCCGACGTTGGAAAATCAAGAAAAGGCAATATATCATAAAATGCTGGGTCCAGGATACGGGACACAACAAAAACTTCGTGAGAATCATACTCACGACCAAATATTGTAAAAAAGCACAGATGTGAAGTCAGCAGCTGCTGCGCGCATGTTCGAATTCGTGGAGAAAAAAAAAGGTTTCAAACTTTTTGCGCGCATTTCCTAGGGGAACAGCGTGCTTTCGTTTTGTACAAATGTCTGTAATTTTCGATGATTGAGTCGGAAATGGTCTCAAACGACTCACTGATGATGAATCCGGTGTCAAAATCGATTCTGTCCGTCCGGCCGGCCGTGGACACGATAACTATCGCTAGCAACTTTCAGGACAGCTCGCGCATTGCAATGCCGCGGTTAAGTTTGTTAATGGGCAAAATCGATCGAATAGTTTTGAAGTTATTTATTTTCTATTTCAGAAACTATTGGATCGGTAAGGATGAAACTTGGCTGTTATTTGAAGCATGACGACGCGCAACTTTAAGCGGAATTTCGTTGAAATCTTATGGTTAGTCAATTAAAAAAAAAATTTTCTCAAAATTTTTTTCCAGAAACTGTTGTTCATATTCGAGAATAATTTCCGTTATACCGTAAACTTCACATTTCACAGCAGTGTACCAAATTTTAAATCTATACCGCTATTAGTTTTGGAGGTATCGGGAAAATATACGTAGAATTTCATAGTTTTCTTCTCGATATCGTTGTTATTTTCAGTATAACTCGGAAAATACTGATTCTACCGTGATGAAACTTCGCAGCTAGTTCGAAGATGTTGAAGGACAACATTGTGCGAAATTTCGTGTTGATCGTGTCATTAGAACAATTTGAAAAAAAATTCAAATTTTTCTTTCAAATACATATTTAATATTCTTTGATCTTCTTATCATATTATCCTCATTAAATTCTGTATGAACCTTCGAACTGTCATTTTCGCTTACTGAATTTCAATTCTATCTAATCTGTATTTTTGAAAATATTGGGAAAATAAAAATTTGAATGGGTATATCTGCGGAATCATTGGGTGGATTTTACCCATTCACGAATGCAGTCTTCGCAATTGTGATCCAAAACCTCTCTACAAATATTGAGTTTCTGAGTTGTTTCTTTCGGAAGTAATTGTGTTTACGGTACGGCCGTTAGGCCGATTTGGGGCTTAATTACGAAGGTCGAATTCGTGAATGGGTAAAATCCGCCCAATGATTCCGTAGATATACCCATTGAAATTTTATTTTTCCAATATTGTGAAGTGCAGATAGTATGAGAAAAAAAGCTCAAAAAGAATTGAAACTTAAACACCCTGTATTTCGAAAACGAAAAGTTTGCGGTACTTTGTTAATGGTACTTTTTTGCCAGGCAACTCCCCACTTTGTTGGGACTTGCAATTCAGGAACACCCTGTATATTCACCCAAAATCTAATATAACTATTTGCAGAAACATTTTTTCACAAAACGGTGCCTCATATAGCGGATGTTTTATTTAGCAGTATAGAACTTTGAAATGGAATAAAACAAAGATTAATTTTCAAAATGGACATGAAATTGACTTCATTCAAAGGATAATCTTTTGACTTATAATTTAAATATATCACTTTTTCCAACATTTGTGGTCGTATATATGCAATAACGCGACGAATGTTGTCCTCCAAGTGGTCGATCGTTTCGGGCTTATCGGAGTAGACTAGCGACTTCCCATATTCGCACAGAAAATAGTCTACCGGCGTTGAATCGCATGATCTTGGAGGCAATTCATGGGCCCAGAACGTGAAATTTTGCGGTTATCGAACGTTTCTTTCAGTAAATCAACCGTGGCACAAGCTGTGTGATATATTGCGCCGTCTTGTTAAAACCACAGCTGTTGCACATAATTTTTGTTCAATTGAGGAACGAAAAAGTCAGTAATCATGGCTCTATAGCGGTCACCATTGATTGTAACGTTCTGATTCGGGTCTTCCTCTACGCTTTGCTCTACAGCAGCAATGGCTTCTTCTGTTCTCACTGTACGACTGCTCTCTGGATGCGTATTATCAGCTAGAGTAAACGGTCCATAGTTAGTCGAACTAATTGCTCTTATGGACGATTATGTTGACCGTAAAATGTAAAATGGACGTAGAGCGCGATACGTATTTCGAAGGAAACAATTATTTTCAAAATAAATTTGCACAATTTGGAAGCGTTGTTCAGGCGTCAACCTATTTATGTCGAAATGCCAGACCAAACTAAAGACTTGGTAGCTGACAAAATGGCTGCCAGTTAAATAAGTGTTGCCAACTTCTGTACCTCTAAAAAAAACGCTGCAAATTTTACACAAGGGTTTATTATTTTCTCAGTTAAATAACCCAATATACCATTGATATCTTAAAAAATATATTATGCATAAATCATTGGTTTCTCACAACACAGAAACGAATTCCATGAAATAATTCATGCGAACATAGAAATCTCAATAAATACATTAGTATAATTGAATAACATTTCCACATGCAGAACGCTAACTGAGTAGCAAAATTTAAAATAATATTTTGAATGAGAAGATAAGTTCCACAGTCGTTTAACCTCTTTGAAAATCTAACTATTTTCTACAATTATCAAATTTCGTGTCGGTATTCTACAACTGAAAATGAACTTCAAATCAGATAGGGTTTGCCCTTTTTGAGATATTAGGGAAATAACCTCAATATTCAAAATGGTCACGAAATTTTTTGCCAATATCTGCACAAATGAATATCGGTCAAAACTGAAATTTGAAACACTGTTTCTAAATGTTGACTCTGATACCTGTACCAAATTTCATTGAACTTTGATGAATATGTATTCGAAAAAAAAATATTTGAAAAAAATTCGATTTTTCCACTATACAATTCCCACGAAATTTTGCATTAAATCGAGTGTCTATATTTCAAAATTCAAGACTTTTCGCTAATATCAAATGTGTAGATCTGATTTCTACTAGGATTCAACTTTGTTCTGAAAAATATTAATGAAATGAAAAAAACTCAACCTTCCTGTGCAATTGATCTGAAAAAAAAATTTTTCCACAGCAGATATCCGATTCACTTGATTCACGAAGTATTCATCACACAAACTGAAAAACTAAAGTTATTTTCAGTAACATTTCTGTAACAATTAAATATATCGTGAACCTCATCAGGTTGAATTCGAAAGAATAATTCTAGATTATAAATTTCGTGTTTGCCGACAACCAGATGATGATACGTGGGGTATATTTTTGTCTACGCTATAGCCCTTGTCTTAGGTCTAGACCCGGCACAGTCCCCATTCAGAACAGGTAGACAGATGATCGGCTCCTAACTTCAGTCTAAGGCTCCAACCCTCAGTATTAGATTCCAATTTGACTCCAATTTGATTTATCATATAAATGCTCATTATTTTTTATATTCACGCTTATTTCAAACTATCAGCAAACCGAAATTGGTGGAAACCTCCGATCAACCGAATTTTTTGGAAATCTGCATTATTTTAAATTACGCTACTTAATTCGCGTTCTGCATGCAAAAGTATTATTCAGTTATAAAAGAGTATTTATTGAGATTTCAATGTTTCAAATGAATTTTTTCATGGAATTGGTTTTTGTGTTCTGAAAAACCAATGATTTATGAATAAAATAAAAGTTTTATTCAAGATATGAATGAGCTTCATGAAGAAATTTAATCTTAAATCCCGTGATCCGCAGGGTGATTTCTATAAATAATAATTTGACCCGATTTTCAGTAGTTATATTTAAGATATTGGAAGAAAAAACCCAAAAATATTTAATCTGAACTACTTACGATTATGAAATTGTCAAGAACATCGATGGGGCATTTGCAAATCGTGTTTATAAAATAATAACGCATCCATTAAAAATTTCTCGATATGTGTTGAAAATTTGGAAATCAATATTTTCATCTACTTTAAGATGTATGACTCTGGATTTCAGTGAATTCCAATCTTAGAACCGAATGCGATGATGTCATTTTCGACATAATTGGAAATTTGCAGCGTTTTTCTTTATAACTCAGGAACCACTGGTCGGAAATCATCCGGATGAAACTTTTTTGGTTAAGTTTTGCAACAGTAATCAACGTTCAGAGTTTCATGAAAATTCGGTGGTAAGTTTTCGAGAAATAA
This sequence comes from Myrrha octodecimguttata, assembly GCA_958510865.1. Lineage (NCBI taxonomy): Eukaryota > Metazoa > Arthropoda > Insecta > Coleoptera > Coccinellidae > Myrrha > Myrrha octodecimguttata. The sequence continues at coordinate 85,917,477 of OY294056.1, forward strand.
TTTTTTTTTCCCCCCAACCCCCCATTTTGAGCCCTTAGGGTACACCGATTCTGCTGAAAAACCTGTAGAATTAAGTGGAGTTGAAATAAATTGTATGAATGTTGAGGAGAAACCGTAAACGGAAAGAAACTTAGTCAACTATACGAAGTTAAGGAATTATTCGTTATTCATAATTCCTGCTATGATGTCGGGTATTTCTTTATTTCCTTTGATGTCAACTTTTCAAGCCGGGATCAATGAAATCGAGATTGAAACGAAGGTCGACGAGAAATTCAAACTGTTCAATTGGATCGTGACGTGCAGCATGGTTTGACATGGATATTTTTTTCATTTGTGTTTGCTGAATTGGAGCCGATACGGTTCGTTAAATGTTTTATACGATTTCGCATTGGTGGAATGGTTTAGATTTGGTTGAACGTAAATACACAGAAAAAGTTGGTTGGATAATTTTTTCCCCAAATGAAATTGAGATTCCAGTCACTTCACAATGATTCAAGATTGGGGTTGAAAAAAATCAACAATAATTAGAAGTTTTGCATGCCTGGTCATATTTATATTCGAATTCGATCTGAAAATGTATGTTACATACAGGGTGTCAATTTGAAAACTTCCCACCCCTATTATCTCGAAACGGACTAGGTTTTTATAAAATCGCTAAGACACGTCAATTTTATTTTCGAGGGGGAACGATTTTTATGTTGAAATCACATCAAATCTCTCAACCCCTTAACCCCCAGATGCTCCCTCTCGAAAATCTTAAATGGCAATAGGGGTTGAGTGATACGTAATTTGAAAGAACTTTTTATTCTGTACATTTTGGCACAAATTTTTTCAAAATTGAGTGCTGCGTTGCCAAGTTATTTGAAGATTGTGAATTATTTTTAGGTTAGTAAATTGTTTCAATACACTAATATATCATTTAACTAACCTATTGGCTTAGTGTTTTTTTGGCATGACGATAAAGAGGACAGGTGCATTCATCACTGAATGTGTTTATCGATCCGATAAACTCTTTCGGTCATGAAAGATAAACATTGAATTTCTTTCTTCTTTGAAAGGGGCAAAGTGATTTCTACATAAAAATTGTTCCCTCTCAATAATAAAATTGACGTGTCCTAGTGATTTCATAAAAACCTAACCTGTTTCGAGATAATAGTAAATTGGACCTTTTTTAAAAAAATCATAATTTTTCAACCAGAAGACTTACGTCTATAAAATAAGTGGCTACGTACTCACAAAGGATCCAGATATAACCAAAAAATTCGATATTGTCCAGCCTCACGCGTTTGATCTGTACGACGACCCAAAGTTGACCCAAATTTCGAAATTTTGGTCAACTTTGAGACGTCGTGCCGACCAAAATAATGAAGCTGGGTGATGTCGAATTTTTTCACGTGCAGTTCGATCCTTTATCTATGCAATAAAACAGATTTCATCGTCCTACTTTCATCGAGTCGGTAATAATGATTTTTTGAAAAAAGGTCCAAAATTTTGGAACTTCAAGGACCTCTCACGTCCAGGACGATTTTTTTAAAAAATATCTGACCTTATATTCTTGTTCTACGCCCTCGAATTAGTAAGTGTGCCAAATTTCACGGCGATAGGAGTCGGAAAATTATTTTTCGAAAATCGATATTTCTTAAAATTTTACCAAAAATCGAAAGTTCTCCGATCGACCTGAAATTTGAAACATATACTAATTCGAGGGCGTAGATAAAGAAAATCCAATCAGAATGATAGTGGAGAGTCTGGTTCGTTTTTTATGGCCAGAAGAAAATCGAAAAAATTGGACCTTTTTTAAAATAATCATAATTTTTCAACTAGAGGACCTTCGTCTATAAAATAATTGGCTACGTACTCACAAAGGACCCAGATATAACCAAAAAAATTCGATATTGTCCAGCCTTACGCGTTTGATCTGTACGACGGCCCAAAGTTGACCCAAATTTCGAAAATTTCCCACCAAATCCGGAATATTTTCCAAACCGAATCAGTTACGCAAAATCTAATTACAGATTCGTAATCTACGTGTTCGAATCCATAATATATGATGTGCATATTGTCATAGCTTCAAAAATAAAATTTCGCACGGAATCGCTAAATCTCCCCTCTGCGCTTTGATGTTTATTCGCGGTTCTTTATGAAAAATTTTTTAAGTCCCAAATAAATTTTTTTTTTCGAAAATCGTCGACCTTGTTATCGTTTCCTATTAAATCGAGGTCGTAGATCACGAATATGTCATTAGAAATCGTCCAGTGACAACCGTTTAGAAATTATGGCGGAAATAGTGAAAAAATTTCGAAATTTTGGTCATCTTTGAGACGTCGTGCTGACCAAAATAATGAAGCTGGGTGATGTCGAATTTTTTTGCGTGCAGTTCGATCCTTTATCTATGAATTAAAACAGATTTCATCGTCCTACTCTCATCGAGTCGGTAATAATGATTTTTTGAAAAAAGGTCCAAAATTTTGGAACTTCAAGGACCTCTCACGTCCAGGACGATTTTTTTAAAAAAATATCTGACCTTATATTCTTGTTCTACGCCCTCGAATTAGTAAGTGTGCCAAATTTCACGGCGATAGGAGTCGGAAAATTATTTTTCGAAAATTGAGATTTTCTTAAGAGTAACCCCTTAAAATTTTACCAAAAATCGAAAGTTCTACGATCGACCTGAAATTTGAAACATATACTAATTCGAGAGCGTAGATTAAGAAAATCCAATCAGAATGTTAGTGGAGAGTCTGGTTTTTTTATGGCCCGAGGAAAATCGAAAAAATTGGACCTTTTTTAAAAAAATCATAATTTTTCAACCAGAAGACTTACGTCTATAAAATAAGTGGCTACGTACTCACAAAGGATCCAGATATAACCAAAAAATTCGATATTGTCCAGCCTCACGCGTTTGATCTGTACGACGACCCAAAGTTGACCCAAATTTCGAAATTTTGGTGAACTTTGAGACGTCGTGCCGACCAAAATAATGAAGCTGGGTGATGTCGAATTTTTTCACGTGCAGTTCGATCCTTTATTTATGCAATAAAACAGATTTCATCGTCCTACTTTCATCGAGTCGGTAATAATGATTTTTTGAAAAAAGGTCCAAAATTTTGGAACTTCAAGGACCTCTCACGTCCAGGACGATTTTTTTAAAAAATATCTGTATATTTTGTTCGTTGTGTCTCCATGAACTTCACTATTGTAAACCAGTGTAGATAGTGAACCACTGATACCGTTCAATGCTTTATGTTGTGAACTTCCAGTCTACACATAATCTACTATTCAACAATTCATGTGATGAGATCCTCACAATGAGCACAGACATTCAAATGATGATTTCTCACAGATTTATCTAAATGGATTCATCCAGAATATTCGCCATTTTCCCTCCTCATGAGATTCGAAATATTTATACTCCATTCACTTTTATAAAGTATCCCGGTTTGCCATGACATCCTGACAGATTTCCCCGTGTATATTTTGAAAATGTTAGGTTATAGTCATTTTTCTGTCAGATAACTACGCAACGTTGTCCTCTCTACATAGAGGTCGTACTAATTACTTATTTTTCAAAATGTCAATGTATATTTGGAAAGTAATGAATGTGAGAAAATATTATGTGAATTCAATAATTCCAAAGACCTAGCGAATGTTGAAGAAACTTTTTTCTCTGTTGATATTGGAAATATTTAAAATATGTTTTGGAATTTTACTGAATAATGATGGATAAAGTAGTCCGTTACTTCGAATTCCCTACTTTTCTAGATTCTCAAGAAATAAACCTACAGAAGTAAATACCTTGTTGCACAACTTGAAATATTCCAGTATGAATATGTAGTAGTACTTCGAAACCTGTGTCACAGTTAACCTCAAAAGAACTAACTCCATTTACAAAGGTCTCGGGAATCTACGTGAATGATACATACACTGGATTGGGATCAACATATTTCTAAACTGGGATGCAGCTCAGCTTCAGTCTGTTATCTTTGGGTGTAATGACAAGATATCTGGATAAATTCTCCATGAAAACTACCTATCATGCAGTACTCGAGTCAAAAGCAAGATATTTGTATTTTTGTATTTTTTCCGAATATCCTAGGCTTCAACGAAACCCCTCAGAAGCTTAAAGCTTGTGCGAGTTAGTATACCGGGTGTGTTCTGTGTAGGCTTTGTTACTAATTCCTTGCGCCACGTTAGGAACAGCACTGTTAATTGTTCACCCAACAGCGAATGGTTGGACGGTCCCCTAAAAACCGGAAAAGTTATTTCCCGGCCAAGGGCTTGAACCCCAGACCTTACGATCATGGGGCTTGCGCTCTAACCACTGAGCTACCACCGCAAGCAAGATATGGAATTATGTTTTATGGACATACTTTGAAGTCAACGCAAATATTCAATTCCCAGAAAAAAGCAATTCCTAAAATATTAGAAAAAACATCATTAAATGAGATTTTGCATAATTCATGTTATTTTCGTGCATAAAAATTCAATGTTCTGCCAAGATAGGATATACCGAGTTCATTTTCAATGTACTACTTCCTGTCGAAACAATTCCGCGAAATATATAACTCTTGAAATTATTCGTTAAAGAATTTGTTCAATTCAAACATGACTACCTAATTAAGGCTCAATACAATACAATCAAAGCGAAATGTTAATTTATAGTTCATTATGGCTGAAGCTGAATTGTTATTTGTTATTGAAAGAGAGTAGAAATTGGCAACCTCGCATCGAATTATTTTGACATTGTCGATATTTCAGGAGCGCCAACCTGCCTTGGTTTTAGTTACAAAAACATGATAGACCTAAATCATGACCAACCGGGATACTTTATAAAAGTGAATAGAGTATATGTTTCATTTTTTTAATCTTGATCTTGAACAATGAAAATTTTGTTCATTCTGAATTTTTTTCAGCATGCGAATGTAACCAGCATGCTCGTCGCTGTCGTTTCAACATGGAACTCTACAAGTTATCTGGGAGAGTGTCAGGAGGAGTATGCCTGAAATGCAGGCATTTTACAGCTGGAAGGCATTGTCACTATTGCAGAGAGGGTTATTACAGAGATCCTTCCAAGCAGATCACACATCGCAAAGCATGCAAACGTGAGTATTTTATAAATTGATTTATAAACTATAATGGCTTAATAAGGTATGAATCATGGCGAGCTTGAACTGTAAAAAGAAACCCTTCGACGACACTTCGGCTTTTTTGGGAGAAGGCTGAGGGATGGAGCTAACACGTGAACTAAAGAACGGAATCTTTCAACAATGCCGGGTATTGCAAAAGAAATCGCAAAGCCGACGCAATAAATGATCGTTCCCGGCGCCTGCGTCATTTTGCAAATCCAGAAAATGGCTTTGGGCCAGTTTCTTTTACTAGGAGCAAATCCCAATTGATCGATTCAAATACTGTTATGTACCTTGGATTAACTATTATTCTCTTCTAGTTGATTTTGTTCGAATTGAAATCTTTCTTCTTAAATGAACATCTGTCATAAAAATAAAAGTGAAAGTAAAGACGAATTTTTCGAATTTTCATATCTCATCAGCGGAAGCAAAAAATGTTATTGGCGGCAAAGCATTTTTGTACCGCTCCAAAGTTTTAGTATACCCAGAATGAATTAACTCAAAGTTTATTTTCAATCAAAATTGCAATTTTACTCAAACTACTCTTCGAATGTTCCTGATTCAGCACAGTGTGATTTTTGCGATTTCGACAAGTGCAATTATCGACTGAATTTCGTTTTTTTTTCACCTACAGACTATTTTGTTCAACACACTTTTACGGAGACTATTTCTAACAAAATAAGCTGGTTCTTCCCTAAAATGTTCCTTGTTCATTTAAGAACACATTAATTTTTCTCTAGTGATAGAAGAAATTCAACAGATATGGAAGACCTACTCCGAGAATAACGCAGCTATAAACTTGAAGAATAAAATATCGATTCTCATTCATTCATCAAAGTTGTATGTTGTATCATTGTACAAGAAACTGACAGTAGGTATTCAAATTATATTCCTCGGATCCATTCATTACAGATATAAGTAAATTTTTGCCATGTAACGCTCAGATAACATATGTGGGCAGAATAACAATTCAAAAATACAAACATAGCACCGTGTAATATCGAGGTTGATGCGAGAAACGCCTAGTTTTTTTGTCTGTAGTGTACGAAGAATTACGTAGGATATGTGTGTTTTACCTTGTTTATGAATACAGATATAAGAGGTTTCATTGAAGAATATCAACTGAGAAATTGACCTACGGAAACCTCCGAGAACATTACTTTTTAAATTGAGTAGGTTCTTTCAAGGCAACATATTTTTGTAGTACTACTACATTTTCATACAGAAGTATTTCAAGTTGTGCAACAAGGTATTTAAATGTCTTCTGTAGGCTTATTTCTTGAGAATTTCGAAAAGTAGGGAATTGCATGGGCCCGTCTGATCGTTCAGAAGTTTTACTGCAGGGTTATTCGAGTACTTATATTTTTTTTCGAATGAACTATCACAAAGTATCGGACTACTCTATCCATAATTTTTCAGTAAAATTTTGACACTCAATTCTTGATTTCCGTACAAGAAAATAGCATAACTGAATCTTCCAGCCATGTTTATATACGTGTAATATTTCCAGTATTAACAGAGAAACGAGTTTCTTCAACATTACCCACGTCTTTGAAAATTATTGAACTCACATAATATTTTCTCAAATTAATTATTTTCCTAAGGTAAATACACATTTTGAAAAAAACGTAATTACTACGAGCTCTATGTAGAGAGAACAACGTTGTGTGGATATCTGACAGGACAATGACTATATCATGACATTTTCAAAATATACACGGTGAAATGTGTCAGAATGTCATGGGCAACCGGATAGTTCATGAAAGGAGTACCTATACTTGAAAATTGAAAAACTATCATCCTTTTCGAAAGCCCCTTTATAAGATACTGTGTGCATGAACTGAAACACCAAACCGTAATACTGGCAATACTTCCCTTAGTTAATAGCACCATTATTCAGCGAATTTATTAGCCGTCAAATCGTGGCTCGCTAGGATTTCAGAGCGAGCAGATCTGTTGCACGAGGTGAAATGAATAACCGTCAACTCGCACCCAATAGGCATAGATTCAAGGGAAATTATGGCATTACGTGTATCCACGAAAGAGAGGAGAGGAGTCATCTACTTTCCGAATGAACTGCCGTACGTCCAATGCATATTATAATAAGATTGCAAACCAGTCGTGGGCATTGCGACAAAACTCGTAAGGCTGTTTTTTCAGCTGCATGAATAGTTCTTTTTCTTTTTTTCCTTTATCTGGGCCTTGATGCTATGTCCTTCTACACATGAATTGTTTCGATGGTTGTTGTCTATGGTTTGACAGTTGAGAAATAGATGCATAGAATACATGGTGCGGACACTCTTTGACATATTTTGATCCGAAAAGCGGTCCAAACGTTGTCAAAATACAGCGTAATTGTCTTTTTCAGTTTCCGTCGATGCGGCCATGGAAAAAAAAGCCATATAAAATCTGAAATATTCACGGAAATAACTGAAATGTCATATGAAACTAGTCAAATCAGACCTTTTTTTAAGCGTTTGTTCTAGGGAACAACGCCTTATCATTTCGTCACGATGTCTGTAATTTTCGAATTCTGAGCCGAAAAAGGTCTTACACGATTGAAGAATCCGTGGTCAAATTTAATTCCGTTCGGCTGTCCGTCCGTATGTGCTCTTCCTTTCGAGAGAAAATTCTTTGCGACTTGAAATTATCGTTTAGGTTTGGAGTCCAAATATCTCGGTTGATTTCGTTAATGGGTGGAATTGGTTGGATAGTTTCGGAGTTAGGCCCATTTGAAATTTTGAGGTTAATTCCTCGATATCTCATGAAGTATTGACTCGATTAAATTGAAATTTCGTGGACTGTTTTGGAATACCAACGTGCAACTCAGAGCAAAATTTCGTGTGGATCCAGTTGTTAGAAAATTTTAAAAAAATCATTCCAAAATTTTTGAAACTTTTTTGAAATTTTTTTTCTCTGAAAATGTTGATTAGATTTCAATGGAATTTGGCACAAGTCTTGGAGTCAGTATTCAACAACAATGTTCCAAATTTAGATTCGATTTGTTATTTACGTTCGGAGATATAAGGAAAAAAATTGAGCCAAATATCTTTGTTATTTGGAATTTTAACGCTATTTCCGCAATATCTCAAGAAGTACGAATGCCCCTAAATTGAAACTTCGTAATCAGGTGGAGATAAACAACACGCAACTAGGTGCAAAATTTCGTGTTGATCTAATTGTTAGAATTTGAACGAGCGCGTTAAAGCTCCTGCCCACACGTGAGTGTTTTTCTAGATTTCTTTGATTCTCCGAGTTGGACAATAAATTATTTTCAAATATTCCCCAGAATAAATTCACCTTGACTTATTTGAGTTATTCATTTCATTAAGTCAGGCAGGCGAAAATTAAGTCTGAAACTTGATATTTTTGAATACCTATTCAAAATAAGAGGTATTTATTATTCCAATATTTAAACTTCCAGAGTTGCGTATTCAAAAATACCTAGAGGGAACATTTGGAACGATAAATTTATCGGGATTGTTATTCTTTTGATAAATTAATATGAACATGAGCATCAAAGTAGATAACTTATATTCCAATAATACTAAACATGGACATTTCCCCGAATTTTTTCAGGATATGTAAAAAACTCATTACTTTTGAATAAAATATTTATAACTATGTATATAAAAATTTATAAACCATATTTTCATTGAAGGAGATCCAAACTTTCCAATAAAATCCATATATCAATATTCCGTTCCGTTTTTACCGTTGTTTTGGCTTCGAAATGACTTCTCGCATTCATGAATGCATACTAACAATAAACCCCATGCTGCTCCTTATTACATTGGACATTTTTCATAACATATTAATGAGTAGATTTGTTTAACTCCTCTTATATATCAGTAAAAATCAATCGTTTCAAATATCTAACTCATGTTTTGGGAAATAATTCCTTCAGATCTGATTGATAATAGCTCAATAGACGACTTCGGCTCAAGTTGCCAACTCACAATTTTCTTCACAAATTTACTATTACTGGGGAATGGGAATTGCAGGACAAATTCGACATGATAAGGTTCGCGTTATTTATAAATATCTGTAAAAGATGCCTCGGCTCCTCAAACAAGATAATTCCTTCCAAATATAGGGTTTTGTTGAGATCATCTCTGATTGGCTGAAATTCAAGTTGGGATTCCCGATTTCATGTCAATAGTGTCAAGTTTATATAGGATATGTTCCGCAAATCAACTCGGTTATTTCGGTTGCCGATTTTCCATTCCGTAAATATGAAATATTCGGTTAGTTCCTGAAAAAAAGGTTAGTTGCGGAATTTGATTGATGAAAAAACGTTCTTTCTGTCTCCTGAACGATAGTCAATGTTCTATGGTACTATATCCATAGCATAGAACAATTTTAATTTGCTTTATGATCCATAGAACATAGAAGAGACAACAATCAACAATGACTATGGATTATAAGGTTAATAAAGATTAATATAATAGATAAGACTTAATATGTCTATGTTCTGGTGACAGAAAGATTGCTTTTATAGATATATATAGATTTTAAAGATATCGAATTATTCGATTATCGTCATGGAATACAATACTATAAAACGTGCGATCACGAAAAAATAAATTTTCTTATAAATGCATACTGTTGGTGAAAATTATTTTATAAAACTATAATGTAACTTCATACAAAGTAAATTTGAAACATTTTTTAATGAATTTATACTGAAGGCGGGAATATCGTAGGAAAATGTTATAAACCCACTAAAAAACAATTCAATTGTATAAATATTTATGTTTTATAAGTGAGTTATAGATCCCTTAACAGTTTTATAAGATATTTTATAATTCGGTCATATAAACGTTTTCATGATAAATTTATAAAATACTTTAGATGTCCACAACAGATTGAAATTTATTTAGCATCAATATAATGAATTGACATTCTAGAGAGTTCAATATAATACTTATAAAATTAAAAAGTCGAGAATCATCAGAATTATACGATAACTTTGCTGGTTGGGGTGTTGTATTATCATTTAAAATTTCTCAAGCTCTCAGAAAAACACTCTTTATGAATATGAACAATGTTCCTAAAAATTTGGCCACCAACTGAGTCTTGAAATTCCCCCTTATTTTCCTCAATCTAAAGCTCTATCCGAAAGAAAAAATGTCTTAACCCATCTCATCAGCTATATTTATCCACCGCTCTTCAAAATTTCCAACCACGTCTCAGATAACGAAACGCTAAAATGAAGTTCGTACTGAATTTTCCGAGGCCGATCAAGCAAACTTTCCGATCGAGTGGAAGCTTGTGATTTTCAGCTCTGTATGTGTTGCAAGACATCTCAGTAGGTTCGTGGAAAATTAACAATCTCGCCGGAAATGCGTGATCAGCACTTTTAATGTGTTAGCCGGCTATAAGCGAAGCTGCGCTGCAGTCAGAAAAGCAATCTCCTAGTTCGGTAATCTAATAATGAGATCGTGCTGAAGGATTTCTTACCTCCAACCTAAATTGCAACAACAGGGTTGAAATTGTGCTCTTTGTTTTCGAAGAGGACTCGTGGTAGGGAAGAGGCATCATCTTTACTGGTGGAAAATTCGAACAACGTTGGAAAATGCAAGGGAAGGTCTGGGAGTCCAATCTCGAATGCCGAACAAAATTTGTCGTAGTCGACATCTATCGATTGAATATTGAATTCGAGCGAGTCCAAGTATCGATTGAAGCTTATTTTGCGGAAGGATTTGGCATAATTTTTTAGGTTTGGGTTAATTATTTGATCAAATCAGATAATAAACCTCAGTATGATCGACCAGAAAAAATACTCCCCGGAAAATTTCACAGTTTACATTTTGAAGTTTGTTCATTTGAATGAACTAATAAAAAAATTTCAAAAAGCACTGCCGTGAAGGCAGCAACTTTTGCGCGCATGTTCAATGTAGATGACCGCTTCAGCAACGAATTTGAACATGCACGCAAAAGCTGCTGCCTTCACGGCAGTGCTTTCTGAAATTTTTGATTGATAAATTACTGGATTTCAATTCGATCAAATCTGTATTTTTGGAAATATTGGAAAAATAAAATTTCGAATGGGTATATCTACGGAATCATTGGGCGGATTTTACCCATTCACGAATTCGACCTTCGACGACGGTCAGCCTAACGGCCGACTGCGTAAACACAATAACTTCCGAAAGAAACAACTTAGAAACTCGATATTTGTAGAGAAGGTTTGGACCTTAATTACGAAGGCCGAATTCGTGAATGGGTAAAATCCACCCAATGATTCCGTAGATATACCCAATCAAAATTTTATTTTTCCAATATTTCCGAAAATACAGATCAGATCGGATTGAAATCCAGTACTTCATCGAAAAATTACAGTTCGAAGTTTCTTACAGAATTCAATGAGGATGATTTGATAAGAAAATCATAGAAATTTTTTTTTCAAATTGTTCTAATGACACGATTTTCACGAAATTTCGCAAAAAGTTTTCTTTCAGCATCTCAAAACTAGCTCTGAAGTTTTATCAGGACTGAATCAGTATTTCTCGAGTTATACCGAAATAATCAACGATATCGAGAAGAAAACCTCGAAATTTGACATATTTTTTCCCGATATCTCTTTTTTAAATTTACTGACAACATGATCCTGACGAAATTTAGCTTAATGTTGCGCGCGCGTTGATATACTCCACCTAATTGCCAAGATTGAATCCAATCGCTCAAGTAGTTTCTGAAATAAAAAATAAATAACTTCAAAACTTCGAGTGCCTATAACTCCGAAACTATTCGACCGATTCGACCCATTAACGAACTCAACTGCGGCATTCTGATGCGCAACCTATCCTGAAAGTTTCAAGTTGCTAGCTCGCTTCTGTCGACAGTTAGCGTGTCTACGGCCGGCCGGACAGAATCGATTTTGACACCGGATTCGTCATCAGTGAGTCCAACCTAGTCGATTGAGACCACTTTCGGCTCAATCATCCAAAATTACAGACATTTGGACAAAACGATAGCACGCTGTTCCCTTAGAACATGCGCGCAAAAACAAATCCATCCGTCCGCCGTCTGAAGTCCGCTGTACGCCGTCCGCCGTCTGCCGTCCTGAAAGTACTGAACCGATATCCCTGAAACTGTGTCGAAAAATCGTGTGTCGCTCTAGATTAATCCTCCAAGCTTTTCAGCAGGATCGGTGCACCCTAAGGGCTCTAAACTGGGGGTAGCAGGAAAAAAATATATTTCTCGAAAACTTACCACTGAATATTCAAGAAACTCTCAAAGTTGATTACCGTTTCATAACTCAACCTGAAAATTTTTACCCGGATGATTGCCGATCAGTGGTCCTTGAGTTATAAAGAAAAACGCTGAAAATTTTTTGGGGTGAAGAATCAATGAGTTATGAATAGTATACAGGGTAAGTCTTGAAGTTGTACATTATGAACATTAATTTTAATAAGGTATAAACTTACAAAGGACCCAATTGATTACAGGTACTTTACCCGTCTGCGAAACGCTCTAACATCTGCTGTGCGAAGGGAAAAATTCAGTTTCATGTCCCGGGCCCGATCTCAGGGTTCAAAGTATTTTTGGAGATCTTTCAAATCATTACAAACAGGCTCAAACATATCCGTACCTGAATGTTTTGTTGACCCTCAGGAGTTCAACGATTATTTTCGCTCAGTTTTCAGCATCCCAAATGTTTGCCCGGAGGCAGCCAGTTATTATGGCTCTAATAGGTTCGATTCAAGCAGGCAGTTTTCTTTCAAACTTGCGACTGTGGAGGAGATAAGGTCTGTTGTTCTGAATCTTGGTTCGAATACATTGGGAATCGATGGTATATCTGCCAGAATGCTGAAATTGTCGATTAATGTTACTTTGCCCTTCATAACACATATCATTAATTCTTGCATTGAGACTGGGTATTTTCCAGATGTTTGGAAGTGCTCAGTTGTGAATCCTCTACCCAAGATTCCTGATTCTAAACAACTATCCGATTTTCGACCGATAAGTGTGTTACCAGCCATGTCTAAGGTTCTTGAGAGAGTATTGTTCGCTCAGATTTATGACTACGTCACCATCGGCGGAATCATTTCTACCCAGCAGTCGGGTTTCAGAAAAGGTTACAGCACTACCACTCTTCTCTTAAATGTAAAAGATGACATTCTGCGTTCTTTGGATGAGGGCCATGCGACCATTCTTACCCTATTAGATTTTGCAAAGGCGTTTGATACCCTGGACCATGAGCTACTCTGTGCTAAGTTAAGTTATTTCGGTTTTGATGAATCTGCTCTGAGATTTTTCAGGTTTTATATCTTTGGCAGATATCAGTGCGTTAAATTGCGTGATGCATTTTCTGAGAGGACACTAGAGGACCTTCGTCTATAAAATAATTGGCTACGTACTCACAAAGGATCCAGATATAACCAAAAAAATTCGATATTGTCCAGCCTCACGCGTTTGATCTGTACGACGACCCAAAGTTGACCCAAATTTCGAAATTTTGGTCAACTTTGAGACGTCGTGCCGACCAAAATAATGAAGCTGGGTGATGTCGAATTTTTTCACGTGCAGTTCGATCCTTTATCTATGCAATAAAACAGATTTCATCGTCTTACTTTCATCGAGTCGGTAATAATGATTTTTTGAAAAAAGGTCCAAAATTTTGGAACTTCAAGGACCTCTCACGTCCAGGACGATTTTTTTTTAAAATATCTGACCTTATATTCTTGTTCTACGCCCTTGAATTAGTAAGTGTGCCAAATTTCACGGCGATAGGAGTCGGAAAATTATTTTTCGAAAATTGAGATTTTCTTAAGGGTAACCCCTTAAAATTTTACCAAAAATCGAAAGTTCTCCGATCGACCTGAAATTTGAAACATATACTAATTCGAGGGCGTAGATAAAGAAAATCCAATCAGAATGTTAGTGGAGAGTCTGGTTCGTTTTTTATGGCCAGAAGAAAATCGAAAAAATTGGACCTTTTTTAAAAAAATCATAATTTTTCAACTAGAGGACCTTCGTCTATAAAATAATTGGATACGTACTCACAAAGGACCCAGATATAACCAAAAAAATTCGATATTGTCCAGCCTTACGCGTTTGATCTGTACGACGGCCCAAAGTTGACCCAAATTTCGAAAATTTCTCACCAAATCCGGAATATTTTCCAAACCGAATCAGTTACGCAAAATCTAATTACAGATTCGTAATCTACGTGTTCGAATCCATAATATATGATGTGCATATTGTCATAGCTTCAAAAATAAAATTTCGCACGGAATCGCTAAATCTTACCCCCACCCCTCTGCGCTTTGATGTTTATTCGCGGTTCTTTTGAAAAATTTTCCCAAAGTCCCAAATAAATTTTTTTTTTCGAAAATCGTCGACCTTGTTATCGTTTCCTATTAAATCGAGGTCGTAGATCACGAATATGTCATTAGAAATCGTCCAGTGACAACCGTTTAGAAATTATGGCGGAAATAGTGAAAAAATTTCGAAATTTTGGTCAACTTTGAGACGTCGTGCCGACCAAAATAATGAAGCTGGGTGATGTCGAATTTTTTACGTGCAGTTCGATCCTTTATCTATGAATTAAAACAGATTTCATCGTCCTACTCTCATCGAGTCGGTAATAATGATTTTTTGAAAAAAGGTCCAAAATTTTGGAACTTCAAGGACCTCTCACGTCCAGGACAATTTTTTAAAAAAATATCTGACCTCATATTCTTGTTCTACGCCCTCGAATTAGTAAGTGTGCCAAATTTCACGGCGATAGGAGTCGGAAAATTATTTTTCGGATCCAGATATAACCAAAAAAATTCGATATTGTCCAGCCTCACGCGTTTGATCTGTACGACGACCCAAAGTTGACCCAAATTTCGAAATTTTGGTCAACTTTGAGACGTCGTGCCGACCAAAATAATGAAGCTGGGTGATGTCGAATTTTTTCACGTGCAGTTCGATCCTTTATCTATGCAATAAAACAGATTTCATCGTCTTACTTTCATCGAGTATTTTTTGAAAAAAGGTCCAAAATTTTGGAACTTCAAGGACCTCTCACGTCCAGGACGATTTTTTTAAAAAATATCTGACCTTATATTCTTGTTCTACGCCCTCGAATTAGTAAGTGTGCCAAATTTCACGGCGATAGGAGTCGGAAAATTATTTTTCGAAAATCGATATTTTCTTAAGGGTAACCCCTTAAAATTTTACCAAAAATCGAAAGTTCTCCGATCGACCTGAAATTTGAAACATATACTAATTCGAGGGCGTAGATAAAGAAAATCCAATCAGAATGTTAGTGGAGAGTCTGGTTCGTTTTTTATGGCCAGAAGAAAATCGAAAAAATTGGACCTTTTTTAAAAAAATCATAATTTTTCAACTAGAGGACCTTCGTCTATAAAATAATTGGCTACGTACTCACAAAGGACCCAGATATAACCAAAAAAATTCGATATTGTCCAGCCTTACGCGTTTGATCTGTACGACGGCCCAAAGTTGACCCAAATTTCGAAAATTTCCCACCAAATCCGGAATATTTTCCAAACCGAATCAGTTACGCAAAATCTAATTACAGATTCGTAATCTACGTGTTCGAATCCATAATATATGATGTGCATATTGTCATAGCTTCAAAAATAAAATTTCGCACGGAATCGCTAAATCTTACCCCCCCTCCCATCTGCGCTTTGATGTTTATTCGCGGTTCTTTATGAAAAATTTTTTAAGTCCCAAATAAATTTTTTTTTTCGAAAATCGTCGACCTTGTTATCGTTTCCTATTAAATCGAGGTCGTAGATCACGAATATGTCATTAGAAATCGTCCAGTGACAACCGTTTAGAAATTATGGCCAGAAGAAAATCGAAAAAATTGGACCTTTTTTAAAAAAATCATAATTTTTCAACCAGAAGACTTACGTCTATAAAATAAGTGGCTACGTACTCACAAAGGATCCAGATATAAGGAATCAGGTGTGCCCCAGGGTTCCATTATTGGGCCTTTGCTATTCCTTATATATATAGCGGATATGTATAGGGTGGTTAGGTTTGTCGTCCTCTATTCTTATTGCGATGATACACAGGTTCGCCTCTCTTTTCATTCGTCCGCTATTTCTCAAACAGTCGAACAGCTTAATGAGGATTTGTCCAGAATGTTGGACTATTGTGAAAAAAACAACCCGAAAATAAACGGGAAAAAGTGTTTCTATATCCCCCTCTTCCCAAGAACTTTTCAAACTGATGTTGAAATTGAGATGGGTGGCGAGAAAATTCCATCTTCTTTGTGCTGCAGAAACCTTGGGATCCTTTTCGATTGCCGGCTAAGATTCAGGGAGCATGTCTCTCTGCTGTTGAGGAATTCTTTTCTGGCACTGCGCCATTTGTATCGTCATAGACATTTTTTGGATTTTCACTGACGTAAGTTTCTCTGTGAAACCCTTGTGCTGTCCAAACTGAGCTACGGTTTAACAATTTTTTATCCTTGTCTCGACTCAGTCGAGAGATACAGGTTGCAGAAATTGCAGAATTCTTGCTGCCGATACATTTTGGGTATGAGAAAGTACGATAGGGGAATCAGTGACGGGATAAAAAGATTAGAGTGGCTTAGGGTCGAAAATATTTTCCGGCTTCACATGACGACTGTTGTGCATCGGACTTTGAGTACTGGTAGTCCTCCATATTTGAGAGCCAAGCTGGTACACCGTCGTGATGTTCATCGTGTAGCGATAAGGCACGAGCAAAGGCTTATGTTACCAAGATTTATTTCAGCTGTGTTTCGGCGCTCTTTTACCTTCAATGCGGTGAATTTACACAATGAGTTCTTGCTAGGGTGTGAGGGGATTTCTCTGGGCTCATTGCGCAGGGAACTGAAAAAGAAGCTGTTTATAAACCAGTCATATGCTGAAAATTGTTTCTATATGTTTTTGATTTTGGTCATAGTTTAGTTGCTTGTATGAATTCATTTAATTACTTGAAGTTTTATTACCCGTTTATATGTTTTTTTTCTTTTGATTAGTATTTCTTGTGTTGTTGGGGTTGAGTGGAGTAGCTGAAGCTAGACTCCGACCCAGATGTTTGAATTATATATAATTTTTCTTCTGTTTCAATAAGGCACAATTATTTTTAATTTCAACCAAAGATTCCTCTCATGAAATGAAACACTTTTTTCTTTTATCATTTTTCCAGATTCGGCTCCAGCAAAAAGATACAGGCTGTTTTAATTTCCAAAAAAATCAGTTGTTTTCATGATGTTTACTTTCGGAGATATCAGGGAAAAAAATTTCGTTGTCATTTATTATTTCAACGTTATTTCCGCAATATCTCAAGAAGAACAAATACAATCAGATTGAAACTCATTAATCGGGTTGAAATTACCAACACGCAAATAGATGCAAAATTTCGTGTGGATCAAATAGTTACAATTTGAACCAGCGCGTAAAAGCTCCTGACCTCACGTCAGTGCTTTTCTAGATTTTTTATTTTTTTCAGATAGTTCATAGAAATAGCAAGAATATACTTGTGGTATATCTTAGAAAAAGATAGAACTTTATATTTTTTTCAGAGGCCATTTCGTCCTTTATTGAATATCCATTATTGATTGCAATTTTTGTTTATTTAATTTTAATTTCTACTAGGTGACGGTTCGATTCCGAACTATAGCGCGTAACAGCTCCTGGCCTCACTTCAGAGTGCTTTTCTAGAATTTTTATTTGCTTAGTGTTACACATACTATTTCCTTCATCAAGAATAAACTTCGTTTTTATCACTTCTTCGACCGCATAGAGGCCAATCACACCAGACAAAGGAAAACGACTTCTGGGAATATTTAAAAGTTCCACATCCCACCTCTAAACGTGAATCCACCTCTGGGAGCAGAACAAGGGTCAAGTGAAGTTCTTTTCGCGATAGGCAATAAGGCGTAACCAAACATCGGAGCAAGTGAGAAGCGGATGATACCCTGGGGGCCGGAGGGTGGTAAAGAATGGTCAGCGATACTGGCGATGCTTTGCTATGCAAACCCTCCCGACTCCGACACTGGCCTGCCCTCGAAACATTGCGCCCTCGGGTGCCTGCCTTCAATTACACACCGAGATCGGGGTGAGTTTTTGTTTTTCTTCGGGGATGTCCACCAGGCATTCACTGGAGGTAGTTTTAGTTGGATGGGTATGAAATCGCCATCGTAGTAGTGTTGGATAGGAAAATTCGTAGATTACTTTTAGTGCTTTGGTGATATGAGAAAGCAGAAATGGGTCTCTTGCGTGAATTTTTTTCATCATTGGAATCAAATATCTTATCCGTAAGACCACTGAAAAACTCAACCGCCATCAAAAATTTCAATTTTTAACGAGAAAATTCTCTTTTAAATTCGGCTCCGCACGTCGGTTGTTTGAATTGAACGGACGGTTTCCGTGACGTATGGGGATATATCCACTCTCTCCCTCTTCTTGTGTACCTTTTTCTCAGCGTCGGGCTGTATCGATCGGTGAATCGTACAATAACGAATGACTTAGATTGTAGAGGCGATCTGACGAGTTTCTCCCGCTTCGACCTTGAGTCCGGATTTGGCCATTTTTAATACCGAATTATTCAAAATTCGCAAATTGTTGAAGTGTGTGATAGCATACATTATGATTTTGTATCGATATAGAATGAAAAAACATAAAAATATGATAATTCGTGTTACATGCAAGAGACCTATAGGGGAAAAAATCTTCGATGAAGTCGATGGGTACAGTTGCGATTAAATTCACTTATATTAGTTATATTTCTAATTGCTGCTCGCATCATCCTAGAAATAGCGTGCTTTGGTTTCGTCCAAATGTTCGTGATTTTAGAATTTTGAGCCGAAAATGATCCCAAACGACTAGGTTGGACTATATCCGGCAAAACTGCTTCGGAATTATAACCATTTTTACGCGCTTGTTCTGGGGAACATGCGGTATTATTCCGTCACGATGTCTGTTTCGAATTTTGAGCCGAAATTGGTCTCAAACGACTAGGTTGGACTCACTGATGAAGAGTCCGTGGTAAAAATTGATTCTGTCCGTACGACCGGCCGTGTGCGCTGTAACTTTCGAAAGGAAGGACCTAGAGTCTTGAAATTTTCAGGTTAGGTTAAGATCCTGAATATCTCGGTTAAGTCTGTTAATGGGCCAAATCTGCCAAATGGTTTTTGTGCTACAGCCATTTGAAATTATGATTTTTAATAACTCGAATAATATTTATCTGATCGAAATGAAACTTGGTTGGAAGACGAACAGTGTCAATAAGAAGATATCCATGGAAAATTTTGAGAGAAAAATTTTTTTTTCTGAAAATTTTTATATTTCATTGAAATTCCACTGAAATTTCCAAGTCACCATTTCACAATGTGAGCAAGCGCGTAAAAGCTGCTGACTTCACGTCAGTGCTCTTCTAAATTTTTGAAAGTTTTTTCCTGATATTTCAGGAACTACCTGAGCGATTGGATTGTAACTTGGCTGTTAGTGTCAGCATAACGATTCGCAACTTTTCGCGAAATTTTGTTGAGATCGTACCTACAGTTAATTTCAAAAAAAGGTTTCGAAATTTGTTTTCAAAAATCTCATTTTTTGAAACTGTTCTTTATATTGGAAGAAAATTTGCTCAAACCTTGAACATTAGTTTTCAGAGCAATGTACAAAATTTCAGTTTGATGCATACGGTAATAATTTTTAGAGATTGGAAAAAAAGATGTAAATTAACGTGTTTTTTCTCGTAATCGTTTTCTTCAGAATAACTCATAAAGTACTGATTCAATCGATATGAAACTTGGTAATTAGTTTGAAAATGCTGATGAACAACTTTATGCAGAATTTCGTGATGATCGTGTGTCTAGAACAATCTGAAGAAGATTTCACATTTTTTTTTAAATATTCAATATTCTATTGGTTTTGTGTTTACGGTCGTCCGTCTGAAAACAAAAACTTCCGTAAGGAACAACTTAGAAACTCGATATTCGAAAAGTAGGTTTGGACCTCACTTATACGAAGGCCAAATTCGTGAATGGGTAAAATCCGCCCAATGATTCCGCAGATATACTCATTCAAGATTTCATTTCTCAAATATTTTCAAAAATACAGATTAGATCGAATGGAATGTTAATGTCGAATTTCGTGTGGATTTTATGGTTGGTAGATCACCAGATGTTTCAACCAGGAAGTAGAGGTGCGTTTGGCAGGGTCGATTCGTGAACGGATGACCGTTTTCTCAACGAAATTGAACAAGCGCGCAACACCTGCAGACTTCTATGCTTCGCTAGAATTTTTAGTACCAAATTTTAAAATTATCGACACTTTTCTCACACACCCTGTACCCGTTCTAGATGATATATTCCCACCTAGACACATATTTCTTGAAACACTAAACGTCCGTACATATTTCACAATAATTTCTGCACGATCACGAAAGGTTATCCAACCGAAACCTAATACAGAATCCAGGACAATATATCTCTCAACGATTCGTTTGATTCGGCTCATAACCAAGGAAGAATAACAGTTCGAAGGTGCCGCGCAAGAGAGATAACTCCTTAGCCCAAGATAAATAAGTCTGCGTTAAACCAATTTTCAAAGAAATTGAACGTAAATAACGCGCGTCTGCCGTGAAAGTCATTGCCGACTTGATTTATTCGCGGACGAAACGCGTCCGCCAGCGAGCGCGAAAACGAACACCTACAGATCTCCGGCGGACGTCGCAAAGCGACTCGACAACGTAGAGATTGCGAAAAATTGCCATTCTGCATATTTATAGCCGTTAATTCGGCAAATTGTAAGAGTTGAACAATTAATTCGTAATTCTGACATTACACGAGGGCGAATGAGTGGATAAGGAATGGTTGTTTGGCGGCTCTTGTAAGTTCGTGGCATCTGAAGGACGGCGCCCTCTTGGGGAAAGTTGTAGCGTCCCGTTGCCAGAGGTGGACTCGTCAGATAAGATAAATCCACTGGCACCTACCTATGACAACCGCGTCAACCGCAGATGCGGAGTAGTAAGAGCGACCATAATTGACGCCCTTATGCTATGTGAGGAAGAAGTATCTAGCGTGCGTCGATCGGTGGCGCCATCGTGCGGTTACTCAGTTACTCTACGCCTGCTACAGTTGAAATCGGATGCAGTGGCGGCGTTGGTTGGGCTAAATCAGTCAGATAGAATGGTCAATTAATGAATATGATCTCAAGAGCATGCAGGGTGTCAATTCTTAAATCTCGATCAGGAATTGTCGAGTACGACAATTGTCATATGTTAATGTCGAGTTGTTTGTCGATATTCTGAGTTTTCTCGAGCATCTACAGGATTTGTGAGAGCTATTCGCCATTTCGACTATGTTTTCGCAAAAATTTAAGAGATAAACATAAACATGACCTTCTCACCATTTTGAAGCATGCGCCTGAAACCGAATATCACTCGACAATCGAATGTTCAATCTCCTATAATTGGTACTACTCGTCTCCAGTTCGAACGAAAAGGTTTATATTCGAAATCTTGCATTCTTTTTATTTCTTGAATATTTGCGGAAACATACTCGGAATGGCGAATAGAACTCTCACAAAAGTTGCAGATGCTCGAGAAAATTTTGACATAAACATACGACATTTGACATACTCGACTATTCTTGATCGAAATTCAAGAATCGACCCCCAGTACCTCGAATATAGCGGGAAAACATTTGGAGGCAGCATTTACTTTGAGACGATGGTACCTGATGAAATTTGTCACCGAATGAAAGTCGGCCATTACAGGTTTGTTCATGCACAACTTTCAACCCCTTTCAACCGCTTCAGGTGAAAATTTCACGTGAGGGGGTTGAAATGAACAAAACTGTAATGGTCGACTTTCATTCGGTGACTTATATCATCAGGTACCATTGTCTCAAAGTAAATAAGCCATGACAAAGTGCACATACTGCTCTTCGAAGTAACTAATTTCTCAAAAGAAAAAAAATTTTTTCTCGAAAATTTCTGCACGCCTGTAAAGAAGATACAAACACCTTGCCAAAAAAGGTTGATGGAGATGGCACAGGGTGCAACAAAAATCTTTCAAAAATGCATAAAAATTTGGTAAAAGTGAAACAAAATTGACCTGTTTATTTGTTGCCAAATATTTTCTTTCTGAGAAAATGAATTTGTTTCAAATTTTGACGCGCACTGTATAGAAATATAGAAGTAACCTGGATTAATTCACATGAAATCCTTCACCTACATAATCCATTCCACTCTCTGTGCGGAAAATCTTCAGAATTTCCCTTCAACAACCAAACTCGCATCCTTTCAACAAATTAAATTTTAATACAAATGTTTTCGATAAAATCCTCATATCCTCGGAACAGGATGAACAGCAGGCATTTTCTCACCTTTGATGTCTATTTAGCAGGCGATTCAGAAGTCTGGCATGATTTATAAACCCTGTTGAAGACGAACTCCTGAATTATTCCGATATTTTGACAGAGAGATTAATTTGCCCCAAATACGTTCGAGCTGACATCAAAGGATTCAACATTAATAATGTTTTATTGTAGGAACTCAAGAGGAATATGTTTTGAACCTGAAAAACAACCACGATTCGGAGCTATAAATAGCGACGAGGAAAATTTGTCCTGAAATCATCATTTATATTGAAAGCCATATTTTTGACAGTTTGTTGGACTGACAGATGAGTGTTTTTTAAATGAAAGGATAGAGGTTATTACTTAGATCCTCTCAAAAATAGAAGGCTGATGAATATGGATTTGCAAACATTTTTTGAGACAAATGATTAGGTTGAACTCTCTGGAAAACAATCCGTGGTGAAATTTAATTATATTTGTCCGTCTGTATGTACTCAAGTAAGTTCGGTAAGGGGTTTACATTCCACTGCAACCTTAAGGTCTATTATGCCCTCTCGTCATAGCTGATTTCGCAACTGCCTTACCTACAGCTTGCCCTCTAGCATTAGAGCTCCGATTACTCCAGTATTCGTAAGGGCATCGAGGAGGCTAAGTCCTGAAATGATCCTGTGAAGAAGCCGAAGAGACTTTTTTGAATGATCCATTCCTAGAAGATTACTCCAGAGTATTTCTCTGTCAGGTTTTTTCCGCTAAAAGCTCTTTATTATAGGCGCATATGCCACAGAAAAGTTCAGAGCAACCAAGTGGCGTTTGTGCTCCGTTCTGGACTGTGTAAGCCTCTTCGTTTCATTTTTGATGCCTGAGTGACCTGCAACCCAGAAAAGGAGACCTTCTTTTTCATGTCTACTTCATCGAGTTTCTTTAGACATAGCCATATCAGCTTTGAGTCGATGCCATTGGAGTCGGTGCTTTGATATCAGCTTGACTACCAGAATGGATCACCAGGTCACACCATAGTTTCATTCCAGGTTCATTGCAAGTATTTCTGGCTCACAAACACTCAAGTAGGAGCCTAATGATAGTGTACACTTGGTTCTCGCCCGGTATACTCCAGCGTTATCATCTATGATATGATTTAACAGTTTTGAATTCGAAATTTTGGCAAGTGTTTTCCTTTTTGCCTTTTTAGATATCATTGAGACCCAATATATTACACCATGTTTTTCTAGATGCTAAGTTTTTTAATCCACATATAACTAGGTAGGTTCGCTGATGTGGTGCACTTTTCCAGAGAGGATCAGACTCTCTGACTTTTGATACTCCCATTACCAGTATCTTCGGGGGGATGCAGTACACGACTCGAAATTTTCAGAGACACACGTGAAAAACACGTTCACCGTGATTTGTGTTATTCGTTCACCACAGTGATCGATGATTTCCAAGTCACGGTGATTGAATCACGAAAAATCGCTCATCTCTAAATTCGACATATCAAAATTAGTCAAAAGAAATTCCAATTTATAACGCCGGATTGGGCGAGAAACAAAGTTTCAATTTCCCTCCGTTTCGGAATTCGTATTAAGCGTTCCATTACGCGATACCCACGTTTCTGATCTAGTTTTGATCGGGTTCGGTGTTTCTTAAACGGCCAACATAGGGATCATTCTAACGGCAATCTGTCATTTAAATCCAAACTAGTAAATCACGTTCACGTAGTGATTTGAGTTGTTCTGTCCCCTCAGCGATCGGTGATTTCTAAGTCACAGTGATTAAATCACAGGTAGGGAAAAATCACTGGTGTCTACAAACGACATATGAAACCACTCCAAAAGAATCTCAATTTGTAAGACCGAATTGACCGTCACACAATGTTTCTATTTTCGAGTTCATTCTAACTGCAAGTTGTCATTCAAATCCGAACTTGAAAATCACGTTCAACGTGATTTAGGTTATTCTGTCCCCTCAGCGATCGGTGATTTCTAAGTCACGGTCATTAAATCACAGGAAGGGAAAAATCACTGTTGTCTAAAAACGACATATGAAATCACTCAAAAAGAATTCCAATTTGTAAGACCCAATTGACCGTGACACAATGTTTGTATTTTCTAGTTCATTTAAACGGCAAGCTGTCATTCAAATTCAAACTTGAAAATCACGTTCGACGTGATTTGAGATATTCTGTCCCCTCAGCGATCGGTGATTTCTGATTCACGGTGATTAAATCACAGGTATGGAAAAACCACTGGTTTCTAAAAACGGCATATAAAATCATTCAAAAAGAATCCCAATTTGTATAACTGAATTGGCCGTGACAAAATGTTTCTATTTTATAGTTGATTCTAACGTCAAGCTGTCATTCAAATCCTAACGTTCAACGTGATTTAGGTTATTCTGTCCCCTCAGCGATCGGTGATTTCGAAGCCACGGTGATTAAATCACAGGTAGGGAAAAATCACTGGTGTCTAAAAACGACATATGAAACCACTCCAAAGGAATCTCAATTTGTAAGACCGAATTGACCGTCACACAATGTTTCTATTTTCGAGTTCATTCTAACTGCAAGTGGTCATTCAATTCCGAACTTGAAAATCACGTTCAACGTGATTTGGGTTATTCTGTCCCCTCAGCGATCGGTGATTTCTAAGTCACGGTGATTAAATCACAGGCAGGGAAAAATCACTGGTGTCTAAAAACGACATATGAAATCACACCAAAAGAATCCCAATTTGTAAGACCGAATTGACCGTCACACAATGTTTCCATTTTCGAGTTCATTCTAACTGCAAGTTGTCATTCAAATCCGAACTTGAAAATCACGTTCAACGTGATTTGGGTTATTCTGTCCCCTCAGCGATCGGTGATTTCTAAGTCACGGACATTAAATCACAGGAAGGGAAAAATCACTGTTGTCTAAAAACGACATATGAAATCACTCAAAAAGAATTCCAATTTGTAAGACCCAATTGACCGTGACACAATGTTTGTATATTCTAGTTCATTTTAACGGCAAGCTGTCATTCAAATTCAAACTTGAAAATCACGTTCAACGTGATTTGAGATATTCTGTCCCCTCAGCGATCGGTGTTTTCTAATTCACGGTGATTAAATCACAGGTATGGAAAAATCACTGGTTTCTAAAAACGGCATATCAAATCACTCAAAAAGAATCCCAATTTGTGTAACTGAATTGGCCGTGACAAAATGTTCTATTTTATAGTTGATTCTAACGTCAAGCTGTCATTCAAATCCTAACGTTCAACGTGATTTGGGTTATTCTGTCCCCTCAGCGATCGGTGATTTCGAAGTCACGGTGATTAAATCACAGGTAGGGAAAAATCACTGGTGTCTAAAACTCAAAAAGAATCCCAATCTGTAGGACCGAATTGACCGTGACACAACATTTCTATTTCCCTCGATACGGGGTAATCGCAGTACTCCGTTTCGGAGTTCGTATTAAGCGTTCCATTACGCGATACCCACGTTTCTGATCTAGTTTTGATTGGGTTCGGTGTTTCTTACCCGGCTTGCATGAGGTTCATTCGAACGACTTTCGGTATAGTCCGTCTGACTTACGGCGGCACGCTTGATGGCACTTTAATTATTTTACGCCACACCGACCAGACTTAATTGAAATTTATAATAATTACCGGGGCATTCTTACACAGCGGAAGAATATAACCACCGCCAGCAGCAGCTCGGCTTATGTATGTTTCGGCGAGAATCCCTACTAATTAATTAGAAATTTTCCTACCCCACTAATTTTCGGAGGGATGGAGGTTGGTAAGGTCGGAGGGGCATTATTCTTCTGAAATGGCAGAAAAAAAAGTGGAATGAATGGAGGCACAGCCTTCTTGAAATACAAGCCTTGCGCAGAGAAAGGCAACAGTGTAACTTGTAACTTGTGCTGGGAGTCTTTCTTTCCATACTCCATTCACTTTTAAAAACTATCCCGGTTGGCCATGATTTAGGTCTATCAAGTTTTTTTACTTAAAACTGAGGCAGGTTGGCACTCGTGCAATATCGGCGATGTCAAAATAATTCTCAGCGACGTTGCCAAATCCAAATGCCAATTTCTGCTCTCAATCTCAACAAAATCATCACGCTTGGAAGTGAAGGAGCAGAGATAAATAATCAGTGTTATGTAGAATTGAAATCTGCTTGTTCTAATAGTAACCCTGATAATTTGGAATAAAAAATTTATCACAAGCTATCATTTTCGACGTACGTGAGTGAAAACCCAGTGTATCGTTCACATAGATTGCCAAGAACTTGAGTAAATTGAGTTAGTTCTTTTAACGTTACACAGGTTTTATAGTACTACTACATTGGAGTATTTTAAGTTGTGCAACAAGGTATTTAAATGTCTTCTGTAGACTTATTTCTTGAGAATTTCGAAAAGTAGGGAATTCCACAGGTTTATCTATTCGTTTAGAAGTTTCACTGCAGAGTTATTCGAGTACTTTCATTTTTTTATCGAATGAACTATCACAAAGAAACGGACTACTCTATCCATTATTTTTCACTAAAATTTCAACACTCGATTCTCGATTCCCTCACAGAAAAATAGCATAACTGAATCTTCCAACCATGTTTTCATACATGAAATATTTCCAGTGTTAACACAGAAAAAAGTTTCGTCAACATTCGCTAGATTTTTGGAATTATTGAATTCACATAATATTTCCTCAACTTCATTATTTTCTCAAAGAAAATGCACACTTTTATGACAGGAAACACAAACTCCTCATACATGGTTAGTGTTTAAGTTGTACATTAATTTCAACCATAGATCCTGTCATCGAATAAAATACTTTTTTCCTTCACCATTTTTCCAGGTTCGGTTCGAGTAAAAAGATACAGGAGGTGGAAATTTCCCAAAAATAACAGTTTTTCTTTTGTAGCTTTGACATGGTTCCTCCAAATTAAATGAATTTTGTTGGTAAGTTTTCCAACACTACGACACATGTTGTTCATTAGTCACTTTCATTCTAGTTCCAACGGTTTTCTAGTTATAAACTGGTCGGTTCATAAAATTTTGAAGCATGAAGAATGCAGATAAAGTTTACCCGGAGTCACGGTATAAATCTTCGATCATTTAGAATACTGAATAATTTTTTATAATCTTCCCCCAAGCGCAAGGTTTTAAAGTTATTCGACGATGAATGTTATAAAATCTGATGAAAATTTGATAGCTTTTCCCATTTTTGTGAAACCGCTCTTGAGCTAGAAATGGCGCATAACCATCACAAAAGATAACTTGAGTCTTTAAGTTAACAACAAAACACACCGAACGGAATCAGCACAACACCATCTACACTGGTGTACCATAGTGTAGTTCAAGGAGACACAACGAACAAAGTGTTTAAATCCTATATAAATTGCGCGTCGAAATTATGGAACAAATTCATTTTCTCAGAACAAAAATATTTGGCAACAAAATCCTGAAACAGGTCAATTTTTGTTTCACTTTTACCAAAGTTTTTTGCATTTTTGAAGGATTTTTGTTACACCCTGTGCCATCTCCATCAACCCTCTAAATTTTTTGAATAGGGAAAGTGGGTCATGTGGTACTTTTTTGGCATGGTCCTTGTATCTTCTTTATAGACGTGCAGAAATTTTGAAGAAGAAATGTATTATTTCATTCCAATCTACAATTAGAAGAAAAACCAGTCTAAATATTATATTTAATACCATTCTTCTAAGCATAACTCACATTAACAACTTATAGCATAATGTGTTTATCCTACCCATACATGTTAAAGTGTTATAACCATATTAAATCATTAAATAGACATCATGACAGAAATTATAATTTGTGTTGTTTATCTCCAGTCAGACTAGGTCCTTAATTAAAGGAAGCAGGTTAACGGACACAGTTAAACGGAAGAATTTTCTTACCCATTCATGTAAAAGTGTAATAACCATATTATATCATCAAATAAATATCATAGTAAAAACCATAATTAGTGTTATTCTATACATATCATAGGGATAATTATATTCAATGAAAATATAGTTATTATCGTTTCCTAATTAAAATTAAATTTCTACAATATTTGAAGGTTATGATATCATAGAGTGCGAATATACTTGTTCTATAACCCGACAATAGAAGTAGATTTAGGGAACATAGGAAATATCATATTAATATGTTGATTTCTATTCGAATTAAAATATATCATAGAATTTAGGTGCAGATTGTTTCTCAGTTTCGAAATATCTAAAAAGGTCAATAGGTCACTAATTAAGGTTCATTATGAAACCAATGAAAGAATGAATTGAAAAATTATGAATTCGTGATTTATAATCAGAAATCATGCTTAAAAAAAATTCGCATCCACACACAATAAAAAAAAAACTTGAAATTGCTAACAAGTGTTAAAGGTTCTCAAATGTTTAGAAGTAATATTATGACATTATGTGAATCAGTAATAACTGTTAGTACCTTAATTTTATACTGATCGAGTAATGAATTCAATATGTGAAAATATGCCTAAAATATCGATAGGATAATTCTGTTTTTTCTCAATATCAAAAGCTCCCGGAAGTCATACACAATATAGAGTAAAAATAAGCTTTCAAACTCATTCTAATACCGAAATAGCATATTTATACGTTGATTTCTAGTCGAATAGAAATACGTCATTAAATTGAGGTGTAGATTGTTTTTCAGATTCGAAATATATAAAAAGATCATTAGGTCACTAATTAAGGTTAATTATTAAACCGTTGAATGTATCTGATCAAATGAGATGAATTCGTTAACACCAATAAAAAAATCAGACAAAAAAAAATTCGCATCATTAATGAATAAAAA
Organism: Myrrha octodecimguttata; assembly: GCA_958510865.1. Lineage (NCBI taxonomy): Eukaryota > Metazoa > Arthropoda > Insecta > Coleoptera > Coccinellidae > Myrrha > Myrrha octodecimguttata. The sequence continues at coordinate 85,946,725 of OY294056.1, forward strand.
GAAATAATAAAATTTTGAACCAAATCCGGAATATTTTCCAAACCGAACCAGTTACGTAAAATCCAATTACAGATTCGTAATCTACGTGTTCTAATCCATAATACATGATGTGCATATCGTTATAGCTTCAAAAATAAAATTTCGCACAGAACTGTCAAACTCTTACCCCCACTCCTCTACCAGTCGACGTCACCTTGCGGTGATGAAAAATAATTTTTTTTTTTCGAAAATCGTCGATCTTGGTATCTTTTCCTATTAAATCGAGGTCGTAGATCACGAATATTCCATTTGAAATCGTCCAGTGACAAACGTTTAGAAATTATGGCGAAAATAATGAAAAAATTTCGAAATTTTGGTCAACTTTGAGACGTCGTGCCGACCAAAATAATGAAGCTGGGTGATGTCGAATTTTTTTACGTGCAGTTCGATCCTTTATCTATGAACTAAAACAGATTTCATCGTCCTACTCTCATCGAGTCGGTAATAATGATTTTTTGAAAAAAGGTCCAAAATTTTGGAACTTCAAGGACCTCTCACGTCCAGGAAGATTTTTTAAAAAAATATCTGACCTTATATTCTTGTTCTGCGCCCTCGAATTAGTAAGTGTGCCAAATTTCACGGCGATAGGAGTCGGAAAATTATTTTTCGAAAATTGAGATTTTCTAAGGGTAACCCCTTAAAAATTTACCAAAAATCGAAAGTTCTCCGATCGACCTGAAATTTGAAACATATACTAATTCGAGGGCGTAGATAAAGAAAATCCAATCAGAATGTTAGTGGAGAGTCTGGTTCGTTTTTTATGGCCAGAAGAAAATCGAAAAAATTGGACCTTTTTTAAAAAAATCATAATTTTTCAACTAGAGGACCTTCGTCTATAAAATAATTGGCTACGTACTCACAAAGGACCCAGATATAACCAAAAAAATTCGATATTGTCCAGCCTCACGCGTTTGATCTGTACGACGGCCCAAAGTTGACCCAAATTTGGAAAATTTCTCACCAAATCAGGAATATTTTCCAAACCGAATCAGTTACGCAAAATCTAATCACAGATTCGTAATCTACGTGTTCGAATCCATAATATATGATGTGCATATTGTCATAGCTTCAAAAATAAAATTTCGCACGGAATCGCTAAATCTTACCCCCACCCCTCTGCGCTTTGATGTTTATTCGCGGTTCTTTATGAAAAATTCCCAAATAAATTTTTTTTTTCGAAAATCGTCGACCTTGTTATCGTTTCCTATTAAATCGAGGTCGTAGATCACGAATATGTCATTAGAAATCGTCCAGTGACAACCGTTTAGAAATTATGGCGGAAATAGTGAAAAAATTTCGAAATTTTGGTCAACTTTGAGACGTCGTGCCGACCAAAATAATGAAGCTGGGTGATGTCGAATTTTTTCACGTGCAGTTCGATCCTTTATCTATGAATTAAAACAGAGACGATGGTACCTGATGAAATTTGTCACCAAATGAAATCCGACTATTACAGTTTTGTTCGTGCAGAACTTTCAATCCCTACGAACCCTTTAATTGAGAAAAAAATTTCACGTGGGGGGGTTGAAAGTTGTGCATGAACCAAACTGTAATAGTCGGTGACAAATTTCATCAGGAACTATCGTCTCAAAGTAAATGAGCCATGACAAAGTACACATACTGAAAACCTCTTTGAAATGAGAAATTTTTCAAAAAAAAAATTTTTTCTTGAAAATTTCCGCACGCCTGTAAAGAAGATACAAAGACCTTGCCAAAAAAGTACCAAATGACCTACTTTCCCTATTCAAAAAATTTAGAGGGTAGATGGGGATGGCACCGGGTGCAACAAAATCCTTCAAGAATGCATATAAATTTGGTAAAAGTGAAACAACAATTGACCTATTGTAGGATTTTCTTGCCAAATATTTTTTCTTCTGAGAAAATGAATTTGATCCATAATTTTGACGCGCACTGTATAATTTAGAATAGTAGGAGCAAATTTTAACTGTTTCTCTTTATACTCACGAGAGGCCATCACCGGGAAAGAGCTCGTATATTTGCAGTGCAAGTGCAAGGAAAACAAAACATTCTCCACTTCGATACCATGTCAACAAACATTCAATAGGTAATTCAATTAGACTCGCTGTAAGAGGACTGCAAAATAGGTTGTTACAGTTTGAAGTTGGGCTATTCTCGAATCGTGAGGTAAACACAGGAGGAAATTAACTGTTCACTCAACTTTGGAATGAGACATCATGTATATCATCGCCCTTATAACCAATAATTTTATCTCTCTTTTAGGCTCCATGTGATTCTGTGCGAGGCTTCAGTATCTTATACATTTCGACAGTTATTGATTTGTTTCTGTTAAATAAAATTCTTGAAAAGCACTATCGTGAAGTAAGAAGCTTTTATGGGCCTTTTAGATTCGTCTGCTTCCACTTTGTGAGATATTCTGTAAAAAAAAACGATAACAATGGAAAAACCACGAAATCTGACATATTTTCTCCAATATCTCTGCAACATTTCATTTGTTCGTCTTCGTCGAAATCTGAAATTATAAGCATAAATCCCTCATCTAGATTCATATTTGAATGTTTTGAACCTATACTCCATTCCCTTTTATAAAGTATCCCGGTTGGCCATGACATTTTGACATATTTCACCGTGTATATTTTGAAAATGTTAGGTTATAGTCATTTTCCTGTCAGATAACTACACAACGTTTTCCTATCTACTTAGAAGTCGTAGTAATTACGTATTTTTCAAAATGTGAATTTACTTTGGGAAAATAATGAATTTGAGAAAACATTATGTAGATTCACTGTTGAAGAAATTTTTCTCTCTGTTAACACTGGAAATATTTCAGGTAGAAAAACATGGTTGGAAAATTCAGTTATGCTAGTTTTTGTACGGAAATCCAGAGTCGAGTGATGAAATTTTACTGAAAAATAATGGATAGAGTAGTCCGTTACTTTGTGATAGTTCATTCGAAAAAAAAAAATAAAAGTACTCGAATAACCCTGTAGAAAAACTTCTAAACAAACAGACAAATTTATGGAAATACCTAATTTCCGAAATTCTCAAGAAATGAGCCTACAGAAGACATATAAACACCCTGTTGCACAACTTGAAATACTCCCGTATGAGAATGTTGGATAGCTTGTGATAAATTATTGATTCTATATTACCAGGGTTACTATCAGAAAAAGCAGATTTCAATTTTACATAGCACTCCCTAATACTTCGTGTCTGCTTCTTCAAACCTACCTTCATCCTTTTCAGTTTCCAAGCGTGATGATTATGTTGAGAATGAGAGTAAAAATTGGCATTGGCATTTGGCAACGTCGTCGAGAATTATTTTGACATTGCCAATATTTCACGAGTGCCCACCTGCCTCAGTTTTAAGTAAAAAAACGTGATAGACCTAAATCATGGCCAACCGGGATGGTTTATAAAAGAGAATTTTTTTGTATTTTCCTTCTATCCTAGGCTTCAATGAAACCCCTCAGAAGCTCTAAGCTTGTGCGAGTTAGGATACCGGGTGTGTTTTGTGTAGGTTTTGTTACTTATTCCTTGCGCCACGTTAGAAAGAGCACTGTTAATTGTTCACCCAACAGCGAATGGTTGGATGGTCCCCTGAAAACCGGGAAAGTTATTTTCCGGCTAAGGAATTGTACCCCAGACCGTACGATCATGAGGCATGAGCTCTGTCTACGAAGCTACCGAGAATGGAGTATATTTATTCAAATTTATCCCCATTTGTTTTGGGACATCCTGTATAATTGAAAATTTTGCTGTTATGGCAATATTTTCTCACGATTCAACAGAATTGTAGAAACTTCACTTAACAGTTTTCGGAGAGTTGAGTTTTCCCAAAAACCCAATCAGCGTAAATGAAAATCTCCTTTGCACACTGCCAAGATTGAACGAATAAGAATTCGATTAAACTAGAATCGTATCGGAATTCGGATAGATATATCCAGTTACTTTTATAGCTTAAGTTTCGAAGTAGATACACGTGAGAATTGCGGTATCCTTCAGAAGTCCATCCCTGTCTCGAACTCTGCGAACTATTCGATAAAAAAAAATCGCGGTTGAGACCCTCAACTTTACTTGTTAAGTTACGCTCTATATCTCGTTACCGCAGGACACAAAAGTCCTCGCAAAATCTCTGCGAAGCAATAAGAGGACGATCCCTAACATCCGCTCCATTGGAGCATAAACAGTAAGATATATACAATGTGTACTCTCACGGTATTGCCAGTTTTTTTTTTGTTTCGGGAATGAAATGGTTGAAATATTTTTGTTCCATTTCGACTTGTCACCATTTCTCGTGTGATCCTATGGAAAGCGAATTCTTATTACATAGTTCACTTCCCGATTCGTGTTAACAGATACAGGGTGGTCCAACGAAAACTTACCAGCTCGATTTTGCGACTTTAAAATGAAAATGTGGAAAAATGCTTGGAACCTTCAATTTCTGATTCCGCTTTTTCCATCCCCGTTACTTCAACCACAACGGGGGTGAGCACAACCCCTTGATTTTGAGTAGGGATGAGGGTTGTTGCGATAAGTAAATTTGAAGATCTCATCGATTTCTATCTGACCCTAAAATTTCGCTTCAAAATATCCATCGATAATGAAATAACAGAAAAGATAGTGAAAGAGGTAAGTGGACTTTCTCTCGAGAATATTATTCGTATCGAACACATTTCAAACGTATTTAGTAAGGGGTGTTCTTTTCAGAGGTATAGAACTTTGAGTTGGCAACACTGTTTTAACTGGCGACCATTTTATCAGCTGTCAAATGATTTGTGTTAAGTTTCGTCTGGCATTTTAACATGAATACACTTACGCCTGAACAACGCTCCCAAATTGTGACTGAAACTGAAATTTTTCGATGAATTACTGGATTTCCATTCGATCTAATCTGTATTTTTGGAAATATTGGAAAAAAAAATTTTGAATGGGTATATCTACGGAATCATTGGGCGGATTTTACCCATTCACGAATTCTACCTTCATAATTAAGTCCCAAACCTACTCTACAAATATCGAGTTTCTAAGTCGTTTGTTCCGGAGGTTATTGTGTTAACGGCCAGCCTAACGGCCGACTGCGTAAACGTAATAACTTCCGAAAGAAACAACTTAGAAACTCGATATTTGTAGAGAAGGTTTGGACCTTAATTACGAAGGCCGAATTCGTGAATGGGTAAAATCCACCCAATGATTCCGTAGATGTACCCAATCAAAATTTTATTTTTCCAATATTTCCAAAAATACAGATCAGATCGAATTGAAATCCAGTACTTCATCGACAAATAACAGTTCGAAGTTTCATACAGAATTTAATGAGGATGATATGATAAGAAAATCACAGAATTTTTTTTTTCAAATTGTTCTAATGAAACGATCATCACGAAATTTCGCATGAAGTTGTCTTTCAGCATCTTCGAACTAGCTGCGAAGTTTTATCAGGATTGAATCAGTATTTCTCGAGTTATACTGAAAAAAAAACGATACCGAGAAGAAAACCTCCAAATTTGACATATTTTTTCCCAATATCTCCAAAACTTATGATCGTATAGAACTGAAATTTGGTACACGGCTGTGAAATATGAAGCTCAAAGTGCGAGTAGAATTTTTTTTGCATATGAAGAATGATTTCCGAAAAAAAAATGTGAAAAAATATTTAATTTAAGATTTACTGACAATATCATCCTGACGAAATTTGACCCAAACTTGCGCGTCGTTATACTCCACCTGAATGCCATGTTTGAATCCAATCGCTCAAGTAGTTTCTGAAATAGAAAATGAAAAACTTCGAAATTCCAAGTGGCTATAACTCCGAAACTATTCGACTGATCTGGCCCATTAACGAACTCAACCGCGGCATTCCAATGCGCGACCTACCCTGAAAGTTTCAAGTTGCTAGCTCACTTCGTTGGACAGTTATCGTGTCCTCGGACGGACGGACGGCCGGCCGGCCGGACAGAATCGATTTTGACACCGAATTCGTCATCAGTGAGTACAACCTTGTCGATTGAGACCATTTTCGGCTCATTCATCCAAAATTACAGACATTTTGCCAAAACGATAGCACGCTGTTCCCCTAGAACATGCGCACAAAAAAAAGATTAAATTATTCAAACCTTTTTTTTCTAGAATTACATATGAACGCACGCAGACGTAAAAGAATGTATTCTACGCATGCGCATACAACTTTTAAGTTCGAAGGACGACAGACTACACAAAATCGATTAATCTTTAACAAAATCGCATAAGTTCGCATAGAAGTTGCATAATTTGACCTTTGCCGATCGGCAACACTGTAGTGAATCCTCCAACGTCCGAATGACGTCGCTGTAAACCTTTTTAATAATTAAAGTAAATTCGAAGCAGCAAACTTAAATAACCACAGATTCATCTCTTGCGACGCTAAAGTGCCGCAATTACGTACCGAAAGCCTCGCGAAACAATATACGGCGACGGGAATGCATCTTTTTCAGCATTTCGCGAATTTTTGTCGTCGTACGGAACGTGGCTCGGCCGCGTGTGAAATGTGCAGAATCCGCAGCGATATTTTCCTCTAGGATTTTAATTACGGTAACTTAATCTCTAAAAGTGACATGGAGCCCTTAGTTTAAAATTCATGGCGTACTTTGCGACTCCAATCACCGGCGATATATTCTTATTATTATTTGGACAGGATGGATGGAAATGTTTGGACTGAGAAGAACAATTTTTATTGTTTTCGGTTTGATGGAGGAATGATAGACGACTTCGGCCCAAGTTGCCAACCCACAATTTTCTTCACAAATTTACTATCACTGGGGAACGAGAATTTCAGGACAAAGTCGACATGATAAGGTTCGCGTTTTTTATAAATATCCGTAAGTCTCGGCTCTTCAAACGAGATAATTCCTTCCAAATATAGGGTTTTGTTAAGATCATCTCTGGTTGGCTGAAATTCGAGTTGGGATTCCTGATTTCATGTTAATAGTGTCAAATTTATAAAGGATATGTTGCCGGTTTTCCATTCCGTAAATTCTAAATATTCGGTTGGTTCCTGAAAAAAATTTCAAAAAGCACTGCCGTGAAGGCAGCAACTTTTGCGCGCATGTTCAATGTAGATGACCGCTTCAGCAACGAATTTGAACGTGCACGCCAAAGCTGCTGCCTTCACGGCAGTGCTTTTGGAAATTTTCTTCTGATAAATTACTGGATTTCAATTCGATCATATCTGTATTTTTGGACATATTGTAAAAATAAAATTTTGAATGGGTATATCTACGGAATCATTGGGCGGATTTTACCCATTCACGAATTCGACCTTCGTAATTAAGCCCCAAACCTACTCTACAAATATCGAGTTTCTAAGTCGTTTCTTCCGGAAGATATTGTGTTTACGGTCAGCCTAACGGCCGACTGCGTAAACACAATAACTTCCGAAAGAAACAACTTAGAAACTCGATATTTGTAGAGAAGGTTTGGACCTTAATTACGAAGGCCGAATTCATGAATGGGTAAAATCCACCCAATGATTCCGTAGATATACCCAATCAAAATTTTATTTTTCCAATATTTCCAAAAATACAGATCAGATCGAATTGAAATCCAGTACTTCATCGAAAATAACTGTTCGAAGTTTCATACAGAATTTAATGAGGATGATATGATGAGAAAATCATAGAAATTTTTTTTTTCAAATTGTTCTAATAACACGATTATCACGAAATTTTTAATAAAGTTGTCTTTCAGCATCTCAAAACTAGCTGTGAAGTTTGATCAGGACTGAATCAGTATTTCTCGAGTAATACCGAAAAAATCAACGATATCGAGAAGAAAACCTCGAAATTTGACATATTTTTTCCCGATATCTCCAAAACTTATGATCGTATCGAACTGAAATTTAGTACACTGCTGTGAAATTAGAAGGTCAAAGTGTGAGTATAATTTTTTTTGGATATGATGTATGGTTTCCGAAAAAAAAATTTGTTTGTAAAAAAATTTCGAAAAAAATTTTTTTTAAATTTACTGACAATATGATCTCAACGAAATTTGGCTCAAAGTTGCGCGTCGTTATACTCCACCAAACTGCCAAGTTTGAATCCAATCGCTCGATTAATTTCTGAAATAAAAAATAAATAACTTCAAAACTTCAAGTGCCTATAACTCTGAAACTATTCGACCGATTTGGCCCATTAACGAACTTAACCGCGGCATTCGGATGCGCAACCTATCCTGAAAGTTTCAAGTAGCTAGCTTGCTTCTGTCGATAGTTATCGTGTCTACGGCCGGCCAACCGGCCGGACAGAATCAATTTTGACACCGGATTCGTCATCAGTGAGTCCAACCTAGTCGATTGAGACCATTTTCGGCTCAATCATCCAAAATTACAGACATTTGGACAAAACGATAGCACGCTGTTCCCCTAGAACATGCGCGCAAAAAGGTTAATTACGGAATTTGATTGATCAGAACATAGACATATTAAGTCTATGCACCAGAACGACAATCAATGTTTTATGGTAACATCCATAGCACAGAACAATCTTTATTTACTTTATGATCCATAGAACATAGAAGAGACAACAATCAACAATGGAAAATTTACTAGGAATGATCTATGGATCATAAGATAAATAAAGATTGTTCTATGCTATGGATATTTTATCATAAAACAATGATTGTCCTTCTGGTGCATAGACTTAAATGTCTATGTTCGGGTGACAGAAAAATTGCTTTTTCATCAATCCAATTCCGTAATTAATCTTTTTTTCAGGAACCAACCCAATATTTCATATTCACAGAACGGAAAACCGGCAACCGAAATAACCAAGTTGATTTGCGGAACATATCCCTCATAAACTTGACACTGTTAACATGAAATCAGGAATCTCAACTTAAATTTCAGCCGAACAAAAACCTATATTTGGAATGAATTATCTTGTTTGAGGAACCGAGGCATCTTTTACGGATATTTAAGGATAACGCGGACCTTATCATGTCGAATTTGTCCTGAAATTCCAATTCCCCAGTGAAGAGAATTGTGGGTTGGCAACTTGGGCCGAAGTCGTCTATTGAATATGTGGGTCTGTATCTGCAGAGATGCATAGAATACAAGGTACTTTGACGTATTTTGGGTCCGAAATGGGGTCCAAATGTTGTCAAAATACGGCTTTGTTGTCCTACTTCAATTTTCACCGACAGATGCCGGCAGAGGAAAATCTGCCATGTAAAATCTGAAGTGTTTACGGAAGTTACCGACCTGTCATATAAAACTAGTTAAATCAGAACTTCTTTCTGATTTTCCGAGTTGGACCATACATTATTTTAAAGAATTTCCGAAAATGAATTCATTTTGACAAATTGAAATTTCATTCAGTCAGAACGGCGATAATATATATGAAGGCTTTTTTCGTCTTTGCCATTTTTTTTAAGGAGAAAAAATCATAACCTTCAATCTGAATGAACGATTCTGCGTATTATGCATGATATATATCAATCTAAAAAAATGCCGAAGTAGTCTTTGAAAAAACTTTTTTTTTTCACAAATACAAATGTTTACCTATATTATGAGCCAACTTCGAATATTGACATATGTTTGTCGGAACATGCTCGTACATTTAAGGTGAATTCAATTCTCCCAGGTCTTCATAAACATATGCAAAACATTCAATACTTAAGAAAGGATCTGATCGTGACTATGTGTTGTAAGTTTCTTACGATGATACCAATATTTGCTGAAATAGGCCTCCACACATTATTTGTTACCTGTCTTGTAAACAATAGTATCGATGACACAAAACGACCGTATACGAGAACAAGGAATGAATAATGAGTTGGAACAATACGGGCCTTCTGTATGAATAAATAGTTTTGTGACAACACTCGCATTCTCTTTCACCAATTGCTTCTCTGTATTATGAAAGAATTCAGCAGAATACCGTAACAACATGTTATAAACTGTTATAAAGGTTCCCACTGATCTCGTTCAAAATTGTCTAGTTTTATCACCACGATTTAACCACTGTCTTTGAACGACATTCTGCCGAACCCATACACTTCGTTCAGAATTCGTTTCACAGTGCCAACCTGACTTAGTTCTAGGTTAGAAAAAGTGAATAAAACTATTCCAGGACCTACGTTCTGACTTCATGAAGGGGCCATCGCTGAATGGCTCAAGAACTTCATGATATATTGAAGAATTATGAAACTTTCTCGGATATTGAGAAAGTTTATGGATGATCTTTCGCACTGGCACGCAAACCCAATCAATTTGTGATTAATGACTTCAATAGTCAATATGTTACGACAAAACATTAATTTTTTGACGTAGGGAAAGGAATACATCACGATTATAGTGGTTCAGTGATCAATTGAGTTATTTATGCCAATGAGAACAATTCAGTTCACACAATTCAAGCGGATTTTCTATGGTCACCATCGACATAGAGAGAAATGGACTCGTTATTTCAACACAATATAGGTTACCACTAGAAAGAAACAACTTCAAAGTTCTTCACCTATCTTAATAGGATAATCATGAATAAAATGTGTTTGAGTTGCATAGAATAGGTACCTTCATGGTGCGAACATATATTTGGTCAGAAAATTGTTAGAAATGTTATCAAAATACAGCGTTATTGTTCTACTTCATTCTTCACCGATAGATGTCGGTATCGGGAAATCTGTCATATAAAATCTGAAATATTCACGAAAGGATCCGACATGTCATATCAAACCTGGTCGAGTCAATCTTACAAGTTAGACCATACAGTATTTCAATGAGTTTCCGAAAATAATTTCATTTTGACAGATTTAAGTTTTGATGATTCATTTGATGCAGTCGAACTGGCGAAAATAAATAAAGCTACCCTTCATTTCAACATATTTAAACTTGATATTTTTGAATATTCATAACATAACGTATTCATTATTTTATCATTTAGTTCAGGGAAAAGTTCCAGAGCTGCATATTCAAAAACAGCTATAGAAAAGATTTGACAACTCTTAGTTCAATATTCTCCTAGGTATAAGTAAGAATACAAAATATAGGAGTGTTCAGCTATAAACATAGCAACTAGACAGATTATTCATTTCAAATATCCAATGTTTTTTTTTTTTTGAAAAAGTTTCATCTTATCAATTCATTTATATTCAGCGGAATTAATAATATGGATTTGACAAAGCGATCTTAGAGCCATTAGCGTTAACAGAGAGAACTAGAACAATATTTGACAATTCTAGTTCCACATTGTGGACCCAAAATTTCAGTGGGTAGTAATAGAAAAGTGTCGAAACTTGGCTTAATCCAATAGACGACTTCGGCCGAAGTTGCCAATCCACAATTTTCCTCACAAATTTACTATTACTGGGGAATGGGAATTTCAGGACAAATTGGCATGATAATGTTCGCGTTATTTATAAATATCCTTGAAATATGCCTCGGCTACTCAAATTAGATGATTCCCTCCAAATTTAGGTTTTTGTTAGGCTGAAATTTAAGTTGGGATTCCTGATTTCATGTTAATAGTGTCAAGTTCATAAATGATATGTTCCGCAAATCCACTTGGTTATTTCGGTTGCTAGTTTTCCGTTCTGTGAATATGAAATATTCGGTTGGTTACTGAAAAAAAGGTCAATTACGGAATTTCATTGATCAAAAAGCCATTTTTCTGTCACCAGAACATAGACATATTAAGTCTATGCATCAGAACGACGATCAATGTTTTCTGAAAAGACATCCATAGCCTAGAACAATCTTTATTTAACTTATGATCCATAGACCATACCTAGTAATTTTTCCATTGTTGATTGTTGTCTCTTCTGTATGTTCTATGGACCATAAAGTGAATAAAGATTGTTCTATTCTATGGATATGTTACCATAGAACATTGACTGTCATTCTGGAGACAGAGAGAACGTTTTCGATCACTCAAATTCAGTAATTAACCTTTTTTTCAGGAATCAACCGAATATTTCATATTTACGGAATGGAAAACCGGCAACCGAAATATCCAAGTTGATTTGCGGAACATATCCTAAATAAATTTGACACTATTAACATGAATTCAGGAATCCCAACTTAAATTTCAGCCAATCAGAGATGATCCTAACGAAACCCTATATTTGGAAGGAATTATCTTGTTTGGGTAGCCGAGGCATCTTTTACGGATATTTATAAATATAACGCGAACCTTATCATGTCGAATTTGTCCTGAAATTCCCGTTCCCCAGTAATAGTAAATGTGTGAAGAAAATCGTGGGTTGGCAACTTGGGCAGAAGTCGTCTATTGTATTTATCATCATCTCATTAATATTCGACATATCCACTCAATTTATTCGCGATAATTCAAATTTTCCCTACCTATCCAGTTGAGGGGTGGGTTCATTTCTTCTCACATCGTACCATGTACTCACCATGATGTAAAAAGAACATGGTGTGCTCATCTGTGATCGTGAGTACAAATGATGACTTGCAAATTCAATGCACAGAATATATATTTCCTTGCATTTTAATCCTGCCTACGTTACTTTTTTTGCAGATGAGCACACCTTGTTTTTTACATCATGGGTACTCACAAACTTTATGGTAAAAACTGCGCTCCCTTAGATCTACTACTGCTTCTATGTTTGATTCTTCAGCGAGCTCTATGATGACAAGGAATTCCTCTTCGAGTCTTTCTCTGACGAGAATTCGACATGCGATTGATTTTCCTCTGTGAATCCCAGTTCCATTCAAGCAAAATAAGAACACACATGGGAAATAAACCGATCGAAGAATCGTTGAATTCATCCGAACGAAAATATGTAGTTTTTCATTCAGGTTAGCTCTCGGAAAAGGATGATATCAAAGTTTTCCTTGTCAACATCGGGTTTCCATCAAACTTTTCCAATTCCAATAAAAATTTGAATGTGTTTGAGTCGGGCAATAAACCCGGAACAATATTGACTCTAGAATGAATATTGGCTGTCCAGACTAGCTTCCTCCAACTTTTTGTTTGGAAAAGCCCTTAACAGAATGTTTTTGCCTGGATACGGTTATAACTTCCCAGCTTTATTTGTACAGTTTCGTTTTCATTTGGGATTGGTATAGATTTCTGATGGTCAACTTAATATTTTCGATTCCTGGTTTTCGGAAAAACAAATAGAGTTCCGATTGCATGTGAAATCTATCAACTGTTTTAATGTCGGTCGATAGGCATTGGAAATATATATTTATAAAATTCTTCTAACGAGAATTTATTCAGGTTGGCACTAGCGTAATTCTGCGAAACGTTGTCAATTCTCACATATCATATCTTCATGTCAATGACTATGATTTCGTTCAGTAACTTACCTACTTACTTCGACATTTGTAAACAACGGACAACGCAGAGTTGTTATCTCACAGGAAAATTGCTAAAACTAACTTGTTTTACATCTTAAGAGTGCAATGTGTCAACCTTTGATAGCCTACCGACTGACTTCATAAAAGTGAATGAAGTCATATACTCCATTCGGTTTTATAAAGTCAGTCGGTTGACCATGAAGGTTTAACACATTCAAGAAGAAAATCATTTTGACTTTGACTATGACATTTCACTATTTCCAACCTGGCTCAGTTCTAAGTACAAAAACTTGATAAACCTGCTCCGAAGCCTATCGGTTGACTTCATGAATGTGAATGCAGTATATTGTAGGATCATTTTGTCCAAATGTTTCCCTATTACATTAGGTCTTATTCATGGTTTGTTGAAAATGGATATCTGAAGAAATAACTTAGATGAAAAATCATTCTGAACATTGAAAGGAAAAACACCTACTGCTTTCTCAGTTATCTTCATTTGAATTTGAAAGAATTCGATTAACCTGAGTTTTTTTCTAACATTTAATGGGATCTGCTCTGAAATTTCATTTGCTTTAGGTTTGTTCGTTGTACCTGCATGAACTACACTAACTACACCAACTCCACCACTGTCACCAAAACGACTGCCAATAGGTCACGAGCAGTTTTGACGTTTCTCAGAGAGATTGGAGGACCAACAAAAGATTAACATAACCTCTTCTGTTGTTTGAGCACTGTGAATAGAGATTTTGCTGAAGTTTAATTGTAAATTTCTCAACTGAAAATCTCCTAATAAACAATTAAACTCCAGCAAAATCTCTTTTCACAGTGCTCAAACAACAGGAGAGGTTATGTTAATCTTTTGTTGGTCCTCCAATCTCTCTGAGAAACGTCAAAACTGCTCGTGACCTATGATCGATGGTAACATATCCATAGCATAGAAAAATCGTTATTTACTTCATGATCCATAGAACATAGATGAGACAACAATCACCAATGGAAAAACCGGTATGGTCTATGGATCATAGGGTAAATAAAGATTGTTCTATGCTATGGAGATGTTACCATAAAACATTGATTGTATTTCTGGTGCATAGGCTCAATTTGTCTATGTTCTGGTGACAGAAAGATTGCTTTTTCATCAATCAAATTCAGTAATAAACTTTCTATTTTAGGAACCAACCGAATATTTCACATTTACAGAACGGATACTGGCAACCGAAATAACCAAGTTGATTTGCGGAACATATCCTTCATGAACTTGACACTATCAACATGAAATCAGGAATCCCAACTTTAATTTCAGCATAACAAAAACCTATATTTGGAAGGAATTATCTTGTTTGAGGAGCCGGGGCATCTTCTACGGATATTCATAAATAACGCGAACCTTATCATGTAGAATTTGGTCTGAAATTTCCGTTCCCTAGTGATAGTAAATTCGTGAAGAAAATTGTGGGTTGGCAACTTGGGCCGAAGTCGTCTATTCCAATTCTCGGTGCAGCTGAGTGTAGTCACAAATAACTGAATGAGTGGACTTTGTGCAGTTCAATCTGTTCTATGATTCCCACAGAATACAAATATATGAAAGATGATTTTACGCAATCCCAAGATGACAGATTTCTATGCTTCTCGTGTTTTCGCTACCACTTCGAGGTGATGTGTATTTGTCGTGAAGTTTTTCTAAAGTCGTCAAGGACAAAAATTCTATTTCGAATAACGATATGATGAAAATTAATGCCGTCCAAAAATAACCACACATGCAGAACAAAACTCGTCCAACCAGGATCCAGAAACAACCACAGATGTCTATGATCATGAATTATATTTACGCATAACCATCACAGAAGATAACCTCACTCTATGCACTGCACACGTCATCTGTGACTACACTGACTGCCAATATTTCCGCAACGAACAGAGTGCAACTTTGCAACAAAACACACCGAACAGTATCAGTGGAGTTAGTGTAGTTCATGTTGGTACAACGAACAAACCTTATGTCAGATATGAGACAAATTCTCCGTCTTTTTTTCCATGGTCAAAACCACGGAAAAGAATAGAGCGCCGTTCACAAAATAAGTGACTGATCACTCTCGAAGTTATTGTAAGAATGAATGTCAGTTAATATGATTTTGCTGGCTTTTCTTCTCCTTCCTCAACCTTGTGGATCATTTTATTGATTAACCTTCCGGAAAATTTACTTCAGTATGCATTTTTGCCATTGTGAATACTCCGAAATTCGACAGATGAAGTTCCTTTCCCAGAATTCTGAAAATTGGTGAGAAAAAATTATGCGATGGCCGGGAATCGAACCCGGATCAACTGCTTGGAAGGCAACTATGCTGACCATTACACCACCATCGCACTTGCTTTTCAAATGAGTGATAACGAATTGTCGTAAAGTTTTATACGAAATGATGAATGTGCTGGTTTGTCCTTACCATACAGTGCGCGTCAAAATCATGAAACAAATTCATTTCCTCAGAAGAAAAATATTTGGCAACAAGATCCTGAAACAAGACAATTTTTGTTTCACTTTTACCAAATTTACATACATTTTTGAAGGATTTTTGTTGCACCCTGTGCCAACCCCATCAAGCCTTTAAATTTTTTCAATATAGAAAGTGGGTCATGTGGTACTTTTTTGGCAAGGTCTTTGTATCTCCTTTACAGGCATGCAGAAATTTTCAAGAAAAAAAATTTTTTTACTTCAAAGAGGTTTTCAGTATGTGCACTTTGTCATGGCTCATTTACTTCGAGACGATGGTGCCTGATGAAATTTGTCACTGAATGAAAGTCGACCATTACAGTTTTGTTCATGCACAACTTTCAACCCCTACGAACCCTTCAATGGAGTAAAAAAATTTCCCACGTGAGGGGGTTGAAAGTTGTGCATGAGCAAAAGTGCACATACTGAAAACCTCTTTGAAGTAACTAATTTTTAAAAAAGAATATTACAACATGGCCCACTTTCCCTATTCAAGTGCAACAAAAATCCTCCAAAAATGCATAAAAATTTGGTAAAACTGAAACAAAAATTGACCTATTTCAGGATTTTGTTGCCAAATATGTTTCTTCAGAGAAAATGAATTCGTTCCATAATTTTGATACGCACTGCATAATCAAAGAAGAGAATCTTTTCATTTTCACTCAATTCAAATGGATGAGTATACAGGGTGTTTCTCAATAACATTCTGCATTTCGGGAAAAAAATTATTTGAACTTTAACAAAATACCTTATTTTCATCATAGCTTCGGTGATTTCCTATACTAGCATTCAGGAATATATTGAGATCACGTTGGTTTTATCGTTCATAAATCAATGTCAAATTATCGGTTGAGATCTTCTTATCATAATATATATCAGATTCATACTCGATCGAAAGGGTATTTTTGTGAATATTGGGGAAAAAATCGAACGACTATACTTATAAAATTATTGGGCGGAATTCACTCGCGTTCAAGGAATGGACCCTCGTTATTTCTTTTGGCGCTTTAATTATAACGGTCGGGCTGATCGCCATTCGTTAACAAAATAACTCGAAATAAACAACTTATTGGAGACTCGATATTTTACAGATTGGGCTTGATCACGGAAGTCGAGTTCGTGAATATGGGTAAAATAAGCCCAAAGATTCCGTAGAGGTATCTATTTCGCGTAAAATTTGCTGATTAAACGTCAGTTTCTGAAATGTAAGTTTTCATCATCGTCATACATATTCCGGAAAATTGATGCAATGTAAAACACTTTGAGGGAAGAAATTCATATTGTCTAATCAATATTCGCGTAATTACCTATTGAAATTTCCAACCATAAACCTAAAAGTGCATATTACTAATTCGTTCAACCGCCCGAAATGGAAAATCAACTAATCTTTCATTCCTCAATAACCGAAGAAGCGTAGGTGAAAAATTATTCTATTCTAAATTCCTCCATTCATCTGGCGCGTCGAATTGAACACTCGAAGATGGAAATAGCACCATCCTGTATCAAACTTTCGCTAAAGAATGCCCATTCTCCGCGTCCATAAATTACACACCTTCGTCCTAAAGGCTGGTTCACACCTCGGATGCTCTCTTTCCTCTGCCCACCAACATTCGTTACGTATAGCGTATAGCTGTGACGTGTGGCGATAGATAGCGATCAGGATGCCCCTGTAATCGTTTTGTATGCCCGATGGCTCGTGCTAATGGCACCGCTATCCGCCAATTATCGCTCTTAAACAAATCGTATTTTTCACAAGCGGTGAGTTTTCTATCCTGCGGTTACAATTAAGGCTTCGGATAGCTATTTATTTCATTTCGAGATGGTTTAGATCTGAAGGGTTTTCCAATAAGAGGTGTTATTTTGAAAAGCCCGCTATTTCGGCAGATGTCACTATTGAAGCTGTCATTTTTTGACATTTGACAAGTAGAAACTACGCCATTAATAAGAATGGAACGATACATGCTTCAACAACGCATTGAAATTATTAAAATTCACTATGAAAATGGTGAAAATTTGGCAGGGACGGTTCGTAAAACTCGAACAATTTTGGGTCGTCGTGAGGCAACTTGTCGGACCGCAATAAAGAAATTGGTGGAAACATTCGAGCTGTTGGGACAAGTTAGTGATGTGAAGAATAAAACCCGTGCACGTCGCTCAAGAACAGCCGAGAATATTGCTGCTGTAGCCGAAAGTGTTAAAGAAAACCCAGGATTGTCCATTCCTCGTCGTTCTATGGAAGTAGGCATTCCAAAAACGTCATTATACCGTATTTTGCCCAAAAATCTGGGTCTTAAGGCTTATAAAGTTCAGTTAACACAAGAACTCAAGCCAGCCGATCATCAACAACGTCGTGTCTTTGCTGATCGGGTCGTTGAAATGCATAAAAATGATCCGGAATTCCATCGAAAAATTATCTTGAGTGATGAGGCCCATTTCCACCTCGGTGGCTTCGTCAACAAGCAAATTTGTAGCATCTGGGGCCCGGAAAACCCGAGAGTTATTATTCAAAAGCCTCTCTATCCTCAACGTGTGACTGTTTGGTGCGGTTTATGGTCCGGCTAAGTCATTGGACCTAACGAAAATGAGGCTAGAGAGAACAGATACGGTGAATGGATTGCGCCATCGAGAGATGATTTATGATTTTTTATGGCCGGAATTGGATGGTATTGACCTGGACAACGTTTACTTTCAACAAGACGGCGCTACGCGCCCCACAAGCAACGAAACCATTGATCTTTTGCGGGAAAAGTTTCCGGACCGTGTTATCTCTCGAAGAGGTGATCACAATTGGCCACCGAGATCTTGTGATTTAACACCTTGCGACTTCTTCCTTTGGGGCCACGTGAAAGAGAAAGTCTACGCCAATAGCCCAGCGTCGATTCAAGACCTCAAAGATGGAATTCGTGAGTCTATCGAGGACATAAGACAGCCACTTTGCGATTTGGTTATGGAAAATTTCATTAAAAGGATATGGTCCTGTAAGCGTGGCCGTGGTGGTCATTTGCCTGATGTTATTTTACACTTTTAACGGCATAGCTTCTTCTTTATAATGAAAAAACATCCGATCATTTATATTGAAAAATGGCATTTATCTTTGAATATAAAAATAACACCTTTTATTGGGAAACCATTTAATTCTGAAACGCATATGGATGATTTTCTTGGCTAATTCTTGTGTTCCACACGTCTGCGGCTCAAGATGCATAGAATAAGCATGTGTCGACTTTTTCCTACCAATACTCACTGAAATTTTGAGTCCAAAACGAAGAACTAGAAGTTTCGATCATTGTTCTGTTGCTCTATACAGGGTGAGTCTCTTAGTTATACAAATTCAACTGTAGATTCCTATCATCAAATAAAACACTTTTTTCATTTACCATTTTTCCACAAATTCGGCTCTGGTAAGAAGTTACGAGCAATTAAATATTTCTCAAAGTGCTAATACACTCCTGCACTTTGTTTGCAAGTTCAATACAGATATCACTTACGGTGATTTGTACTTAATGAACAATCCATTGCTTGAAATTCAAAAAACGCTGCAAATTTTACACAAGGGTTTATTATTTTCTCAGTTAAATAACCCAATACCATTGATATCTCAAATAAATATTATATATATATTCCCTCCAACCTCCAAGTTTGAGCTTAAGGTACACCGATTCTGCTAAAAGACTTGGAAGATCAATCTCGAGCGACACACGATTTTTCTACCAAGTTTCACGGATTTCAGTTCAGTTCTTTCAGAGGAAAGTCCCAGACGACGGACGGACGGATTTTTTTATGAGTTCATTCTAATCTACATACTTCAAAATGTTAACTGTGAAATTTTCAGGGGGGATAATTTTTTTTTGTCGATCGCTTAGATTCATTTTTTGATTTTATCAAATAATAAACCAAAAATATGATTGGGAAAACTCATTTATTCACTCGATTCTTATTATTTGGTACATTTTGCGGTATTATTGTGGAAGAAATATTTCATCACAATGGACCATTAAAACACCAATCTTCCACTTGAAACTCGTGCAATATCCAGTTGTTTACATCATAAAATTCAACACAATTTTGATCTTACCCATTCTTATATTCAAAATTCCATAATTATTGTAAGTATAGCGGGTTTTTAAAAAAAATGTTCGATCACCTAAAACTGAAAAATAAAAATGGGGATTTGCATTTAAATGGATTTGTCTTGAGTGCACGATATGGCAACGTCGAATTCAGCTTTCTCGGAAAGAAAAGGACGTCAAATGTGTTACTTTGCTCAGGAAAACAGAGATAGCTATACTTCGATCTGGATAGAGTAGAAGACAACGACCAAGAAATAGAAAAAGAAGAGCACAGACTGTCATACTGTAATAATACTGACAAATCGCAAACGGAAATTGTTTGGTTATGTTGACAAAGAACACGTGTGTACCACAGAATTGGAATGAATATTTCATTATTCTATAGCAGAAAAAGCTATTCCACTAAACATCGTTGTCACTTCGTGCATGCCTGGCAAATCCCAAACCCTAATTTTGAAATCTGATTTTGAATACTTTCTGAAGGTAATTTGAGAAAATGATGAATGGAACCCATAATAATTATGTTCGAATTTGCTCTTGGAGTAATAACCCGAATTCAGGAAAAGCCCCCATTGTCATCAGATTCATAAATGAATTATAAGAAATCACTCAACTAACCTTAAAACATCAATTGAACTCTAGAATTCTATGGAGAGCCTGGCCCATAGACATAGACTATGTCTGTGGATTGATCACGAAATAGCATAGACCTAACCTTTGGGGTTTATGCGAAATAGATAAATATTTCTGTGTATTCTATGTTCCCGGTAAAGGTGAGTGTAGTTTTATCCGATTTTATAACATTCAACATCGAATAGCTCGAAAACGGTGCGTTTGAGGAGAAAGAATAAGAAATAAATTGAGTATTCTAAAATGATTGAGGAACGTAACATAATCACTTCCGGAAGAAACGACTTAGGAACTCGATGTTTGTAGAGTATGTTTGGGGCTTGATTACGAAGGTCGAGTTCGTGAATGGGTAAAATCTACCCCCCAATTATTCTGTAGATATACCCATTCAAAATTTTATTTTTCCAAAATTGAAATCCAGTGGTTTATCGAAAAAGCCTAGGAAAGTACTGCCATAAAGGCAGCAGCTTTTGCGCGCACGTTCCAATTCGTTGCCAAAGCGGTCATCTCCATTGAACATGCGCGCAAAACCTGCTGCCTTCACGGCAGTGAAGGAACCAAGCGAATATTTCATATTCACGGAACAGAAGACCAGTTAGCGAAATAACCAAGTTGATTCGCTGAACAATTCCTATATAAACTTGACACTACTGACGTGAAATCGGGAACGCCAATTTAAATTTCAGGCAATCAGATGATCACAACAAATCCCTATATTTGCATCCAATTATCTGATTTAAGGAGCCAATGCATCATCATGCCGAATTGGTTCTGGAATTCTGTTTCCCCAGTGCTAGTGAATTTGACGAAATTTGTGGGTTGGCAACTTGGAACCGAAGTCTACTATTGATGCCTCAAAATCATTTACTTTTTCGTCGCGCTGACAAATCAGAATCGAATTAGTCGACCATGTGCAAGACCCGACTAAGGAATGATGGATTCGAATTCCTCAAAATCAAAAAAACGAGGAATCTCAATATCGCCGGGTAATCGTTCCGAAAAAAATCGACTTATCGCGAACACGTACGGTATCTAGATTGCAGCGCGATGAATTAAAGATGGCACCGCGCGTACGAAGATGGCAATAAAATTGCGGGACAAATATGTTGCTAATAATACAATTCAATGTAATGAATTAATTACGATTCCGTATCGGATGAGAAATAGCGGCAAAAAGCAGTCCCAGATCGGTCTCACGTTCATCTAGTACAGAAGTTGGTTCGATCTGATTCAGTTCGAATGCCCAGGGCGTTCTAATAATGCGTTCGAACAGAAAAAAATTTCGATCGGCAGATGGTAGAAAATAAAAAAAATTCCATTGAACATTCCGGTCAAAGATTTTCAGAAAATATTTTTTTTTTGATAAATTCTTATTTCTATTCTGAAGCCTCTTAAGCATAGCTTTGGCATTCGTAGGGCCACCAGTTCCTTAAATAAAAACTATTTTAGTACTCCGAACGGAGTCTTTGGAAGGCTATATAATGAAAACCAGTGGATATTTTCCATTCTGTTTTCACCCCAGCGTTCAGAATGAAGGTGAGTTCAACCTCAAAGGATTTCAACAATTTTGGGTGAAATTTTTTTCAGTGTAGACATGTAAAAAACAAGTTGAGTTTGAATTCTGGAAAAATTTTTTCAAGGAAAATTGAGTACATTGAAATAATGCTATCCAATTTGGCAATTGAAAACAAAAAATTCCAACTTTCTAGGTTTTCCGCCATCTTGAAAAATTTTTTCCAGAATTCTACACAACAATTGAATTGACCACCAAAAAATACTAAGATGTGACCAAAAACCATTATTTCAAAGCTCACGTATAGATCACCACAGTTATCAGAATATTGCTCAAAGTTGACATTAAACATCCTGTATCTCGCTTATTCTTCGAAAACGGGACATATATCATAAGGCAAAAATGACTTTCCCAAAGTCATCTATACGGCTATATATGTTTGACCAGTTTATGGTGAAACACCCTGTATAATAAAGTTTTGTAATGGACGACTTCGGCCCAAGTTGCCTATAACCCACAATTTTCTTCACAAATTTACTATCACTGGGGAACGGGAATTTCTAGACAAATTCGACATGATAAGGTTCGCGTTATTTATAAATATCCGCAAAAGATGCCTCGGCTCCTCAAACAGGATAATTCCTTCCAAATTTAGGGTTTTGTTAAGATCATCTCTGATTGGTTGAAATTTAAGTTGGGATTCCTGATTTCATGTTAATAGTGTCAAAGTTATATAGGATACGTTCCGCAAATCAACTTGGTTATTACGGTTGCCGGTTTTCCATTCCGTAAATATGAAATATTCGATTGGTTCCTGAAAAAAAGGTTAATTACGGGAATTTATTGATGAAAAAAAACAATCTTTCTGTCACCAGAACGACGGTCAATGTTCTTTGTTAACCTTACCATAGCATAGAACAATCTTTATCTACTTTATGATCCATAGAACATAGAAGAGACAAAAATCAACAATGGAAAAATTACTAGGTATGGTCTATGGATCATAAGGTAAATAAAGATTGTTCTGTGCTATGGATATGTTACCATAAAACATTGATTGTCGTTCTGGTGCATAGACTTAATATGTCTATGTTTTGGTGACAGAAAGATTGCTTTTCCATCAATCAAATTCCGTAATTAACCTTTTTTTTAGGAACCAACCGAATATTTCATATTTAAAGAACGGAAAACCGGCAACCGAAATAACCAAGTTGATTTGCGGAACATATCCTTCATAAACTTGACACTATCAACATGAAATCAGGAATACCAACTCAAAATTCCAGCCTAACAAAAACCTCTATTTGGAAGGAAATATCTCGTTTGAGGAGCCGAGGCATATTTTACGGATATTTTTAAATAACGCGAACTACAGAGAAATTTTTAATTGTTATATTAATAGCTTTTATCAAGTAGACTTTTTTGAAATTAATATACCGAGATTTTTCAATAATCGTCCGAATTTTTTTAATCTGAACAGGCCACTGCTAATAAAAAGCCCCTTTCCTCACCACATATCATCGTAATCCGATGACATTTCTCAGCATCCATGATTTATAGACGACGCAGCCGAGAATTATGCAAATCGACCTGCATAAATACCGAAGAAGCGTCAGTTAGCTGGTCGATTATCCGAATTCGGGATTGCGATATTTGTCCGAGCGCATTTCGATGAATTATTCATTGCCCGAACCTCAACTCCTTCTTAATAAATGATCTGTCGAGATGGAATTGGTTCCTGCACCGACACGAACCTATTTTTTTTTGTTACATGTCTGAAACGCTGGTGTAACCACTGATTCGATTTCGTTCCAAATGTCGTCTCTACTAAAGCTTCCGTTTTTCTTATGTAGAGGGCACCGTTGAGGAATGTGAGTAGAAACGTTGCCAATCAAACCTTCTATTAGAGTGAATTCAATAGAGCACTAGCAGGTGACGTCACAACATGACCGCTGGGGGGACAAACAAAGAGTTTGTTATTGTTATTGTAAACTGACATTTGTTGTGCTGATGCAGATTATTGTCCATTTTATGAGTTTGGGTTGTTTTCCTGTTAAATTTAAGGGCTGCACTTTCGCACGTGGCCAGTAACCGATTTCGATGTGGATTCCATATAGTGAAAATTCTAGCGGTCACCCCCTGCCATGGGTGAAAACCGATCAAAAATGGAACACCGTCCATAAAAAAGAGTATGGTTAGGTTAGTTTAATTAAGAACAGTGCCAGTTTAAATCGGTTACTAGCCACGTGCGAAAGTTTTACCAATTTAAGTTGTTGGCAAACTTTGAAGGCTTGAGATTAACATAATCCAGGAAAATAGATGATTTCATATCTTCAAGTAGTGAACAGCAATTTTTAGTTGAGAGTTCTATATTTGAATAATAACATGAGATGAATATGTATTTATTTCCACAATGGTTGTAATACAATAAAAGGAACTCTAGTCAATATTTTCATTCAATAAATTATGTTTGAGGCTTAACTGATTGTTTGAGACTTTGCCGATATTAATCTTTTGGCATAAACTTGCAGTATGTGGCAATATCCTACTATGATTGGTTTGTATTTTCACAAACTTTTGAGGTCTAAGATCCTCCTAGAGGATACTGGAATTATATTAGGATTTATAGATTCAACGTGAGCCTCCTGTCGGAAGACATATTCTCATCAAGAAATTAATGCCACAAAAATGTTCACAGTTGTGTGTTTTACCTCTGTTACCATCTATCTTCTGTTTATGATTTCAGAATGTCATGGTTATGGTAACTATATAAATTTATAATTGTTATAGTATCTTGAATAACATTCCAATGCCAAGTTCGTTTAAAGGTTGTCCTGAAATGATATTTATCCATAGATATGTTAAGTAACTTTGTTAGTTCATTACCTGTTAAAGATAATGCAGAAAATAAAAGAATTTTTCACTTAAGAATCGGGGAAGTCATCCCCATGTAGAGATAAAAGCAAGCGTGCTTTCTCTTTCCACCTTGGCAGGTTCTACCTGCTTCTATTTAGTTTTTAACGACAAAAATCTAAAAAAATGCGTGTGATTATCACTATTGGACCGATGACTACAGCTCACAGCTGCAAAAAATTTCATAGTTGAATTTAATCTGAAAAAGGAGACATAACAATGTATGTAACAAACAGGAGTGGGTATATTTAAACTGGAAAAACCTTTATTCAAATCACCCTTGCAAACTATTCTCTTACCTGAAGGTATTCAAAAAGGTTCAATGATCA
Source organism: Myrrha octodecimguttata (assembly GCA_958510865.1). Lineage (NCBI taxonomy): Eukaryota > Metazoa > Arthropoda > Insecta > Coleoptera > Coccinellidae > Myrrha > Myrrha octodecimguttata. Next base: position 85,971,986 of record OY294056.1, read on the forward strand.
AAATTAACTGAAAAAAACAGTCTCAAAATGTTTTTCCACTCAGATAATACACCAAACGTTAAGATTAGCTCTTATGGGAAATCTCTTTGTTTGTCCCCCAAGCAGCTGATTTTGACGTCTCATCTTGCTGAACCATAGAGTGCTGCTAGTGCTCTATTTAGTGATATGATACTCTGAAATGTTGGCATGAGGATCGAAATCCTAATGTTCATTTCCGAAAACTTATGCGTTTTTTCAAAAGCTTGAGAATTTAAAACAATAATACAAAACATAAACATTGTTGGAATCAATTATTTATTATCATAATCTGACAGATAATTTCATGGCATTTATTTTTGCGCGCATTTTCTGGGGAACAGCGTGCTATCGTTTGGTCCAAAAGTCTATAATTTTGAGCCGAAAATGGTCTCGAACGACTAGGTTGGACGCACTGATGGCGAATCCAGTGTGAAAATTGATTCTGTCCGGTCGCCCATCCGTCCGTAGGCTCGATTATGGCGCACGGAGAATCCTATCGACCTGAATCTTTCAGGGTTGAATTTCAAAGTGCGACTGTTGAGTATTGGTCGGTTTTATTGGTGTAATAGTATTTTCTTATATTCATTAACTGCCTTCATCATCAGGGTGAAAAGCATATATAATACGAAAATTTGCTCCTCTAGTCGGGATCACGGTCACCATGATTCTATAACGAAGATTAAGATTTTATACAGCTCTCAGATACATATCTCTCTGTCCCGGCTTTTCTAATCGTTTAACTGCCACATTTTCCAAGATAACCATCTCTCTACAGTCATCTGGTTGTAACTCTTTCCGAGATCAGGGCCGGATTAATTGAATGTCCCGCTAAGTTTTGGTTTTACGCACTTATTCTAAGGAACAAGAGGTTTGTTCGTTGTACCTGCTTGAACTACACTAACTCCACTGACGACTTCGGCCCAAGTTGCCAACCCACAATTTTCTTCACAAATTCACTATCACTGGGGAGCGGGAATTTCAGGACAAATTCGACATGATAAGGTTCGCGTTATTTATAAATACCCGTAAAAGATGCCTCGGCTCCTCAAACAAGATAATTCCTTTCAAATATAGGTTTTTGATAGGCTGAAATTTAATGTTTGTAGTGTCAAGTTTATAAAGGATATGTTCCGCAAATCAACATGGTTATTTCTATTGCTGGTTTTTTGTTCTGTAAATATGAAATATTCGGTTGGTGCCTGAAAAAAAGGTTAATTTCGGAATTTGATTGATGAAAAAGCAATCATTCTCTTACCAGGACGTAGACATATTAAGTCTATGCACCAGAACGACAATCAATGTTTTATGGTAACATATCCATAGCACAGAACAATCTTTATTTACCTTATGATCCATAGACCATACCTAGAAATTTTTCCATTGTTGATTGTTGTCTCTTCTGTGTTCTATGGATCATAAAGTGAATAAAGATTATTCCATGCAATGATCTGTTACCATAGAACATTAACTGTCGCTCTGGTGACAGAAAGAACGTTTTTTCATCAATCAAATTCCGTAATTTCCTTTATTTTCAGGAACTTACCGAATATTTCATATTTACGGAATGGAAAACCGGCAACCGAAATAACCAAGTTGATTTGCGGAACATATCCTATATAAATTTGACACTATCAATATGAAATCAGGAATCCTAACTTAAATTTCAGCCAATCAGAGATGATCTTAACAAAACTCTATATTTGGAAGGAATTATCTTGTTCGAAGAGCCGAGGCATATTTTACGGCTATTTTTAAATAACGCGAACCTCATCATGTCGAATTTGTCCTGAAATTCCCGTTCCCCAGTGATAGTAAATTTGTGAAGAAAACTGTGGGTTGGCAACTTGGGCCGAAGTCGTCTATTCTCAGAGCAGCTAAGTGTAATCACAGATAACAAAATGAGTGAGATTCTGTAGATGAATCTTATCTATTATTCTCACTGAATACAAATATATGATAGATGATTTCAGGTAAATCTAAGATGACAGAATTCTTGCTTCTTTTGTGGTGATGTGATCTTGATTTGTCGTTAAATTTTTATGAAATCGTCAAAGAAAAAAAATTACATTTCGTCCCAAAATAACCACACATACAGCACGAAACACTTCCAACCAGGAACCAAAAACACCAAAAGATGTCTATGATTATGAATTATATTTACGCATAACTATCACAGAAGAAAACTTCACTTTATGCAATGCACACGTAATATGTGACTACACTAACCCCCAACATTTCCGAAACGAACAGAGTGCAAGTTTACAACAGAACACACCGAACAGTATCAGTGGAGTTAGTGTAGTTGTTGTAGTTCATGAAGGTACAACGAACAAACCTAAGATCTCATGTATTTGAATTTTGAGTCGAAAATAGCCCTAAAAGCTGATGAAATGTTTGGGGTCGAATCAAGTAGATATGTCGCAACTCTGTCATTTGTAATTCAGAAGTCAGAACCATGGAAATGGAGATCACACCAAAACCTAGAAAAAAATTTCGCAGCAAATTTTTTCTTCGGAATTTATCAAACATATTTTGTGAAAATTCTGCACAGACAGTGACCTCCATTTTTCAAAACAGTGCACTAGTAATTTCACTTCGATCTGATTATAATTTCCGGACATATTGGGAAGAAATTTTGTCCTTTTTCTTGGCTCGCTATAATATTTTAACAAAATGAATGTTTCCCTGTAAACATTTATTATATATAATCTTATTGCAGTGAGATTATGTTCACAGGGAAACATTTATACTCTTAAAATATTATAGCGAGTCTTGAAAAAGGACAAATTGATGTCCGAAACGTCGGCAAAGTTGTAAAAATTTAACAAAGATATAAAGCATATTTCCTGATTCCTGTTATTCTTTAGAATAATATTGAGTATGGATGCAATCACTCAACAGAGTTATTATGATTATTATCCACTACAAGAAGTCGAAATTTCACGTTTGAACTCTATCTACATTTTCCATAGCTGAACTTCGGAATCTACTCGATGCGTCTCTGATAGAGCAGTATTTCTACGTGTTGGAAGGCACTTACAATAAAGAGTAACAAGCAGAGACTCCAACAGTGCCTCTGATGAATACAAAAACCGTAATCGACCGTAGCGTACTCGAATCTTCGTGATGGATAATATGCAGCTGCGTTGATATCCTCTTTCATGTCATTTTATTCCACTGATTCCGCTTTTTTTTAATTGGCGATCTCGAATTCATAAATGTGGACAATCCATCATATCTGATGACACTTGATCCGATTTCTTAGGAGATTTCGGAGAGATTCAGATGAGATTTTTGCGCGCATGTTCAAGGGGAACAGCGTGCTATCGTTTTGTCCAAATGTCTGTAATTTTGGATGATTGAGCCGAAAATGGTCTCAATCGACTAGGTTTGACTCACTGATGACGAATCCGGTGTCAAAATCGATTCTGTCCGGCCGGCCGGCGGGCGACACGCTTACTGTCGACAGAAGCAAGCTAGCAACTTGAAACTTTCAGGATTGGTTGCGCATCAGAATGCCGCGGTTGAGTTCGTTAATGGGCCAAATCGGTTGAATAGTTTCGGAGTTATAGGCAGTTGAAGTTTTGAAGTTATTTATTTTTTATTTCAAAAACTACTTGAGAGATTGGATTCAAACTTGGCAGTTGGGTGGAGTATAATGACGCGCAACTCTGAGCCAATTTTCGTCAGTTATTGTCAGTAAATAAAAAAAAAAATTTTTTTCGAAATTTTTTCCAAAAAATTTTTTTTTCCGGAAACCATTCATCATATCCGAAAAAACAGTCCTCTCACACTTTGAGCTTCATATTTCACAGCAGTGTACCAAATTTCAGTTCGATACGATCATAAGTTTCGGAGATATCTGGAAAAAATATGTCAAATTTCGAGGTTTTCTTCTCGATATCGTTTACTTCTTCGGTATAACTCGAGAAATACTGATTCAGTCCTGATAAAACTTAACAGCTAGTTTTGAGATGCTGAAAGACAACATCATGCGAAATTTCGTGATAATCGTGTCATTAGAACAATTTGAAAAAAAAATTTCTATGATTTTTCTTATCATATCATCCTCATCAAATTCTGTATGAAACTTCGAACTGTTATTTTTCGATGAAGTACTGGATTTCAATTCGATTTGATCTGTATTTTTGGAAATATTGAATAAATAAAATTTTGATTGGGTATATCTACGGAATCATTGGGTGGATTTTACCCATTCACGAATTCGGCCTTCGTAATTTAGGTCCAAACCTTCTCTACAAATATCGAGTTCCTAAGTTGTTTCTTTCGGAAGTTATTGTGTTTACGCTGTCGGTCGTTAGGCTGACCGTAAACACAATAACTTCCGGAAGAAACGATCTAGAAACTCGATATTTGTAGAATAGGTTTGGGACTTAATTACGAAGGTCGAATTCGTGAATGGGTAAAATCCGCCTAATGATTCCGTAAATATACCCATTCAAAATTTTATTTTTCCAATATTTCCAAAAATACAGATTTGATCGAATTGAAATCCAGTAATTTATCAGTAAAAATTTTAAAAAGCACTGCCGTGAAGGCAGCAGCTTTTGCGTGAATGTTCAAATTCGTTGCTGAAGCGGTCATCTACATTGAACATGCGCGCAGAAGTTGCTGCCTTCACGGCAGTGCTTTTTGAAATTTTTAATTTTCAATTTTTGCGTGCATGTTTTGGAGAACAGCGTGCGATCGTGTTGCCTAGATGTCTGTAATTTCCTCATTTTTTTCTCGAAAATCAAATAACCGGGTTCGACATACTGATGAATGATCCGATGTCAAACTCGATTATGTTCGGCCGTCTGTCTGTCAGTTGCCAAGATAACTTGAGAATGGAAAAATCTAATGACTTGTATCTTTTCGGGTGGATCGCGTATCACAATGCGCCTGTTGAGCTCGTTAATGGACTGAATCGGCCGAAAGGTTTTTGTTTCTGTATATACAGAGTGGTTCCAAATTTGACGTGAACCTTGAAGGAGGTGTTAGTATGATTCATATGCTGTCGTTTGAGCCATATTCATTTGTAACCGAAATCAAAACTTTCCGAAATATTTGAGTTCTAGTGATTTTCCAAAGTTGCCTGTAAATTTCGAATTCCACCAATTATGTAGCCATATACTAATTCGAGGGCGTAGATAAAGAAAATCCAATCAGAATGTTAGTGGAGAGTCTGGTTCGTTTTTTATGGCCAGAAGAAAATCGAAAAAATTGGACCTTTTTTAAAAAAATCATAATTTTTCAACTAGAGGACCTTCGTCTATAAAATAATTGGCTACGTACTCACAAAGGACCCAGATATAACCAAAAAAATTCGATATTGTCCAGCCTTACGCGTTTGATCAGTACGACGGCCCAAAGTTGACCCAAATTTCGAAAATTTCTCACCAAATCCGGAATATTTTCCAAACCGAATCAGTTACGCAAAATCTAATTACAGATTCGTAATCTACGTGTTCGAATCCATAATATATAATGTGCATATTGTCATAGCTTCAAAAATAAAATTTCGCACGGAATCGCTAAATCTTACCCCCCCCACCCCTCTGCGCTTTGATGTTTATTCGCGGTTCTTTATGAAAAATAAATAAATTTTTTTTTCGAAAATCGTCGAGTTTGTTATTGTTTCCTATTAAATCGAGGTCGTAGATCACGAATATGTCATTAGAAATCGTCCAGTGACAACCGTTTAGAAATTATGGCGGAAATAGTGAAAAAATTTCGAAATTTTGGTCAACTTTGAGACGTCGTGCCGACCAAAATAATGAGGCTGGGTGATGTCGAATTTTTTTACGTGCAGTTCGATCCTTTATCCATGCAATAAAACACATTTCATCGTCCTACTTTCATCAAGTCGGTAATAATGATTTTTTGAAAAAAGGTCCAAAATTTTGGAACTTCAAGGACCTCTCACGTCCAGGACGATTTTTTTAAAAAATATCTGACCTTATATTCTTGTTCTACGCCCTCGAATTAGTAAGTGTGCCAAATTTCACGGCGATAGGAGTCGGAAAATTATTTTTCGAAAATTGAGATTTTCCTAAGGGTAACCCCTTAAAATTTTACCAAAAATCGAAAGTTCTCCGATCGACCTGAAATTTGAAACATATACTAATTCGAGGGCGTAGATTAAGAAAATCCAATCAGAATGTTAGTGGAGAGTCTGGTTCGTTTTTTATGGCCCGAGGAAAATCGAAAAAATTGGACCTTTTTTAAAAAAATCATAATTTTTCAACCAGAAGACTTACGTCTATAAAATAAGTGGCTACGTACTCACAAAGGATCCAGATATAACCAAAAAAATTCGATATTGTCCAGCCTCACGCGTTTGATCTGTACGACGACCCACAGTTGACCCAAATTTCGAAATTTTGGTCAACTTTGAGACGTCGTGCCGACCAAAATAATGAAGCTGGGTGATGTCGAATTTTTTCACGTGCAGTTCGATCCTTTATCTATGCAATAAAACAGATTTCATCGTCCTACTTTCATCGAGTCGGTAATAATGATTTTTTGAAAAAAGGTCCAAAATTTTGGAACTTCAAGGACCTCTCACGTCCAGGACGATTTTTTTAAAAAATTACTGACCTTATATTCTTGTTCTACGCCCTCGAATTAGTAAGTGTGCCAAATTTCACGGCGATAGGAGTCGGAAAATTATTTTTCGAAAATCGATATTTTCTTAAGTCGAAAGTTTTCCGATCGACCTGAAATTTGAAACATATACTGATTCGAGGGCGTAGATAAAGAAAATCCAATCAGAATGTTAGTGGAGAGTCTGGTTCGTTTTTTATGGCCAGAAGAAAATCGAAAAAATTGGACCTTTTTTAAAAAAATCATAATTTTTCAACTAGAGGACCTTCGTCTATAAAATAATTGGTTACGTACTCACAAAGGACCCAGATATAACCAAAAAAATTCGATATTGTCCAGCCTTACGCGTTTGATCTGTACGACGGCCCAAAGTTGACCCAAATTTCGAAAATTTCTCACCAAATCCGGAATATTTTCCAAACCGAATCAGTTACGCAAAATCTAATTACAGATTCGTATTCTACGTGTTCGAATCCATAATATATGATGTGCATATTGTCATAGCTTCAAAAATAAAATTTCGCACGGAATCGCTAAATCTTACCCCCACCCCTCTGCGCTTTGATGTTTATTCGCGGTTCTTTATGAAAAATTTTTTAAGTCCCAAATAAATTTTTTTTTTCGAAAATCGTCGACCTTGTTATCGTTTCCTATTAAATCGAGGTCGTAGATCACGAATATGTCTACATATCTAATGACTTGTATCTTTTCGGGTGGATCGCGTATCACAATGCGCCTGTTGAGCTCCTTAATGGGCTGAATCGGCCGAAAGGTTTTTGTTTCTGTATATACAGAGTGGTTCCAAATTTGACGTGAACCTTGAAGGAGGTGTTAGTATGATTCATATGCTGTCGTTTGAGCCATATTCATTTGTAACCAAAATCAACACTTTCCGAAATATTTGAGTTCTTGTGATTTTCGAAAGTTGCCTGTAAATTTCGAATTCCACCAATTATGTAGCCACAATCATTTCGAAAACTTCACCTCTTCCTTCTTCATTCCTCGGAAACGTTTTCGTTGGAATGCGTTTACTAGTATCCACTCAGGAGATTTTTTTGAAAGCAACCTTTTGAATGTCCGGCATACAAATAATGTAGTGTTATCAAAAGGGATCGGGCTCCCAAGTGTAATCATACCAATTCTTCATTAACATCTAAAACAGCATGGTTTTGCTTTTCTCATACATATCATGTTCTTGTCTGATGAAAATATCCAACAATTATAATGAAATTTGGTTAACATTATCCCCCAGGGGTTTTTCCTGAATTTGGGTTATTACTGCAAATGCAAATTCGAACATAATTATTATGGGTTTGATTCTTCATTTTCCCAAATAACCTTCAGAAAGTATTCAAAATCAGATTTCAAAATTGGGGTTTGGCATTTGCCAGGCATGCACGAAGCGACAACGGTGTTTAGTAGAATAGCTTTTTCTGCTAAACAATAATGGAATATTTATTCCTATTCTGTGGTACACACTTGTTCTTTGTCAATGTAACCAAACAATTTCCGTTTGCGATTTGTCAGTAATATGACTTTTTCTATTCCTTGGTCTTTTTCTTCTACTCTAACCAGAGCGAAGTATAGCTATCTCTATTTTCCTAAACAAAGTAACACATTTGACGTCCTTTTCTTTCCGAGAATGCTGAATTCGACGTTGCCATATCGTGCACTCAAGACAAATCCCTTTAAGTGCAAATCCCCATTTTTATTTTTCAGTTTTAGGTGAAAATTTTTTTAAAAATATAATATTGAAATTATATGTTTGAAATGTGAAGTTCTGAAGTTTTTTCATGAAAATTACTGCATTTTCGTTTAAAGGAAAATCCCCGATTCAACAGCTTACCGTTTCCTCATACAACAATCAAAAACCTAGAAAAGCACTGGCGTGAAGTCAGCAGCTTACACGCTTGTTCACATTGCGAAATGGCGACTTGGAAATTTCAATGAACTATGAAAATTTTCGAAAAAAAAACTTTTCAAATTTTTCCATGGATAATTCTTCTTATTGATACTGTCCCTCTTCCAACCAAGTTTCATTTCGATCATATGAATATTTTTCGAGTTATTGAAAAATGAAAATTTCAAATGGCTGCAACATAAAAACCATTCGGCAGATTGGCCCATTAACGGACTTAACCCAGATATTTAGGCTCAAAACCTAACAGGAAAATTCTTAGACTCTTGGTCTCTCCTTTCGGAAGTTACAGCACACACGGCCGGACGGACATAATTGAATTTGACCCCGGATTCTTCTTCATGAAGTTCAACCCTTTCGTTTAAGACCATTTTCGGCTCAAAATTCGAAAATTACAGACATCGTGACGAAATGATAACGCGCTCTTCCCTAGAAGAAGCACGTTAAAACCAAATCAACACACTACGCCGAAAAAGTTAGGTTAACCATTTAAATGAATCGTTGACAGCCACTCTACGCTCTTGAGAACTACCCGATTCTGAAGCAGTTCGGACTCTAACGTCGGAACCCCTTTCACAGTTCTAGAACCGTTCAGAATCGATTCTGAAAATAACCAAAACAAGATAACTCAAATCCTGAACCGGTTCTATTTTTATTTATTTATTTATTTATTTATTTTTTGATCAAATAGGATGTCAACAGGTATAGACCCAAAAAAACATCCACAAAAAAATACAACTAAAAACAATATGTGCAACAACCTAGATCTACATATCACCCAAGAACATTTAAGCTAGATACCATGAAATAAAATATTACGAATACACAAATGAAAATTAACTAAGCAACTTTAGTCTTTTTTTAAATGGGCCATTTGGCATGAAAAAAATATCTAGTTCACTATACTTGAAATTGAACAATCCCACCGTTCTATTTATAGGAGAGTGTTTTCTTATATTTGTTCTGTGAAAGACAACCTCAAAAACAGTGCAACCTCTCAATGACCGAGCCGGAACATGCACATTTATGTAAGATAGCAATGTTGGTGAATCCACATAGCCATTCAACAGCTTGTACAAAAACATAATATCACTATGCTCCCTACAACTTTCCAATGAGCGGAAGCAATAGTTTTTCTAAGATTGATCGTACTCGCAATATTATCATAGTTTCCCGTGACTTTATGGTCCAAACATCTCAAGAACTTGTTCTGTACCACTTCTAGTCTATGTTTATAAATCTCATATTGTGGAGACCAAACAACCGACGCATAGGATAGTTTACTGAACACAAATGCAAAATACAGAGTCTTAAGGGCCTCGATGGAGCTGAAATCTCTGCACGATCTCATCACAAATCCCAGCATCTGGCTGGCTTTGGTCACCACATAATCGATGTGAGAATCAACTAACAGCTTGTCATCAAATATCTGATTCTGAAAGGAACCAAAACACCAAATCGCAATCGCGCATGCTCGAACCGTTCCCAACAGTTCTGAACTTGGAACTTGGAACGAAGACAATGCTTTTCAGTTCGTCTTGTGTAGGCGTTCCTTTAACCAGTGAAAAAGATATGATTTTTGATATAATTTGAGTAGATAGAGGAGATAATGCGAGTGCATTCATAGCGCCTATGGCAAACACAATTTCATCTCTTCATGGTCCGCCGGTTTCCCGTTTGCATTTTTAACCTTTTCGTCCAGTTGTTGCAGAATCGTGAGATCGGAATGACGAATAAAGCTGCTTTTAATATTTGCCGAGATGAATTCAAGATCATTTCGACGGTGCCAGATAGCGAATTCGTGTTTCTCTATGGCCGCAAGATGAGTTTATGGTTGTTATTTATGTGTGAAGTGATTATCGCAATCACCGCTGTAATGTTTCATCTTTATTCATTGTTTTTATTCTTTTAATGCGAGTGTTGGGAATAATTTTATAGCTTGTGGTGGTTTTCGCCTATTGGGTCGTTACCTATATCTAACGGTTGATTGGAAATATTTCATTATTTTTGAAGCTTGAACTTGGAAAGTCTGACAATGAATCAATAGATGAAGCTTACTGTCACTCTCAACTTTGGAGATTGTGTTATGAGAAAGATCTTGTTGGCATGGATTATACTTGTATACAGGGTGGGCAAAATTCGTTGTCTACTGAAGGGATCTCGAGAACTATAGCAGCTAGAAGAAAACTGATAACACATTCTCGAGCTTTTTTTTCCTGACAAATCCGAATCTGAAAACAGATCCAGCTTATCGTTCATAGAACTTGAGTTATGAGCGAAAATTGAGAAATTGTCATTTTCAATAATGCTGAATAACTCGCTTGTTTGAACTTGTATTCGAAATCAGTTGATACATTCCGCAGGCACTTTTTTAGGAGTAATTCAAGTACAATATGACTGAATTTTTTAATCCAGGCATTTTCGAGAAATGGGAAGGATTTTGGATTTTTCAGATGTAAACTATAGTCGAAAATTCTCTCATCTTGCTACAACATTTTTGCTGATTTCAAAATATTTCTATTCATATGAATATAACATGAGAAAAAATTTAATACTTTTTTCCTGCTTCTCTATTCACGATTGAATATGCATTATCTTTTTGTAAACTTGCGCCCCTGTGATTGGAATCAGCGATTGCTGAATAAATATTTCTGTGATTAATTTGTCATAGTTCATAAGATTAGCAATAGAAAATCTGTTTATTATACCAAATATATTGAAATATTCCAAATTACGAAAAATTCGATATGTTGGTATGCTATATTCAAGCGAATGGAAATAGCCGAGTTGCAAGGGAATTCTTTTTCTTGAAATATCCATATTCAATAGTCGCTATGGTAACGCCACCCTACTCATAATAATTTACAGTGAATAGAAAAGCGGGAAAAAAGTATTGAACTTTTTCTCATGTTATATTCATGTAAATAGCGACATATGGTACATTTTTGAAATCAGCAAAATTTTTTCAGAAGATAAGAGAACTTTCGACTATAGTTTATATTCGATAAATTAACTTCAATATTAAATATCATAGACCTGGAAATGTTATTGTCACTTTGACATCGATAAAAAAGGTGCATCCTTTTTTATCGGATAAAAACTTCTCTTCCTCAATATGTCAATTAGTCTGTCAGATTTTTGAATTTTGAACATATAGTGCTTTCATTTTGAATCGGTCTGGTAATTATTTAACTTTGTTGATATAATCGAATTTTATTGTATTAATAAAGATAATTATTGTTGTTCATCCATATATTCTGTCGTTAATTTATCTTGCCAAAAAACACTCGAGCTTTTCTTTTATCAGATAAATTTCTCTTCAACTCAAAGTTTTACCAATCACTAAATTTGCTCGAAAAACTGACATTAGATAAAATCGCTCCACCTTCGGTGTCGCGATTTTATCATGTCAGTTTTTCTCGTAAAATTAGTGATTGGCAAAACTGTTTCGTTGCAAAGAGAAATTTATCCGATAAAAAAAAAGCTCTTGTGTTTTTACTGTTGAAAAATCCAGAATCCTTTTCATTTCTCGAAAATGGCTGGGTTAAAAAATTCAGTCATAATATATTTGAATTACTCCTAAAGAAGTGCCTCCTGAATGTAAGAACAGATTTCGAATACGAGTTCAAGCAAGCGAGTTATTCAGCATTATTGAAAATGACAATTTGTCAATTTTCGCTCATAACTCAAGTTCTATGCGCGATAAGCTGGATCTGTTTTCAGATTCGGATTAGTCAGGAAAAAAGAGCTCGAGAATGTGTTATCAGTTTTCTTCTAGCTGCCATAGTTCTCGAGATCCCTTCAGTAGACAACGAATTTTGCCCACCCTGTACATTGAGGTCTTCTAAGTTCAGACAGGTACAATGGGTAAAGAAAAAATGGACATAGTATACAACTAGGTTGGACTCACTGATGACGAATCCGGTGTCAAAATCGCTTTTTTCCGGCCGGCCAGCCTTGTGCACGATTACGGGAGTACGGAAAACCCTTTCGAGTTGAAACCTCGCAGGTATACACAGGATTCATTTCAAAATGCGACAGGTTCGTCAATGGGCCGAATCGGCCATACCGTTTAGGAGTTATAAACAGTTAAAATTTTGAGGTTATTATCATTATTTCAGGCTTGACCGATTGTATTGAAACTTTGCAGTTATTTCTAGCATATTGACAGTATTGGGTCAAAAATTAACAGTGCTGTACCCAGGGTAGCGTGAAGACACAGTAACAAAGCCTACTTGCACAAGCTTTAATAAGCCTGGGATAATCAGAATTGAACAAATACAAATATATAATATATATTTATGTATATAATAATATATTTTTTGAGATCGTATCGTTATTAAATTTAAAAAACAACATTTTTTCGAAAAGTAGTTCTTTTAGAAAACTATCTATCAAATTTGAAAAACTCAATAGAGACCTTGAACTCTCTATTTAACAAAACTTTAGGTACCAAATTTCAGTTCGATCCAATGATAATTTTCGGGGATATTGGAGTAAAAGTTTGTCAAATTCAGTGGTTTTTCCTATCTTCGTTATTTCCGGAACCACTCAGAAAATACTGATTCAATCATTATGAAACTAGGTTATTAGTTCAAAAATGCTGATGCACTACTCTGTGCAAAATTTCGTAATGATCGTGTCGTTGTCTGTGGAACAGTTCTAAAAAATTGAATTTTTTCTCAAAAATTCTATATTCATATTATACTTATCAAATTCTGCATGAACCATCAAGCTTTCTTTTTGCGCGCATGTTCTAGGGGAACAGCCTGTTATAGTTTTGTCCAAATGTCTCTAATTTTCGATGATTGAGCCGAAAATGGTCTCAAACGACTAGATTGGACTCACTGATGACGAATCCGGTATCAAAATCGATTCTGTCCGGCCGGCCGTGGACACGATAACTGTCGAACGGAGTGAGCTAGCAATTTGAAACTTTCAGGGTAGGTCGCGCATTAGAATGCCGCGGTTGAGTTCGTTAATGGGCCAAATCGGTCGAATAGTTTCGGAGTTATAGCTACTTGAAATTTTCAAGTTATTCATTTTTTACTTCAGAAACTACTCGAGCGATTGAATTCAAACTTGTCGATTAGGTGGAGTATAATGACGCACAAATTTGAGCCAAATTCTGTCAGGATCATATTGTAGGTAAATTTAAAAAAAAAGTTTTCTAAATTCCCGTTCATCATATATAGAAAAAAATTCCACTTTGACTTTGAGCTTCATATTTCACAGCAGTGTACCGAATTTCAGTTCGATACGATCATAAGTTTTGGAGATATCAGGAAAAAAAATGTCACATTTCGAGGTTTTTCCTCGATGTCGTTGCTTTTTTCGAAATAACTCGAAACATACTAATTCAATCCTGATAAAACTTCGCAGCTATTTGAAGATGCTGAAACACAACTGCATGCAAAATTTCGTGATGATCGTGTCATTAGAACAATTCACAAAAAAAAATTCTGTGATTTTCTTATCATATCATCCTCATTAAATTCTGTATAAACTTTCAAACTGTAATATTCTAATGAAGTACTGGATTTCAATTCGATCTGATCTGTATTTTTGGAAATATTGGGAAAATAAAATTTTGAATGGGTATATCTGCGGAATCATTGGGTGGATTTTACCCATTCACGAATTCGGCATTCGTAATTAAGGTCCACACCTTCTCAACAAATATCGCGTTTCGAAGTTTTATTTTTCGGAAGTTATTGTGTTTACACAGTCGGCCGTTAGGCCTACCGTAAACACAACAACTTCCGGAAGAAACTACTTAGAAACTCGATATTTGTAGAGAAGTTCTGGGGCTTAATTACGAAGGTCGAATTCGTGAACGGGTAAAATCCCCCCAATGATTCCGTAGATATACCCATTCAAAATTTTATTTTTCCAATATTTCCAAAAATACAGATTAGATCGAATTGAAATCCAGTAATTTATCGAAAAAAAATCTAGGAAAGCACTGCCGTGAATGCAGCATCTACATTGAATATGCGCGCAAAAGCTGCTGCCTTCACGGCAGTGCTTTTCTAGATTTTTCCAATCAAGTACTAAGTTTCAATCAAATCTAATTTATATTTCTGAAATTATGGAAAAATGAAATTTTGAATATCCGCGGTATAATTATGCGAATTTCACCCATTCAAAAATTCGTTCAGGTTAGCCGAAAATATTTCAACTCAAAAACACCGCTTTTTAAGGCTTCTCTGAAAACTGTTATACTGGAACCGAGATCGATTCAAGTGTATTTTCTGTGCCGGTTTTTTAGATCGAATTGCACACCTTTCGCGAATTAAAATTCAGACGGCTTATCTGATCTCAATCAACGAGTTCGTTGAACAATTTCATCACCAAAGCGGTATGATGAGGTGTGGTTTGATCCAGACGATAAGATAGGAATTTTTACACCTGGAATGGTTGATCTCGTTCGAAATTTCACAAGAATGAGAATATATATATATTCTTTTGAGAACGAGCATTACATTCTTTGATATATCACAGTGTTAGCAGAGGAAATGTAAACGGGGTACCATACATTTTTCCGTATTATACAAGAGCACAGATAAAAACCTCAGCAAAAACTACGTCTCCCCGTATAAGTGTTTTAATTTGTTCGAAAAACATGGATGCCATCGTTTTCATTAGAAAATATTTTTTGCGTCATCTTGAATTTATCAAAATCATCTTGAGATTATACAAAATATATGGACACAATATCTGAAACAGAAAGAAGGACAGAAAACCAGCAGGAAGCAGTAAATAAAATTACCTACATTTGCCCTCTGACTGGGAGAGTCTATCGACCAGGTCCGGTCCTCCAGGCGATGATATTTCAGATCCTCAGATAAACGAAGAACGCTACAGGCCCCTTTTATTGGAGAATCATCTCCCATAGATCCATAAATGGATATTTTACACTAGAAATCTAACAAGATATCGAGAATAAATTGAAAAACTTGTGACATATATTATGCGAATAATCTGGAGGTGAAGTCGTGACCTGCATAATGAGACAAAACAGAATGCCCACAAAGATTTGGAAAATCACTGACGTGGACTCAGGATCTTTATCGCGCTTGTTTGAATTCGTTGCCAAAGCGATATTACACATATTTTTTCAGTGTTTACCAAAATAAAAATGGAATTGAGCTAAAGTTCGTTGCTAAGTATTGACTTTGAAGTCTATGTAAAATTCTATAGAAATCTGATGAACAGTTTAAACAAGCTTAAAGGGACCTTATTCTTCAATGTGATGGTATGAACGTTCTCTATCGTTCCATCAAAAATGCACCACGTTTCCTTGACAACAGCGTCGACACGCCTATTTTCTCCCATCCCCAATTCAAGAATAGGGACCCAGGTGTGTATTTTTGAGATTACGAAACGGTATTTTGAACTAATAACTCAAGTCGATTCACAAATGGGTGAAATTCCGAAACAATCGAAACCCAGGAAAATACAGCTTTTCGCTGTATTTTGAAACCCTCGAGCTTCGACCAGGATAATACTAGAGAGCCCATACAGTCTCAGTTCTCTAGTTAACAATAATAGGGATGTCATGTTGCCAAAATGTCATAAATTTCGTTCAAAAATAGTTTCGAAGTCGAAAAAGCTCGTAAAGTCTGCTGAATAACGCCTCAGTTCTTTGGAAATTATTCGTGAATTCACGTGCATTCACGATAAGTCGACAAATATTCCTCGTTGATCTGAGCTTACCATCAAATCAACCAAAGCGTCCACGCCGAAGAAGCAATATCTAAGGAAATCTGTTACTGCAGTTTCAAGGTCATTAACTATTATCAGACCGACTTTCCTTGCAAACCATAGATAGGATTCTAGATACTTTTGACCTTGAAGATGACATCCTGCATTATTAACAACATAAAGCGCCATCTTTCAAGAGAATCTTATGAGTCCTAACCTTCGAGTGAAGTACTTTTCTGCAGTCCAGTTCCAAGGTAAGTCGGTCTGAGGATCAGTAATAACTGATGTCCTTGGACATCGTTTCTTCGGTGTAGATGCTTTGGTTGATCGGATGATTAGTTCAGATCAAGGGGGATACTTGTTGACTTATCGACAGATAAGAGAATAAGCCATTAACCAATTCCTCGTTTCTTGAAATTTATAATAATACGGTGCTCACAAAATTCTGCAGAAAATTGTGCATCTGTATTTTCCAACTAGTTGCCAAGTTTCATCAAGATAGCATCAGTATTTTTCAAGCTATTCCGAAAAAGCACTACAAATTTCGACATAGTTTTTTCGGAATATCTCTGAAAAGTGCAATCGGATTTTTCTGAAATATGGTGGACTGTTGTAAATTGTTTTTTGCAATTTGCGAACGATATGATCCCAACAGAACTTTGCAGGCGGTTCCGCGTAGTATCCTACAATTCATCACCAAGTTTCATCTTATCCAATGGATAGTTCAGAGATCTTGACAAAATAACCTCGAAAACTGAATTGAGTATAACGAACTCATCTGGCGCATTTCGATGCGCAACCTTTTCTAAATGTCGCTAGCTGCCTCTTGACTTTGACTTCATCAGTGAGTCCAACCTAGTCGTTTGAGATCATTTCAGGCTCGAGATTCGAAAATTACAGACATTTCGGGTTGTTGCCTTGAAAATAAGCACTGAATCAAACCAGTAAAACACAAACCGGAACCGATGTGGTTTTCCCTTTCTAGAGATGTCGATAGGAAAGAAATATGACAACATCGCACGCAGGACTAAAAAGAGCAATTACCACAATTAATTCTGAGCGTTTTCGAGGAAATGCATTGAAAAACCTGCGTGAAAAGTGAAAAGCAGAGCTGACGTATACAGAAACGTAGAGTGGTTTTCATAATTATTATGAAAACCCCTGAGTAAAAGTGAGTTTGCACCAGGAAAAAATCTCGTTAACGTGTCTGAGGGGATGCTTTTGTTTTTTTTCAATATGCACGGAAATCATAAAAAATTGTACTCAGAATTGATTTCATAGGAATTTTCCAAATTAAATCAATGGAGATTCTCGCTTATGCAAAAATATTTCGTTACAAAGGTATTGCTGATTATTTCTGATCAAAGTCGAATTCTCAGGATTTAATGAAATATAATTCAAGTTGTTCATGGTTGTTCGATGTCGATTTTTCCAGTCGAACATTGAATACATTTGAAAAAAAACGTTGTGAAAAGGTTGAAGGATAATTTGTGATTTCAATAAAAGTAGTAAGCAATTATTCTGGAAATTTTCAATCTATTCCCCATATTTTGTTGGATTTCTAGTGTAAAATATCCATTTATGGATCTATGGGAGATGATTTCCCAATATAAGGGGCCTGTAGCGTTCTTCGTTTATCTGAGGATCTGAAAATCATCACTCGGAGGACCGGACCTATTCGAAAGACTCTCCCGGTCAGAGAGCAAATGAAGGTAATTTTAATCAATGCTTCCCGCTGGTTTTCTGTCCCTCCTTATGTTTCAGATATTATGTCAAGATATTTTGTCGAAATAAAATAAAGATGACGCAAAAATTATTTTCCAATGAAAAAGATGCCATCGATGTTCTTCAAATGAATTACAACACTGAGGTTTTCATCTGTGCTCTTGTATCATACGGAAAAATGTATGGTACACCGTTTACATTTCCTCTGCTAACACTGTGATATACCAAAGAATGTAATGCTCGTTCTCAAAAGAATACATAAATATATATTCTGGATAGTTGAAAAAGTTATGTGAAAATTGACTTTTTGGAACTTTGAGGTCCATTTCAGTAGGCATGAGAACTGATAACGGAGAATCCTATCGACTTGAAACATTCAGGGTAGCTCATTATGCATTTCAGAATACAACGATTAAGTTTGTTAATGGACAAAATCAGCCTAACGGTTATGAAGTTATGGTCATTTGGAAATTGTAGATTATTTCCCTGATATTTCAGAAACTATTCGCTTGTTAGTAAGTTTAAAAAAAAATCATCAAAAAAATTGATCCTTTCGAAAACTATTCATCAGATTCGAAAGAAACAAATGCTCGGACCACGAACCTCATATTTTACATTAGTGTACCAAATGTCACATAGATACAATCATAATTGTCGGAAATATTAGAGGAATATATGTAAAATATCGCGGATTTTTTCTCTGCATCCATGTTTTTTCCCGAATAATTCGAAAAATACCGACTCAATCATGAGAAAAATTGGTAACTAGTTCGGCAATGCTTTCGAACAATTCTGCGCGAAATTTCATAATGATCGTGTCATCAGAATAATCTAAAAAAAACTGTTTTTACAAATCTGCGATCTTCGGATCATAATTTCCTCACGAAATTTTGTATGAACCTTCAATCTGTCATCTTTCAATCGAGTACTGGAGTTCGACCAGATCCAATCTGTATTTTTGGAAATATTAGGGAAATGAAATTTCCAATGGGTATATCTGCGGATTCATTGGATAAATGGGTAAGACCCGCCCTATGATTCTGTAGATATTCTCCCAATATTTCCAAAAGTACAGATAAGACCGAATTTGAATCCAGTACTTATTGAAAAATGTCATAATTCGTGAGGCTACTATAATAAGAAGATTACCGAGTCTTTTAACAGGCCAATACTTGAAAAAACGACCCTTTTGGAAACGAATAAACAATCGCGCAAAAACTGTTTACTTCACACCAGCGCAGTCTAGAATTTTCATAGAAGTACTACATCAAAAAATTCTTTCTGTTATTCAACTCCGACTTCAACAGGATATTATACATTTATGCGTTAAACAAAGTGTTTCCAAAGTATGAATGTGTTCAAAAAACCAATTTGTTATTTCCTAAGTAATATACTCAACACCTGGGTCTTGGATACACTAATCTGCGGACCTCGTGCCTGCTCACGATTATCCTTCATCCATCAAAAGGCTCACTTTTTCACGTCATCATCGTTAGTCAATATTATAAATTAGCCAGGATCGGATTCATCAATATTTGTGAGATTCAGAGGTGTGATTTTAAATTGTCATATCACTATCTCGAAATTTAGTGATTATTAGGTGTCTGGAGCTTACAAATCTCGGTTAATTTCGGAAATGGGCAATATCTGCCCTACGGTTTCGGAGTGACATCCATAAAATATTTAGAGGATAATGAAATAGAAAAATATTTTATTTTCCCAATATTTCCAAAAATACAGATGAGATCGAATTGAAATCTAGTACTTCATCGAAAAATGACAGTTTGAAGTTTCATACAGAATGTATTGAGGATAATATGATGAGAAGATCACAGAATATTGAATATTGGAAAAAAACATTTGAATTTTTTTCGGATTGTTCTAATGACACGATCATCACGAAATTTTGCACAAGGTTGTCTTGTAGCATCTTCAAACTAGCTGCGAAGTTTCATCATGATTGATCCAGAATTTTCTTTCGGAAGTTATTGTGTTTACGGTCAGCCTAACGGCCGATTGAGTAAACACAATAACTTCCAAAAGAAACTCGATATTTGTAGAGAAGTTTTGGACCTTAATTACGAAGGCCGATTTCGTGAATGGGTAAAATCCGCTCAATGATTCCGTAGATATACCCGATCAAAATTTCATTTTTCCAATATTTCCAAAAATAAAGATCAGATCGAATTGAAATCCAGTACTTCATCGAAAAATAACAGTTCGAAGTTTCATACAGAATTTAATGAGGATGATATGATAAGAAAATCATAGAAATTTTTTTTTCAATCGTTCTAATGAGACGATTATCACGAAATTTCGCATAAAGTTATCTTTCAGCATCTCAAAACTAGCTGTGAAGTTTTATCAGGACTGAATCAATATTTCTCGAGTTATACCGAAAAAATCAACAATATCGAGAAGAAAACCTCGAAATTTTACATATTTTTTCCCGATATCTCCAAAACTTATAATCGTATCGAACTGAAATTCGGTACACTGCTGTGAAATTAGAAGGTCAAAGTGTGAGTGGAAATTTTTTTTGGATATGATGAATGGTTTTCGAAAAAAAATTGTTTTAAATTTACTGACAATATGATCCCGACGCAATTTGGCTCAAAGTTGCGGATCGTTGTACCCCACTTAACTGCCAAGTTTGAATCCATTTGCTCAAATAGTTTCCCAAATAAAAAATGAATAACTTCAAAATTTCAAGTGCCTATAACTCCGAAACTATTAGACCGATTTGGCCCATTAACAAACTCAACCGCGGCCGCTGATGCGCGACCTACCCTGAAAGTTTCAAGTTGCTTCTGTCGACAGTTATCGTGTCCTCGGCCGGCCGGCCGGACAGAATCGATTTTGACAACGGATTCATCATCAGTGAGTCCAACCTAGTCGATTGAGACCATTTTCGGCGCAATCATCCAAAATTACAGACATTTGGACAAAACGATAGCACGCTGTTTCCCTAGAACATGCGTGCAAAAAACCTGAAAAATAATGCAAAATCCTCCCAAAATATCCTTTAATCGATGTACAAATTCTGGACTTGACATCCCAATGCTTTTTTAGATGTTCCTTTATTCCTCGTTCCAATAGATTTCGCAATTTTCTCTCTGTATTCGAAGGGCCAGTCCTCCCCTGTACCTTTTCCGCGTACGTATCGCTAACAAGACAAACTACCCGGCAGGGACGGTGCCGTATACAACAAATTCATGAATAAGGTGGTGCCCTTTACACGCTAACCGGTAGATTTGTTTTTCTTATATGAGGGTACATAATTATAATAGGCCCGGACACTGTCGGGCATAATTTGACACCTTAAGTCGTAGTCCTGATGCGTACCGGGGTCCATACAAGATCAATTATGCCTTGCGATGCCGAGGCCTATTATGGACTTATCTTATTCATTCCCGAACTCCAGTATTCAATGTCGACCAGGTTGACGGCGAAATTATCGGGCCATCTCGGTTTTGGTTTAATGACGGGGATAATTTTACGACATGGCCGTTTCGGGGTAGGGTAGGACGGAAATGGAATTTCAAATGTGTATCAAGATGGCAGGATAGCACCTGCGAATCGACATCGGAATAGTTTTGAGTCCGTAGGTGCTCTAACTTTCAGAGGAAAGCCTATAGCGACTTGTAATTGTCAGATAACGTTTAGAGTCCGAATGGCTTGGTTAATGTCGTTGATGGGTTAAATCGGTGGGATAGTTTCGGAGCTAGGCCCATTTGAAATTTCGAGGTTAGCTCCTCAAAATCTGATGAAGTACTGAATTGATCGGAATGAAATTTTGTACATAGTCTAAGGAAATCAACGCGCAACTTCGTGTTGACCTAGTAGTCAGAAAATAAAAAAAATGTTTATTCTAAACATTTTAAAATTTTGTTGGAAACTTCTTTCTTCTCGGAAAATATAAATCAGATTTGAACGAAATTTGGCACAGACATTAGAGTTGGAATTCAACAAAAATTTTTCAAATTTTAATTCGATGCGATATTCACTTTCGAAGATATAAGGGAAACAATATGTCAAATTTCGTTGTAATTTGAAATGAACAGGGGTACAGGGGGCCAATAAGGGGTTTTTCTTTAAACGAAAATGCAGTAATTTTCATGAAAAACCTTTAGAGCATCACATTTCAAACATATAATTTCAATATTATATTTTTGAAAAAATGTTTGATCATCTAAAACTAAAAAATAAAAATGGGGATTTGCATTTAAAGGGATTTGTCTTGAGTGCACGATATGGCAACGTCGAATTGAGCTTACTCGGAAAGAAAATGACGTCAAATATGTTACTTTGTTTAGGAAAACAGAGATAGCTATACTTCGATCTGGATAGAGTAGAAGACAACGACCAAGTAATAGAAAAAGAAGAGCACAGACTGTCATACTGTCATAATACTGACCAATTGCAAACGGAAATCGTTTGGTTACATTGACAAAAAACACGTGTGTACCACAGAATTGGAATGAATATTTCATTATTCTATAGCAGAAAGAGCTATTCTACTAAACATCGTTGTCACTTCGTGCATGCCTGGCAAATCCCAAACCCCAATTTTGAAATCTGATTTTGAATACTTCCTGAAGGTAATTTGGGAAAATGATGAATCAAACCCATAATAATTATATTCAAATTTGCATTTGCAGTAATAACCCAGATTCAGGAAAAACCCCCATTCTTGAATCTCGATCAAGAATTGAAGAGTATGACAGTTGTCATAATCAATGTCGATTTTCTAAGTTTTCTCGAGCATCTGCAGAATTCATAAGAGTTCTATTTGCCATTTCGACTATGTTTTCAAGCAAATATTCAAGAAATTAACTAAATGCAAGATATCGAGAAAATTAAAATCGGAAAATAAACATAACCTTATCACCGTTTCCTTCGGCTTAGCAACGAGTGGTACGGAGTATAGGAGATATAACTTTCGATTGTCGAGTGACTACTTGTTGTTTATATTTAACTTACAAAATCGACGCAAACATATGGCAATTGTCATTCTCTGTAATTCTCGATTGAGATTCAAGAATTGGCCCCCAGGAAGGCGAATCTTGCACTTAAATGTGAAATCTCTATCGTCGAGCCTTTCAATTGCAACTTGAACATGGAAAATGAAAAAATCTTAAATTTGATTTTGTTGAAAAATAGGAACCAGTCAATGTTCTATGGTAACCTATCCATAGAATAGAACAATCTTTATTTACTTTATGATCCATAGAACATAGAAGAAACAACAATCAACAATGTAACTGATATACTGATGATATACTATAGAATATCTACACCGAGTGCAGGAAAGTGCTACACTTTCTATGCAAACGAAGGGGCCTAATAGGAAATATTCGGTTGGTTCCGGAATTGGATTGATGAAAAAGCAATCTTTCTGTCACCAGAACATAGACATATTAAATCTATGCACCAGAACGACAATCAATGTTCTATGGTAACCTATCCATAGCATAGAACAATCTGTATTTACCTTATGATCCATAGACCATACCAAGTAATTTTTACATTGTTGATTGTTGTTTCTTCTATGTTCTATGGATCATAAAGTAAATAAAGATTGTTCTATGCTATGGATAGGTTACCATAGAATACTGACTGTCGTTCTGGTGACAGAAAGGTTGCTTTTTCATCAATCAAATCCCGTAATTAACCTTTTTTTCAGGAACCAACCGAATATTTCATATTTACGGAAGGGAAAACCGGCAACCGAAATAACCAAGTTAATTTGCGGAACATATCCTATATAAATTCGACACTATTAACATAAAATCAGGAATCCCAACTTAAATTTCAATCAATCATAGATGATCTTTACAAAACCCTATATTTGGAAGGAATTATCTTGTTAGAGGAGCCGAGGCATCTTTTACGGATATTTATAAATAATGCGAACCTTATCATGTCGAATTGGTCCTGAAATTCCCGTTCCCCAGTGATAATGAATTTGTGAAGAAAATTATGGGTTGGCAACTTGGGCCGAAGTCGTCTATTGGGAATTGCCATCCAGCTCAACAGCCTCTATGATTCAATCGATTCAGGAAAAAATCTGAATATTCTTCTCCAGTCATCTGATTTCGACTCGGCTTCGATTTCTGGAACACCCTGTTTAGACTATTGAATGAATTGACAAGGTCCTACATGGAAACATCGATTATACAATCCCTAATTGCATCTATTAACGCCTCCAATGAAAAATAACCCTTCCGACCCTGATCTCTCAGCTATCTCGTTGGCAATAAATCCAGGGGGCATTTCTTGGCAACATGTACGGCACAAACGCTATCTGGCCTCCACAGCCTACTCATTCCCTTGTTGGAATTTAGAAACTCCGGTAATTTTATGTATCACATCCGTACATCGCCAGAAGTTCGTTCCGGAGGACGTGATTACCATATCTAGTTACTTTACTTACTATTTATGCACCTCTCTTCAGATTACGTTTGTCTGATGCTTGCAATCATCCGTTCAGAGATCAAGGTTGGCCGTGTTGGACTATCTGATGACCGACATCGTTAGATTCGAATTTTTTTCGGAAAAAACGAGGTCCGAGCTCCGAGAAATTACCATGGCATGAAATAGAGATTCTTTCTCGCTGTATCAGTTGTTCAGATATATGTAGAGGTTGACGTGAGATTTGTTGACCCTATAATCATACCCTCTCGAAATTCTACATGAACCTTCAAGCTGTCATTTTTCAATAGACGTCTTCGGTCCAAGTTGCCAACCCACAAATTTCGTCCAAAATTACTATCACTGGGGAAGGGATATTTCAGAACAAATTCGACATGATAAGGTTCGCTTTATTCACAAATTACCCGTAAATGGTGCCTTGGCTCCTCGAACAAGATAATTCCTTTCAAATCTGGGTTTTTGTTTAGATCATCACTGATTGGCTGAAATTTAAGTTGGGATTCCTGATTTCATGTCGATAGTGTCAAGTTTTGATAGGATGTGTTCCGTAAATATGAAATATTCTTGGTTGTTTCCTGAAAATAAGGTTGTTAACGGAATTTGATTGTTGAAAAAGCAATCTTTCTGCCAACAGAACGATAGTTCTATGGTAACATATCCATGGCATAGAACAATTTTCATTTACTTTATGATTCATAGAACATGAAGGAGACAAGGATCAACTATGAAATAATTATTAAGTATGGTCTATGGATCATGAGATAAATATAGATTGTTCTATGCCATGGATATGTTACCATAGAACATTGACTGTCGTTCTGGTGGCGAAAAGATTGCTTTTTCATCAATCAAATTCCGTAATTAACCTTTTTTCAGGGACCAACCGAATATTTCATATTTACGGAACAGAAAACTGGCAAGCGAAACAATCAAGTTGATTTTCGGAACACATCCTATGTAAACTTGACATTATCGACATGAAATCAGGAATCCCAACTTAAATTTCAGCCAATCAGAGATGATCTTAACAAAAACCTATATTAGGAAGGAATTATCTTGTTTAAGGAGCCGAGGCACCGTTTACGGATATTTATGAATAAAGCGAACCTTATCATGTCGAATTTGTCCTGAAATTGCCGTTCTGGAATTTCCCTTTCCCAGAGATAATAATTTTGGACGAAATTTGTGGGTTGGCAACTTGGACCGAAGTCGTCTATTAAGAACTGTATTTTTGGGAGTTTTGGGGAAATAAAATTTGAATGAGTATATCTACGGAATCATTGGGCGGATTTTACCGATACAAAAATTCAACCTTGATAATTAGGCACCAAACCTACTCCAATACTATCGAGTTTTTAAGTCGTTTATTCCAAAAGTTATTGTGTTTACAGTTCCATGAATACATTGTAATTTACCTTTATGAAAATAAACATCTTCAAGCCGAGAAATGTAGTGAACATACTTTAATTTATTTGGTGACCTGTTTTCCAATCCTCAATTTCAAAATCCAGGCCTTTCTTTTATCATTGACTTCCCTGTGAAATGCTGTTTCCGAATTAACTTTTCTTTCATTTGGCTTTGGAAAAAATGAAAACTTGAGGCAGTAGATGATCCTTTCTTCTTCGACCATGAATAACATTGAGTTGAGGCAAACAACAATAGTCATTTCGGAAGGATGCCATTTCGAATTAATACAATCTAAAATTTTAATGGGAAAGAATCGATTGATGAATATCATAAACACTTTCGGTATACCAAAATTTGAACTCTAACTAAAAACTAAAAACTAAAAGTAAGCAAAATACGCCAGAATAACGGGTAAGTCGAAAAACTACTAGCCTGGATGTGTTCGAATTTCTATCACCAGAGGGCGTATCGCTTAGCAGTAGTTGCGAATCATCCGCCTAAGTTTGTCACAAAGCTTTTGCAGAGCCCTGTATAGTATAGCACAGATAATGAATTTCTTCAATGTTTTAACTGATACAGCCCTGCCTCACGCATTGCATGCAGAGATAATGCGGACTGAAACTGATAGAGCATCTTCAGAAGATCTAAGTTGAGTAGCATGTATGCCCGGAAGGTTTAGCAGGGAACGATACCTTGTCAGCTTACCGTGTAGTCGAGAAACCTGCTTCAAGCCCTCTAAACCCTCGGAATCTAAAATACTGCACTTTTATCCTTTTGGAAACATGGAAATAATTTCTCCCCTGCCTTGGGTTATGCTAGCATCGGGAGATGAAAGTTTCCGCTAGAATTGGATTCGTATAGAACTCAAGTTGTTGTGGGAAATCTACGCAGGCTGTGTTATCTCGAAGAAATTGGGATTTGAATTGGATAAATTGAATTTTGATTCAAAAATAAGTTATGTTAGGCCGTATATGCGTACAATGCATTGTGTCGAGACTATTCGACATATTTTGGGTCCGAGAAGCGGTGCAAATGTCAAAATACATCGTTATTTTTCTACTTCAGTATGCACCAATAGATGCCGGCCGGACAGAATCGATATTGACACTAAATTCGTCATCATTGAGTTCAACCTAGTCGTTCGAGAGCAATTTCGGCTTGAATTTCGAAAATTACAGATACTTGGACAAAATCTTTTTTCGAGTGAAAAATACTTTTCTATACAGGGTGGGTAAAATTCGTTGTCTACTGAAGGGATCTCGAGAACTATAGCAGCTAGAAGAAAACTGATAACACATTCTCGAGCTCTTTTTTCCTGACTAATCCGAATCTGAAAACAGATCCAGCTTATCGTTCATAGAACTTGAGTTATGAGCGAAAATTGAGAAATTGTCATTTTCAATAATGCTGAATAACTCGCTTGTTTGAACTTGTATTCGAAATCTGTTGATACATTCTACAGGCACTTTTTTAGGAGTAATTCAAATATAATATGACTGAATTTTTCAATCCAGTCATTTTCGAGAAATGAGAAAGATTTTGGATTTTTCAAATGTAAACTGTAGTCGAAAGATCTCTTATCTTGCTACAAATTTTTTGTTGAGTTCAAAAATGTATCATATGTCGCTATTTACATGAATATTACATAAGAAAATTGTCAATACTTTTTTCCTGCTTTTCTTTTCACTGTTGAATTATGAGTAGGCTGACGTTACCATGCGACGATTCAATACGCATTAACTTCGTGTGAACTTACGCCTCTATGATTGGAATCAGCGATTGCTAAATAATTATTTTTATGGTTAATTTGTCATAGTTCTTAAGATTAGCAATAGAAAATCTGTTTATTATCCCTAATGACCCGAAATATTGCCGATCTTAAGAACTATGACAAATCAACCATAGAAATATTTATTCAGCAATCGCTGATTCCAATCATAGAGGCTCAAGTTCACACGAAGTTAATGCGTATTGAATCGTCGCATGGTAACGTCAGCCTACTCATAATTCAACAGTGAATAGAAAAGCAGGAAAAGACTAATGAATATTTTCTCATGTAATACTCATGTGAAAAGCGGCATATGATACATTTCTGAAATCAGCAAAAATTTTGTAGCAAGATAGGAGATCTTTTGACTATAGTTTACATTTGAAAAATTCAAAATTCTTCTCATTTCTCGAAAATGGCTGGATTGAAAAATTCAGTCATATTATATTTGAATTACTCCTAGAAAAGTGCCTATAGAATGTATCAACAGATTCCGAATACGAGTTCAAACAAGCGAGTTATTCAGCATTATTGAAAATGACAATTTCTCAATTTTCGCTCATAACTCAAGTTCTATGAACGATAAGCTGGATCTGTTTTCAGATTCGGATTAGTCAGGAAAAAAGAGCTGGAGAATGTGTTATCAGTTTTCTTCTAGCTGCTATAGATCTCGAGATCCCTTCAGTAGACAACTAATTTTGCCCACCCTGTACATGAGACACGTAAAGAAGTAATGCAGAATCAACCTTTCACATCCCAAAGAAGTTCAACATTTACCACTACATCCTTGTACACCTGACAAAATAGTCCTGAAGAAGATCCAAATAAAGGATCGAAAAGTCGACAATTTGATGAGGAGTATTTAATTCACCCCAGAGTCTTGAAGCCAATACCACCAGTATCATCAAGCAAACACAAATGAGTTTCTCCATGACGCTAACAAAGATACTCCCCAACTCCAATCGAAAGCAACAAACGCCGACTGTTAAATTGCCAAAATCGAAGGACCAGTTCCCAACGGCATCACCAAACACCGATCGGTCGCGATAACGTGCCACAAATCGCGAAATTATGTACGGAATAGTAATGAGTCCCGCCATAGCGATGCCGACACGCGGGAAACAATGGGACCTTTGTACCCAAACAAAACGCCATCTAGATGGTGCAGATCCGAGGACCCCGATTAAACCGAATTTCGACAATTTCGTGCCATTGTTCAAGGGGACCCGGCCGTCGCGGATGCGCCTATATTTGGGCTCTTTTATTGCGACGATAAGGCACGTAGATAAGGATGTGTGTTGCGAAAACCGACAACGACGTGTAGACACAAGAGCATGACCCGCTCTGTACGAGATGGGATTGCCGCATTTTTCTGCCTTGTATGATGATGGTACTTTCCTTTTGTTGGTTTGGAATGCGGGGAAGAGGTGCAAAAAGATGGTTCAACTCTTCATGTCATGTCAATGCTGTTGATGAGGGGGGGAACTCGTAGAATCGCTAAATCACATCATGATTAATTTGTTTATATTTAATGGTACAGGGTGTCTGGTATTTACTCAAATATTTCAGGGAATGATTCTAGATATCAAAATATGAGGGAAACTTCTTATACAGGGTGAGTCTTTGACCTTGCAGAATATTTTAACAGAAGATTCCTGAAGCCAAAAGAAACACTTTTTTCCCTTACCATTTTTTCCGATTCGACTTGGTTCCTAAGATACAGACTGTTGAAAATCCATAAAAAAATTTGATTTTCGATTATATCTGGCGAACGATCTCATTGAATGAGACGATTTTTGGAATATAGTTTTATATTGATACGATGAATGTTCCTGGATTACAAAATTTCATCCTTATCCTCCAGTTTCTCTAATATGACCATAACATTTCATAAAAATACCAGAAATTCAAAGAATCCAACTTTCAAAAATAATTTGAATGCTATTCAACGAATTTTTGACCATTTTGGAAAGTAAAAGTATTCTTTATTTTTTTTCGTATGATGCGCCGTTTTCGAGTTATCTGAAATTCAAAAATAAAAAATATCTGTGAAATTCCGAGAATTGGGTACTTTGGCTGAATGCAACTCTGTTCAAAAAATTCACAGAATTCAATTTTTCCGCGTTGCCACGTCTAAAAGTTGAGAATGGAATCCTAGCATTTTTTATTTGGAATGATTTGTAAGCGGAGTAGCCGACTTTGGCCAATTCACAATGGACGTAACCGTAAGAATCTCGCAACTCGTGCGTAAAAATCAAAGTGGAAATTACAAAATTCATAAGTACCAAAATCTTCACAATAGGTTCAACTTTGCTTTTGACTTCCATAAGTCGAATACATTTCTATTCTTATTCCTTATGATTTCTGTTGTTTAATTCTTACATTTTAGGTATAAGTAAATTTACGGTTAAGTTATGTCCATTGTAAATTGGCTGTTAGTTCGAAAGTGGAGTAATATGAATAAGCTCACCTCAACTTCTACAGTTCAAATACTCCTAATGTTCAAGCAAATTTCCACACCACTATCCATTCATGATGCTTCCTTTTCAATTTCGAGCTAATTTGTGTAGTGTAATTGATTAACTTCTCACTTTTCCATGATAATGGGGATTCTTACCGATTTGAATGCAATCTTACTGCTGACCCAAATTTCTTGAAATTATGTACAGAACTTTGATAGTATTTATTTTGAGGTATTTTTCAAATGCGCTTTCATAACAAGAAAATCACTCTGAATAAAGAACATTGTTCTTTATTCAAAGGAAAACCACCATTACATAACCTTAAAACCACGGAGCCACAGATTTATAGTTCAGTTCAGAATCATAGACTTTACAAGTGTATACATAGAGTTAGCATATTGTGTTTTTTTATTTCGAAGAGTTCTTTCTTTCTGTTCGTCAGTTTGGCAACGTTTGTACGTTCTTAGATAAATGAGGTACATCTGTTTTATTTATTTATGAAAATGAAAGTTTGAATGGGTTATGTCGGAATCGGATAATTCTTGGAGAAAATGAAATAAAACAAAAAAATTAATAATTACGAATTGAAGATAAATCTCAGAGCTGATATGAGTGATAGCTAGATGAATTCCTCAATATCGAAAAAGAAACCAAGAGAAGAATATTCAACTTTTATCGCCCACGAAATTTGGAATACCTAACTTGTTTATTGTACTATAAATACAACTTTTTTCACCAACTGGAATGTGAAAAGTAAGTTGACGCTTGTTTTCATAACAGAGTTGCTTATTTCTAAGATTTGAATGGTATATCTTAGGCTTGGAAAAACTTCAGTGTTCAGGTTTCCAGGGGCGGCTAGCCTATTATGAAAATTTATAATGCCTATATCTTTTTATCTAGGTCGAATCGGAAAAAATGGTAGAGGACAAATGTGTTTCTTTCAGCTTCAAGATGCTTCTGTTAAAATATTCTGCAAGGTCAAAGACTCACCCTGTAGATTCTGTTCCTAGAATTTCCCCACGTGCGTTAATGCGTCTTCAATATGAACTCAAAACCCCCATGAATTTGATGGAGATGATAGGGGAGGCATCCATAAAATTATTCCTTATTATTAAGTGAGTCATCTTATTGGAATTTTAATCGAAGAAATAAACTCCTCCAACTCAATTGATGACGTCAAAGTGACAGATATGTATTATAGGAATCGGTCTAATGGAGAAGAAGGAGCTCCAGTAATAACTAATTAACATAATCAAAAGGACGCATATCTGTCGACAAATCAACAAATATTCCCCCTTGATCAGAGCTAATCATCCAATCAACCAAAACATCTACACCGAAGAAGCGGATCCAAGGAGAATTTCTTCAGCTGTTTCACAGTTGTTACTGATCGTCAGGTCAACTTACCTTGGATAAAACCGCAGAAGGAATCAAGGTGTTGACCAATCAAGAACCCAGCTTATTTCTAGATGAGGTCTAAGTTCTCGAAACTTTATCCCTGTTGAATGTCAATTTTTTAACGAAACTATTATCCTGTTTCATCTCAGGAGGTCCTTACCTACTTGCAAACCTTGTATGAAGTAGAACCCTTGAGCCATGAGTTTAACTCCCGAAAAATTATGGAAACCTTTGGCAAACTTCGCTTTCCCCAATAAAGAATTCCAGATTTGGACTGATTAATCACTAATCCACAATTGTCTTGTTTCAGCTTGCGACTGTCATCCCATAGGAGCTTCAGGGAAAACCTGCAATCAAAATTCAGGGCAATGTCCCTGTAAAGACGGGGTTGTAGGAATAACTTGCAACAGATGTGCCAAGGGATACCAACAGAGCAGATCACATATTGCACCATGCATCAGTAAGTACTCCAAACGTTTTACAAAAAAGAAATCAACTCTCAATCAATGAACTAAAGCTGAATGATCCTTCGATTTCTTTTGGACAGTTCTTCCTTTTACTACTTTTTGGTGGCGAAATCCAAGATAATGTAATACAGTCATAGAAATATATATATTTCTTCGAAATTCTTCACTTCGAATAATGCTTGAAGTTCCAGAAATATAAAGCATAAAGTGACCTTATATCTGGGCTGTCCATAGTGAAGGTATATTGAAAACTATTCCAAAAAAAGTTTCAGGTAATTCAATGATTATCCGGCATGTCTCAACATTTATCATCTTCTGGACTGAAATCACATAAGTAAAACTAAATAAAAATGAAAAACATTTTTGAGGAGGAGAAAGATGAAATCATATAAATGCAAAGAAAACAAATATTATGAAGTCGAAAGAGTGAAAAAGATTGAACAAAATGTAATAATAAATAATTGCAATACGGAGTCAAGAGGATAAAATTACACAAATCTAACACTTACACAAAAGTCAAAAGAGTAAAAGATAATGACGATGAAATATTGAAGAAAACAGCAGACGGAATAATAAAAAATGTACAAGAAAGGTATAGTTCATATTTTTTGTACTCACATGAGAATCTTCAATATTGAATTCATCTTTCAGATCATCTACATGGCTTATGGCTGTTCATCTGTGAAATTAATTTTGAAGATTCTCATGTGACTACAAATCAATGAGAACATGCTACCTGTCCTCTATCTATTTCATTTTTGTCGGTCGTTCCTTCAATGATTAATCATTTTCATTATTGTTTACTCATTTGACTTTTGTATAAGATTTCAATTTATATGATTTCATCCACTTGGGTTTCAATTATTTACTATCACTTATTTTTTTATTTTTTACTCTCTCGGTTTCATAACCTGTAGTTTTGAATTCATAATTTCTTGTCTTTTTTCTGTGGTGTGTTTTCTTCTTTTCAGCCTGATGCTTTAGTTATGTGTTTTGACTCCAGAAGTTAAGCTGTATCAGCTCGAAGCATGTCGAGTAATTATAAAATTACACAAGATTTTATCTGGAACAGTTTTCTTTACCTCCAAAGATATTTATTTATGTAGAAATAATTATTTATATAACAATGTCATGACTTCTTTGCAGAAATTCCTGTTGTTCAGATGATGGCAACAGAAGAAGAAGATGATGGTGAATACGGCGGTGAAGACCCTGACTCAGCTGGAGTAGCCAGTGGTGGAGGTAAGTATATTTATAATTTGAACTCTACAGTGCGCGTCAAAATTATGGAACAAATTCATTTTCTCAGAAGAAAAATATTTGGCAACAAAATCCTGAAACAGGTCAATTTCTGTTTCACTTTTGCCAAATTTATATGCATTTTTGAAGGATTTCTATTGCACCCTGTGCTATCCCCATAAACCCTCTAATTTTTTGGCTAGGGAAAGTAGGTCATGTGGTACTTTTTTGGCAAGGTCTCTGTATCTGCTTTACAGATGTGCAGAGATTTTCAAGAAAAAAATTATTTTTTTTTGAATAATCAGTTAGTTCAAAGAGGTTTGAGTATGTGCACTTCGTCATGGCTCATTTTCGCTGAAAAGATGGTACCTGATGAAATTTGTCACCGAATGAAAGTCGACCATTACAGTTTTGTTCATGCACAACTTTCAAACCCTTTTTTCTCCATTGAAGGGTTTGTAGGGATTGAAAGTTGTGCATAAATAAAACTGTAATGTTCGACTTTCATTCGGTGACAAATTTCATCAGGTACCATCGTCTCAAAGTGAATCAGCCATGACAAAGTTCACATACTGAAAACCTCTTTGAACTAACTAATTTTTCAAAAAAAAAAATTTTTTCTTGAAAATTTCTGCACGCATGTAAAGAAGATACAAATTCCTTGCCAAAAACGTACCACATGACCTACTTTCCCAATTCAAAAAATTTAGAGGGTTGATGGGGATGGCACAGGGTGCAAGAAAAATCCTTCAAAATTGCATATAAATGTGGTAAAAGTGAAACAAAAATTGACCTGTTTCGGGATTTTGTTGCCAAATATTTTTCTTCTGAGAAAATGAATTTGTTCCATAATTTTGACGCGCACTGTAGTTGTCCTATAACGTAGAAAAAAAATCACCTACTTTCTAGAATTGATTTCCGAAAGTTTCCAGACCAGGGGTCTAGAGGTGTATAATTTCAATTAGACTTAGAAAAGAATAATAAAGAGTAACTCAATACCTTTTTTTCTAACAATCCGATCCTCTTGAAATTGTGCTAAGATTCGGGGATCTTTGAGATATTATCTAACCTAAAATTCCAAGATTTTAGTAGTTTCCTTCCGAAAGTTAGAGCACATACGGCCAGGCAGACATTGAATTTGACCACGTATTGTTCATCGGTGAGTTCAACCTGATCGTAAAAGACCATTTGGTCGAAATGATAACGCTTTTGTTTCCTAGATGATGATTGATTTCAAAATAACAAAAAATATCACTGTTAACGGAGTAGAAATAATTATTTGTCCGTTGTCTGGAAAAATAATCCTGTCTGTGCTGCATTAAATGTGATTTCCATGATATATCGATTGTTAGTAGTTCGAAAGAACTGCTAGCCCACTTTATCATACTCGTTCAGATCCCGAAATAAATGTTTTGGAATTTTTCGACTGAGCGAAATGGCAACCCTCTTTCTCTGGGGAATTTAACAGGCAATATAACTCCATAATACAAAAAAATCTCCGCTTTCCATGGAAATATGACGAATTGAGCTATAAAAGATATCCCATGCTGTTATGTAGTGTCCTGGATAAGGAGGATCAGACAGACAGATGTAGTAAAGTAGATTGGACAGTAACAATAACAAGGACTATCAAAACAAACACGATAATCCACAGGACGAGTTAGAACAGAGACGTATTTGTTGGTTTTATGTTCATTAGAGGAATAAATGGGATGTAACAAAGACCTCGTGCGAAATCGTCGATTTTCATCGTCACGACGAAATACGACTTTCAAAAAAGCATCTTGGTCCAACCTAATCGTTGAAGAATATTTTCGAAAAAAAATTCGAAAATAACTGACATTTGTGCAAAACAATATCCCACTCATTCTTGGAACAATAGAGGTCATAGTGATTATACTCCATTCACTTCTATACAGTGCGCGTCCAAATTATGGAACAAATTCATTTTCTCAGAAGAAACATATTTGGCAACAAAATCCTGGAACGCTCAATTTTGTTTCAGTTTTACCAAATTTTTATGCATTTTTGAAGGATGCTTGTGCCATCCCCAACAACCCTCTAAATTTTTTGAATTAGGAAAGTTGGTCATGTGGTACTTTTTTGGCAAGGTCTTTGTATCTTCTTCACAGGTGTGCAGAATTTTTTTTTTTCGAAAAATTAGTTAGTTCGAAGAGGATTTCAGTATGTGCACTTTGTCATGGCTCATTTACTTTGAGACGATAGTACCTGATGAAATTTGTCACCGAATGAAAGTCGACCATTTCAGTTCTGTTCATGCACAACTTTCAACCCTTTTCAACCCCCTCACGCGAAAAAAATTTTTTCCCCATTAAAGGGTTCGTAGGCGGTTGAAAGTTGTGCATGAACAAAACTGTAATGGTCGACTTTCATTCGGTGACAAATTTTATCAGGTACCATCGTCTCAAAGTAAATGAGCCATGACAAAGTGCACATACTAAAAACTTCTTCGAAATAGGTAACTGATTTAAAAAAAAAAATTTCTTCTTGAGAATTTCTGCATGCCTGTGAAGAATATACAAAGACCTTGCCAAAAAAGTACCACATAACCCACCTTCCCTATACAAAAACTTAGAGGGTTGATGGGGATGGCACACAGTGCAACAAAAACCCTTCAAAATGCAGAAAATATGGTAAAAGTGGAACAAAAATTGACCTGTTTCAGGTATTATAAAGTCAGTCCGTTGGCCGTGGAAGTTCGACACGCTCAATTCTGTATACTTGAAAAATGATAGGTTATGTTCATTTTTCTGTCGAATAACTTCGCAAAGTTCCACGTTCTACAGTTACGTATGTAACTTAAATAAACCATAGAGTCTTTGATAAAAATATGAATTGGCTGATTCACAATGAACGTAAGCGAAAGCGGTATGTAAACGTAATACGAACGTAATTTTCACAATGTCCGTCGTTCAAAATGTACGTAACACCGAATGTCATTCTCAAACTTTATCTCGTCTATGCTTCGTACCAACCGTCAAAATCTTGTCAACTGTCAAAATTTATTTTTTCTTAAGACGTGTTTAAATATCATCTTCATTCAACGATTAATTTATAAAATATAAATTGACCAGTGCGTCCTCTTACGATGACAGGTAGAACCATACCGCTGCTTAGATTTTGGATTCTCCCCCTCCAAAAAGCCTCGTTCAGACTGCAATCCCTCCTTTCCGATCATTTCCCAAACGCAACCCCCGTGTATTTTTAATGGTGGCTAATTCAATCTCGGAAAATCCCGCACACTTTATGCCGTGAATAATTTTGCAACTTTTCCAATTTTTGGCGGCGAAGCAGCACGCCGAAAAGGCCCCCGGGCGACGTTCAAATATTTTGCCGAACTCTCGGGGATTTTCTAGTCGATTAAATTTGTTTGATCCGTTGCCAGCTGCCGAAGGAAACTGAGAGTTAACGGATTTCATTAAATAACATTGGAGGTTTTCCCCCTGTCGATGGAAAAGCGGTAGGGGGAGGGGAGACGCACGACGACTTATTTACGGGTCCATTCATTATTTTCACTTCGTTATTTTGTTTTCGCGATCGGTCTGGAAGAAAAAACAACAGAGGGCAGATATAAGTAAAGCGGTAAACTTTTGATTAGGAGAAAAATTGTTGAGCGGTAATAATATTAGTATTAATAATAATAATGATCTTTATCCGTCACTTACATCAATACACTCATAAGAAAAAAAAGTATGACGAAAAGGCGAAGTTACAGCTGAGCTGATTTTAAACTTAACCTAAATAAAAACACTCATATAAAATAAAATACAATCATCGCAATGAAACACGCAGAGAAAGAATCCAAGAACGAAACTAGTCGGGTGTGAAATTATCAAAGTAGAGAGAGCGGAGCATATCCTTCAATCTTTTTTTGAAATTGAGCAATGAGTACTCCCAAAACTGAGCTGGGAGCGAGTTGTAACGTTTAGCAGCACAGAAGGAAAAACTACGCTGGAACAGTGCCGTGCAGTGTCTAGGAGTCACTAACAAGATCTTTTTCCGTGTATTAACCCGGTTGAAGGAACGGTATAGGGTCAATCGATTCCGCAAGTATGATGGAACATTAGTCTTCAGAATTTTATGGGTCTGTGTAAGTAGGTGGAGCCTTCGCAATCTATCTAGTCTGAGCCAACCAGACTCGAAATATTTCGCACTAATATGATCGTACTTGCGTATACCATAAGAGAATCTTATACAGGAATTCTGGATTTTCTGCAGGCGGAGCGCACCAGCTCGCAGGAGTGCCGGTCCATAAACACAATCGCAATATGCCAACTTAGACATAACCAGCGCCCGGCACAACTCCAATTTAAGTCCAGTCGGCAGTACATCACGACTGGGATAGAGCTGCCTCAGAATGCCGTAGGATGACTGGCAAAGATGTGAGACATGACCAGAAATCGGCAACTCCGCGTCAAACCACAAACCAAGGTTTCTAGCCTCGTGAACAATCTGGAAGTTGCAACCTGCCAAATTGATGTTGAAACTCTCAGCTATCGGACCACGCTTACCCCTGGGACCGAACAACATAACTACAGACTTCGCCGGATTCAGAATCAGGCTGTGCGCAGAAGAGATATTAAACAATGCCAACAGATCTTCCTGAAGTTTGGCAACAGCCATTCGTAATTGCTCTAGCAAGAACGAAATATAAATTTTGGTATCGTCAGCAAAATGATGAATAATACAAAATTTTACATAGAGGAGGAAATCCGAAATATATATAGAAAACAAAAATGGCCCCAGCAATGAGCCCTGTGGAACACCATATTTCACCGACATAGACTCAGATCTAGTAGAGTTCACCTCAACAAATGGTAGGTAATGGCTGATGGATCCATGGAAGAAAAGTTTGGGGATGAATTTCAGATTGTTTTTCCGCTGTTCCCCTGAACCATAGTTCTTAATAGGTTCGTTTTGGTTCTGAATTCAGAACTGTTCTGGAACGGTTCCGCATGCGCGATTACGATTTCGTGTTTTGGTTCATTTCAGAACCGGTTCAGGATTTGAGTTATCCTGATTCGGTTATTTTCAGAATCGATTCCGAACTGTTCTAGAACTGTGAAAGGAGTTCAGACGTAAGAGTCCGAACTGCTTCATAATTGTGTAGTTCGCACAAGCGTAAAGTGGCTGTCAACGATTAAATGGCTAACCTGACTTTTTCGACGTCGTGTTGAGTTGGTTTTTGATTTGATTGTTGTATTTGCTGAAGAAATGATTAACTGTTAAATATAATTTTTTTGTTGTTGAGGATAACTCCTTAGTTACGACCTCCCAGGATAATCTAATGGATTTTATTTCCCTTGTTCTCACTTGGGATGTAAATAAATCTATGAATGCAAGAGCCCTCTTTGTCTTTTGAATAATAATAACGTTTCGAATGGATTTTTTTCTGAAAAGCACATATCTGAAATACTCATTAAATTCATTATTATATCAATCAATAATTTGTTGGTTCATTTTGAAATATAATTGAAGTAATGAAAAAATTCAGAAAATTATTCATTTCATTAAATTCATTATTATATCAATCAATAATTCGTTGGTTCATGGTGAAATATAATTTAAGTAATGAAGAAAGTTAAGAAAAACGATTTTTACATGAAAAATTAAGTGGACGGAAGTATCCCTAAAGATATTTTTATATTATCAACATAGTGCGACAAGGGCTTTCGCATAATTTTAATTTAACCACAGGCAATATATAAGACTTGATTAACATCTCTCTTTTCTGCAAACGGAAGTTTTTCTTCTTCTACAATCCGGATGAGAACCCGAACTTAATTCGTGTTTTGGTTTCATCGCTTTCAAAACTGTTCTAGGATAGTTCAGAATCGGGCTTCAACAGCGCATCGATTCTACGCAGTTCTAGAATTGCCCTAGGACAGTTCTGAATTTTGCAACCAAAACAAACCTATTGTTATCATTTTGTCCGAATGTGAACCGAAAATTGTATTTAACGATTAGACGCGCTGATGACGAACCCCATGTCAAATTCGATGTTGTCCGGCAGGCTGACGTTGCTTCGATGGCTTTCGAACGGAACGAGCGAAAAACGACTTGCAAATTTCAGGGTAGACTGAGTAACAGAACAGTTGAGTTCATTATGATTAAAAACGGCTTAACGGTTTAGGAATTATACACATTTGAATTTTTGTGGTTATTTCGTCTCAAAAAGTATCTGGTTGGATGAAAAGTTCGTTGGCTGACACATAGATGGCGCTACTAGTATTGAAGCTACATGATTTTTATTTACCCTTTACCCACAGAATATAGAAGTATTACAGAATCGACACTCTTCCGATGTCCCAAATCTACATCGTCATCGTTCAGTCCAAATAACTGTAATTTTCGATTATTGAGCCGAAAATGTTATCATTACTAGGTTGGACTCACTGATGAAAAAATTCTGTCCTGTCAGCCGACTGTTGCCACGATAACTTTTGAACGGAACGAGCTAGAAACGACTACAAACTTTCAGGATGAAAATTGCGTATCCAAATGCGACAGTTCAGTTCGTGGTGGACAAATATGACCAAACATTTTCGAAGTTATACTAATCTGTATATTAAAGGATATATGCTCAATATCTCCTGAAATACTTCTTCGAACGGATTGTACTATCGTAATTAGTTGTAGAATAGTACGCAACTTCATTCAAAATTCCTTTAGGAACGTAGCGTTAGGCCTTCGAATCATTTTATTTTTCAAAAACTTACTGATTTTCGAAGAATTTTGTTGAGATCGTATGGTCATTGAACTTTAAAAGAAAAATCTCGAAATTTTTAAATAAATTTTTTCAAAATAAAATATTTCGAGAATTTCCTAATTTTCGTTTAGAAAATTTTTTCTGAAGAGCATTGATGAGATCTCTATGAAATTTGGCACAGACCTTCAAGGCCATATTTAAAGTTAGAAGTATTCAATTTTGGCATAATCTAGTAAACATTTCCAGAAATATCGGAAACAAAATTTGTTGACTTTCGCTGGTTATTCCACAGTAGCACACTTGTGCGAAATATTGTGATGATCGTATCATTACGAATAAACTGAATCTTCGAGAAAATCGCTGTAAGATCATTTAAAACTCAATAACAACTTGAATCGATCTAATAAAAATCAGTATGAGACATTTCGTCAATCTGGTCGCCTTTTTTCTGAAGTTTGGTTCTATGCATATGCTTCATAAATGTTCTTATTTTGACATGAAGTCAGTTTATCAACGGCTTCGATTTGAAACGAGTTTTCTGAAAATGCCAAGACGTAAATTAACAAACGCTGAGGCTAATAGGGCTATCGGAATGCTACAGGGTGGCCTAACTCAGGTTGTTGTAGCGGAAAGGCTCCAAGTCAGCCAAAGTGTGATATCTCGACTTTGGAATAGGTTCAGGGAGACAGGTTCCGCGTTGGAAAGACTTACCGTCGGTTTCACAAAACTTTTGAGTTCCGATCAACTCGTTGATTAAGGTTCGCATTCGATGGTTGGGTTCAAAATGAACTGAAATCGAGCACAGAATTCTCTGGTGACTGATAATCAAGTCCTTGATTTGGCAATCAAAATTTTGTGAAACCGGCCGCAAGGCTTGGTGGGCGACGAAAAACAACACCTGCTCAGGATCGTTTCATCACCGTTTCGGCGAGAAGAAACCCTACATCTACGTGTAGAATGCTACGAAATACTCCTCAAAATGCAGATGGGGTCCAAGTTTCCATCGAAACCATCAGACGACGTTTGAGAGAGGTTCTAGACGTCCATTAAGAGGAGTTCCATTAACACGTGATCATAAGCGTCAAAGACTGGAATGGGCAAGGCAACATATCAATTAGAACGATCAATGGTGTAGTGTCCTTTTCACTGATGAATCCAGATATGGACGATTTTCAGATTCTCGAAGAATAAAGGTATGGACAATCCCATGCATACCCCGTAATCTTCGCTTTGTCCAAGAAGTCCATCCATTCCGAGGGGGTAGTGTTATGGTATGGGCCGGGATATGTTTCAACGGGCGCACAGATCTACACATTTGTCCTGGGAATATGACCGCCTTACACTATAGTGAGCATGCCATTGACAATGTTATGCCAAATTTTCACGCTGCTATTGGTGAAACTTCAATTTCTAAACGATAACGCTAGACCGCACCGTGCAGCCATAGTTGAGAATGCGCGCGAGGAGCTTGGTATTCCACATTCACCAATACCTCCGCACTCACCAGATTTGAATTGCATAGAACATGCATGGGATATGCTCCAAAGAAGATTAGATAATCATCAACCTACCCCAGAATCCTTAAATGATCTGAGAGAGCTTCTCCGTTTATGGAACCAAATTCCTCAAAAAATTTTCAACAACC
The DNA here is from genome assembly GCA_958510865.1 of Myrrha octodecimguttata. Classification (NCBI taxonomy): domain Eukaryota; kingdom Metazoa; phylum Arthropoda; class Insecta; order Coleoptera; family Coccinellidae; genus Myrrha; species Myrrha octodecimguttata. The sequence continues at coordinate 86,013,511 of OY294056.1, forward strand.
TCGTGTGTAGTATGCAAAAAAGATGTCAAGCTGTTATTGATGCCCGTGGAGGCCATACATTGTATTGATAGTCTTAAAATGCTTGAATTCTCTGGAAATAAAATTTCGTTATTTTACTCGATCTTTCTTAACCACCCTGTATACGCTGCAGACCTATAGGATAAAATTAATTTGCAACTTGAAATCATATTAATATGAATTTTCATCACAAAAATCTTATGTTAACTATATTTTTTTGGAATTTAAGTCAATATCCCTAACTCATGTGAAGCAGTTCATTTAAAAACATCAAGACAAGGGATAATAAAGTTTTCAAGCGAAACAACAACGAAAAAAATTGTCAAATTTGGTGTTTTCTTCCTGCGTATCGTTGTTCGTTTCCAATAAATCGAAAAATACTGATCCAATCATAATGAAACTAGGTACTTCGAAAATGCTGATGCATAACCTCGTGCAAAATTCCGTGATAGCCGTATCATTAGAAGAATTCGAAAACAAAACACATTTTTTTCAAATATTTTATATTCTGCGATGTTATCCCCACGAAATTTTGCATGAACCTTCTAACTGTAATTTTTCAATAAAAAGCTTGATTCCAATTCGATCTAATCTGTATCATTGGTAATATGGGAATATAAAATTTCGAATGCGGGATCATTGGGTTGATTTTACCCATTCACGAATTCGGCCTTCGTAATTAAGGTCCCAACCAACTTCACAAATATAGAGTTCCTGAGATTTTCAGAAGTTAAACACCAAAAAGTATGTTTTCTTTTCCATGCATTGCGTTGATTTTAGTACACCCTGTATAAAACCCGATGATTATTAAGGCCAAAAAAAAATTTCTTCACTTGAGAATGCAGTCGATGCAAATAAGAAGCTGATTATGACTATTTTTGAAATCTTCAATGGGCCATCACTATTAAACGTAATGGGGAACGTTGGTAAATATGGAAATAAAGACACTGCTTCTGGCGTTTTCAGTCTGTCGCCGGGTGTAAACCCTACTTTATAATTAATTTAGTCTCTATCTCGTTCGGGATCGGGTATCCCCAAACCAATCTCGGCCAACATCGGCAATTATCTTCGAATAATATTAATTAACACGTTTTTGATTAGCCCAAAGGCAGCTCATGCCGATACGTAAATGTTGGTCGAAGATCGACGATAAGAGTTAATTAGGGAATCACTGGGAAATATTCACTTTGTGAGATCGTGATAAGGATACTGAATATTATGGTCATTTTTTGTTCTTGTCTGATGAATTCCAGAGAAAAAATATTGATGCTGAAAATGCAAGAAAGTTGTACCTACTACAGGCTGTCAACGCAGTATTTTAACATTCAGTCTGGTCGATTCTGTTTGCAAATAGCCATATTGCTAGGAAAAAGCTATTGCTATCATAATAACATTGGAATTATTGCTATTCTTATCAACGATTTTGAGCAATATGATCTGTCACTTTAACAAGAATCTTGCTATCAATATTGCCATCTTAGCAAACTCAAAATAGTGCTTTGCTTGATAACAAGATAGGTTAGAAAGGGAATCTTTCAAAGATCCATTTGTTTCAGTACTTTTTCTTCCAAGAATTCGAAAATATTGAAAGATAGAGAAGTATGTGCAAATAGAAATTTGTTCAAGGTTCTCTAGAATATTTAATTTTAAGGAAATTTCTTAGACTAAAATACCGGCATGGTAAGCAACTGCTAAGATGATTATTCTAATGATCTCAACAACAGCCATCCCTTTGAATTTCCAACAGAAAAGTTCATCGAATTTCTAATCATTAACGCCTGCACCAATTTGCTGCATTTGATTTCTGGAAACAAATATTCCATTGGTTTCCAGGAAATTGGTCAATTTGACTTCAATTGGTTTTTCTGTTTCGTAACATTTTGGAATAAGTCAATGTTTACATGAATAAAAAAAAGTATATGCTGATGGAAATGTGTTGAAGGTTCTCTAGAATATTTAATTTCGAGGAAAATTCTCAGACTGAAATACAGTCATAGTAGACAACAGCTGAGACGATTATTCTAATCATCTCAACAACACCAATCCTTTTAAGTTGCCAACAAAAAAGTTTATCGAATTTCGAACATTAACGCTTGAATAAAATTGCTGCATTTGATTTCTGATAACCATAACCAATATTATATTGGTATCCAGGAAATTGGTCATTGGTGAATTTGACTCTTTTTGTTTCCTAACATTATTTATGCCGATGTTTACATGAAGAATGAAAGACGTAGATAGAGGTTATGTATGCAAAATCACAGAAAAAACTCACGAAGGTTATTTTCTTCTTCCTCGCAGCTCAAAAGTCACAAAATACAGTGTTGTCAGTTCTAAAATCACCGATTATGGAAGTCCGTTATAGCAATATTGCTATGACAAAATTCATAACAAACATTGCTATAACACTCGGAACAGAATGTATGCAAAATGCAAAAAAAAACTCACGAAGTAGGGTTATTTTTTCTTCCTCGCAGCTCAAAAGTCACAAAATACAGTGTTGTCAGCTCTAAAATCACCGATTATGGAAATCCGTGATAGCAATATTGCTATGACAAAATTCATAACAAACATTGCTATAACACTCGGAACAGAATACGTAACATCATGTCCATATTGCTATAAATTAGAAAGATAGCAATATGACTAGAATAGCAAGGTCCATAGCAATACGCAAACATAATCGACCTGATTATACTATCGTAGAATGTGTACAACTTCTATCGTAGAATGTGTGAAACTTCCATAGCCTATCGACTGACCTTATAAAATGGAATGGAGCTATACAAATACCAATATACTCCATTAACTTTTTGAAGTCAGTCGGTAGCCAAAAGAAGTTTGACATTTCACTCTGTATAATATGAAATTCTATATGTGGAATAGAACTGAGAAGAGGTCAGGAGCTTCATCGCGCTTGTTCAAATTTGTTTCCAAAGCTGACAATGCTGACATCTACTCACATATATTGGGAACTTCTGCGAAGATGCCAGCGCCCTAACGGATAAGCTGTCCAAGCTAGTAGTTTTATGTAAACAAACCGTGGAAATGTGGTGGAGAACGAATGTTTATTAAGCAGAGCTAAAATATTTAAAGAAATTATTATAATTTTGTAAACGATTTTTCCAGAAGGGACTTTTTTTTGAATGACGTTATAAAATCGTGCTTCAAATCGTTCCTGAAGGGTAATTTCGATGTTATTTTAGTGTCTGTTGCTTGGTGGATCAAAATGAACCAATATCTAAGTTTACTTGAATTCCTGGAAAGATTGGCACCTCAATAAGTGATTCAAAACCTCTTATCAATGTGAAGAAGTGCTGAATGCCATATTATGTGGTAAATCTAGAATCAGTCTAAATGATATAACTTGTTCTCTTCGTTTACGAACGAGTGAATCAATAAAATGAAAAGACAGCTTTTCTGCTCTTGTTCTTTTGCCTCGTATTTCGAAAGAAAAGAAAGGAAACAGATATACATATAATTGATTTTATTTTCATATCACAGCAGCTGAAGATACACATACAAAATGAAAAATGTCACAGCTTGTTTAACTTAGCTATATAGAAATAAAAAATATCGAGGTATTTTTATGAATAACTTTAACTATTATCAACTATTACAGTATATTTAGTTTTTGTTAGGTTTTCAACCAGATCACTCTCTTTGAATATGATTTTGTGTAGAGTGTGAAGTAGGTAGCTGCAGAAGTGCTCGGTAGTTTCTCTGCAAGACCAGCATTTTTCATCAAACTTACTTTATTTTCATTTACATCTAAAATATCTGGACATTAAGTTGGTTCCAAATGAATATACATTGTAATTTACCTTCATGAAAATAAACATCTTCAGAGAAATTCAGTGAACATACTTTCATGTATTTCGTGAACTGTTTTCCAATCTTCAATTTCAGAATCCAGGCCTTTCTTCTACTATCATTGAGTTCCCTGCCAAATGCTGTTTCCGAATTAACTTTACTTTCATTTAGCTTTGGAATAAATGAAAACTAGAAACACAAGATCATCCTTTCTTCTTTGACCATGAATAACATTGAGTTGAGGCACACAACAATAGTCATTTCGAGAGGATGCCATTTCGAATTAATACAATCAAAAATTTTAATCGGAAAGAAAGGAACCGATCGATGAATATTACAAACACTTTCGGTATACCAAAATTTCAACTCGGAGAACAACACAAAAGCTCGAAAATGAACTCCAAAAGTAAGCAAATTACGTTAGAATAACATGCACGTCGAAAAACTACTAGCTTGGAAGTGTTCGAATTTTTATCGCCAGAGGGCGTATCTGGTAAGGACACAGTGACTAATCCTACACAGAACATACCCGATATCCTAACTCGCATAAGCTTCGAGCTTCTGAGGAGTTTCCTTAAAGTCTAGGATAATCAGAAAATACAAATACAAATGCAAATTCGATCTGAGTGGAATACTTAGGGGCATTTTTCTGGTGTCACATCATGACGTAAAAGTGAAACCTGAACAAGAAAGATACTTACAATGCCCATTTGGTCTTCTCGATCAACCATGACAATCCCGCATCTCGGTAACATCACATCGTTAGGCTGAATGAGTCTAGAGTTCCAGAGTCAGACCACTGAGACATAGTCGATAATATTTGTTCTGTTACGAGAACTGTGTTCTCATTTCAACTAATTGGTGAAAGGGTCCAGTCTTCGCCGGAACGACGATTCATTTAAGTGCATGTTATATACCCGACTTCGCAATGAAGTAGTAATCGACTTGTCGGTCGGTTCCCTCTTTGCATCTTGACTCGATTAACCCTGAGGTTTTTCGGACGACTATTCCAGTATCTGATGGTTACACCGATTGCGTAGAATGGACTGGTGTTAGTTCATGATACTTCACGACGGTTCACTTTAACCTTAACCATGTGTTGATAATATACGAAGTGTTTCCAAACTGGAGGTACAAACGAGATGAGGAGATTCCGTGTTCTAGGGGAACAGCGTGCTATCGTTTTGTCCAAATGTCTGTAATTTTGGATGATTGAGCCGAAAATGGTCCCAATCGACTAGGTTGGACTCACTGATGACGAATCCGGTGTCAAAATCGATTCTGTCCGGCCGGCCGTAGACACGCTAACTGTCGACAGAAGCAAGCAAGCAACTTGAAACTTTCAGGACAGGTTGAGCATCAGAATGCCGCAGTTAAGTTCGTTAATGGGCCAAATCGGTCGTATAGTTTCGGAGTTATAGGCAGTTGAAGTTTTGAAGTTATTTATTTTTTATTTCAGAAACAACTTGGGAGATTGGATTCAAACTTGGCAGTTGGGTGGAGTATAACGACGCGCAACTTTGTGCCAAATTTCGTCAGGATCATATCGTCAGTAAATTTTAAAAAAAAATTTTTTCGAAATTTTTTTCCAAAACATTTTTTTTTTCCGGAAACCATTCATCATATCCAGAAAAGAGGTCCACTCACACTTTGAGATTCATATTTCACAGCAGTGTACCAAATTTCAGTTCGATACGATCATAAGTTTCGGAGATATCGGGAAAAAATATGTCAAATTTCGAGGTTTTCTTCTGGATATCGTTTATTTTTTCGGCATAACTCGAGAAATACTGATTCAGTCCTGATGAAACTTTACAGCTAGTTTGAAGATACTGAAAGACAACTTTATGCAAAATTTCGTGATGATCGTGTCATCATATCATATCATATCATATTTATTTTCCTCAATATAATACAGGATGTGTCATATACAAAATATCGTGTAAATACGATTCAATTCTCAGACTCTCGAAATATAAGCAGAATACCACATATAACATAATCTGACAAACATAAAACATAATCCGACAGTCCTGAAAAGATCAGATCAATTTGAAAAAAAAATGTCTGTGATTTTCTTATCATATCATCCTCATTAAATTCTGTATGAACCTTCGTAATTTTTCGATGAAGTACTGGATTTCAATTCGATCTGATCTGTATTTTTGGAAATATTGAAAAAATAACATTTTGATTGGGTATATCTACGGAATCATTGGATGGATTTTACCCATTCACGAATTCGGCCTTCGTAATTAAGGTCCAAACCTTCTCTACAAATATCGAGTTTCTAAGTTGTTTCTTCCGGAAGTTATTGTGTTTACGGTCAGCCTAACGGCCGACTGCGTTAACACAATAACTTCCGAAAGAAACAACTTAGGAACTCGATATTTGTAGAGAAGGTTTGGACCTAAATCACGAAGGCCGAATTCGTGAATGGGTAAAATCCGCCCAATGATTCCGTAGATATACCCATTCAAAATTTTATTTTTCCAATATTTCCAAAAATACAGATTTGATAGAATTGAAATCCAGTAATTTTTCAGTAAAAATTTCAAAAAGCACTGACGTGAAGGCAGCAGCTTTTGCGTGCATGTTCAAATTCGTTGCTGAAGCGGTCATCTACATTGATGCGCCCAAAAGTTGCTGCCTTCACGGCAGTGCTTTTTGAAATTTCGTTTTCGAGATACAGGGTGTTGAAGTTTGAATATTTTCTAGGCTCATTGTTTCTGCATTTGACAAGATATTCAACTGATATTTGGCATGAATGTTATATTTTAGAGTTCGCACAATGAGACATTCCTATTGCAAATCTACAGGGTGATAGTTTCGCGCGCATATTTTAGGGGGAACAGCGGGCTGTGATCTCAAACGACTCGGTTGGACCCACGGATGACGAATCCGGCGCCAAAATCGATTCTGTCCGTCCGATGGCCATCCATATGCTCGAATACGGGCGTACGGAGAATCTTATTGAACTGAAACTTTCAGGGTAGGTTGCATTTCTAAATGCGATGGTTAAGCCTACTGAAACGATTACATTGAAAATTTGCAGTTATTTGGAGTGTAACGACGCGCAACTTTATGCGAAATTCCGTTGAGATCGTAGTCACTAAATTAAAAAAAAATGTTTTCGAAATGTTTTCGAAAAAAAATATTTTTTTCCGAATCTCTTTATCATATTCGAAAAAAAAATTGCTCAGGCCTTGAGCTGCATATTCCACAGAAGTGTACAAAATTTCAGTTCAATTTTTTTTTTTTTCGAAGAAATTTGGGAAAAATATATCAAGTTTTGTGGTTTTTTCTTCGATATCGTTGTTTTGTTCGGAATAACTCGAAAAATACTGATTCAATCATGATGAAACTTGGCAGCTAGTTTGGATATGCTGATTGATAACTTTGTGCTGAATTTGGTGATGATAGTGGCATTAGAACAATTCAGAAAAAAATTTCATTTTTTTTTCAAATATTCAATATTCTGTGATCTTCCGATCATATTATCTAATAAACTCTGTATGACCATTCGAACTATCATTTTTGATAAACTACTAGATTTCAATAGACGACTTCGACCCAAGTTGCCAACCCACAATTTTCTACACAAATTTACTATCACTGGGGAACGGGAATTTCAGGACAAATTCGGCATGATAAGGTTAGCATTATTTATAAATATCCGTAAAAGATTCCTCGGCTCCTCAAACAAGATAATTCCTGCCGAATATAGGTTTTTGTTAGGCTGAAATTTAAGTTGGGATTCCTGATTTCATGTTAACAGTGTCAAATTTATTTAGGATATGTTCCGCAAATCAACTTGACTATTTCGATTGCCGGTTCTCCGTTCTGTACGGAGTTCAGAACGATAGTCGATGTTCTATGATACTATATCCATAGCAAAGAACAATCTTTATTTACTTTATGATCCATAGAATGTAAAGGAGACAACAATCAACAATGGAAAAATTTCTAGGTATGGTCTATGGATCATAAGGTAAATAAAGATTGTTCTATGCTATGGATATGTTACCATAAAACATTGATTGTCGTTCTGATGCATATACTTAATATGTCTATGTTCTGGTGACCGAAAGATTGCTTTTTCATCAATCAAATTCCGTAATGAACCTTTTTTTTCAGGAACCAACCGAATATTTCATATATCCAGAACGGAAAACCGACAACCGAAGTAACCAAGTTGATTTGCGGAACATATTCTTTTCAAACTCGACACTATATATTAATATGAAATCAGGAATCCCAACTTAAATTTCAGCCAATCAGAGATGATCTTAACGAAACCCTATATTTGGGAGGAATTCTCTTGTTTGAGGAGCCGAGGCATCTTTTGCGGATATTTATAAATAACGCGAACCTTATCATGTCGAATTTGTCCTGAAATTCTCGTTCCCCAGTGATAGTAAATTCGTGAAGAAAATTGGCAACTTGGGCCGAAGTCGTCTATTCGATCCATATCGCGTATCGTTGATAAAGGCATGATGTAAGCAAAACATGGTGTGCTCATCGGAAAAAAAATTACGTCAGCAAGATTAGAATACAAGGAAATATACATTCTGTGCTTCGAATTTGAATGAAAAATGTGACGTCATCATTGGTAAAACGATCACAGATGAGCACACCATGTTTTACTAACATCATGGTTAAAGGGTTAAGGACCCGTTAGAGAAGTAATCTGAAAGTGGGCTTCGGAAGTTGGGGGCTCATATCTTCGAAACTGAGATAGACCGTCCAGTTCTCAATGCAAATTTATTTTCAGAAGACCAAATTGAGTGTAAACTACCAAAATCTTATCCTCGGCCGATACTGCATTCATTTCGAACTTAGCTTTCCAATATATGTGAATTAATGCAGGTGTTCGAAGATCTCGCATAATTATTTCGGAAAGATGGGAATGATTAAATGCTCTTCATGAAATTTTAAGGCAAATATTAAATCAGTTAGATTTGAATAAGAAAAGTACTGACCCGATTTGAAAGGCTTTCATGATATCCACTCTTCTATAGACAACAAGAACAAGCACAAACAGCTCATGAAATTTCCTAACATACGACGACTATTCCTCATATTTCATTTTCTACATTTTTCTTTGTCTTTCCAGGGGCATGTGGAAAGTGCAAGGCTGCAACAAAAAGGCTCAATCTGAATAAATACTGCAAAAGAGATTTCGGTAAGTGACATGCTACTGATTCAGATTAACAATATGATTTTTTCGAGATTCAATCGAAAATATTGTGATGTCGATGAATGGATTGATCTTGCTGAATTAAGTAGGAGAATAGAAAAATTTCAATATATTGTACGTTCTGGATTTTCAGTTAAAAGAAAATATCTATACTTTTGCAAAGCGACCCCTGAGATATTTTGTGAGCATTTTTCAATTTTTTTTCACCTGCAAAAGTCTATTGCCGCTGTTGAATTAGTAAACACAGCTCCTATGATGGCAATAAGCCAATAATGTTGTTGCTTCCATGTATCCTCTGTTGGCTTGTCCTTTCTACAGTGTTGGTTGCTAGACATAAGTCTGCTTCGTGTAAACACATCCTATATTATCGGTTGAAGTGCAGAAAAAAAGCTAACACATCTAATCTGTAAGTTTCACTAGCAGTAAAATAGCTTTTGGTATGAGAACTGAATATTTGAGCCTAAATGTCATTATCAAAATATATTTGTCCACGAATAGATGCATAGAATACATAGTGCGGGCACTCTTCGACATATTTTGGGTCCGATAAAGAGGTATCTCTGATCGACACCTGATATATTTTCTATGCATCTTGGTCCACGACCATTGAATAATATACATATTTCGATTGCTCTTGTTCATGATGTAAAAAACATGGTGTGCTCATCTGAAAAGTGAGTGACGTCAGCTAGCAGAAAATACTAAGAGTTATATATTCTGTACGTCGCAGGACCGTAGTTATAGAAAGCTCCTTGGGTATTTACTAGTCCTTGATGCTTCCTTTTACGTCATTTCTGTTCTATAGACACCTAATAAGGTTGCCTTCAGTGCTCCTTGAATGCAAGGAAAGTGACATTTCGGACTAACTGCCACGGTGGTGCAGTCGGTTGGTAGCATTCTTTAAACAAATGGTTGGTAGCCTGCTTGTAAACCGGAGGTACTGGGTTCGAATCCCGGCGAGGTTATGGATGTTGTGTTAAGTTTGTGGTGTAGGTAAATGTTTGTATGTCTATAGATAAAAAGTCTCTAGTTGGTATGAATCTGAATGAATGTCAATGTATAAATGTAAATTTGAAAGCTTGTCTAAATGGCCATAGTAGCCGAGGACACTCAAAGGAGTGAATGAATGACATTTAGGACTAAACAAAATAAACTTCGAGACGGCCTTTGGTAAGGCATCCTTGAGAAGCGACTATAAATACGGCCCATAATATGCTCACTGAATAATGAAGGTATTCCTTGTCTTTCGATGTGTCCAATAGAGAATAAAACAGCTCGAAATGCAAAATAAATTAAACTTTTCTTCCATTCATTGTTTTTCAGTATGAATTATCTTCTTCTGTTAATCAGTAGAATAATTTCTCTTTACTTTTTTGCAGCTATCATGGCTCGAGTGTTATCACATATCGATAATAGCGAAGATGAACACACCAAAGGATGGTTTCGGTTTATGATATACGTAGAATACGTTTATAAGAAGAATAGAGATTCCAGAATAAGAAAGGGAACAATGATTATGGTTGTACCAGAAGCGGATCTCAACTGCAAATGTCCCAAAATAAAGGACGGCAAGTGAGTATATTGAGAGATTATTCTACATACGGGGTATTTCAAAAAAGGTGACCCTGTCTTTAGGATAGGCAGAAAACTGAAAAATAATTGAATTTTGTAAGAAATTTTCGAGACGCCATTAGTATTCAAGATAAAGGCCATCGAATAAAAAAAATGTTTAACATATTTTTCGGAATTTTGCCGAAACTACTGGCAACAGTGTGATGAAATTGTATACGATACTGTTTTGAAAGCTGAACCCGTGAACAAACCGTGTCACTAGCGCCCTCTATGAGAGTCAGATACAGTCTCCGACATGTAGACCGTTCTAGGGGCGACAGATTTCTGTAGCAATTCTTAATACGAATGGAAAATTATTATTTTAGAATTATTGTTTAAACAATGGTACCGTCGTATAAATCTTCATTTATACAATGATGGTACATAAGGCGACGAAAATGAAGTGGCCTACACCATTGCATAAAGAGGACAATGCATTAACGAACTCAACCATCCCATTGGGGTTTGCAACCTTTGTTGACTGGAATGCGCGCAAAAACCTTCTGAAAATATCCACATATTTTACAAAGAAGGGAGTCCAGTTCTACTTTATCCCTATAGGATAGTCCCACTGGTTGTAACAAAACTAACTTTTTTAATTTTCAGACAATATCTGTTTCTGGGAAGAGAGAAGGACGATTCGCCTGGCGGCACTATATCTGGCAGCTTAGGAATAACCCAAAGATCTATAGTGATCGAATGGCGAGATGAATGGGATCAAAGAATGAGAAGATTTAGGCGCAGGGCCAGAAAATGCAACTGAAGTTCCACCTTTCCTAGTTGAAAAATGTTCAGCTTCAAAAACAATCTACGTATCTTAAAAATCGAATGATGAGCTGACAGTTTTACTGTGATTTATGTATGTCGTATTTCAGTATTCTGAATTTTTGAAAATCAGAGGGAGCTTACCGGAGTAACCTAACAATGCACTGTACCAAATGCATTTTTATAGTGATCATTGGTTAATCCCTTATTATTTATTAGATATCAGCTGTAACTTCCATGTTTTATATTATGTAAATATTTTTCGTCTCGAGATAAATGTCTATTAGTGATTAAATAATTTATTTATTTTACTCGAAGAGTGTGTTGAGTGGCAGATTTTAAGAATTGAAAAATAGTCATTCATTTCCTAATTCCATAACTGAGCCCCTTATCATTAGTACTCATCATCCAATGCTCAAAAAAAGGAATATCATCTGATTTTATATTTTTATGTATAGATTCTTTTGATCACTTTACTACTCAAAGGTTGCTTTACAAATCACTATTTCCAGTTTTTATTGTGAATACTCTTCTTCCATGCTGAAATTTTTTATTTTTCACAATTGCCTCACCTAGATTGAGTTTAATATTCAATTTTCCACTAAATAAGTGAGATAATTCACGTCGGCAATATTTTTCAATTATTTTTTCTTGTAGTACTTAATTTTTGTCTTCCCTACTCAAAGTATGAATTGTTACAGTGGATGACTATTATTCTGAATTTCTGTGAGTGGAAAAGACTGAATGGGAAGAAATTAGGCTAAGACTGTACAGTATTAAAAAGGCAGCATGGATATATCAGATAGCAGTTATATAGATAAAACTCCTATTATTAACCTTCTCAAAATTTCCAGTTCATTATATTGTCGTATACATATAAGGCATATACTTAGTTCCTAGCGGATAACATTCAATAATATCTTCATGTTTTAGGAATATTTATACCCATTTGTAGATTTAGATTAGATATTTCGATGTTGTTAACATATCAAATTTTAACGTGTTCCAGCAATACTGAAACGATGCGTCCTCGTTACCTGCTGTGTGATGTCCAAGTGTAACCTCCTGCAAATTTTTTTCAGTTCATTTCTCGAATTCACTCAGGAGTGTGACTCAAACTATTGCGTGAAAAATAACCTTGAATATGCTTTTGGATTATCTTTCAATGATACAAGTTTGTGTATAAAAGATGCTCTCCCCAACTATTATTAACTTTGTAAACCTGTCTTACAGTAAGTGTGAAGTCATGATGGGATGGATTTCACACTAATCAGTTTTTCTACAATATTTCGGGTCGTAAGTGGGTCATTTTGAAGATTTATTGTAAATTCATTGTGTACCTTCTATTCAATAAAAATTACATTACCTACATTTTCTGTTTGTTTACCATCTATTCTTTGAGGTGAGTAAATTCAATGACTTTCATTGGGCATAAGTTGCCATCATACAAAGTAAAAGGAGACTTCACCATTACTACCCAAAAATTATCTACATATTAAATTTTAGAAATGGTCAAAAAATGTTTTGTTTTGAAGAGTAAAACATTTGCACTTTTATCCAAGTTATTTAACTCCCAATTTTCAAAAGGTGTCATTAATTGGATAACAAATTATATTACTCAGTGAATATCATTTCAAAACTACATGTCGCTAGTTTTCAACAATGATTCAAAGCCAAAATCACTTTATGTATTAGAGTTAGAATTTTGAATGATATATAAACAACTTTTGTGTGAGTATCAATGATATCACAAGTACAGCACCGTTTCAATAGCAAGCGGGAAATGAATCAAACTTAACATTTCAAACGATTAGTTATCTTTCCAACTATGATTACACTCTGTATTAGCACAACGGTAGAAAATAGTCATTGGTTCATCAGCTGATCTGGTTTGCATCTCATAATAATAAGCTTTAGATTGATAACATTTAGGACAACTCTCTGTTGTTGTGGTAGGTAACAATCTCCTGGATTCCTCGATATTGACGAAATAATCCTCAGGTTGTGGCTAAAGGAAAAAAAGTCAATATTTCGAATTAACGAAAACGAGAAACACTTACCGATTTGTTGTCAGAGGTCCAAGCTACCCTAACATGATAATGAAGGGGACGTGAATATGGGCAAGTTCTACATCTCAGTGTACAGCATTTTTTATCGTCTATTTCGAGCATAAGTAAATTATTACAGCCCTTACAGAAATACGCAACCATTTCGATATGAAGACAATATCGATACCTTATTTTTAATCAACTCTTGAAAAAAGGTTAAATTCAAAAAAACATTATCTGTCATAGAATAACCTACAGGCTATCAACCACAGAATACAAATATATATCAACCACTGAACTAACTAGTTATTAGTTCAGTGCTCTCACCAACTCAGAATGTTCTGTGCATCCTAGTCATAACCATAGAATAACAATTTCATAACTATACGAGAATATCGGAACGCAACAATTTGTTGCGTTCAGATATCCCCAATCAGTAATTTCGAAATGCTTCGTACTGATACGAAGAATTACCAAAGCAGGGCCAGTAAAATCGACTGTCAAAATTTACTGACAAGTACTGGCCAGGAATATTGGAACTCAACTATTATATATATATATATATTATCATTGTTTAAACAATGATATTATATATTGTATTCTGTGGTCATAACCATAGGCATAGAATATATTTGTATTCTGTATTTCTGTGCATAGAATAATAATAACAAATGACTCAAGTGAGAGATCTCGTGTAATTTAAATACAAATAGTGAATTCTTTTATAATTTTGTAATAGGCCAAGCGGACAAGCCGAGATTATATACAGATACTGTTACATTTTGAGCGCAGAACTTATCTATTCTAAGGTTTATCTTCCGATACTCCATTGAATACTCAGATTACCTAATATGGCCACAACAAATAAAGGCACATTTCAACCAGTAATAGCTTTGACCATAAAATTCTTATAATTGAATAACCTTCGAAATTTTAGGATTCTGATTTTCAAATCAGTTATGAAGATCAACAGAAAATCAATCAGTTTGCTAGGCTTCATGCTAAAACGAAAGAATTGAAGGAGGATCTCACGGTTAAGGAGGTATTATAAATTTCTTTTGTGAGATATATTGGGCGTTTATGGAAATGAATCTATGTTTGATAAAACTCATCTAGATGAACTATTCCACAAAAAGCAATTATATATTCTAGACACAGCATATATGTAACTTTATTCAGCTCATGAAAGTAAACCAATTTAAATCACTAGTTTTGTTGAACAACAAAGTTTAATCGGTGTTGATTGTAAAAATAAGATATATTCAAGATAGGGCTATAGCAAGCAGTATCTAATTGAAAACAATTTTTTTATTATTATTGCGGAGACTTAATGGTAACTCATCTTTCAGAATGATCTCAAAAGCTTAGAAGAGGCATGTGATGAAATTGCACTTTTTGATGATGATGAAAAAATTCCTTACCTTGTAGGTGAGGTATTCATTTATCGTGACACAAGCACTACACAGGTGAGGATTATCATTGAAATAATTAAACATTCTAGTTTCAAGTAAGAGAATCCAAAGAAATTGCTTATCTCAAGTAAAATAAATTTATTATGCTAGCTTGACTGTGGTCTAGATTCTTCTCTTTTGTTCAAAAGAGTAATAATATATCAAAATGGGGGTTTTCTCTGCACTATATGAAACACTAGTAGTACAAAATCAAAAATGTTGAATCAGTTTTTCAATGGTTTAAGTATCATTTGTTTGGCTTCATTTTTCGTGAGAATGGCTCTTGTAACCTCTGAAATCAATTTTTTTTTCAAGAACGATTTTGTGTAATTGGTATTTGAGATATTGGGAGGGAAATCACACAAAAAGTCCTGGTCTCAAAATTCACTTTGAAATCAATATGAAACATTTTTTCAGCTGAACTTGAAATATTTTCGTCTTAATTATCTACAGCTTCAGCACATTTATCACCATAAGCAGGAGTGCTGTCGGCATCCAACAGTGCACAATGAAGGAATCCTCAATTGAAAAACATTCTAATCAATTAGGTAATATATTTTTCAGGAATGTTTGGAGGAAGCTAAGAAACTAGTAGCACAGGAAATGAAGGATCATCAAACTAAAATGAATGAATTGAGGGAAAAGATGAATGACTTGAAGTACCATCTTTATGGAAAGTTTGGCAGTCATATTAATTTAGAAGAGGAATGAGTTCGATTTAACAATTGAAATACAGAATTACTTACTTTTCTAGGAGCAAAAAAATTTGGAACATCATTCTTCACTGAATATCTCACTAATTAACCATTTGTTTTTGATATTCTTCATCTAACAAAAAATTGAATTACATGTTGAAGATTTTTTTAATGAATTATATACACCAATTTGAGACAACAAAATACTTTCTGTTCAACTCCATATTTTTCAATAGAAAATTCTATGAAATAGTACAATAAAAAAATTAAAAGAATTAATAATCGCTTAATAATGATATGGATATAATATTGAAGAAGAAATAGGTGATAATCGATAAAACAATTATGAACACCTTGTCGATTTTCACAATGACTAACTGAATATGTATAAAGGAAAGGCATTATGAAATAACACGGAAAATAATTTACCAAGAAACTATTTGAATAAAGTTCAGAAGAATAGTATCCGCATTACATGGTTTTATGATTACTAGTTGGAAACCTCAGTTGATTGTTCTGCTCAATTTGAAGGAGTTAAGAATGGAACAGGTATTTTCCAGTGCCATACCTGGCCTCACTATAGAATAAACATCCCTTTGTGATAAATCAATAATGGTCGAACCACTTCTAGTTATAGTTGAACTACTTAAATTTCCTCCATCAAAAACACCGTCTAATTTATCCCAAAGTACTTTAAATTCTTCTATTGTAACAGAACTAGGTTGCGAACTCAAATTTGCACTTGTCAATGCCAGCGGTTTACTCAGTTCATTAATAACACTTCTAATAAAATCACAGTTTGGTATTCTAATACCAACTTTACCATGGTACACTAAGGATTTGTCTAAGTATTGATTTACAGTCTGAAAAATTAGAGTAACTGGTCCAGGCAGTAAGGCTTGAAGTAACCCTCTAGGCAAATGATCTACAATAGCCCATTTATTAACCTCTTCAGTTTCTCCTAAACAAATGGCCAGTGGTTTGTTTTCTTCTCTACGTTTTATTGCATAAAGTTTATGAATTGCAGATGCATTCGTTGCATCACATGCGACGCCATATATTGTATCTGTTGGTAGAGCAACAACACCTCCACATTTCAATATCTTCACGGCACAGCTTCCTGCAATAATTTCCTCGACACCTTTTCGAATTGTCATGACTTTTGGCGAATTGGTCAACATACGAGGTAATCTTCCAGATAAGGTATGCCACATTACAAATATTTTCGTCAACAATACAACGAAACTGCATCATAAATTGTAACTTTTTTTATATCAATTCGAATGTGGACTTGTTTCAAGGGATTATCATATTAGTCCCCATCACATAGTACAAATACTACAAATATTCATAACATCAACATCTGATTTGTAATATTTGAATCGATATCGACATACATTTCCGAGACAAAGTTTGAGGTTAGTAATGTTATCTTGTCTATGGTTAGTAAATCACTCATTCAATCATTCACTCTCTCTTAATGGGTTCAACCTGTGGTCATACTAGGATGCACACATGATGTAAAAAACATGTTTTTCACATCATGTATGCATAGAAGATGTTCTGTACTTCCTAGGTTATGCGCCCAGTCACGAATTCTTTATGAATTTTCCACAATTACATTCATTCAGATTCATACGACAATTTTACAATTTTCATTTTAAAGACTCATCGAACTGATTAATCATTGTATTTCTTCTATTTCCATTTCTAATAGACGACTTCGACCCAAGTTGCCAACCCACAATTTTCGTTACAAATTTACTATGACTGGGGAACGGGAACTTCAGGACAAATTCGACATGATAAGGTTCGCGTTATTTATAAATATCATTAAAAGATGCCTCGGCTCCTGAAACAAGATACTTCCTTTCAAATGTAGCTTTTTGTTAGGCTGAAATTTAAGTTGGGATTCCCGATTTCATGTTAATAGTGTCGAGTTTATAAAGGATATGTTGTGCTAATCAACTTGGTTATTTCGGTTGCCGGTTTTTCGTTTTGTAAATATGAAATATTCGGTTGGTTCCTGAAAAAAAAAGGTTAATTACGGAATTTGATTGATGAAAAAGCAATCTTTCTCTCACCAGAACATAGACATATTGAGTCTATGCACCAGAACGACAATCAATGTTTTATGGTTACATATCTATAGCATAGAACAATCTTTATTTACGTCATGATCCATAGACCATACCTAGTAGTTTTTCTATTGTTGATTGTTGTCTCTTCTATGTTCTAAGGATCATAAAATGAATAAAGAATGCTATGGATATGTTACCATAGAAGATTGACTGTCGTTCTGGTGTTAGAAAGAATGTTTTTTCATCAATCAAATTCTGTAATTAACCTTTTTTTCAGGAACCAACCGAATATTTTATATTTACGGAATGAAAAACCGGCAACTGAAATAACCAAGTTGATTTCCGGAACATATCCTATATAAATTTGACACTATTAATATGAAATCAGGAATCCCAACTTATATTTCTGCCAATCAGAGATGATCTTGACAAAAACCTATATTTGGAAGGAATTATCTTGTTTGAGGAGCCGAGGCATCTTTTACGGATATTTATAAATAACGCGAACCTTATCATGTCGAATTTGTCCTGTAATTCCCGTTTCCCTGTGATAGAAAATTTATGAAGAAAATTGTGGGTTGGCAACTTGGACCGAAGTCTTCTTCACAAGATGCTTCAGAAGAATGTTAGAATATAATTAATTGAAAGAAGTTTTTGTGAATTATTCAAAACCTGAGGACTTAATTATGAATTGAATAAGTTCAAAATATATGTACAATTATATTATTCAATAACGTACCTATCAATCATTCAATGCTCTATCTCTGCTTAATTCATGTTGGTTGAATTGATTAGAATTTCAATTTATTCAGTAATATACATTCAGATATAAAATCAAAATTTATTTATTTGAAACGCACGAGAGTTCTCAAATTTTTTGGGGAGTGCGCTTCTTATTTCTAGCTAGCTATCGTAGATCATATTTTAAATGGGAGTTATTTTTTCGGTGTAAATAAATGTAGACTCTCAGTAGTTACCATCATTTTTGATTCAATCGTAGAAAGCTGATTGATTGAAAAATGAAGAAATTTTGGGCTATTTTTGTATAATTTCCTTCATTCCTGTGCAATGAATCAAAGTATTGTGATTCTCCAAAAGAATACATATTGAAAACATTCAACACATCAGACGTAAATGTGGAAAATTTTCATATAAATCATTAAAAAGATACATTCCAGCAAATTTAAGTGAGGTTGATTTTTGAAATTTGAACTGGACTTCAGATTGCACAGGACTGAAGAACAATTTCAGTCATGATATTTCGTGGAATGAATAACGATATAAGTCAACATTCATACGATTCTATTGTCATTTTCTGTCATCCAATTCGAAATCCTCAGTTGTTCAGAATTTTAATACCAATACTCATCCATAAACCTACATTTTGCAACCCAGAATCAATAAAATGAAAAAGGGAGCAAGAAAAAAGAATAACCCTCTTGAAAATGAACCTTGTAATCATGTTTCAACTCGAGATAAATCTTCCATAACGGTACCAATTTTGGCAAACACTTTATCAACTAGTATATCAATTATAGACATCGATAAATTCAATTATATTAGTGGAATAGGCTGCCAAATCAACAAAGGACCTTTTAATAACAAGGAAAGACAGAAAACGACTATATACACAGATGGAGATGATATTAGTCCTTCTGTAAGTCCAAGAAATACTAGACTTTTTCAGTCGAGAAGAATACAAGTGGAAAACACTGCTTTTTCAAAGGGGGATTTTCATACACAAACTAAAGATTCTTTTAGGATGAACATGTTTCACTCTAGGGGTTATGTTGAGAAACTGATGCCAATCGAAGAAAAAAAAGTGGAAACAAAAGAAGAACAAATACCAACTGACCGTAATTCTAATAACGTCATTTATCCTAACTTGAACATTCAAGTACTTTCAATGATGGTTCCTGAGTTGATGCATGAATCAACAACCAACAAAATCGCACATTGTAAGGTATCGAATGAAAAATTGTTAGTAGGCAATAGTGGACCTTATCAAGGATTTGAACATATAGAAGAAAGAATAGTGAATAAAAGAAAATATTCGCTCGAAGGCAATTTAGAACAAAGGCAATTTTTCACAGATACTAAACACAGTGAAATAAATGAAGCCATGGATCCAAAAAACTCAATTCTCGAAGAAGAGGTATTGTGTGAGGAAACCTTTCACGAAAATGATGAGAAGCATCAATATGATTTCAAGGAAATACCGAGAAAATCTAATGACATTGAGTACATTCTAGATAAATCGAAGAGTTTCATAAAAATGCATCAATACCCAGCTTCAGAAATAAAACAATCTTTCGGTCTTCATGTTCACCCACTTGGTCACAAGGAAGGTGAAAACAGTTATCGACCAATTGAGCAGCTATATTTCAACGAAAGATTGCTAGAAACAAAATCAAATGAGGTAAATCAGAAAAACAAAAATGAACAAATGATACAGAATTACAAAAATATACCATATACCGGAAATGAGGAGAATTTTAATTGGTTGCCTGATCTAGTGAATAAAGTGCACAACTGCTTTTCCTACATAAAAAACATTCTGTTGGAGCGAGAGAAATATACTTGTTCGAATGAAAAACATACCTTCAATCAAAGAAAAGCGATGAATATATTTTCTGAGCAAGAAAAAGATCATGAATACAACAATAATGATAAAGATGTTATCACGTTATATTACAAAGAGAATAATAATACAACATCTAGCTCTACAAATCTGCTACCTCACCTAATGAGTATATCTTCAAAAAAATCAGATTTGACAATGCAGAATCCTTATGGCAGAAACTTTTTCGTATATTTCAATGATTGCATTCCTGCAATTAAACCTGAGAAATTTCACGAAAAAGAATTATCTGTCATAAAGCAAACAAATCTATTGAAGCAACAATATTCATGCTTCAAAGAAATTGCCGGGGTGATATCATTTTTAACTGAAATATTCAACGACTTTCACCAGAAAAAACAGAAATCTATTTGTCTTTCTACGGAATGCTTCAGCAGTGTTTTCAGGATACGTGATGATCTTAAAAAAGTAGTTTCCCCCAATCAAACTGTTCACAAGGATCACCATCACAATTTTCTAAAAGCAAAGAAGAAATCTAAATTGTTGCATTTCGATTCTTTCACACCAACAGAAATCAAACGAGATGTCCTGAGAGTTAACCGATCTCTTCCTAATTGTTGGAAGCGAACCGTTAGAAAAAAGAGGATATACACGGTTACAGATGTCGAGGTTGGTTTGATCAGCCAGGATTGTATTTTAGTACAATGGACAGTGCCGAAAATGTCTCTGCTCTTGACAAAGGACTACAAAATTTTTCTCAATGATGTTTTTCAGTGTTCTTTGATGTACTGCGAAACTTGTGTCGTTTTGAATAATGTTGATGTGTCGAAACCTCTTTTGATTACCATAATGATGTATACTGTTGATGGATATTGTTCTTGTACAAAAATAAAAACCTTGCTACCATAAAATAAGAACTCCTTCATGGTTTTTCTTTTGAATATTTTTCCTAATACACGTACACCAACCCAAAACCATGATGAAAGAAACATGGTGGTTCATCTGAAAAATGGGTGACGTCAGCAAGATTAAAATGCAAAGACTTGTATATTCTTCACTTTGAATATGCATGGTAATTCAAAGCACAGAATATACAACTCATTGTATTTTAATCTTGCTGACGTCACTCATTTCTCAGATGAGCACACCATGTTTTTTACATCATGCCCAAAACTGAGGTCCAAAGACTAAAGTTGAGACTCAAACCCCACGATGAAGATCTACAGTCAATATGAGTTAAGGTCGAATACCACAGATAGCATCTGAAATTTAAAACCCAGGAATCTGAAAAAATGCCTAAAGCGTGAGATTTAGGCCAAGATTTAGGACAAACACTGAGAGCTCTAAGGATAAAAATTAGAAGAACATACTTTGAAAGATATGTTCGAGCTTCATGATGAGAAACTACAGTCTGGGAGCTAAGTTATAATCACCCATGCACAAATTCTCTAAGATTCAGTATCCATAGCACTATGATGCTTTTTACATCATGCATGGCACCAAGCAAAATTGAATCTTAGATTCAAGAATTGTTTCCCTTGATTCAGAGCAAAGGCTCAGAACTCAGGACCCTAAGCAGGTTGAACTCTCTCATTTTTATCTGATCACGACAATATAGAAATATTTATATAATTGAAAGACATCGGTTCTTAGCTGAGGACTAAAGAGATCTAAGCTGTGGCCAAAGATATGAACAAATTGTTTCATTTTGAAATCATATTTCTTTGTGATCGCCTCATGTTGCCATGATTTCGTCAAAATGCTCGTATTTTTCGAAAATCCTAAGGTCCTCTCGTTTGCACTTTCCTGCACTCAGTATAGATATTCTATAGTATTGGCGAATGAAGATAAGCGCTACTCTCTCTGGTGGCTATCCGAGTAACCCGAGGTACAGACATTATCATTGACAAGTTAAAAGAAATGTTAAGAAAATGATAAAAATTTATGCATTTTTCTTGGTGTTTGTGTGATTTTACAAGTGCTTCTACTGGGGAAAATCAAACTCAAATGTCCCTTCCCATAGATTTCCACAGCCCGGTGAAAAATTCCGAGTTAGGGTGAAAGAAACTACCTTCAACAAGTCGGGCCTGAATGTGTTAAAGTATCGATAAAAACCAACAAACAAGATTTATGAGAGTCTGTTACCTTGATTTTACCGATGATGATCATTTTTATAGAGGTAAGCACGAATTGCTCATGAAATATTAGATCACATTCTTGAAGAAAATTTTTTCCAAGCAGAGAAATTTACTCAAGAGGAGTGCTTTGCCTTCCAGAAATCTGCCTGTTGGACCTATCATTAAGGAACTACGTAAATGTTCTAGTGATAGAAATGACTATTGAAAAAAAAAGAGTCTCAACAAGGAAATATCTGGTGATGAATTCTGCCGATGAAAGCAGAGTTGTACAAGGCTTATTTATTACAGCTTTTTCAAGACCAATCATATGAGTGTTGGAAAATGTATTTGTCAATCCACAATGAATAAGACTTACGATACAAGTAGGATTAGTGTCATGTGAATGTATTAATTTAATTCACAATGTATGAGTATTTAGTCCTTCGCTATAAAAATAGTAAAGTTATGAGTATTTTTTTATTATTCCAAAAGTATGTTTTACAATACTGTTTTTCAACTTTCAAAACAGCCTAAGAAATCCACCAAAGTCAATCTTGCCATTTGGATCTGAAAATAAATAATATTAAAATACTGTCTAAGCTTGCAGATATCCCCGTAATTTTAGAGTTGCTACACTCAATAAGATTGAAGAATGATACATACCTACTTCATAAGAATGGAATATGTACTCCCAGTAATACTCTCGTCAACTATAAAAGTACACAAAGTCTTTGAATAAATCGTGAAATCAAAAATTATCGAACCAAACACTATCAAACAGTTCAAAATCGACTTTCAAAACAAAATCTATGTCTGTATCTAAGGTTCTAAAACTGGCCACCATGGCGCTGCAATCTTAACTTCAGACGCCAATATCTACACTGAGTGCAGGAAGGTACTACACTTTCTATGCAAACGAAAGGACCTCTTATTCATTTTTGATATAATCATTAAATATTCAGCAAAGAGCTCAAGGTCTTTTCGTTTGCAAAGAAAGTGTAACACCTTCCTCTACTCGGTGTAGATATACTATAGAATATCTACACCGAGTGCAGGAAAGTGCTACACTTTCTATGCAAACGACCTAATGTCTGTGAATTATTTCAGTATCAAGCGTCAAAAATGTCATAGCTTCCATTTTCCACCCTCTCTAGAAATGAAATCCTCTAAATTCCAGTGTCCTCGTAAGTACTGCAAATTGTATGATAATGATATCAACCAAACCAAATTTATTAAAGAATATCCTTCGCACAATACGAATAGTTGTTTTGTCGATTCCAAAGGAAATAATCGATATTCTGCCAGAAAAACCAGGACCAAACCATCCAATCATGGGAAGCTGACGGTTCACCAAGAGAACCACGTGGGAGAAAATACGAATGCTGTTGATTCAATGGATACTCAAACTTTTTCAACAACTCAAATGAAACCAAAGAAAAAACGGTCTATTGTAGACCACTACCACCAAAGGGATGATAATAATTATCAACATCAACCACTAACAGCGAAGAGATATAACAAATTCAACAGTGGTCAAGATTATAGCGGAGCAATTCGAAATAGTATTTTAGGTAGAAAAACCATTCTGACGAAGAGGAATAATAGAGATAACTTCCTTATGGGTAATTCAGACAACATAAGAAAAAAGTCTGATTCCGTTTCACAGCCTAGTGCCTTTCTTCATGTCTTGCCAGCCTTCATTTCAAGCAACTTTGAGACAAATTTCAACAGTTTGGCAGCTCTTAGGGCGCTATCGAAGAAGCTTGAAGATGTACCTGAAGAAAATGAATCCATGTACGAATGTAGCTTTTCTACACCTCCAGCTGCACTTTCACCTAAAGACCAAACCAAATCAATTGCGACGTATGTCTCTGGAAGGGAATTCTCAACTAATAAATCTTGCTCAACTATTCCCCCCGAAGTTAGCAAGGAGAAAACCTGGACGGAGTGCTTGAACACATCGAATTGTATTGAAACTGAAGAAGATTTAATCGTATATCCCAGCAATATGGAAAAACATGGTAGTATGGCAGTTGAAGAGCTTTTGGTGAGGAGTTTTATCTCGAGCAGTTCCATCGAGGAAAACTCATATTGTCATAACATTATACGTAAAGAAAATTATGAACTTAGTTCTTCTAATAACGTGGGGAACGAACAAATGAGAGAAGATCAGAAATACAATATTGAAATATTTAACAACGATGATGCAAGTGTTGTGAAAGATTTCAACGTCAATTTTGAAAATATTGACTTAGTTCCCAAAATAGAAAGCATCTTCAAATCAGATTGCATAGCTGATTATAGTAGAGAAAAATGCAGTACCAGTTGTCCTTGTTTAGGTTCTCATGATAGCTATTTTGATAAATTTGAGTGTTTTCCTCAATGTCTCCAAGGAGATGACGATGAAATACAAGATATTTTTTCCACAAGTGGAGTTTCTCAGTCCTCTAAACGTGAAGATATAAATGATAATAAAGTTGATGTTGGGAAGAATATGAAAGAAGGAAACACAGAATGCGAAATAAATTCAAATTCGAAAACACAAGGAAACATTATGGTTTCGAAATATAGTAGCTTGCTGAGAAAAAAAAATCAATCCGAAAGAAGTCCAAAATGGAGTAATAAGAATATAAATTTGACAAAATCCACGTCTTCACCTCTGTGTTGTTCGAATATAAGAAAAAATTATAGTTCAATTTCAACTTATGGAGCTGATCACGATGGAGGAAAAGGAATAATAACAATATTTTCAAGAAAAAATCAGACGGATTTATCGCGAATAGAAACAATGTTGAGAGAAAAATTGGGAAAGAATGAAAAACACGATGCAAAAGATATGGAAGATTTCAGAAGGGAAGTTCTGCATTTCTTTGGTAAATTGACGGAAAACAGAAAGTGTTCAATTCAAGGTGCTAATAATGTGAAAAACCTGAGACCGGCTACTGACAAAAGAAGTTTCGAGGATCTTATTCTTCCTTCTGATAGATTAGTGATACCGAAAATATCACAAATGAAGTTGGGTATTGAAGGAACAACTAGGGACAAAATCGATTATTTCCTAGCAGAGTCCAATTGTGAATTCTGTACTTATTGTTCTGTCAAACAAGATGTGAATAAAAGTTGAGTTTCGTGAATAAAATATATAATTTAGAAGTTTTTACTAAAAGGGAGAATGACTTGATGATTCGGAGGTTTAAAAGGATTAACAGATTGAATTGATAGGTTAAGGCCAAGACTAACTTGATGATTTCGAAATCTTTCACGAAAAAAAGATACAGAGAGTTATGCTTAATGAGGGTTTTTCCTGAATTTGGGGTATTATTGCAAATACAAATTTGAACATAATTATTAAGGGTTTGATTCATCATTTTCCCAAATTACCTTCAGAAAGTATTCAATATCAGATTTCAAAATTGGGGTTTGGGATTTGCCAGTCATGCACGAAGTGACAACGTTGTTTAGTAGAATAGCTTTTTCTGCTATAGAATAATGAAATATTTATTCCTGTTCTGTGGTACACACGTGTTTTTTGTCAATACAACCAAACAATTTCCGTTTGCGATTTGTCAGTTATATGACAGTATGACAGTCTGTGCTCTTATTTTTCTATTCCTTGGTCGTTGTGTTCTACTCTACCCAGATCGAAGTATAGCTATATCTGTTTTCCTAAGCAAAGTAACACAATTGACGTCCTTTTCTTTCCGCGAAAGCTGAATTCGAAGTTGCCATATCGTGCACTCATGACAAATCCCTTTAAATTTCAAATCCCAATTTTATTTTTCAGTTTTAGGTAATCAAACATCTTTTTGAAAATATAATATTGAAATTATATGTTTGAAATGTGATATTCTAAAGGTTTTTCATGAAAATTACTGCATTTTCGTTTGAAGGAAAAACCCCCATTGAGCGAGGATCGTTTTTCTGAAGAAAAAAAAAACGCTGCAAATTTTACAAATAGGTTTATTATTTCCCAGCTTAATCTGCAAACACCAGTGAGAACTTTGACAGTGGAAAAAAACAATTTTCAAGATTGTCCGCCAATATCGGCTAGCAAATATTATAGCGGGATTCAAATTTTTTTTGAAGAAAATTCTGAAATTCGGGCATCCGTATCAAGCCTCTAGCATATCCGAATATTCATTCAGAAAACTGCGATATCGTCGAGCAAGCTTTTTTATTTCATTTCCTATTTCAATTTCCTACCTGGCTGGAAAAATTGGAGCTTTCCAAAATTGAATCAAGGAACTAAAACAGGTGTATCATAGGCTCCTACCTCAGTCTAAGGCTCCTTCCCTTAGTATTAGATTCTAGACAATCGATGAGTCTCATCATATACATGCTCATCTTTTATATTCACCCTCATTTCAAACACTCAGTATATGATTGGATTTCGATATATATATTCTTATGAGAACGAGCATTACATTCTTTGGTATATCACAGTGTTAGCAGAGGAAATTTAAACGTGGTACCATACATTTTTGCGTATGATACAATAGCATAGATAAAAACCTCAGGAAAAATTCTGTCTCCCCGTATAAGTGTAGTAATTTGTTTATGGAACATGGATGGCATCTTTTTCATTGAAAAATGATTTTTTCGTCATCTTGAATTCATTTTGACAAAATATCTTGACATAATATCTGAAACAAAAAGAGGGGCAGAAAAACCAGAAGGAAACAATAAATAATAGCAGCTACATTTGCTCTCTGACCGAGAGGGTCTTTCGACCAGGTTCAGTTCTCCAAGCGATGATATTTCAGATCCTCAGATAAACGAAGAACGCTACAGGCCCCTTTATTGGGGAATCATCTCCCATAGATCCATAATTGGTTATTTCGAACTAGAAATCTAATAAAATATCGGGAATAAATTGAAAAACTTGTGACATGTATTATGTCAGGATGAAAAACCAGTAACGGATATCTACTTGTTGACGATAATTGTAACCCAAATTGATGGAAACCTTTGATCGACCGAATTTTTTGGAAATCTTCATTATTTTAAATAACGCTTCCTGATACGCGTTCTGATGCATGTAAAAGTGGTATTCAGTTACACAAGAGTATTTATTGAGATTTCAATGTTTCAAATGAATTTTTTCATGGAATTGGTTTTTTGTGTTGTTAAAAACCAATTATTCATGAATAATATTTAAGTTTTATTTAAGATATGAATGAGCTTCATAAAGAAATATGATGTCGAATCCCGTAATTCGAAGGTTATTATTATATTTATTTCTATAAATATTAATTTTTATCCAATTTTTAGTTGTTATGTTTGAGATATTGGGAGAGAAAACCCGAAAATATTCAATTTGAACTACTAACGATTATGAAATTGGTGAGGCATTTGCACTTTGTGTTTATGAAATAATAAACGAATCTGTTAAAAATGTGTTGAAAATTTGGTAATCAATCTTTTCATCTACTTTTATATGTATGATTCTGGATGAGAAGTTAGCCTATTACTCCACTGAATTCCAATCTTAGAACCGAATACGATGATTAATTTCCGGGATTATTGGAAATTTGCAGCGTTGTTCTTCATAACTATGGGACTATTGGTCGGAAATCATCCGGGTGAAAATTTTTAGGTTGAGTTATGCAACAGTAATCAACGTTGAGAGTTTCATGAAAATTCGGTGGTAAGTTTTCTAGAAATAATTCTTTTCCCTCCTACCCCCAGTTTTGAGCCCTTACAGTACACCGATTCTCCTGAAAAGCTTGGAGGACTAATATCGAGCGACAAAAGATTCTTCTACCAAGTTTCATGGATTGCGGTTCAGTACTTTCAGGGAAAAGCTCCAGAGTACGGACGGCAGACGGACGGATTTTTTTATTAGTTTATTCAAATCTACATACTCCAAAATGTAGACTGCGAAATTTTACGAGGGGGGGGGGGATAATTTTGTTGTCGATCACTAAGGTTTATTATTTGATTTTATCAAATAATAAACCAGAAATTGAAATAGTTTATATCTCACGATCGCATCAGATTATGTTGCAATTGAAGTCCTTTTTCAACTAATATACAAATTTCAGTCAGGACGGTCACCCATCCAGGTATTGAACCCGCCTAAAGTAGCCCCACCACCAGTAATTTTCAATTTTTTTTCCGAAAATGGTCTTAAACGACTAAGTGGGACCCGCTGATGAAGAATTCGATGTCAAAATCGGTTATACCCGACCGGCAGGCCGAAGGCACACTAACGATTTATTAGATTTCGAAGAAATTTTACATTGACCTTGAACTCTATATCTCACAACAGTGCACCAAATTTCAGTAAAATTTGATTTTAGTTTTCGGAGATATTCGAAAAAAAAATGTAAAATTACGTGGTATTGTTCACATCAGTGCTTTTCTAGAATTTTATTTTTGAACAATCCCCAATCATTCAGTTGTCTAGGTCACTGTTAATGAAAAACCCGCCTCTTTGCTCAATGTCGGTGCGAAATGAACAAGAAATGCTTTAAATTTCAACCTCCACCTCAATTAGTGTTCATTACATCGTCTATCGATCCTTCGAAGACCGTTTGTTCAATAAATTCGCACGTGAAGAACGTAACAGTACCGATAAACTTGTACGAAAGTAATAGAGAAACCAAGTAAACTAGAAATTATAAATTACTTAGTTATGGCGGTTGAACACGTTGCCGACTTCTTTACGTTCGTCCATAGCAGAAATAATCGGCGATTTTAATTGAGGAATAGAAATTGAATCGGACTGATGTACAGTGAAGAAATTTTCGTTTAGGTTTGTGTGAAGCCACTGATTCAATTTTCACCGAATTAACTTTTTGTCAATGTAAATATTGACGCGAGTGAAGAACGGTTTAAACCTGTTCGAATGAATATATATACTCCATTCACTTTTATAATGTAGCCCGGTTGGCCATGATTTAGGTTTATCAAGTTTTTTCCCTTAAAACTGACGCAGGTTGGCACTCATGAAATATCGGCAATGTCAAAAGACGTTGCCAAATTTCAATTTCTACTATTATCAATATCAATCGATTCTAGATTTCTAAATCTCAGCATAATAACGCTTGCAAACTAATAAAAATGCCAAAGGTAGTTTTGAAGAAGCAGAGGCAAAGTATCAGGAAGTGCTATGTAGAATGGAAATCGGCTTTTTCTGATAGTAACCCTGATAATTCGGAATCAATAATTCAACACAAGCTATGCAACATTTTCGACGTATGTAAGTGAAAACCAAGGAATTATATTTTGTATGAATAGATATTTATTTTTTAGCTGCACATCAACACAATAAGGAAGATTTTAAGTGAAAGAGACGACAAAGAATATCCTTCTATTGGTGCACCCAAAAAGACTGAACTGAAGACTTTATTTTGAAAAACCCGATTCTTGATTTCCTTACAAGAAAATAGCATAACTAAATCTTTCAACCATGTTTATATACGTGAAATATTTCCAGTATTAACAGAGACAAAAGTTTCTTCAACATTCGCCAGGTCTTTGGAATTATCGAATTCAAATAATATTTTCTCAAATTCGTTACTTTATCAATGTAGATTGACATTTGAAAAATAAGTAATTACTACGACCTCTATGTAGAGAGGACAACGTTGCATAGTTATCTGACAGGAAAATGACCATAACCTAACAATTTCAAAATATACACGGTGAAATCTGTCAGGATGTCATGGCCAACCGGGCTACATTATAAAAGTGAATGGAGTATACAGGAGTTTGAGCACTTGGGTTATTTTTTTTTTTTTTGGATTTTTATTTTCGCGCGCATGTTCTAGGGGAACAGCGTGCTATCGTTTCGTCCAAATGTCTGTAATTTTCGATGATTGAGCCGAAAATGGTCTCAAACGCCTAGATTGGACTCACTGCTGACGAATCCGGTGACAATATCGATTCTGTCCGGCCGGCCGTGGACACGATAACTGTCGAACGAAGTGAGCTAGCAACTTGAAACTTTCAGGGTAGGTCGCGCATTGGAATGCCGCGGTCAGGTTCGTTAGTTGGCCCAATCGTTCGAATAGTTTCGGAGTTATAGCCACTTGAAATTTTGAGGATATTTATTTTTTACTTCAGGAACTACTTGAGCGATTGGATTCAAACTTCGCAATTAGGTGGAGTATAATAACGCGCAACTTTGAGCCGAATTTTGTCAGCATCATATTGTCAGTAAATTTTAAAAAAATTTTCTTTCAAAATTTTTTTCCCAAAATTTTTTTTTCGGAAGCCATTTATGATATCTGAAAAAAATTCAATCACACCTTGAGCTCCATCTTAGGCTGACGTTACCATAGCAACGATTCAACATGCATTAACTTTGTGTGAACTTGCGGCTCTATGATTGGAATCAGCGATTGCGGAATAAATATATCTATAGTTAATTTGTCATAGTTCGTAAGCTCAGCAATATTTCGGGTCATTAGGGATAATAAACAGATTTTCTTTTGCTAATCTTAAGAACTATGACAAATTAACCATAGAAATATTTATTCAGAAAACGCTGATTCCAACCATAGAGGCGCAAGTTCGGAAAGAAAATGCATATTCAATCTTCGCTATGGCAGCGTCAGCCTACTCATAATTCAACAGTGAAAAGAAAAGCAGGAAAAAAGTATTGACAATTTTCTCATGTAATAATCATGTAAATACATTTTTGAAACCAGCAAAAATTTTGTGGCAAGATAAGAGATCTTTCGACTATAGTTTACATTTGAAAAATCCAAAATCTTTCTCATTTCCCGAAAATGGCTGCATTAAAAAATTCAGTCATATTATATTTGAATTACTCCTAAAAAAGTGCCTATAGAATGTATCAACAGATTTCGAATACGAGTTCAAACAAGCGAGTTATTCAGCATTATTGAAAATGACAATTTCTCAATTTTCGCTCATAACTCAAGTTCTATGAACGATAAGCTGGATCTGCTTTAAGATTTGGTTTAGTCAGGAAAAAAGAGCTCGAAAATGTGTTATCAGTTTTCTTCTAGCTGCTATAGTTCTCGAGATCCCTTCAGTAGACAACGAATTTTGCCCACCCTGTACATAAACGAAGTTATTGAACACATCAGTTGTCAATGCAAAATATTGTTGTATTAATATCGAAATAGTTTGTACCAAGGTGGTACCCTATGTGCAGCACCAACTCCGGTGTGTATGGAAGAATGAGAGAGGGGCACCTTTACAAGGCTGAGAGAGCGGCTCCAGTAGACAGTCGGTCATAGAGACTGAGCGAACAAACTATATCTTCAAACTTAAGAACAAGTCAAACTGAGTTATAATTTTACTGTTGTGATTGCTGTTGAAGTTCTCTGAGAAACATGGAGAAAGATCATCATCAGCCTGACTCTATCGCGACTGTCACGATAAAACCGGAGTATGCCCCCTCGGAGATTTACGCTTCTTCCGAACCACCACCGGTAAGATTTTCTTGTTCATTGTTTGGTGATGGAAATCTGTGGGTTTTCTTACTTCACGTATCTTCGGAATGCGACTTTTATAGATAACTTTGAACATGAGTTTTTGCTTGAGTGCTTTATTAAGTTTTTTAATTTGGGATATTTCTATGGTTCAATTTTACCAATTGTAGAAAAAAAAACGCAAGGTCTAGCGAGATTGTATTGGGTCGATATAATTTTATTCAAATGTCTGTATATTACGGATTCAGAATGGTTTCAAAAGATTCCATTATATTGATTTGCAGTTTTGCGAATGAATTGAAAGGCCGATCGTGAGCACATCTTTCGGAAAAACCTAATATTTGTACAAAAGATTCCGATGTTCATATTTATGAGCAGGGAAAATCCACCCAATGATTTCGTAGATTTCATTCTCCAAAAACTGGGAACTTTGATAACAGAATATATTTCAAGTCGTAAATAGGCAGCTGAATAGGCACACCAAAGCTCCAGGCTTTTCTCAAATAGGTATTATTTTTATTTTTAATTCCAATTTTAAGTTATGTTTCACTAAAAATAGCGGAGAAAATTTTGAATAGCAATTAAAAAAACGTCGATATGTAAAAGGTTCAGGGTGGGTTTCTTTTTACGGTTCCAACTCTTTTGCACCAGAATTTTAACATGACCCTATGTTTGGTCTAGTTTTATAATAGAACAACTGAAACCATCAGTATGAACGGAATCAGTAGGATTTCATCCCAGTCATATAATATATTGCATATTGCATATAAAGGGATATTTAATCAATTCATTAGGAACATATTTTATGAGGAAAATATATTTTATAAATCAAGCAATTAGTCAGGAAGTGCTATCAATAGGTGTCATGATTTCACGAAGTGTTTTCCTAGATTATTGAGAGGAAAAATCATTCTGTCATATCTGTTTTCAATGAATTTGCGATTCATAATCCTTGAAATGTCGATTGACAGAGATTTTGAGAGAGGCTCAAATTTTTTGTTGAATTTCAATGGGGTTTCTCTCCCAATATTTGAAACAAGAAGAATAACGATATTGTTTATAGGAATTGCTCTTGCGTAAGGGGCTTTACACTATTTACCTTACCAGGCGCCATTTTGGAAACATAGCTGGCTAATAAATGAGTATGCAACAATTTTCAGGATAACAGAATGCAATAATAAAGTTTCGGAGCCCACATACGCCTCCTTCATCAGAACATTGACGGATAATATCCGGAATTATTTTCTTGTATTGTTGTCGCATTGAATATGTTTTTTTTCTTAATTCCACCCCATTTTCTAACAATGTTAAAGAAATATGTATATTTTTATGGAACAGTGTCGAAAGAGAAATACTGTATCATTCGATTCAATATCTGCAATATTTCTATACTGACATATGATTTGATTATTTTCCATTTTCTGTTTTTATATCCAGGCTCTTTCATTAAATTAGTTTCGAATATGAAGAAGGAAATCTGAGTTTTATCTGTTGTAATTTGCGATGCCAGCTCTCCTTGAAACAGAAATCACAAATTTTAATATTCTTGATTAAACGTATACTTCCTCCAAATATCTTTCAAGCGATCACGTTCTTTTGAACGAAACTTGA
The DNA here is from genome assembly GCA_958510865.1 of Myrrha octodecimguttata. Lineage (NCBI taxonomy): Eukaryota > Metazoa > Arthropoda > Insecta > Coleoptera > Coccinellidae > Myrrha > Myrrha octodecimguttata. The sequence continues at coordinate 86,046,912 of OY294056.1, forward strand.
AACAAAATATAAACATTTAATTTTCCGTTCGCGAATCATAATGAATTTAACTTTTGTCTATGCAATCTTCATTCGGGAATATCTTCATTATCTCTGTGTGTCTTTGTTCTTTGTTAATAATTTTTAACTTGCTTTCGCCTATTGTGTGTGGTATATGATCTGATTCTTAGAATTCTCAAAACATTGGTCGTGGATATTGAATTCTTTAAGCTACTGCAGACCAAACACTAGATCGAGAAATTAGGGAAAAAACTTACTCATACCCATTTCTATAGTAGTTTTTGGGAAATTAATTCATTTACTTCTTTTCAATTCGAAACGCTTACAATTTAGGTATGGAAATATGTTTTATCGTTCGAAAGGAAGTTTAATTCTCTTTCGAAATATATTATGACATACAGAAAATTCCAGTCGGAAAAACGCCCGTTTCATCGATTTAGTATATCCTGGGAAACTTTCGGATTTCGAATAACCCTGTATGATTTGGGCCGTATATCATTTTACGAGAACGATTCACGGAATATTGGTGATCCCCACCCGACATATCAGCTTTCAATAATTTAAAACAACAAAGTTATGAATGTTTCAATGAAGTTTTTTCACAAAAAAAAAAAATTCCTCGAAAACCGGTAGAGATAGGGATACGAAAGTTGATACTGAAATAATCAGGAGGCTGCGGTAAATTGAAGACAGCAATCATACACAGGGTATTCATTTGAAACATCAAACTTGTTAGTCTTTTTTGAAATAAACGGCAACACAGCAGCGCTGAAAATACTCTAGATCGATAGAGCTATGCTTTTGATCCAGGAAATAAAATTTTCCGTACTTCCTGTCCAATGTCCAGGGTACCATCGATCGCTGCTCAGCCTGTATAATAGATACAGGAATCAGAAAGAACAATCGATACGTATCAACATTAATATCTTCGGTTGAATCATCTGATTCTATTCCGTTATATGCTCGCTATATTTGTGAAAGTCCGCGTTTTGTGTGGAGGCCAACGATAGAAAATAACTGTACTTCTGGTGATTAGTAGCCAACTCGATCACCAAAAAACTATAAAACCACCAGAAAACTGGATTCCTGATATTGCGAAGATGGAAATTTAAAATGAGGCAGTGGCGTAGATTTTGAAGTGTCTGAACAATCGATCGTGATTGCAATATCTTCCGAAAGAAGCGACCTCGAGAATATTGAAAAATTATATGGTTTGAAGGTTCAGGCAAAATTTCAGTCTGTCACTTAATTTTCACGAAATTCTGCACGAACTTTCAAGCCATCATATTTCAACCTAATGCTGGATCAGTAGGAGGATTTTATAGTCCCGTATTCAGACTTTCATGACTACAAGAAGTCATTTCAAAAACTAAAACCGGTAAAAACGAAACTGGAGATCGATATTATTCATGCGTTTTATTGGATAGTTCCGATCTCCTTTCATAAAAATATGGTTTATGAATTTTGTATGTACCTATTAATTAACATTGAATTCGAAAGTTATGGATTTTTTACTTACTTGTGAAAATATTTCGAGGAACTGTTCATGTTTATTATGATTGAAATATAAATTATTTATCTTGCTGTTCATGCTCATACGAATTTGTCAGAAGAATTCCAAACTCGTCAAATTGAATCGTTTCGTATCGTTCCAAATGCTTCCTACATGTATTTTTGAATACGCATTTGTGGAAGACTTCTTTTCCATGAACCAATTTTTGAAATGATGAATACCTCTTGTAATGAATAGGCGTTCAAAAATATCAAGCTTCAGACTTGTTTATTCAGAGACGAAGGAAATATTTCGCAATTCTGACTCAATGGAATGAATAATCATAACTCAAATTTGTCGAAATGCATTTATTTTTGGAAATTCTCAAAAATAATAAATGGCCCAACTTGGGAAATCAAAGAAATAGCTATGATTTGACTATACAGTTTTGAGGTGACATGTCGGAAACTTCCGAAAATATCTCAGATTTCACCTGACAGATTTCTCGATGTCGATAGGCGAAAACTCAAGTAAATAAATTTCTCTCTACGTCAAAGGGTGTCCGCACTTTGAATAAAGAACAATGTTCTTTATTCAGAGTGTCCGCACCATGTATTCTATGCATCTTTCTTTATGTCTACAGATTGAACACAGAACGTAATCAAAACATGGCCGAACGAGCCTTGTACCTTCATGGACTTTCTACTTCAAAACCATAGAAAATCCATGAAGTCCAAGCTTCTCTCTCAAATATCGAAAAAATTAATTGAAATTCACCATAAAACGTGTTTCCTTGAATAATACAATATGTATGTGGTTTTATCACGATTGAGCGATTCAGAAATTCAAACCTATCTCACCGTAGACCATTAACCGCAATAACTTACTGAGGAGAGTTGAGAACGTTGTCTATTTGCATTCGAAGGTTGGCAAAAGGATGTTGCTAGTCACTGAAAATTTCCCAGTTAACATCTCTATAGCGGTGGCACGCTATACGTTGCCTGCATACAGATTCTTAATGATTATGGTTTGCTTTTAATGTATCCTGCTTCTCCTCTTACATAAGATAACAATCTAGTTTCTAGACAGACCTCAGTTAAAAGTGGAATAGACTACTTCGGCCCAAGTTGCCAACGCACAATTTTCTTCACAATTTTACTATCACCGGGGAACGGGAGTTTCAGGACAAATTCGACATGATAAGGTTCGCGTTATTCATAAATATCCGTTAAAAATGCCTTGGTTCCTCAAACAAGATAATTCCTTCCAAATTTGGGTTTTCGTTAGACTGAAATTTGAGTTGGGATTCCTGATTTCATGTTAATAGTGTCAAGTTTATGAAGGATATGTTCCGCAAATCAACACAGTTATTTCGGTTGCCGGTTTTCCGTTCTGTGAATATGAAATATTCGGTTGGCTCCTGAAAAGAAGGTTGATTATAGAATTTGATTGATGAAAAAGCAACCTTTCTGTCACCAGAACATAGACATATTGTCTTAGCACCAAAACGACACTCAATGTTTTATGGTAACATATCCGTAGGATAGATCAATCTTTATTTACCTTATGACCCATAGACTATACTTTGTAATTTTTCCATTGTTGATTGTTGTCCCTTCCATGTTCAATGGATTATAAAGTAAATAAAGATTGTTCTATGCTATGGATATGTTACCATAGAACAGTGACTGTCGTTCTGGTGACAGAAAGAATGTTTTTTCATCAATCAAATTCCTTAATTAACCTTCCTTTTCAGGAACCAACCGAATATTTCATATTAACGGAATGGAAAACCGGCAACCGATATAACCAAGTCGATTTGCGGAACATATCCTATATAAATTTGACACTATTAACAAGAAATCAGGAATCCCAACGTGAATTTCAACCAATCAGAGATGATCTTAACAAAACTCTATATTAGGAAGGAATTATCTTGTTTGAGGAGCCGAGGTATTTTCACGGATATTTATAAATAACACGAACCTTATCATGTCGAATTTTTCCTGAAATTCCCGTTTCCCAGTGATAGTAAATTTGAGAAGAAAATTGTGGGTTGGCAACTTGGGCCGAAGTCTCATTATTGGAGTTCAAACCTGCTCATTTTTTTCTGTTAATTGGAAGGAAATATACAGGGTGTAAAAAGGATATGAATCTAATGAAGGTGAATCAACCTATGAGAAAATCGCCAGTAGATTAGCTCTGATGTAATGAACTAAGGTTTGATCCAAGCACTTATAATAATTATATAAGTTCGACAAAATTGTTTTAGAATTTGCATTTTTTTAGTAACAATAAAACAGCCATTTCGCTTCATTTAGTACGTATGTTCTAAGGAACAGCGTTCAATCGTTCTGCCCGACTGTCAGTAATTCTCGATTTTTCTCGAACGCTACGGTTGGGCAGTGAAAAATCCGATGTCACGATTGATTCTGCCCGGCTGGTGCCACGAGAACTTCAGAACCTAGAATGTAACGGTCAAGCCCGTTAAAGCCGGGCCCAGACGAGTGTAATCCGAACAGCGAATGCAATAAAATTTGATTAACGATTCAGCGAATAGTTTGAACGGCACTAGAGCTCAGCCCAGAATAATACATTCAAATGCATCGTTCGAGTTCAAAACCGAGTCCCGACGGAGCAGAAAGAACGCTGCCTCGAACCGTGAAACTTCCTGTGTTCATTGCATTCGCTGTTCGCATTACACTTATCTGGATCCTGCAGAAAATATTCATCAGGTTTCTATGAAATTTTGCACAGATCTCGAAGTCGATATTCTATAGAGGGTTATCAAATTTCAGTTTGATTTTAATTTCTGGAAATTTTGGGAAGAAATATGCCACATTTCGCTGTTTCTTAATCGTTCTCATTGATATTTTTGAAATCATTCAAAAAATAAATACAGATTCTACCTGCATGATAATGTTATTGAACATTCGAAAAAAAAATTAAAGTACTCGAATAACCCTGCAGTAAAACTTCTAAACGAACAGACAAACCTATGGAATTCCCTAATTTTCCAAATTATCCAGGAATGACTCTACGGAAGACATTTAAATACATTGTTGCACAACTTGAAATACTCCAGTATGAAAATGTAGTAGTTCTTCGAAACCTGTGTCACCTCAAAAGGACTAACTCAATCTACAAAATTCTTGGGAATCTATGTGAACGATAAACTGGGTTTTCACTCACATATGGCGAAAAAGTTGGATAGCTTGTGATAAATTATTGATTCCAAATTATCAGGTTTACTATCAGAAAAAGCAGATATCAATTCTACATAGCACTCCCTGTTACTTTGTCTCTGCTTCTTCAAAACTACCTTCAGCATTTTTGTTTCCAAGCGTGATGATCATGTTGAAAGTTAGAGTAGAAATTGGCATTGGCATTTGGCAATGTCTCTGAGAATTATTCTGACATTGCCGATATTTCACGAAAGCCAACTTGCATCAGTTTGAAGTAAAAAAAACTTGATAGAACTAAATCATGGCCAACCTGGATAGTTTATAAAAGTGAATGGAGTATGCTCGCTCCAAATTTGTTTCCAAGAGGTTGAGATGTGTACTCCCCTCCATCTGGATGAGATTAATGAACTACTCAGGAGCAATCTGAGCAGTCTGAGGTAATAAACGAACGACCCTATATTAACGCATAACCATCACAGAAAATAACCTCACTCTATGTACTGCAAACATCTGTGACTACACTAACTTCCGCATCGAACAGAGTGCAAGTTTACAATAAAACACACCGAACAGTATCAGTGGAGTTAATAGTGGAGTTAATGTAGTTAGTGTAGTTCATGCATTACAATCCCAGAGTAACAAACAACATAGAGGTAGCATACGTCATATTTAGAAGGCGAATGCTGTCCGCAACATGAGATAGAAAATTTGACCCTTTGACCGCAATCAAAACATACTTGTTAACAAACCAGTTACCAACCTGTGATACTATATTTCACTCAAATTCACTGGATTCTCCACAAACAACACACTTCTTACGTCCCATAGTGAATTAAAGTATTGTAATAATTCAAAAAATATTGAAGTAAACAGCTAAAAATATCTAAAAACTCGTTAGAAAATCACCAAAAAAACGGATGACAGATTGACCGACGGTATACTGTTATTGTGGCATCGTTGCCAAAGCTTGGATTACAGCAGGTAGATTACTGAAAAGGGAAAATATTCTTTTTACCACAAATTCTAAACTGAAGAAAAATATCGATCATGAAATGTTTTAATTTTCATATTCAACCGAGAATTATTGAAATTAATATTTTTTATTACATTTAATATACAATTACAATAAGATAATATCATTGCGCATTTCGAAATATCTCACAATCTGACTACTTGTCGACAAAAGGATGTTGCGGACACCCAAAAACTGCGCACAGTCCCTCTAGGTTATTTGTTATACTCTGAGCACGGAACAGTATCAGTGGAGATAATGTAGTTCATGCATTACAACGAACAATACAATTACAAACCTTATACCATCAAGTAAAATTTCAACTCAAACCAAACACTTCATAAAATATGTGCCATGAGCTCTCCGACTAATGCAGTACCACAGACCAACAAGACAAATCACTTCATCGTTTGCGGGAATCGCGTCTCTCCGACCTTGAGAAATATAACAGACATAACCACACTTTCTTCTTCCTCGAAACAGCTGTCAAACTGAATACTTGATTTTGGAATATCTGAAATCGAAATGTAAAAACGGATTTGTCGGGATTCAGGAATCACAAAATCAAAATCAGACTAAGATTTTTCGATGAAATCATTTGAAAAGCAAATTTCCAACACCAAAGCGAGTGTTTTGTCACACCTTAAACTCCTGTAGAAGAACTCGGTTGGAGTAAATGAAAATTTTGGAAAAATGTCATGGAAAACCCGTTCACCTTAATCAGAGAATCTTTGTAGTTTCACATCAAATGAGATTCATTTCAATATAAAATCAAACTATGAATAGACCAACTTTGTTCGATTCCAATCCTTGTGGTTGTGCAATCATATACAATTTTATTAGACATCCCATCGTTTTAATTGAATAATGGAGGTTGTAATGCTTTTACTTCAGTTGCGATTCCTTTATATTATATAAAATGAACATTATGAATGAGTCCACCTAAGTTCGATTCCAATTCTTGTCTTATAATTAAAACATGTAATGAGGACTGTCATCATAAAATAGAACCTCAAAGATGACTAAACAATTGATTTGGTTGTAAAAAACTGTTTGGATTATTTTCTAAAATGGAACAGTTACGAAATTATCCATCAATAAATAGGATGAAAAATTCATTTCAGTTTGTTTACATGTTTATAACCTCTTCAGGAAGTCCAAAAGCGGCGAGAGTGACGTAATCCTATTCCTGCAATCTGATTGGCACCCCAAACGCCTGCTAAAATTCTGATTAGCTCGATTCAGGGTCATATCTCCGTTGACATAGATTTCTTAAGTAAATGACGCGAGTGGTTTATCTGGTTGATCTGTGGCAGTACTCTGATGAATTAAAGCATATCAGTCGTTCCACATTACAAACATTACCACGCGAAATCTTTTTCATGTGGTATGTGTACGTACAATTGTACAAATTGTTCGTCGTTCAAATGAATTCTTCTGAAAAAGAGACACTTATTGCAGATACTTGAAATGACACCGTAAACCGCAATTAGCTTGAAGGATAAGTGTATAAAAACACTCCTTTTCACTCAGATCTCAACATCAATCAATGTTGGAGATTTCAACAGTTGATGAGGCAACGAACAGCACTTCGAAATGAATAAACAATAGTGCTATTCTGTTGCTTCAACCTCGTTTTACTTTTCTGAGAATGATCCAAACGAATGTTCGGAGCTGAAATGATTCGTGTATATTGTCTAAGACATTGATTCTCCATTCACAGAGCGTTATTATTTTTTTAAAATGCTCTGATCGCACACGATCAAACGATCTATCTATGAACTTCCTTGCAATTTTTCAAGAAGAGAAGATACAGTTTTTCTGTGTGACAAAAATCGATTAAACGAATCATAGACGTGGACTCAAAAGACCACCAATTTCCTGTCAGATAACTACGCAACGTTGTCGTCTCTACATGAAGGTCGTAGTAATTACGAATTTTTCGAAATGTGCGAATTTAAATGAATGAAAATAATGAATTTTAGGAAATATTATGTGCATTCACTAATTCTAAGGACCTGGCGAATGTTGAAGAAACTTTTTTCTCTGTTAACACTGAAAATATTTCTCGTATATAAACATGGTTGGAAGATTCACTTATGCTATTTTCTTGTACGAAAAATCATGAATCGAGTGTTGAAATTTTACTGAAGAATATTGGATAGAGTAGTTACTTTGTGATAGTGAAAAAAAATGAAAGTAATCGAATAACCCAGCAGTAAAACTTTTAAACGAACAGACAAACCTATGGAACTCCCTACTTTTCGAAATTCTCTTGAAATAGGTCTACAGCAGACATTAACACCTTGTTGCACAACTTTGAAATACTCCCACTATGAACATGTAGTAGTAGTAGTACAAAATCTGTGTCACCTTGAAAGAACTAACTCAATTTACAAAGTTCTTGGAATATATGTGAACCATATACTAGGTTCTCCCTCGAAAATGTTGGAATGCTTGTGATAAATTATTGATTCCAAATTATCAGGGTTGCTATCAGAAAAAGCAGATTTCAATTCTTCATAGCACTTTCTGATGATACTTCGTCTCTGCTTCTTCAATACTACCTTCGCCATTTTTAGTTTCCAAGCATGATGATTATTTTGAGATTGGGAGTAGAAAATGGCATTGGAATTTGGCAACAGCGCTGAGAATTATTTTGACATTGCCGATATTTCACGAGTGCCCATCTGTGTCAGTTTTAAGTCAAAAAACTTGATAGACCTAAATCATGTCCTAACGAGATAGTTTGTTCATAAAAATGAATGCAGTATACATTCAAGTTTCGTTTGCTTGTTCCATTCCATAGAAAGGGTAGTTACCAATTCGACTATTGACCCCTTCCGTTGCTGCTTGATCTTCAATAATAATTCCTCATGAAATATTGCACGAACTTTGAAGGTTTCAATTCGATAGGACCTGTATTTTGGAAAATATTGAGGAATCAATTCGAATAGCCCCATCCGTCTATGGCTAGCACTATTTATTTCAATAGAAACGATTAAGGGACAACAGGTTAAGAGCCTAATCACAAAGTTCGGATAATCCACTCTATGATACCGTAATTATACCTTTTCCCAAGTATTTCCAGAAATACAGGTCCAGTAAAAATCTAGTTCTCAGTTGAAAAATGCCCACTTGAGACTTCAAGCAAAATTTCATAGGAATTTCATTGATAGGTTTCTGATATTCCAACCTATAAAATGTTTGACACCTTCGTTGAAGGGATACGATCCTTACGAAATTTGCTACTTCAGAACTTTGAATATCTAACCTCAGTTGGCTAAGTATTTTTCGAATTATTGAGGAAACAAATTTCGGATGAGTAACTCTGATATTTCTTAACTGATTCTACTCAAAATCTTCTTCGACCGAGGTATTTAAAGTAGAGAATTATTCTAAGCTTTTACGCGCTTGTTCAGGGGAACAGCGCGTTATCCTTTCGTCACGATGTCTGTAATTTTCGAATTTTGAGCTGAAATTGGTCTCAAACGACTAGGTTGGACTCACTGATGAAGAATACGTGGTCAAAATTGATTCTGTTCGACCGGCCGTGTGCGCTGTAACTTTCGAACGGAGGGACCTAGAAACTTGAAATTTTCAGGTTAGGTTGAAATCCTAAATATCTCGGTTAGGTTCGTTAATGGGCCAAATCTGTCGAATTGTTTCCGTGCTACAGCCATTTGAAATATTGATTTTTCAATAACTCAAAAAATATTTATCTGATCGAAATGAAACTTGGTTGGAAAATGAACAGTGTCAATGAAAAGAATTATTCATGGAAAAATTTAAAAAAAAATTTTTTTTGGAAAATTTTCATATTTCATTGAAATTTCACTGAAATTTCGAAGTGCGAACAAGCGCGTAAAAGCTGCTGACTTCACGTCAGTGCTCTACTAGAATTTTTAAAACATTTGGTCGTTTCCTTTGGAAATGTGAGTCTTCACGATCGAATGAATATTATTTGATTATTTGGATTCTTCAACAGTGAGTCTTACATTTTTGAAAAATTACAGGCAGACATTTAAGAGAAATGATAACACTTTGTTCCTGAGAACAAGCGCAACAAAAAATAATTTCTCAAATAAATTCGTCGAGAAAATAAATTATGTAAATTACGTAGCGCTTTTAATAATGAACTATGATATATGGTGTTTAATATAAGATGAATGAAAGAGATTGCAGTGTCATGTTAACAAGGCAATATACGTTTCTTCGATGAACCTTCCATAGCTATCCTGTCATTCAATACATATCACATACCGTTAATTCAAATTAATTATAGCTTGATGGTAAAATGAGTCCAACTGTAACACCATAGTCTAGTTAATGGTTAAAGCAGTGTGCATAACCATTGTTCGCTCCATTTGACGACTGATAGATAATGAAATCCAGGTCATCGTTGCTCAAATGGCATGTTTACCTATTCGCTATGACACTTTCACTTCTAACTGTTGAAACTACCATATTCGATAATATTCGCGAAGTTTACTAGTTTTAGTCGTTCACGGCTAAAGGCATATGGGGAAAAGGTGTGAGAGATGATCTTGAGGGAGAATGCTTGCAGTTTTAGCTATATTCAATTTGATGCAGAAGTTTTTAGCTAGAAGCTATTCTTACACTTTTACCTATCAAAAATAATACCTCATCCTTCTGAGAGACAAAAAAAAATACAATGCACTCGATGTAACAAACCTTATGTTAACAAATACATACATAATTATAGCGTAGTAAATATATGGTAATTATATTATCCGTCTATCTGTTGGCATACTCAAAATGTTTGATTTTCGATTTTTTTCATCATTAACCAACAAGTTTCAAAATACTTCGTAAGAATCATTTTGTACACCCCGATGCCCAAGATGATCCTGAAGATCATGTTGCCCATATATTATGAATATAATTCCATAATATATTTTTTGAAACTCCCAATAAATGAAAGGTGTTTAAAATTGCGCGTTTTTTTTTAAGAATAAATAAAATATATATGGCGCACTGAATTCGTCTGGGTATTTTGACATTTAAGAAGTGTGATGTATGACATTAATAAAAATGGCTTTGTACACGATACAACAACGCCTTGTGTGTTTCTAGAAAATTACGTGAATTTTATGGTTTACATAATCGTCCATCTCAAAGCACTATTGGTCGAATTATTAAAAAGTTTCAAGAGACCGGTTCGTTGGAAGATCAAAAAAGTGAAAAATACATTCTGAGCGGTCGTTCACAAGAAAATATTGATTTGGTTCGTGAAAGTGTTGCTGAAGAACCTGGAATGTCCATAAGACGACGTTCACAACGAGTTGGACTTAGTGGGTCCACAACATGGCGTATTTTACACAAGAATTTAGCTTTGAAAGCATATAAGGTTCAAATAACACAGAAACTGAAGCCATCATATCATTTAAAACGTCGTTCATTTGTCAATTTCATCACTGAACAACCAGCTGATTCTTTTTAAAAAATCATGTTTTCCAATGAGGCACATTTTCAACTTGGTGGCTTCGTTAAGAAACAAAATTGTCGTATCTGGGGTGAGGAAAATTCACGAATTATTCATGAGAAACCTAAGCATCCGAAACGAGTCACTGTTTGGTGTACATTATGGCCTGGTGGTGTAATTGGACTTTACTTCCTTGCAATGCTGCTGCTGAAGCTGTAACTGTCAATGGTGATCGACACCGTCAGATGATAATCGAATTTTTGTGGCCTGAATTAATGAATATTGATCTAGAGGACATTTAGTTTCAACAGGATGGCACTACACCTCACTTTGTAAATGACACAATTGATTTATTGAGACAAAAATTTCCTAGACGAATAATCTCCAGAAACGGTGATGTCAATTGGCCACCAAGATCATGCGGTTTGACACCGATGGACTATTTTCTTTGGGGTTATGTGAAAGGCCTGTTCTATAAGAATAATCCACAATCGATTTCTGAACTAAAGGATGAAATTACTCGTGTCATTTGTGAGATAGAGCCTCAATTATGTCAAAATGTCATTGAAAATTTTAACAAGAGAGCTGCAAGAGGAGGTCATTGACGGTTATTATTTTTCGTATATAGATGTCATAACTGATACTTCAGTTACCAATAAAAAGTTTTTGAAAACAAATGCAAAATAGTGTTGTGTTTTATCTATTCTTAAAAAAAACGCGCAATTTGAAATACCCTTTATATTGTGTTTGATATAGAATATAGATATATTGGAACGAAGAATGAATATACCGTCACACAAGAAAGATATATTGCTGCAACTAATGACTATATTAACTCGACAAAATATACATATTTGCAAGCATAGTTTTGTCCCAAACGGCGCCTCATATTCCTAACCTCTCATTTCGTATCTTTCGTGTACAATTTTGTTGCCTTCCATATTTCACGATGTTAATTACTCTTCATACATCCGTCGCATCTAAATTGCTCTTGATAACTCTCAACACTTCCTTCTCACCATTGTTTATTGTTACATTCGTGCCATGAAACGTGCTCGAAAAAATAAAATGTGACACATTTCTCCAACACAGTTCAATGACGTTTAGATGAGGCTTTACTTCGAAAGTAAGCGAAAGATTGTTGTTTTACTATTAGAGTAAATGCTCTGGTGAATAAATAATTAAACATTTATACTGAAGGAAAGAAGAATTATTCAATCGAGAAGGAAATTCATTATGGAAGCAAATTGTTGTAATTTACCTTGATCGATGGTGAACCAATGAGCCATGAGTTTTTAAGAAGAGAGTGGAAATTGCAAATAGTTTTTCATTGTACAGGGTGGATAAAAGTCGTTGTCTACTGAAGGGATCTCGAGAACTAAAGCAGCTAGAAGAAAACTGATAACACATTTTCGAGCTCTTTTTTCCTGACTAATCCGAATCTGAAAACAGATCCAGCTTATCGCGCATAGAACTTGAGTAATGAGCGAAAACTGAGAAATTGTCATTTTCGATAATGCTGAATAACTCGCTTGTTTGAATTCGTATTCAAAATCTGTTGATACATTCTACAGGCACTTTTTTAGGACTAATTCAAATATAATATGACTGAATTTTTTAATCCAACCATTTTCGAGAAATAAGAAAGATTTTGAATTTTTCAAATGTAAACTATAGTCGAAAGTTCTCTTAACTTGCTGCAAAATTTTTGCTGATTTCAAAAATGTATCATATGTCCCTATTTACATGAATATAACATGAGAAAAAGTTCAATACTTTTTTCCCGCTTTTCTATTCATTGTTGAATTATTATAAGTAGGCTGGCGTTTCCATAGCGACCATAGAATATGTATTATTATATATGTCGTTCTGATATATAGACTTCCCTTGCAACTAAGCTATTTCCATTCGCTTGAATATAGCATACCAACATATCGAATTTTTCGTAATTGGGAATATTACGGGCCATTAGGGATAATAAACAGAATTTCTATTGCTAATCTTAAGAACTATGACAAATTAACCATTGAAATATTTATTCAGCAATCGCTGATTCCAATCATAGAGGCGCAAGTTCTCACAAAGATAATGCATATTCAATAGTCGCTATGGCAACGTCAGCCTACTCATAATTCAACAGTGAATAGAAAAGCAAGAAAAAAGTATTGAATTTTTTCTCATTTAATATTCATGTAAATAGTAACATATGAAACATTTTTGAAATCCGCAAAAATTTTGTACCAAGATAAGAGAACTTTCGACTATAGTTTATATTTGAAAAATTCAAAATCCTTCTCATTTCTCGAAAATGGCTGTATTAAAAATTCAGTCATATTATATTTGAATTAGTCCTAAAAAAGTGCCTGTAGAATGTATCAACAGATTTCCAATACGAGTTCAAACAAAGGAGTTATTCAGCATTATTGAAAATGACAATTTCTCAGTTTTCGCTCATAACTTAAAGTCTATGCGCGATAAGCTGGATCTGTTTTCAGATTCGTATTAGTCGAAAAAAAAGAGCTCGAAATTGTGTTATCAGTTTTCTTCTAGCTGCTATAGTTCTCGAGATCCCTTCAGTAGACAACGAATTTTGCCCACCCTGTACACTTACCATCTAACAAAGACACCTAATGTGGAACTAATATTTTTTTGCGCGCTATCGTTTTGTCCAAATATCTGTAATTATCGAATTTTGAACCGAAAATGGTCTCAAACGACTAGGTTGGACCACACTGATGACGAATCCGGTGTCAAAAACGATTCTGTCCGGCCGGCCTTCCGTTCCTTTACACAATAACGGTCGTACGAAGAATCTTATCGACCTGAAACTTTCAGGGAAACTTTGAGGGGCAAAATGCAACGGTTAAGTTCGATAATGGGCAAAATTACCCAAACGGTTAGTCTTTTAAATTTTTAACGTTAATTTGGCGATAACTCGGGAACTACAGAAACGATTGGATCGAAACTTCGCAGTTAGTTGGAGTATAACAACCTGCAACTTTTCCAATTTTGTTGAGATCATACTATCGGTAAATTTTGAAAAAATTTTTTTCGAAAAGATATTTTTTTTGCGAACTGTTCATCACATTTTGAAAAAAAAATCATCGCATACTCTGAGCTCCATATTTCACAGCAGGGTACCGAATTTCAATTCGATACGGCTATTAGTTTTGGAATTATTGGGAAAAAAAATGTAAAATTTCGTGGTTTCCTTCTCGATATCGTTGTTTTTTACGGTATAACTCAAGAAAAACTGATTCAATCATGATGAAACTTTGCAGTTGGTTTGTAAATGCTGAAAGACAACTTTGTGCAGAATTTCGTGATGATCGTGTCATTAGAACGATTCTAAAAAAAATTTCTGTGATTTTCTCATCATATTATCCTCATTAAATTCTGTATGAAATTTCGATCTCTCATATTTCGATAAACTAATGGATTTCAAGTCGATCTTATCTGTATTTTGGATATATTGGGATAATGAAATTTTGGATGGGTATAATATATCTGCGGAACCATTGGATGGATTTCAGCCATTCACGAATTCGTCCTTCGTAATTAAAGTCCAAATCTTCTCTACAAATATCGAGTTTCTAAGTTGTTTCTTTCGGATGGTATATATTATTAACGGTAAACACAATAATTTCTGGAAGAAACGACATGAAAACTCGATATTTGTAGAGTAGGTTTGGGGCTTAATTACGAAGGTCGAATTTGTGTATGGGTAAAATCCGCCCAATGATTCCGTAGACATATTTCAATATCACTACAGCCAATTTCTAATCCTATTATATTCATTTGGATTGTAAATTAAACAACTAAGAAACATTGAACTCAATATGTGAGATTTCACTTCTATTGAATCGTACATAGCAATGCCAAAGAAAGACAGGATTTGATTGATAACAACTCAACCGTTGACAAATGGCTGCCAACATGGGAAAACAAATCAGTCACTGGCGCCGCTGCTGAGGTGCAATTTCAGGTGTTAACGAACTCAAGATCCAAACTTTCTATTTCACGATATTTAACTCTAAAATCCCAATCCGTGTCACGAATGAAAAGAATCATTACAAGCGTTATTGAAGTTGGAAGTGAATTTTATATCTTCCAATACAATCCTGAAAATTTCCCAGTCATGCAAGATATCCCAGTTGATGGTGGTCATAAAATGTTCCACTAATAAAATGAATTGTCATATTGCCTAATCAATGATTAATTATGGTTATTTCATACTAAAGATGAGTACGTGTGGGTACAGGAGAAATTAGTTTTTTATAACTCCGAAAGCCTGTTTTATTTTCATTCCTTTTCTTTTCTTCAATACCATGAACTAATTTTTCTTTTCGAAGATTTATGTATATAATGAATATTTCTCATACTACAGTTCTGGCTCAATTTCATTGCAATCTTTTTTTCAATTATCGAACTAAATCATAATTTCTTTTATAATAATAACTTTTTGATATGCTTACACTATTTATTCTTTCTTCTACTACTGCAGAAATATAAGGTGTTTTTTAATTATATGATATTTGAGAGGGCGATTGGAGGATTTAAGGGAGGATTGGAGGGTGAAAAAATCCGACAAATATATGAACGCTTCCATCCAAAATGTATCTCATTTTAAATTTTTCCTCGGCTCAGAATAAGTAAGATCTAAATTCCAAGGAAAAACTGATAAATTCCTAAAGGACAAACACGAGGAAACAATAGAATTGATATCATTTTCCCAACGACAAAGAACCTATTCTGTAGTACGCGCTATTGTTCTCTCGAGTTGAATTTTCACACACATTATCAACAATTAATCAACAATTAACAAAGGCCTTAGTGTGACAAGGAGAATGATTATATTGTTGCAGCAAAAATCAAACATGAAAACTGAAGCAGAAAACTATTCAGGATTGGGATATAGTGAATAATTTTCAAACGAAAAGGGAAATATTTCAGATAATTGCCTTGATTGGGACAAAATGCATCTGATACTATTTTGTTTGTTGAAATTTGTATGAACGTTTTTGCAGATTTTGTTAAATCTTGATATTTGCAATTCGTATATACTGTGTTTTGTGAAAATGATTTGTGTAATCAAAAAACTGAAGCTTTTGATATTGAAAGTCAATGAGAATGAAAACAAATTCAAGAAAATTGATTACAGCGCGTAAATGTTGTCTTATAGATAGATGACCACAACCAACAAACCTAATAAACAGGGTGATTCATGATGATCCGCCGAAAAAAATGTTTGGTTCATTGGTTACGAATATGGGCAGTTGCTGAGGAAATGCGAAATAACAGGCAAAATATTCGGAAAGCGAGGTTGAATTTATTGAAGCACAGCAGTTAGTTATGAATATTCTGTAATAAAATATTCAGTAAATGTCACTAATTGCTTTCAAGATTTTTGTTTCAACCAAAAAATGAATTTAGTTAATTCAGTCAAACAATATTTATTCGTAATTTATGTTCGGTCGAAAATGAAAAAACTTTCTTACGAAT
Source organism: Myrrha octodecimguttata (assembly GCA_958510865.1). Taxonomy (NCBI): domain Eukaryota; kingdom Metazoa; phylum Arthropoda; class Insecta; order Coleoptera; family Coccinellidae; genus Myrrha; species Myrrha octodecimguttata. The sequence continues at coordinate 86,063,549 of OY294056.1, forward strand.
TTATCTTCGATTTTTTTGTTGAAACAATTTAGGTGTTCTATCCAAATTGAAGAGCGATTATTGTAGCATTTTTCCTTGGCTTTCCGAATCAAATAACAGTTTTTCAATCAAGCGGTCAGAAAATGAAATTTTTACAGCAAATGACATAGGATCACAATATTTCCATCCCGGCCCTGGATTTGAATTAACCCAGAATTAAATATTGACAAGCTCTTATAAAGGAATATTATTATCAAATTTCATTGGAATAACTCTAAGCGTTTCAGAAATATAGCTTATCAAAGATTTATACCAAACATACAAAGCAGCCTGTATCTTCGTAACCAATGAACCAAAAAATTTTTTTTCGGCCGATTTTGACTCGCCTGGAAGTACCCTATGCGCCATTGACTTATGTAAGGGTTACCCATGGATCACCTTGTATATCTATTTCATTAATATCTTGAGTAGAATGTTTATAATTTCACTTATGGAAGTGTTCTTAATGATTATATCTATTTATTTCCAATTTGAATTTCTACTCCTTTTTAATTTTCTTTTAGCAACCTCATTTCTTTCGAAAATTTGTGATTTTCATCTGAAAATTATCTCAAGATTTCTCATCAGAACTTCTTAAGAATTCATGGTAACATTCAATTTTGTCTGGCACAACGTCAAAACGTGACGATAAAGTGATTCCAAAATATTTCTTGAAATACAAATTCGATGAAGTAGCAAGAAAGAAGCTAAACTATGTGTTCAATTGCTGAATACAAGTATCTGCAATTCACTGTATTTGATATGATTCTAAATAGCTGGTAACTAAACCCTCAACAAATGATATGCCGAAGAAAGTTTCGGAACCCAGGTTTCCTTCGTCAAGAGACAAATCTTTGACATTGCATCGGAAAGTATTTGTAGATTAGTACCATCAGTTTAATCAGTTTCCTGTGCATTGCAATGAGGATTACCATACTCAACAAGCGAAGGCTTGGGTGAACTTCCTAGTACAAAATATGATACTGCAATAAATAATGTTCGTGAATTACTGGTACAGACATCTTTTATTACAGCTTACGATATTTCTTCTCTTCTAATATACCACCTATTCTGAACATGTCGGTGCATCCTCATTATTTTATGCATCAGAGTGACGTTTCCTAGTTGGAAAGTTAGTGAAAGTGAGGATGCACGTTCCGATTTTGCATATGCCTTGAGAAATCTGCAGAGATGCGATCATGGCTTTCAGACGAATCGTAACTAATTACGAGAAGAATGAATGTTACGTTTATGGTGACTACGATCTGATTTTTGTAAGAATGAGAAATACTTCCTTATCAAAAGATATCACAATAATGAAAATTGTCATTTCCTTGTATTATTTCGATTAAAAAACCGAGAAAAGTACTGACGTGAGGTCAGGAGCTTTTAAACTCAATCAAAGGACACAAGTGTTGTTGATTTCTACTTTATTATAAACACATGACGCGTTTCACTACATTGTAGTTTCATCAGATGCTGAGTTGCAACTGTCTCAAAAAGTGTGTTACAGTTTTACATAAACCAATACAAGTACAGAGATATTTCCAACGGGTCAATCATGGAAAAACCAAACCGGGCTCCTAGCTGATTAGGTTTAACAATGGTGAATTTGACAGTTCCGTCTGGTCGTTTGATAAATTCCCAGAATTTCTTAAACGGTTTATCTCTAGAGCCTCCAATAAATTTAACTTCCGCCCTTTGTTCTCTATGTGTAGAATCTTGAAATTTTCGTCGAATTCGTGTTTTTCTATTATTAAATGTTCGGCGTACGCCGAGTTTAATTTATTTTTCAAAAAAGAACTTCTGTGCTCTCTCATTGTGGTGTTGAATGATCTACCCGTTTGACCTATGTAAGTTTTAGGACATGAGCCACAGGAAAGTTGATAAACTCCTGATAGGTTGAATTTCAGAATTTTAGGTTTAAAGTTTTTGAAGATTCTACCCAAAGAGTTTGTGGTTTTGAAAGCTATGTTGATATCAGATTTTCTCAGAAATTTCTTAATTTTAAGTGATGGGTTTCCGAAAAAGGGTTAAAGATTTGAATGTTGTTTTGATTTTCGACTTTGGGTATGCTTCCGAGATAGCATTTATATATTGTTTCTTATTGATTATGTTATCGATCATTGAAGGTGAAAAACCGTTATTGGATGCTATTTGTTTAATTAGATTCAATTCGTAATCGAAGTTCTTTTGAGATAGAGGGATTGATAATAATCGGTGTGTCATACTATGTATGCGGATAATTTGTGTTGAATTGGATGGAAAGAATCTTTTGGGATAGTTATATCTGTATGAGATGGTTTATGAAAGATGGAAAACAGGAGCATTAACGCACTTGTTAACAATCGAAGCCATTTCCTCAAGACATTTCGCATGAACTCTCAGACCGTCGATTTTCAACCAAGTGCAGAATTTCGATTCGGTCATATCTGCATTATTGGTAATGTGAGGAAAATAAAATTTCGAATGGATATATCTACGAAATTATTGAAGGGATTTTGAGTTTTCATGAATTCGAACTTCTCAATCAACCCCCAAACCTGCTATGAAAATATGCAGTCTCTTATAGTCGTTATTTTCGGATGTTATTCTGGTTAATACGACATATTTTTTCTCTTATATCTCCGGAAATGAACATCAGATCAAATTGAAATTTAAAAAACTGTTGTAGAATACTATCTGCAAGGTTTGTGTCGAATTTCATCGAAATCTGGTCAATAAATCAGAAAAATGTTTTTTTTTCGATAAAGATGAGGATAATTTTAGAAAAAAAAATTTCGTAGTTGCTCGTTGATATTCTCCAAATTATTACGAAGTTTCGATGTGATAGCATTCATACTTCCTGACATATTGAGAAAATAACCTCAGAATTTCAAACAGCGGAATTTGACATTAATTTTTTATATATCTGAGGAAGTAAATATTGTATTGAATTGAATTTGAAACATCGTTGTTGAATATTGATTTTATGGTTTGTTTCAAAATTCGTAAAGATCTGGTCAATATTTTCCGAGAAAAAAAAAATTGCAAAAAAATTTGAAACATTTTGGAATAAACATTTTTTTGAATTTAGAAAGGATGGATCAGCACGAAATTCTGCAATAAGTTTCGTCTTGGTATTTTTCATATAATTCCGAAGTTTCGATATGTACTTCTTGAGATATTGAGGACATAATGTCAAAATTTCAAACTACAACGAAATTTTACAATTTTTTCCATATATCTCCATAAGTAAATATCGTATCGAATTGAAACTTGAAACATTTTAGTTGAAGAATGATTCTAAGGTTCATGCCGGATTTTGTTGGAATTTGATCAACATTTACCGAGAAAAAAAAAATTTCAACAAAAATTTTTTTAAAATTTTCTAACAACGGGATCTATACAGAATTCCACATTGAATTGCGTGTTGGTATGCAAGAACTAATCACACAGTTTTGATCCGATCGAATCAGTACTTCATGAGATATCGAGGAATTAACCTCAAATTTCATATAGGCATAACTCGAAAACTGTTTGGCCGATTATGCCTACTAAAGAAATCAACCGAGATATTTAAGATCGACACCTATCCTAAAAATTTCAAGATTCTAGGTTCTTTCTTTCAAAAGTTAGAGCACACATGGAAGGTCGGACGGACAGAATCGAATTTGAGCACAGATTCTTCATCAGTGAGTCCAACCTAGTCGTTTGAGACAAATTTCAGCTCAAAATTCGAAAATTACAGATATTGTGACGAAACGATAACGCGCTGTTTCCAAGAACAAGCTCGTAAAAATAAGTTCATTCGCTTAAACTTGAATTGTTTGGTAATTTCTTTCGGTCGAGCGCCCGAACGCTGTTAAATTTTTTTTTAAGGAAACAAAAATTTGTTTCATATTTTCAAGCTACTATAGTATAGTGCATTATAAAAACGTGATAACGACAAAAGGTGATAAGGCTCCAGAAAGAAGATCACCCTGTTGATTTCCAATGTCATATACGATTCAAGTCCTAACCTCTTTTCCAAATTTCCATGCTTGATATCTGATAGTGAATGATAGTTCATTCAGATTTCTTCATATTCAATATTAAGTTCATTATAATTCATAATTATAATCAATGAAAAACTTCATTCGAAATGGCAACTTTTGTTGCAGAGAGTTGAACCAGAAAGTAATTTCCTGTGGTCGTCAATCTGATATTCAATAAATAATGATAATGAATAGATATGCACCATTGTTCTTTTATGTCTGTACCAAATTTCATAGAAATCATTTATGTAAATAAATTCCCGAAAAAATATTTTTCTTCTCGAAATAATTTTTTTAAATATCCTCCGAAAATTCGCATAAAGCAGCAAGTCAGTATTCTCCAACTAGTTAAGAAGTAGCCATGTGATCGCATCAGTATCTCTTGAGATATCGAGAACATATCCTCAAAATGTCAAATGCCCAATACTCCGAAACCAGTTGGCCGATTTTGTCGTTCAACGAATTCAATCGAAATATTCAGTAGTCATAACTATTCTGAAAATTTCCCATCTTCCAAAGATCGATAATTGTTAGAAATCTAACAAAATATCGGGAATGAATTGAAGAACTTGTGACATATAGATTCAAAACGAATCCTACCAATTTTATGGTTTTAACCTTCAATCGATAGAAATTGCCGCTAATTAGCGTTAATGAAAAAAAAAATTGAAAACTGCTTCGAATTTTCACATCAATGTGTGAAGAATCACCAATTATTTCATGTCTTGTTAATGTTATTCCACACTTCTCAATAGGTTCTATATTTGCAGTCATTAATTTCATCAGAAAATCTCTCAAGCAGAACAGGAAACGAGACCTTGAAGTCGAACGTATTATAATATTCCGTTTGTGATGTTAGTAATATAAGGAACAGAGGCCACCTCATTAAATTACGTTCTAGAAGAAACTACAATCAGCCGTGATCATATCGCCAACTTGTACCTGGTACCTGGAGAGAGATACATAAGTATAAGTAGGAGTAACTGCCTACGTGTACAGTCCACTTAAACTGTAGAAAATCTATACTAACAATATTTACATTGTTGTCAAAATGAAAGGAGAAAACTTTTCTGAGTAATATCACTTGCAAATAGAAAAGTCGACCAAGGTGGTTTTTATTTTCTATAAAAAATTGAACTGCTGGAAGGAAATTTTAAAGTTTGAAGCAAAAGGTTTCATAATTGAAAAAAAATTTGAAATGCAATGTCGTGAGGTCAGCAGCTTTCACGTGCTTACTTGAATTCATGACTGCAGCAAGGTTTAATATGTTTTCTTCCATTATTCGTCTGTGATTAACTCCACAGAAATCTGATCTTTAGTCGAAAAAAATAAATGGAAAATTTTGCAAACCAATTTTTCCAACCTCTATATTTTAGTTTATATGCTGAAAATATTAGATGTCAAATTCTAGAAAAGCTGTGACGAGAAGTAAGCTTCTGCGGGTAATATGAAATTCATGGGTGAAAAACATTGTTGATTTATTAAAATTGTTCTGATAACCCGATCACCACGAAATTCTGTACGAAATTGTGCATCAGCATTTGCAAAGTAGTTTCTAAGTTCCGTTATGATCGAATCAGTTTTTTTTTTGAGTTATTTTGGAAATATCAGCGATACCGAAAAAAAACCACGAAATTTGACAATTATTTCCGAAAACTGGAATTAAATCTAATTGAAATTTCATAAACTGTTATGAAATATTGACCCCAAGGTCTCTGCAAAGCCACATTAAAATCTGATGAATAGTTTCTGGACAAAATGTTTTCAACCTGATTTTTCATCATTGATATTATTTGATAAAATCAAATAATAAACTTTTGTGATCGATCAACGAAAAAAAATTTTTAACCCCCCCTGAAAATTTCACAGTTTACACTTTGAAGTATGTAGATTTGAATGAACTAATAAAAAAAATTCGGTCCGTCCGATGTCCCTTGTCTGGGGTCTTTTTCTGAAAGTACTGAACCGAAATCCGTGAAACTTGGTGGAAAATCGTGTGTCGCTGGAGATTGATTCTCCAAGATTTTCAGCAGGATTGGTGTACCCTAAGGAATCAAAACTGGGGGTAGAAGGGAAAAAATTATTTCTCGAAAACTTACCACCGAATTTTCATGAAACTCTCAATTTAATTACTGATATATAAGTTTTATTTAAGATATTAACGGCATTGGGTTATTTAACTATGAGAAAATAATAAACCCTTGTGTACAATTTGCAGCGTTTTTCGTTTGCTCTTCCACTTCAGGAATATCATTTAGTAGCCGGAGATTTCTCTTCAAAGTTCAATCTTTATTATCTGCAGTTGAAGGTCTGAATCTAAAAACTACCATTAAAGTAAGAACACGTTTTCCTGAAGTAACAATACAAGGATTCCTAGAGCTATTAAATCATAGCATTCTCTCAGCACTAATCTTCCCGAGCATCGTCGACCTGAATTGAGGTTAAGTTTCGCAATTTCTACTACCAGTGGTCTCAAAATGATTATTAAAATTTAACAAGTTCCACCTTGCCAAATTTGCATTTCGATGCATCTTACGTCATCGAAGAAGCAGACCAAAACCTCTCCAGAATAATATTTATGGATATTTCGGATCGATCACCGAATGAGTAACTCATTTTAATTTCAAATTAGGTGGAATCTTGTTTTATTTACGAATAATGTTTATTTGATTCGAGCTATTTTCGTTCAAGGTGGAATATCTTTCGATGAATTTGATGCATTTACCGAAAAGGTGATCTTGGAATTTTGGATACATACATACCTTTTAGAAGTAGCATTAAATTCTTTGGTATATCAAAAAAAAACCAGTATTGGCAGAGGAAAAAATATTTTGTTTTGAAAGGAATTTCGAATTTACTTTTTTTTTTAATTACTGACAATACGATCTGAACAAAATTTTGCAGAAAGTGGCGCGTCGTTATGGTTCAACTAACTGCGGCAGTAGTTCCTGAAATATCAGGAAATTAATCTCAAACTATCGAATTGAAGGTTAATGTGGAGATGCGCCGCAATTTGACAGGTATTGTCTAAGATATGCAATTTTTCAAAAAAAAAAATCTGAAAAACGTGTTTTAAATTATTTCGGCGGAATAATCCTCTCGAAATTCCTCACGAGTTTGGGCGCCAGCATTCAACAAGAAATCACCAAGTTTCAATTTGATCGTATCAGTATTTCTCTAGAGGATTGGGAAAATATCCCCAAAATTTTCAATGAGTATAACTACTAAATTGTTGGACATATATTGCGCAATAACAAACTCAATGTCAACCGCAGCTAACCTGGAAATTCGAAGTCCTCTTCTGAATTTGTCCAATAGTTATTTCAGTGCTAGGCCAACTGAATTGAATTTAACCAATATTGAGTCAAACTTTGAAAATAGCATGGTCAAAGAATATCGTTTTATGTGACCTGGAACGAGAGCGTACAAAAACGTTTATGTGAGAATTTTCAGAATGATCTAGTCTCTTTAATAAACTCATGCAACCATTAAAGATACAAATTTTTCTGTAATACCTTCACATAACATCTTTCTATATTCATATCCTACTAGATACTTTACTTATCTTCGATTTACCACTTGAATGGCAAGTTCCATTAACAGATCAAATGGCATAATATAACGATTGAAGTAAAAACTCAGGAAAACGGTAACATAATGAAATACAAAACAAAAGTAATACTAGATACAGTGTTTCATCTTCTTTCTTTCGACTTAAGGCGCAAACTGATGGACGCGTTTGTCGCTCAAGCGATGACATTTGAGTTGTCAGATGGTCTCCCGCCAAAATCGCGCGATTCTTTTTTTGTAGTTGAATAATTTCAACTTCAAGAAAATGGCGGGATATTCAAAACATTCAAGAGGTTGTTCATACTCGACAGTCATGATTATAGGCACTTGTTAACAAAATAAGCTCTTATAAGGTTAAATACAATGGATGAGGAATTATAAGTATATTGAAAAGTATTTTTTCAACTATTGCCTTAGAAGAATTATTATGATTATTAATTCAATCCTCCGAAAAATATAGTTATAAAACCAATTACTATACTTGTTGAAGAACCAGATCCACGCGGAAATAAATTCATACAATTTAAAATGTGACATTTCCTTAACAATCGCGCGTTTTCGTAATGACAGATGTCAGCCACAAATAACTGACATTGGGCAAAAAAATCGCGCGATTTTTAGTTTTCGACGCGTCCATGAGTACGAGCCTTTAAAATCATCAGTAGAATTTATATTCCACGATATATGTCAAAATCTTACCACGTGTCTTCAACAACACTTCACTACAAAGGAACTAAGTTGATTTAGACCTACTGGCAAGTTTGTCAAATTGTGCATGGAACAATGCGACAAGTTTCACACCTTTTTTTCCTTGATAATTGAAATACGATAAAAAACACTTTTAAAAAATCTTTATAACTTCAAAAATGGAATAACAGTTGAAATTGGTAAGATTTTGACATATAATATAGAATAAATGCTACTGATGGTTTTGAATCAAATATAGAAGATGAAACACTGTGTTTAGTATTACTTTCAGATTGTTCTTCATTGTGTAACCGTTTCTCAAGTTTTTCTATTTCAATCAATATCGATTTTAATAATTTTTAATTTTTGTATCAAAAACCTTTATCAAGAAGGCTCGTTCGAATTTAATGATAAGCTTATGTTTCGAATTTCCTAATAGAATATTTTTTATTGAATATATAAAATTATTTTTTTATTTTCAGGCATACGTCAAGCATGTGTACGCCTCTGTTCAGGTGGCTAAAATCGTCGCCGTCACTGTAGTGATGTGCTCAGTCATTATTGGATTTTTCCTGTTGGCCTCAGCGTACATCACTGCGAACGCTTCCTGCAAACAGTTGGAACAAGAGATAGAACTTTTAGGGGAGATGGCCGATCGATTCCAACCCCCTCTACAACCCGAAGCTCTTATACAGGTGAGAGGAAATTGAGGATAAAGAGAACGGTTCATGACAAACTAAGAAATCGAATTACTTACGAACTCGGAGATATCGTTCGAACCTTGCTGAAATTGAATTTGGAATTTTTCATTTCAGAGTTGCGCTTGTAGGGCTCTAAGGGAAAGGATTAGTTTCCAAGTGAATTTTTCAATGCATATAATGATTTAATGGAACTGACTCAACAATATCTCGATATTACAATTCACGTAGGCTGTACATAAAACTTTTTGAAACCGAAGTTTTTTTTCTGATTAATAAGAATCTGCAACTCCCATTTTATTCCGTTTCTTGGAAGCAAAGAGCAAAGAGTTCGAAATATTCACTTTTAAAGTTTCCCATTTGAAATCAGAAATGGAGGTTATAGTGATGGAATTATATCTTTTTTGTATTCAGCGACCTCTTAAATCCAAATATGAATACCAAATTCGAATTTTTGGCATTTTTCATTTCAAAGTTTGATTATATATCCGGGAAATAGAATCTGAGGTTTGAACGGCCTACGCCAATGGATTGGTGTTCCAATACTTATTCTTGCTGAAATTAATGATTGAATGAATCTACCACGAAATCCTTCCTTCAATGAAATTCTTGTTGGTTCCATTCTCTCGAAAAAAAGCGAAATTTTGCGTTTTGGGATCTAGAGTTCTCTTAAAATTTCGAAAAAAATCGAGAATTCAGATTTAGATTTAGGTTGACAAAATCGCACAGACTTACTGGTAACTCCTCCTTAATTTTGTTGGATATCAGAGTTTGAAATTTTCATATGTGGAATTCTTTATTTGGCAGGTGAAAATCTAAATAAATATTGAATTTGAAGGACTTACAGTTGGCGACGATGAGAGAAGACGAAACGAACTCCTACTCAAGTAGATAGGAAAATTTACTGGTTTTTCGCACTTAAAGAACATTTTGAATATTAATAAGATAGTGATAAATTCATTCAGCTTAAACCGGGTGTATTCATCACTACCATTTTGAGATAGTGGATAGAGGATAAAATCTATGGATAATTTCTGTCTCTCTCTAGGGTTAACCGATTTTGTGTTGTTATTTCACAGTCCATTTCTCTATGCTTATGGGATTCACATAGCATTATCCTCCGATCAACATGTTGATATTCTGTTGTGTCGCTGAAAATTATGAAATGGAACAGAAATACTTTGATCATAATAATCACCACGAGAGGAGTTGTGTGAAATCCGCTTCAAAATCCCGTATTTTTCTGTGATTCTAATCACAGAATTTCTTGGGGTCCATTTATATTGACATAGAGACATGACGTGCCCCCAAATCTGTAGAATGGACATAGAAACATGCACAACCTCAAAAAGTTGGTTCTTCCTAGAAAGAAAAAAATCTGCCCCATAGAAAAGTGTGATGATTGTGAAATAAGTCATCCTCTATCTTCTTCTGTCTTCTTGGCGGGGTTGATAGTGTCGAATCTCTCTCGCTTTTCATCCCAAAAGTTGAAGGAAAGGCTCGGTCTATGTCTCTATATGTCTATGCTCCCATTAACATTCATAGATTCAGTGGCCTTGAAATAGGTCTATCACGTTTTTGCAACTAAAACTGATAGAGTGAATTAATGTCGTCCAGCACAAAATAATTCGGAAACGTAATTCCATCAACGACTCTATGGTTCGGTTCAGTTACATCAGTACGTTATTACTACGACGTTTATGTAAAGTGGACAACGTCGCGTTGTTTACATACTGGAAAATGACGACAACCTAACATTTTCGAAATATACTCGGTGGAATGTGTCAAAATGCCATGGCCTACCTCTCAAATAGAAGGATGAATAATCGGGATGACAGCTTTAATTTCTCTCTCCTCTTCCTATCATCTTTGATGAGAGGGAATTCATTTCGGACCGCTGGTGAGAGAATGACAAAGAATAATTCAAAGCCAATGGGGGTTTTTCCTGAATTTGGGTTATTACTGCAGATGCAAATTTGAACATAATTATTATGGGTTTGATTCATCATTTTCCCAAATTACCTTCAGAAAGTATTCAAAATCAAGTTTCGAAATTGGGGTTTGGGATTTGCCAGGCATGCACGAAGTGACAACGGTGTTTAGTAGAATAGCTTCTTCTGCTATAGAATAATGAAATATTTATTCCTATTCTGTGGTACACACGTGTTCTTTGTAAATATAAACAAACAATTTCCGTTTGCGTTTTGTCAGTAATATGACAGTATGGCAGTCTGCGCTCTTCTTTTTCTATTCCTTGGTCGTTGTCTTCTACTCTAACCAGATTGAAGTATAGCTATCTCTGTTTTCCCAAGCAAAGTAACACATTTGACGTCCTTTTCTTTTCGAGAAAGCTGAATTCGACGTTGCCATATCGTGCACTCATGACAAATCCCTTTGAATGCAAATCCCCATTTTTATTTTTCAGTTTTAGGTGTTATATATATAATATTGAAATCATATGTTTGAAATGTAATGTTCTGAAGGTTTGTCATGAAAATTACTGCATTTTCGTTTAAAGGAAAAACCCCCATTGATATGTTACAATGATCTCTAAAGACCCCACATCTAGCGATTTTCAATAGAAAACTTATTAATAGGATGTATACAACTTAATTCACCAGAAAATACTGAATACTTCAAAAGAGCTAATTCACATCACACTTTTCACTGCCTTGTATGTTCGCCGGAAGCTGAGAATCATGTTTCTGATGTCCACAATTAGTAAATTCTTTCGTCAAAGATCAAGTATTCTGATCACCTTTCCACGTCCATAACGTCGTTTCCGCAGGCGCGACAACACAACTACAAAAGAAACCACACCACAATGTGACATATCCAACACAATTACATAAGACTTTCTCGGTAATTAGTAATGACTTCCTGAGGTTGTTAACCCATAACTAATAGCTTACGAATTTTACCTGTTTCTTGTTTATCCTGTGTACGCGACTAGAATGTGAACGGTTAAAAAATCACTTACGTAATCCACCTGCTTCGGTTAAATTCGAAACCTGCGAAAAAGGTCAACGAGATTTCGTTGAGACAAATATGACATATGTATATACTTCAAATGGTTTCCTAGTTATAGGCTCGCTGATTCATGGAACTATATGAAACTAGCATGGAGAATGCAAATAAAGTTTATCTTAAGTCTTCATAAGAAGCTTCAGTCATTTTGAATAACCTAATTATTCCTTATAATATCCCCTTTTAGAGATATTAGCCCTAATATAGTGATGGGAAACAAACTTTTTTCTGTTCATTACTGTTTCCCTGAGCTTCCCCTGTCTGTGGACAAGCTTTTAGATAGAATTCCTGGTGTATGAAGACTTCGCCATGTTGAAACATAAAAATCTCCTTGCGAATGTGCAATTTATTGACTTGTAGGCGTCTTTACTAGCAGTTTGAACGGAGAAACGTCTGGTATGATGACCTGAATATACCATCAGTAAATGAAGAAGCCTCTCGCTTTCACCTGCATGGTTGTCAGTGGCATGCTAGTCAGTGGCGTTCGCCATAACTTTGTGCATGAATTAATATGCACAAACGAGAACAAAGGAACATATTCAGAATAGAATAGAACATTTTTAAATTCTATTTATCTAAACTAGTCAAAGCAGGGATCTTTTGGGCTTTCGAGTTGGACCATTCAGAATTTTCGGGAATGAATTAACTTTGAAAAATTCAAATTATGATCATTCATGTCATTCAGTCAGTATGGAGTAAATTTATATTAGTTTAGTTCCGATATGACTGGCCAGTACTTGTCAGTAAATTTTGTCAGTCGATTTTACTGAAATTGCTTTGGTAATTCTTCGTACCAGTACGAAGCGTTTTGAAAGTACTGATACTGGCCAGTACTGATTGGGAATATCGGAACGCAACAATTAAAAGCATACAGTACCTCAAAAAAAATTTTTGGGTGCAAATTGTTGAAAAAATTGTGAGAATGCGCTATGTTGCCACTCTTTCATTTTAGAGAAGTTTCGGGAAAACAAAACTGAAATGGGGTGAAAAATGGAAAAATGACGTTTTACATCCTCACAAAAGATTAAGTAGGTACATCCAAAAAAGTTATTCAAAAAATAATCACGGAAGCCTACAGGGCAACACCTCACTGCTATTGGAATGCAGACGTGGGCGGATATAAGGAATTTTAACGTTATTTCTGGAATATCTCCAGAAGTACAAAGTTGATCTTATTGTTAGAATTTGAACAAGGGCGTAAAAGCTCCTGACCTTACGTAAGTGCTTTTCTAGATTTTTTCATATTTTTTTCTCTACGACTAACTTACCACAAAAAGTCGAAAAAGAAAGATTGTACCTGTATGTAATTTCTCATTCTGTGGTTTTGGCAAGTGAGGCCAAAACCAAAGAATAGAGAAGTATAAGTGATACTTCTCTATTCTGTGCCAAAATATTGAAACTTCCGAGGACATAACAAGCAGATATTTGCCGTTCATTAGTAACATCCTGTTGCATTACCGGCGTGAACGTAACTGACAACTCTTTGATGTAAAAGAGAAGTTTACGAAAGGTTGGTAATGATTATCGGTATGAACGAACACGGTTGATTGCGAAAGTTTCCGCAACGATGATTTCACACAAACGAAGAAATACGGACGGTAACTGCAATCGACCCACGAGCATTGCCCTGAAAGCCGTCAAAACCAGAGAAATCCGAATATTTCAGATTTATAGGGGTACTCTGATGGAAAAACGCTATAAATCTCATACGAGGGTTGCAATTATTAATTTTCCGAATTTCTGGTAGCGATTCTTTTGATAAAGTCATTTCTACTCGCTTTCTCTAGGAAACTAGATATTAATAATTTTGCCAAATGTTTGTTATTTTCGAAAGTTCGGAATTCGTCTTGAAGGCTACGAGGTCAAATTCAGTACTGTCCGGCATGCAGATCGGCCCTTTTCATGATAACTTAAAACGGAGTCAGCTAGCGACTTGAAACTTCCAGGCCAGGTTACACATCTAAATAAGACGGTTGAGTTCGTGGATGGGCAGAATTTCCACAAGGGTTTTGACGTTATACCCGAAATTTTGTTTTTTTTTCCAATGTCTCACAAAATTCTGATACCGCCTAATGGGGGTTTTTCCTTCGAACGAAAATGCAGTAATTTTCATGAAGAACCTGTAGAACATCACATTTCAAACATATAATTTCAATATTATATTTTGAAAAGAATGTTTGATCACCTAAAACTGAAAATTTGAAATGGGGATTTGCATTTAAAAAGATTTGTCTTGAGTGCACGACATGGCAACGTCGAATTCAGCTTTCTCGGAAAGAAAAGGACGTCAAATGTGTTACTTTGCTTAGGAAAACAGAGATAGCTATACGTCGATCTGGTTAGAGTAGAAGACAACGACCAAGGAATAGAAAAAGAAGAGCACAGACTGTCATATTACTGACAAATCGCAAACGGAAATTGTTTGGTTATATTGACAAAGAACACGTGTGTACTGCAGAATAGGAATAAATATTTCATTATTCTATAGTAGAAAAAGCTATTCTACTGAATACCGTTGTCACTTCGTGCATGCCTGACAAATCCCAAGCCCCAATTTTGAAATCTGATTTTGAATACTTTTTGAAGGTAATTTGGGAAAATGATGAATCAAACCATTAATAATTATGTTCAAATTTGCATTTGCAGTGATAACCCAAATTCAGGAAAAACCCCCATTGAAATTAAGTTATTGGTGGTGCAAAATTTAGTCCGGATTGTATGGTTACGATAATTTTCATTCCGTTAGATCTCCCTGAAATTTGTGACAAAACTTCTGGGTGGATTTTACCAGTTCATAAATTCTGGGAATTCGTTTTCTGGAATTCCGTAAATTTATTATGTGAGTAACTTATGGAAGAATATCTGATGAATCGAAATTAAGTATCGAATCATCTGAATAAAGAACATAAGGAAGGAGCATACTGCCTCACAAAGTGGGTGCAGGATGGATGTTGCATATGGCCGACTTCCCTTTCACTTTGAAGAGAGAACAACTTGTTCCGAGACTTCTTTGTCTGAAGAAACTAACTAACATGAGTCATACTTGGAGGTTCAATATGGGCGCCTATATCCCACTGATATACGAAGTAGAAAACCGTTATGCTCCTTCCTGTTGTTCTTTATTCAAAGATCGAAACCAATGAAGCTTTCACCACTTCATTTAGTTTCGGTGTGTTAGTTCAGTATTTTGACCATGAAAGATTACTCTTCACCTAATGACTCAGACGTTTAAGAGTTCGCAAACAAAATTAAGAAAGTGCAAATATCAGGTGTGCAACGAAGTTTGCACTAAGCGAAAAATATGTTGTGAAATGTGCAGCTGCAAAACCAAGAACATGGAGATTATAAATTATTTAAATTTGCTGTTTCCTGAAAATTCCCAGCTATTAAGAAAAAACTCAGAGAACTACTCGGCCAAAAAATACTTACTGTGGGTTTCACAAAACTTTTGACTTCTGATCAACTCGTTGATTAAGGTTTGCATTCGATGGTTGGGTTGAAAATGAACTGAAATCGAGCACAGAATTTACTGTTGACTGACAATCAAGCCTTTGATCTGGCAATCAAAGTTTTGTGAAACCGGCCGTTAGTCTATAGATCTTCTCTTTAGGAAGTCACAGTATTTACGGATGGCCGCCTGAAAGCACGGACAACACGAAAGCAAGCAAAAAACACATCGGAGAATAAAATCGCAAAAACAACTGTCAGTTTTCGTGAAAAATATATCATTGTCATTTGTGATTGTAGTTCATCTTCTAGTTTTCACCAAATCACTTATTTGCAACTTTGTTTCAAACGAAATTGATAATGTACAGTGGCACGCTGTCCCATATTTCTATTCAAGAAACAGATCTATTTTTCTGTAATGTCACTTTATTGCTTGAGCACGACAAAATTAAAATATGATGAATATAATGAAAATAAATGTCATGGAAAATATCTCAAAAATTTATTTTATTTATTTTTTTATTTTATGGAAGATGGAATTACAAACGGGCGTTTCAACCAATAAACAGTATTCACAAATTTACATTGAACAAAATCATACAATCGAACTAACAAACTCAAAATAACAATAGTTTACCATGATACAAAATTGAAATTTACATCATATAAAAAAAACACTCATGAGAAAACATGAGTGTAATAACTTTCGTTTCAGACATTTTTTAAATTGCGGAAGCGACGTACTAAAGAGATCACTATCACTGAACTCCGAGTTGAACGTCGTCAGAAATCTACAGATTGGCGAATTTTGAGTTACATTCAAACGACGAAAAGGTACAGCAAAAGTTTCATTGGATCTTAATCTTCTCTCGGGAACTGTTAAGGAGATTAACCGCAAAATTGAGGGGACCAAAAGGATGCCGTTCAGAACTTTAAATAGGAAACTCAAGTCATTGATTTTTCTGCGGTTTTCCAAACTAATCATATTAAATCTAGATAGAGCTTCGGTGTAATCATAATCTTTTATAAAGAAGTTATTACGGTATGATAGGTATTTGAGAAATTTGTGTTGCACGCTTTCCAATCATCAATATTATCAAAGTAATATGTGCATTAAGTATATCTTGTATTTTTGCGCGCATGTTCTAGTGGAACAGCGTGCTATCGTTTTGTCCAAATGTCTATAATTTTCGATGATTGAGCCGGAAATGGTCTTAAACGACCAGGTTGGACTCACTGATGGCGAAATCGATGTCCGGCCGTCACCACGATAACAGACGTACGGAGGCTTCTAATTACTTTGAAAATTTCAGGAATGATTGCATTTCAAAATACGAAGGTTAAGTTCGTTAATGGGTCGAATCGGCCAAATAGTTTCGGAGTTATAGTAATTTGAAATTTTGAGGTTATTTTCCTCATATCTCGGAAACCACTGCCGCGATTGAATCGAAACTTGGCAGTTAGTTGCAGCATAAGAACAAAATGTCTTTTTCTGAAACTATCGTTCATATTCGGGATAAATTTCGGTTATACCTTGAACCTCATACTTCACAGCAGTGTACCAAATTTCAATTCGATACGGCCATCAGTTTTGGAGATATTGGGAAAAAATATGTAGAATTTCGTGTTTTTCTTCTCGATATCGTTGGTTTTCTTGGGATAAATCAAGAAATACTGATTCAATCGCGATGAAACTTCGCAGCTAGTTTAAAAATGATGAAGCATAATTGTACGAAATTTCGTGATGATCGTATCATCAGAACAATAAAAAAAAACATTCCAAATTTTTTTTTAAATATTTAATATTCTGTGATCTTCTCATCATATTATCCTCATTGAATTCTGTGTGAACCTTCGAACTGTTATTTTTCGATAAAGAATTGGAATTCAATTAGATCTAATCTGTATTTTTGGAAATATTGGGAAAATAGAATTTTGAATGGGTATCTCCGCGGAATCATTGGGTGGATTTTACCCATTCACGAATTCGGCTTTCGTAGTTAAGGTCGAAACCTTCTCTACAAATATCGAGTTTCTAAGTTGTTTCTTCCGGAAGTTATTGTGTTTACGCAGTCGGCCGTTTACATTTAAAACAAGCGCGTAAAAGCAAACTTGAGACCCGCCAAGAAGAAGCGAATTACCCTTTGTGACCGAGAATATTTTCAGTCTGTTGGTCTCGAGCAATAAGGGGACATCATGGAAAAATAGATTACTATCACACCTATCTGTTGCCTAAATAGACAAATAGAACACCGCGCCACGGTTGTGGACCCAGGTGAGGTGTCTAATTACGAGTTGAATATTTCTTCGTTAAGTACTATTATATCTATCCAATATAATGTGGTGAAAGCTAGACACCTCGTGACTCGATAATGATAGTTCATCCTTACGATATTCTAGCACTGAAGGGTTCTTAATTTTTTTTTTCATAACTCTGATGATTGATTACGACGTGGGAACACATCACGAAATTTGCATAAAAAAATTACCGTTATTCTCTGATGTCTATAATTCTATACTCAACAATATTTCTTCACAGGAAGCTCCACAGCCCATGAAACCAAAGACTGATGAATTGAAAGCAGAGGAATCTCAAAGTAATACGAAGTCGATAGAGAACAACAGCATTTCTGATGATTCCAACGACAGCGACGATGATGATAACTCAGAAGAAGGTATGTGAAAGTTTGAGGATAGAACAAAGCTAGAATAAACACTAATGAAAATACAAGTGTAGTGACAAAGACAAAAAAAACTTCAAAACAAGTTTAACAGTAAACAACGAGTAGAACTTTTAAGGGGGTTTTTCCTTTAAACGAAAATGCAGTAATTTTCATGAAAAACCTTTAGAACATCACATTTCAAATATATAATTTCAATATTATATTTTAAAAAAAATGAAACTAAAATAAAAATGGGGATTTGCGTTTAAAAAGATTCGTCTTGAGTGCACGATTTGGCAACGTCAAATTCAGCTTTCTCGGAAAAAAAGGACGTTATATGTGTGACTTTGCTTAGGAAAACAGAGATAGCTATACTTCGATCTGGTCAGAGTAGAAGAAAACGACCAAGGAATAGAAAAAGAAGAGCACAGACTGTCATACTGTCATATTACTGACAAATCGCAAACAGAAATTGTTTGGTTATATTGACAAAGAACACGTGTGTACCACAGAATAGGAATAAATATTTCAGTATTCTATAGCAGAAAAGGCTATTCTACTAAACACAGTTGTCACTTCGTGTATGCAATTATAGATTAATTCCGACTTCAAACTCGGAATTATACATAATTCCGACTTTGAACTCGGAATTATAGACTAATTCCGACTTTAAACTCGGAATTATAGACTACCTAATTCCGACTTTAAACTCGGAATTATAGACTAATTCCAAGATTAAAGTCGGAATTAGGTGGAAAAATTTTTGTCGACAAAGAGTGGCCCTTCTACGCCTTCGTAGATTTCAAACTAACTAGCATTGAAAATTTAAAATGCTGAAACTTATTCTTTGAGAACTTGAGCGTACTGAATGAATAAGATCAAGTTTATTATTGCAATTCTGTTCGAAATGAAATAATATTGGAAAGGTAATAATATTCAGAAGAATGGAATACATTATGTGAATGTGTATTTATGAATTCACAATAATAGACGGTGTAAGATCCCATAATTACTTTCTTGCGATTGGGAAATATAACAGAGAAGGTTATACGTGACAATTTGAAGTCTTTTTTGTTTCTGATCACGTACTACTGGAAGTGCATGCAGAATTTCACATGAATGGTATCATTAGCAAAATTTTATTTTAAGATTTCTGTTGTCACGTCAGTGCTTTTTTTATTGGTTTCTTGAATAAAAATTAATTTTCAGGACAAAAACAGATTCATAATTAATAGGCATGATATTTAATCTTGAGAAAACAATGTCACATTGTTTGGTTTCTATTATTTGCGATAACCGTTTCAGTTTTAAGGAAAGAGCCTTCTGAAAAAAACATAGAATGGTATCAAAATAGTTGATCTTGATGTTAGAGGTGACAATTTCTCCTAGATCAACAAATAATACATTCTAAATGAATTTAAACTATATTCGCCCCGGAAAATCTTTGGTACATGGTAAGACATTTTCATTTTGTCAACAACAAACCAAGAATTGTTTTTTTATACTATGCCTATATATAACCATAGTCTTCATACTATGATAAAACAAAACGAGGAGTAATTTAGGATTGTATCTAAGAAAATATATAGAAATAACGGGCCTTCGTAGAGATTTTATCCGTTCCCGATATTTTGCCGGTGTGTATGTAATGAATTTAAATAAAATACGTTTTTCTTTATAAATGAATTACTTCTTCAGAGAATTCAACTTCAATCATTCTCTTTTGTTTCACTGCTGAATTCTGAACTAATTCTCCAATTTCTTTCTCAGACAACAATGAAAAGACTGTACATTTCAAACTTCCCCTTCAACTGGACTTCGACGAACTGGCCGGAGCCCTCATAGATAAAAATCAACGTTCCAAGATGAACTGCATCGTTGAAAAGAAGAAGGCGGAGCAATTGGTTGACCATCAGCCAAAAACCGTCGCTTTACCTTTTGGACTCAACTTGACTACTGATCCCCGTTTCGAAAGAGTTACTGGTGAAAGAATGGCCATCTTCTGCGAAAGTGGAACTGCACAAAGGTAAATGAATGATAAAATATAATAAGAATCATTTAGTGCTACACCCAAAAAAAATAACTTCGTTAACTATTTCAGAAAATTTCATCGACATTTAAGCCAAACAGATAATAATGTTGGTGTTAGCGTCTCCATAGGTGTTTTCATCATTGATCGAAGATAAGTGAAACAGAAACACACTATGTATAAAAGTTATTCTTTTAGCGCTCGATTTCGGCGTTTGCCATCATCAGTTTCAGCTGAAAATACACAAGGATGTACAGATATCTATTATACATGATCACAGTAATATTGAAACTTTGTTATAGTCCAACATATTTCGATTAATTTTTTGTCTTTATAAAATTTTTTCTGAAATCTATTACTCATCCTCTATTAGTTTTATTTTGAGTAAGAGGTATGTTGACCGTCTTTGAAATACATATGTGCAAAAGCAACATGCAGAATTTTTTATGGTAAATCCTAAAGATTCCAGAAAAAATTTTATGAAGACAAAAAATTAATCGAAATCTGTTAAACTATAACAAAGTTTCAATCTTTCTGTTTACTTACAGTTTGATCTCAACTGGGGCTGGGCAGTATTTCAATTACTTGTAATTGAAATACGTATTTGAAATACAAATACGTATTTTGTATTTGTATTTCAAGTAGTTCTTGAAAATGTATTTTGTAATTGGTATTTCAAATACCTGACAGTGAAGTATTTTGTATTTTGAATTTCGATACTTTTGTCTTCGAAATACTTTCGAACAAATGCATTTAGCGCTGAGCGCTCTACAGAAAATAGTCCCTGAATCTCCCTTCAGATGGCGCGACGTTCATCTGTTTCATCTAGTTCTTTGGCTAACAATCATATTTTCGGCAAATGGAAAGGAAGAAAAGGTTCTGCGCAATGGTCATTCCGTCATGGAGTTAGAGTTAGTCAACTTCTAAAAACTATAAGAGCGAAGAGCTTACCATCCTTGAACATTATCCTAACATAAAAAATGTGTTTCTGCCCATCAGGACCTGTAGAAATATTGTTTTCTTTAGCAGGTTTTATTCATTTCCCAACAAGAGGCTGTTTGCCTGATACTACATTCAAAAATCTTGTGTTTCTGAAAGGAAATTCTTTATTTAGCGATAAAATAGCTGAGCTGAATTAGTTGTACTCTTTTCACATTTTACGTAACACCTGAATGTATTTTGTAATTTGTATTTCAAATACAAATAGTTAAAATACTGTATTTTGTATTTTATATTTCAAATACCCGACTTGAAACTATTTTGTATTTCGTATTTCAAATACTTGTGAGAAAGTATTTTGTTATTGGTATTTCAATTAATCCAAGCATGTATTTCGTGGGAAATTGTGACTTTTATGCTCCAACTAATTATCAAGTTTCAATTCAACCGTTCGAGTATTTCCTGAAATATGAAACCATTTTCGGCTCAAAATGCGAGCAAAAATTCAAACTATGACACCCTGTATCTCGAAATCGAAGATTTTACGATGTCATGTTCATGATACATTCATTATTGATATTATCCAAAAGTACGCCGATAGCTCAGTGGTACATCTTCTGACTCGTGACCAGTCTCAGGTTCAATTCCGGGCTAAGAAAGAAATTTTCCATACTACCCAGACGAAACCGCTCACCATTCACTGTTGAGTCAAAAAATGTGTCTTGGATGGCGTATGGACACAGTGCCGAAGCCTACACAGAACACACTCAATAAGTACCTCGCACGATCTATAAGCTTCTGTGTGAAAATCCAGGATAATCAGCAAATTACAATTTATTGTTAAGACATATCTGGTCAATTATCGCATGAAAATCACATTCACCTTTCAGATTGATCAGTAGTTGTGTGCTGGAGTATATTTTGCATTTTAATGAATGTTCTTAATAATCTGTGAATCATAGTATCATTACCAAGTCAAGTGAGGAGAAATTAAACGCAATGTTACTCGTTCTGATTGTTCCACGGACGTCTAAGTACTTTCTAATGTTAACTTTGAAACACCATTGTTGGGAAGTGCATAAATTTCTCTCGCTTCCTTTCACGCAAATGGACCCTTGGTTTAGTTTGCAGATTGAAGTATGGTTCATTGAAAGAAGAGTAGATATCATGACTTCTACTCTTTTTTTCTGTCAGATAACAATAGATCATTTAGGAAGTATTATTGTGTCATGACTGTCGTGTAGGTATCTTATAGGATAGGATAGGATAGGATATACTCAACATTTTTGTTGAATGGTTCCCACTTATCCATGACTTAATTCGAGACTTTTGTCAACATAACGAACCCAACTGCTGAAAAGAATATGAAGTAAAAAGTTTTCAAATAAGACGACAAATCACTATCACAATAGTTTTGTTTTGGTTCCGAAACTCAGAAAGGATCTAAGATAGTTCTTGTTCTGCGTTGACAACAAACAAGGTTATAAAAAAGTTGTTTCGATTCAAATTCATGAGGGTTGAAATCCATAGATTAAATATTTGATATGAGGTCCTGGCTTATGATTATTATCTCGATTTCAGTCTTCTGGTTCATGCTTATGTTCTAAAGATAAACTCCCTGCTTTCAGTGCCAGTCCATCCAAAAATAACCGAGAAGAAAACAACGAAGATGAAGATCAAGACGAAGAAACCATCATGATCCAACCAGTCATGATTCCTATCCCTCAAAGCCACTATCCAACACATATGTCGCAGCAGATGTCACCTCAACAAATCCTCTCCCAACGTATGGTTCCTCAACACATGATTCCTCAGCAAATGGTTCCTCCCCATATGATGACTCCAAGAATCATCCACCAGCAACTCCCTCAATACCAACCTCAACCGCAACAAATCCAAATCCAGGAACATATCATGGTACAGCCTCAGCAGACACCACAACAGTTTAGGTCTTTCCCACCTCCACCACCACCAATGGAAACCATGAGACCACCAATGCCTCAGCCTCAGATGGTCCAAGAACAACAGCAGAACAATGGATTCCCTCCTAACAATGTTCTCCGTCAGATTGCTGAACAGATCATTTCCCAGAAGATCATGGAAGCTCAGAAAGAGAAGGAAGAACAACAGAACCAAGAAGCACGCCAACATGCTGAAGCTGCTTCCGAGGAAAGGACTATCAGATTCCCTGGCATCGAGAATATGGCAAGAAAAACAATTCTATTTTACTTTTTACTATTGAAAGTTCCAATGAGTTACGGTGGTGAACCGATAACTCAATGTTTTTTGAACCTCATTTCTTGGGTTGATGGAGATGTATCTCGATGTAATGCTTTACATTTGCAGTTCTCATACCCTTAAACAGCTGGGATAGATTCAAAGAGGGGGTTTCACCTCCATTATATGCTCGCATGGAGTCTCAAGTTGTTTCTGAATCATTCTGACATAAGACTCTTCTTTCCTTTACAGTTGACTTCTTCAAGGATGCCTTTACCTCAAGCTGTCCTAAACCATTTGAGGAGTCTTTCGCCCAATAGAGATGTTATTGTGGCTGTAGCAGAACCAAGCAATGAAGAACAGCAATCCCAAGAAGGTCAGATGAATATTATGCAAGAACAAAGACCACAAGAGATTAGAGTTATCCAAGAGCCCAGGACAAGTCCATCCCAGATGAACGGTAGGCAAACATATGCCAGAGCAATGCCCATTGATATTCCAGAGCCCATGATGAAGCAAGAACAAGAACAGGAACAAGAACCAGAAGCCCAAGCAACTGAAGAATTGAGACCACACTGTGCGTATGAGATTTTTATGTTCACTATCGAGTATCTTGGTGAAAATTTTGAATTTTCTAACACTCAGTTTTTACGGAACCTTTCATGAACAACTTTTGTTGGAGCCGACTCGTTCTCAGAAATTTAAACTGATGATTGTTGCTCTTTGAGCTTCTGTTAGGGAAGGGCGTGCCATCATGCCAAATTTTCAAAAAAAAATTTCCTTCGGGAATCTTCCAAATTTTGTTGAAACAATGGAACGGATGTTTCTGAAAGTAAATTGCCGGTAGCTTACACGAAATATCATCAAGTGGTCAGGAGTGTTCATGGGAAGGAATCATAATTACTATATTTTTAATTTTTACAGATGTACAACCAAGGTCTGTGCGTGCAAAACGTGCTGTAGACACTCTTCTAGAAAAGTCCTCCAAGAGGGTAAAACGCTGCTCTTGCGACTGCTCATGCTGAGGAAGAACAGCAGCAGCAAGAAATTCTGTCAATGGCGGTGGTTTGAAAATTATTTTTATACATAACTTGAAATATATACTATTTTATAATATGTAAATAATTGTAGAGGTTAAAATTTATGGAACACTTATTATGATAGAATTTACTTTTGTGCATATATTACTTAAAATACATTTGTAATTCTCGTTTGTATTTCGCATTTGATGATATTTGTCGACTCCAAAGTGATTGTGATAGATTTTGTAACAAAATAGATGTTTGGAATAAACAAAATTTTAAGTTGACTAATACTGGAGTTTGAGATGATTCGATTGTTGGATTGTTCTATTCTATTTTGTATTAAGCTGGCTTATTTACGTGTTTGTCCGGGGAACAAGCCGAAAATGGTCCTGAACAACAAGGTGGGAGTTGCTTCAAATGCAGATATTTATGCCCGATGCAGCTTTACATCTATTTTGCGATCTTAAGAATTTATATGATCCGCACCAAATTCTGTATGCATACATTCGTTCTCCTTGCTCGCACAAGCATATAGTTTCTGAGGAGTTTTCTGGAAAAACCTTCAAGAGAATAAACAACAATAACTAAAACCTTCTAATCGTAATTTTTGCACGCATGTTTCACATATTAGTGTTCTGAAGTTTCGTCAATTGTCTGTAATCTTCGGTATTTACCGAATCGGTTAAATCTTTCAGGAGTTAAACCCATTTTAATCATTCACGATATTTTCTCGAAATCTCAGAACCTTTTTATGAGATCGTATTGAAAAACGCTTATAAGTTGTAAAATACCAACGAGTAATCATAGCAAAATTTTGATATTCATACGGCCGGTTTCACAAAACTTTGATTGCCCGATCAAGGGCTTAATTGTCAGTCAACAGTAAATTATGTGCTCGATTTTAGTTCATTTTCAACCCAACCATCGAATGCAATCTTTAATCAACGAGTTAATCGGACGTCAAAAGTTTTGTGAAACCGACGGATAAGGTCTCAAATAAAATTTACACAGACCTTAGATTTCATACTTTACAACAGAGAACTTAACCTACCATCAGAACTCCAATTCCATGTCCCAAATAACAGAGTCAGCCATAACACTGAAATATTAATAGATATAATAATATAATAATAGATATAGAATAACTTAGCTTTTTGGCAACGAATTTTACCAAGCGCGCAAAAAAAGCTGATGATTTCAGGATCTTTATTTGATCCGATATATATTTTCGGAAATATAAGAAAAATAAAATTTTGGAACGGTTCATATCTGGAGAAAAATTAGGTGTTTTTTACCCATTCACTAATACGACTCAAGGCTCAAACTTGCTCGAGTTGTTTTTTCAGAAGTTATGGTGTTTAAGGTCGGTCTGAAATGGATTGGATCTATATTGTATATACAGGGTGAGTCTTTGAGTTACATTAATATCACGGTAATCTTTATTACAGAATAACCAGTCTATTGCTTGAAAGAAACATGATATGGAAAAAAGTGTTCGATTGGATGACAAGAATCCATGGGTAAACTTAATGTATGAGCTTAAAACTCACCCAAAATACTTATTGAATAAGAAATGATTGGCCAGTCTGCAACATCAGACAATTGAACTGTTGGATCTTAGTTGATCTGTTCGAATAAATTAATCTTCAGCTAGAAGGAACCGATGACTAAAATACTATACTTTTTGCGCGCATTTTCTAGGGAAACAGCGTGCTATCCTTTTGTCCAAATGTCTGTAATTTTGGATGATTCAGCCGAAAATGGTCTCAATCGACTAGGTTGGACTCACTGATGACGAATCCGGTGTCAAAATCGATTCTGTCCGGCCGGCCGTGGACACGATAACTGTCGACATAAGCAAGCTAGCAACTTGAAACTTTCAGGATAGGTTGCGCATCAGAATGCCGCGGTTAAGTTCGTTAATGGGCCAAATCGGTCAAATAGTTTAGGAATTATAGGCACTTGAAGTTTTGATGTTATTTATTTTTTATTTCAGAAACTACTCGAGCGATTGGATTCAAACTTGGCAGTAAGGTGGAGTATAATGACGCGCATCTTTGAGCCAAATTTCGTCAGGATCATATCGTCATTAAATAAAAAAAAAAAAAATTTCGAAATTTTTTTCCAAAAAATTTTTTTTTTCGGAAACCATTCTTCATATTCAAGAAAAATTCCACTCACACTCTGAGCTTCATATTTCACAGCAGTGTACCGAATTTCAGTTTGATACGATCATATGTTTTGGAGATATCGGGACAAAATATGTCAAATTTCGAGGTTTTCTTCTCGATTTCGTTGATTTTTTCGGTATAACTCGAGAAATACTGATTCAGTCCTGATAAAACTTCACAGCTAGTTTTGAGATGCTGAAAGACAACTTTATGCGAAATTTCGGGATAAGCCTGTCATTAGAACAATTTGAAAAAAAAAAATTTCTATGATTTTCTTATCATATCATCTTCATTAAATTCTGTATGAGACTTCGAACTGTTATTTTTCGATAAATTACTGGATTTCAATTCGATCAAATCTGTATTTTTGGAAATATTGGAAAAATAAAATTTTGATTTTGTATATCTACGGAATCATTGGGTGGATTTTACCCATTCACGAATTCGGCCTTCGTAATTAAGGTGCAAACCTTCTCTACAAATATCGAGTTTCTAAGTTGTTTCTTTCGGAAGTTATTGTGTTTACGCAGTCGGCCGTTAGGCTGACCGTAAACACAATAACTTCCGGAAGAAACGACTTATTAGAAACTCGATATTTGTAGAGAAGGTTTGCACCTTAATTACGAAGGCCGAATTCGTGAATGGGTAAAATCCACCCAATGATTCCGTAGATATACAAAATCAAAATTTTATTTTTCCAATATTTCCAAAAATACAGTCAAATCAAAGAAGATTCCCCTTCTCTTTCTTCATAATCCCCTCGCTTGACCTCCTTACCCGCTCCTGACCCTTCATTTCCAGGGTTTCCAGGGCAACTCTCACTGCTCGTGCCCAGTATACATCTGTATTCTGTGGTTTCCAGTGAAAAGCGAGATGTCTACCCGAACGGACCTAACGTGTTTCTTGTGTGGCGAGGATCTCTACACAGGTCTCGTTGTGCATCTGAAAGAACCAGGAATTCGAACGATAATGGAAGTGTGTGAAGAACGTGGCCTCAAAGAAAAGGCGGACTTTCTTCGAAATTGCACTCAACTCGCTGTTCATGAGGCATGCAGGAGGAAATATAAACATGCTGCTAATCTGCGTGAAACTACACTTAATCGACCTGGGGAATCGGAGTCGACTAAACAGTGGCCTCATAAAAGAAGTATAATATATCGATAAGTTCTGGTGCAGAATAGCTCTGTTCCACTACTCAGGGAAGCAACATTAAACCGATATCGCCATTCTAGAGTTGGGACTGCCAAATTCGAACAATACATGCTGCCAAAACAAAGGTCTCGCGATGATTGGTGTCTGCAACATTTGCAACTAATTTAGGTCCAGTATGATAAAACATTTTTGAAAGGTAACTAGCAGTTGACTAAAGAAATGTGGTTCAAAAATGAGAGTTCCCTGCTTTCTATGATGGAAATATGTTTTGTAATATCATTGTATAATATAAAGACAACAACATGTTGTCTTTATACAATGGTAATATCGTATATCGTAAACCAAAGTTATATCTGTTTTGATGTTGATTATTTTTTGACAGTTTTCCTGACTGTGCGTATGGTGCGAATCATGATGTAAAAAACATGGTGTGCTCAGCTGAAAAAAAGTGACGTCAGCAATAAGAAATAATAATACAAGGAAATATATATTCTGTGGTTTGAATTTGAATGGAAAACGTGACGTCATCATTGGTAAATCGATCACAGATGAGCAGATGAGCGCACCATGTTTTGCTCACATCATGGTGCGAATATATTGACTTCCTGACACTTTATTGGTTCAATATCGGTGACAGGAAAATCGCTAGTAACCGCTCGGCGATATACGGAACACACCCTGTATTTATGAATTTATTTATTTTATTTATGAATTCAAAGTAGGTAATTGTGTTGCTTGGAAATAAATGTGAAATTCCAATATTCTCTTTGGATAGAATCATGGAGGATAATTGAAATTCATTCGTATGCCTGTCGGATTATCATAGTAAATGTTCGAGAAAAGATTCCTAGGTACGTTTCTGGATAAATTAGTGTGTGTTCATAATTATTGAAAAACTAAGTTCGTTGTTACTTTAATAACAATTTTTGGAGCCAACAAAACGAAGTGTTCCAACCTTTTTTTTGCTTTTTGAACTCAAAGATATTGGAAAAAAGGAACAAAGAATTTTTCTATTCAGATATCAACGCTGAAACTCAATAAACCATCTTTCCATTCTACATTGTTGCCGAAATGATTCAAAAGAATTACATATTATAAATATATTAGTTTTCTCTTTAATTGTAAATTGTATTTGTTCTTAGCTTAGATAACTTAATGTATGTCCGACCTTTGAGCATTAATGTGAGTATGTTTATAAGATATGCACGATATATTAATACATCCAACAATTTTTTAACGTCACTTTTTGATCAATAAAAACCATAGGAAGACAATAACTTCTTAGCATTTGGTCCCAAATCCCAATCAATTTTTACTGTTCGGTGTTATGACCTCTATTTATATACAAGGAGCTGTATAATCTCGAAAGACCAATAATGTGTGATATTTTGCTTAAAAAAATGCGAATATTCAGTTTTTTCGTAAGTGATATCATAAGGGCCTCTAATTTTCCGAAAAAATCGAAAAAACACGTTGCTAAGTAATATTTTAACAAGAAGCATGAGTGCTGGTGGCAACAAAAATCCGAGTCGAAGACGAGGATTTCTGCACCTGCACGAATGCTTTTTATTAAAGATATTACTTTGCAATCTGTTTTTTCGCAGGAAAAATTAGATGCCCGAATGGTATTTGTCAAGACAATTTCATGAGTAATAGTTTATTCTGCAGGCAGTATGTATAGGTATTAATTTGGAAACTGAAAAACAGGTACCTAATTCAGTACATCAAAAATATTACAAATTTAATTATTTATGGTACAATTAAAATATAAATTGCAATTTTGGTACACTGTAGGAGTATTGTAATTTTTGGTGACAACAACTGTCAAGTTTTGCCGCGGGTAAACTCGAATAAACTGCTGACAGATCCTGCCAAACAGTTTTTTTTTCCTCCTAAAAACCATTTGTAATTCAGAATTGCGAGTTTCTAATTGGTGAAAATTACGAAAAGGAAAATAGTGGGGTAAAATTAGAAAAAAAAATACAGTCATGTGGCAAAATGGACAACTTCGTTAAGCCGAAGTGAAAACGTATGAGGAAACACATTGCCCCAAAACTTTGCGACGAAAAGAATAGAAAAAACAAAATGATTGGAAAATCTATATTCAAATAACAAATTCGTAGCAAACATATTCGGAACAGAGAATATAGACAAAACCGACAAAACTGTCAGTTCAAATAAGATAAGATACTAAGTTCAAACATATCAACAGTAATGAACGTATATTTCACAAACTTATCTGCTGAAATAATTTAATTTCTTCCTAGTTCATTTACAGAATGAAAATCCAAACAAGGTTTCGAGTTCATGCATTCTTTTTCAGATATGCAATTAAATCCTTTCTTTCGTCAGCTTTCTTCAATCCTGGAAATATCATTTTAGTGCCTGGAATGAAAGCTTTTGGGTTCGTCAAGTAAACATCCAAATTATTGTCATCCCAAACTATGCCTTTGTTTTTGTTGGCGTCTGTATAAGGAAAACCTGGAGCTTGTCCTGTTTTTCTTCCATAAATTCCATACAAATTCGGGCCTACTTTATGTTTACCGCCTTTATCGATTGTGTGACATTGCGAACATGCTCTCACGAAAATTTTCTGACCCTTGTCTGCGTCCCCCATGAGAAAAGAGAATTTTAAGCACTAAGATTTGTGAGAATCAATGAAGTTTGACGGTAATTGTCGATTTGATGCAATTAATTTTTCTATGCCATTATGAAGTTGTAAAAAAAGCATAGACATATAACACTAGAGTTTAATATGTCTATGAAAAAAATGGAATCATAGAGTTCACTGAAAAATGAGAGCATATATTATATTCGTAGAAATCCGATTCAGGGCCCTTTACAATCGGTTCAGTGTCCTGAATGTGTTGTGGTGAGGAAACTATCTTTAAAAGGTAGTGGCTATTGGAATTTCATTTGAAGAGAACATCAGGTTGTCTTTATACAATGCTATAACGGAGATGGAAGTTCCATAGAAAATCGGAACACCAGTGAAACTCTGGCGATATTCAGATCAGTATTAAATGGAAAAATTATTTGACAATATATAACTGAACTAAGAACTAATTCAATAACGAACTTTCAAATTCAAAATATCATTCCATAAAATGCTGTTACTTTTATATTTTTACCCTATCTGCTGCCATCTATTGTTGAGTAGAATGACTTCTCGAATGATCGGAAAGGATTCATCAGCTTGGTGTGAAGTAGTCTTTATACAATGCCGTCAGATGTCGATAGGATTCTTTGTATTCAGCAAAAGCGAGGAGGATCCAGTCAGAGTTTTAACTTTTAACTCTATTGTTTAATTCAAGGAGAAAGACTGCTATTATATCTTGTCTATGCTCCATTCTGTGGAAGCCTTTCAGCTCTATAGTGTTTTCTGGTTTCGATACGAATATTTAAACTCGAGATTCCATCGTTGGATAACTCCAAAATATCAAAATTGAATGATTCAGAGATGAAGCAGATGTGCGTGAATTGAATAATTATACGAAATTCTAATCGACGTTCAAAACAATGATGATCGTTGGAATATCTGAGAATGTATGAAATAGACATTAAAATTCTATTATGTTGGCCTTCATTTCATATTCTTAAACGAAATTATAGGTTGTAATGTGTCCCCGTATTTAATAACAGATCACAGAGTTCTCAAGCAAGTATGGAGGAATAAAACAATGGAACACTTGGCTACAATTTCACATAAATGGATCTATTACAAAAGAAGTCCTATGTTATCGTGAAAGAATTATCGGATATGTCTTGCTTTCTGGCTTTTTACGCGCATATTCTGGGGGACAGCGCCTTATCATTTCGTCACGATGTCTGTTATTTTCGAATTTTTAGCCGAAATTGTCTCAAACGACTAGGTTGGACCCACTGATGAAGAATTCGTGGTCAAAATTGATTCTGTCCGTCCGGCCGTGTGCGCTGTAACTTTCGAAAGAAAGGACCTAGAGTCTTTAAATTTTCAGGTTAGGTTAAGATCCTGAATATCCCGGTTAAGTTCGCTAATTGGCCAAATCTGCTGAATGGTTTATGTGCTACAGCGATTTGAAATTTTGATTTTTCGATAACTCGAGAAATATTTATTTGATCGAGATGAAACTTGGTTGGAATATGAACAGTGTCAATAAGAAGAATTATCCATGGAGAACTTCGAAAAAAAAATTATTTTTTTTTAAATTTTTTTCAAGAATTTTTATTTCATTGAAATTTCACTGAAATTTTCGAGTCATCAATTCGCAATGTGAACAAGCGCGTAAAAGCTGCTGACTTCACGTCAGTGCTTTTCTAGATTTTTTGTGAGAGATTTTTATAATAAACATAAACAATACTTGATTTTCATAATCAGTGTGAATACAAGAAGGAAGAGAGAAAAACGTCAAAAATACAACAGACTACAGACTTAACTATGCAAGGAAAGGATATTCCATAAATTCATCGAATATGGTTCGATTTCCACAATGAGACTGGTTATATCAGATTTAAATTTTTATATCAGATAATATAATAAAGTTTCTAGGTAACATATTAAGCAGCTTTATCCAAACTCGCACAAGCGTCCAGCTTCTGAGGGGTTTCGTTGTAGCCTAGGATAGTCAGAAATACAAATACAAAAACAAAATACATATGTTTCGAATTCTTTTATAAGTGTCAAGGAATGCCTCGGAAAGTGGTATGGAATTTTGCGCTTTGTACTGTTTTTATTCAACAGATCATCAAAATATTCAGCATGGAAATTACTCTTAAATAACCTCTACACGTTTCTTTGCAACCCAAACCAATTTTGCAGAATAAATAATTTATTATAACGCATAATACGTTATTACACCGAAAAAATATGAATTCTTTGTTAACTGCATGTATGAGGGGTGTAACCTGATGAAGAATCTGTGTATTTCTCTGAAGACTAATCGTGAATAAAATAATTTCCGAAAGAAAATACCAGGAGACTTGCTATATTTGTAAAGCAGTTTAGAAGTGGTCGAAAAGGTCAAATTCGTGAATGGGTAAAATCCACCTAAATATCAAGCAAATTGATCCATTCGAAATTCTGTGTCCAATATATTTGCAAATAGTTTTATGCAGATCAAATAAAATTGAAAGCCTGCATTTGTTTGAAATGCTGCAGCATCAAAGTTGATCGTTGTGAACGATTAGGTTGGTCTTACTGTTCAAGAATCCGAAGTTTTCAAATTTTCAGGGTACGTTCGGAGCTACAATACCTTGGTTGGGTTCGTAGCGGATAAACTCGGACCAAGTTTCTTGGAGCTTTTCTCATTTCAAATTTAAGGTTAAATTCCTCAACCTGTGCAAAATTTCATAGGATCGTATGGTTGGAAAAAGTAAGGAAAAAATATTTTCGAGATTTTGAAAAAAAAAACTACCAGTCATATTTCGATGAATTCGACAAAAGCCTTTGAATAGATATTCTACAGATGAGTACAAAAATTAATTCTCGGTTATCATATATACATTGAATTCTAGTATTTCCAATATTACACATGAAGAAGAATCTAGAAAAGCACTGACGGGAAGTCAGCAGCTTTCACTCGCTTGTTCACATTGCGAAATGGTTACTTGGAAATTTCAGTGAAATTTCAATGAAATATAAAAATTTTCAAAAAAAAAAATTTTTTTTTCGAATATTTCCATGGATAATTTTTTTTTTTTTGACACTGGTCATCTTCCAACCAAGTTTCATTTCGATCAGATGAATATTTTCCGAGTTATTGAAAAATTAAAATTTCAAATGGCTGTAGCACAAAAACACTGCAAATTTTACACAAGGATTTATTATTTTCCTAGTTAAATTACCGAATATACCGTTGATATCTTGAACAATTTACAACCGAATGCAATGATTTATTTTCGATATTATTGGAAATTTGCAGCGTTTTTCTTTATATTTCAGGAACCACTGGTCGGAAATTATCCGGGTAAAATTTTTTAGGTTTAGTTGTGCAACAGTAACCAACGTTCAGAGTTTCATGGAAATTCGGTGGTAAGTTTTCGAGAAATAATTTTTTTCCCCCAACCCCCCATTTAGACCCCTCAGGGTACACCGATCCTGCTGAAAAGCTTGGAGGATCAACCCCGAGTGACACACGATTTATCTATCAAGTTTCAAGGATTTTCGTTCTGTACTTCCAGAGAAAAGCTCCGGACAACGGATGGACGGATATTTTTCATTCGTTCATTCAAATCTACATACTTCAAAACGTAAACTGTGAAATTTTCAGGGGGGGTTAAATTTTTTTTTTCGTTGGTCGATCACTAAGGTTTATTATTTGATTTTATCAAATAATGAACCAAAACCATTCGGCAGATTTGGCCCATTAACGATTTCAACCGAGATATTCAGGATCTTAACCTAACCCGAAAATTTCAAGACTCTAGGTCCTTCCTTTCGAAAGCTACAGCGCACTCGGCCGGTCGGACGGATAGAATCATTTTGACCACGGTTTCTTCATCAGTGAGTCCAACCTAGTCGTTTGAGACCAATTTCGGCTCAAAATTCGAAAATGACAGACATCGTGACGAAATGATAACGCGCTGTTCCCCAGAACAAGCGCGTAAAAATGGACAATAAAACACTCACTACAATACAATTTCAAATGAATGAACGTTTAGGAAGAGATTGGAAATTTCATGTCTCCATCCATAATTTCTTCCTTCTTATGTAGCCTCATGGAAAAAGCCATTATAATATGACAATTACCATATTCAACGCCCACCTTTTATCATTGATACCAACAATACCTTTCACCTTTCACCTGAGTAAAAGCATGAAAAAGAAATTCGAACTACACCTCTTTTTTCGACTGCTCAGAGGGGAAGACTACACCGATTTTCATAATGAGACCGGTAGGTCAATTCGGAACTTAAGGAAATGACCACTATACTGATAGTGGAATTAATCAAACCTTACAACCGGTTTTCTACTTTCTTTTGCAGAATGTTCTCGTAATATGGTTGGACTTATGTTTCAGTTTATCTGCAACTGATTTTGGGAGAAATCGTTTTGAAGGCAGAGGCGGACTTTTGAACAATTATGATAATTTATTTAAATAAATTTTTGGAGGTGTATCTCATGAATTTTGTTCATCCTTTGGAGCCAGCAGGTTTTCTCTCTGTCGGCTTCTGTTCAAAGGAGAACAGAACGGTAGCACAGAATAGAGACGTATTAATAATAAATAATAATAAAGGGTTTTCCAATAAGAGGTGTTACTTTGAATAGCCCGCTATTTCGGTAGATGTCACTTTTAAAGCTGTCATTTTTTGACACTCGACAAGTAGAAACTACGCCATTAATAAAAATGGAACGATACACGCTTCAACAACGCATTGAAATTATGAAAATTCTCTATAAAAATGGTGAAAATTTGGCAGAGACGGTTCGTAAAACTCGAAAATTTTTGGGTCGTCGTGAAGCACCTTGTCGGACCGCAATAAAGAAATTGGTGGAAAAATTCGAGCTGTTGGGACAAGTTAGTGATGTGAAGAATAAAACCCGTGCACGTCGCTCAAGAACAGCCGAGAATATTGCTGCGGTAGCCGAAAGTGTTGAAGAAAACCCAGGTTGGTCCTTTCCTCGTCCTTCTTTGGAATTAGGCATTCCACAGACGTCATTACACCGTATTTTGCATAAAGATTTGGGTCTTAAGACTTATAAAGTTCAGTTAACACAAGAAGTCAAGCCGGCCGATCATCAACAACGTCGTGTCTTTGCTGATTGGGTTTTAAAAATGCATGAAAATGATCCGGAATTCCATTGAAAAACCATCTTGAGTGATGAGGCCCATTTCCACCTCGGTGGCTTCATCAACAAGCAAAATTGTCGCATCTGGGGCTCGGAAAACCCGAGAGTTATTGTTGAGAAGCCTCTCTATCCTCAACGTGTGACTGTTTGGTGCGGTTTATGGTCCGGCGGAGTCATTGGACCTTACTTTTTCGAAAATGAGGCTGGAGCAACAGTTACGGTGAATGGATTGCGCTATCGTAAGATGATTAATGATTTTTTATGGCCGGAATTGGATGGTACTGATCTGGACAACGTTTACTTTCAACGAGACGGCGCTACGTGCCACACGAGCAACGAAACCATTGATCTTTTGCGGGAAAAGTTTCTGGGCCGTCTTATCTCTCGAAGAGGTGATCACAATTGGCCACCGCGATCTTGTGATTTAACACCTTGCGACTTCTTCCTTTGGGGCCACGTGAAAGTGAAGGTCTACGCCAATAGCCCAGCGTCGATTCAAGATCTCAAAGATGAAATTCGTGAGGCTATCAAGGACATAGGGCAGCCACTTTGCGATTTAGTCATGGAAAATTTCATTAAAAGGATATGGTCCTGTAAGCGTGGTCGTGGTGGTCATTTGCCTGATGTTATATTTTCCACTATTAACGGCATAGCTTCTTCTTTATAATGAAATAAGCATCCGATCATTTATATTGAAAAATTGCATTTTTCTTTGAATATCAAAATAACACCTCTTACTGGAAAACCCTTTACTTCTCTATTCTGTGACGATAGTTCAATGGACCTCTACCAGGACCAAGGTCCAAGCAATAGTGTCCGTTTGTTGGAGGTGTCAGCTGAATCATTGTATAAAGACTTTTTATAGAGGGTGTTTCGAATAGACGACTTCGGCC
Organism: Myrrha octodecimguttata; assembly: GCA_958510865.1. NCBI lineage: Eukaryota > Metazoa > Arthropoda > Insecta > Coleoptera > Coccinellidae > Myrrha > Myrrha octodecimguttata. Next base: position 86,099,869 of record OY294056.1, read on the forward strand.
CAAGTTGCCAACCCACAATTTACTTAGCAAGTTTACTTTCACTGGGGAACGGGAGTTTCAGGACAAATTCGACATGATAAGGTTCTCATTATTTATAAATACCCGTAAAACATGCCTCAGGTCTTCAAACCAGATAATTCCTTCCAAATATAGGTTTTTGTTAAGACCGTCCCCGATAGGCTGAAATTTAAGTTGGGATTCCTGATTTCATGCAAACAGTGTCAATTTTCATAGGATACGTTCCGAAAATCAACTCTGTTGTTTCGGTTGCCGATTTTTCGCTCCGTAAATATGAAATATTCGGATGGTTCCTGGAACAAGCGCGTGAAAAAAGTTATTTACGGAATCTGGTTGATGAAAATACGGTCGATTTACTGTCACCAGAATGATTTTCTATGGTAAATATCCATAGCATAGAACAATCTATATTACTTTAGGTTTGTTTTGGTTCCGAGTTCAGAACCACAGACTATTGGTCTATGCTAGAACCGTCCCGAACAGATCTGAACTCGGAACCAAAACAAACCTAAAGTAAACATAGATTGTTCTATGCTATGGATATTTACCATAGAAAATCGTTCTGGTGACAGTAAATCGACCGCATTTTCATCAACCAGATTCCGTAAATAACTTTTTTACGCGCTTGTTCCAGGAACCATCAGAATATTTCATATTCACGGAGCGGAAAATCGGCAACCGAAACAACAGAGTTGATTTTCGGAACGTATCCTATGAAAATTGACACTGTTTGCATGAAATCAGGAATCCCAACTTAAATTTCAGCCAATCAGAGATGATCTTAACAAAAACCTATATTTGGAAGGAATTATCTGGTTTGAAGAGCTGAGGCATGTTTTACGGGTATTTATAAATAATGCGAACCTTATCATGTCGAATTTGTCCTGAAACTCCCGTTCCCCAGTGAAAGTAAACTTGCTAAGTAAATTGTGGGTTGGCAACTTGGGCCGAAGTCGTCTATTGCGCCTTTTTTAAACGAATAAAATATAGATGGCGCACTGAATTCGTGAGTATTTTCAGATTTAACAAGTGTGATGTATGACATTTATAAAAATGGCTTCGTACACGATACAACAATGCGTTCAAATTGTTGAATTATTTTATGAAAATCAGCGTTCTGTGAAAAGTGTTTAAGAAAATAACGTGAATTTCATGGTTTACATAATCGCCATCTCAAAGCACTATTGGTCGAATTATTAAAAAATTTCATGAGACCGGTTCGGTGGAAGATCAAAAAAGTGAAAAATATAGTCGTAACGGTCGTTCACAAGAAAATATTAATTTGGTTCGTGAAAGTGTTGCTGAAGACTCTGGAATGTCCATTAGACGAAGTTCAGTACAACTTGGACTTTTAGTGGGTCCACAACATGGCGTATTTTACACAAGGATTAAGCTCTGATGGCGTATAAGGTTCAAATAACACAGGAACTGAAGCCTCACACCTCACTTTGCAAATGACACAATTGATTTATTGAGACAAACATTTCCTGGACGAATAATCTCCAGAGACGGTGAAGTCAATTGGCCACCAAGATCATGTGTTTCGACACCGATGGAATATTTTCTTTGGGGTTATGTGAAAGGCCAGGTCCATAAGAATAATCCACAATCGATTCCTGAACTTAAGGATGAAATTATTCGTGTCATAAGTGAGATAGAGCCTCAATTATGTCAAAATGTCATTGAAAATTTTAACAAAAGAGTCTGTAGAGCTGCAAGAGGATGCCATTTGACAGATTATATTTTTCGTATATAAATGTCATAACTGATACTTCACTTACCAATAAAAAGTTCTCGAAAATGAATGCAAATTCGGTTTTTCATTAATTTAAAAAAAAAAACGGGCAATTTGTTACACTCTTTACAATGGCTGAATATAGGGGTTTCGTTATGTCCAAAGCATAATATAAGTAATTCCGTAAGTAGAACATGAGTGCGTAATATACAACATCATGGCAATGTACTGATGAATGGTTTGAAGTGCTCATCTAGTTCTAAATCGAGATTTCACGCTGATCTCTTAGTGGTTTCTTCTAGAATGATCTCGCCGGTCGAATGGAGTGTTTGATAATACTGATTTATACTTTACCCGTTGGAAATTGACCAATCTGAAAGATCTAAGATGCGTGACATGAGGTTTCTCCACAGTTAGAAGAGTAATTTAATTTATTATTACTTCAGAGTATTGAAAAATTTCAAAACACATTGATTAGCAATGTAGAATATCGTTAAGATCGATTCTGTACCAAAAAAAAATTAAATATTATGAATGCGGTGATCAGTATTGAAAAATAATTCATTTGCTCACTTTCTTCTTCAATAGACGACCCCGGCCCAAGTTAACAACAAACAATTTTCTTCACAAATTTACTATTACTGGGGAACGGGAATTTCAGGACTAATTGGACATGATAAAGTTCACGTTATTTATAAACATCCGTAAAAGATGCCTCAGTTCCTCAAACAAGATAATTCCCTCCAAATATAGGGTTTTGTCAAGATCATCTCTGATTGGCTGAAATTTAAGTTGGGATTCCTGATTTCATGTTAATAGTGTCAAATTTATATAGGATATGTTCCGCAAATCAACTTGGTTATTTCGGTTGACGGTTTTTCATTCCGTAAATATGAAATATTTGGTTGGTTCCTGAAAAAAAGGTCAATTACGGAATTTGATTGATGAAAAAACGTTCTTTCTGTCACCAGAAAGACAGTCAATGTTCTATGGTAACATATCCATAGCATAGAACAATCTCTATTTACTTTATGATCCATAGAACATGGAAGAGACAACAATCAACAATGAAAAATTACTAGGTATGGTCTATGGATCATGAGGTGAATAAAGATTGTTCTATGCTATGGATATATGACCATAAAATATTGATAGTCGTTCTGGTGCATAGACTTAATATTTCTGTTTTCTGGTGACAGGAAGATTGCCTTTTCATCAATAAAATTCCGTAATTAACCTTTTTTTCAGGAACCAACCGAATATTTCATATTCACAGAACGGAATACCAGCAACCGAAATAACCAAGTTGATTTACGGAACATATCCTTTATAAACTTGACAGTATTAACATGAAATCAGGAATCCCAACTTAAATTTCAGCCTAACAAAAACCTATATTTGGAAGGAATTATCTTGTTTGAGGAGCCGAGGCATCTTTTACGGATATTTATAAATAACGCGAACCTTATCATGTCGAATTTGTCCTGAAATTCTTGTTCCCCAGTGATAGTAAATTTGTGAAGAAAATTGTGGGTTGGCAACTTGGGCCGAAGTCGTCTATTCTGAGTTGGGAGTCTTTAAACTGAAATAAGTTATGGTAATGATTTCCTGATTACGAAAATTCTAGTTTCAGAACTATCGACGGAAATTTCCACTTATGAGAACTTCTGCATAATCCTCAAAATTTTGCGTGAGCCTTCACACCTTATTGGTGCGAGCATGTTCTAAAGAAAACCGTTCTATCGTTTCTGCCCAAATGTCTGTTATTTTCTTCTTTTGAACATAAAATGGATTAGATTGGTCCCAATGATAAGGAATCCGACGTGAAAATTGATTATGTCCGAGTGTCCGGCTGGCCATCCATTTTTTGCCACCTTATCTTGAGAAGAAGAAGAACTAGCAACCTGAAACTTTTGAGGCAGGTTGCGTATCGAAATATGTCGTTAAATGGCAGAATCTACTTGACGGTTTTGGAGTTATACTGATTTGAATATCCGAAGTTATTCCCTCAATATCTCGTAGGATCTCTCTATGCAATGGGAATAAAATTTCGTAACTTCTTGTAGAATACCGACGCATAACAAATTTCTGTTGAAAATTGGTATTTTTCAAAACTATGCATCATTCTGCAATGGAATTCTGCTCCAATCTTTAAGTCGATATTTAAGAGATATTGGGAAAATATGTCAAATTTTGTGGTTTTTTGAAAAATTTTCCCGGTATCGTTGATATTTAAGAATCATAAGGAATCTTGGTAACTAGTTCGCATATGCAGACCAACAATTTTTTGCGATATTTCTCAATGACCGTGACATTGAAGCATTTGAAAAATAATTCACGAATTTTTACTTCCACACAGTAAGTATTGAGTGTTCTTGTAGAATAGGTATTTCAATAAATCACTAAATTATAATTCTACGGGATCTATTGTTTCGGAAATATACAGAAAATTTCGAATTGTTATACAGTGCGCATCAAAATTATTGAACAAATCCATTTTCTCAAAAGAAAAATATTTGGCAACAAAATCCTGAGACAGGTCAATTTTTGTTTCACTTTTACCTAATTTATATGCATTTTTGAAGGATTTTTGTTGCACCCTGTGCCATTCCCATCAACCCTCTAAATTTTTTGAATTGGGAAAGTGGGCCATGTGGTACTGTGGCAAGGTCTTTGTATCTTCTTAACAGGCGTGCAGAAATTTTCAAGAAAAAATATTTTTTTTGAAAAATTAGTTAGTTCGAAGAGGTTTTTCAGTTTTGCTCATGCACAACTTTCAACCCCTTTCAACCCCCTCACGTGAAAATTTTTTTCTCCATTAAAGAGTTTGTAGGGGTTGAAAGTTGTGCATGAACAAAACTGTAATGGTCAACTTTCATTCGGTGACACATTTCATCAGGTACCATCGTTTCGAAGTAAATGAGCAATGACAAAGTGCACATACTGAAAACCTCTTTGAAGTAACTAATTTTTCAAAAAAAAAAAATTTCTTGGAAATTTCTGCATCCTTGTACAGAAGATACAAAGACCTTGTCATAAAAGAACCACATGACCCACTTTCCCTCCTCAAAAAATTTAGAGGGTTGATGGGGATGGCACAGGATGCAACAAAAATCCTTCAAAAATGCATAAAATTCGGTAAAAGTGAAACAAGAATTGACCTGTTTCAGGATTTGCCAAATATTTTTCTTCTGAGAAAATAAATTTGTTCCATAATTTTGACGCGCATTGTATTTACCGAATCGTTTGGCGAATTTTACCCATGCACGTATTCGATCTTCATAATTGATAATCAAACCTACTCTATAACTATCAACCACCGTTGATTCTTAGGAAAATGATGATTATATAATTGCTCCCTAAACAAGCGCCAAAAAAATCAATTTCTGCTTTTCTATCAGACTTTTAAACTAACATCTGTGATATGGTATTTCTTCACAAAACCAATCAGCGAACGTCATCAAATTTGATATGGATATGGAAATGATGATGTAGATGTATACCACTTTCATTTTCGAATTTATTGTAGGTATCCGTTGGTTTGATCGATGTTCATTTAATCATGGCGTTTGATCGCATGTCTGTCTGTCATATACATTTCAATCTAAATTGTATCTTTTCGTTTGATTGACTGTTGGCATGAATGGATATATGAATCTATGAAAGTTTAGTTTCTATGAATGGCATGACACAATTTTTCAGGTGTATCATTACATGGCATTCAGCAGAAGCATGAATTAGTATGATTTTCGTACTCTTTTTCTGGGGAGTCTTATAATAATTGGATCAAAATGTCAGCAATTTGTGAAGTTTTATCTAAACATAGTCTCGAACGATTAAATTGGACTCATTCACGAAAAATTCGTTATAAAATTCAATTTTGTCCGACAGACCAACCATGAATATACCGGTTAAGTTCTGAATCCGCCCAACAGTTTCGATGTTATCCCTGAAATTTATCACAATAATCCTAGGCGCAGTTTCTATCGAGATGAAACTTGAAAAGTATATCTATGGTAACCATAGACATATTATAGTCTATGATTGTAAAAACACGAACACGTGCACGAAATTTATCGGGAATTGGCGAATGAAGATAAGCACTACTCCCTCTGGTGACATTCCGAGTAACCTGAGGTACAGACATAAGTATACATAATATATGATGTGCATATTGTCATAGCTTCAAAAATAAAATTTCGCACGGAATCGCTAAATCTTACCCCCACCCCTCTGCGCTTTGATGTTTATTCGCGGTTCTTTCTGAAAAATTTTCCAAGTCCCAAATAATTTTTTTTTTTCGAAAATCGTCGACCTTGTTATCGTTTCCTATTAAATCGAGGTCGTAGATCACGAATATGTCATTAGAAATCGTCCAGTGACAACCGTTTAGAAATTATGGCGGAAATAGTGAAAAAATTTCGAAATTTTGGTCAACTTTGAGACGTCGTGCCGACCAAAATAATGAAGCTGGGTGATGTCGAATTTTTTCACGTGCAGATCGATCCTTTATCTATGCAATAAAACAGATTTCATCGTCCTACTTTCATCGAGTCGGTAATAATGATTTTTTGAAAAAAGGTCCAAAATTTTGGAACTTCAAGGACCTCTCACGTCCAGGACGATTTTTTTAAAAAATATCTGACCTTATATTCTTGTTCTACGCCCTCGAATTAGTAAGTGTGCCAAATTTCACGGCGATAGGAGTCGGAAAATTATTTTTCGAAAATCGAGATTTTCTTAAGGGTCCCTTAAAATTTTACCAAAAATCGAAAGTTCTCCGATCGACCTGAAATTTGAAACATATACTAATTCGAGGGCGTAGATAAAGAAAATCCAATCAGAATGTTAGTGGAGAGTCTGGTTCGTTTTTTATGGCCAGAAGAAAATCGAAAAAATCGGGCCTTTTTTAAAAAAATCATAATTTTTCAACCAGAAGACCTTCGTCTATAAAATAATTGGCTACGTACTCACAAAGGACCCAGATATAACCAAAAAAATCCGATATTGTCCAGCCTTACGCGTTTGATCTGTACGACGGCCCAAAGTTGACCCAAATTTCGAAAATTTCTCACCAAATCCGGAATATTTTCCAAACCGAATCAGTTACGCAAAATCTAATTACAGATTCGTAATCTACGTGTTCGAATCCATAATATATGATGTGCATATTGTCATAGCTTCAAAAATAAAATTTCGCACGGAATCGCTAAATCTTACCCCCACCCCTCTGCGCTTTGATGTTTATTCGCGGTTCTTTATGAAAAAAAGTCCCAAATAAATTTTTTTTTTCGAAAATCGTCGACCTTGTTATCGTTTCCTATTAAATCGAGGTCGTAGATCACGAATATGTCATTAGAAATCGTTCAGTGACAACCGTTTAGAAATTATGGCGGAAATAGTGAAAAAATTTCGAAATTTTGGTCAACTTTGAGACGTCGTGCCGACCAAAATAATGAAGCTGGGTGATGTCGAATTTTTTTACGTGCAGTTCGATCCTTTATCTATGAATTAAAACAGATTTCATCGTCCTACTCTCATCAAGTCGGTAATAATGATTTTTTGAAAAAAGGTCCAAAATTTTGGAACTTCAAGGACCTCTCACGTCCAGGACGATTTTTTAAAAAAATATCTGACTTTATATTCTTGTTCTACGCCCTCGAATTAGTAAGTGTGCCAAATTTCACGGCGATAGGAGTCGGAAAATTATTTTTCGAAAATCGAGATTTTCTTAAGGGTAACCCCTTAAAATTTTACCAAAAATCGAAAGTTCTCCGATCGACCTGAAATTTGAAACATATACTAATTCGAGGGCGTAGATTAAGAAAATCCAATCAGAATGTTAGTGGAGAGTCTGGTTCGTTTTTTATGGCCCGAGGAAAATCAAAAAAATTGGACCTTTTTTAAAAAAATCATAATTTTTCAACCAGAAGACTTACGTCTATAAAATAAGTGGCTACGTACTCACAAAGAATCCAGATATAACTAAAAAAATTCGATATTGTCCAGCCTCACGCGTTTGATCTGTACGACGACCCAAAGTTGACCCAAATTTCGAAATTTTGGTCAACTTTGAGACGTCGTGCCGACCAAAATAATGAAGCTGGGTAATGTCGAATTTTTTCACGTGCAGATCGATCCTTTATCTATGCAATAAAACAGATTTCATCGTCCTACTTTCATCGAGTCGGTAATAATGATTTTTTGAAAAAAGGTCCAAAATTTTGGAACTTCAAGGACCTCTCACGTCCAGGACGATTTTTTTAAAAAATATCTGACCTTATATTCTTGTTCTACGCCCTCGAATTAGTAAGTGTGCCAAATTTCACGGCGATAGGAGTCGGAAAATTATTTTTCGAAAATCGAGATTTTCTTAAGGGTAACCCCTTAAAATTTTACCAAAAATCGAAAGTTCTCCGATCGACCTGAAATTTGAAACATATACTAATTCGAGGGCGTAGATAAAGAAAATCCAATCAGAATGTTAGTGGAGAGTCTGGTTTGTTTTTTATGGCCAGAAGAAAATCGAAAAAATTGGACCTTTTTTAAAAAAATCATAATTTTTCAACCAGAAGACCTTCGTCTATAAAATAATTGGCTACGTACTCACAAAGGACCCAGATATAACCAAAAAATTCGATATTGTCCAGCCTCACGCGTTTGATCTGTACGACGGCCCAAAGTTGATCCAAATTTCGAAAATTTCTCACCAAATCCGGAATATTTTCCAAACCGAATCAGTTACGCAAAATCTAATTACAGATTCGTAATCTACGTGTTCAAATCCATAATATATGATGTGCATATTGTCATAGCTTCAAAAATAAAATTTCGCACGGAATCGCTAAATCTTACCCCCACCCCTCTGCGCTTTGATGTTTATTCGCGGTTCTTTCTGAAAAATTTTCCAAGTCCCAAATAATTTTTTTTTTTCGAAAATCGTCGACCTTGTTATCGTTTCCTATTAAATCGAGGTCGTAGATCACGAATATGTCATTAGAAATCGTCCAGTGACAACCGTTTAGAAATTATGGCGGAAATAGTGAAAAAATTTCGAAATTTTGGTCAACTTTGAGACGTCGTGCCGACCAAAATAATGAAGCTGGGTGATGTCGAATTTTTTACGTGCAGTTCGCTCCTTTATCTATGCAATAAAACACATTTCATCGTCCTACTTTCATCAAGTCGGTAATAATGATTTTTTGAAAAAAGGTCCAAAATTTTGGAACTTCAAGGACCTCTCACGTCCAGGACGATTTTTTTAAAAAATATCTGAGCTTATATTCTTGTTCTACGCCCTCGAATTAGTAAGTGTGCCAAATTTCACGGCGATAGGAGTCGGAAAATTATTTTTCGAAAATCGAGATTTTCTTAAGGGTCCCTTAAAATTTTACCAAAAATCGAAAGTTCTCCGATCGACCTGAAATTTGAAACATATACTAATTCGAGGGCGTAGATAAAGAAAATCCAATCAGAATGTTAGTGGAGAGTCTGGTTCGTTTTTTATGGCCAGAAGAAAATCGAAAAAATCGGGCCTTTTTTAAAAAAATCATAATTTTTCAATCAGAAGACCTTCGTCTATAAAATAATTGGCTACGTACTCACAAAGGACCCAGATATAACCAAAAAAATCCGATATTGTCCAGCCTTACGCGTTTGATCTGTACGACGGCCCAAAGTTGACCCAAATTTCGAAAATTTCTCACCAAATCCGGAATATTTTCCAAACCGAATCAGTTACGCAAAATCTAATTACAGATTCGTAATCTACGTGTTCGAATCCATAATATATGATGTGCATATTGTCATAGCTTCAAAAATAAAATTTCGCACGGAATCGCTAAATCTTACCCCCACCCCTCTGCGCTTTGATGTTTATTCGCGGTTCTTTATGAAAAAAAGTCCCAAATAAATTTTTTTTTTCGAAAATCGTCGACCTTGTTATCGTTTCCTATTAAATCGAGGTCGTAGATCACGAATATGTCATTAGAAATCGTTCAGTGACAACCGTTTAGAAATTATGGCGGAAATAGTGAAAAAATTTCGAAATTTTGGTCAACTTTGAGACGTCGTGCCGACCAAAATAATGAAGCTGGGTGATGTCGAATTTTTTTACGTGCAGTTCGATCCTTTATCTATGCAATAAAACACATTTCATCGTCCTACTTTCATCAAGTCGGTAATAATGATTTTTTGAAAAAAGGTCCAAAATTTTGGAACTTCAAGGACCTCTCACGTCCAGGACGATTTTTTTAAAAAATATCTGACCTTATATTCTTGTTCTACGCCCTCGAATTAGTAGGTGTGCCAAATTTCACGGCGATAGGAGTCGGAAAATTATTTTTCGAAAATCGAGATTTTCTTAAGGGTAACCCCTTAAAATTTTACCAAAAATCGAAAGTTCTCCGATCGACCTGAAATTTGAAACATATACTAATTCGAGGGCGTAGATAAAGAAAATCCAATCAGAATGTTAGTGGAGAGTCTGGTTTGTTTTTTATGGCCAGAAGAAAATCGAAAAAATTGGACCTTTTTTAAAAAAATCATAATTTTTCAACCAGAAGACCTTCGTCTATAAAATAATTGGCTACGTACTCACAAAGGACCCAGATATAACCAAAAAAATTCGATATTGTCCAGCCTCACGCGTTTGATCTGTACGACGGCCCAAAGTTGATCCAAATTTCGAAAATTTCTCACCAAATCCGGAATATTTTCCAAACCGAATCAGTTACGCAAAATCTAATTACAGATTCGTAATCTACGTGTTCAAATCCATAATATATGATGTGCATATTGTCATAGCTTCAAAAATAAAATTTCGCACGGAATCGCTAAATCTTACCCCCACCCCTCTGCGCTTTGATGTTTATTCGCGGTTCTTTCTGAAAAATTTTCCAAGTCCCAAATAATTTTTTTTTTTCGAAAATCGTCGACCTTGTTATCGTTTCCTATTAAATCGAGGTCGTAGATCACGAATATGTCATTAGAAATCGTCCAGTGACAACCGTTTAGAAATTATGGCGGAAATAGTGAAAAAATTTCGAAATTTTGGTCAACTTTGAGACGTCGTGCCGACCAAAATAATGAAGCTGGGTGATGTCGAATTTTTTACGTGCAGTTCGCTCCTTTATCTATGCAATAAAACACATTTCATCGTCCTACTTTCATCAAGTCGGTAATAATGATTTTTTGAAAAAAGGTCCAAAATTTTGGAACTTCAAGGACCTCTCACGTCCAGGACGATTTTTTTAAAAAATATCTGAGCTTATATTCTTGTTCTACGCCCTCGAATTAGTAAGTGTGCCAAATTTCACGGCGATAGGAGTCGGAAAATTATTTTTCGAAAATCGAGATTTTCTTAAGGGTAGACCCTTAAAATTTTACCAAAAATCGAAAGCTCTCCGATCGACCTGAAATTTGAAACATATACTAATTCGAGGGCGTAGATTAAGGAAATCCAATCAGAATGTTAGTGGAGAGTCTGGTTCGTTTTTTATGGCCCGAGGAAAATCGAAAAAATTGGACCTTTTTTAAATAAATCATAATTTTTCAACCAGAAGACTTACGTCTATAAAATAAGTGGCTACGTACTCACAAAGGATCCAGATATAACCAAAAAAATTCGATATTGTTCAGCCTCACGCGTTTGATCTGTACGACGACCCAAAGTTGACCCAAATTTCAAAATTTTGGTCAACTTTGAGAGACGTCGTGCCGACCAAAATAATGGAGCTGGGTGATGTCGAATTTTTTTACGTGCAGTTCGATCCTTTATCTATGCAATAAAACAGATTTCATCGTCCTACTTTCATCAAGTCGGTAATAATGATTTTTTGAAAAAAGGTCCAAAATTTTGGAACTTCAAGGACCTCTCACGTCCAGGACGATTTTTTTAAAAAATATCTGACCTTATATTCTTGTTCTACGCCCTCGAGTTAGTAAGTGTGCCAAATTTCACGGCGATAGGAGTCGGAAAATTATTTTTCGAAAATCGAGATTTTCTTAAGGGTAACCCCTTAAAATTTTACCAAAAATCGAAAATTCTCCGATCGACCTGAAATTTGAAACATATACTAATTCGAGGGCGTAGATAAAGAAAATCCAATCAGAATGTTAGTGGAGAGTCTGGTTCGTTTTTTATGGCCAGAAGAAAATCGAAAAAATTGGACCTTTTTTAAAAAAATCATAATTTTTCAACCAGAGGACCTTCGTCTATAAAATAATTGGCTACGTACTCACAAAGGACCCAGATATAACCAAAAAAATTCGATATTATCCAGCCTTACGCGTTTGGTCTGTACGACGGCCCAAAGTTGACCCAAATTTCGAAAATTTCTCACCAAATCCGGAATAGTTTCCAAACCGAATCAGTTACGCAAAATCTAATTACAGTTTCGTAATCTACGTGTTCGAATCCATAATATATGATGTGCATATTGTCATAGCTTCAAAAATAAAATTTCGCACGGAATCGCTAAATCTTACCCCCACCCCTCTGCGCTTTGATATTCGCGGTTCTTTCTGAAAAATTTTCCAAGTCCCAAATAAATTTTTTTTTTCGAAAATCGTCGACCTTGTTATCGTTTCCTATTAAATCGAGGTCGTAGATCACGAATATGTCATTAGAAATCGTCCAGTGACAACCGTTTAGAAATTATGGCGGAAATAGTGAAAAAATTTCGAAATTTTGGTCAACTTTGAGACGTCGTGCCGACCAAAATAATGAAGCTGGGTGATGTCGAATTTTTTACGTGCAGTTCGATCCTTTATCTATGCAATAAAACACATTTCATCGTCCTACTTTCATCAAGTCGGTAATAATGATTTTTTGAAAAAAGGTCCAAAATTTTGGAACTTCAAGGACCTCTCACGTCCAGGACGATTTTTTTAAAAAATATCTGAGCTTATATTCTTGTTCTACGCCCTCGAATTAGTAAGTGTGCCAAATTTCACGGCGATAGGAGTCGGAAAATTATTTTTCGAAAATCGAGATTTTCTTAAGGGTTTGTTAAGTATTGTCTGAACTTCCAAGTCATCACTTTACGACGATACAAGTATCAACATGATAAGGTTCCTGATAAAAGTTCCACAAATGCACTGAAGTGAAGTCAGCAGCTTTTGCACGCATGTTCAAATTTGTTGCCAAAGAGGTCACCTCTTCACGTATTGACCCTTTAAAACGCTGCTTTACTTCCTGATGAAGACTCGGCCATCTTCTCATCATATGATCCCCATAAAATTGTCCATGAACCTTCCCACTACAGGTAACTAACTGCATCCTCATTGAAATGGTCGACATAATGGTATTCAAGGTAGAGTTTAAATGTATTCATTGATTTGTATCATAAAAAAACTCAGGAAAGAACTGACATGCAGTCAGCAGCTTTTGCGAGCATGTTTGAATACTTTTTCTTCGAATTTCCTGGAAATAACGATAGCGAGGAAAAAAACACGAAATTTAAAATATTTTTCTTCCCAATACCTCTGTAAATTGATATCGTATAAAATTGAAATTTGGTACACTGTTGTGAAAATCTGACCCCAAGGATTGTGCAAAATTTCATCAGAACACTTCTCGAAACTGGAATATTCCGAATTTTTTTTTTAAATTTCCAATTAGATGATTCCAACGTAACTTTGGGAACAGTACGACGTCAGCATTCTACAACAAATGACCAAGTTTCAATCCGATGATTTAAGTAATTTCTGAGATATTAAGGAACTGACTATGACTCAAAAATCGTTCAGTTGATTTGGCCCATTAATGAACTCAACCGTCCCATTTTGATTCCTAACCTATCCTGAAATTGTCAAGTCCATGGAAGTAGGAAAGGAGTGGAGGGGGAATATCGTTTGAAAAATGTCACACACTTTTGAGAACCCAATATTTTTGTCTCATTTGCTGTACATCACAGAATACAAATATACATCTTGTCGTTGTCGGCCATATTGGTATGGGAAAATCCACAGAAGGTACCCAAAAATGTTTGACACTTTTGGTAAAAGGGAAATATAGGATATGCTCCCTTCCCTTCCTTTAGCTCCATGGTAAATTCGATAGCAGATTGCACCCATTCCCGAATACAGCCTTTATAATTCAGCATCAAATATGCCCTTCGTATACAGAGTCTCTATAAGCTGTTTTTTCCTTAAGTTATTGTGTTTACGGTTGCCCTGGACTGCTGATCTTTGTGCAGATATGATATTCAATACACTTAGTTGAACAGATTAAACCACCTTTTACAAACTCATTGTGCCACTTTTTGAAACCTTCGAAGTTTTTAGGTATCACCCTATATATCAACTTGACAAATTTATTCTTCATTCTATGAAGATGAAACCAGATCAGATAAGTCAAGTCGACTGAATCCACCCGAAAAATGTTTATGGATAGTGCATTATTTAATCGTTCTCTTGCTATTCTTGTAACAGCCATGAACTTAACCCACAGACGCCAGATCCTGAAGAATGGGGACACAACGTCTAACCTAGGAGACTATCGCGCCTAGACGATGCTTTACGATTAAACAAACATAGATCGTGAATTACGATATAATGACGAAATGAAAACGTGGCTGATTCAACACAATACTTCATTTAAACAGCATAAATATTGTATTTTCCCATATTTGCATCGATATAATGTTTACTATGATGTCTTTTAGTAAGAGGTAGTAAAAATAATTGACTTCTGTCTTTAGAATTACACATTGTAGGGGTCAAAGACGTCACATCCTTAAGGTAAATTGAATTCTATGGTATTACTCGATCAGTCAACTCGAGAAATTTCAATTTGACTCAAAAATTATGTTATTGGCGAATGAAGATAAGCGCTACTCCCTCTGGTGGCTATCCGAGTAACCCGAGGTACAGACATAATCATTGACAAGTTAAAAGAAATGTTAAGAAAATGAAAGAGTTTATGCATTTTTCTTGGCGTTTGTGTGATTTTACAAGTGCTACTACTGAGGAAAAGCAAACTCAAATGTCCCTTCCTATAAATTTCTACAGCCCGGTATAAAATTTGGACTTAGGGTGAAATAAACTTTCTTTAACAAGTCGAGCCTGAAAGTGTTGAAGAATCGATAAAAACCAACAAACAAGATTTATGAGAGTCTTTTACCTATATTTTACCGATGATGATAATTTTTATAGAGGAAAGCACGAATTGCTCATGAAATATTGGATCAAATTCATGAGGACAATTTTTTTCCAGGCCCATAATCCAAGCAGAGAAATTTACTTAAGAGGAAAGCTATGCCTTCCAGAAATCTGCCTGTTGAACTGATCAACGTTCTAGTGATAGAACAGATTATTGAAAAAAAGAGTCTCAACAAGGAAATATCTGGTGATGAATTCTCTTCGCTCAAAGTTGAGCAAGGCTTATTTATTACAGCTTTTTCAAGACCAATCATATGAGCGTTGGAAAATTTATTTGTCAATCCATAATGAATAAGGCTTACGGTACAAGTAGCATTAGTTTCATGTGAATGTATTCATTTTATCCACAATATATTGAGTATTTAGTCCTTCCCTATAAAAATAGTAAAGTTATGAGTATTTGTCTATTATTTCAAAAAGTATGTTTTACAATACTGTTTTTCAACTTTCAAGACAGCCTAAGAAATTCACCAAAGTCAATCTTGCCATTCGAATCTGAAAATAAATAATATTAAAATACTGTCTAACCTTGGAGATATCCCCGTAATTTTAGAGTTGCTATACTCAATAAGATTGAAGGGTGATACATACCTACTTTATAAGAATGGAATATGTACTCCTAGTTATACTCTCGTCAACTATAAAAGTCTAAAAAGTATTTGAATGAATCGTGAAATCAAAAATTATCAAACCAAACACAAACAAACAGTACAAAATCGACTATCAAAACAAAATCTATGTCTGTATGTAAGGTTGTAAAACTGGCCACCGTGGCGCTGCAATCTTAAATTCAGACGCCAATGGTCATAAACCTAAGAACCAATGTTATATTAGTTCTATGGTTATGGTGTGTTTTTAGCTGAATGGAAAATTCGATGATTGTTGCATAGATGCATAGAATACATATGTGTTTTGCTAATATCATGGTGCGGACACTCTTTGATATATTTTGGGTCCATGAGGTACAAATGTTGTCAAAATACGGCTTTGTAGTCCTACTTCAGTTTTCGCCGATAGATGCCGTCATAGCAAAATCTGCCATATAAAATCTGAAATATTTTCGGAAGTTACCGACCTGTCTTATCAAAACTAGTCAAATCAGTACTTCTTTTCGATTTTCCGAGTTAAACCATACATTATTTTCAAGAATTTTCGAAAATAAATTCATTTTGGCAATGTACATAAAGGTTTCCTTCGTCTCTGAATACACAAGTGGGAAACTTAATATTTTTGAATACCTGTTTATTACAAGAGTTATTTAAGTTGCACATTTCAATCTAATCCGCGGTTAAGTTCGTTAATAGGCCAAATCGGTTGAATATTTTCGGAGTTACAGGCACTTGAAATTTTGAAGTTATTTATTTTTGATTTCAGAAACTACTTGAGCGATTGGATTCAAACTTGGTAGTTAGGTGGAGTATAACGACGCGCAACTTTGAGCCAAATTTCGTCAAGATCATATCGTCAGTAAATTAAAAAAAAAATCTTTTTTCGGAAATCATTCATCATATCCGAAAAACCACTCGGACTTTGAGCTCCATATTTCAGAGCAGTGTACAAAATTTCAGTTTGATACGATCATAAGTTTTGGAGATATCGGCAAAAAATATGTCAAATTTGGAGGTTTTCTTCTCGATATCGTTGTTTTTTTCGGTATAACTCGAGAAATACTGATTCAGTCCTGATAAAACTTCGCAGCTAATTTGAAGATGCTGAGAGACAACTTTTCTTATCATATCTTCATTAAATTCTGTATGAACCTTCGAACTGTAATTTTTCGATGAAGTACTGGATTTCAATTCGATCTGATCTGTATTTTAGGAAATATTGGAAAAATAAAATTTTGAATGGGTGTATCTGCGGAATCATTGGGTGGATTTTACCCATTCACGAATTCGGCCTTCGTAATTAAGGTCCAAACCTTCTCTACAAATATCGAATTTCTAAGTTGTTTCTTTCGGAAGTTATTGTGTTTACGCAGTCGGCCGTTAGGCTGACCGTAAACACAATAACTTCCGGAAGAAACGACTTAGATACTCGATCTTTGTAGGTCGAATTCGTGAATGGGTAAAATACACCCAATGATTCCGTAGATATACCCATTCAAAACTTTATTTTTCCAATATTTCCAAAAATACAGCTAAGATCGAATTGAAATCCACTATTTTATCAAAAAAAAATTCAAAAAGCACTGCCGTGAAGCGGTCATCTACTTTGAACATGCGCGCAAAAGCTGCTGCCATCACGGCAGTGGTGCTTTTTGAATTGTTTTTTTGTAAAATTAGTTTTGGCATATATATTTTCATTACGAAAAAACGAAAGTGCTGGGCTAACTAGTTTCAGTTTCGCGATTTCTTGGAAGACCCGACGAAATTTGCGGCACAATTCAGCACCAATGTAACAACAATTTTGTAACTCTATTTCGTGAATTCAATTCTACATTTATATTTTCCGGAGAAATTATAGGAAATTTCAGAAAAATTCGAACGGTACCACTCAGTATATGTATAGCATAATCTATTTCAGCCGTTTGGAACCCAGTTTTTCGAAAAGAGCTGGGCTGGGTCATTTTGGATATTTTGTGGAATATCTTGAGAACCGGAATGAAGAAAAATTTCAACGACACAAAGCAGCACAAATCAAGAATTTTTTCGAAAACCGCAAACCGCTTTGCCATCTTTCCACACATTATTTTTTTTAAGTTACTTTTGTAAAGTATCTAAGATACTAACTACTTTTCATCAGCAAAAATTGGAACTAAGATACAGTAATTTAGATACTGTAAATTATCTAAGTTGCTATAGTAATATACTTTTTTCTGACAGTTCTGTCTACGGTATTATGGGCGGATTTCCCCAAGTGTTATTGTGTTAACGATCGGCCGTTAGATGCTTTTCTAGAATTTATTTTTTATATTCTGCCTGAAAAACACTTGCTCTAATGAACAAGAGCGTAAAATATCGAACGTATCATAAATGCAACATCAGGAAAGCGTAAAACGCATACACGAACAACGGCCCACGTTGTTAAGTTCAATCTAAATCCATTATGAATCAATCAAAAATGCAACTGTCCACGATACGGCGAGAAGAGTAGGCCATGGAAGTTGCATCAAGCGTGATAACTCCGGAACACCCATTCCGGTATCGAGTCCGGTAGGCAGCATTGGATGTTACCGCTCTTCAGTTGTTTGGCGTTGCTCACAGTCGGAGGGTTCCTTGTTTCTTCGGCTGATACGAATGCGCGGTATGGTTTTGTTTCACGAGAGTTGAGAGATCGCGAATGTGGTTGATTTTTTTCACTTTGATATGATTGAACTTTAATTATTTTTCGATTCGACCGAAATTTTGTAAAAGATGGATGTTGTTTATAACAAATATCGAAGAATGATCCTGCCGAAGAGGTGAGACTATATTTTAAGATATTTCGGAGGTATTCCACGGAAGAATATGAGTTTCATATCATGTCGAGTACTTCTGAGAAATTCTGTGGCAAATATCAGTTTTACGTGAATTTCTTGCAGAAAATGATTTCAAACGATCATACTATTCATTATTTTACTGATGTGAAATTCTTCTTTCTGTTTCAAGTTTCAGTTCAATTGAAATATGTCTGTCTGACCAATTGGTAGTATACTTATAGTATAGTATACTTTAAGTTTCGGAAGAATTGTCTTAGAGACTGTCCGGAAATTTATATCAGGAAATAAAATTTCTGCAGAATTATCGTAAGTAATATCATAAGGGCATCTAATTTTTCCGAAAAAAATCGAAAAAACACGTTGCTAAGTAATATTTTAACAACAATTTTTTAACGTCACTTTTTAATCAATGAAAACCATAAGAAGACAATAATTTCTTAGCATTTGGTCCCAAATCCCAATCAATTTTTATTGTTCGGTGTTATGACTTCTATTTATATACAAGGAGCTGTATAATCTCGAAAGACCAATGTGTGATATTTTGCTTGAAAAAAATGCGAATATTCAGTTTTTTCGTAAGTAATATTATAAGGGCATCTAAGTTTTCCGAAAAAAATCGAAAAAACACGTTGCTAAGTAATATTTTAACAACAATTTTTTAACGTCACTTTTTAATCAATGAAAACCATAAGAAGACAATAATTTCTTAGCATTTGGTCCCAAAACCCAATCAATTTTTATTGTTCGGTGTTATGACTTCTATTTATATACAAGGAGCTGTATAATCTCGAAAACCAATGTGTGATATTTTGCTTGAAAAAAATGCGAATATTCAGTTTTTTCGTAAGTAATATTATAAGGGCATCTAAGTTTTCCGAAAAAAATCGAAAAAACACGTTGCTAAGTAATATTTTAACAACAATTTTTTAACGTCACTTTTTAATCAATGAAAACCATAAGAAGACAATAATTTCTTAGCATTTGGTCCCAAAACCCAATCAATTTTTATTGTTCGGTGTTATGACTTCTATTTATATACAAGGAGCTGTATAATCTCGAAAGACCAATGTGTGATATTTTGCTTGAAAAAAATGCGAATATCTAGTTTTTTCGTAAGTAATATTATAAGGGCATCTAAGTTTTCCGAAAAAAATCGAAAAAACACGTTGCTAAGTAATATTTTAACAACAATTTTTTAACGTCACTTTTTAATTTTTTTTTTGGTGTCAACAACTGTCAAGTTTTGCCGCGGGTAAATTCGAATAAACTGCTGACAGCTCCTGCCGAACAGTTTTTTCATCTAGAAACCATTTGTAATTCAAAATTGCGCGTTTTTGATTGGTGGAAATAACGTCGAGGGAAATAGTCAGATGAATTTTACCCATTCGTGATTCAAACCTGTTCTACAAATATCGTACTGTGAATTTTTTATCGCGGAAGATATTTTGTTGGATGCTTCATCATAGTTATATTATATTTCAATTTTCATTTCTGTTATTTTAGTGTTCCCAAATGTCATATAGATAACATTGAGGAGAACCAATGCCTCGAAAAATCAACCTCTAATTCGAATGCCTCGCGCCTGTAACGAACTCCAAGAAGTTGTAGACATCTTCCATGGTAATGTTTAGAACTCAGAAGGGCTCTTGAAAAAACATTTCCTCTCGATGTAGATTTCCTTTTGTTGTTGTTGTTTGTTGTTCTGTGTAGAACTTAGGTAATTAGTTTGTCACTGTTTTTTTCGCTAACTATATTATTCTGTGAATACTATTTATGGGATAATCCTGTTTGTATTCCTTGTACAACAATAAATAAACAATGAATAAATAAATAAAGTTACAGGTGAATCTCTCCAACCAAAATATTACCATAGCATCTAAACTCTTCAAAGGAAAAAAACACGAATTCCTATCTGTTTATGTCATCATAATGTTATTCAAAACTGTTGGATATTTCTCTCAGTTTTATATGGCGAGAACTGACCCACTTCATGGTTGTTTAAATTCACGGCCCCTCGCTTGACGCTGATCGAAATTAAACACTGACCTAACGGCAAAAGATATTCAAGGAAAGGTAACATCTTCATTATTTATATTTCCGAGAATGAAATGAAAGCATTCATTGCATGATAATTCAAAAATCGCTTGTTCCGTTGCCAAAGCGGTCGTCTACACAAGTATTGACCCTGTCAAACCAAGATTTTTCTCCATATGGTCCTCACGAAATTTTGCATGAACTTCAAGCTGTAATTTTCGATCGAGTACTAGGTTGCAATTCGATCCAAAATTTTAAATGGGTTAACTATGTAAAGAATAATTGGCGAATTCAACCCATTTAAGCATTCGATCTTCTCAATTAAACTGAAAATCTACTCTACAAATATATTTCTCCTATATAGATTCTTCCTAAAGTTAATGTGTTTACTGTCGGCCTAACCACTGATAGTGAACAAAATAACTTCCGGAAGGATCTACTCAGTAGCTTGATAATTGTAGAGTAAGTTTGGAGTTTAATTACGAATGCCGAATTGGCGAATTAGTAAAAACTATCGAATGATTCCGCAGATATACCCTTTCAAAATTTCAGTTTCCCGATATTTCCAAAAACATGATCGAACCGCCCTTCAATGAAAAATGTACACTTATTTGATATAATACTCCAATATCTTTGCAGAATTTTAATAAAATATAATCTGGAAAATTTTCTCAAAAAAGATTTTAAAAATTTACTAATCAAATGATTCCGAAATAATTATGCGACTATTTGCGCATCGGTATTCTACAACTATCTACGAAGTTTTAATCTCATCACCTGAGTATTTCCTGGAATGATGAGGAATTAACCTCAAAGATTCAAATAAAACCGTTTGACCGATTGATGAACTTAGCCGTCGTATTTCAATAACCAACCTACCCTGAAACTCGTTAGAGTTCTTCGTACTGACTACAAAAAATTTGAATGAGTATATCTAGGGAATCATTGGGCGTTCTTTACCCATTCACGAATTCGGTACAGGTATACCCATTCAAAATTTTATTTCCCAAAAATACGGATTCGATCGGATTGAAATCCAGTGCACTAACGATATATTTATGAGGGTTCGAAGGTTTATACAGAATTTCATTTGGATAATAGGATCAGAATATCACAGAATATTGAAAATTGGAAAAAAAATTTAACGTTTTTTTTAAATTTTTGTTCTAATGACACGATCATCACGCAATTTCTCACGAAGTTGTCCGTCAGCATTTCCGAACTACCCTTCAAGTTTCATCATAATTAAGTCAGTATATTTTGAATAAAATTATACCGAAAAAAAAACAACGATATCGAGGAAGAAACCACCAAATTCAAAATATTTTTTTGAAATATCTTAAAAAATTATAATCATATCGAACTGAAGTTTGATACACTACTGTGAAATATGAAGTTCAAGGTATGACAAAAATGTTTTTCCTAAATGTGATCAA
Source organism: Myrrha octodecimguttata (assembly GCA_958510865.1). Taxonomy (NCBI): domain Eukaryota; kingdom Metazoa; phylum Arthropoda; class Insecta; order Coleoptera; family Coccinellidae; genus Myrrha; species Myrrha octodecimguttata. The sequence continues at coordinate 86,121,677 of OY294056.1, forward strand.
TAGTTTCCCGGAAGAAAATTTTTCGGAAAAAAATTTCAAAAATTCGATTTACTAATTTACTGACCGCACGATCTCAATAAAATTTTGGAAGAAGTTGCAAGTCCTTTATGCTCCAACTAACTGCCAAATTTCAATTCAATCACTCTAGTAGTTCTCGATGTATCAGGCAAATAACCTCAAAATTTCAAATAGTTTTAACTCCGAAACCGTTCTACTTATTTTGCCCATTAACGAACTCAACCTTCGCATTTTGAAATGCAACCAACCCTGAAATTCTCATGTCGACAGGATTCTCCGTACGCCCGTTATTGTGCCTACGTACGGCCGGCCAGACAGAATCGATTTTGACACCGGATTCGTCATCAGTTAGTACAGCCTAGTCAATTAAGATCATTTTCGGCTCGAAATTCGAAAATTACAGACATTTGGACAAAACGATACTAAAATGTTCCACAGAACATGCGAGTAAAATGACGGATTATAAAAAATGCAAGCGAAATTTCACAACAGTCCTCTTGTCAACGTTTAACAATCAATTACCTACCTACCAAGATTTTTTGAACTCATGTTAATAACTTTTGAGTTATTGAAAAGAATTGTTTATAGATCGCTGCAGGGAATCATTAAATATTTTATTTTCACGATATTTCCCAAAATGATTGAATCCTTGAAATCTCAGACGAAGTTTGGGTGAAATCAGATAGGTAGTTTTTGGGAAGAAAACTTTGAAACTATTTCATCCTCACGAAACTATGCATGGATATTCTCATTCGCTGTTGAGTAGTTTAAGCGGTAACAAACTAACACAATGCGCCGGAGGTTCCCGCTCATAAAAAGCAAAAAAGTGTCATTATTCAGATGACTTTTTACGCTTCAAGTGGAAATGCTACTAAAATATGCGTAAATTATATACAGAAGAGTTTCATTCGAGTAGGTTTGAATATCCACATGACCACAATAACATCTAATTATTGAGGATACGTGGTAATAACCGCAAATCATCGAATTATTTATTTGATTTGGTTCGGCTTGTTACAAAAAAATGCTTCTATGTTGATTCATAAAATTGGTTTTACATGGTCATGATTATCATTGGTCATAGACTGTCATTAAATGACAGACCTTGTTGTGAACATGAAATATTGTATTTGTTGGATTTCATATATAATACCACTGCAGATGAAATTTTGCTGACAAAATTTTTCGATTATGATAATTAGGAGAGTTTGTTACTTGGCAATTTCGCAATGATATTTGAATCAAAATCAGCGATGTTTTTAACAATAGACGACTTCGGCCCGAGTTGCCAACCCACAATTTTTTTCACAAATTTACTATCACTGGGAAACGAGAATTTCAGGACAAATTCGAAATGCTTAGGTTCCCGTTATTTATAAATATCCGTAAAAGATGTCTCAGCTCCCCAAACAAAATAATTCCTTTCAAATGTAGGTTTTTGTTAGGCTGAAATTTGAGTTGGGATGTCTGATGTCATGTTAATAGTGTCAAGTTTATAAAGGATATGTTCCGCAAATTATCTTGGTTATTTTGGTTGCCTGGTTTCTGTTCTGTAAATATGAAATATTCGATTGGTTCCTGAAAAAAAAGGTTAATTACGGAATTTGATTGATGAAAGAGCAATCTTTTTATTACCAGAACATAGACATATTAAGTCTATGCACCAGAACGACAATGGTAACATATCCATAGCATAGAACAATCTTTATTTACCTTATGATCCATAGACCATACCTAGTAATTTTTCCATTGTTGATTGTTGTCTCTTCTATGTTCTATGGATCATAAAGTAAATAAAGATTGTTCTATGCTATGGATATGTTACCAAAGAACATTGACTGTCCTTCTGAACAGAAAGAACGTTTTTTCATCAATAAAATTCCGTATTTAACCTTTTATTCAGGAACCAACCGAATATTTCATATTTACATTATTTACGGAATGGAAAACCGGCAACCGAAATAACCAAGTTGATTTGTGGAACATAACCCATATAAATTTGACCATAATTAACATGAAATCAGGAATCCCAACTTGAATCTCAGCCAATCAGGGATGATCTCAACAAAACCCTATATTTGGAAGGAATTATCTTGTTTGAGGAGCCGAGGCATCTTTTACGGATATTTATGAATAACGCGAACCCTATCATGTCGAATTTGTCCTGAAATTCCCGTTCCCCAGTGATAGTAAATTTGTGAAGAAAATTGTGGATTGGCAACTTGGGCCGAAGTCGTCCATTTGTGAGAGAAATTCTGCAATAAGGTTCCTCTTGGTATTTTTCAGACAATTACGAAATTTCGATTTGATGGCATTGATTGAAATATTCAGCCAAAATTTCCAATCAAATCAAATCAAACTTGAAACATTGTTGTTGAAGAACGATTCTAAGGTGTGTGCCAAATTTCGTTGATATCTGATTAACACTATCCGAGAAAAAACATCTTCAACAAAAATCTCGAAAATTTTCGAACGATAATTTTTTCAATTTCAAACAACCGGATCCTGACGAAATTCTGCATTGAGTTGCGTGTTGGTATGTAAGAACAAATACGAAGTTTTAATCCGATCGAATCAGTACTTCATGAAATACCGAGGAACTAACCTCTAAATTTTATACAGGGTGAGTCTTTGACCTTGCAGAATATTTTAACAGAAGATTCTTGAAGCTGAAAGAAACACATTTGTCCTCTACCATTTTTTCCGATTTGGCCTAGATAAAAAGATATAGGCATTATAAATTTTCATAATAGGCTAGCCGCCCCTGGAAACCTGAACACTGAAGTTTTTCAAAGCCTAAGATATAATCTTCGAAATAAGCAACTGTGTTATGAAAACAAGCGTCAACTTACTTTTTACATTTCAGTTGCTGAAAAAAGTTGTATTTATAGTACAATCAACAAGTTAGGTATTCCAAATGGGCGATAAAAGTTGAATATTCTTCTCTTGGTTCCATTTTCGATAATGAGGAATTCATTTAGCTATCACTCATATTAGCTTTGAGATTCATATTCAATTTGTAATTATTAATTTTCTTTGTTTATTTCATTTTCTCCAAGAATTATCAGATTCAGACATAACCCATTCAAACTTTCATTTTCATAAATAAATGAAACAGATGTACCTAATTTATCTATGAACGTACAAACGTTGCCAAATTGACGAACAGAAAGAAAGAACACACAATATGCTAATTCTATGTATACACTTGTGTAGTCTATGATTCTGAACTGAACTATAAATGTGGCTCCGTGGTTTTAAGGTTATGTCATGGTGGTTTTCTTCCACCATGGGTTGTTATGTTACTACACAAATTTGCTCGAAATTGAAAAGAAAGCTTCATGAATGGATTCAGGAACGAATCACCACTGTATAACACAGATATAGTTTTTGGAAAAGTTGAACCTATTGTGTAGATTTTGTTACTTATGAATTTTGTAGTTTCCTCTTTGATTTTTACGCACGAGTTGCGGGATTCTTACGGTTACGTCCATTATGAATTGGCCAAAGTCGGTTGCTCCGCTTACAAATCATTCCAAATAAAAAATGCTAGGATTCCATTCTCAACTTTTAGAAGTGGCAACGCGGAAAAATTGAATTCTGTAAATTTTTTGAACAGAGTTGCATTCAGCCAAAGTACCCAATTCTCGGAAAACGGCGCATCATACGAAAAAAAATAAGGAATACTTTTACTTTCCAAAATGGTCAAGAATTCGTTGAATAGCATTCAAATTATTTTTAAAAGTTGGATTCTTTGAATTTCTGGTATTTTTATGGAATGTTATGGTCATATTAAAGAAACTGGAGGATGTGGATAAAATTTTGTAATCCAGGAACATTCATCGTATCAATAAAAAACTATATTCCAAAAATCATCTCATTCGATGAGATCGTTCGCGAGATATAATCGAAAATTAAATTTTTTTATGGATTTTCAACAGTTTGTATCTTACGAACCAAGCCGAATCGGAAAAAATGGTGAAGGAAAAAAGTGTTTCTTTTGGCTTCAGGAATCTTCTGTCAAAATATTCTGCAAGGTCAAAGACTCACCCTGTATAGGCATAACTCAGAAACTGGTCAGCCGATTATGCCGACTAACGAACTTAACCAAGATATTCCAGATCGGAACCTATCCTAAAAATTTCAAGACTGTAGGTTCCTCCTTTCGAAAGTTAAAGCACACACGGACGGCCGTACGGCTGGCCGTGTGGACAGAATCAAATTTGCCCACAGATTGTTCATCAGTGAGTCTAACCTAGTCAACAACAATTTCAGCTCAAAATTCGAAAATCACAGACCTTGTGACGAACCCACAACGCGCTGTTCCCCAGAACTAGCGCGTAAAATCCAAAGTCCAAAGGATGCGAACCAATTAAGAACGCAGGTCAACGATCTGAATCTAACGTTCAATGAACGAAAGAGAAGACAACAAACACCAACAAAGCTGAAACAATAATTGCAGCGAGGAATTGGGAAGGTTGGTCCTGCCCAAACTCGTTCGAATAACGGACAGAACCCAAGACTTTGGTAACATTATACGAGGTCACTTTGGAATACCAGAATAAGACATAAACGAACGAGAAGAAATTCGAAGGAAATGAGGAATAGTTGTGTGAAGAAAGTTATTTGAACTTAATTAGAAGCGAATATTTGTTCTGTAATATGTTTACTTATGCTCAGAAAATACTTTGCAAATATGAAGTTGGTCACTACTGAGAACATGAGGTGGAACAAATGATAATTAAGTTTTACATGGGAATCAAAAAAAAGGACTGACGTGAAGTCAGCAGCTTCATAGCTCTTGTTCACATTGCGAAATTTCAGTGAAATTTCAATGAAATATAAAAATTTTCAAAAAAAAAATTATTTTTTTTTAAATTTTTTCATGGATGATTCTTCTTTTTGACACTGGTCATCTTCCAACCAAGTTTCATTTCGATCAGATAAATATTTTTCGAATTATTGAAAAATTCAAATTTCAAATGGCTGTAGCACAAAAACCATTCGGCAGATTTGGCCCATTAACGATCTTAACCGAGATATTCAGGATCTTAACCTAACCTAAAAATTTCAAGACTCTAGGTCCTTCCTTTCGAAAGTTACAGCGCACTCGGCTGGCCAGACGGACAGAATCAATTTTGACCACGGATTCTTCATCAGTGAGTCGGACCTAGTCGTTTGAGACCAATTTCGGCTCAAGATTCTAAAATTCCAGACATCGTGACGAAATGATAACGCGCTGTTCCCTAGAACAAGCGAGTAAAAACCTAGAAAAGCACTGACGTGAAGTCAGGAGCTTTTACGCACTTGTTGGCAAAGCGGTCATCTATACAAGTATCGACCCTGCCAAACGCAGATTTGTTCATATGTTCCTCACGAAATTCTGCATGAACCTCAAGCTAAATTTTACGATCAAGTACCTACCTTTTGGGAAATAAATATTTAAAATTTCGCGGGTTTTTCCTCAGTATAGTTGATATTCCTGAAACAACTCAAAAAACGCTTAATATCTAGTGGGCAAATTCTGATGAATAATTTTGTGCGAACTTTCTTGATGGTAGTAATTTCTTTTCTAGAATTTCGTATTTTACGTCATTTGTCATGTTGGGTTGCTGTCTGATGAAACAATCTTTTATGTGAGAAACTACGATACTTTGAATTAGGAAAGTGTAAATTTCGATATGAACGCGACCTAAACCACCATTCAAAAATTTGAATGTGAGTAGAAGTTGTAAAATGCATTTATGTACTTTTGGAATGCATTCCACTAAATTTTGCCATGTGTGTGTTTGTTATACGCGTCAAAATTATGGAACAAATTAATTTTCTCAGAAGAAAAATATTTCGCAACAAAATCCTGAAACAGGTCAATTTTGTTTCACTTTTGCCAAATTTATATGCATTTTTGAAGGATTTTTGTTGCACCCTGTGCCATCCCCATCGACCCTCTTTTTGGATAGGGAATGTAGGTTATGTGGTAGGTACTTTTTCGGCAAGGTCTCTGTACCTTCTTTACAGGCGTGCAGAAATTCTCAAGAAAAAAATTTTTTTTTTGAAAAATTAGTTAGTTCAAAGAGGTTTTTAGTATGTGCCCTTTGTCATGGCTCATTTACTTTGAGACGATGGTACCTGATGAAATTTGTCACCGAATGAAAGTCGACTATTACAGTTTTGTTCATGCACAACTATCAACCCCTACGAAAAAAATGGAGGGGGTCGAAAGGGGTTGACAGCTGTGCCTGAACAAAACTGTAATGGTCGACTTTCATTCGGTGACATATTTCATCAGGTACCATCGTCTCAAAGTTAATGAGCCATGAAAAAGTGCACATACTGAAAACCTCTTTGAACTAACTAATTTAAAAAAAAAAAATTTCTTGAGAATTTCTGCACGCCTGTAAAGCAGATACAAAGACCTTGCCAAAAAAGTACCACATGATCCACTTTCCCTATTCAAAAAATTTAGAGGGTTGATAGGGATGGCACAGGGTGCAACAAAATCCTTCAAAAATGCATATAAATTTGGAAAAATTGAAACAAAAATTGACCTGCTTCAGGATTTTGTTGCCAAATATTTTTCTTCTGAGAAAATGAATTTGTTCCGAAATTTTGACGCGCACTGTATAATCAAACACCCACTGTATTTTCAAATGAAATTCTAATAAAATAGATTTATAGACCTATAATATCCCATTCGAAGATGAAAATAACCATCCAACTCATAATTTATATGATACGTGTTCCCTCGTCTTTTCTGCTAAATTGAACATCAATAATTTCTTGTGTATTGCAACAACTCGGGTAGCTTAAATGTAGGCTATCATTAATTTATATTTCCTTTCAAAGTTGGTACAAGTATGAAAAAATAGAATGGATAGTCGATCCCTTTCACATCATAACCTGAACTACTTTCATATAGATTGTAGTTCCTGGAAAGATGTCCCCTGACATGCTTTTGCGTTGCTTCAGATTCTACCTCATTTGTGAGGAATCTCATTTAATTGGAAAAGCATCAAACCATATTATTAAAGCGATAACTGATTGAAATCTTGTCGAGATAGAAATTCGCATAATAATATGACGAGATTCGAATGTATAGAAGAACTTCAATTCATCAAAATAGGAATTACCTAGATTTTTGGAATTTTCAGAAGATCTATCTTGAAGGTTATAATTCCAGAAAAATAGTGACGTGAGGTTAAAAGCGCTTGTATGTGCAAAATTTCATGGAAATCAGATGAATAGTTTCAGAGAAATTTTTCCCATTAATTTGGAATATTTCTAGTTTTTTCAATTGATTTTTTTACTACATGATCCTCACGAAATTTCGCTCAGAGTAACTTATTAGTACAGTGTGGATTTCTATGTAGAATGTAAAAGTCTCCAATTCCTTCTTATTCAGAAGAAAATCAAAATTTTCGATATTTTGATCAAAAGTTACTAAGGAACAACAAAGAGCCATATTTTACTATTTTTCGAAAAATCAGTGAATGCTACGTGAAATGTTCTTACCAATACGTGACATCAGTATCACTAACATATCAAATCTTTCTCGTACAGCCCGTCAAATGAAATTTGGAAATGAAAATTGCAAAAATTCAAATTTCAATTGTTTTTAACAAATTTCGAGCATATCGGCAAGTTTGTTATGGTTTTCGAGGTCGCTCGATATTTGTAGAAAAGGTTTGGACCTTGATTACGAAGGCCGAATTCGTGAATGGGTAAAATCCACTTAATAATTCCGCAGATATACCCATTCAAAATTTTATTTACCCAATATTTCCAAAAATACAAATCAGATTGTATTGAAATCCAGTACTTTATCGAAAATGACAGTTCGAAGGTTCATACCGAGTTTAATGAATATTTGATAATATGATGAATAGATCACAGAATATTGAATATTTGAAAAAAAAAATTTTAAATTTTTTTAAAATTGTTGTAATGATACGATCATCACGAAATTTTGCACAGGGTTGTCTCTTAGCATCTTTAAACTAGCTGCGAAGTTTCATCATGATTGAAGCAGTATTTCTTGAGTTATACCGAAAAAAACAACGATATCAAGAAGAAAACCACGAAATTTGACATATTTTTTCCCAATATCTCCAAAAATTATGATCGTATAGAACTGAAATTTGGTACACTGCTGTGAAATATGAAGAACAAAGTCTAAGTCGAACTTTTTTCTGTAAATGTTGAAAAGATTTGGAATATTTCTAGTTTTTTCAATTGAATATTTATTCTATATGATCCTCACGAAATTTCGCTTAGAGTAACTTATTGGTACAAGGTGGATTTCTATGTAGAATGAAAAAGTCTCCAATTCTTTCTTATTCAGAAAAAAATCAAAATTTTAGATATCCCGCCCAAAAGTTACTAAGGAACAACGAAGAGCCATATTTTACTATTTTTCGAAAAATCAGTGAATGCTACGTGAAATGTTCTTACCAATAAGTGACATCAGTAATAGAATCACTTACATATCAAATTTTTCTCGTACAGCCCACCAAATGCAATTTGGAAATTAAAATTGCAAAAATTCAAATTTCAATTTTTTTTTTAAATTTCGAGCATATCTGCAATCTTGGTATGGCTTTCGAGATCGCTTAATATGACCTTTATATTTCCGTGTTGTTTCGTCCTACCGTTTTGATTTTCACCTGATGTTATAATAAATTTCCAAAATTGACAATTTCGAACTCGCATAATTGATTCTTTCCCAAGTGGCCGAATCGATTGAGCATTTGAGGTGAGCATCCAATATGAAATCCTCCATGATTCTCAGTCAAGAAGGAAATCTATTATTTTTTTTATTTTGGACTGAAAATAACTACGAGATATTTTGAAAGATATTTCGCCATTCTTTAATAAATTCGTAGGGTCTACGTGAATTGGATCGTCGAAAGGTTATAGAGCAGTTGAAGCATCACTTATAGATCACATTTTTCCTGTAGAGCCCTTCAAATGCAACTCGGAAATGCCAAAATTTTAAATTTAATTTTTTTTTATTCAGTTCTTCGTGGTCACCTAGGCCGACCAAGATGTCTCTTACCGTTTAGATTCACATCTGTCAAACGAGAGGTTTCCAAAATTGAAAATTTCCCACTAGGTAACACAATCGATTGAAACTACAGAAATCCTGCATTATTCTAGATATGGAAATGTATAAAACTAATAAGAATCGAGGCGATACTGCAAAAACTGGAGTGCATTTTGAAGTATATAATATTCTGTTGTTTGTTTTCGAATTCGTTTGGTCGAACTCTCTTATCTGCTACAATAAGCACTCGCAATGTGGTTTTTTTTCATTTTATTACCTGAAAATTATCGAAGTCATTCCTACTATCATTTCGAATCGTTTAACCAAAATAATATTCCAAAAAACCTAATTATGTATAACCTTTCAACGAACACCCCTATTCAGGGTATTATTTGCTCTTAATTACAAATGTGAAATTCGCGAATGGTTGATCCGCCGAATGATTATTCTGCAAATATATCAAGTCGAAATTTTATTTCTTCACGATAGTATTTCTTCCAAATTTTCACACAGATACCTACAAAAAAATATCAAACCCATAAAAGTGTTCCATACTATCGAACTTAATTAAGATAGATGTGAAACAATGAAGCATAAATCAATGGCAGGAGGAAATGAAGAGAAAATGTCCATAAATGTGGACAGGAAACGTGTTCAATCCGTCTGAATGCGTTGTTTTTAGGTACAAAACGACAACGTGTAGTAAATTAGAGTAGTAGGTCAAGCACCTCGTGTTTCTCTTCTGTCAATAAAACTTGCATTTCTAGTTGGACCTGTTTTTTTTTTACAGGGGACGCAGTTATGCATCGGTGACAGTGACAGAACATTCATTCATTCAGGGGAAGGAAGTTTCATTTGACAGTAGCGTAGCATATAGAAATTTCCACTAATTTAAAAACGAACGTCAAAATTTCAGAAAACTTCCTCATTAAAAAAACTATCCTGCAGCGCTCATCATTTCGCCAAAATATCTGTTATTTTCGAATTAACCGGAAGAAGTTTCAAAAACCTTCCAAAATAAAAAAAAAACGTGTTTTTTCGCGAACCATCCATCCTATTATTTTTCAGGTGTTTTCATTCCCAATATCTGAAATGAACTAATGAAAATCAAATATATAGAAATTGTTATTCATAGAAAATGCCCTTGCGGATTGCAGGATTGAAGTATTTGTTCAGGAAAAAAGTTCCCTAATGGACAATCAGGTCGATTCTGTTTGCGTATTGCTATGAACCTTGCTATTCTAGTCATATTGCTATCTTTCTAATTTATAGCAATATGGCCATGATGTTACTTATTTTTTCATAACAATATTGCTATCATACACTTCCATAATTGGTGATTTTGGAGCTGACAACACTGTATTTTGTGACTTTAGAACTACTAGGAAGCAGAAAATAACCCTAATTCGTGAGTTTTCTTTATGGTTTCGCATGCATAACCTCTATCTACGGCTTTCTTCATTCATGTAAACATCGACATAAAAAATGTTAGGAAACGAAAGGAGTCAAATTGACCAATAAACAATTTCCTGGATACCAAAAGAATATTGGTTACCAGAAATCAAATGCAGCAATTTTATTCAGACGTTAATAATTCGAAATTCGATATACTTTTTCGTTGGCACTTCAAAGGGATTGCTGTTGTTGAGATAATTAGAATAATCATCTCAGCTGTTGCCTATGCCTCTATCTTAGTCTAGAAATTTTCCTTGAAATTAAATAATATTCTAGAGAACCTTGAACACATTTCCATTAGCATATACTTTTTTTTATTCATGTAAACATCGACTTATTCGAAAATGTTATGAAACAGAAAAACCAATTAAAGTCAAATTGACCTATTTCCTGGATACCGATAGAATTTTGGTTTCCAGAAATCAAATGCAATTATATGCGGGCGATAATAATTCGAAATTCGATGAACTTTTCCGTTTGGAATTCAAAGGGATGGCTGTTGTTGAGATCATTAGAATAATCAGGTCAGCTGTTGCTTACTATGCCGGTGTTTTAGTCTAAGAATCCTTAAAATTAAATATTCTAGAGAATCTTGAACACATTTCTATTAGCACATTCTTCCTTATCTTCAATATTTTCGAATTCTTGGGAGAAATAATACTGAAACAAATGGATCTCTGAGAGATTCCTTTTCTAAACTTTCTTGTTATGAAGCATAGCAATTACTATTTAGAGGTTGTTAAGATAGCAATGTTGATAGCAAGATTCTTGTTAAAGTGACAGATCATATTGCTCAAAATGGTTGATCAGAATACCAATAATTGCAATCTTGTTATGATAGCCATATCTTTTTCATAGCAATATTGCTATTTGCAAACAGAACAAGGAGAACTGTAACGTTTCAGAGTCTGTATCTGCCTCCTTCATCAGACAAACGATTTGGAGAATTATTTTCTTTCGGTTAGTTTCCTAACGGCCAACCGTAAACACAATAACTTCAGGAAGAAACAACTTAGAAACTCGATATTTGTAGAAAAGGTTTGGACCTTGATTACGAAGGCTGAATTCGTGAATGGGTAAAATCCACCTGATGATTAAGCAGATATACCCATTCAAAATTTTATTTACCCAATATTTCCAAAAATAGGGATCAGATCGAATTGAAATCCAGAACTTTATCGAAAATGACAGTTCGAAGGTTCATACAGAGTTTAATGAATATTTGATAATATGATCAGTAGATCACAGAATATTGAATACTTGAAAAAAAAATTTGAAATTTTTTTAAAATTGTTGTGATGATACGATCATCACGAAATTTTGCACAAGGATATCTTTCAGCATCTCCAAACTAGCTGCGAAGTTTTATCATGATTGAATCAGTATTTTTTTAGTTATTCCGAAAAAAATAACGATATCGAGAAGAGAACCACGAAATTTGACATATTTTTTGCCAATATCTCCAAATATTATGATCGTATCGAACTGAAATTTGGTGCACTGCTGTGAAATATGAAGCACACAGTTTTAGTGGAACTTTTTCCTGTAAATGATGAAAAGTTTCCGAAAAAAACTCTTCGAATATATTTTGAAAAAAAAATTCCTAAATTTACTGACAGTATGATTTCAAAAAAGTTGCTCTGAAAGTTGCGCGTTGTTATACTCCACATTAATGCCAAGTTTCAATCCAATCGCTGCAGTAGTTCCTGAAATAAAAATAAATCCCATTCTCCATTCGACAGTTATCGTGTCCACGTCCGGCCGGACGTACCGAATCGATTTTGACACTGGATTCGTCATCAGGGAGTCCAATATAGTCGTTTGAGACCAATTTCGGAAAAAAATTCGAGAATTACAGACATTTGGACAAATTGATAGCACGCTGTTTCCCTAGAACATGCGCGCAAAAATACATATTTTTCTGTGATACCTTTACATAATATCTTTCGTGATACTTTAATTGTATATATGAATAATATTATACACAGTGTTTCATTTTCTATCTTACTATTTAGAATCCTCAGTAGCATCTATTGTATATTATATGTCGAAATCTTATCACGTGTCGTCATTAACACCTGATTTCAAACAGACACGTTCATATACAACTAAGTTATCGAGTTTTCATGATTATAATACTAGGAGTGAGGGAAAACTATTTATTCCTAAACATAAGACTGCCAAGTTTGAGATGTCTCCGATGTATCAATGCACCAAAATTTATAATAATCTGCCATATACTGTTAGATCTCTGCATTTTGGCAAATTCAAAAGACATGTGAAAGATATTCTGTTGAAAAAATGTTATTATACAGTGAATGATTACCTCAAGGACTGTATTAGCGTTTAGTTGAATTTTGCTTTTTTTTTATTTGACTTATCCTATACATGTATGAATGTGTCACAAAGGATCATTATATTATTATTATTATTATTATTTATAGGGTGAATATGCTTTTTCCTTGAATTTCTGTACCACCAATATCAACTCAAATGAAAACCGAAGATGGTAATTTCTGTTTCACAACAAGCACGCCACTGAAGTTCGTATTATTCGTTTTCATTACCTTTTTATACCATTGATTACCGACCACATTGTATTACTCCTCAATGCCTCATTGTGGTCCAACAATTGCTAACGATTGGTACGTGTTCCTAATGACGAGATTGGTATAAAATTGTTTTCATTCGATTATAAAATATAATCCATGATGATTTTGTTACAATCTCAAGAACGAGCCAATTTCGGACCAATTTTATAGGAATTATTTGATGATTCCTATGGCGGATGTCAATAAATAACATCAAGTCACGATATTTGTACAAAGAATGCATTGTTCCATCGTAAACGTACAATATTTACACTTTCCTTGAAAAACACACTATCGAGAATAGGCTGTGTATTGTCTCACTGAAAGGTGGACTAATAGGCAATTTCCTTTTATGGGTACTTTCTAATGTGTGATGTTCTCTAATTAATACCAATAGGCATACCTCATTTCTTTCAATCTCTTTCTATATGTATCTTTATGACAATTCGTTTTATTCACTCAAAGAAAGCTAGACGAAAACTTCCATAAGAGCACTGACGTGAAGTCAATTCGATAAGATCTGTATTTTTGAAGATATTGACAAACAATCAGGTCGATTCTGTTTGCAAATAGCAATATTGCTAGGAAAAAGATATTGCTATCATAACAAGATGGAAATTATTGGTATTCTGATCAACGATTTTGAGCAATATGATCTGTCACAAGAATCTTGCTATCAATATTGCTATCTTAGCAACCTCAAGATAGTACATACTTGCTATGCTTGATAACAAGATAGGTTAGAAAGGGATCTTACTGAGATCCATTTGCTTCTGTATTATTTCTTCCTAGAATTCGAAAATATTGAAAATAGGGAAGTATGTGCTAATAGAAATTTGTTCAAGGGACTCTAGAATATTCAATTCTAATGAAAATTCTCAGACTAAAATACCGGCATAGTAAGTAAAGTAGAGATGATTATTCTAATGACGTCAACAACAGCCATCCCTTTGAATGGGGGTTTTTCCTGAATTTGGGTTATTACTGCAAATGCAAATTTGAACATAATTATTATGGGTTAGATTAATTATTTTCCCAAATTACCTTCAGAAAGTATTCTAAATCAGATTTCAAAATTGGGGTTTGGGAATTGCCAGGCATGCCTGTAAGGACAACGCTGTTTAGTAGAATAGCTTTTTCTGCTATAGAATAATGAAATATTTATTCCTATTCTGTGGTACACACGTGTTCTTTGTCAATATAATACAATTTCCGTTTGAGATTTGTCAGTAATATGACAGTCTATGCTCTTCTTTTTCTATTCCTTGGTCGTTGTGGTCTACTCTTACCAGATCGAAGTATAGCTATCTCTGTTTTCCTGAGCAAAGTAACACATTTGACGTCCTTTTCTTTCCGAGAAAGCTGAATTCGACGTTGCCATATCATGTACTAAAGACAAATCCCTTTAAATGCAAATCCCCATTTTTATTTTTCAGTTTTAGGTGATCAAACATTTTTTTTGAAATATAATATTGAAATCATACGTTTGAAATGTGAACCCAATTTCCGAAGGCATCTCGGTGATTCACTTATATAACAGTAATTAAATGATGATTTCCACATCAGAAAGGATTCTTCGAAAAAATTCTTTATATATATATTCCTTTCGATAGTTCAGTCGTACATTATCTGGTAGAAAGTAATAATTAGTTCATACCACGTGCATCGAAAGCGTAATAAATGGGTAAATAAACTGAAAGAAACCACCATTCCATTTCAATATATAACAGCATGTCAGTTTATCACAACAAAATATATCTCGGAATATACGACTATCGGTAGATTACTTTCATTAAGTACATTATTATAGCCGGCAGCGTATACTGATGGTAACTGACCATCGCAACTTCATTTGGACTATCCTTTCTTACCAATTATACAGAGTACAATTCAAATAGCTTCGTGATGTTTATTCAAATTATTTAGGTGGGAAGAGGTTCAAGTCAACTCAGTTTCTGCACACGCTTGCGAAATTTGCTTCGATGGAAAATTCGTACTTTTTTTTTCAGACTTTCAGACTTGCTCTCTTGCGCAGAGTTGTCAAAGATACTTCGAAAAAGGATCTAGATATCAGAAAAGTTACTTTCAGATAGATTATTCGAAGTTACTTTTTCCATTACGAAAAAACGAAAGTGCTGGACTAACTTTAGTTTCACTTTCGCGATTACTCGAGAAACCCGACAAAATTTGGTGAGAATATTTAAGGCACAATTCAGCAAAAATGTAACACAAATTTTGTGGAATATCTCGAGAACCAGATTAAAGAAAAATTTCAATGGCACGGAGCAGCACAAACTAAAAACAAATTCAGCACAAAAAATTTCTTCGAAAACCGCAAAGTGCTGGGCCATCTCCATACACATTCGTTCAAAAGACTTTTTTTTTAGTTACAAGATACGGTTCCTTTTGTAAAGTATCTAAGATACTAGTTGCTTTTCGCCACAAAAAAAATGAACTAAGATACAGTAACTTAGATACTTTAAAGTATCTAAGTTACTGTAAAAATACTTATATCTGACAGCTCGGCTCAAAAAAGTAGTATATTAAGTATCGAGAACGGTAAGGACACTTTACAGATCGAAGACAATAGTTCGGAGTAGGAGCGCAGCGACGCTTCCAATGGGGGTTTTTCCTTCAAACGAAAATGCAGTCATTTTCATGAAAAACCTTTAGAACATCACATTTCGAACATATAATTTCAATATTATATTTAAAAAAAAGTGTTTGATCACCTAAAACTGAAAAATAAAAATGGGGCTTTGCATTTAAAGGGATTTGTCTTGAGTGCACGATATGGCAACGTCGAATTCAGCTTTCTCGGAAAGGAAAGGACGTCAAATGTGTTGACCAAGGAATAGAAAAGAAGAGCACAGACTGTCATATTACTGACAAGTCGGAAACTGAAATTGTTTGGTTATATTGACAAATAACACGTGTGTACAACAGAATAGGAATAAATATTTCATTATTCTATAGCTGAAAAAGTTATTCTACTAAGCACCGTTGTCACTTCGTGCATGCCTGGCAAAGCCCAAACCCGAATTTTGAAATTTGATTTTGAATACTTTCTGAAGGTAATTTGGTAAAAAGATGAATCAAGCCCATAATAATTATAATCAAATTTGCATTTGCAGTAATAACCGAAATTCAGGAAAAACCCCCATTATTGTCTAAGATCGATAGTCCTTAACGTTCGAGATACTTACATAGCGTTTTCTGCACGATAGGCACACTTCTTACTTAAACTACACAACTGAACAAACAGAAAAAGCTAGGAGGTGGTAGAGTCACTCTTTGGGGCTCTGGTCGCAAGAAATCGACTCCTATGTTCAAATGACGAAATAATATTATATATTTTTTTTGAAGTTGCTTCGTAGTAACATAAAATTTCAGGACCTTGCCAATATTTTAGTCGATATGAAATGTTAGTAATATATTCAAGTTGTAATGTTTTAAGAATATCTTGTACATGCCATAAATTAAATTTTCCATAATATATGCCTGAGGAATCAACTTTCACTCCAACAAGGCGTCAGACGAAGAACTAATATCGATCAATAAACCTTCAAGGAGTGTTCTTCCACAGAGTTGTTCACCACATTGAACCGCTTCAAAAATGACATTCACAAACGTTTGCATCAGATCGAAAAATATAAATTGCACCAGTGAAAGCAGACGAGACAAAAGACGGTATATTTGTCCTTTCTAAACCTTTCGTTTTTCATTAATTCAATCTGTGTATGATAAAATCGATACATTTCACTTTTTGTGGACGATGTTCCCACTTGAGTTTTCCATCTGATTGATTGATACTATCTTTCGATCTTTCACATGAATCTTGCAGATTTTGTGTCAAGAATTGTATAACATAATGGGGGTTTTTCCTGAATTCGGGTTATTACTGCAAATGCAAATTTGAACATAATTATTAAGGTTTGATTCATCAATTTCCCAAATTACCTTCAGAAAGTATTCAAAATCATATTTCAAAATTGGGGTTTGGGATTTGCCAGGCGTGCACGAAGTGACAACGGTGTTCAGTAGAATAGCTTTTTCTGCTATAAAATAATGAAATATTTACTCCTATTCTGTGGTACACACGTGTTCTTTGTCAATATAACCAAACAATTCTCGTTTGTGATTTGTCAGTAATATGACAGTATGACTGTCTGTGATCTTCTTTTTCTATTTCTTGGTCGTTGCCTTCTACTCGAACCAGATCGAAGTATAGCTATTTCTGTTTTCCTGAGCAAAGAAACACATTTGACGTCCTTTATTTTCCGAGAAAGCTGAATTTGACGTTGTCATATCGTGCACTCAAGACAAATCCCTCTAAATGCAAATCCCCATTTTTATTTTTCAGTTTTAGGTGATCAAAGATTTTTTTGAAAATATAATATTGAAATTATATATTTGAAATGTGATGTTCTGAAGGTTTTTCATGAAAATTACTAAATTTTCGTTTATAAGGAAAATCTCCATTATAGTGCACACAAAAAGAATTTGTTATCAAATCTGATTCTGTTCAAGGCAGAGACTGATTCACAATTCCCGGGGCCCTATGCTTGAAAACTTTGGGAGTTCCTCCTCCTAGTTTTTGCGCGCATGTTCTGGGGAACAGCGTGCTATAGTTTTGTCCAAATATTTGTAATTTTCGATGATTGAGCCGAAATGGACTCAAACCACTAGGTTGGACGGCCGGCCGTCCCTATGCACGAATACGGTCGTACGTAGAATCCTATCGACCTGAAACTTTCAGGGTAGGTTGCATTTCGAAATACGACGGTTGAGTTCTTTAGTGGGCAAAATCGGCCAAACAGTTTCTGAGTAAGAGCCTTTTGAAGATTTGACTTTATTTTGGCGATAATATAAAAACTAGTGAATCGATTGGATAGAAACTTGGCAGTTAGTGGGAGTACAGCAACGCGCAACTTTTCAGGATATTCTGTAGGGATCATACTATAAGTGAATTTGGAAAAAAAATTTTTCAAAATGTTTTGCGGAAATTTTTTTTTTCGCAAACTGTTCATCACATTTGGAAAAAATTCAGCGCAAACTCTGAGCTCCATATTCCAAAGCAGTGTACCAAATTTCAATTCGATACGGTTATCAGTTTTGGAGATATTGGGAAAAACTATATGAAATTTCGTGGTTTTCTTTCCGATATTGTTGTTTTTTTCGGTATAACTAAAAAACACTGATTCAATCACGATGAAACTTCGCACCTGGTTTGGAGATGCTGAAACACATCTTCGTACAGAATTTCGTGATGATCGTGTCATTAGAACAATTTTTTTAAAAATTTAAAATTTTTCTTTCAAATATATATTCAATATTCTGTGATCTTCCTATCATATTATTCTCATTAAATTCTGAATGAACCTTCGAACTGTTATTTTCGATAAAGTATTGGATTTCAATTCTATCTAATCAGTATTTTTGGAAATATTGGGAAAATAAAATTTTGAATTAATATATCTACGGAATCATTGGGTGGATTCTACTCATTCACGAATTCAACCTTCGTAATCAAGGTCCAAACCTACTCTACAGAGATCGGGTTTCTAAGTTGTTTCTTTCGGAAGTTATTGTGTTTGTGGTACGGCCGGATATTACATATGTAATATTGTGAGAATCGTCCATGAAGAAAATTCAAAAAAATATTTTCTCAAGAAATTTTCAGATTTTTGTTGAAACACATTGTTTCGTCGAAAAATAATAATCAGACACAGACACAGACGTTGAGATCAAAATTTAACAACAGCGTCTAAAATTTCTTTCTGATATTTATAATCGGAGATATTGCCGGAGATATTTCAAATTTCGTGATAACTGCCAATGACATTTACGGAATCTAACTAATTCGAAAATAATGATGCTCAAAATTTAATTTCCAAATATTTCATATTCTACTATCTTCTGATCATATCATCTTCACGAAATTCTGCATTAACTTTCATGCTGTAATTTTTCAAACAATAACAGGATTTCAATTCGCTCCAATCTGTTTTCTTGGAAATACTGGCAATATAAAATTTTTAGAGAAATATATGGATGTTCACAAATATCCCACCACTAATGACCCAGAATTTCATACCCTGCTTTTATTCCTACGAGGAAATGTTGAATGGTTACCTAACATTTTACATAAGGAAATAAGGGACCGGCATTATAGAAATATTCTCCAATACCGCCATCTTTCGATAAATAACGTCATTAACCTACATGTTCGCTCCTCTCAAAAACATGTTCCATTAACTTTTCCGGTTGGCTTTTCCATTTCACGAGATATGGATGGGAAATTAATGTGATAATTGGCATCAATCAAAATGGCACGTTAGAACGGATAAGAATAACTGGAAGACAGTTATCAAGGACAGTTTTTATGGCTAATCGAAATGTGGCTCTCGAGCAATTACTGGATAATCATTGGCAATCTTCACCGGAACGTACATTTTATAGCAACCTGAAACTGAAGGTGGAATTTCAATTTTTATGGTGTACTTATCTTACAGTTGTTACGGTCTATTTTTATGAGATTATAAATTACACCAATTGTTCACAACTTATAATCCTGATCAACTCATACCTCGATAATCAGGTCGATTCTGTTAGCTTTTCTGTTGCTATCTTTTTAAATTGTAGCTATACAGGGTGTTCTACAAGCTCTATGACAAACTTTGACAGATGGTAGCTGTGCTTATTCTGAACATTTTTTTTCATGAACATAGGTCTGATTCGTTCTCGTTTCGAAGTTACAAGCATTTGAAAAAATTTATTCCCATGTTTCGATCAATTGGACCGACATAAAATATCGGTTGATATGGTAATTGACGTTATTTTAATTATTCATTTGACACTTGGTGTACGTTTTGAATAACAATGCATTCTTCCACGACTCAGCTAGGAATATACAGATATTGTATTTGAATATGGGTATTCTAATTCTAATCCAGAAGAGCAGCTCGAGAATACCGAAGAAAATATCCTAATAGATACCAACCTGCTCACACAGTATTTTGTGCATCATTCCGAAGACTTCGAGAAACAGGCAATCCGGTTCCAAAAAAAGCCGTTCGGCCAACTGAAGTGAATGTAGAAAATGAGGAAAATGTAATAGATGCTGTCCGTGGCAACCCTTCGATTAGTGTTCGACGTATAGCTACTAATCTTCATTTATCACCAAATTTCGTATGGCGTGTTTTTAAAGGAAAAATGTTGCATCCACCTCATAGACAAAATGTACAAGCTTTACATGCTGACGATAGGTTACGAAAGTTAGAATTTTGTAGATGGTTACTTCAATAACCAAGATGATAGATTTATTGCGCTTGTCATGTGGTCTGACCAGGCTTGTTTCACTAAGGACGGTATCAAAAATATCTACAATGAACATGTATGGGCACTGCAGAATCCATATGCCATTAGACAAAGTCGATTTCAGCAACGTTTCAGTGTAAACGTTTGGGGTGGGATTTTACAACAATGATTTGATACCAGTACATGTTATAAATGACCGTCTAAATGCAGATTTGTATAAAAATTTTTTGGAGCACAACCTTTTTGACTTCATTGATGACTTAAGGGGCCTTTTGTGCGAGGGAGATTCGGGTATTTGGGTAATCGGAGATTCACCCTATTGGCTAACGACGATCACATGATCGTGGTCGGCCAATAGGGAAGAATCTCCGATTACCCAAATACCCGAATCTCCCTCCCACAAAAAGTGGCTTAAGAGCTGAATATTGTAGGAAATATGTGTTATCAGCACGATGGTGCACCACCACATAGAGGGAGACAAGTAGTCAGTTGGCTGAATTAACATTTCCCGAATAAATGGATAGGTCTAGGAGGACCAATACAATGACCACCTCGTTCGCCTGATCTAAATCCCTTAGATTTTTATTTATGAGGGCATGTGAATCTCGAATCTCATCAACAATTACTTGATAGAATTCAAGATGCAGCAAACCAAATGCGAAACTACCAAAATCTGATCCGCCGCGAGTAACGGCATCTTTAGTTCGTCGATGTGAAGCTTGCATTCGAGCCGAAGGTGGAAATTTGAACAATTTTTATAGTATCAAAATTTCCATTTATAATTATGATTTGAACATTAAAATATAATTTTTCAAATGCTTATATCTTCTTGACAAAAACGAATCGGATATATGTTCATAGGCAAAAAAATGTTCAGAATAAGCACAGCTACCATCTGTCAAAGTTTGTCACAGACCTTGTAGAACACCCTGTATATATCCTGTTCCGATTGTTGTAGCAATGTTTGTTATGAATAGCAATATTTCTGGATACCCAAAAATCAAATGCAGCAGTTTTATTCAGGCTTTCATGATTCGAAATTCGATGAACTTTTCTGTGGGGAACTCAGGGGGATTACTGTTGTTGAGGTGATTAGAATAATCATCTCAGCTGTTGTCTACTATACCTGTATTTTAGTCTGAGGATTTTCCTCGAAACAAAAATTCTAGAGAACCTCGAACATATTTCCATTAGCACATACTTCTCTTATTTTCAATATTCTCGAATTCTTGGAAGGAATAATACTGAAACAAATGGATCTCTGAAATATTCCCTCCTAAACTAATCTTTTTATCGAGCATAGCAAGTACTATTTTGAGGTTGCTAAGATAGCAATATTGATAGCAATTTTCTTGTTAAAGTGACAGATCATATTACTCAGAATCGATGATCAGAATGCCAATATTTCTCACCTTGTAATGGAAGCATTATCTTTTTTCTGAAAATATTGCTGTTTGCAAAGACTATTTTCCTCGTCGCAATTTCCACCAATCAGAAACGCGCAATTTTCAATTACAAATGGTTTCTAGGTAGAGAAACTGTTTGGCAGGAGTTGTCAGCAGTTTATTCGAGTTTACCCGCGGTAAAACTTGCCAGTTGTTGTCGCCAAAAATTACAATACCCCTACCGTGTACCAAAATTGCAATTTTTAATTTGAGTGTACCATAAATAAAAAGCATTCGTGCAGGTGCAAAAATCCTCGTCTTCGACTCGGATTTTTGTTGCCACCAGCACTCATGCTTCTTGTTAAAATATTACTTAGAAACGTGTTTTTTCGATTTTTTTCGGAAAAATTAGATGCCTTTTTGATATTACTTACGAGAATAGGCCTGATTAACTAAATATTTAGTCTAACGTGACCCAATAATTATTCCGCAGATATAGGTATCGAACTTCATTTAAACAATATTTTTTCAAAAAAACATATCGGAGCGGATTAAAATCTTGGTTGAAAAATTACTGGATGAAAGTTCATGCAGAATTTCGACAGGTTAATTTTTTGGGGGGTAATTGACAAAATAACTACTATACTACTATACTACTATAAAACGAAATTTCACCTAATGTTTCCCAATATTTCTCAAAATGAATAACCAAATCTAGATAGAATTTGATACACCATTGTTCAATATCGACTTTGTGGTATGAACAAAATTCCATCGGAATTTGATCAATAATTACCGCAAAACAATATTTCAATGAAAATTTTGAAGACAAAAAAACTTTGTAACTATATGAGCCTTACGAAATTTTGCGGCACAACCCGTCTAATCTCGAAGTTTCGCTAGCTCATTCCACCAGCCAACCGCCCAGACAGACATATTATTGTTTGATTCTAACAAAAATATTTCAAAGTGGAGGTCCGATATTCTTTCATATTTCAGGACGAGTGACCTTGTAGCACTAATGGCCATCTCTACCACACTCTTCTTATTCCTGCACACACGAGATCTCAATACGAAACTGAGGGAAATGGAAGTCAAATTGCAGCCAGAAGATGAAATATTGAGTAACCATCTGGGTGAGTAGACATACAAAAATTAACTTTCTCAATCCTAAACTTTATGATGTATACTGGATTTTCAATTCCTACATATTCTTATCAATGAATATGGTTTGGTTGTTTGGTCACATACGTAATTGCTACGAATTTTGTATAGAACGGGACAACCACGCTTAGTTATCTGAAAGGAAAATTGCCATATCCTCATATTTTTCAATTATACCGAGGAAAATGTGTCAAACTTTCATAGCCTAAAACTTCAAGAATTAGATAATAGCTTTGTTTTGGCTTCGAAATTCAGGAGAGCCTAGAACTGCGCGGAATCGATGCGCTGTTGAAGCCCGATTCTGAACTATCCTAGAACAATTCTAAATGCCAAACA
This sequence comes from Myrrha octodecimguttata, assembly GCA_958510865.1. Classification (NCBI taxonomy): domain Eukaryota; kingdom Metazoa; phylum Arthropoda; class Insecta; order Coleoptera; family Coccinellidae; genus Myrrha; species Myrrha octodecimguttata. Next base: position 86,144,989 of record OY294056.1, read on the forward strand.
CGAATTAAGTTCGGGTTCTCATCAGGATCGTGAAGGAAGAAAAACTTATTTCACAATTGCTCGTGAAAATCTACAGGGTGATTCTGGACCCACGTCTATATAAGTTAATTATGGAATTGTATACCCCGTCAAACTCAGCTGTCACAAGTTTTTCACTTTATTCCCGATATTTTATTAGATTTCTAGTTCGAAATGAACAGTTATGGATCTATGGGAGATGATTCCCCAATAAAGGGGCCTGTAGCGTTCTTCGTTTATCTGAGGATCTGAAAATCATCGCTTGGAGGACTGAACCTGGTCGAAAGACCCTCTCGGTCATGAGCAAATGTAGGTAATATTATTTACTGCTTCCTTCTGGTTTTCTGTCCCTCTTTCTGTTTCAGATATTATGTCAAGATATTTTGTCGAAATGAATTCAAGATGACGAAAAAATTATTTTCAAATGAAAAAGATGCCATCCATCTTCTATAAACAAATTACTACACTTATGCGGGGAGACAGAATTTTTCCTGAGGTTTTTATCTGTGCTCTTGTATCATACGCAAATATGTATGGTACCCCGTTTACATTTCCTCTGCTAACACTGTGATATATCTTAGAAATGTAATGCTCGTTCTCAAAAGAATATATATATATTATGGAAATTGTTAATTATAGCTCTTAAAATCAGACTCCATTAGTGAAAAGAGATAATTATTCAATATATGTGGCTCGACAACGGTAGCGGATTCGAAATGATTGCAAAATACCCATCATATTTTCGGAAATAATAGTGGCTGGCCACAAAAAGTGTTGTGCAGAAAGGAGTACATAAGGCAAAAAAAAATTCTAAACACCGCACTGACGTGAGAAGATTCTGCGTGCATGCTCAATTTTATTCTTTTAATAATTTTGATAATAGGATCATCAAGAAATTTGGAGTACCCTACTACCCTGTATCTCGAAAATGAAAACAAGAAATCACCCTTTTCTCGTTCTACTTCTGCTTTTGAAGCTCTATGTATAATATTTCTTTGTTGATCACAGGAAATATGTCAATATGTCCACAAAATTCGTAAAAACTCCTCCAATCATTTCCGAAAAAACTCTGGATACCAGGAATTTATTTTATGTGGTTATAATACATTATACAAAAACATAATTGATCAGAATTTCAGAAATGGTTTTTGGCCCTCTTGGTATCTCAAGTTCATTATTCACAGCTTGAGCAAGACCTATTCACTCTATTCAATAACATTGAAAACTTCATCATCAGGTTTATTCTGTGAAATTCTAATGAATATTTTATACACATATTACCAGTACACAATTCAGCATAAGTTATGATACGTTCAGAATTAAACTCTCATACAATTATGCTGGAGTGCAATCTCGAAAGTTTTTATGACATCTTGAACAAGAATTGAAACCCAGAAAACACTTTATTGATGTCCGAGAGGCAAGAATAATTTCGAAGATAAATAAATTGTAGAAAACTTTTACTCGAATTAAATGGAGTGAACAAGCCAAAGATCAATTTTATGCATAATTTCGGCATTGGAAAGTTTCTTGTTAGTTATTTATTGTCGAACATTCATTGTTCCGACATTTTTATATGAAGTGGTTTCAAAACTTCTACTTGGAGGAAGTTGGAATATTTAAATCTACACTTATATTCTGTTTAATTCTCTTCACACCTTTCGAAGATGCTGTCTCACTCGAATTTTCTCTTGTTCTTTCTAACGCTCTATAAATTTTCATGTTTCTTCTTCTATTCCTTTCTTCCATATTCTTCATCATACGGTCAAGATCTTCACCTGATGCATTGATGGTTACAATATCAGTTTTCGAAAAAAATTTCTCACAGGTTGGACACATTGTTGTCTCGATTTCTTTCAAAGCTTTCTCGGAAAACACACATCCACAGCTCCATAAAGCAACGAATTTGAATTTTCCATCCATTTGTACATACGTCACCGGGCAAATGTAGGAAGTTTTTTCTTCGTTCTCTTTATTGGTGGTCAAATTCAATTCTTTTACATCTCTCATACTCCTTATGTAGTTTGGACCCTCGTACTGGTTTGTCTTGAGTAAACATTCCAACACCGAAGTTTTGTTGTATAATTTTCCTAACCCACAAATAACAATTGGGGGCTCTAGCAATTCCTGTGACAGTGCGCAGTATTTCCACAGTGATAGGAGAATGCATACTTTGTCCACTTGCTCTGGCTTCTTCTTATTTTTCACTAATTCATTTCGTTTTGGAATAGTACCACCATCACAACCCATTTTGACAGATTGTCATGACAGTTTGTTTTGAAGTTAGTTCCTCAAAAACGTGTGACCAACATTTTAATCTATGAAGCCTGCCCAATATCTAGGGCCTGACAGGCAGTAGCCGGCAGCTTGGGTCCTGATCTAGGGCGATCGAGTTGACCCGATCTGCCTAGCACCCTATCGCAAGGCATACAGGGCAGTATCATGGCAACACCGAGAGCGTCCTTACCGTTCTCGATACTTAATATAAACTCCATTCACTTTTAAAAACTATCCCAGTTGACCATGACCTTCTGACACATTTCACCGTGTATATTTTGAAAATGTTAGGTTATAGTCATTTCCCTGTCAGATAACTACGCAACGTTGTCCTCTCTACATAGATGTTTATTTACGCAAATCTGAGATTTTCATCCAACGATTTATACTGTAAAAATTTGCGCAGGAATGTAATTTTGGCTGCAACTACATGTTTTTGTTCACATAAAATTTTGCGTTGATTTACACCTTTGTATTTGTGACCCATTGATTTTATAATTTTAAAAATTGATGTCCGTCCTCTGGTATATGCCAAATGTTCCTTTGCAAACGTGATTTGAGTATCAATCGAAAAAGGGGTTCATTTTTCAAATTATAATTCCAAATTTGTCGTTGCAGATCTTTTTGCGCGCATGTTCTAGGGGAACAGCGTGCTATCGTTTTGTCCAAATGTCTGTAATTTTGGATGATTGAGCCGAAAATGGTCTCAATCGACTAGGTTGGACTCACTGATGACGAATCCGGTGTCAAAATTGATTCTGTCCGGCCGCCCGTAGACACGATAACTGTCGACAGAAGCAAGCTAGCTTCTTGAAACTTTCAGGATGGGTTGCGCATCCGAATGCCGCGGTTAAGTTCGTTAATGGATCAAATCGGTCGAATAGTTTCAGAGTTATAGGCACTTGAAGTTTTGAAGTTATTTTTTTTTATTTCAGAAACTAATCAAGCGATTGGATTCAAACTTGGCAGTTTGGTGGGGTATAACGACGCGCAACTTTGAGCCAAATTTCGGTAAGATCATATTGTCAGTAAATTTAAAAAAAAGCAAAAGCTGCTGCCTTCACGGCAGTGCTTTTTGAAATTTTTTTCTGATAAATTACTGGATTTCAATTCGATCATATCTGTTTTTTTGGACATATTGTAAAAATAAAATTTTGATTGGGTATATCTACGGAATCATTGGGTGGATTTTACCCATTCACGAATTCGGCCTTCGTAATTAAGGTCCAAACCTTCTCTACAAATATCGAGTTTCTAAGTTGTTTCTTTCGGAAGTTATTGTGTTTACGCAGTCGGCCGTTAGGCTGACCGTAATCACAATAACTTCCGGAAGAAACGACTTAGAAACTCGATATTTGTAGAGTAGGTTTGGGGCTTAATTACGAAGGTCGAATTCGTGAATGGGTAAAATCCGCCCAATGATTCCGTAGATATACCCATTCAAAATTTTATTTTTACAATATGTCCAAAAATACAGATATGATCGAATTGAAATCCAGTAATTTATCAGAAAAAAATTTCAAAAAGCACTGCCGTGAAGGCAGCAGCTTTTGCGCGCACGTTCAAATTCGTTGCTGAAGCGGTCATCTACATTGAACATGCGCGCAAAAGTTGCTGCCTTCACGGCAGTGCTTTTTGAAATTTTTTCAAAATAAAGTCTTCAGTCAGTGTCTTTTTGGGTACACCAATAGAAGGAAATTTTTTGTCGTCTCTTTCACTTAAAATCTTTCTTACGTGATGATGTGCAGCTAAAAAATAAATATCTATTCATATTTGTGTTTTTTCGAAAATCGTCGACCTTGTTATCGTTTCCTATTAAATCGAGGTCGTAGATCACGAATATGTCATTAGAAATCGTCCAGTGACAACCGTTTAGAAATTATGGCGGAAATAGTGAAAAAATTTCGAAATTTTGGTCAACTTTGAGACGTCGTGCCGACCAAAATAATGAAGCTGGGTGATGTCGAATTTCTTTACGTGCAGTTCGATCCTTTAACTATGAATTAAAACAGATTTCATCGTCCTACTCTCATCGAGTCGGTAATAATGATTTTTTGAAAAAAGGTCCAAAATTTTGGAACTTCAAGGACCTCTCACGTCCAGGACGATTTTTTTAAAAAATATCTGACCTTATATTCTTGTTCTACGCCCTCGAATTAGTAAGTGTGCCAAATTTCACGGCGATAGGAGTCGGAAAATTATTTTTCGAAAATTGAGATTTTCTTAAGGGTAACCCCTTAAAATTTTACCAAAAATCGAAAGTTCTTCGATCGACCGGAAATTTGAAACATATACTAATTCGAGGGCGTAGATTAAGAAAATCCAATCAGAATGTTAGTGGAGAGTCTGGTTCGTTTTTTATGGCCCGAGGAAAATCGAAAAAATTGGACCTTTTTTAAAAAAATCATAATTTTTCAACCAGAAGACTTACGTCTATAAAATAAGTGGCTACGTACTCACAAAGGATCCAGATATAACCAAAAAAATTCGATTTTGTCCAGCCTCACGCGTTTGATCTGTACGACGACCCAAATATGAAAGCGATATTGGATGGCTTGTGATAAATTATTACTAATTCCAAATTATCAGTGTTACTATCAAAAAAAGCAGATTTCAATTCTACATAGCACTTCCCGATACTTTGTCTCTGCTTCTTCGAAACTAACCTCGACATTTTCAGTTTCGAAGCGCAATGATTATGTTGAGATTGAGAGTAGATATTGGCAATGGCATTTGGCAACGTCTCTGAGGATTATTTTGACATGGCCGATATTTCACGAGTGCCAACCTGCGTCAGTTTTGAGTGAAAAAGCTTGAAGACCTTAATCATGGCCAACCGGGATAGTTCATAAAAGTGAAAATATTAACATATTTGGCATAGTGGCTCATGAGAAATCTTCGAAAACTCTGATTCCTTCAAATCTTTACAGCACTGATATCAAGTCATCAGCTTTAACGCACTTGTTATTATCCTCACGAAATGTTGCATGACCTTGCACGTCGTCATTTTCAACCAAGATTAAAGATTCCAATTCGATCGTATCTGAGTTTTCGAAAATATTCAGAAGATAACGTTTCGATGTTTTCCATCTATTTATATTAATTTTTTTTTTCAGATATGGACACTCATCCAGAAGGTGTACGGGCCATGATGAAATTATTGCAAAGTACAGGAGAGGTAATTTCTTCAGTTTCTCATAATGTAGGAAAAAATTAAGGCCCATTGTAATGGAAGAGCGATTTGTTGTTTGCGGTTTTTCCAGATGGTCTACATGTCAGTTTTGTGTCTTTTGAACTTAAATCGCTGATCGCCTCATTCAGATACATATGCTTAGCCTTGATAGATCCACAGTAGTTTTTTTTGTTGAGATAAATCGCCTGAAAGGTTTTCTGAAACACTGCGATTAAATTTTCCTAACGCCAAGATGTGTCTAAATCTCATGGGATGTCACATGATTATCTTGCAATGTCAATGGGCAGACAGCATCTATGATTTCTGCCACACAAAAGCATATTTTTGACGACCCCCACGAAATTTGAAATCAACATTTCATGTAAACAATACAAATTGCACCTCTACGGCAACAAGTTCCGATTAAGTTTCACAATGCTAATTTGACATGCTCACATCAGTGTTGCCATATACAGGGTGATTCATTAAGGGTGGACACCGGCCGTATCTCGGAAACCGTTTATCCTATGACTTCCGGAAAAAAAATCTTATGACGAATTCGGCCCCTAGAAAATGATTAAAAATATTTTCAAGTTCGTAGTTCCCCACTAGAGGGCGCAATCTATCACTTGCAAAATATAATCTCATTTTTTACGAAATATTCTCCTGCTAACAGTGGTAAAGAATAATAAAATGAGAATCTACTCTTTCTATTCAACAACTTTTGTTTCAGTAATTTTTCTATATTTCCTATTTTTTAGTGATGGGATGGATTAACTTTTCTTCACGAGAAAAACATTCTTACTCCTGTATAGGTGAACCGATTTTCACGTAATTAGATTTCATTCGAAGGCCATCGAGAGCAGATCACAGAAACATATGACAACAATATACCGGGTGATCCAATTGAAAACTATAGACTGTTTTATGTCACTTCGCCCTATTTGTGCGTTTTACTGGAAAATTTCAAATGCAATTCTATGACTCTAACCGAGTGAGAAGAAGCCAAGCATTATCACCTACTGACTTTTTAAAATCGCAGACAGATATCATAGGTCATTTCGGAGTTATTGACATTTTTGTAAATTTTGATCAATGTTGATCCTTTCTGTGAGCTTGAATTAACAAGGAAGTGACTTTATGCGTCATGACAACGCAGCAAAATACTCAACACACATGAAATAACAATGATGCGATAAAATAAAACAAAAAAAAAATATTTGAACAGAAAAACAACACTCACACCTCATCAATTCAAATATTTAAAATTTAAAAAAAAAAATATTTTACACACATAAATTTAGTCTTTCTTTCGTCGAGTTGACACTGGCCACAATTTCAGTATGAGAAGAAGCTGCCTGTCGAAATCTATTTTGAATATCCTCACTTGTAGGGGGCGGGGGTGTTCGGAAAATTAAGTCTTTATCCTCCCCCAAAAATAAAAATCTAATACTGTGAGGTCGGGTGATCTTTCTGGCCATGGAAAAATACTCCCTTGTCCAATATACCTCTTTGAGAAGACGTTATTTGAATATTCTCTAACATTAGCAGCATATTGCGCCGGGCAACCATCTTTTTGATACCACATATCTAAACCTGGTTTGAATAGCAATATTTTCTAAAAGAATTGGAAGATCTTCCGTTAAAATTTCAAGCACCTTTGTCTTGTTAATAAGCCAAAACTTTTATGATATTATCCTCATTACGGCTTCTACGTTTTCTATTTTTTCTTCCAAGAATTGAACCTTACCAGTTTCTCGCACTCTTCGTGTCAATCTTTTGAATACCCTTTTGGAATGACGACGTCTTTCAGAATATCGTATCGGGTATTCCCTTTCAGCTACTGCATTTTCTAAACACTCAAAATGAACATTAAGCATATCATATGCTTCTTCATTTGAATAATGGGGCATCATAAAATAGTGGTTTGCAATCGTCCTAAAAAACTTTTACAGCTATAGATACCGAAAATGAACAGTATCGCCAAAGCTTACTGGTTCTAAATCAGCTTGTTTCGTTGTTTTGATGAGTTTTTTCCTTTCATCTAATTGTTTAGAGATGAAATAACTCAATTCCTCCTGCATTTCACAGGGTTGATCAATACTTATCAAAATTTACAAAAATGTCAATAACTCCGAAACGACCAATGATATCTGTCTGCGATTTTAAAAAGTCAGTAGGTGATAATGCTTGGCTTATTCTCACTCGGTTAGAATCATGGCATTGCATTTGAAATTTTCCAGTAAAACGCACAAATAGGGCAAAGTGACATAAAGCAATCTGTAGTTTTTAATTGGACCACCCGGTATATTGTTGTCATATGTTTCTGTGATCTGCTTTCGATGGCCTTCGAATGAAATCTAATTACGTGAAAATCGGTTCACCCATACAGGAGTAAGAATGTTTTTTTCGTGAAGAAAAGTTTATCCATCCCATCAGTAAAAAATAGGAAATATAGAAAAATTACTGAAACAAAAGTTGTTGAATAGAAAGAGTAGATTCTTATTTTATTATTCTTTACCACTGTCAGCTGGAGAATATTTCGTAAAAAATGAGATTATATTTTACAAGTGATAGATTGCGCCCTCTAGTGGGGAACTACGAACTTGAAAATATTTTTAATCATTTTCTAGGGGCCGAGTTTGTCATTAGATTTTTTTTCCGGAAGTCATAGGATAAACGGTTTCCGAGATACGGCCGGTGGCCAACCTTAATGAATCACCCTGTATATTAAAACTTAAGTCCAGAGTGTGTCTTTAAATTGTGTATTTATATTAACCATACATTTCTCTCTTCAAAAAAACGCTTTTTTCGTTTGCAATTCTTCCAGATACAGCAGAATATTTTTCAATGTGCTAATACACCCCTGCACTTTTCAAGTTCATCAGGGACAACTTACTGTTATCTGTATGGTAGAAGGTAGAATATCCAATTCCTGCTTGAAATTCACTGAATCTTGATTGGAAATTCATTTATTCACTTAAGTTTATGATTTGGTGCTTTATGCAGCCTTATTGTAACGAAAAATTTTCACTTTACTACACTATTGAAACACGGATCTTCCAATTGATATTCCCCTGCAATATCTATTAGTTCCTACCATAAGATTGTACTCAATTTCATTACCGCCCATTCACATATTGAAAATTCCATAAATATCATCATTTCAAATTTCTGAATGAATTATATGGAATCACTCAATCATTAATTGAACCCTTATTATTCACTGGAAAAACTGGCCTACATCAGACATGGAGGCATAGTCACTATGTCCGTAGTCTGGACACAAAATAGAGGAATAACTTCCGGTATTCGGTGGTCCGGATGAAAATGGGTGGAGGGTGGAGCTCATAGATATATAGACTCTATGTCTATGAGGGAGCTCAATTCAAGACTTCTACTAGGTCAGGTGCAGATCCACAAAAATAGGAAAATTTCATCAGATTTCAACATTCAGCCTTGAATATTGATTTTTCTTGGGAATTTCTGCAGCCCGTATCTGGAAAAATGAAAAATCACTGAAATGTTCTATTTGATGAGTAGAATCTATGGATAATGCAAAACAGGAGAAGTAACCCTGTATAGCAATCCTCCAACACATATTTGTAGTCGTATATCTTCTTAGTTCTCACAAACTTTCTTCAAACGACAGAAAGTGACTAGTTAAAGCTTTGGACCGTGTCGCTAACAAACCCAGTATCCCGTGAAAATTTATGCTTGTGGTGACATTTCTGCGTGACACATATCAACTCTTTAACGGATTATCTTTTTCTCCGTCGTAATGAATCCAATTTTTATGAAATAATTGATGGCAGCCATCCAGATCTGTTCGTTTCGCGCTAAAGATTGAGAATCATCGTAAGGATGGCGAGTGGAGTGGAAAATGCAATAAAGAAAACCGTTAGATACAACAAATTATTCATGTTATAGTAAACACATTAATGATGATCAGATGTTAGTTACTCAAAGAAAGAACGGTGCAATGAAATGAATGATTGCTCATCGGCTATTGAACTGCATCTGATTGGAGATGGAGTTTACCCTCAGATTCTCTTTCCAGGATTCATTTTTCTAGTTTCTGCGCTAGGGAATAGCGCGTGCCATCATTTTGCCAAAATGATCAGGTTGGAATCAGTGATGACGGCTTAGTTGCTAGCCTGCCGTTCATAGACAAGATAATATACTATTGGCGTCTTTAAGACTGCTTATTATTATTAATATATCCTAATATATTTCAGGTAACAACTTTAGAACCTACAAGATTAAACAACACGAAAAAAGCCCAACAGAATATAGTATTTTTCAATCGAGTTCCCAAAGTTGGTTCGCAAACATTGATGGAGCTCTTGCGTAGATTGAGTATCAGAAATGGTTTTGGTTTTCACCAGGATGCTGTGCAAAGGGTTGAAACAATCAGACTACCACCTGAAGATCAGGCCGATCTATCTGGGCTTGGTAAGTTATCCTAGAAATCGATCAATTCTGTTCTGCAACTCAACACGTTCAATAAAAAAAATCTAGAAAAGCACTGCCGTGAAGGCAGCAGCTTTTGCGCGCATGTTCAATGTAGATGACCGCTTGGGCAACGAATTTGAACTTGCGCGCGAAAGCTGCTGCCTTCACAGCAGTGCTTTTCTAGATTTTTTTTCGATATTTGTAGAAAAGGTAGAGAAGTCCTTCAATTCGATCTAATCTGTATTTTCGGAAATATTGGAAAAATGAAACTTTGAATGGGTATATCTACGGAATCATTGGGCGAATTTTACCCATTCACGAATTCGATCTTCGTTATTAAGCCCCAAACCTTCTCTACAAATATCGAGTTTCATAGTCGTTTCTTACGGAAGTTATTGTGTTTATTTGTAGAGAAGGTTTGGACCTTAATTACGAAGGCCGAATTCGTGAATGGGTAAAATCCACCCAATGATTCCGCAGATATACCCATTCAAAGTTTATTTTCCCAATATTTTCAAGAATACAGATCAGATCGAATTGAAATCCAGTTCTTCATCGGAAAATTACAGTTCCGAGGTTCATACAGAATTTAATGAGGATGATATGATAAGAAAATCAAACACATTTTTTTTTCAAATTGTTCTAATGACACGATCATCACTACATTCTGCATAAAGTTGTCTTTCAGCATCTTCAAACTAGCTGCGAAGTTTTATCAGGAATGAATCAGTATTTTTCGAGTTTTACCGAAAAAAGCAACGATATCGAGAAAAAACCTCGAAATTTGACATATTTTTTCCTGATATCTCCAAAAATGATAATCGTATCGAACTGAAATTTAATAAAGCTCAAAGTCCGAGTGGAATTTTTTTCTGAATATGATAAACGGTTTTCGAAAAAAAAAATTTTTTTTCAATTTACTGACAGTATGATCCTGACAAAATTTGGCTCAAAGTTGCGCGTTGTTATACTCCACCTAATTTTCAAGTTTGAATTCAATCGCTCCAGCAGTTTTTGAAATAAAAAATAAATAACATCAAAATTTCAAGTACCTATAACTCCGAAACTATTCGGCCGATTTGGCTAATTAACAAACTCAACTACGGCATTCCAATGCGCGACCTACCCTGAAAGTTTTAAATTGCTAGCTCACTCCGTTCGACAGTTATCGTGTCCACGGCCGGCCGGCCGGACAGAATCGATTTTAACACCGGATTCGTCATCAGTGAGTCGAACCTAGTCGATTGAGACCATTTTCGGCTCAATCATCGAAAATTACAGACATTTGGACAAAACGATAGCACGCTGTTCCCCTAGAACATGCCCGCAAAAACTATAAAATAATGGAGAATATGCAGTTGAAATTATTTCGAAGTTGTCATGCGGCAACCGTAGTCCTAAACTTTGGTTTGAAGAACAAACTTTTTTTGTAATCTACTTTCGTTATAACCCCAATATTTTGTTTTTCAGTATCTAGCTACGAGCCACCAGGTGTCTTCATAAAGCATGTGGTATTCACGAATTTATCAGAGTAAGTATGGAGAAAGACAAACTTGAAGAAAAAGTTTTTTATTCGTATACATTTTTTGCAGATATGGATACCCTGAACCCATTTACATCAATATGGTACGAGATCCAGTGGAAAGGGTTATATCTTGGTATTATTATGTTAGAGCTCCATGGTATTTCGTAGAAAGAAAAATTATGTTTCCTGATCTTCCTCTTCCAAACCCGAAGTGGCTTAAAAAGGTTCGTAATTCGTAGTATTGTATGAAGACTAGAAAACTCGAGCTTAGATCGATAAAAAGAAAAGCACTGACTGAGAGTTGTGCTTTGACATTTGCCAAGTCTCATTATGATTGAATTTACGACTACGGTCCAAGTTGCCAACCCACAAATTACTTCCAAATTAAACTATCACTGGAGAAAGGAATTTTCAGAACAAATTCGACAGGATAAGGTAAATCCGTAAAAGATGCCTCGGCTCCTCAAACAAGATCATTTCTTCCAAATATAGGTTTTTGTTAAGATCATCTCTGATTGGCTGAAATTTAAGTTTGGATTCCTTATTTCATGTTAATAGTGTCAAGTTCATATAGGATGTGTTCCTCTAATCAACTTGATTATTTCGGTTGCCGGCTTTCCGTTCTGCAAATATGAAATATTCGGTTGGTTCCTGGAAAAAAGGTTAATTGCGGAATTCTATTGATGAAAAAGCAATCTTTCTGTCAACAGAACATAGACATATTATAAGTCTATGCACCAGAACGACAATCAATGTTTCATGGTAACATATCCATAGCATAGAACAATCTTTATTTACCTTATGATCCATAGACCTAGTAATTTATCCATTGTTGATTGTTGTCTCTCCTATGTTCTATGGATCATAAAGCAAATAAAGATTGTTCTATGCTATGAATATGTTACCATAGAACTTCGACTGTCGTTCTGGTGACAGAAAGAACGTTTTTCCATCAATCAAATTCCGTAATCAACCTTTTTTCCAGGAATCAATAGAATATTTCATATTTACGGAACGGAAAACCGACAACCAAAATAACCATGTTGATTTGCGGATCATACCCTATATGAACTTGACACTATTAACATGAAACCAGGAATCCCAACTTAAATTTGAGCCAATCAGATATGATCTTAACAAAAACCAATATTTGGAAGGAATTATCTTGTTTGAGGAGCCGAGGCATTTTTAAGGGATATTTATAAATAACGCGAACCTTATCATGTCTAATTTTTCCTGAAATTTCCCTTTCCCAGTGATAGTAAATTTGGACGAAATTTATGGCTTGGAAACTTGGAACGAAGTCTTCTATTAGAATTTTTTAAGTTATTCCTGAACAACAACGTCAGTGAATTTTTAACTTGAGTAGATGTTCCGAATTCGCCATGTTTTGGATATATCTACATACCCGACATAATTGAATTCAAATGCTGAGCGTTGTTTTGTTGTTCGTTATTAAATTCATTTATTCCCACGTTATAATACAGTGTATTGCTGTATTTCTTATAAAGAATACGACCTTCATCCAACAGTCTGTGATTAGTCTAGCAGAAACGGTGATCATTTAAAATTAACTTCCATACACTCTTTGGGTACCTGAAAATACATCCTTAATTCGTGTAATTTGAAATGGAATAGGTATCGTATACCTGTGTTAGCAATCTTGGCTAACTATGAATAATGACAAGTAGCTATATAATTTGTACGCATGGCCTTTAGTAGCTTTTCATCCAATGAAAAATCACATTGCAATTAGGGTTTTCAATTCTAATAAATCCTTTTCGGTAAATTAGGTACTCTTCATAGAGTCCTATGCATTGGTAACGAATCGTCTTAAATCTATAATAAATATATCTGCCTGAACAATGGGTCTGTTACTCACATTGATTTAAATTATTGAAAATGAACGTTGTGACTGCAACCTGAATTACTTTTTGAATCCAAGAAAAATTAGGAATGCACAGTAACGGTTAGTGCCTTCGAAGTCGTGGTCTATTTGAGAGGCAGTACATTAAATTGTAGATATAAATATTCTGAAAGAACAGACGACTATTTACTTTGAGTGCTTCATCACGGAACAGTTTCTGTTTTATTTGACCCGTCTTGGGAGACCAAACAGTCGATACATACATATTATCCATAGATGCATGCTTTGGCGCCTGTATCTTATGAAGCAACGCGATTAGAATTTTCCTAACATTTCTTCGCACCGTTGATTGGTGCGAAGGGCGCCTTTCGAGCGATTGTTAAACACATCACTTCTACTACCGAATGTTGATGCAATATTGAAAGTTTACCTGTACAGCTATTGTCCAAGATTGCCTCACTCAAAGAACTGGCAATGTTCCATTACTGTGTCCCTACGCCGCCCTAGGCACAGCAATGTTACTTTTTTATCCAACAGTGAATGTTTTCCGGTATACCATGTATTGTTTAAAATATACAGTGCTCATCAAAATTATGGAACAAATTCATTTTCTCAGAAGAAAAATATTTGGCAACAAAATCCTGAGACAGGTCTATTTTTGTTTCACTTTTACCAAATTTATATGCATTTTTCAAGGATTTTCGTTGCACCCTGTGCCATCCTCATCAACTTTCTAAATTTTTTGAATAGGGAAAGTAGGTCATGTGGTTCTTTTTTGGTAAGGTCTTGGTATCTTCTTTACAGGCGTGCAGAAATATTCAAGAAAAAAAATATTTTTTTTGAAAAACTAGTCAGTGCAACAATGTTTTCAGTATGTGCACTTTGTCATGGCTCATTTACTTTGAGACGATGGTACCTGATGAAATTTGTCACCGATTGAAAATCGACCATTACAGTTTTGTTCATGCACAACTTTCAACCCCCCCTCGTGAAAAATTTTTTTTTTCTCCATCAAGGAGTTCGTAGGGGTTGAAAGTTGTGCATGAACAAAACTGTAATGGTCGACTTTCATTTGGTGACAAATTTCATCAGGTACCATCGTCTCAAAGTAAATGAGCCATGACACAGTGCACATACTGAAAACCTCTTTGAAGTAACTAAGTTTTCAAAAAAAAAATTTTTTTTCTTGAAAATATCTGCACGCCTGTGAAGAAGAACAAAGACCTTGCCAAAAAAGTACCACATGACCCACTTTCCCTATTCAAACAATTTAGAGGGTTGATGGGGATGGCCCAGAGTGCAACAAAAATCCTTCAAAAATGCATCAAAATTTGGTAAAAGTAAAACAAAAATTGACCTGTTTCAGGATTTTGTTGCCAAATATTTTTCTTCTGAGAAAATTAATTTGTTCCATAATTTTAACGCGCACTGTATGTTTACAACAAAATGGTAATAGTATGGCAAATTTTTTGTGTTCGTTCAACATTTAAAATGTTCAACGTTTCGATGAAAATTTCAGATTCAACATCGAAATCGTTATCATCAATCACACTTGTCCATCTTGGTTGCAATCAACTCCAATACGCCACCCTAAGCTAATATTTTGTTGCCTTCCCAGATGCATTATGCCATTTAAATTACTCCTCTATGTAATAAGCAATTAACTCCTGTTTATTTCTCAGGATTTCGAAGAATGCGTCCTATCGGGTGACAGGGAATGCAGATACGAAGAAGGCGAGTTACGTGACGTAAGCGATCACAGAAGGCAATCCATGTTCTTCTGTGGTCATCATAGAGACTGCCTGCCATTCAATTCACCAGGTGCTTTGGAGAGAGCTAAGAGAGCAGTTGAGCAGCATTATGCTGTAGTTGGAGTTCTGGAAGATCTCAACACAACTCTCACAGTCTTCGAAAATTACGTTCCGAGGTTCTTCGAAGGAGCCAGCGACATATACTGGAGTAAGTTGATTTGGTGTATCTTTATTCTGTTAGATAATGTAGAAACTCCAAATTCATATTTGAATTATGTTGAAAAAATTCATTTCCAACTGCTATTTACTTCTGTTTGATTCTTCACTGATTTATAAATATCATAATTGGAACGAGATATCCATGGCAGTGCTGTTGGAGAGCTCCTCTGTTGCGGAGGCACGAAAAACAATTATTTTTGGGTTGTTACACAAATACTGACAGGAAAATGATCCTAACAAATCATTTTGCAATTAAGACAAAGGGTTTTCCAATAAGAGGTGTTATTTTGATATTCAAAGAAAAATGCCATTTTTCAATATTAATGATCGGATGTTTATTTCATTATGAAGAAGAAGCTATGCCGTTAATAGTGGAAAATAACATCAGGCAAATGACCACCACCACCACGCTTACAGGACCATATCCTTTTAATGAAATTTTTCATAACCAAATCGCAAAGTGGCTGCCCTATGTCCTCGATAGCCTCACGAATTCCATCTTTGAGGTCTTGAATCGATGCTGGGCTATTGGCGTGGACCTTCTTTTCCACGTGGCCCCAAAGGAAGAAGTCGCAAGGTGTTAAATCACAAGATCTCGGTGGCCAATTGTGATCAACTCTTCGAGAGATAACACGGTCCGGAAACTTTTCCCGCAAAAGATAAATGGTTTCGTTGCTTGTAAGGCACGTAGCGCCGCCTTGTTGAAAGTAAAAGTTTTCCAGATCAATACCATCCAATTCCGACCATAAAAAATCATTAATCATCTCCCGATAGCGCAATCCATTCACCGTAACTGTTGCTCCAGCCTCATTTTCGAAAAAGTAAGGTCCAATGACTCCGCCGGACCATAAACCGCACCAAACAGTCAGACGTTAGGAATGGAGAGGGTCTCGGGTTTTCCGAGCCCCAGATGAGAAAATTTTGCTTGTTGATGAAGCCACCGAGGTGGAAATGGGCCTCATCTCTCAAGATGATTTTTCGATGGAATTCTGGATCATTTTCATGCATTTCAACGACCCAATCAGCAAAGACACGACGTTGTTGATGATCGGCCGGCTTGAGTTCTTGTGTTAACTGAACTTTATAAGCCTTAAGACCCAAATCTTTATGCAAAATACGGTGTAATGACGTTTGTGGAATGCCGTATCCCAAAGAACGATGAGGAATGGACAAACCTGGGTTTTCTTCAACACTTTCGGCTACAGCAGCAATATTCTCGGCTGTTCTTAAGCGACGTGCACGGGTTTTATTCTTTGCATCACTAACTTGTCCCAACAGCTCGAATTTTCCACCAATTTCTTTATTGCAGCCCGACAAGGTGCTTCACGACGACCCAAAAATGTTCGAGTTTCACGAACCGTCTCTGCCAAATTTTCACCATTTTTATAGTGAATTTTAATAATTGCAATGCGTTGTTGAAGCGTGTATCGTTCCATTTTTATTAATGGCGTAGTTTCTTCCTGTCAAATGTCAAAATATGACAGCTTCAAAAGTGGCATCTACCGAAATAGCGGGCTATTCAAAATAACACCTCTTATTGGAAAACCCTTTATATTATAAAGAGTGAAATATATCAAACTTCCGTGGTGAACCGACTGACCTTATAAAAGCGACTGGAGTATACTCGTATATTCGTTCGTTTATAATCCAATTTTCACCTAGGAATCTCCTTAGAACGTTCTCTAATTTCATTTTTTTTTTCAGATGAGATTAGCGTCTACAATCCTATCAATAGAAACTCATTCAAACCTCCAGTAAGTGAAAGGGTTAAGGACATAGTCAGGAGAAACTTCACGAGGGAAATAGAATTTTTCCAATTCTGCAAACAGAGACTGAACAAACAATACCTAGCACTGAAACTACATGACAAAAAATGAAATTCAATGAGGATTTGGTCGAAAAATGGGGTCAAGGTCAATCCTCTTTTCGTCTAATCAAGAATGAATGAAACAATCTGCAAAATTATGTACAATATGTTAATAATGAGGGGATAAATGAATGAAACTTCAAAACAAAACATGATAAATATTCGCGAAAATCAAATAAAATGCGTTGGAATTCGAAATTGAATCAAAGATTATCTAACACACAAACAATTTGAAAAATAACATGAATATCATTACGAGAATGCTTCAAATATATATTTTCATACCACAAGTTTTCGTTGCAACAAATTGTCTTGAATGTGTCATTCAGTTTTGAACTAGACTGATAAAATTACAAGCAAACGATGTGCTTATGTGATATTTCGATGGAGGTGCTAGGTTGCAAGATGCATTTAGCTGTAAGGTTTTGAAATGTGATTTTGTTGAGCATATTTATCTAAAAAGTATTGCAAAATGACTTGAAAATAAATTATTCTACACTTGTATATATTTCTTTATTTATTAATCAAAGAGGAACATGGACATATTACATCTAAAAATATCGAAGAAACCATTTTTTTATTGCAGCACTTCCCCATTTTGAAACACAAATAAATATCAGATTTATCAAGAAGAAATAAAAAATGTTCAACCCTTAAACAATAACAGAGAATAGAGCATAGAAGGTACAAACCCAAAACTTTCGAGTATATAAAATAATAAGTTTATGATGCACTTATCTCAAAAATATGTTTCATTTATTTTAGCGAGGTTGAACATACTTTTTCAGCTGCTAAATGAACAATTCCTAAAAAACATCAATTGACAGCAATTGACTAATTTCATTATGAATACCAGTCATTATATTCTGATTATAAAAAAACATTTTTCAGGCACAAAAATGAATTCTCAAAAATAAAATTCAAATACAAATCACAGATGACAAAATATGTTATAAAGTGATAAAAATGAAATCTTCATCAAAAAGGAGGCATTCATATTAAGAATGAAAGTCAGACTAGGACTAAAAAAAGATACTAGCAACTAATAAATACTATTTACAACAACAATGTATAAAAATAAATAAATTGGCAATTTTTTGCTCTGAATCTCCTTTGATCTCGCTCTCATACTGGACCTCAAATAAAAAATAATTTTCGATAGATTTCTCCTGAATTTCTAAGTCAAATCTTCGAAACTTTACCATAAAGACTTCGTTTGAATTTACTATGGCAGGTATTGAACCTTTTATCAGACTTTTCGTTTATTTTCACCCATTGCAGCTGAAAAAAGAAAAAATATATGAGAAATTGAATATCAATTATATTAAAATAGAGGAATCATTGAAAGGAATATCAAAATATCGAAACAAACATCTTAAGTGAAATTATTGCAAAAATGTAATAGGAAAGATAAACTATCAAACCAATTTATGATATTTTATGAGGATGGGTTCATCAACCAAACTCTCTAATTTTGTTTAGAAATCGAATGAAATCTGCATAATAATGAATTTTCAATATCTCTTTATGAGTACATTAATCTTGAAAGAATGCAATCGCAATATTCAAAAATAACTGTGTTTTCGATGCAATTCTAATCATTAAGATAATTTCGAATTAGTATGTTTTGGATTCAACAGGTCCACGTTTGATATTTTTTCATTCGCAATTTTCGAAACATCGGAATGAACCTCATTCAAGGTTAGAAGTTCAGATCAGTAACCTCCTAATTGATTTATCCGAAATATTTCGCAATAAATTGGCGACATAATAATGTTTGAGATAAAATAAAGAATTTTAATTATCTGGCTGTCTGAGCACTATCGGCAGATACAAGATTGAAGTATTATTTTAATGTCCATTGTATTCGAAAAGGAATAGTAGAATTTAACGCATATTTCTTGGTTGTATGCCAAGCTTTTTTGGAAGCATATTTCAGAAACAGAGTGCAATTTCTTCTACAAATGTATGTTTACTTTATTTTGTTGCCGGAAATCGCCTCGAACAAAAGTATTTTTTTTTAGTCTCAGCAAGAACTTGAATTTTGAAAATGAAAAATCTAGAAAAGCACTGACGTGAAGTCAGCAGCTTTCACGCGCTTGTTAACATTGCGAAATGATGACTTGGAAATTTCAGTGAAATTTCAATGAAATATAAAAATTTTCAAAAAAAATTTTCAAAAAAAAAATTTTTTTTTGAATTTTTCCATGGATAATTCTTCTTATAGACACTGTTAATATTCCAATCAAGTTTCATTTCGATCAAATGAATATTTTTCGAGTAACTGAAAAACCAAAATTTCAAATGGCTGTAGCACACAAACCATTCCAAAGATTTGGCCCATTAACGAACTTAACCGAGATATTCAGGATCCTAACCTAACCTGAAAATATCAAGACTCTAGGTCCTTCCTTTCGAAAGTTACAGCGCACACGGCTCGACGGACACTGTCAATTTTGACCACGGATTCTTCATCAATGAGTCCAACTTGGTCGTTTGCGACTAATTTCGGTTCAAAATTCGAAAATTACAGATATCGTGACGAAATGCTAACGCGCTGTTCCCCAGAACAAGCGCTCAAAAATATATATTCATTTAATATTTTATTGAAATTTTTTTCTACAGATGTATGGAGGTAGGGATGACATTTACACATGGAACAAAATAACGGTTAAATAGCCACCGTTGCTCTGTTGGCAGGTATTGCACTCTTTTGATGAAATTTTGCAGTGAGGGCTGCTGGATTTGACCAGCAATTTCTTCTTTGAGTTCCTCAGTTGTCTCAGGATGGTTCGCATAGACCTTACTTTCCAAGAAACCCAAAGAAAATAGCCAAAACAAGTTAAATCACAACTTCTTGGCGGCCTGTTTTGGTTTCCGAAAGGAGTAATTACGAGACCTGGAAACTTAGTTTGTAACAAAGCCTATCTGCCAACAGAGCAATCCAACGGATATTTTGTTTTAAGTGTAAATGTCATCACTATCTCCATACATATGTAGAAAAAAATTGCAATAAAATTTCGAATCAATATATATTTTTCAATTTTTAAAATTCAAGTTCTTGCTGGTTCACCCTTTATTTAGAAAACTATCGATCAACTTGCTCTGTAATTTCGCAGGAACATTCAAGCTGTTCAGCTAGACCAAAGATATGAATTTTTGGAATAATTGTGAAAATAAAATATCCAGGTTTGAACTCCAGTCAGGATTTCTGAAATTATTTCCTCAATAATTTCGAAAATTCAGATCAGATCTAATTGAAACTTATTTGTCAGATATCGATTTAGGGACATTCGGGAAGATTTTCCATTATTTTTACGTTTTTTTCTAGGTTTTCAATCCCAACATTTGAAAAATAACTATTAAAAATCGTTTACAATTCTGGTTTATAGAAAACGCCCCTGCGGATCGCAAAATTCAAACTATTTGCCAAGGGCAGTTTCCAGAAAATATTTATTCCGATATTGTTCCTTAGGCAAGATCTAATACTAAGGGTAGAAGCCTGAGACAGTGGTAGGAGCCGATGATCTACCTGTTCTGAATGGAATCTGTGCCGGGTCGTGACCCAGGCAAGGGATATAGCGTAGACACAAACAAATATTCCGCATTAATTTTTTTTTATTGAATTGGTTTTTGCGTTGTAAAAAACCAATGAGTTTTTAATAATATACAGGGTGTTCTACAAGCTCTATGACAAACTTTGACAGATGGTAGCTTTGCTTATTCTGAACATTTTTTTTCCTATGAACATAGGTCTGATTCGTTCTCGCTTTGAAGTTACAAGCATTTGAAAAAATTTATTTCCATGTTTTGATTAAGTAGACCGACAGAAAATATCGGTTGATGTGGTAATTGACATTATTTTAATTATTCATTTGATACTTGGTGTACGTTTTGAATAACAATGCATTCTTTCACGACTCAGGAATATGCAACAATAATTTCCAAAGGTGCAAAACCACAGGGAAGAATTTGGCCACTGGGTTCAAACTAGGTGAAGTTTTTTGGTACGAACAGAAAGACGAAAGACGAAACTGATCCGTAACGGGCTCTTTTTTTTGATTCTCACTTTCGTATTCAGCTATGATTTGATGCCAGTACATGTTATAAATGACCGTTTAAATGCAGATTTGTAAAAAAAGTTTTGGAGCATAACCTTATTTTTGACTTCATTGATGACTTAAGAGCTAAACATTGTAGGAAATATGTGGTATCAGCACGATGGTGCACCACCACATAGAGGGAGACAAGTAGTCAGTTGGCTGAATGAACTCTTTCCGAATAAATGGATAGGTCAAGGAAGACCAATACAATGGTCACCTGGTTCGCCTGCTCTAAATCCCTTAGATTTTTATTTATGGGGACATATGAAGCAGCTTGTTTATCATGTTGAAATCGAATCTCATCAACAATTACTTGATAGGATTCAAGATGCAGCAAACCAAATACGAAACGACCCAAATCTGATCCGCCGAGTAACGGCATCTTTAGTTCGTCGATGTGAAACTTGCATTCAAGCCAAAGGTGGACATTTTGAACAATTTTTATAGTATCAAAATTTCCATTATTAATTATGATTTGTTTCATTCAAGAAATCAATGGTATTGGGTTATTTTACTGAGAAAATAATAAAGTCCTTGTGGAAAATTTGCAGCGTTTTCCTTCGAAATGCACAGTCCATTCCTCTTTGTCTATAGTTTTGACTTCCTGATGAAGAACTTACTATCCTTGACATTGTGTTCATCTGGTAAATTTCATACAAGGAGTAGGCAAGGACTGTCATAACAATGACGATAAAATCAAATGCAATATGTTGACAACAAACAATGCATTCTTTAATAAATTGGATCGAGATTATTGGCATGAATGCCATATGTTATGAGAGCATTTTTTTTATCTTAACTGTAGATTTGTCATGGCCATAAATCAAGGCAACAAAGGTCGAACTGTTCGCATTTCTCCGAACAATATTGGAAATATACTCAGTAAAATGAGAAGCGCACATCCGTAAGAAATAACTTTCTGAACCTCATTTTTACGCGCTTGTTCCAGGGAACATCGCGTTTTCATTTCCCCATTTTTGAGCCAAAAATGTTCTTAAACAATTGGGTTGAACTCCTCGCAGAAGAATCCGTAGTCCAATTCAATTCTGTCCGTCTGGCCATCCGTCCGTCAGCATGTGCTCTAACTTTGGAAGGAAAAGTTTGGAGTACAAATATCTCGATTGAGTTTGTTAATGGATGGAATCGGTTAGACAGTTTCGGAGTTAGGCCCATTTGAAATTTTGAGGTTAATTCCTCGATATCTCATGAAGTATCGACTCGATCAAATTGAAACATCGTTGACGGTTTTGGAATACTAACACGCAATCAAGAGCCAAATTTCGTAGGGATCCACATGTTAGAGAATTAAATTTTCCTATAGTATTTACGTATGTAACTAAACCAAACTACCAGAGCCGGATCTAGGGCGTGGCGGGGGAGGCATTTGCCACGGGCGCCAACCAACAGGGGCGCAAAATTATGATTTTTTTTCTAGAAATGATGTTTTTTCACTCCAAAGTCCATTCATATTTTAGAGCGGTGCTATAGTGCATGCACCTGTTGTACAATATGCGGCGACAAGTAGTTACCAATAAATTGACAGATGAAAAATTCACACTTGTCGGTCGCCCTACGATTCCCGATCGCGTCCAGATGTTTGTTATTCGAACACTGGAGACCTCAATTAGCGGCAAGTTCAGAAGGAGTTTAAGGATTGGAGCTAGCGGTGGCAGCGCTCCTAGGGTCGGTTTCTTGACGGCATGAAAAAGATGTATTTCGAAGACGTTTACGACCGATAGGCTTGATTAAATCACCCCAGTCTTATTAATACTACTTTTTTCTCGCATGTGGTGTACTTCCATGCAGCGGCGCAGTTGATGGCATCAATAAGAAAAATAGGAACCAGGAACTTATCATTATATTTTATATTATGTGCAATACCGCAAATAACGTGATCGTGCAAGCGGGCCGGGAAATTATTCGTGCTGGAAAAAGTTTAATAATTTCAATCATGATTGAATAATTCAATTTTGAGTTGAGGATTTTTGCGCGTTCGGTCAAATTATATTCTGTCTGTGCACACTAGAGTCAATCATTTTCGAGAGATATAACTTAGAGACTGCAAAATTTATAAGGTTATGTTTGGATTGGGAATATGTCGGCGAAATTATCGTTCGAATTTTATTTGCGAGATCCGAAATAATACCGATTCAATTAAAATTGTGTTGTACCATAATTACACGAGTTTTCATATGTAAAAGAAGAAGTCAGAAAAAAAAATCAAAATGTTGAGAAGAATAAGATAAATTTATCGTATCTCTAGTATTTTATTGATCAACTTCATAGCTATGGGTACTACAGAAACAGGATCAAATTTCGACCAAATGAATGGTATGATTCTTGAGTTTCACTGAAACATGAAACCTTTTTTTGTGCTCCTGACATTTGTCGAGCATTGAGACACATCAGATATTAATATAAACGAGCGCACAAAACATTCCAATTCGACGTCCATGCCTTTTCATAATCTTATATAATTTTAGGTTGATACAACCAACTGAAATGCCGCCCAAGAAACTATCAGGATCGCAATCTCGGAAGATCAGGGATAAAAAATTATTAGACCTAAAAAAAATACTAGTAATATCTCAAGTTACTTTAAGAACGATGCGGGTATTGTGTCGACAAAGTGGTTCCACTAGCGAAGCCCATCATGTAGCGGAATTTCCTTCTACTTCTTCAAGTACCGAGCCTATCGTAAGAAGGTATTCCATTTCAGATAATTCGGACAAGGAAAATTCTTTTGACGAGGAATCTGGACTTACTGAGGTTAAACCCGAACCAGTTGATTTTAATGACCCTACATCATGGCGAATTACAAAAAGTAATATTGAAATGTTCGTTATGACCTTTGTTGGCTTGTGTGTTCTCTAATGTATTTCAGTTTTTCATTTACACTTTCATTCATTGTTTTTTTGAAGCTTTGAATGCTTATATATTATTTTGAGAATGAATTATTCTATTCGCTTCCTCTTTGTTTTCTTCATCCCCTCATTATCGTATATTAATACGTTTGTGAGTTCTCTTTACTTCCTTCTTATAAGATACATGGGAGATTATAGTAATTTCTATAAACATATTGTTTGATATACCTAAGAATCTAATGCTCGTTCTCAAAAGAATATAATAATAGTAAAATATCTTAGGAATAGAATAAATACTATCATTTATGAAAAGTATGTAGTCATCGAAAAAAAAATTGAGAAGGGCGCATTTCGATAACTTGCCACGGGCGCTGAAATCCTAGATCCGGCTCTGCAAACTACAGATTCTTTGATATGTAGGAATTGACAGCGTCTCGACGAATTATTTTTACCTTGACATTTCCCGAGTACCAACCTGACTCGGTTCTAGTTACAAAAACTTGATGAAACCATTCCAAAGCCTACCACCTGCCTTAATAAAAGTAAATGAGGTGTACTAGAATCACTTAAACTGACAACTCACCGTTTTTCTTCAAATCAGTAGAAAGCAGCTCCCCCCCAATGTTCATGGCCCCAAGTAGGAGGAGACACCAACGGTGCCAGGCTGACTGTTTGCAACGAAATACATTCGAAAACATAATTCGTCCCATTGTTGTTATCCCAGTGCTCGTTTCCCTTGGCCCTGAAGCATACAGCAAACTCCAACCTGTCCCCAACACCAAGCATGTTGGCAAAGATGAGGAAGGTGAATTTGTCCGAGAAGCCATCGCAAGAGTTCTCCACATAAGTAGCAGGAGCATCCGTTGAAGTTCTCCATCTATCTCTGGAGTACCTCACGAAGCAGGTCTTGTGAAAATCTATATTCCTCACAGTCACCACTCCTCTGATGGAGCAGGAGATGGGGTCATCCAACATGGCGCTCTCCAGGCAGACGTTGAATCTCCTGATCTTCTCGGTGAAGTCGAATTTTTCACCAGGCTGGGTGAATAAAGGTATCAGCGCCGATTTGGACTGGTTGTTTCGACAGGGTTTCATCATGACCATGTCATCGGCGTCATCGTCCAAGTTGACCAAGTCGTTGTAGGCAGATGTGGGTATTTTGGGAATCTCATCGACGTAAGTTTTGACGTCTGCTAGGTCTAATCCTAAGGCGTCGGCGAATCTGACGATTTTCTTGCCTCCAGGTGTACCTGGTGGTGTCTTTCCAGACTTCAACGACGAACATCTTCTGATTTTAGGGGACGGGATGTTGTCTTCGGTGCTCTGTAAGATGAATTGAAATTTTGTATAATAGATTATTCGTCGAGTGGTGTTTGTTGGCAGAATTGCCGTGGTTTTCGAAAGCTTCGTTCATGGACGATTGTCATCAGCCAGGGCTGGGCAGTATTTCAATTACTTGTAATTGAAATACGTATTTGAAATACAATTACATATTTTGTATTTGTATTTCAATTACTTTTTGAAAATGTATTTTGTAATTGGTATTTCAAATACCTGACGCTGAAGTATTTTGTATTTTGTATTTCGATACTTTTGTCTTCGAAATACTATGGAGCAAAAACATTTAGCGCTGAGCGCTCTACAGAAATAGTCCCTTAATCTCCCTTCAGATGGCGCTACATTCATCTGCTTCATCTTGTTCTTTTGCTAGCATTCATATTTTCGGCAAATGGAAAGGAAGAAAAGGTCCTGCGCAATGGTCATTTCATCATGGAGTTAGAGTTCGTCAACTTCTAAAAACTATAAGAGCGAAGAGCTTACCATCCTTGAACATTATCCTAACATAAAAAATGTGTTCATACAATATAACACAAGTTTCTGCCCATCAGGACCTGTAGAAATATTGTTTTCTTTAGCAGGTTTTATTCATTTCCCAACAAGAGGCTGTTTGTCTGATACTACATTCAAAAATCTTGTGTTTCTGAAAGGAAATTCTTTATTTAGCCATAAAATAGCTGATCTGAATTAGTTGTACTCTTTTCACATTCTACGTAACACCTGAATGTATTTTGTAATTAGTATTTCAAATACAAATAGTTGAAATACTGTATTTTGTATTTTATATTCGAAATACCCGACTTGAAAGTATTTTGTATTTTGTATTTCAAATACCTGCGAGAAAGTATTTTGTAATTTGTATTTCAATCAAGCCAAGCATGTATTTTGCCCAGCCCTGTCATCAGCAGATCAATTTTGTAGATAGTAAGAGTTATAGTTTGAGTGTTAAAAAGAAAAGTTCTGAACTCTATGTCAGAGCTTCTCTCGAATTTTCAAACATTTTACTGAAAGATAGCTTTATTGCCAAAGCACATTTTATCTACTCTGATCAATGTTTGCATTTTTACGCGCTTGTTCTGGGGAACAGCGCGTTATCATTTCGTCACGATGTCTGTGATTTTCGAATTTTGAGCCTGACTAGGTGGTCAAAATTTATTCTGCCCGTCCGGCCAGCCGTGTGCGCTGTAACTCTTGAAAGAAAGGACCTAGAGTGTTGAAATTTTCAGGTTAGGTTGAGATCCTGAATATCTCGGTTAAGTTCTTTAATGGGCCAAATCTGCCGAATGATTTTTTTTGTGCTACAGCCATTTGAAATTTTGATTTTCCAATAACTCGAAAAATTTTTATCTGATCGAAATAAAACTTGGTTGGAAGATGAACAGTGTCAATAAGAAGATTTATTCATGGAAAAATTCTAAAAAAAAATTTTTTTTTTGAAAATTTTTATGATTCGTTAAAATTTCACTGAAATTTCCAAGTCACTGTTTTGCTATATGAACAAGCGCGTAGAAGCTGCTGACTTCACGTCAGTGCTTTTCTAGATTTTTCCAATTACTAGCCAAAAGGGGTCTCAAACGAGTCACTGTCGAAAAGTTCGAATGAAATGAGCTATCTACTGGAAATTTTCATGATAGTATGAGCATGTGCAAGCGATGATTGAGTTCGGTAGAGTGTAAAATCATAGATGTCTATGGTATAATCAGTGGCGGATCGACGATTTCGGGGGCCCTACGCTTGGAAAGTCTCTGGGCCCCCATCTCCATTTCTTTCGAAAAAATTTTTCAATTTAAATTCGATGTTTTCAGCACAAATATAATAATTATTTCTGAAATTTATTAGTAAAAACTACGAAAAAATATTCATTCATACAAAAGAAACATATAAAAATGAACATGAAAAATTATTGATAACTAAAAATAATATGAAATGCCGAAAAATTTTATTATTGCTACATCATAATCCAGACTCCTCGTTATATCACCAAATCCAGTGCTTGATTGAAAAACCTAGAAAATCACTGACGTGAAGTCAGCAACTTTTACGCGCTTGTTCACATTGCGAAATAGCGACTTGGAAATTTCAGTCCAATCTAAATGAAATATGAAAATTTGAAGAAAAAAAATTTTTTCAAATTTTTCCATAGATAATTCTTCTTATTGACACTGTCCATCTT
Organism: Myrrha octodecimguttata; assembly: GCA_958510865.1. Taxonomy (NCBI): domain Eukaryota; kingdom Metazoa; phylum Arthropoda; class Insecta; order Coleoptera; family Coccinellidae; genus Myrrha; species Myrrha octodecimguttata. The sequence continues at coordinate 86,172,618 of OY294056.1, forward strand.
CCAAGCAAGTTTCATTTCGATCAGATGAATATTTTTCGACTTACTGAAAAATCAAAATTTTAAATGACTGTAACACAAAAACCATTTGGCAGATTTGGTCCATTAACGAACTCAACCGAGATATTCCGGATCAAAAGCTATCCTGAAAATTTCAAGACTCTAGGTCCTTCCTTTCGAAAGTTAGAGGACATAAAGACGGGCTGACGGACGGACAAAACTGAATTCGACCACGGATTCTTCTTCAGGGAGTTCAACCCAATCTTTAAGATCACTTTCGGCTAAAAATTCTAAAATTACAGACATCGTGACGAAATTATAACGCGCTGTTCCCTAGAACAAGCAAGTAAAAATGACAGCTTACATAGAATTTCATAAGAAATTATGGTCAGAAAATCGTTCTTCTGACAAAATCATCACGAAATATTGCACAAAGTTCTTCATCAGCATTTTCAAACTAAGTACAAAGTTTCATCATCATTGAATCTGTATTTTTGAGTTACGGAAAAACCATGCTACCGAAGAAAAAATCACGAAATTTGACATATTTTTTCCCAATATCTCCTTAAGTAATTACCGTATCCAACTAAAATTTAGTACACTGCTGTGAAATATGGAGCTGAAGATATGAGCCTAATTTTTTTTGAATATGATGAATATTTCCGAAAAAGATTTTTGCAACAAAATTTTGAAAAGTACACGAAATTTGGCGCTCAGTAGCTGTTCAATAGCGATTTTGAACTAGTTACCAAGTTTCGTCATGATTGAATCTGTATTTTTGCGTGCATGTTCTAGGGGAAGAGCGTGCTATCGTTTTGTCCAAATGACTGTAATTTTCGATGATTGAGCCGAAAATGGTCTCAAACGCTCAGATTGGACTCTCTGATGACGAATCCGGTGTCAAAATCGATTCTGGCCGTCCGGCCGACCATGGACTCGATAACTGTCGAACGGAGTGAGCTAGCAACTTGAAACTTTGAGGGTAGGTCACGCATTGGAATGCCGCGGTTAAGTTCGTTAATCCAAACCGCTCGAGTAGTTTCGGAGTTATAGCCACTTGAAATTTTGAAGTAATTTATTTTTTATTCCAGAAACTACTTGAACGATTGGATTCAAATTTGGCAATTAGGTGAAGTATAACGATCCGCAACCTTCAGCCAAATTTTGTCAGGATCATATCGTCAGAAAATTGGAAAAAAAATTTTTTTCAAAATTTTCTTCCAAAAAAATTTTTTTTTCGAAAACTGTTTATCATATCCAGAAAAAAATTCCATTTGGACTTTGAGCTTTATATTTCACAGCAGTGTACCAAATTTCAGTTCGATACGGTTATAAGTTTTGGAGTTATCGGCAAAAAATATGTTAAATTTCGAGTATTTTTCTCGATGTCGTTGCTTTTTTCGGTATAACTCGAAAAATACTGATTCAATCCTGATAAAACTTCGCAGCTAGTTTTAAGATGCTGAAAGACAACTTTGTGCGAAATTTCGAATTATGATGGTATCAAAATATTAATGAAATATGAATCGCAATATCTCCAGTACTTGAAATATCAGAGAAATAACCTCAGAATTTCAAATTACTATAACCCCGAAACCGTTTGGCCGAGTTCGTCCATTAACGAACTCAACCGTAGTTTTTTGAAATGTAACCTTTCCTCAAAGTTTCGAGTTGATAGGAGTCCGTATCTGTCATCAGTGAGTCCAATCTAGTTGTTTGAGTATATTTTCCAAAAAAAAAAATTCGAAAATTTGTGACCTTCCGACAAAACGATAGCAGGCTTTTCTCTAGAACATTCACGCCCACAAATTTGAACTGCGCGCAAAAGCTGCTAACTTCACATCAGAGCTGAAAATGGAGATAAAATTTCTTCGGAGTCTCCGAATGCATTTCATGAATTTGACCGGCTCAATGAAGCCCCAAATCTGTTCTGGAAATGACCACTTAGAGACGCTATATTTATAGAGCAGATTTGCTGAGTTTCGAAGGTCAAATTCTTGAATAAACTCCTCCGATGATTCCGCAGATATACCAATTCGAAATCGAATTGAAGTCTAATACTTCATTAGAATGACGCCTCCATGGTAAGTGTAAAATTTTGTGGGGATCTGAGGCATAAATAGGTTTACAAAAAAAATTAGAAAATCACTGACGTGAGGTCAGGAGCTTTTACGCGCTTGTTCAAATTCTAACTATTAGATCAAAACGAAATTTGGCACCTAGTTGCGTGTTGGTAATCTCCAATTGATTACGAAGTTTCAATCTGATTGCATTCATACTTCTTGAGATATTGCGGAAATAACGTCAAAATTCCAAATAACAGCCAAATTTGGCACATTTTCTTTTTTATATCTCCGAAAGTAAATCAAGTTGAAATTCAGAATATTGTTGTTGAATACTGACCCCAAAGTTTGTGCCGAATTCCATTGAAATATAATCAATAAAAAAAATGTATCAAAAATTTTGAAAATTTTCGAATAAAATTTTTTTTTCTAACAACTGAATCCACATGAAATTTTCCTCTAAGTTGCCTATTGGTATTCCCAAACTGTCAACGAAGTTTCAATTTGATTTGAGTCAATACTTCATGAGATATCGAGGAATTAACCTCAAAATTTCAAATTGGCCTAACTCCGAAACTATCAAACTGATTCCACCCATTAACGAACTCAACCGAGATATTCGAGAGATTCGAAATTTACAGACATCGTGACGAAATGATAACGCGCTGTTCCCTAGAACAAGCGCGTAAAAACATGTTCTCAAAAGCTCCTAACGTCAGCGCCTTTCTAGAATGTTCATACTTACTTCTGACGTTTCGTTCGGACCATCATTTCCTTGAGAGTTAACTAGAACTGTTTCTGATGATTCTTCGGGTTCCGTTCGAACAATCTTGGCTTCAAAAGCCGTATCTGCCAAATCATTATCATCTGCAGAAAGATCTGAAGCAGTTTCATAGTTATCATCCACCGAACTACTGTCAATATAATTTTCTGTTGAACTTACACGTTCCCCTTCTTCACTGAAGAAATCACTAACCCGGTTATCACTATTTTCACTATTCAAGGCACTAGTACGATCACAACCCGCGAACTCTATTGGTCTAGTGTTCAGGAAGAACTCTGGATTGATGAAATGGCTTCCATTGGACAAAGGATTTGGTATCTCATTTTCTGGACTGAGAGGTGAAGATACAAACTGGTCCACAACTTGTCTACTATGACCATTTTGATACCATGTGGAGGGTCTTTCTATGTCTTCATCGTGGTGCTCGATGCTGAGCGAATTGAATCTTCTTTGTAAGCTTTTGGCGAAGGCGTCCACACTGCCTCTGCAGGAAGTCGACAAGGAGGTACCCACGTATCTACATTCTTCATCATTCATGGTTGGATGTTACACTCGGTCTCCCTAGAATAAAAAATTCAGTCACTTACTGTCGTTGGATAAGTGAATGAATATTTATTTATGTCTGGCCAGATAAGTGCGTGAATGCAGCCGAGCAATTGCAGCGAAGCGATCTGTCTTGACTCTAGAGAGTTCTGGACATCATGAGATATTTAAGTATATTTATATAATTTGTTTACAGCTTACAGTGCTCATGCTATGAAGTTTTAAGTGACAAATATGTTCGAAGTGAGGTAGGTCAAAGTGTTAAGATATCATTTTCGGAAGATATAAACAATTTCTGAAAATCGAACTAACAATAATGAACAATATCAAAAAGCAACATAAAAGGGTTACTGGATTTAAATATATGATCTGTATTTTTGGAAATATTGGGATAATGAAATTTGGAATGGGTATATCTACAGAATCATTGGGCGGATTTTACCCATTCACGAATAGGCCGACCGTAAACACAATAACTTACGGAAGAAAATACTTAGAAACTCAATGAAAAAATGAAAATTGTAAGAATTGTTCTTGAAATTTTCTCCTCTGTTTGATGAAAGAGTCAGATTTCTACTCTGAAACGTCGCAGTTCGTTTTGTTTATCGTTTGGTTATTATGCAATCTGTTTTCCGAGAAACTTTCCTTGACAAATACATAATTTAATCCTGCAATCCGAAAGGGCATTTCCAGGAGAATACAATTATTATTCAACTTTTAATAGTTCTGTTTCAGATATAGCGGGCGAAAACCCACAAAACGAACTGCACGTAAAGAAATTCGACATCACCCAGCTTCATTATTTTGGTCAGCACGACGTCTCAAAGTTGACCAAAATTTCGAAATTTTTTCATTATTTTCGCCATAATTTCTAAACGTTTGTCACTGGACGATTTCTAATGACATATTCGTGATCTACGACCTCGATTTAATAGGAAACGATAACAAGGTCGACGATTTTCGAAAAAGAAAATTTATTTAATTTTTCATAAAGAACCGCGAATAAACATCAAAGCGCAGAGGGGTGGGGGGGTAAGATTTAGCGATTCCGTGCGAAATTTTATTTTTGAAGCTATGACAATATGCACATCATATATTATGGATTCGAACACGTAGATTACGAATCTGTAATTAGATTTTGCGTAACTGATTCGGTTTGGAAAATATTCCAGATTTGGTGAGAAATTTTCGAAATTTGGGTCAACTTTGGGCCGTCGTACAGATCAAACGCGTAAGGCTGGACAATATCGAATTTTTTTGGTTATATCTGGGTCCTTTGTGAGTACGTAGCCAATTATCTTATAGACGAAGGTCCTCTAGTTGAAAAATTATGATTTTTTTAAAAAAGGTCCAATTTTTTCGATTTTCTTCTGGCCATAAAAAACGAACCAGACTCTCCACTAACATTCTGATTGGATTTTCTTTATCTACGCCCTCGAATTAGTATATGTTTCAAATTTCAGGTCGATCGGAGAACTTTCGATTTTTGGTAAAATTTTAAGGGGTTACCCTTAAGAAAATATCGATTTTCGAAAAATAATTTTCCGACTCCTATCGTTATTCTGTTACTGACTGTTACTGTTACTGTTTCGTTATTCGTTACTGACAAATCGCAAACGGAAATTGTTTGGTTATACCATAGATATAACAAACCATGGATGAGGCCTGTCAGCTTGCACTGTGTAATCATATGTTGCCGAGAGAGATAGAGCTAGTGGTGGCAGAAAGCCCGCGTATTCCATTTAAAAAGCATTAAATGCGTATGAAAATTCTGTTTTTTATGCGTTTTTCCTGAGAATTTTCGGAGCAAATATGAAAATAATGAGAGCTGACATAGGCTAAAGAATTATTTGTTTTTATAGCTACAAAAATGGATTACTGAAAATAGCAGGCATTAGATAAAAATGATTGATGTAGGTACTTTTTTCTTGGCGCAAGCTTTCGGGATATTATTATTCCTTCATCAAGAGAACTAAAAATTTACAATGCAGTAGGAGCATTAAAAATGAAAGATTATTTTATGATATAGAAGTATTATATTTGACATCAATGATAATTAGTAGGTGAAAATATTGCTGAAAAATATTGACTTAAGTCGAAATGATATTCTATATTCATTTCTTGATTCAGGGATATTGATCAATCAGAATTTATAAAATCTAAATGAGTCATATGAAAAATTGAAGTTGAGACCACCTATATATATCTTCTTGAATTCATTCTTTTTTCATTTCGTGCCATTCTATTTTTTTTATATCTTCTTAGAACTCTTTTGTTTTCTAATAAATTATTCTCAAAATTTGGTTCATGTTGTTCTTTGTTCTGATATCACAAAAACGTACCAAGCAGGTACTTAAAATTTCAAGGACATCACGGAAGAAAAATAAAAAACCTATAGAAGCACTGAAGTGAAGTCAGCGCAGCCTTTGCGCGCATGTTCAAAAAAGGAAACACTCGCAAAAACTGATGCTGACTTCACTTAATTGCTTTTCTAGGTTTTTTCGAGTTATTCTGGAAATTATTCCGGAAAAACAATGATACCGAGGGAATTACCACGAAATTTGACATATTTCTTCCCAATATCTCAGAAAATTATAATCGTATCGAATTGAAAATTAGTACACACAGATGTGAAGTATGAAGGTCAAGGTCAAAGCACATTCTTTTGGAATATGATCAATAGTTTCCGAAAAAAAAATTTTTTTCGAAAAAATTTCGAGAAAATTTTTGTTATGTCATCTACTCACAGTACGAACTGAAAAAAATTTCGCAAAAGTTGCGCGTTGTTTTGCTTCAACTAACTGTAAAGTTCCAACTAAATCGCTGCATCAGTTTTTGAGATATCAGCGAAATAACCTCAAAATTTAATAGCTATAGCTTCGAAACCGTTTCACCGATTTAGCCCATTACCGAACTTAACCACTGCATTCTTATACACGGCCTTCCCTAGAAGTTTCAAGTCGCTAGCTTGCTCTGTTCGATCGTTATCGTGTCCGCTGTTGGACGGCAGAATCGATTTTGACACTGGATTCGTCATCAGCGAGTCCAACCTAGTAGTTTGAGACCATTTTCGGCACGAAATTCGAAAATTACAGACATGTAGATGAAACGATAGCACACTGCGTTCCCCTAATAAGAACATGCGCGTAAAATGCCGATTGATATCGCCGTGATGTTCAATTAATAAACTTTCAATCAATCCAAAATCCAACGTTGGAAGAATTATTCAACATTTATTAACATTTGAGATTTAATAATAATAATTCATTCGAACAAAATTTCATTTATACCAATGTTAATAATAATTTTAAACAAAATGCTTGCTGCAAATTGAAATGCGTACCGCCTCTTACCATCTTTTCCTCAGGACATTGTCCTTTGAAAATCTGTAATATATAGAAAGTCTTATCTCTTATTCAGAAATTAGGAAAAAAATAAAACAAATCAGTTTTAATTAAATAAAAAAATTTGATATTTTGGCCTTTTTACAACCTTTTTGTGCAGTTTACTGCTGATCAAGATTTAATCATGTTCTGTAACTATAATATACACACTTCAAAAAGAAAACTCTTTGAAAAATCTTACAAAAAGCATGAAATAAGATGCTTTTGAATGGCGGCTTCTTGCCACTCCTAGCTCTATCTTTCTCTAGACAACACGTTTCCTCACCTCTTCCATTGTAAGTTATAATTTCTATGGGTTATACTGACAAAGGACACGTGTCTACCACAGAATAGGAATAAATATTTCATTATCCTATAGCAGAAAAAGCAATTCTACTAAACACCGTTGTCACTTCGTGCATGCCTGGCGAATCCCAAACCCCAATTATGAAATCTGATTTCGAATACTTTCTGAAGGTAATCTGGGAAAATGATGAATCAAACCATAATAATTATGTTCAAATTTGCATTTGCAGTAATAACCCAAATTCAGGAAAAACCCCCATTGGATCTAACCATCTATTTGTAGCGGAAAATGATGAGTGAATGTGTTAATTTCGTAGCTTTAATATCATACCCTCTGCACTGCTAATAAAATATAAGAAATACAATTAAACAAACTAATTAGGATTCCTGATTCGCAATGCAACAGTTATTCTGCTAAAAATTCCTGTTGTGACTATTTCTACATAACATGCTATTAAGATATCTACAACAAACAAATTAACAATATCAGCTCCACTGAACATACAGACCTTGATGGAATAATATGATAAATAATAACCATGACGGGAGTATGATGCCCGAAAATTTAAATGATCAAAATGGAATTTAGAAACACGCTATTTATTCGTGAAGGATGTACCTATTGATATTTTCGAATCAGATAGTTATATTTAGATGTTCATTATCATATTTGTATACTTACAGCATTAATCTTTCAGAATAAATGCTTCTTTTCCTGGATATATTTTCGATATTATTTGAAAGATAATTACAAACTGAAATTATGTTATGGAACATTAATTCTCAAATATTCTCATTCCAAGGAAACTTCGAATTATCAAAGCTATCCATATTATTCGTTTCTATATTTAAATATGAAGCATTATACATCACCAAAACTTAAACTGAAATTAAAATTATTTGATTATACTTCCAAATGACCACGGAAAACCAAAGAAAAAATAGCAGTTCCTAATGAATGTGGGTGTACTGTGCAGTAATAAAATGCAATCATATAATTATTTTAACTGTACAAAACTATGAAAGTATATTTAAAATAGCAACGCAATAAAGAAATCCCATATCATCAATTCAGGAGATTCAGTGAGATTTTCAATGCACCAAAACCTCTTAATTACGCAAACTATCAACAAAGTATTAACAAACGGGTAAAACATTCGCGCAAAATATAATTTAAGCAATTTTTTCTAGGAAAAGAACGCTATCATTTTATACTATCTGTCAATAGCCTCAAACGATGACGAATGATGAAAAATTCCTTCAATGAGGGGCAAAATCCACCCAATTGTTTGGGATTTATAGTCATCTGAATATCACTTTTCGAAATCGAAACTTACTTGCGATTGTAAAAACATTTTATTCATCTATCAGGAATATATCCAAGATTTTTTTGCGCGCATGTTCTGGTGAACAGAGTGCTATCGTTTTGTCCAAATGTCTCTAATTTTCGAATTTTGAGCCGAAAATGGTCGGCCGGCCGGCCGTGGACACGATAACTGTCGAAGGGAGTGAGCTATCAATTTGAAACTTGCAGGGTAGGTCGCGCATCAAAATGCCGCGGTTGAGGTCGTTAATGGGCCAAATCGGTCGAATAGTTTCGGAGTGATAGCCACTTGAGATTTTGTAGTTATTTATTTTTTATTTCAGAAACTACTTGAGCGATTGAATTGAAACTTGGCAATTATCTGGAGTATAACGACGCGCAACTTTGAGCCAAATTTTGTCAGGATCATACTGTCAGTAAATAAAAAAAAAAAAAATTTCTGAAATTTTTTCCAAAAAATTTTTGTTTTTGAAAAAACTTTATCATATCCAGAAGAAATTCCACTCGGACTTTGAGCTTTATATTTCACAGCAGTGTACTAAATTTCAGTACGATACGGTTACAAGTTTTGGAGATATGGGGAAAAAATATGTCAAATTTCGAGTTTTTTTTCGATATCGTTGCTTTTTTCGGTATAACTCAAAAAATACTGATTCAATCCTGATGAAGCTAGTTTGAAGATGCTGAAAGACAACTCTATGCAAAATTTCGTGATGATCGTGTCATTAGAACAGTTTGAAAAAAAATGTCTGTGATTTTCTTATCATATCATCCTCATTAAATTCTGTATGAACCTTCGAACTGTAATTTTCCGATGAAGTACTGGATTTCAATTCGATCTGATCTGTATTTTTGGAAATATTGGGAAAATAAAATTTTGAATGGGTATATCTACGGAATCATTGGGCGGATTTTACCCATTCACGAATTCGGCCTTCGTAATTAAGGTCCAAAATTTCTCAACAAATATCGAGTTTCTAAGTTGTTTCTTTCTGAAGTTATTGTGTTTACGGTCGGCCGTTAGGTATTCTTACAAGATAATATCTTTATAAGTAGTTTGTTTTTTGATTTCTTCAATAAGAAAATCATTGAAAATGAACCGAAAATGGTTATTCAGTCATGTTACATAAGCAATTGGGACAAAAAACCAAAATTTGTTGTGCTACTAGAAAAAAATAATTCCATATCCTTTATCTTCATTTGATGTACTTTATTTCGATAAATGCAAGTAAGCAATTGCAGTTTTTAGATCATGTAGGGCCAGAGAATGGAAATGAAGCCCTCTCAAGGGAAAAGGCAAAATCGTTAAAATAAATTGACTATCTTCACCACACTTGCCCAGCGATCATTCAACTATTGCACTCCCAGACACAAAAGACACTAAATAAATTTAAAATACTTAGGGCCAATTGCACCGTTTTCGTCTTAAGCTACAGTTAGTTAAGCAACGATAAACTTATTAAACTCTGCTTTAAATATTCGGCTTGCACCGAGGCTGAATGTAACTAGATTAAAATTAATCTACAAATCTGGTTACTTTCTCATGAATTGGTACTTGTGACTAGCTTCATGTTGTTTATTTTAACCCTAATTGGAGAAATATTTTAATTCAAAAGATGAAACCCATTATTATGGGTTACTACCACCATATTTCCATAAGTTATGAAAAATCAAGATGCATCCATTGAAAAACCCAACGAAAAAATATATATGACAGACTTTATAGCTTCCATAAAAATATTGCATGTAATGTTCCTGACTTGTTTATTATCATTAAGACTATAGGGATCTCTTACCACAGACCTGTGATCTTACCTCTGCATCAGCCTTTAAACCTTATTCAAATTTATAGTCATATACTCAAGTAAAATTATATTTTGTAATATCTTAAGATTTAAGTTTCTGCATGGAATTACAATCCTGGCGTTTGTAAGATGAATAAATGAATAGTATTGATTTATACGAAACAACTTTCCGATAAGGAACGGCTCACCTAAGAATAGACTTTCTATTAAATTATTTTGTTTTTAATCAGTATATTATGAATTGAGTTAATTTTTGGTCGAATATAATGAAAACTCTGATTTGGATCCGCAGAATAAAAAGTATTCTATATAAATATTGAAGTATCATGGATGGATTGACAAAGGTGTACGTTTGAAGATTGTCTAACACGAGGATGCAATTTCTTTCACATTAATTCGTTTGTAGTTATATTTTGAGTCCAATTAATATATAATAGAGGATAATGATAGCACAGAGACAGCACCTGCACAATAATGAAGTAGTACATGATAGCTTTCCACGTAATATATCACTGAATGAAATAGTACTGAAGAATCTTCATGAAACTATGTTTTCTCATTCCAAATATGTCTTCGATTTCATTCTGCTATTCGCTCTTGGAAATAAATGAGCATATCATTGTAACTTTTTCATTTCAAATAGTTGAAGGCTTATAGAAATACCATTAAGTTTACGAACTCAATGGAAATACTGGTGTTAATTCTTCATGCTTTAAAACATACGAATCAATGCCTACTGATGCCAGTTTCTCCCTATAACATTTTTCATAAATATCATCTGAAAATCAACCACTTTTAATCAAAATTTGATTATCAACTCGTAGGAGTTCTCCATCAATGTCCAATGTAAACAAAAAAAAACGTAAACAAACTGGAGGTTACGTCCAGAAAAATGTCAAACTTGTACGAAATCGCTCTAAAGTAGGGTTAGATTCCGAAGCTTACCATTAATCCTTCTTTTAAACCCCCAAATTCGTAGGCTTAAATATAACAGTCTGTTAAGGCCTTTTAACGAGGATTACGTGACGGTGCAAGATAATTTTGCACCAAAACCTTGCTTATGGACCTAATCTATGGTTTTGTAATACGGTGCAATTGGCCCTTAACCATTGTAACAATAGTAACAAAACCCTTGCGTTTTCATCAAGAAAGAATATCGTAGGAAGTCAAAATCTTTTATTATCCATTCGAGTAATTCACCAGAAGAAAAATCATTTTGGCAAAGAAAATTGATGAGTAAGAAAAGTTTATCGCTCATGTTTTATAGTATTTCGCAGATGAATAAAAATAGCCAACATGCTATATACGTCAGGAGGGAACATATTGCGTCTCGAACAATCGTTCGAATTGAGCTGGTCTAAAATTAGCTAACTGCATCCTCATTCGAATACTCGACATTACGTTGTCTACGCAAAGTTTAAAGGTATCGATTAATGTGTATGATGGAAAGAAATGGTAAAATCACTCATGTGAAGTCATCGGCTTTAGAGCGAATGTTTAAATTCATGCTTTTAATTTTCTTCGACAAGATCATCACGAATTTTCATGCGAACGGCATTTTCCAACTGGTTACCAAGTTTCATTATGTTCAGAACAGTATTTTTCGCGCATGTTCTAGGGGAACAGCGTGCTATCGTTCTGTCCAAATGTCTGTTATTTTGGATGATTGAGCAGAAAATGGTCTCAATCGACTGGGTTGGACTCACTGATGACGAAGCCGGTGTCAAAATCGATTCTGTCCGGCCGAGGACACGATAACTATCGACAGAAGCAAGCTAGCAACTTGAAACTTTCAGGGTAGGTCGCACATCAGAATGCCGCGGTTGAGTTCGTTAATAGGCCAAATCGGTCTTATAGTTTCGGAGTTATACGCACTTGAAATTTTGAAGTTATTTATTTTTTACTTCAGAAACTACTTGAGCGATTGGATTCAAACTTGGCAGTTTAGTGGAGTATAACGACGCGCAACTTTGAACCAGATTCCGTCAGGATCATATCGTCGGTAAATGTTAAAAAAAATTTTTTTTTCGGAAATCATTCATCATGTCCGAAAAAAAAATTCACTCACACTTTGAGCTTCATATTTCACAGCAGTGTACCAATTTTCAGTTCGATACGATCATAAGTTGTGAAGATATCGGGAAAAAATATGTCAAATTTCGAGGTTTTCTTCTCGATATCGTTGTTTTTTTCGGTATAACTCGAGAAATACTGATTCAATCCTGATAAAACTTCGCAGCCAGTTTGAAGATGCTGAAAGACAACTTTATGCGAAATTTCGTGATAATCGTGTCATTAGAACAATTTGAAAAAAAAATTTCTGTGATTTTCTTAGCTTATCCTCATTAAATTCTGTATGAACCTTCGAACTATAATTTTTCGATGAAGTACTGGATTTCAATTCGATCTGATCTATATTTTTGGAAATATTGTAAAAATAAAATTTTGAATGGGTATATCTGCGGAATCATTGGGCCTAACGGCCGACTGCGTAAACACAATAACCTCTGGATGAAACGACTTAGAAACTCGATATTTGTAGGGTAGGTTTGGGGCTTAATTACGAAGGTCGAATTCGTGAATGGGTAAAATCCACCCAATGATTCCGTAGATATACCCAATCAAAATTTTATTTTTCCCATATTTCCAAAAATACAGATCAGATCGAATTGAAATCCAGTACTTCATCGAAAAATAACAGTTCGAAGTTTCTCACAGAATTTAATGAGGATGATATGATAAGAAAATCATAGAAATTTTTTTTTCTCACATTGTTCTAATGACACGATTATCACGAAATTTCGCAAAAAGTTGTCTTTCAGCATCTCAAAACTAGCTGTGAAGTTTTATCAAGACTGAATCAGTATTTCTTGAGTTATACCGAAAAAATCAACGATATAGAGAAGAAAACCTCGAAATTTTACATATTTTTTCCCGATATCTCCAAAACTTATGATCGTATCGAACTGAAATTTGGTACACTGCTGTGAAATATAAAGCTCAAAGTGTGAGCGGAATTTTTCTTTGGATATGATGAATGGTTTCCGCAAATTCCGGAAAAAATTTCGAAAAAAAAATTTTTTTGAATTTACTGACAACATGATTCTGACGAAATTTGGCTCAAAGTTGCGCGTCGTTATACTACACCTAACTGCCAAGTTTGAATCCAATCGCTCAAGTAGTTTCTGAAATAAAAAATGAATAACTTCAAAATTTCAAGTCCCTATAACTCCGAAACTATTCGACCGATTTGGCCCATTAACGAACTCAACCGCGGCATTCTGATGCGCAACTTATCCTGAAAGTTTCAAGTTGCTAGCTTGCTTCTGTCGACAGTTAGAGTGTCTACGGCCGGACGGACGGCCGGCCAGCCGGCCGGACAGAATCGATTTTGACACCGGATTCGTCATCAGTGAGTCCAACCTAGTCGATTGAGACCATTTTCGGCTCAATAATCCAAAATTACAGACATTTGGACAAAACGATAGCACGCTGTTCCCCTAGAACATGCGCGCAAAAAATTGAAAAATCACATCTCGTTCCGATGTATTCATTTTCCGAAAAAATATGTCAAATTTCGTTGTTATATCGTCAGTATCGCTATTGCCTTGGCAATACTTCTTAGGCAATGATTTTGTGCCAGCGCTTGAAGATTCCTGACCTTACATAAGTGCTTTTCTTGTTGTCGATCAATGTAGACATTTATTCTTCTCATCTTTCGAAGAGCTGTCCATTAGATCTGAGGAATACAGACAACATGTCATTTCCTGAAAATCATTGTCCATTCATAAATTCCATTGAATGGTCCGTATGTAAAGGTACATTCTGAACCCTCACAAGTGTTATGGCTATTTGAGAGTCTACGAGTATACGAAGTGCACTGGTTACTTTAAACGTTTCTATTTATTCATGAAGGTGAAACCGGCTAGACGTAACAAAAGAAGCACGACAAAATTGCGTGTGCGTGTGGCAGCATATCTGTGAGGACAATGACGTTTGTTACTCGATCATTATGCATTTGAGATGATGAATGAACATCAATTAGGTAGGGGAGTCTAGCTAGGACAGATCAGCCCCAAAGAGTGCATATGCATACACGAAGCGTTTCAGAGGCTCAGAGCTTCTTCTGCATCGGCCATAGATGCATGGTGCGGACCGTGGAGGTAAAAGAAAGGGAGGGAGCATATCCTAGGATGTGCTGAGAATAGAAAATGTCGCGTATATACATCTGAAATTTACATCGAAATGTTTCATGTATCAAACGAAATAGATACATATGTTTCACGGTTCAAAAAACATGTATGCAACATTTATGAAATATTACTCTGAAACGTTTCACAAGGTATCCTCTAGGGGCTATACGAAACGTATCAAATATGTTTCGTGTTTAGAGGGCTATATTTCCCTTGTACCAATTGGCGTCTGAATTTAAGATCGCAGCGCCACGATGGCCAGTTTTAGAACCTTAGATACAGACATAGATTTTGTTTTGATAGTCGATTTTGTACTGTTTGTTAGTGTTGGGTTTGATAATTTTTGATTTCACGATTTTTCTAAAGACTTTTTAGACTTTTATAGTTGACGAGAGTATTACTGGGAGTACATATTCCATTCTTATAAAGTAGGTATGTACCATCCTTCAATCTAATTCAGTGTAGCAACTCTGAAATTACGGGGATATCTCCGAGGTTAGACAGTATTTTAATATTATTTATTTTCAGATCCGAATGGCAAAATTAATTCAAACTATTTGGAGTATCTCGAAGGCTCAGAAGCTAGAAGTGTTCAGGAAGATGCATGTGATATTATATTGCAGGCTCTTTGCAAAACTAATAAATTTTTTACCTACACAACTTCATAATTGATCAAAGGCCCCCTCAGATCTCCTGCTCAAAAAGTTGAAAAACAGATAGTATTGTAAAACATACTTTTTGGAATAATATACAAATACTCATAACTTTACTATTTTTAAAGGGAAGGACTGAATTTACACAATATATTGTGAATAAAATGAATACATTCACATATAAAACTAATGCTACTTCTACCGTAAGCCTTATTCATTATGGATTGATGAATAAATTCGTCTAACACTCATATGACTGGTCTTGAAAATGCTGTAATAAATAAGCCTTGTACAACTTTGATTTCATCGGCAGAAGCACTTTGAGCGAAGAGTATTCATCACCAGATATTTCCTTGTTGAGACTCTTTTGTTTCAATCGGTCAGTTCTATCACTAAAACATTTAGATTGTTTCTTAATGATCAGTTCAACAGGCAGATTTCTGGAAGGCATGAATGAATGTGATCTAATATTTCATGAGCAATTCGTGCCTACCTCTATAAAAATGATCATCATCGGTAAAATGCAGGTAACGAGGTAACAGACTCTCATAAATCTTGTTTGTTGGTTTACCGTTTTTGAGTTACAAGTTGCCAAGGTCTTTATCGATTCTTCAACACTTTTGGACCCTAACTGTTAAGGGAAGTTTCTTTCACCCAAACTCGAAATTTTTCACCGGGCTGTGGAAATCTATGGGAAGGGACATTTGAGTTTGCTTTTCCTCAGTAGAAGCACTTGTAAAATCACAGAAACGCCAAGAAAAATGCATAAACTTTCTCATTTTCTTAACATTTCTTTTAACTTGTCAATGATAATGTCTGTACTTTTGGTTACTCTGATAGCCACCAGAGGGAGTAGCGCTTATCTTCATTCGTCAATAGTGTCACACACGTTTGAGAAAGTTCTGTGGATTTTCCCATACCAATATGTCCGACTGCGAACGATTTAAACGTTGAATAATAAAAATATTCAAAGTTTAAATAGTTCGAAGCCGGCCATATGGCCAATATGTGACACTTTTGGTACAAGGGGAAATATAGGATATGCCCCTCCCCTTCTTTCACCTCCATGGATCAACAGTTTTTATGATTCAACTGATCTGCAAAAGATGGATCGGCTGGCGCTGGCACACTAGAACTAGAGTACCTATGTGAGTGTGGCTACACTGCTAACACTCAATTACGAATTGAACTGTATTAATCGTGATAAATCAGTTGTTGAATGAGTCCATTTCCAACTTGGCAAAGCACCATTCTATAAATAAACATAAAGCATTGCAGATGAGGCTCCAACAGGTAACTGCAAACTTCACGTTGTTTCGTTCATTACAAAGAGCAGTTAATCGGACTTGTATAGGTTAGTTAAGTCAAGAATAGTGTTCTTTGTTTACAATTATTTTTAGGCTCAAAAAATTGGACAGAAGATTATGAAGATTATGTTTTAACCTAAGACTTTTGCATCACCTAGATTCTTCTCGTTCATTACGATGTACGACGACCCAAAGTTGACCCAAATTTCGAAATTTTGGTCAACTTTGAGACGTCGTGCCGACCAAAATAATGAAGCTGGGTGATGTCGATCCTTTATCTATGAATTAAAACAGATTTCATCGTCCTACTCTCATCGAGTCGGTAATAATGATTTTTTGAAAAAAGGTCCAAAATTTTGGAACTTCAAGGACCTCTCACGTCCAGGACGATTTTTTTAAAAAATATCTGACCTTATATTCTTGTTCTACGCCCTCGAATTAGTAAGTGTGCCAAATTTCACGGCGATAGGAGTCGGAAAATTATTTTTCGAAAATCGAGATTTTCTTAAGGGTAACTAACCCCTTAAAATTTTACCAAAAATCGAAAGTTCTCCGATCGACCTGAAATTTGAAACATATACTAATTCGAGGGCGTAGATAAAGAAAATCCAATCAGAATGTTAGTGGAGAGTCTGGTTCGTTTTTTATGGCCAGAAGAAAATCGAAAAAATTGGACCAAATCATAATTTTTCAACCAGAGGACCTTCGTCTATAAAATAATTGGCTACGTACTCACAAAGGACCCAGATATAACCAAAAAAATTCGATATTGTCCAGCCTTACGCGTTTGATCTGTACGACGGCCCAAAGTTGTCCCAAATTTCGAAAATTTCTCACCAAATCCGGAATATTTTTCAAACCGAATCAGTTACGCAAAATCTAATTACAGATTCGTAATCTACGTGTTCGAATCCATAATATATGATGTGCATATTGTCATAGCTTCAAAAATAAAATTTCGCACGGAATCGCTAAATCTTACCCCCACCCCTCTGCGCTTTGATGTTTATTCACGGTTCTTTATGAAAAATTTTCTAAGTCCCAAATAAATTTTTTTTTTTCGAAAATCGTCGACCTTGTTATCGTTTCCTATTGAATCGAGGTCGTAGATCACGAACGATTTAAGATGTTCACGAAATCATTATAATTCCCTTGAACATTTTGCTTCGAACTCCAATTCTTGAATAGGCGAATCCATCCAAATATTCAATCGAAATTTAATTTTTCCAGTATTCCCAATAAAACAGATTGAAATCAAGTAGTTGGTTAAAAAAAGACATGAAAATCCTAAGAAAGCACTGACGTGAAGTCAGCAGCTTTTGCGCGCATGCTCAATTTTGGTGATTCCATTTGAACATGCACGCCAGAGCTACTGACTTCACATCAGTGCTTTTCTAGGTTTTTTCGATAAAGTACTGGATTTCAATTCGATCCAACGGCCGGCAATAAACATAATAACCTCCGAAAGAAACAACTTGGAGACTCGATATTTGTAGAGTAGGTTTGGACCTTGATTACGAAGTCTGAATGCGTGAATGGGTAAAATCGGACCAATGATTCCGCAGATGTACCAGTCAAAATTTTATTTTCCTAATATGTCTAAAAATACAGGTTAGATCGAATTGAAATCCAGTTCTTCATCGAAAAATGACAGTCCGTAGGATCATACAGAATTTAATGAAGATAATAAAATAAGAAGATCGCGTAATATTGAATATTTGGAAAAAAAATCTTGAATTTTTTCTTCAAATTGTTCTGAAACCACAATCATCATGAAATTCTTCACAAAGTTGTCTTTTAGCATCTTTAAAGTAGCTGCCAAGTTTCATCCTACTTGTATTATTATTTTCTGAGTTATATAAAAAAAAAACAATGATATCGAGAAAAAACCACGAAATTTTTTTCCAATATCCCCAAAAATATTATACGTTCAGGTTGAAATTCGGTACATTGCTGTAAAATATAGAGCTCAAGGTACAAGCAGAATTTTTCTTCAGTATAAATAATAATTCCCGAAAAAAAAAATAGTTTTCCAAATTTACTGACAGTATGATCTTAACAGAATTTCTCGAGAATATGCTCGCCGTTATACGTCAACCATAACTGCCAAGTTTCGATCCAATCGTTCTATTAGTTCCTGAATTATCAAGGAAATAACCTGAAAACTTCAAAATGCTCTAACTCAGAAACCATTTGGCCGATTTTGCCCATTAACGAACTTTACCGTCGCATTTTGAAATGCAACCTAACTTGAAAGTTTCAGGTCGATAGGATTCGGGACTCCGCCCCAAATATTTAATTTTTTTTGTTTCAATAAAGGTTCTATTATTATTATTATGATTATTATTATATAACGCTCATAAAACTTTTTTCGAAATATATCGTAAGTAAATTTTATATTTCAGAAAACTTTCTGAACTTGAAACAATATCAATAAAATTTCGCACAGACCTTGAATACCATATTTTACATCAGTGTACGAAATTTCAATTTAGATTTTTTCTCGGTATAATGGCTATTTCCAGAAAAACTCAAAAAATAATGATCCAATGATGATCGAACTTGGTGACTGATCGGCAAATAATAATGCACAATTTCCTGCGAGTTTTCGTGATCCCGAAAAAAAATTTCATTTTACACACGGATTTGATTTGATTTGGTGAGTTTTGGGAATTTGGTAGTGTAGAGAGATGTAATTTAATGCAAATATTTTGAAATCAGGAGTAAAGAGAACCGAATTGCACCTATTATTCTTCATCAATAGAATTAAAATCATCGTTCGAGATTTCGGCTTAGAAATCCGAAATTTGCGACACGAGACGAATATAAAGAGTGCAAAAATATAAAGATATGTATGTTGATCACATCTCACATGACCCGCGGTGATGCCGTAAGGGGTTAACAGCTGAACAAATAATAACAATTCAGAGAATTGAAAAAAATAGGCTGGCTGAATTACATTATATTGGTCAGCTCCGAGTGATAACAAATGAACAATCGTCCGATGGTGTTAAGACTCGTAAAAATATACATTTATAAATACTCGACTCTATTATCATCACGAAACAATCACAGTGTCATGGCGTGATAATTGTTTGACTATTTATTTCGTTTTTGAGCATTACGGCATAGTTGTTATTGTTACGTCTCGGATCCTGGGCCTACAACAAAGATAACTCGACAGGAATACAGAAATTCGGGAGAGATTTTAATTTTTTTAGGTTTTTATGGGTTTTCACTCTAAATATCTGAAACATAACTGTTAAAAATCAAATAAAAATTGTTTTTTCATGGAAAACGCCCTTGCTGATTGCAGTATAAAACTATTTTCGAAGGGCAGTTTCTTGCAAAACACATTGCCTAATGAACAATACAGGAAGAATACAAATGATAAAGAAACTGCCACTTTGACAAAAGTCTCATATCGAAACGAAAAATCAAAAGAAAATAATTCTTGAAATTTTCTACTTTGTCTGATGAAAGAGTCGGATTTGTACTCTGAAACGTCATAGTTCACATTCATTATCGTTTGTACTGTTCCTGTATTATTCATTAGGCAATCTGTTTTGAAAGAAATTGCCCTTGACAAATAGTTTGATACTGTAATCCGCGAGGGCGTTTTTCATGAAAAACAATTTTTCATTTGATTTTTAATAGTTCTGTTTCAGATATTGGGAGTGAAACCCCATAAAAAACGTAAAAATTATGCGAAATCCGCCCAAAATAAGCATTAATCGATACTTAGATTTTAATTTATTGGGTCCTTGAATAGGTTTATTCGTTGTACCTGCACGAACTATACTAATATCGACAATAAAAAACTCGTAAAAATGAAAAAGTAAGTAAATGAATTAGGCTTTTCAGGCATGTAGTTTTAAAACGAGAATGTGTATACAAAATAGAGTTTTAAGAAAAAAATTCTTAGGGGTTGACTATTTCAACCCCTTCTAAGCATACTTCAGGTTTGAAAAAATTCCAAAATTTGTAGTTTTGTTAGCAAATAATATTTACCAAGTTTCGTTCTCAGCTTAATATACAGGGAAAATATAAGAGGGGTGTAACTTTTCCGGGGGGAAGTTTTTCAGAAAATTCCAGACCAAATACCTACCTCAATTTTAATCACAGAATCGCCCCTCGAATTTTTTTGATGCTATTCAGATACACCCTGTATAGTATCTGATCACCTCGTCTTTTTAGATTTGTTCCTGCATGAACTACACTAACTCTACACTAACTCAACCTACTTCCAATGCTCAGTGCAGGTAAGTGTAGTTGAGGGTAGTCACAGATAACAGAATCAGTAGAAATTGTGTTTTCAATCTGTTCTATGATTCTGACAGAATACAAATATATGGAAGATGATTTCACTGGGTGTATTTTATCACTACACGATTTCGGCCTGTTTGTGCTTTTCTCGTTTTATTTTCTATTTATTCTTTCAATTTCGTCCATTTGAAATGCAGAGTGATGCATTTGAAAATTCATTTCGAAAATAATTTTTAGAACCTACTTCAGGACTGAACGAGTAGTATTTGCATCTGTGAATAAACCCCTGTTAAATTCAGAATACAAACTATCCGGTTGCCTTATAATTTCCCTGAATATGTGATAACTATATAAACACAAGGTTTAATGTTAAACACAAAAAATCTCACAAGCTACCATAAAAAACATTCGTATGTTAAATTTAAAATTATGTCACAAATCTGGGGCAAATCCTTAATGCAAGTGTGTAACATTGAGCTAATTCCACTTAGAAATGTCTTAGATTAAACATGTTGAGTAAGGTCAAGGAGTTTCGATTAAATTTGTCGTCAAGCAATTATATATTCTTATCTTTATTCATTTCTTACGCCCTCATAATTTAGGATTCATTCAACTCTGATTCGGTCGCTCTATTTTTATCTTAGGAAATTTTCTGATTAGAATGTGTAGGTGTATTTTCAACACATTTCAGTATTCTAGTCTGGGATATTCATCGAAATAAATACCGACTGAAAATTCTAATTTTATTTATGGATGAAAATTCAAGAGACGTACTGAGATTATTTATTGTTTCTGACACATATTTATCTAATGTTAAGTTGAATGAACTCCGATGACATAAATGTCAAAAATACAGAATTCTTTCTCGATCTATTGTGATCCATGAAATTCAGATTATTATTTGTAATCTACATGAAATCTCAAGAACTCTTGATGTCTTTTAGGGCATTTTATTTGAAAATAAGTTGGTGGGATCTTGATGATCCAATCAAAGATTTTAATTAGATATGTAGTCCTATGAATTTAACATAAGAATCTTCGACTCATTTGAAGATTCGTTTTTTTGAATAAGGGTGCGCGAATATTTCGATTCTAAATACCTACATGGTATTAAATAAAAAAAACATTATTTTTATTGAATTCCTCGAAGATTTCTCGAAATTTTTTGGTAGCATTACTTAAAGTGATGAAGGGCTTATCAGACCTTATATAACTCGATTTAATTTATTCAGTCGATGGGTGCCCCCGAGCAATGCCTTTAAAAAAGTTTTGATAAAATTTAAAATTCACTTGCATCAAGTAACCCCGGCCTGCGAAAAAACATACTCAATTGAATATGCTGGCACCTCACAATAATAAAAATGAGAGAAAGTTATCTTTGGAAATAATAATTTCTTCACTCATTCATTATTCCTTTATCGCATTTAATAAAATGTGTGATATCTGTATTGTTAGAAAAATATATAATTTCAAGATGATTTGAAACTGCTCTTCATGGAATTTTGTATCAACATGTTCATTATGCATCATCGAAATCGAATTCTTTTTTGCTTCCATTCCTCCGAGGAAATCGAGTAGGTTTTGCTCTCAATATCTTTCAATCACTCAACGAAATAAATTTAAATCCTATTTTGTCTTCAAACAATTATAGATCGGATATGTACAATATACAATAAATACGCCTCAATAGTAATAAAATCGACACACTAATGAGAAATGCAATAGAGCAGATAAATAATATCTCGCATCAAAATTCTAGTTAACTGTTAACGATTTTCTCCTGTCAAGAATATTAATAGGGCGATTAAAATGGCCATTTTGAAGTATTTCTAGGCATATCACGACAGGCTATTATTACCACTACGAAAATTTAAAATCTGCATATTGACGAAGTCAATCTGTCAACTGACACATTTTATTTACTTATATTGATTTAATCATCCTTATTGATTGGATTCATTTTATTTGTTTTCTCGAAATTATTTCCACAAGAGCTATCAGTTACTTTTGTCATTAGAAACTTTGGTAAACCCGCAAGATTTCCCGTCGCGAAGCTATAAGTAAGCAGTGTGAGTTCCTGAACAAAAAATATGAAGGCCAACATAGGCGGTCTCTCCTTGTTTGGAAGTTTTGGCCCCCAAAGTTCCAAATTGTTGCATCTTCAGATCCTTTTTTCCGCCATAAAAATGATCTCTCACTTCTCAAATCTAGTTCATA
The DNA here is from genome assembly GCA_958510865.1 of Myrrha octodecimguttata. Taxonomy (NCBI): domain Eukaryota; kingdom Metazoa; phylum Arthropoda; class Insecta; order Coleoptera; family Coccinellidae; genus Myrrha; species Myrrha octodecimguttata. Next base: position 86,195,459 of record OY294056.1, read on the forward strand.
AATCATCTTTGAAACTCCAACCAACGAATAGCGACACTTTCTTTCAAGAAAACTCAGTATTTAAAGGAAGAAAATTGAAAATATTAGACAACCACTTAACCTATATTTCTACGAAATACTTCTCAATGTTGAAGCGGAGCTTGGCAACAGCGTCTTTTCATCGTTGGCCAACGTATTATGACCGAAGAGTAGTTGCTGGCGGGAAATATGAAATGATGGACAGTTGAAGGATATGATTGTAAGGAAAATGCTTCTGTCACTGAAGAAGAGTTGGTTATTCTAACATCAACACAAAATTATTGAGAATATTTGTTTAAGGTTTCACTCTTAATATTTTCGTTTGAACTTTCTTTCTATCCCCTCTTCAAAATAGGGAGGTTGTTATCTACTTCGTTTTTTGTTGTGTCTTCGAGATGGTCCCAGTTTAGAATGAGATTCAGGGTATTCCAATAAAAATGGGTTATATAATAACCTCGATTTCATTGGAAATCTGGGAAGGGCGCGACCTATCACATATAAAAAAAATGTACGTTGAAATATATATCAGGGTGTATTCTCATTCCATTACTATGTTTTTCAACCTTGTAGATTTCATTAGAAACGAATTCTCCTTTTGGAAGATTTAGAGTATCGCAGTAAACATTTGGAACTAAGAAAATATTTCATTTTTCTCGCCAGCAATAATCTGTCATTCACGAATACGCACGATGGCACGATTCCGACCGATGAAATACGCGCCATTGCCAAACTTCACTTTTAGACTGAGTCGAAATCAGAAGGAATAGAGGTTAAGTGGTTGTCCAGTAATTTCATTGTTTTTTCATTAAATATTTATTATTCTTATTGTTGTTTGTTATTCTAAGTGTTGCTTATTGTTGGTTGAAGGTTCAAAGGTGGTTTGTGAACTATACAGATGAAGTTAGAGATCGTTTTTATGGTGGAAAAAGGGACCTGAAAACGACTCATTTTGGAACTTTGGGGGCCCATATCTTCCAAATTAAGGGAGACCGCCTATGTTCGATTTCACATTTTTTATTCAGAAAACCACACTGCGTACAATGATGTAAATCTTTTTAATATCTCGGCGACGGGAAATCTTGCGGGTTTACCGAAACTTTATAAATTCTCAAATTTATTGAAGACACCGCATCATTTGTTAAAAGAAATATTCTGAATTATGTTTGTGCTATTCCTTTCGGATGTTACTTTCGTTTTGTGCCAATTTTTTTTACTCGAATGAAGATTCTAATTTAAGATGAACAATCATTTCTGTCATTATTTTTCAATCGTGAATGATTCGAAAATAGTGAACTGAGACTTAACTGATCTAGAAATAAACATAACCTTGAAAATAATACGTCTGTAAAAAATTTCGAGTAAAATACCTCTGTGTTAATGATCCACAAGGTTGATGTTTTCCTACTTAATTAATTGGCGAAAATCCAAATTAGAGTGACTAACCAATCTTAAAAACCAAAAGAAATATTATAATCTTGAATTCAAGCATTGCATGAAGAAAGAAATTTCAAAGACTGAATGTCTTGTTTGAGCTGGTTGATAGGCGAAATCCATAGGGTGGTGTTTTAATTAAAGTAACATTTTTTAATGCTCAAAAAATACTAAAAACTTAGTCAGAAATGTGAGAATCGTATCTCTAGGAAAGATTTTCAAAAATTTCGTATTTTCTATATTTCAGCTTCGTATGTAGTTTTGAAAATAGTAGGTAAATCGATATCATCTTTGGTGATCGTCTTATCATGATGGATTATCCAAGACCTGTCTCGACAGACTCAGACGGTATAATTGGAAAGCTTGTCTGAATGGCCATAGCAGCCGAGGACATCTAAAAGAATAGAAGAAGAAGAACTTCTGCATGAACTTTAAAGCTGTCATTTTTCAATCAAGCACTAGATTTCAATAGACGACTTCGGCACAAAATGCCAACCCACAATTTTCTTCACAAATTTACTTTCTCTGGGGAACGGGAATTTAAGAACAAATTCGACATGATAAGGTTCGCGTTATTTATAAATAGGGTATTAATGTAAGGGTATTGTTAAGATCATCTTTGATTGGCTAAAATTTAAGTTGGGATTCCTGATTTCATGTTAGTAGTGTCAAATTTATATAGGACATGTTCCGCAAATCAACTTGGATATTTCGGTTGCCAGTTTTCCATTCCGTAAATATGAAATATTCAGTTGGTTCCTGAAAAAAAGGTTAATTACGGAATATAATCGATGAAAAAAACGTTCTTTTTGTCATCAGAACGTCAGCCAATGTTATATGGTAACATATCCATAGTATAGAACAATCTCTATTTACTTTATGATCCATAGCACATAGAAGAGACAACAATCAACAATGGAAAAATTACTGGGTATGGTCTATGGATTATAAGGTAAATAAAGATGGTTCTATGCTATGGATATGGTACGATAAAATATTGATTGTCGTTCTGGTGCATAGACGTAATATGTCTATGTTCTGGTGACAGAAAGATTCCTTTTTCATCAATCAAATTCCGTAATTACCCTTTTTTCAGGAACCAGCCGAATATTTCATATTTACAGAACGGAAAACCAGCAACCGAAATAACCAACTTGATTTGCAGAACATATCCTTTATAAATGTGACACTATTAACATGAAATCAGGAATCCCAACTCAAATTTCAGCCCAACAAAAAACCTATATTTCGAAGGAATTATCTTGTTTGAGGAGCCGAGGCATCTTTTACGGATATTTATAAATAACGCGAACCTTATGATGTCGAATTTGTCCAGAAATTCCCGTTCCCCAGTGATAGTAAATTAGTGAAGAAAATTGTGGGTTGGCATTGCCAACTTGGCAACTTAGGCCGAAGTCGTCCATTCGATCTTATCTATATTTTTGGAAATATTGGGCAAATGAAATTCTGAATGGGGATATCTACGGAATCATTGGGTGGATTTTACCCACTCACAGATTCGAACTTCGTATCCAAGCCCCGAACCCGCTCTACAAAGATCAAGCCTTACTGCCGATCATATCACAATAACCCGATAAACCCGATATTTGTAGAGTAGGTTTGGACCTTATTTACGAAGTCGAATTCGAGAATGGGTTAAATCCACCCAAGGATTCCGCATAAACCCATTCAATTTTTCTTTAATCCATTATTTGATTAGAAAATGTCGGCTCATGCAGAATTTCGTGCGTTATGAAATCACCAAAAGTGTGATTGGTGAGGTCAAAGTCGTGAAAGATGACCACTTTGGCAACGAATTTGGACATGCGAGCAAATTTCGAAAATTATCTGCCTTTTCGCTCCGCACAACGTGATATTTCTACGTTGTGAGCTTCAAAACTATCCAGAAATTCTTAAGCGAAGATTTTTCTCTCGAAAGATATTTTCACGTTATCACCCATCTCCTTGGAATGACATTGCTACAAAAATTCAAATTCCTATTCCGAGTTCAAGGAACTAAAAGTAGATATCATGTGTAAATACGATGATGATTCGATCTCGTATAATTCACCGACAAGAATGAACAGATAGGCCAAGATAATTTGAAACAGTGACATATTTTAGTACGAATCTTGTGTGCATGCTCAACCAACAAGAAATCCATGAATTTTTCTCAGAAATGGTGAGGCAAGACTTACGTTTAAACCGCATAATTCTGATAAGAACAGTGACAAATTTAATGAGCACGTACACTATAAATCCTATAAAATGTAAGGTATGAACCTTATCGATAATCTCAGAGAAATACTAACAATTGTATATGAGGTATTAAGTAGATTTATTCTAGAAAACATCAATCAACCGATAAAATTATATGATTTATTACAACGATTAATTTTTCCGCACAGATATTATTTCGAATGAAAAAGAAATGTGACGAAAACACTGGCGTAGTCAGGAGCTTCTGCGCGCTTGTTTTTTTGTATATTTCTATTTTTCGAAATATATTGAAGACTGAATTTTAGAATTGAATAACGTCAAATTACAAAGAGAGAGTAAAAACCATAAAATGACCAACAAGGATGAATATAAAATACGTTGAAGTTTATAAAATGAGTAAGTATGTAACAAATTTTCAAAAAGATCCATTACCTGGCTTTCGTTCATAGTTCTGTAGTGGTCTCAAAAATTCATAATGATTCCTTGACTGGATGGCTTACAAAAAGAAGTCCATTCAAGACATTCAGGTGGCAAATAATACTACTTGAGAAAGTTATGTGGATTTTTCCAATACCAATATGTTGAATAATAAAAATATTCAACGTTTAAATAGTTCGAAGTCTGCCATATTCGTATGGGAAAAATCCACAGAACTTTCTCAAAAGTATCTGACACTTTTGGTATATACAAGGGAAATATAGGATATGCTCCCTCCCCTTCTTTTACTAGCATATTCTTTATTGAATTGCTATTTTCCTGTGGAACATATGCAACCCATCTCTTATGATCTCAGATGTCATCCAAGCCTTCCACCGTACACGCCGAAGTAATTGATATTTTTGAAGATATCAGTATAGATGATTTGCCGATGATTAGAAGCTTTTCTTTATCACGAGCCATATTTGCGCAATATCAAATTGTTTATCTATACAATGAGCGTCAAAATTATGGAACAAATTCATTTTCCCAGAAGAAAAATATTTGGCAACAAAATCCTGAAACAGGTCAATTTATGTTTCACTTTTACCAAATTTTTATGCATTTTTGAAGGATTTTCGTTTCGTAATGGTCGACTTCATTCGGTGACAAATTTCATCAGGTACCATCGTCTCAAAGAAGTGAATGAGCCATGACAAAGTGCACATACTGAAAACCTCTTTGAACTAATTTTTTTTTTGAAAATTTCTGCAAGCCTGTAAAGAAGATACAAAGACCTTACCAAAAAAGTACCACATAACCCACTTTCCCTATTCAAAAAATTTAGAGGGTTGATGGGGATGGCACAGGGTACAACAAAATCCTTCAAAAATTCAGAAAAATTTGGTAAAAGTAAAACAAAAATTGACCTGTTTCAGGATTTTGTCGCCAAATATTTTTCCTCTGAGAAAATGAATTTGTTTCATAATTTTGACGCGCACTGTATATTTTCTGGGAACGAGATAAAATATCAATAACTGAGATAAATGGTTATTTTACGTCAATCAGAACCAGAAACCAGGTGGATATGAAAGAAAACATGGATGATTAGTATCAGAAATGACAACAATGACCTCAGAATGAAACCACACCCTCTTATGAAGTCTATAATTATATCACATTGCCCATTTGTAGTCTCGTTGGAAGACCATACAAGGTATAATAAATTAAAAACAACAACTGAAGGTGACAAATTGAAAATTGACCTTTCGTATGTAGAAATTATATTCTACAGTCTACAATATCATGCGCTCTGAACAAACTATTCAAGTAAATCAAAAAAACCTTTCAAGATGGAATGGTACTCAAATCACTCATTGGGACATGACACTGCTTGATGTCCAAAGCTTGTTAGTTATTCCATTGTCTTACCACCTATCTCTGCGAAACAATGAGTCTATTTGATATACCTATTTATTTGACTGTCATACAATCTATATCTACTCTCAATCTTTGCCTAGTTAAGAGAATATTATCTACTCCTTCCGTGTTATGAATAATATTGCAAGCAATGGAAAGAATCTTCTATTTTAGCGCTTGTTCTTGTCAAATTCGCCGTGATTTTGGTCTGAAATATTATTAATAGAACACATGCAATTAATCCTTAATCGATAGAAATAAGACGAAGCACTGTCTTGTATTATTTTGTATATTATTTTTTGTGTAACAATTCATCAAGTTTTTGACTTCAATCGTAGTATTCCAGTTGATTTTATATTTAAACTTGTCATTTAGTACGTGGTGTAGATATAGGTTTTGGCAATAATGCAGATGATTTCCTGTTGAGTATATATGATAAGAATTTTTCAATATTAAGTATTATTTTTATATTATATTATTGTGTTACTATTTTCGCAAAGATTTAACTTCAATCATTTGATGGCAGTTGATAAATTTTTTATTTTGTCATACGTGTCAGACGTAGTACGTTCGAGAAAAAAAGGTATATCGTAAGATGCCATTATCGAATGTGAAGCTATTACAGAAAAGTCTGTGTAATATATATTTAATAACTTTTGTTAAGTAGACTCGTTCGAATTTTCACCTAGGTATAGTTTTGAAATGTTCAACATAGGGAACAAATTGGCGGAAACCATTTTGAGTAGAATACACTCAATGGTTTCGAACAAATGCTTCCAGCTAACGCATTCATTCTACGACTTGTTTCCAGGTTTCAAACTGGGCGAGGATTTCTTGAGATTCTGTGAAAATAACCTTTGAAGTGGGTATAGGTAACTCAGAACCCATTGCGAGGAGTTTGATGCCCATGGACGAACGACGAACCTAACCGGGATATTTAAGCTCCAAACAGAAGATATTTCAAGAGATGAATCGCGAGAACTGAATTCAACAATGTCCAAAAATTCGAAAATAACAGACATTTGAGAAAAATGATAAGGTTTGTATTTCCAGCATAAAAAATCCGATTGACAAAAATACACTCTTCAAACGACTTAAATTTTCAAAATTCAATTGGACAAAATTATAGACTATACCTACAGTGCGCGTCAAAATTATGGAACAAATTCATTTTCTCAGAAGAAAAATTTTTGGCAACAAAATCCTGAAACAGGTCGATTTTTGTTTCACTTTTACCAAATTTATATACATTTTTGAAGGATTTTTGTTCACCCTGTTCCATTCCTATCAATCCACTAAATTTTTTGAATAGGGAAAGTAGGTCATGTGATACTTTTTTGGCAAGGTCTTTGTATCTTCTTCACAGGACTGCAGAAATTTTCAAGAAATAAAAAATTTTTTTTGAAAAATTAGTTACTTCAAAGAGGTTTTCAGTATGTGCACCTTGTCCTGGCTCATTTACTTCGAGAAGAATGAAAGCGGGCCATTACAGTTTTGTTCATGCACAACTTTCAACCCTTACGAACCCTTTAATGGAGAAATAAATGGAGGGGGTTGAAAGTTGTGCATGAACAAAACTGTAATGGTGGACTTTCATTCGGTGATAAATTTCATCTGGTACCATCGTCTCGAAGTAAATGAGCCACGACAAAGTGCACATACTGAAAACCTCTTTGAAGTAACTAATTTTTCAAAAAAAAAAAACTTTTTTGAACATTTCTGCATGCCTGTAAAGAAGATTCAAAGATTTTAGCAAAAAAGTACCACATGACCCACTTTCCCTCTTCAAAAAATTTATAGGGTTGATGGGGATGGCACAGGGTGCAACAAAAATCCTTCAAAAATGCATAAAATTCGGTTAAGGAAAACAAAAATTGACCTGTTTCAGGATTTTGTTGCCAAATATTTTTCTTCTGAGAAAATGAATTTGTTAAATAATTTTGACGCGCACTGTATAACTAAATTCAATATGAAAAGTTGAGATAATCTATACAATTAACTACTTAGGGATAAAATGATGTACTCGATGATTTCAGTTTTCATTCTTCATGAGTAGATATTCCGTATTGATGACTTTTTGATTGCTCGAACTAACGATACTCAACCTACAGCACCCTGAGGTCTATATTCTTGCGGCGAGCTCAAACATAGCACAATCATTAGAGTAATAGTTGATTTACTCGCAACAATCTTTACTGCATCGCCTACATAGGAAATAAAATGATTGAATACTGTGTGGTTGGAGTAATAAATCTCTGCACGGTTCATTCCATCTGAAGAACTCGATGGCAGGTAAACGTTTATAAGTTTTCTGTTTACAAAAAGATGTGTTGAAGGAATTGTTGAAATGTCCATCAATATCTATAATCATCCATACTCCATTCAATTTTATAAATTATCCCGGTTGGCCATGATTAAGGTCTATCAAGTTTTTTTACTTTGAACTGACGCAGGTTGGCACTTGTGAGATATCGGCAATGTCGAGAAAATTCTCAGCGACGTTGCGCCAATACCAATTTCTTCCCTCAATCTCAACATAATCATCACGCTTAGAAACTAAAAATGCCGAAGGTAGTTTTGAAGAAGCAGGGACAAAGTATCAGGAAGTGTTGTGTAGAATTGAAATCTGCTCTTTGCTCTCAATCGACTAGGTTGGACTCACTGATGACTAATCCGGTGTCAAAATCGATTCTGTCCGGCCGGCCGGCCGTCCGAGGACACGATAACTGTCAAACGAAGTGAGCTAGCATCTCGAAACTTTCAAGGTAGGTCGCGCATCGGAATGCCGCGGTTAAGTTCGTTAGTGGACCAAATCGGTCGAATAGTTTCGGAGTTATAGCCACTTGACATTTTGAAGTTATTTATTTTTTATTTCAGAAACTACTTGAGCGATTGAATTCAAACTTGGCAATTAGGTGGAGTACAACAACGCGCAACTTTGAGCCAAATCTTGTCAGGATCATACTGTCAGTGAATTCCGAAAAAATTTTTTTTCAAAATTTTTTTCCAAACAAAACAAACAAAATTCGTTCATCACATCTAGAAAAAAATTTCAATCGGACTTTCAGCTTCATATTTCACAGCTGTGTTCAAAATTTCAGTTCGATACTATTATAAGTTTCGGAGTTATCGGGAAAAAATAAGTCAAATTTCGAGGTTTTTTCTCGATATCGTTGATTTTTTCGGTATAACTCGAAAAATACTGATTCAATCCTGATAAAACTTCGAAGCTAGTTTGAAGATGCTGAGAGACAACTTTATGCAAAATTTCGTGATGATAGTGGCATCAGAACCATTTGAAAAAAAAAATTCTGTGATTTTCTTATCATATCATCCTCATTAAATTCTGTACGAACCTTCGAACTGTAATTTTCCGATGAAATACTGGATTTCAATTCGATCTGATCTGTATTTTTGGAAATATTGGAAAAATTTTGAATGGCTATATCTGCGGAATCATTAGGTGGATTTTACCCATTCACGAATTCGGCCTTCATAATTAAGGTCCAAACCTTCCCTAGAAATATCGAGTTCCTGAGTTGTTCCTTTCGGAAGTTATTGTGTCTTACGCAGTCGGCCGTTAGGCCGACCTTAAACACAATATCTTCCGGAAGAAACGACTTAAAAACTCGATATTTGTAGAGAAGGTTTGGGGCTTAATTACAAAGGTCGAACTCGTGAATGGGTAAAATCCGCCCAATGATTCCGTAGATATATACCCATTCAAAATTTTATTTTTCCAATATTTCCAAAAATACAGGTTAGATCGTATTGAAATCCAGTAAATTATCGAAAAAAAATCTAGAAAAGCACTGTTGTGAAGGCAGCAGCTTTTGCGCGCAAGTTCAAATTCGTTGCCGAAGCGGTCATCTACATTGAACATGCGCGCAAAAGCTGCTGCCTTCACGGCAGTGCTTTTCTAGATTTCTATGAAAGTAACCCTGATAATTTGGAATCAATAATTTATCACAAGCTATCCAACATTTTCGCTTTTCTCGCCACGATTAAAGTGTGATAAATATCGCTGAAGAATTTTCACATTAAGCTGGGAAAATAATAAACTTTTGTGTAAAATTTGCAGTGTTTTTCTAATACAGTAACCATAAATCTCAATCAGATTTTATCTGAGTAAGAAATTAACTCCATTTAAAAGAAAAAAGAAACTTCTAAATGATACAGATAATAAGGTTATAAGTTGGAGAGACTGAAGAAGACGTATGAACAATGCAGCAGGTAAATACGCGGTATATTCTGCTCATATGTTAAACATGCAAATTGTAACGATAAACCCGTAAAGAATAATCATGTTAATTACCAGTGAACTTGAATATTCTAGCTCTATAAATAGGCTACTAGCATTGATGGTTTAATACTCAATGCTACTAGACTGCAATTGAATCGGCTCGGTTTCTACACCTTCATCAATTTCAAGATAATGAATGAAATTAACTATGTACTCATTGCAAAAATAAATCAATCACTATTCACTCAATCAAGCAGGGCATAAAAAGTATTCGCAAGTCATCATGAAAGCCAGTTTTATTAGATTAGCTGAAGGAGGGTGATATTGATATTTGAATGAGTCAAATCCACCTTATGATTCCGCAAATATATCAACCCAACGCTTCATTTTCCCCGTATTTCCAAAAAAAAGCATGGAATCCAAATCTAGTACTCGATTGAAAAACGACAGCTTGAAGGATCATGCGGAATTTTGAAAGTATCATAAATCATAATAAAACTTAGAAATTAAATGCTGATTCACAACTTCGTACAATTTTCGCGATGGTCGTGTTATCAGGAAAAGTTGAAATAGAAATTTCAATATTTTTCTTTCAAATATTCTATATTCTGCGATCTGCGTCTTTTTATCTTCGACATATCATCCTCACGAAATTCCGTTCCATCCTTCAAGCTGTCATTTTTCAAAGAATCATTCCATTTCAGTTCGATCGAATTTTTACTTTCGAAAACATTGAGTAAATCAAATTTTGAATAAGTATATCTACGTAATCATTAGGTGGATTTTACCGAATCTACCGTACAAATATTCTATAAAAGTTGTGTCTATCGGAAGATATTGTGTTTACGGTAGGCCTTCAGTGACAAAAGCTGCTGACTCTAAGAGTGTGCTTATCGAGATTTTTCCTTGTATTCTCATTCAATTTCTCTCCTGGAAACCATCAAAGAAAACACAGTGGAGAAGCAACATTCTCACAACTGTTTCTACTTTTGGTAAATTCGATTGAAAAAAATTCTTGAAAAACAAGTAAAAAAACGAACAGTATCCTGAAATTCAATCCTTGTGTATTTAGGGAATTGTTTATTCTCAAGAATATTAATTTGAATTTCTTTCCATTAGGCTACTAATGGTCCATTAGGACTACTTGAAATCTGTTTGATCTTCGCCGGCAAATTTTTTTTTTTTTTTTCATTAAACTCTTATATTTGCTTTGCAATTACTAGACGAATAATTTGCAACGCTCATGTTTGTTTTACCAAGTTTTTTTGCTAGTTAAATAAACCAGTCAAAAACTCACCCTTACTCGATATCTCTCACGACATGAAATCATTCCCGGTGAAACCGTTTAAACACCTCAAAACCGATAGATTCATGAGACGAAATTTGCTCATCCCGAACTGTATCGGACACTGAACTGATCATCAAAAACAGTTTTCTCAATTTATCTAAATTTCGGTCGTTCTTATCAATCCACAACTTACGAGACCGCAAATTAACGACCTAGGTCAACCCAGATCGCGATAACTCAAACATTCCATACATACAAAAACATAAAAATTCACCAACCTTTCGACTGCCAAATTTTTCAAAAATCAAAACTCCCTCGCCAAAAGGGTCCAAAGGGGTACGTATTCGCGCGTATGCGCCTATATCACTACACTAGCTTTACAAGGACACCCAAGGTCGAACTAACACGATGGTAACGCCGCTATGGTGAAATGCGACGAACTTTTCACTGTGACTACCGTTTGATTTTTGTGGTTCTATTAACAGCCCCGATGTGAGTCCCGTGGTGTGCCTAGGTATCCCTCTTCTTGATGCCCACGCCGTAGCCATCGACGGCGGTCATCTGAGTCTATTTTAGTACCCGCGCGTTTCTGAGACACCGGCCAGAGATTGATAATGTTGATGTTATCATTTGGTGTTAATAAATTGGTAAGGGGGGTCACACAGGCGAAGGAATGATACGTTCATTTGAATACAATGATCAAAAAATGATTAGATGGTGATCAGGTCGATTTGGAAGGTGTTTTACACGTGATGTCTATGATGGGTATCTCGTGATTTCATCTAGAAAAGTATTAGTTAGCAGATCCTTTAACTGGGTGCTCGAGTTGGTGATATCAACACTTTCAGAGTGGGGTAAACCCGCAAGATTTCCCGTCGCGAAGCTATAAGTAAGATATTCGCATCATTGTAAGCACTGTGAGTTCCTGAATAAAAAATATGAAGGCAAACATAGGCGGTCTCTCTTTGTTTGGAAGATATGGGCCCCCAAATTTCCAAATTGTTGCATTTTCAGATCCTTTTTTCCGCCATAAAAATGATCTCTCACTTCTCAAATCTAGTTCATAAATCATCTCTGAACCTTCAACCAACGAATAGCGCCACTTTCTTTCAAGAATATTCATTATTTAAAGGAAGAAAAGTGAAAATATTAGACAACCACTTAACCTATATTTCTGCGAAATACTTCTCAATGTTAAAGCGGAGCTTGGCAACAGCGTCTTTTCATCGCTGGCCAACATATTATGACCGAAGAGTAGTTGCTGGCGGGAAATATGAAATGATGGGCAGTTGAAGGATATGATTGTAAGGAAAATGCTTCTGTCACTGAAGAAGAGGTGATTATTCTAACATCAAAACAAAATCATTGAGACCTAAAACCATTAATTGAACTCTAGAATCATATAGAAAGTCTGGTCCATAGACATGAACGATGTCTGTGGTCTGGTCACGAAATAACATAGACCTTATATTTGGTGTAAGCGAAATAGATAAATATTTCTGTGTATTCTATGCATAAAGTAAATATATACATATGTGTTCTGTGATTCTATGAACCTGGGCGGAGGTGGGCGCAGCTTAATTCACAACCCTTACTCTAAAATGTTTGAAGATTCCAATAATGACTTAAGATAAACTCTGCATCCTTCATGCTAATTTTTTACAGTTTCATGAACCGGGGAGCCTATAAACAGAAAACCGTTGTCAGAGTTATAGAAAACTTCACAACAAAATGTATTTCATTTGGAGGAACCATGTTAAAGCTATAAAGAAAGACTGAATATTTCGGAAATTTCAACAGCCTGTACCTTATTATCGGGGCCGAATCTGGAAAAATTGATAATGAAAAAAATGTTTTAATTGATGATAGGAATCTTGTGTTAAAATTAAAGCTTGAAGACTCACCATGTATATCTGCATGCAGGTGGATTTCATCCCCTTTTCGACTCAATCTCCGTTATTAATCTCCTACCCAAAGTATTCTACGAATATGGAGATTCGGTAAACCCGCAAGATTTCCCGTCGCGAAGCTATAAGTAAGATATTCACATCATTGTAAGCAGTGTGAGTTCCTGAACAAAAAATATGGAGGCCAACATAGGCGGCCTCTCTTTGTTTGGAAGATATGGGCCCCCAAAGTTCCAAATTGTGGCAGATCCTTTTTTCCGCCATAAAAATGATCTCTCACTTCTCAAACCTAGTTCAGAAAATCATCTTTGAACCTTCAACCAACGAATAGCGACACTTTCTTTCAAGAATATTCATTATTTAAAGGAAGAAAAGTGAAAATATTAGACAACCACTTAACCTATATTTCTACGAAATACTTCTCAATATTAAAGCGGAGCTTGGCAACCGCGTCTTTTCATCACTGGCCAACGTATAATGACCGAAGAGTAGTTGCTGGCGGGAAATATGAAACGATGGACAGTTGAAGGATATGATTGTAAGGAAAATGCTTCTGTCACTGAAGAAGAGGTGGTTATTCTAACATCAAAACAAAATCATTGAGAATATTTGTTCAAGGTTTAACTCTCAATATTTTCGTTTGAACTTTCTTTCTATCCTCTTCAAAATAGGGAGGTTGTTATCTACTTCGTTTTTTGTTGTGTCTTCGAGATGGTCCCAGCTTAGAATGAGATTCAGGGTATTCCAATAAAAAGGAAATCCTGGAAATCTGGGAAGGGCGTGACCTATCACAAATGAAAAAAAAAAGTACGTTGAAATATATATTAGGGTGTATTCTTATTCCATTACTATGTGTTTCAACCTTGTAAATTTCATTAGAAACGAATTCTCCTATTGGAAGATTTAGAGTATCGCAGTAAACAGTGAGAACTAAGAACATCTTTCAATTTTCTCGCCAGTAATAATAATCTGTTATTAACGAATACGCACGATGGCACGATTCCGACCGATGAAATTCGCGCCATTGCCAAACTTCACTTTTAGACTGAGTCGAAATCAGAAAGAATTGAGGTTAAGTGGTTGTCCAGTAATTTCATTGTTTTTTCATTAAATATTGATTATTCTTGAAAAAAAGTGTTGCCTATTGTTGGTTGAAGGTTCAAAGGTGGTTTGTGAACTATCCAGATGAAGTGAGAGATCGTTTCTATGGTGGAAAAAGGGACCTGAAAACGACTCATTTTGGAACTTTGGGGGCCCATATCTTCCAAATTAAGGGAGACCGCCTATGTTCGATTTCGCATTTTTCATTCAGAAAAACAATCTGCGTACAATGATGTAAATATCTTTTTAATATCTCGGCGACGGGAAATCTTGCAGGTTTACCCAGAGTGGTTCATCTGGCATGAGGGTTGATGGATTAATTAAACTAGCACGTATAACGAGTGATTTATTAAGCTTCCATATAACCTTGTTACTACAACATGGCGACATTACAAGTAGTAAGTGAATTGTCAAAATGATCAAGAACAGAATATCACACAGAAAGTAGAACATAGAAAACTAAAAGTGCATTCTACATCATATAGCCATAGGCCTTAGTATTAATTGCATTCTAACACCCTGCCACAATTAATACAAATCTTACATCTACTCTCTAAGACCTAAATGAAATCTATGTTTTGAAAACAATGGATATTTTAAATTTTTAGTTAAGATATCTGCAGTTTGTTCATTGCTGTTAATGTATTTAATAGACATTGATTTATTTTCTACTAAGTCTCTAACAAAGTTATATTTCACATCGATATGCTTCAATCTCTTATGTTCCCATTTTCGTGTAAGTTCAATACAAGATTGATTATCTTCATAAATTGTAAAAGTTGTTTTTGCAAAACCAAATGATTTTAATAAATTAGAAAGCCAAATACCCTCACGTGCTGCTTCTGCAAGAGCAACATATTCAGCCTCGGTTGAAGAGATTGCTACAGTTGACTGCTTTTTTGTTGTCCAACAGACTGTACTTCCGAACACTTTAAACAAAAACCCGGTTGTCGATTTTCTATCAGTCTCATCTCCTGCCCAATCTGAGTCGGCATATCCTTCCAACACAGTTGACACTTTATTGTCAAAAAACAACTCAAAGTTCATAGTTTGTTTCAAGTACCTTAATATTCCCTTCAATAGAATCCACAATTCTTCAGTAGGGTTGTTTTGAATTCTGCTACAAAAATTTATAGACGCACTAAGATCAGGACGTGTTGCTAGATTTATGTACATCAAAGACCCTATTAATTCACGAATCGGTTTCTTCACAGAATTAGTAGTCTTTTTCACATCATGAATTACTTTATTAATGTTCATGGGAATTTTTGATCCATTACAGTCTTGCATTCTGAATTTTTCCAATATACTTTTTATATAATCCTTTTGACTTAAATAAATTCCATTTTCAGTTCTTCTCAAGTTTATTCCCAAAAATTGCTTCAAGTCACCCATATCTTGCATTTCAAAAGTCTGCGTCAGTTTTTCTTTCAAATTGTTCACTTCGATTTTGCTATTGCTAGCTATAATTATGTCATCAACATATAGTAGTAAATATATTTCTATATTACCTACATGCTTGTAGTATAGACAGGGGTCATTTTCTGATCTAACTAGTTCTTGTTTGACTGCAAATTGATTGAATTTCTTGTTCCAACAGTAAGGGGCCTGTTTTAATCCATACAGAGCTTTATTTAACTTGCATACCTTGTTTCCATAATTCAGACCTTCTGGTACTGTCATATAAATATTCTCGGTAATTGTTCCATGGAGAAATGCTGATTTTACATCCATTTGCTGAACGGTTAAATTTTTATGATTTATTATTGCAATTAGTGTTCGAACTGTTGATAATCTGGCAACAGGTGCCCACGTTTCTTCATAATCAAAACCTCCTCGTTGCATAAATCCTCTTGCTACTAGTCTAGCCTTATATTTACAAATATTCCCTTTGTCATCTTTCTTTAAACGAAATACCCATTTGCTGTCAATTAGTGAAATATTTGGTGGTTTATTAACGAGAGTCCAGGTATTATTATTCTTTAGAGAAGTTATTTCTTCTGAAATGGCTTGTCTCCATAAATGGGAATCATCTCTAGACTTGGCTTCTTCCAGACTCTGTGGTACATCATTTATAAAGGATTCAACACTCATTGCTAAGTGATCAATTTCCATATTGAAATCTTGATATCTTGAAGGTACTTTCTTCGCTCTAGTACTTCTTCTTAGTTCTTGTGTTTCCTCCGTTTCATCAATTTCATTCTCTGAAGATTCCTGTTCATCTACTTCCTGTTGGTTTTCAATCTTAGTTGTATCACAGTTTGATTCAATCTCAGTAATTCCAGTTGTTAGCAAATCTTCCAATCTTCGATTTTCACAAAATATTACATCCCTAGCTGTCACTATCTTATTCGTTTTAGGATTCCACAACCTATATCCATTATGGGTATAGCCCATCATAATGCTTGCTTCTGCTCTAGAATCAAATTTACTTTCAAGTTTTCCTTTATGTATGCGAATATAAGCGAGACAACCAAAAACTCTTAGATGACCTATGCTAGGCTTTTTATTATAAAACATTTCTGCTGGTGTAATATTCTCTAGTGCTACAGTGGGACTTCGGTTTAAAAGGTATGTTGCACATAGAATAGCCTCACCCCAAAACTTTTTATCCAACTTTGAATGTAGAATCATAGCTCGAGACCTTTCCAAAAGAGTCCGATTCAACCTTTCGGCAACACCATTTAGTTCAGGAGTATAAGGTATCGTGTTACAAATTTGAATACCTTTGGTTGTGCAAAAACTTACAAAAAGATTGGATAAATATTCTCCACCATTATCACATACCAAATTTGCAATTTTAACCGAAAATTTTGCAGATACAAATGCCTCATATTTTTTAAAACATTCAAAAACTTCAGATTTATTTTCTATTAAATATACAACTGTGAAATGTGTAAAGTCATCAAGAAACGTAACAAAATATTTTTTATTGTCATAAGTTGATGGAGTGACTGGTCCACAAACATCACTATGAATAACTTCTAGTGGTCTAGTTGTACTCCTACTAGAATGCTTGTTGAATGGTAACTTTGTCATTTTACTTTGTATACAAACTTCACACTTGCTTTCATTCAATTTTGTATCTGACTTTTGCTTACAGTCTATATCCTTAACCATATCAGATCTTGCCAAATTTAAAACATTACTGTAACCCAAATGACCTAATCTCACATGCCAAATATTAATATCAGAACAGGCATTATTTGCTTCATGTTTTTTAAACACCTCAAATTCAATCTGATAAAGACTATTTATTTTACTTCCAACTGCTAATAAAACAGAATTTCTTTCTATAATTGCCTTACTTTCTACGAACGTGACCTTTAATCCTTCTTTAACTAAACATTGAACAGAGAGCAAATTATGACGAAGGTCTTTTACATATAAGACATTCTTAATCTCAGCTATTTTATGTTTTTTACAATCTTTCAAGATAACATATATACTACCTACCTTTGTAGCCAATAAATACTCATTCGACTTAGCAACAAATATCTTGATGGGTTTTTCCAAATCCCTGACTGAACTAAATATGTAGAGATCATTTACAAGATGATCTGTCGCTGCAGAGTCGATATACCATCTTACAGTTACTTCTTCATCTTGCACACTACCAGGTCTATCTTTCATAACAGGAAATGCCACATGCTTTTCTTCAGGTTCGTTTTCTACCTCATTTGCTTGTTTACGGAACCAACATCGACTTCTTGTGTGTCCTTTCTTCCCACAATTATGGCATTTGAATGATTGATGATTACTGCTATTACCTCCATTTTTACTTGCCTCTACACGCCATGGGCTCTTTGTCGATTTTGTCCCAAACATCTGCTTACGATTTAAAAAGGCTGCAGAATTTGCAGGTGAATCTGAACTATTTTTTATTTTCATTTCATGATCCAACAACTTTCCTTTGACAAATTCCAATGTCAATTTTTCAGGATCCAAAGTTTCTAGAGCAGTAACAATATTGTCAAAACTTTTTGGTAGCGTTAACAACAAGTGACAAACTACATCAGTTTCTTCTAGTTTTGCTCCAACAGACTTCAGTTCTCTGATTATTTCATCAAACTTCACATAGTATTTTTCAAGTGAATCATCACTGAACTTCATTGTTAAAAGCTTCTTACGCAGGTACAACTGTGAAGCAACACCTTTCCTCTGAAATACTTTTTCTAATGCATTCCACATCTGATAGGCAGTGGATTTATCTTTTACATATTGTAGTTGGGAATTAGAAATGCATTGTATTATGAGAGACTTGCATTGTTTGTCCAGCTTCAGGAACGTTTCGTCGGGATTACTGCGTTCACCTTTAATACAGACTTTCACATTATGTTGATCCAATAGTATTTCCATGCGAAATCGCCAGTGATCGTATCCAGTTCCATCGAATTGCATTATACCATATTTTTCGACAACGAACTTGTCCAGCGCTTCAGCCATTTTAAGGTTAGATTTGATATTTTCCAAACTTTCAGAATTATATTGAAAATAAGTAATTTGCTATATTCCTCGTTATTTTAAACGTACCATCTGGGCCCATAACCTGATGGATTAATTAAACTAGCACGTATAACGAGTGATTTATTAAGCTTCCATATAACCTTGTTACTACAACATGGCGACATTACAAGTAGTAAGTGAATTGTCAAAATGATCAAGAACAGAATATCACACAGAAAGTAGAACATAGAAAACTAAAAGTGCATTCTACATCATATAGCCATAGGCCTTAGTATTAATTGCATTCTAACAAGGGTTTCTTTCCCACCTCCTCAAAATAACATCGTTTTCAATTTGTACTCGACTCAGCTTAATGATATGAGTATAAACATCCCAAAAGAAGTGTTGAAGGTTGACCAAAAAGACAACTTATCAAAAAAACTATAACTAACATTTATTTCATTCTGAATGGAAAACACACGGATGAAACAATGAAAATCACATACCCAAGTGTCTATAATTTTCGTATTTCGCGCCGAAAATGAATCTAATGAGAAGCTATACGCCCTCTGGCGATAGAAATCCGAACCCATCCAAGCTAGTAGTTGTCCAGAGTGTCCGATATTCTTACGTGTTTTGCATACCTTTAAGCTACCTTTTGTGCGGGTATTGGGGTAATCGGAGATTCTTCCCTATTGGCCGACGACGATCACGTGATCCTTGTCAGCCAATAGGGTGAATCTCTCGGGCAATAGGGTGAATCTCCGATTACCCAAATACCCGAATCTCCCTCGCACAAAAGGCCCCTTCAAGGTTAATTTTCGAGCTTTTGTGTTGTTCTCCGAGTTGAAATTTAGGTTTACCGAAATTGTTTTCAATATTCATGAATCGATTCGTTTCTTTCCGATTAAAATTTCGATTGTATTTATTTGAAATGGCATCCTCCCAAAATCACTATTGTTATTTGCCTCAAGAAGCTTATTTCGGGAGGATTTCGCATCATTTTTTTAGGTTTTACTCGCTTGTTCTGGGGAACAGCGCGTTATCATTTCGTCACGATGTCTGTAATTTTCGAATTTAGAGCCGAAATTGGTCTCAAACGACTAGGTTGGACTCACTGATGAAGAATCCGTGGTCGAAATTGATTCTGTCCGGCTGTGTGCGCTGTAACATTCGAAAGGAAGGACCTTGAGTCTTGAAATTTTCAGGTTAGGTTAAGATCCTGAATATCTCGGTTAGTTCGTTAATGGGTCAAATCTGCCGAATGGTTTTTGTGCTACAGCCATTTGAAATTTTTATTTCTCAATAACTCGAAAAATATCTATCTGATCGAAATGAAACTAGACTGGAAGATGAACAGTGTCAATAAGAAGAATTATCCATGGAAAAATTTGAAAAACCCTTTTTTTTAGAAACTTTGTATATTTCATTGAAATTCCACTGAAATTTCCAAGTCACCATTTCGCAATGAGAACAAGCGCGTAAAAGCTGCTGACTTCACGTCAGTGCTTTGCTAGATTTTTTCTGGGTTCTCACTTCCAATATATCTGAAACAGGACTATTAAAAATTAAATGAAAATTGTTTTTTCCTGTTCCTGTATTGTTCATTAGGCAATCTGTTTCCCAAGAAACTGCCCTTGACAAATAGTTCAATCCTGCAATCCACAAGGGCGTTTTTCACGAAAAATACACTTTATTCAATTTTTAATAGTTCTGTTTCAGATATTGGGAGTGAAAACCCAGAAAAAATTATACAAAAAAAAAATATTTGTAAGTCCCTAATCGCTCGCCTGAAATGTCTGCTTAGTTTCATTTTGGTGAGGTAATCGATTTTTGAGGAAAAAAATAATGAATTGTTTTTCGGGTGACATCTTCAGGATTTAAAAAAAATGCTGCAAATTTTCACAAGGATTTATTATTTTTTAATTTGAATAACCCATTGCCATTAATATCTCAAATAAAACTTATATATTATTCATAACTCGTTGGTTTTTCCCAACACAATTTGCAGCGTTTTTTCTTCATAACTCAGCGACACACGATTTTTCCAACAAATTTCGCGGATTTTGGTTCGGTACTCTCATCAGAGGTTTATTATTTGATAAAATCAAATAATAAACCAACACATGACACATCAAGTTTCAAGGATTTCCGTTCAGTACTTCCGGAGAAAAGGCCCAGACAACGGACAGCGGACGGCGGACGGACGGATTTTGGTTTATTATTTGATTAAATCAAATAATAAACCTTAGTGATCGACCAACAAAAAAAAAAAATTTAACCTCCCCTGAAAATTTCACAGTTTACGTATTTGGGTTTATTATTTTATTAGTCAAATAACCCAATTTACGATTGATATCTTCAACAACTTAGAACCGAATGCGATGATTCATTTTCGATATTATTGGAAATTTGCAACGTTTTTCTTTATATTTCAGGAACCAATGGTCGGAAATCATCCGGGTAAACTTTTTCAGGTTTAGTTATGCATCGTTCAGAAATTCATGAAAATTCGGTGGTAAATTTTCGAGAAATATTTTTTTTTCGCCCCCAACCGCCCATTCAGAGCCCTTAGGGTACACCGATCCTGCTGAAAAGCTTGGAGGATCAACCCCGAGTGACACACGATTTTTCTACCAAGTTTCAAGGATTTCCGTTCAGTACTTCCAGTGAAAAGCCCCGGACAACGGACGGCGGACGGACGGGTTTTTTTTATTCGTCCATTCAAATCTACATACTCCAAAACGTAAACTGTGAAATTTTCAGGGGGGGTTAAAATTTTTTTTTTTGTTGGTCGATCACTAAGGTTTATTATTTGATTTAATCAAATAATAAACCAAAATCCGTCCGTCTGCCGTCCGCTGTCCGTTGTCCGGGCCTTTTCTCCGGAAGTACTGAACGGAAATCCTTGAAACTTGATGTGTCACTTGAGGTTGATCCTCCAAGCTTTTCAGCAGGATCGGTGTACCCCAAGGGCTCTAAATGGGGGGTTGTGTGGGGAAAACAAACTATTTCTCGAAAACTTGCCACCGAATTTTCTTGAAACTTTGAACGTTGATTACTGTTGCATAATTAAACCTGAAAAATTTTACCCGGATGATTTCCTACCGGGGGTTTCTGAAATATAAAGAAAAACGCTGCAAATTTCCAATAATATCGAAAATGAATCATCGTATTCGGTTCTAAGTTGTTAAGGTTATCGATGGTATATTGGGTTATCTAACTAAGAAAATAATGAACCCTTGTGTAAAATTTGCAGTCTTTTTCTTATTAATTCATTCAAATCTACAAAATGTAAACTGTGAAATTTTCAAGGGGGTATTTTTTTTTCAATCTCTAAGACTTATTATTTGATTTTATCAAATAATAAACCAAAATCTGATATGAAATACCCGCCATATTTTTCGACAAGGAATCACCTCTTAATTTTAATGACACCTAAACATTCAAACCCTGTATACATGCAAGATCCCAGAGAACTAGGGGACGTTTGCGCATGCAACCAATTTCGCAAGGGTGAATTTCCTGCAATCCTGCACCAGCTGATCAGTGAGACAAAATGGAAAACGCAGATGGAAATCGTTCTCTCATTTAATCACTTATTTCAGTTAATACGTTGAATATGTCATTTTCGTGAGTGCCTATTCTATTTTGAATTGAATGAGAAAGTGTGAAAATATATTGGTGATGATATTTCTGCTTCGATTGCTAAGAATACGCAATGTCTACAGATGTTGCATTTTTTCCGTTTTCGTTTCATCAATTGTCGTGTTGTATTTTATAGTTAAATTGAAGTTTTTCTGTTTTAACGGTCATGCAAAGGAAAAAGCAGATCAGATTGTAAGTATGCAGTTACTAAAATAATTCAACTATGTATATACATTCGACTAGTTATTTTATTGAATCATTGAGGCATTTACTTCATTGATATAATTTTTGAATATTTTCTGGAAGCTTCAGGAAATTTCGAATTTATGCATTTGTGGCGAGAAGTTAAAATTCAATCGACTTTAAATATGATAGTGTTCAATTGCTCACGTCTGTTAAATTATAGAGTAAGAAGTTTGTCGAACTCTTATATCATGATTTGATAAAGATATGTCCTATAGCTTAAATGTTATTTGAATAAATGGGATTCAGTTATTCTACTCGTTTGTCTTTATGTTGTCAACTTTTTGTTTTTAGTAGTCACTACAAAATAAATTATAATTTCTGGTGTATCATGCTCAGTGATGAAATTTATTTTAAATATACAATAGAAGGAGATTTTCGTTCATTTTTATCATAATCTTCAACTCGAATCAGATAAACCTTTCAGTTTTGATGATAATTTTTGTCGTCATATATTTTAAGTCTACATTTCTAGATAATAATTTTTACAGTGCGCGTCAAAATTATGGAACAAATTCATTTTCTCAGAAGAAAAATATTTGGCAACAAAATTTCGATTTTTGTTGCACCCTGTGCCATCCCCATCAACCCTCTAAATTTTTTGAATAGGGAAAGTAGGTCATATCGTACTTTTTTGGCAAGGTCTTTGTATCTTCTTTACAGGCGTGCAGAAATTTTCAAGAAAAAAATAAGTTAAATGAATTAAACTTATCTTGTGATGCATAATGATTCTCCGGGTGGTATACATCAATGCCGAAATAAATTTCCAATTTCAGGGGTTGAAAGTTGTGCATGAACAGAAATGTAATGGTCGACTTTCATTCGATGACAAATTTCATCTGGTACCATCGTCTCAAAGTAAATGAGCTATGACAAAATGCACATACTGAAAACCTCTTTGAACTAACTCATTTTTCAAAAAAGAAAAATTTTCTTGAAAATTTCTGCACGCCTGAAAAGAAGATACAAAGACCTTGCCAAAAAGTACCACATTACCTACTTTCCCTGTTCAAACAATTTAGGGGGTTGGTGGGAATGGCACAGGGTGCAACAAAAATCCTTCAGAAATGCATATAAATTTGGTAAAAGTGAAACAAAAATTCACCTGTTTCAGAATTTTGTGGCCAAATATTTTTCTTCTGAGAAAATGAATTTGTTCCATAATTTCGACGCGCACTGTCTATATCTAACCAGACATAGATGAGATACTTCCTGCTGGACTGAATCATAGGATTCACAACTTCAACAAAGCAGGATAGCGAGACTGAACTAATATTTTACATTGATAAATTCGATTCAAGCAATCTCTTGGGTTCTACGAACGTGTCCACGTGTTTTCTTTTCGACAAATATATCTCAATTATCAGCTCTTTCAATAAATGCAAACTGCTTTGCAGCTGATGAAACATCATTACATAACGAAATATAAATTTATTGTAATTAATTTAAAAGAAAATATTAGAAGAGGATAAGAAAAAGGTAGTGGATATAACGAAAAAAGATATGATACAAAATCAGGAACAAATACAAATCGAGAGAGCAATTACTGAATCTTTTTTTTAATTCTCTTGTTTTAGGAAACAAAAGCATTACGTTTTGGTCAAATGTCTGTTATAATTAGATTGTAAACAGAAAATAGTCTTAAATGACTAGGTTGAGGTTGATGAAAAATGCTTTGTCGAATTCTCTTTTGTCCTGCCGACTGTAAATACAGTAACTTCCGAATGAGAATCCAAATTTTCAAGGTACGTCTCAGTTCGTTATTAGACATAATCCGCAAAACTCTTTCGTAGTAATACCCATCTGATTTTTTTTTTATATTTCACCTATATCTCGAAAAATACTGATATAATCAAATTGAGAATTGGTTATAAAATTTGAAATACCGACGTGCAAACTAGTACAAAGTTTGGGAAGATTCATATCACCAAATCCTTCAAAGTATATTTGTTAAAAAATGTAATATTCCAGGAATCATCATCAAATCCTGCTAAAATTCTGCATAAACCTTCAAGCCAACATTCTTCAATCAAAAACCAAATTTCAGCTCGAACATATATATGTTTTTTTGGAAATATCGGTAAAAAAAATATCGAATATATATTTCGAGTTGATTTTACTCATTCATGAAGTCTACGTTCGTAATCAAGCTCCATCCAAACCTACTCTACTAATAATATAGAGTTTTTAAGTTGTATCTTTTGAAAGTTACTGTGTTAACGATCAGCCATGACGAAAATAGCATACGATCATCGAACTAATTTAATGAACCAAAATTCAACCTAAACAAAGGAGAAATAATGCTGTTATCTTTTTCATTCCTGAATGGCGGTTTTTCCTGAATTTGCGTTATTACTGCAAATGCAAATTTGAAAATAATTATTATGGGTTTGATTCATCATTTTCCCAAATAACCTTCAGAAAGTATTCAAAATCAGATTTCAAAATTGGGGTTTGGGATTTGTCAGGCATGCACGAAGTGACAACGGTGTTTAGTGGAATAGCTTTTTCTGCTATAGAATAATGAAATATTCATTCCTATTCTGTGGTACACGCGTGTTCTTTGTCAATATAACCAAACAATTCCCGTTTGCGATTTGTCAGTAATATGACAGTATGACAGTCTGGGCTCTTCTTTTTCTATTCCTTGGTCGTTGTGTTCTACTCTAACCAGATCGAAGAAGAGCTATCTCTGTTTTCCTAAGCAAAGTAACACATTTGACGTCCTTTTCTTTCCGAGAAAGCTGAATTCGACGTTGCCATATCGTGATCTCAAGGCAAATCCCTTTAAATGCAAATCCCCATTTTTATTTTTCAGTTTTAGGTGATCAAACATTTTTTTTAAAATATAATATTGAAATTATATGTTTGAAATGTGATGGTCTGAGGGTTTTTCATGAAAATTACTGCATTTTCGTATAAAGGAAAAACCCCCATTGTTATTAAATATTTAAAATATTCATATTTCTCTTTGTCAACTTCTTGATTAAAAAAATCCATTTACAGTGCAAATCACTCCAGCATTCTGAACCAACAGGCAATTTATGTTTTCCTCTCTGTATCAAAGAAGAAATGAACTCAATATCATGTTACTCCTTCCAAAACACGAAAAGAGTAAGATTCAGAGCTGAATGGAAAGGCACCCAGATCGTATTCAAATCCCCAACACAGACAACACCATTTCACTGGTACGACAACGGCAAGAAAACTTATCCTAGTGAAAAACAGTTCTTAACAGCCCTAAGAGCAGTCGTGAAGAACAAACTTAACCTCAATCTTCCTGTAAACACCCTGATGAGGATAATGAAGCAAAACATTCATTCCAGGGACTCTATCGCCTTGAGACTTGAAGAAATAGATTCATTGTCTACTTTGGTTCAAGATAACGAATTTTTGATTCACTGTTTTTTCCCTGGAAATGACATTTTTCCTAGACTTGTTGGTACCTGCGGATCGCACTACGCCACTGAATATGTGGAACCTATCCAGATGAAATCTTCTTTGATGGCTTTAACGGACAATGTGGAAGATTGGATTCGGAGGCTCCAGTTGTCGGCTCAGATATTAGAGCTTTTAAAGAAACTTGAAACGGATTTTCAAGAACCCATTCATATCTGTGATATTCAACTTCAAAATTTTGGTGAGTAAAGAATGAAGTTTTAAAAATTAAATACATTTTTTATGGAAAACGCCCTCGCGGATTGCAGGATTGAACTATTTGCCAAGAGCAGTTACTTGGTAAACAAATTGCCTGATGAAGAATAAAAGGTATAATATAAACGATAAACAAAGCGAACTATGTCGTTTCTGAAAACAAATCTCTTTCAGAGAAACGAGAAAATTTTTAGAATTATTTTCTTCGGAATTTTCGTTTTGACATATTTATGAAATCACAGCAACATAGGTTCACTCGGTTCGAAAGTTTCTCAATTCTATCTTTTTGCGCGCATGTTCTAGGGGAACAGCGTGCTATCATTTTGTCCAAATGTCTGTAATTTTGGATTATTTAGACGAAAATGGTCTCAATCGACTAGGTTGATCTCACTGATGACGAATCAGGTGTCAAAATCGATTCTGTCCGGCCAGCCGGCCGTCCGTCCGGCCGAGGACACGATAACTGTCGACAGAAGCAAGCTAGCAACTTAAAACTTTCAGGGTAGGCCGCGGTTAACTTCGTTAATGAGCCAAATCGGTCGAATAGTTTCGGATCTATAGCCACTTGAAAGTTATTCATTTTTTATTTCAGAAACTACTTGAGCGATTGGATTCAAACTTGGCAGTTAGGTGGAGTATAACGACGCGCAACTTTGAGCCAAATTTCGTCAGGATCATATTGTCATAGTAAATTAAAAAAAAAAATTTTTCGAAATTTTTTTTTTTGGAAACCATCAATGATATCCCAAAAAAAATTCTACTCACACTTTGAGCTTCATGTCTCACAGCAGTGTACCAAATTTCAGTTCGATACGATCATGAGTTTTGGAGATATCGGTATAAAATATGTCAAACTTCGAGGTTTTCTTCTCGATATCGTTGTTTTTTTCGGTATAACTCGAGAAATACTGAATCAGTCCTGATAAAACTTCGCAGCTAGTTCGAAGATGCTGAAAGACAACTTTATGCAAAATTTCGTGCTGATCGTGTCATTAGAACAATTTGAAAAAAAATTCTGTGATTTTCTTATCATATCATCCTCATTAAATTCTGTATGAACCTTCGAACAGTAATTTTTCGATGAAGTTCTGGATTTCAATTTGATCTGATCTGTATTTTTGGAAATATTGGAAAAATAAAATTTTGAATGGGTATATCTGCGGAATCACTGGGTGGATTTTACCCATTTACGAATTAGGCCTTCGTAATTAAGGTCCAAATCTTTTCTACAAATATCGAGTTTCTAAGTTGTTTCTCTCGGAAGTTATTGTGTTTACGGTCAGCCCAACGGCCGACTGAGTACACCCAATAACTTCCTAAAGAAACAACTTAGAAACTCTATATTTGTAGAGAAGGTTTGGACCTTAAATACGAAGGCCGAATTCGTGAATGAGAATGCGGCAGATAAGTTCCTTATTTTCTATTTTTTGGAATTATTTCCTCAATATCTCAGTGATCGTATTGAAACTTGGAAGTTACTTGTAGCAGACCAAAGCGCAACTAACAGTGAAATTGTATTGGAATCGTTTCGAATTTTCAAAAATAAACATTTCGATATTTTGAATGAAACATTTTTTTCCGAAAAGTGATTAACAGATTTCGACGAAACTTTGCATATATCTCAAATTCTACATTTCACAATAGTGTTCTGAATTTCAGTTTGATACGAATTCAATCTTTAGCGGAATTGGGTAAAATAGGTCGAATTTTTAGTTTTTTTCCTCGGTATCGTCGATATTTCCGGAATAACTCAAAAAATACAGATCGAATCATTAAACTTCGTTAGTAGTTGGAAAATGTTGATGCACAAGTTTGTGCAAAATTCCGCGATGATCGCGGTATCGAAACAGTTTTGGAAAAAAATTAAATATTTTTTTCGAAAACTATGAATCAGAAATTAGAGAAATTTCGCACAGACCTTGAACGCTATACTCCACAACAGTTTACCAAATTTTGGTTCGATCTGGCTCTAATTATCGGAGAAACTACGAAAATGTATGTCAAACTTCGTCTGAAAAAATACTGATTCACTCATAATTAAACTAATGAAAACAACCGAGTAAAAAACGTTGATGCTCAAACTATGTACATTATTTCATGATGATCTTTCTTTCATATGTTCCTAATGAAATTCTGCATGAACCATCAAGGTATCACTTTTCAGTCAAGTACCTTAACTGAAGTTCAATTCGATCCAATCTGTAGTTTCGAAAATATATTGGAAATTTTGAACCTGCAGAATCATTGAGTGGATTTAACCCTTTCACAAATGTGGCATTCGTAATTAAGGTCCAAATTTGCTCTACAAATATCTTGTTTCTGAGTTGTTGCTCACGGAAGTTATTGTGTTAACGATCAGACGTTAGCTCAAGGTTGTTAACACGTGAATCTTCATGCAGAATTTCATGAATGACAGAAAAAACCCAAATATTTTTTTGAGGAAATGAAGCTGCTGACTTCTCTTCAATGCTTTTCTGCATTTTTTTTTCAATCAACTAACTAGCTCTGAAATATCCTGTCAGATGTATGAACTCTCTGCAGTTTTCCAACACTTTCTCTGGGGCTATTTCCTATGTTTCGTTCAAATACAGTGGGATATTTTGAAAACTTTCTTTGCAAGAATCCCAAGTTATTGAGATAACCACCGATTGCAACCAATTTATATTCGCTCTTCATTTATGAGCCATTACGACACCTTCAGCTTTCGCGAGAAATATTTGAAAAAAATTGTTCCCCATCAAAAATTACTATAGCTTGGAGTGCCTATACTTCTAAACAAACTCATTCCACTTCATTCATCTCAATTTGACTCTTAAATAAACTGATTTTCAATTGCATGACGAATGAAGATCTCAAAATAATTATTGAAGATAAAATTAAGCCATTCTTATATTTCTTTTTAAGCTGTGTTCGTAGTTGGCGTTGCTCATCTTTTGTTTGGAGTTGATATGCTTTGAATTCTTTTATTCGGAACAAAGAGGAAGAATATTGAGATCTAAGTGGAGATTGAACTTAATAAGTTGTTAGAATATGACAAATTCAGGCAGTTACATTAACCCTTTGATAACATATCAACTTGTCTGGAATGTGGAACTGAATGAAATGGAAATACCCCAGTGATCATTATAGATCCGTAAAAGTCTTTTAACAGGAAATCATTTACGAAATGAATATTTCAATTTGGTTCATTACTTTATTCTTCATCGTGTGCAAACTGTCAGCAATTCTGGCATCGAAAGAATTAACAAGATTCAATTATTACCAAGTAATCTCAAAATAATACGGTGTGTTGATGAATCATTGGAACAAATTGAACAGTTTCAAAAAAAAAGGTGAACCTTTAAAATTTTTTTTTGTTTTTATACAGAGCAGCCTCCTGAAAATTGAGTTTGAAAAGTAATATTTTTTTCTTGAAAGCTGAAAACTTTTGTCTCTTCAGAAAGTTATTAAAAAATTTAAATTTTTCTGGAGAATTTAATATGATTGCATATGAAATGATAAATTATTTTATTCTCAGAAACCGTGAATTTTGATTTCATAAGAGTTTATAAATAAATAAAACAAAAGTTTCTTGTGAAACAAACTTAAAGGTTGGGTTTTTCTACTCCCTTCCTCCCCTTTTTACAACATACAATCGATAATTCATTTTGATGATGCTCTTATCAACACCCTGTACATTTTCGGTCCAAATAGCCAACATCGTAATACTACATACCTAAGTATATTGGAAAAATTGAAAAAGATTTTTTCCAAAAACACTTTTACTGCAAAAATATTCGAGAGAGTGCGTGCGAGTCAACATTTTTTTTCCTAAAAATTCTAATATCTCAGAAAATTCTTTGAGTTTCCACCCAGGCTATGGCGTATTGTATCACCACAACACAAGCTATATCTAATGATCTTATAATATATACTGGTTGTGCCATTTCAAATAAGCAAAAAATAGTATGTTGCAGAAGTCTGAAAATATTTTAGACAGAAAATTCATTTTCAAAAACCCCTAAATGTAAAATCATCAGCAAAAATTATAATGTCCTCCAAAAACGTCTTATTGGCCATCCACAGTGGCACACCCTGTATATGTATAATTTTCTTTATGAGTCAATCACAAACAAGCCATGTTTTTACAGGGACCTACAAAGATGACGAAAGCCTGCGATACGTGGACCTGAATCAACTGTATCCTAGATCAGTCATCAGCAGATATTTCCGAAATATATCCTGCCAAAGCAACGATGACTGTGATTTTTTCGACTGTAGAAGCAAATGTAGTCCGCTCACGAAAACATGCTCATATGGTGTGACGAACAATAATTTTCAAATTGTGTGCGAAAAAATTTTTTTAGGCTGGAGACGATCTAATACTGTGATAGTACCGGGATTACTAATTTCGCAGCATACTCCTTCAGACTTGGCTGCTGTGGTGAGACAGTGCGGTAATCCAGATAATGAAGTCGGAAAAGCGAGAAAAAGTCCGAATGAAAATGTGATAAAAAGGATGTACGAGTTGATTGTGGAGATTGAACAAACTTTTGTTAGCCGAACATCTGTGTGAAGAAAGTGCATAGGGGCATTATATAATGATGTTTTTGGATGCCTAAAAGTTGAATAAGTTGATCATGCTTCCATGTTTTTACCTAAAAACTATACAATAACCAGTAAAAATATTTTCAATTTATTTAATTTTGAGTGTTATATGGGTGGGAACCTTGAAATATCCATTCTATGCTTTTTACCGCGAAAGTTAAAAATTGTTATTCTATGGTTTGAAACCTATAGATGCATAGAATATTGAGTCTTTTTTGAAACCACAGAGATGAGGCTTCCTCCAATATATATGTTCTGAATTTGATGAAAACTGATTCTGGACTCAGAAAAATGATTCGCAACTATACTCTCTTTAAACAATGATGTAAATAAAACATCATGGTTGCACGTATATTAGGTCTACGTTTTTGCATTTACATGTTTTAAATATATTCAGTATTGGAAGAAAATGGATGAACTGAACAGAGAAATCTGTGGAAAATACTTTATTTGAATAAGATATAAATACATACTACGATATAGTTTCATTTTCCGAGAGCTGTATATGTAAAGAAATAACCTCAAATTACCATTAAATTGTCAATTATCTCAAGGTGTATAGCTTTGACTCTTTGATTGAAGTATTACAACAAACTCACACAAAGTTGTGTAATTGAACAAAATATTTGTGAAATACAACAGAATGTCCCACAATCAAGAAAAGATATCAAAATGATTCTCACATTTATTTGCCATAATAATATCCACAATTAAGAGAACTCCCACATGAAAAAACAATTTCACACTCATATTTAGCCTGAAAAATATTACATTTATGGTTTTAGTGTACCTAAAGCCTAATTATTTCGAAATAGGGAAATAGTTTCAAGTCAATTATGGGACACTTGTAACTACATCAATAGCAAATATTATTAAACCAAATCAATTTGCTTCCAAACATCTCATTCATGTGTATAAAAATATTCAAATATAGGATGTACTACTCCAAAAAATTGTATTCCATTCATTATAAATCGTCAAAATGCAACAATCAGATAGTGTTATTATACTTCAATTAAATTCTCAGTTAAACATATTATTCTACAATTAGCAGAATCAATTGTGAGTCATTTCAATCTGTCCAGCTGATCTAACAAAGTGGGACAATACAATTTAAAACTGCTGACTGATATGTCCTACATACCTATATAAATATTGAAAGATAAATAAAACATATCTAATTCTTTGTTTTATATAGGCATACTTTCTGCATATATCTTCAAAATTGTTGCCATCCCTAAAATAACTTCAAATAATGTTGAAATATTCAGTGAGAGATGAAGTACCAAAACAGAATAAAACTAAAAGAGTTTGATATAACTTCGACATCTTGAAGGTTATTGAATAAAGGAGGTTTTTATACAGAGTGTAACAGCCAAATGGAATAAATTCGATAACGAATAAAGGAGGGCGTGTTGTGAAAAACTCTCGGATACGTCGATTTGTAATTTTAAATGCGCATATTTTTCAAGAAAATAATATTATATAGGGTGTTCCATGTGACCGTGGCCAATACCAACTTTCTTATTTCAAATGCAACCCTCTGTATATTATTTATTTTTTGGAATCTTCAGAGAATTCTAGATACAATTCATGCACAATGTCCTATACCTATCTTTAACTATTTCGGAAATATTAAGTGTTTTCAGATTTAGTGCAAAAATCAACGTTTTAAATAAAAATTATTTTATTTCACAAATTCGGTACATTACACTTAAATCCTGATAAGTAATACTGATTATTTCCTAATAATTAAAAAAAAAACAAAAAGAAACATTAATGTCAATGTAGGAAATGTGCAAAATGCTCGCCGCGAACGTCTTGGCAACATGCTAATCTGGTGTAGAATTGTCTTCTAACGTTACTCAACATTTTTGAAAACACTTAATATTTCCGCAAAAGTTGAAGATAGGTATAGGACATTGTACATGAATTATGTCTAGATTTTTCTGAATAATCCAAAAAATAAATAATATACAGGGGGTTACATTTGAAATAAGAAAGTTGGTTTGGCCACGGTCGCATGGAACACCCTATATAATTTTATTTTCTTGAAAACTATGCGCATTTAAAATTACAAATCGAAGTGTCCAAGCGTTTTTCCTAACACCCCCTCATTTATTTGTTATCGAATTTATTCCATTTGGCTGTTACACTCTGTATGTTCCAATACTAAGGACAATATCTAAGCAAAAATATTTTTTTTAGCAAAATACAGTTGGTTTTGATATTACCCATTCATAATTAATTTTTTTAGAATTCGAATTTGTTATTTTTTCTAAATTCCAAGTGAATAACTTCTAGAAAATGCTAGAAGAAAAACATTAAATACAAAAAGAAAAGAATCAAAATCCAATATCAATTTATTCATTGCTTTTTATTCATACCTCATTCTGAAAGGATTTCATATAATTCAGATTATTGAGGGGAATAATGATATATTTTTATTTCAGAAATACATAATATTCAAAATATCAATTATCTTACACTATCCATTGCTGAAAGAAATTGATTCTTTGGTTTACTTTATATTTAGTTGTGCTATATGAAAAATCAGATGACTTGCAAAGCAGAGTAAAAATTATTTCTGTGGATATAGAGAATAAGGTTAAAATTCATTTAATTTCCTGAACACATGGCCATATATTTCCTAATTACTGACAATCATTAAGATAATATTCATCTGAAAAAGTCATTCACCTCGTAAGGACTAGGCACTTCAATTTAAAATTATTCAAAAACTACAGTCGAAATTCCAGAAAAAAATTATACTGGTGTCTTAAACTTAGATTCACTATCAAAACAAACTTAAGAGTTGACTTGACTACTCTTTGCCTTTATAATTCTCTCCAATTTATTCCTCATAGCATTCACCTCGGCATCTCTATTCAACTGCTTCAAAAACCACACTTTACTGAGGGATTCATGCAGCAGCAACCATTCAGGTAACTCCTTAACCAAGAGTTTGATATGTTCTTCCATTTCAGTCTTTGTCAAACTTATCCTATAGCAATTTCCCAATTTTTCCACAACATCGTCCAACTTCAGAACACTTTTCTTCTCAGAAACAAAGAGGTTTTTAGTCAGTCTTGCGAGTTCTGGCAGTCTTGAATAAATTTTGAGTTCTTGCTCCTTGTCCACAGAACGTGTCATGGAAAGCAACGCTTTTGCTGCCTGCCTTTGTCGTACTTTCTCTAACAAGGATTTAGGAATGCCTTTCAAGATTGAAGGGGGAGGAGTGTTGTCCTCAACTGTTTCTGTAGCCTTCTCTTCCTTCTTCGCCTTTAACCTTTCGAGCGCCTGTTCCATTCTGCTGTTACACCCAAACATTTCTCTGGCTTTCTCCAAGACTTCCTGTCCTGATGTCAATTTCATTTCTTCTGGGGGCTCAGGTAAACTATCCTCCTCTATATCCGGAACCCTTTCGATATCGAATTCTGGATGCCATCTCTTGATTTCATTTTTGGGAATCACCATAGGTGGTTCAAGAGACATAAGGAACTCATGATGGTAATCCTTGACCTTATCCAGTAAGATACCAAACAAAATCCTTCGTCTCACTAACAAAGTTTCAGAATTTATGTGATCAGTACCTCCAACCAAAGGAGTGATCATCAATTCCCATTTTTCTTCTCTTTTACCGCTTCCAAACACCCTCAGTTTTTCCTGATGATATTTGAAAGCACCAGGATAAATTTTTTTGATCTGAGCCACGCATCGTTTGGACAGATTTCTTTTAGTCATATTTTCAACAGCAGGTTTCAATTTTGACATTGTAATATTTTCTTTTCTGTTGTATAAAAGTTGACAAACAGTATCAATGGCTCTGAACATTTCTGCCACATATCTGTACTTGAAAGGTAAGGTTAATGCAGGCTTGGAAGTGGCATCTTCTATTGTTTTAGAAGTACTTTCTTGGAGTGCAACTGAGTTTTTAGTAGGAGTAAGGAGATTTAGGAGGTTTTTTCTAGCCGTGAGATCTTTTTTTGGACTAAGGTAACGTTTTTCCGGTGACTGGACTTTTTGAGGACTGTAAAAGAAAGTATCATGTACCATTTGTTATAAGTTTAGTCCCAACTCAAAAATAAAACTCTTTTTTGCCAATAATGTGACAAATTAAGTTTAGAAAATATGTATAAGAATGCTTTGAACATACAGAATATTTTAGAAAGATGAAAGAAAATTCATCTCAGAATTTCACTTGGTTAACTGATTCAGCCAACAATCTATTTGTTCACATGACTCATCAATTCATCAAGAAGAATGAAAATGCTAAATGTACATCTTTAAGATTTTCAACTAATTTTGTTGCAGCTTTAATATGCATACATTCAATGAATGCAGGTTTAAAGACACAGTTTCAAAATGATGGATGAGTGTACGTGGCTAATGAAAATATATCTACATAATCATACCAATATTTAAATAAATTCATTGAATTACTCACCTCAAGTGAACTTCCAGTTCAATTGCCTTGAAATTCTTTAGTTTTGGGCTCTGTGGCGTATCAACAGAAATTTTTGATGTGATTTTTTCTACCTCTTTTAGTTTATTTTGCAATTCACCAAATCTTGATAGAGATGCTTTCAATTCAGCTAATCTTGAACTCCTTCCAAGCTTTTGCTTCAAGTTCAAAGAAGCATCCTTAGACTTTTCAGGCACCTTATCCATCACATTTTTAACTTTCATAGGCGAAGAAGGGGGTGTAATATGCTTTATTATTGCCTCTTTCTCATCTATGGATCCAAGAGAATGAGTTTGCTCACTGTAAGGTACTTTATTTACAAATGCTTGTATATCTTGTTGACCCTTAACGGTAGAAGAAGCCCTTCGTCTTGTTGCACTTGAACGAACTGTACTCAATTTTCTCGCCATCAGAGTTTTTTCAACTCGGTTAACTATTTTATTAGGCACTACTTTTTCACCTTCACTGGATTTTTCCGTGTATTCATTGGGTTCGACTTGTGTGCTTTGGGGTCCATCATGCCCATCAGTTGCTTTGGCTGACAACCTTCCTTCTCCTTCATCTACAATCAAGACTTTCCTAGCCCTATTAATTTTGATATCATCAAGCGCCACACGCTTCCTCGTATTAAAATAGGCTGCTACTGAAGGCTGAGCCATAATATTTATTAATTTCTTCCAAAATAAATCTATTTCGTAACACAAAGCACTGCAGTTAAAGGGAAACCAAACAAATAAACCGTTAAATATGAATTCCCTCCAAAACTCGTGTCATCTGTCAGTCCA
Organism: Myrrha octodecimguttata; assembly: GCA_958510865.1. Lineage (NCBI taxonomy): Eukaryota > Metazoa > Arthropoda > Insecta > Coleoptera > Coccinellidae > Myrrha > Myrrha octodecimguttata. Next base: position 86,231,331 of record OY294056.1, read on the forward strand.
CGTGAAAGATATATTGAATGAAGCTATCACTTTGAGGTTTTTGCACAGATACCAGCTTCCTTTTATGTCCTTTTTACTTGTTAATTACCTCAAATGTGATTTTAATTGCAATTTGATCGAATTAATACTTTATAGGTGATGGTGGTCACTTCTCGAAAGATTAACGATCTTATCACGGTACACCCTCACGGTAGCCATTTTTTTCACTGTATATCATGATTCTGTGCTTTTTGTTCTGTAGATTTGTCGTGATATCAAGATTCTCGACGAAATATTGTTTAAATATTTCTGATAAAACCAAACCATCCATTGGGGTAACTAGTTTCAGAAATATTCATCTAGATATTTGATTGTAAACACTGGCTGGTTGTGAAAAAATAATAAAAATATATTAAAATAAGAAGAATCCTAATAAGCACAGAAAATACGAATAGTTCATAAATATTTGTGATTCCGTCACGTCACATTCTTAAGAATGGCGGTTTAATCAAATGGAAAATTCTTGACGTGTCTTTAAAAACAATTTAAGATGAAACCCTCAATAACATCTATAGTTTCAGTCCTTTTTCTATTATTTATAGCACATTCTGTATGGAATTTAATGAGCATATTTCAAGTTCCTTCATGTGATAAATCGAATATTTGTTACAAATCATACCTAAATTCAAAACCCAATTTGGATTTACTTGTATTCATATCAGATAATTCGAGAAGTGGAGATTTCACAGAAATATTACATATAGAAAAATTCAATTATAATGAGAAACTGGAGAAGTAAGAATTTTATTACCTCAATGAACTTTTGTTTAATTATGATTGTTTTAGAAAAATTTCTATTAAACTGTCAGACTCAGTTAAACGGAATGGAAGCATTACGATTCATACTGTGTTGGTACCTTCGAAAAATAGGAATAAAAAGCAAAGTCTTCATAACCTTATAGTGGCTCCAGACTCTACTTATGTGAAAAGTAAACTGACAAAATATTCTATACCTATAAGCTCTACGTTCAATTTACTAAGGGATGAAAATGTGGTAGTGAAGTCTGTTAAACCTATTACACATATAAAATCCAAATTTGCTCTCATCATGTGTCCTCTTGAACTTAACATTCCTCAAAGTAACATTCCAATTGAAATAATTAATCAAATGAGGCTGAAAGCAGGCTATCAGTTCTTACCTATTCTGCTAAGAGATATTATGCAAATGAGATTACAAGATTTAGTTGAAGTGCAATCTACTATGGATGAAATTGATATCACGTTTATGTATACTCCAGTATCATATGGAAAGTTAAGATTTGTTCTTCAGATTGATTCATCTCTGAGGCAGTTCCTGAATCTGGGGTTCAGTGAGAAAGATTTGGATGAAGTTAAAAATATTTTTGCAGACACAAATCTGTATCTGTTATGTATTACAGTGTTCATTGGAGGTGTCCATGTAAGAAGGATTTTTTAAGTAGACCGGTTATATTTTTGATCAATGGTACTTTTCAGTTGCTCTTAGATTTTCTCTCGTTCAGGAATGAAGTAAGTTTTTGGAAGAATCAGAGAAGCATGGCAGGATTATCTTCCCGTACTGTCCTTTGGAGAGCATTTTCTCAAACTGTCATATTTCTTTACCTTTTGAATGAAAAAACTTCGTTATTAGTACTAGTTCCTAGTGGTGTAGCCACTCTCATTGAGGTGAGTATTGAATGACAAATTGATTTGTACTACCTATATGATTTGTAATTTAAGTTTTGGAAAGTATCAAAAGCTCTAAAAGCTAGTATATCATGGAGATATGGTATTAAAATAAACAAAGACTATGTAGAAACTTCAGAAGAAAAGAAAACCAGGGAATACGATGAGGAATGTATGAAGTATCTCAGTTATTTGCTGTACCCCTTATGTATGGGAGCTGCAATTTATTCTCTCATCTACCAACCCCATAAAAGGTGAGTTCAACAAATAATATCTAGTTATTTTAGCACTGAATTGAGATAGAATATTCTTGTTCTTTATATATTTTGTTTTTTCCATTTTCTTTCAATATTCTTCTGAAGTGTACTGACATTATTTGTATTTCAGCTGGTATTCTTGGACATTAAACAGCTTAGTTAATGGGGTGTATGCCTTTGGATTCCTGTTTATGTTACCTCAACTTTTCATCAATTATAGATTGAAATCAGTGGCTGCTCTTCCATGGAGGGCCTTCACTTATCGTGCATTCAACACTTTCATAGATGATATATTCGCTTTCATTATAACAATGCCTACCGCACACAGATTAGCCTGTTTTAGGGACGATATAGTGTTTCTTGTGTATCTTTATCAAAGATGGTGAGTTTTTCTGTCCTTGCTCCAATCATAATAGACTCTAATATTCACGACTGAAACAAATTACCATTTTGTGTTTTCAGGCTGTATCCAGTAGATAAGAGCAGAAAAGATGACATGGCTCTTGGAGAGCCCCAAGAAAATGATTCCAAAAAGAAAAAAGAATAGTGAGGTTGATTTGATATTAGTAAGATTTCTGAAATTTACTTCTTCAAATTTCTTCATTCTCATTTTGTTTTATTTCTTGAATTAACTTTTAATTTGATAAAATAGACTGATATATTAACGTGAAGGCAACACGTTTATTTATTGAGTAAAGATGAATAATTTATATTTATTTTCAAAGTATGTTTCTTGTTTTTGTGATTCAGAGGTTTAGTTACAGATCTATTTAAGTTTTCCTATTTTCTCTCTAGCAATGTCGATTTGATATTTGACATGTAAATGCTGTGAAATAGACATTGTTTTCACGAACCTGTGTTATTCTTGAATGTTCATCATACACACTAAAATTCCTTTGGAATTATTGAAAATCTCATCTCAGCAGTAGATTTTCATGTAGGCGTATTCAAGGAAAGTGCAGGCTTTAATTCTTTAAATAATTGTGTTTTGTATTGACCGAATCCTTCGCCATTTTGCTATATTTTCTAGATTTATGTTTAAGGGTACTGTTACCATCATCATTATATTTAAAAAAAAAACGTAAAAATGCACTGACGTGAAGTTAACAGATTTTGCGCGCATGTTCAAATTCGTTGACGAAAAAAATCTTGATTCTTTTTGATTTTTCTGATGACACGATCAAGACGAAATTTCACCCAAAAAGGTGCATCAGCCTCTTTCAACTTGCCGCTAAGGTTAGTCAGGATATTGGATCCGTATTTTTCGAGTTATTCCAAAAATAACAACTTTACGAAAAAACAAAATTTCACATATTTTTTCCCAATATCTCTGAATGATGGATGGGGATCGTCCTGAAATTTGGTACATTATGTTGTGAAATACGAATTTCGAGGAGCGTACAGGATTTCGTCGAATTCTGATGCATTTTCTTGAAGAAAAATTTTTGCTTAGAATTAAGTATAATCTCTACTATATTATACAGAGTGTGGCGTGTAATGAGTGGATAACATGGTTCATTGTATCTGTTGGTAGAGGACGTTGTGAGGGTTCTGGAAATATATATTCGACATTTTCGAAAATTCCGAAGAACTATACCCTTCACTGCCTTCTTTAGTGGCAAGACTCCAAGGAAAGACATTTTCAAATCAGTATTTTACGATAGAAATCTCGGATATGTACTGGGGCCTTATTCTTGAAATACGATGGAGTAGAACGTTCTCTATGGCACAATCTCCCATTTGTCAAAACGTCAATTCCACAGAACATCAAATATCAATATATCAATTCCGTATTCTTGAACATCAAGAAGCGCCATTCATGAATTCTGGGAAGAGAACAAACGTGGACAAATGGGCGATTCGACGCCGTTGTCAAGGAAACGAAAGCATTTATGATGGAACGATAGAGAACGTTTATACCACAGAACATCAAATATATATTATACCATCGCAGTCAAGATGGGGAGCAGTCCGAATGAGCGGGCATAGACGAACAATCATGCCAAATGTTCTAACCAATCAAAGACAAGTATTTTCGACAGACATGAAGCTAACTTCATTCATGTAGCCAACTTTATGTATAAAACATCGACTTAGACTATATTTCTGTGATATATTGTCATAATTCAAATTTGAAATCATACAGTTGTCATAAGAGTTGGGAGCGTATTTCGGAAAATTGTAAAATGGATCATTTTGAAAAAAAAAAGATCACTTCCAATCAACTATAAACAGAAGGAGCTGCTCACCGACTACATTACACGAAGACCCGAAATGTACATAGGTCAATTATACAAGGGAGAATATGAAAAAAACTGGAAGTAAATCACAGTGTTCTGAGTTGAGCTTTAGTCAATCTAAACATTTTGATAAATTTTGGATCAGATAGATCAAACGGGCTCCATTTAGAAAGCACATGGACACCTATTTGGTATTGTTCTGCATCTTCCACATCTTCATTCAGTACTTTCCACATAATAGCACTCTCCATGTCCATTTCCGATTGAAAACAGAAATTTTGTAGTGAAAGTTAATTGAGATTGTTAAGACTTATTGCGAAACAGATCAAAATTGTCAAATACCCGAAACATAATTAGCGTCCTCTATGTATCGTTCCATCACAAATCGTAAGAGATCCATCGCTCGCTCTCCGTGAAGCACTCATTCATTTCAAGAATACCGTTTCCCTGAAAAACTCGTAGACACGCCCCCTTTCGATCAATCGTTCTCTTCGCCGGTTTCAAGAATAGGCGCCCTGGATAGATGCACTATCCAATGTTAATTATGATTTTTGGGGTGCATAATTTTTTTTAATCCAACTTAAACTCCATGTTTTGCTTATTTTTTTATCCCGAAAGCCGATGGGCTTTTACTGAACATAAGGTAAATACATTTTTCTGGACACTCACAACATTCTCTACTGGAAGGTACCATCTTATCCATTCATTATGCTACACCCTGTATAGTAATTGACTATGGAGTGAATGCACCATTTAGCAACTCTAGAGAATCTACCAGTTCAACTATTGGGTCTTTCGCAATGTCGGATCAGTTGAAGGAGGGTCTATACCACGGAATATCGAAATACTATACTACAGTTACAGTGACTTTTTTCAGTATTCTATCTAGTTAGCGTAATCTTAATAAAAGCCAAAGATTTGATATTCTGCAGTGTATTGCAAAATGGCGAACTCACTGCTTGTTCAATGAAGATTTGTAGATTACGCTGACTAGATGGAATACTGATTGAAATCACTGTGCCTGTAGTTTAGATTATAGAAGATCCGACAGTGCGAAAGATCAAACATTTGAACCGTTGGATGTTCTAGAGTTGCAAAATGGCGCATTCGATCTTTATTCAATTACTATACAGGGTGATTCCGGAGGAGACCGTCAGATTTTGGGATAGGTTACACTAGTCAAGACAGTCACGGAACACTGTTTGGTTTATGGTTGGGGGTCTCTGTTGAGAATATACAGGGTGATTTGTCCGATTCGACCGATTTTACTTTTATTGATAACTTTGGTATGGCTTATTCGATTTCAATGAAATTTTCAGCGTAGTACAAAAGTCTTGAACACATTCATTGATTTCAATTTTTTTTTAAAATAAGCGGTTGTTATTGTGATAAATCCAGATTAATTATGCAGGTTGAAAAACACCCTGTACATAGCGTTTCCTAAACTACGCTATTTGTTTACGATTGTAATATAATAAGTCATTGTTTGAGAGTTTCTAATTTTTTTAGCACACTCCTAGTTTTCCGAGAAAATTTTTTCAAAAAATGATAATGTCGAAATTTCGCTCCAATCGATTCTACTTTTAATGATAACTTTGGTATGACTCATCCAATTTTGATGAAATTTGCAGTGCAGAACAATCCGAATGAGTACATTCAATAATCGCAAAAATCTCTCAAAATACAGTGTTGTAATTGTGATAATTTCAGAGTTTCAGATTAATTGTGCAGTTGAAAAAAGCACCCTGTACATTGCTTTTCCAAAACTTTCTTATTCGTTGCAGATTCTACAATAATATGTCATCACCCAGAGGTTTTTGATTTTTTTGGCACACCTCCGGTTTTCCTAGAAAACATTTTTGAAGAAGAGCATGATCGAAATTTGGCTCACAAGCAGTGAGAGTATTCCGAACTAGGTAGGAAAGCTGTATATTCCAAGGATGCAAAGTTGTTCGTCACTTCTAAAATATTTTTTTCAAATTCTAAATATATTCTGAATTGAATGATTTCATACAAAATATTAGCAATTAAATATGAAATTGGAATTTGAAAAGAATATTTCAGAACTTAAGAACTGCTTTGCATCCTTGGACAATACAGCTTTCTTACCTAGTGCGGAATACTCTCACTGCTTGTGAGCCAAATTACGATCATGCTCTTCTTCAAAAATGTTTTCTAGGAAAACCGGAGGTGTGCCTAAAAAATTAAAAACCTCTGAATGATGACATATTATTGTAGAATTTAAAACGAATAAGAAACTTTCGGAAAAGCAATATACAGGGTTTTTTTTTCAACTGATGCACAATTAATCTGAAATTCTTAAAATATCACAATTACAACTCTGTATTTTGAAAGACTTTTGCGATTATTGAATGTACTCGTTCAGATTGTTCTATTCTGCAAATTTCATCAAAATTGAATGAGCCATACCAAAGTTATCAATGAAAGTAGAATCGATTGGAGCGAAATTTCGACATTGTCTTTTTTTGATGGAATTTTTTCAGAAAACCAGAAGTGTGCCAAAATAATTAGAAACTCTCAAATAATGGCTTATTATAGTAGAATCGTAAACAGATAGCGTAGTTTTGGAAATGCGATGTACAGGGTGTTTTTTCAACCTGCTCAATTAACCTGGAATTATCACAATAACAACCACTTATTTTGAAAAAAACTTTGAAATTAATGAATGTCCTCATCAATATTGTACTTCGCTGAAAATTTCTCTAAAATCGAATTAGCCATACCAAAGTTATCAATAAAAGTAAAATCGGTCGAATCGGACAAATCACCCTGTATATTCTCAATAGAGACCCCCAATCATAAACCAAACATTGTTTCGAGACTGTCTTGACTTGTGTAAACTTATCCCAAAATCTGACGGTCTCCTCTGGAATCACCCTGTATAGAGTGTGGCGTGATGAATGAATAATATCTACCGCTGTGTAAATTGAACTGTTTGATAAAGTGAATCTATCGCACAAATGATTCAATAACCTACACCAGAAAACAACATGAGCAATAATTATCTGCCTTGATTTCGATAAATATAAAGTTATAGAAAGTGTATTATACTATTCATTTTTAAATTCATAACTTTATTCTAAGATAACGGAGAAGGTTATTGAAACGTGCTCGGTATATCGTATGTTCTTATTTGTTGCTCAATCCGATTCAAAAAGGAAGTAAACTACTCCTTCCTCAGAGACATACTCTAGTGAGAAAATTCTGTAAAAGCTTTAGCGAGTATGTTTAAATTCTTGGCAAATGAATATTTTAATTTTTTTTTCAATGTTCTTATCAGTCTCCAAACTTATCGAAAATAAAAGACATTTCGGCAAAACGATAGCTCATGGATGTACCTTGTTCCCTTTATAGCATGCACGAAAAAATATAATTTTGTGAATTATTGATGACATGAAAATAGATTTGCGCATACTTCATAGTAGGAGAATGGTATATTTATCAATGTGATAAAATTACATACTACTTGTTGCACATTGGCGAATGCGCCGGTCGGTTTTCAAATAGTTACACATGGAATATTCTCTTATTTGTCCATTTCAAATAATTGGTTAAGGTTGAAAATTCATATTAATAAGATATTAATTTCGCAATCACTAGAACGAATTCAATTCACAGAACACAGACAGTGTTTGTTTTTATTCATTGCGATCCAGAACTCAGAACTGGAATATTTCGCATGCGCGATTGTGCATTCGCCAAATAGTAACATGCGTTTGTGAAAATACGTAATTTATCTGTGGTATTTATATGAATAGTGAAAGTATTCGAAAATTAATCCATTGATTCGGTGGAAAATAGTTTATTAGTTTCCAGGTATTTCAACAGTTTACAGTAAAATATGTTTACCTAAAAGAACTAAATGTTTGTGATTTTGGAAGGTGGCGCCTCTTTTCGAGATAATTGGAAACATCGACGAATTGATGTTGAAACTTGAAAGGTGAAATCGTGGTGGAAGCGCAACAAGTTGTCTAAGGTTTTCAGTAACCCTTATTTCGGTTCTATAAATATACTTCGACGCTAAATTAAAATCTGTGCTGTGAAGGAGTGCTTTATTGCCAATGTGCCTGAGACATGAATGTTCCATGTTGGATCTGACGAAATTATCAATGTTTATCCTCTGGATTATGTGTCAAAATATTAACCTTAAACCTTACCCAAGCCAAATAGGTTGGGATACGAAATAATGAAATAATTGTAAAGAAGAATACAACACAAAGTGCCTATATATTCTTCGAATATATTTCTCACAAATACTTCGAATAGACTCCAGAAAGACTTTTCTACAATTAACGTGAAAGTAAAAGTGATAATTTGAAAGCTGATCAAGTAACTCAGTGAGTTTTCTTAGGTGCCTTAAGTTTGAAACCTTTGCCTAATTGATTTCAAGTGACTTTGCAGCCTATATTTTCAAGGCAACTATCAGCCACAATTATTTCATATAATAATAATAAGATTAGAAAAATAAACATTTCCAGGAATTCTGAAAACAACAGAAGTGTTCCAAAAACTAGTGATACAGTGTCCACCATCATCGACTCTTAAGAATTATTTCCTGATTAGAAACGTAAGTGATTAAATATTTGAGGACAAAATATTGAAATTTTGCAATGTGAAACAGCCCATTCAAAAAGAAATAAGTGAAAAATCTAGTGTTAACGCTGAATTGAAAGATCACTCTGACAGAAAAAGTAGGAAATTTTAGAATATAGGATCCTTGCAGTAGAGAAAAAAGTTTTCTAAGAAAGATTCATTGAAAACAACAACCTTCAATCCCAAGGAATTTTCAAAGATAAAAATAAAGATGTCTTCTGAGAGGATAAAAGATCATGACTTTTCTACTGATAAAAGCTCTCATATAACGAAGCAGAGTGATAAATTGGGCACAGATATTCTAAACAATTCATCAGAGAAAGATATTGCTGTCGAAAATGTCATAAGACAATTGAGACAAAAAAAGAATATAGAAGTTAAGAATGTGAACGATGTCTATTCAAAATTTAAACGTATCACTCCCAGACATGAAAATAAAACTAAATCTGGCGGATTAGGTCCTTCTAAGACATCCACTATGAACTCTAATCCTCAACAAACTAGTAACACCTCCAAGACAGTTGTTCAGCAGAAAAATTCTTCGATGGAAGGGTCATCAGCAGAACCAACAGTTTTCTTGGAAATTGAAGACGATGAGATTGAGGATTATTTGGAAATTGATCAGAACGTGGTAGAAGATTTGGAGGCTCTAATTCCTGAAGAAGAAATTTTTTCTATTAGTGATTCACTGATTGAACCAGAAGACGATTCATCCATTAAAGCAATAGAAGATCCAACTCAAAGTTTTGAAAAAAAATCGGGGAATACTGATTCAACATTATCTGAACCAAATTTGCTGAGTGATTCCAATAAATGCGAGAATCACATGACCAAATGTATTCCTGAAGAAACTGAATTGAAACTGAAAACTGATGAAGATATGTTGATTGATAATAAATTCGAATTACAACTTGATCAGCTTACAGCTGAAGGGGAAATTGAACAAAACGATAGAACTGAAAGTATAACTGTTAATAATAATCAATCTTCACCTAAAATTATTAATGATGAAAGTAAATTTTCACCCAATGTTCAACCTATTGAAACATCGGAGAGAACATTGGAAGAAGATATTCCAAAAACTAAAAAAATTAAGATCAACCAATCCAAGCCTAAAAAGAAGGAATCGCAGAGAGCTAACAAATTGAAACAAGATTCAAAGAACCTAAGAAAAATTACAGATTTTTTTACTCCTGATCGTATAAAAATTGAAATATCTGAAGAAGAAGAAGAACAAACACCTGAAGAAAATTTTCAAACTGTAGCAACTAAAACAGTTCAGATTGGTTCCTCTGATACAGTGTCATCAGAGCAAAATGAAATTCCATACCAGACTAGAACTCTTCGTAGCAGGTCCAAATTGTCGCTTAAAACACTTAATGAACCTGAAACCAAGAAACTACAATCAACACATGAAAATAAAGCTCAGAAAAATGCTCAAGAAAGACTTGACAAAGTTCCACTTCATGAACCTAAAACAAACGAATTGCAACCAACACTTGAAATTGAAGCTTCTAAGAAACTTACCAAAATACTACTTGATGAAGATAAATCAGGAAAACTAAGATCAACAGAGGAAAAAAGAGCCCTTGAAGAAAATACTCAAGATCTTATAGGGGAACAATCCAAACTATCAGAAGAGTCCAACAAAGAATTAGCAATGTCAGCACTTGTGGAAAATAATGAAAACGAGACAAAATTGAATTCAGTACTTTCAAAGAATATGAAGAAAGATAACAATAATTGTAAACGTCAGGTGAAAAGAGGAAATAAAAGAGGCAATACTAGGATCTCAAAGGGGATTCATCAATCAAAAGAGAAAAATAATACTCAAGAAGATGTAGAAAAGGTCATAGAGACTGTGGTCACATATACAGATGAAGCTAAGGACATAGAAAACAAACCCGTAGTATCAGATAGCAAAGATAATCAGAATTCAACTGGAAAGGAACACATTACTACAGTAGAATCCGAAGAAGGTCCATCTGGAAATATGCAAATCACAGCAGTAGAACCTATTCAAGTAAATGAAACTCCAAAGAAAATAAGAAAACCTATACCAAGAAAAAAGGCAGTTGCAAAAATTCAAGATAAACTAAATATTGAAACGAATAATGCCATAAATAGCGTGAAAGAAATAAATAATGAAAATAATATAAGACTTCAGAAGAGTCCAAGTGATGAAGTTGAAGAAACCCAAAGTAAAAAAGGTAAAAATCAGCCTCAAAAAAGAAATAGAAAAACAAGATCAGAAAAAACTTCAGAGAGTGTTGATAACAACGCAGTTGAACTTGAACAGAAAAACCAGGTAACAAAATTAGAAATATATGATTTCGACGATGATGATTCGAATGAAGCATTAGAATTATTAAACCAATCAGGGAAACGAAGGAAATACCAAACTATTGGAAAAAATGGAGCTCAGTCAAGGAACCTGAATGCTGATATTTCAAAGCTCGGAAAGAATCAAACTCCTCAGGCATCAACCAAAAGACAAGTTGAATCAGAAAATGTTAATAATAATTCATCGAATATAAGCCCTCACACCATTGAAAGCTACCTGCGTTCGTCTTTCGGAAAAACATCCATTGATTTAACACCAGCAGGCAACAAAACTGATCATAAGAATGAAATGATGGACATCGATTTAAATAGTGCAACTTCTAGTGGAGCGTTTCCAAAAAAAAGCTCTGAAGCTGGATCAGAAACGGGCCAATTTGGACAAAATTGGAAACCAACCTACGGACCTTACAAAAGGATCGACAGGTGCAACGTTTGCCTTTTGGCCTTCAAGAGTTACAAGAAACTACGAGCTCATAAAAAGATCCATGATGTCGAGAATCCATACAAATGTTGGGAATGTGACGACAGTTTTGAAGATGTAGAGAAGTTAGCCGCCCATCTTCGGATACATCAGGGTGAGTCTTTTGATTTTATGTTATGGTTATTTATAAAGTTTTTACATATCTCAACCTACTTCTGAAAAAGTATTTTTCTTCCTTTGTAAATAGGATGGAGCTTGTTCATTCCAAGAATGTTACTAGCGATAATTATGGCCTTGGGAGAGTTAACTAGAGGTTGAATGATGAACGTATAATTACACAAAATAGTACTGAATAACACCTTTATATATTACTTTTCATCCCCAATATCTGAAAAAGCGCTACAAAAACTGAATGAAAATTATTATTCATTGACAAAAATTATTTTGTCAAGGGCAGTTTCTAGAAAAAATCTTGGCTAATGAGACTTCATCAGACAATAGAGAGAAAATTTGCAGAATTATTTTCTTTCAATTATTTTGTATTTCTAAACTTAGGTCTGATGAAGGGGTCTCTTATAGACTCTGAAATCTTACAGTTTACTTTGTTGATCATTAACAATATTCCGATATTTTTCATTAGACAATGATTTTCGAGAAAGTGGCCTTGACAAATAGTTTGAAATGCGCTATCCGCAATTGAGTTTTCTATGAATAATAATTTTATTTTGTTTTTAATAGTTCTTCTTCAAATATTTGAGTATAAACCCAGAAAAAATCTGGAAAATTATTCACGAATACTATTGCTATTTCATTGAAAAATACCAATCTATTTATTGGATTCTTTACAAACACCGTATAAACAGTAATACCATGATAAGTTTTATTCCTAAACTTCAATAGAATGCACAAACGTTTTTCTCAAAATCTTTGGTATCTATTACTACTGAAGACGATGGGTAAGACTTCGCGACAGGGCAGTTTTCTAGAGTTACAAAATGGTGAAAGATCCGGGATATATCCTTCACTGTGTACAGGTGGTTTTTTAGAGGTATAGAACTTTGAAATGGAATAAAACAAGGATGAATTTCTGAAATTGACATGAAATTTACTTTATTCAATAGATAATTTTTTGGCATTATAATTTAAATATAATTTCTGGAATATGACCGGCACGGCTGGCTCGGACATACGCCGACCGTAGACACAATAACTTCCGGAAGAAACAACTTAGAAACTCGATATTTGTAGAGAAGGTTTGGACCTTAATTACGAAGGCTCCCTCTGAGCTAATCAAAAGATGAGATTAGAGAAAGCAAAAGTTACAAAAAAAACCTAGAAAAGCACTGCCGTGAAAGCAGCAGCTTTTGCGTGCATGTTCAATGGAGATTACCGCTTTGGTAGCCAATTTGAACATGCGCGCAAAAGCTGCTTCTTTCACGGCAGTGCTTTTCTAGGTTTTGTCGATAAAGTACTGGGTTTCAATTCGATCTAATCTGTATTTTTGCTCATTCAAAAATTTATTTTACCAATATTTCCAAAAATACAGATCAGATCGAATTGAAATCCTGTACTTTATGGGAAAATTAGGATTAGATGGTGTATACAGAATTTAATGAGGATAATATGAGAAGAAGATCACAGAATATTGAATATTTGAAAAAAAAATTTTGAATTTTCTTTCAATTGTTCTAATGACACGGTCATCACGAAGTTCTGCACAAGGTTGTCTTTCAGCATATTCAAACTAGCTGCGAAGTTTTATCATGATTGAGTCGAGAAGAAAATCACGAAATTTTACATATTTTTTGCCAATATCACCAAAAATTATGATCGTATCGAACTGAAATTTGGTACACTGCTGTGAAATATGAAACTCGAAGTCTTAGTGGAAATTTTTTTGAATATTAGAAACGGTTTCCGAAAAAAATTTTGAAAAATATTTTTTTCTAAATTTACTGACTGTATGATCTTCACAAAATTTCCCTAAAAGTTTCTTTTCGTTATACTCCGCCTAACTGCCTAGTTACAATCCAATCGCTGCAGTAGTTTCTGAAATAAAAAAATCATAACTTCAAAATTCAAATGGCTATAACTCCGAAACTGTTCGACAGATTTGGCCCTTTAACGAACTTAACCGCGGCATTCCAATTCGCGACCTACCCTAAAAGTTTCGAGTCGCTAGCTTACTCCGTTCGACAGTTATCGAGTATGTAATCGGACGGACAGAATCGATTTTGACACTGAATTCGTCATCAGGGAGCAGGGTTGCCAGAACGTTTGGTTGGATTTCCCCAGACGAAATTTTAAAATCCCCTAAATTCGAGACTTTTCAAAAAAACTCCCCAATTTATTTTTTATTATTATTATAATTTCAAATTATGGTATTTACTGAATATTTGTTCCCGAATATCTTCAGTAGGTCTCAAAATACCCCAAAAATGAACTGTTTCAAAGAAAAATCCCCAAAATCAAAAACTAGAACGTAATTCGTTTTTATCAAATGAAAGAAAACAATTCTTATAACCAGTTAGGTTTCATAAAACACTCACTGAATAAAATGCTATTTATTGAAAAAATATGGCAAAATTTCATAAAATGCAAAAACTAGCTAGCTATCATCCACACTTGCAAACATGTCCAAGAGGGATTTTTGCGCAGAACTTTTCAATACAAAAACAACAATAAATGTATATATTGCTAGTTTACTTCGTCATGACATACAAAATGATACGAATAAATTATTTCGTGGGGAATGATGATGAATTCAAAAATCACCACTTTACTGATCCAAAAATATTTTAGATCACTTTCGTTAATACTCCCGGAATTCAATACGCCGACAATGCCGACGGAAGGTGTAGGGTGGATCATAAATAATTTGGGGAATTTCACTACCCTTCAATCAGAGGTGCCGATAAAGCCGACGCAAAATGGAACTTGTTTATCTGTAACTGTTTATCCTCATAACCGTCATAATAATGAGAGGTAATATACTGTATTGAAGATCGGAAAGGACGGTTATGTCTGTTATGAATCTTGAAAACATCGGTACTTTCGTCATAACATCGTTTTCGGATTCGCAAAAAATCCGAAAATTGAAGTTTTTCTGATTCTCTAATCAAGAACGGGAAAATTCATCAGACCACTAGGCTGAATTCGAGTCGAGTTGTCCAAGACCTAAAATCCCCTGAAAATACCCAGTTAGGTTTTTTTTCCCCAGAAGAAATCCCCAGAAAAAAAAATACCCAAAAAATCCCCAAAGGAAAAAAAAATCCCCTCATTTTTGGGGAAAATCCCCTGATCTGGTAACCCTGTCAGGGAGTCCAATCTTGTCGTTTGAGACCAATTTCGGAAAAAAAATTCGAGAATTACAGACATTTGGACCAAACGATAGCTCGCTGTTCCCCTAGAACATGCGCGCAAAAAATGCGGCATGTTTTCTTCGTGTAACTTTGTATTCCGATTTCCAACCTGAAAATTTTCGTGATGTCAATTTTCATGTTGCTACTACCATATTTGGTATGATTATTGCCAGTTTTCAATTTGATGAAAAAATTTCACACCCTCTATCTCGTAAACTAGAAACATATTTGTAAAAGTCAAGTTAGCTCGTACTATATGACGTTTTAACATTTCCCTTTCTTTCCGCCCAGTATAAACAATTCCGTGGATTTAATCATTCGAAATTTTATTTTCCGAATATTTCCAGAAATATAATAATATAATATATTTTTCACTTATTCAAAATCTTGAGGTCATACTTCGTACATTCCCATTGGAATCATGTTTCCAATCATGGTTACGGAGCATGCGCGATGGGAGTTTACAGACAGGAGAAGAAAACCGTTTTCCTTCGGCCTAGAATCTGCTTGTTAAGTGCATGATGCAAATGCAAAAAGTGGAATCCAATACATTTTTCACCTATCTGGTAACAGGTAAATTCTTGTTGCTCTTTTTCATTCTTATCTGTCTAGCTTGGGGGTTTCCTTTGGAAAAATCAATACAGATTGAAGCATGTCGAATTTTTATTCATTTCAATTTTCCTACAGCAGAAAATGTTTACTTTCCTGATCTGCAGAACTTTCTCAATGTATGCTCAGAAAGTCAGTAGCTTTTACACTTTTATTCAAATTCGTTGGCTTAGTGGTCACCCATTCAGGTATTGACACCACCCAAAGAAGCTTGGCCCGAACATAAGGAAAAATTAATTATTCTACTCGTATATTCTAGAAATTTTGCATGAACCTTCAGGATGTCATTTTTCCACAAATTATTAGATTATGATTCAGTCGGATTTGCAATTTGGAAAATATTAGAAAAAAAAATCTAATCTGATAAATTATAAGGTGGATTTTACCGGGAGCAACTCAAAAAATACTATTGTTATCCTCTATAATGAAAAATGAAATTTCATGCAAAAGTTCGTGGGGATCATAATATGATTTAAAGATCATTCATCAGATAAAATGCTGCGTTGCAAAAACCACCCGTTAGATTTCGATGAAATTTTGCATGGACATCCAAATCGACATTTTAAAGTTGATAGGACATTTTTTTGAAAAACTTAGGAAATCTTGAATGAATTTATCCATGTTCAGGTAGTATTAGGTTGTACTCACTCATTCACAAATCAAACCTCCGTAACTAAGCTTTTCTACATATATCAAGTCTCAGAGTTACAACTTTGAGACTCGATATTTTCAGATCGAAATAAATCTTTTCGATGTCTGTTTTTGGTATTTATTTATCTATAAGAAAATACTCAGTGAAACTTGGTCTTCTAGGTACTTTTTAGATATTCAGGAAACATCTCTACATTTATTTTTTATTATCCGTTCAGTTTGAAGATCGCGGGAATAATTTCGTGTCCGTCAGAATGCGCCAGAGACCAGAGTTGGCATTACCCTTATATTTCTATGACCGTAACCCTGTCGACAGTGTTACCATCTCATGCTCTGTGAATGAGATAATGCTACTAAAATATTTATGATACCATGCTCTCAATTCTTAAATTGGTAACACTGTAGAATATAGATATATATATAGTCTGTATTCGATGGTTGTACGTGACAAGTGACAATTTTATTAATATTCCGTGGAGAAAATAGTGAAATCAGAAATGAATGAAAGGTGAAGTGACAATCAACGCGAACGAATCAAGAAATGGCATCTTCGATAGATTATGACAGTTGGATAGGTGTTTTGGATCTTTTTGGAAATTGATAGTGGATTCATCATCTCGGGACTAGCTGATTGTAATGCATAATAATATAAGCACCATTCATGTGATCCGTTGAAAAGTAACACAGCAAAATGGCCGATAATTTGTTTAAAATCCCAAAAGCTTTAGAATATAAAGGGGATTCGAAAAACTGGCAAAAATTTAAGCAACAGTTCGATGTTTACATGAAGGCTTCAGGTTTAGATAAGAATGACAGCGAGAATAAAGTGAATGTTTTCCTGAATATAGCTGGAGAAGAAGCTTTAGAAATATTCGCTAACCTGAATTTGACCACAGAGGGTAGAAAGGATTATGATTTAGTAATTCAAGCCTTTGATAGCCACTGCATGTCTAAAGAAAATGAAATTTATAAACGTTTTAAATTCTTCACGAGGACTCAGCAACCATCAGAGTTTTTTATTGAATTTTATGATGATTTGTTACATATGTCAAGTTACTGTAATTTTGGAAACCAAAAGGATTATCTACTTAGAGACAGAATTATAGCTGGAATAAGAAATTCCGAACTTCAAGAGAAGTTTCTCAAATCTCCTGATTTAACACTTGAAGAAGTTGTTAATATTTGCTTGGATCAGGAAACTGAAAAGATAGATAGTGGTCTCTTGAAATCAGAAAATGTAGAAATTTTTGGTCTACAGAATTCTGATGAGGAAAGCAATAATAATTATGACGAATTAACTAATGTGCCCTTTAATGAGCTGGAACAAATTCATATACCTAATGAAATTCTGTATAATGATATGGCAGCAGAGGAAGGTAAGTTCAGGAAATGTCTTATAGTGCAGTGTTCAGCATATTACTTCAGTGAATAATTCATTTTGTAGTGGCACTGATAAATAACCAAAATAGAATTGCCTTTTTTCAATCCTTTATTTTGTGGTAGGTTATGATGAAGAAATGGAATTTGAAGAAATACATTCAGAATTTGAAATGGAAGATGCCAAACCTACCAATATTGCAAGAAAATTCGAATCTAATAAAAGAAATCTGTCAGTTTCGACTGAGGAGTTGATTGAATCAGATGGATTAATACTTGAATCAAGTGAAGAGTCTTTTGGAGAATCAGATGAAGAACCATTGGAAAATTCAATTAGCTGTAGAAAAAGTAAATATGAGTGATATTTCCCTGCCTTTCCCCTTCATTAATTTATATTTTCAGCAAGATCTTCATGTAAACCTGCAAAAAAGAACAACCAACAGACAGTACCAAACAAAAAGACTCGGTCAAAATTAAAAATTGATTTGAGAAAAGAATCAATTGGTGAATCTGACGAAAGCTTTCTTAAATATTACGAAGTACCTATTGAGGATCAAGAAGAGTATTCCGAAATACATTTTGAAGAAACAGGAACGTCCCCGTTGATGGAAAATAAAAGAATAGAAGTGGAGATCAGTTCAGATGTTTCAGAAATCGAAAACCGTCAAAATGAATCTGAAATCGAAAATACTGAAGAAAACGTCGAAGAAGTTTCTTTAGGTGTGATGAATGAAATGGCGGAAGCAGAATATTTACTGGAAAAGGACACCAATGTCTCCCCTCAACCAAAAAAACGACGAATTACTAAAAGGGGAAAAAATAGAAAATCGACACAAGCAAACAAAAAGGAGCCTGAAATAGTGAGAGTAAACAGAGACAATTTACCTACTATGATTGTTAAAGCTGTTAAGAAGAAAATGTTATTACTGGGTAAGTAGGTTCTTGTGTTTAGTTGAAACTATTCCATGTTAAATTTTATTATTGAGGCTGAAAAATCTATAAAGTGAAAAAAATTATTGTAATAAAAATATTGAATGTATTTTATATATTGTTCATTTCAAATAATCAATTTTGTTTTACTTAGTTGTTTTACTCAAATTCTTTTGTTATTGTGCTAAAATAAATGATTTATCTCCTTGGTTTAAACTTCAATAATGGTTGCACTTATTATTCTCAATCTTCGTGATATAACGAGTCGAACCTTTTTACTCAGGCTTGAAGGGACCACAAAAATAGTTGTAGTTATAGAGAGTTCGCGATGAAGAAACCCACATACATACCTGGACATGTGAAAAAGTTTTAGTTAAAGAAAGGTTTGATTTTAATTTCTTTTTTGTTATTAATGATCATTTTTTCTGAAACTATGAAGTATATCAAGAGATATCTGAAGGTGTTATAGGTTATAGATAGTAAATTGCAGTGTTTTGTGAATCATTGTACAGGATGTTCCTTAATTGGGGGTATATATCAATACACATTTTTTTGAAGATTTCAGCTCATTTTTTCCCTCCAGAATCATTTTGTCTTGTGCCACCGTTAGTAAGAATAAATATTGGTTTCATTCAGGAATTTTTTATTCCTTGGTTTTTCTCATCTGCTAGCGTTTTTGAAAGAATAACTTGAGCTAAGTTATCAGGAAAAATAAAAATTTCCTTAAAACCATAAAAATGTGTTGTGTTCATTAGGAATCGTACGGAAAGAGAATAGAGAGACTCATTTTCTTTTCTGGAACGTAGTAGCGCATACTAAAGGAAAAATGGGTATTCTCAAAAAGTTTTCGATTGAAAGGAAAATTCTTTTTAATATATTGTCAACTATCAGTGACGCATCTAAAAAGTTCTGAAGAGAAAATTGAAAATATTTCCCAAAGTTAATGCTTTCTATCATTTGGAAATTTTATATTGAAATTTTTAATTTCAAATGATTTGGGGCATATGTGGAATTTCCACATATTTGCTATCCCAGGGAAAGGTCGTCTGGTGAAAAATTTATGTATCATTAGGATATACAGAGTGTAACAGCCAAATCGAATAAATTCGATAACGAACAAATGAGGGGGTGTTAGGAAAAACGCTCGGACGCGTCGATTTGTAATTTTAAATGTGCATAGTTTTCAAGAAAATAAAATTATATAGGGTGTTCCATGCGACCGTGGCCTATACCAACTTTCTTATTTCAAATGTAACCCCCTGCATATTATTTATTTTTGTGGATTCTTCAGAAAATTCTAGACATAATTCATGTACAATGTCCTATACCCATCTTCAATATTAAGTGTTTTCAGAAATGTTGAGTAACGTTAGAAGACAATTCTACACCAGATTAGCATGTTGCCAAGACGTTCGCGGCGAGCATTTTGAACATTTCCTACATTGACATTAATGTTTTTTTCAGTTTTTTTTTAATTATTAAGAAATATTCAGTATTACTTATTAGGTTTTAAGTGTAATGTACCGAATTTGTGAAATAAAATAATTTTTATTTAAAACGTTGATTTTTGCACTAAATCTGAAAACACTTAATATTTCCGAAATAGTTAATGATAGGTATAGGACATTGTGCATGACTTGTGTCTAGAATTCTCTGAAGAATCCAAAAAATAAATAATATACAGGGGGTTGCATTTGAAATAAGAAAGTTGGTATTGGCCACGGTCGCATGGAACACCCTATATAATATTATTTTCTTGAAAAATATGCGCATTTAAAATTACTAATCGACGTGTCCGAGCGTTTTCCCCAACACGCCCTCATTTATTCGTTATCGAATTTATTCCATTTGGCTGTTACACTCTGTATGTGTAATGCTGTATTCAGTAACAACTAACTAATATAACAAATTTTTCTATTGTGAAGAAATTGAAAACCAAAATAAGATACAAAATAATTTCCATTGTCATTTATGAAGGATTTGGTGATTTCGATAGTGTATCTTTTGAATTTTAAGAAAGTTTCAGTTATGAATGACTTCGAATTACCTCATTCTAAAAAGAATCAATTAAAAAAAACGTTCTGTCCTCAGGAAAAATGCCCTATCCCTGCAAAAAGTGCGATGCTACATTCTGGACATCGTTTCAATTGGAAAGACATCAGCTTGTACATGTCCTGAAGAAGCTACCACCTCCAAGCAAACCTCCCTCAAAAGTGTTCAAGTGCGAGGAGTGCGGCAAAGAGTTCAAAAAAATTTGTGACCTGGAACGACATACGCGAGTTCATACGGGAGAGAAGCCATCCGTTTGCAACATATGCAATAAAAGATTTCAACAGGTATTATTTTATTATTAACTATAGAACCTTCAAAGAAAAATAATACAATGCAGGTTTGGGGCTTAATTATGAAGGTCACTCCTATTAAGGTATTATATATATTCTTTTGAAAACCAGCATTACATTCTTTGGTATATCACAGTGTTAGCAGATGAAATGTATCTTGAAATTTTATCCGAAACAGAAGGTGAGACAGAAAACCAGCAGGAAGCAGTAAATAGTATTCATTACCTACATTTGCTCTCTGATCGGGAGGGTCTTTCGACCAGGTCCGGTCCTCCATGCAATGATATTTCAGATCCTCAGATAAATAAAGAACGCTACAGGCCTTTTATATTGGGGCATCATCTCATTTTGATGTAGAAATCTAATAAAATATGGGGAATAAATTGAAAACTTGTGACATACAGTAGAATCCGTTTATTATGACGCCGGCTATATTGACCAACCGCATAATATGACGTGATTGCAGTGTGAAGTTTGGTATCCATATGAAGCTCCATATAACAGCGTTCGGATAAGATGACTTCGCTTATATTGACATGTCGTTTATTATGAACCAATTTGTAGAAATTATAGTAAGCGGTCACTAAAACCGGCCATAGTTCTCGCGAATCTACGTGCTCCTAAACGATGTTTTCAATTATTTTCAAAAACAAGGACCAGATTAAGGAATCGTTCAATTCGAATGTTTTGAAACCGAAAAGGAATTGGAAGACAAGAGAATGTCTATCAAGTGTAACTTCAGTGGTTTAAAATAACATGAAACAAAGGAATAGCTGCCAACGGCCCTATTTTACAGGTTTTTTCTCTAGTTTTGGTATTAGCTATCCCATTATGTAAAAAACTTGGTGTGCTCATTTGCATTCAAAATTGACGTCAGCAACTCATTCGAAGATTCAAGGAACAACATATTCTGTGCTTTGAATTTTCATAGTTTCAGTTAGCTGACGTCACTTTTGAATACACATGAGCACACCATGTTATTTACAACATGAGCAGTCCCAATTGTTCTGCGAGCTGGTCAAGTCCTTTTTTAAAGTTAGACTTATAGCGGGTTTCACAAAGCTCTGATTAACGTGATTGTTCTGATCAAGACAATTCTATGCTCAATTTCAGTTCATTTTTGACAACACCACAGAATATCAAAGCGTTAATCGGACGATCAAGCTTTGTGAAACCCACGGTTAACATTGTCCATGGGTTTCACAAAGCTTAATCCTCTGATCAACGCCTTGATATTCTGTGGTATTGCTAAAAATGAACTGAAATTGAACATAGAATTGTCTTGATCAGAACAATCAAGTTAATCAGAGCTTTGTGAAACCCGCTGTGTATCAGGTAAAAATTGCCGGTGAATCTTCGTACATTAATCTTTAGTTCAGTGTGACCTGGTGTATTTCCTTCCTTTTTTGTGAATATTTATGTTCGATTAGTGGTTTTTCTGTTTATCGAACTTAATCCATAGCAAACATTTGAAATCCCTCAATTTTTAAAAGATTAAAAGCGGGTTTCACAAAGCTCTGATTAACTTGATTATTCTGATCAAGACAATTCTATGTTCAATTTCAGTTCATTTTTAGCAATACCACATAATATCAACGCGTTGATCAGAGGATTAAGCCACAGATCAACCAGATCAACCACTCGCGTCATTTACTTAGGAAATCTATGTCAACGCAGATATGACCCTGAATCGAGCTAATCAGAATTTAAGAAGGCGTTTGGGGTGCCAATCAGATTGCAGGAATAGGATTACGTCACTCTCGCCGTTTTCGGACTCGCTTGAAGAGGTTATAAACATGTAAACAAAGTGAAATGAATTTTTCATCCTATTAATTGATGAATAATTTTGTATCTGTTTCTTTTAAGAATATAATCCAAACAGTTTTTTACAACCAAATCAATTGTTTGGTCATCTTGGAGGTTCTATTTTATGATGACAGTCCTCATTATATGTTTTAATTATACAACAAGAATTGGAATCGAACTTAAATGGACTCATCCATAATGTTCATTTTATATAATATAAAGGAATCCCAACTGAAGTAAAAGCATTACAACCTCCATTATTGAATTAAAACGATGGGATGTCTAATAAAATTGTATATGATTGCACAAACACTAGGATTGGAATCGAACAAAGTTGGTCTATTCATAGTTTGATTTCATATTGAAATGAATCTCATTCGATGTGAAACTACAAAGATTCTTTGATTAAGGTAAACGGGTTTTCCATAACATTTTTCCAAAATTTTCATTTACTCCAACCGAGTTCTTCTACAGGAGATTAAGGTGTGACAAAACACTCGCTTTGGTGTTGGAAATTTGCTTTTCAAGTGGTTTCATCGAAAAATCTTAGTCTGATTTTGATTTTGTGATTCCTGAATCCCGACAAATCCGTTTTTACATTTCGATTTTAGATATTCCAAAATCAAGTATTAAATTTGACAGTTGTTTCGAGGAAGAAGAAAGTGTGGTTATGTCTGTTATATTTCTCAAGGTCGGAGAGACGCGATTCCCGCAAACGATGAAGTGATTTGTCTTGTTGGTCTGTGATTAAGCTTTGTGAAACCCACGGTAAGCTTTATATGACATCCGGTTAGTATGACATGTTTGTCACTTCCCTTCAATGTCATTATAAACGAATTCTAATGTATATTGAAACATGTTATATCGTTCAAAAGGAATTTTCATTCTCTTCAATCACATTTTGATTTACATTTGGAAATACACTTTATCATTTTTGTATGTCTCAGAAAAGTTTCGAATTTTTAACAACTTGTAGAATTTGGGACTTATTCCATTTTATGTGAATGGTATACAGGATATTGGTAAATTTCAGCTTTCTAGGATTTCAATAACCGAAGCAATGTTAAAATGATGATTTTTTTCAGGTTCTTTCTAGGTTTTCACTCCCAATGAGTGAAAAATATTGCAAAATTATCCCAAAGTTGTTAATATTTTTTTATATTATCGGCAGCTCTGAAAATATTTCAGATCAATAAAGTACAAGGAACCAAATTTTCAATAAACATTGGACTGTGGCCCACCCTGTATATACCGGGTGACCCATTTTAACTTAGGCAGCCAAATAACTCGAAAAATAAGCACACTACGAAAAAATGTTTAGAATCAAAATTTCGTCATTTCGAGGGGGACGTACAATGACGTTAAAATGAGCCCCCCCACCCTTCCCCCTGGGCGGGGTGGGGGGGCAAGTTTGAAATCTTAAATAGGAACCCCTATTTTTTATTGCATATTCGGAATCTTTGGCTAAAAACACATACAATTTGTCTGAAACATTTTTCTCGATTCATGATAGATGGCGCTGTAATCGACGAAATTCAATTTCTTCGATTTCTCTTACTGAGAACCCATGCTTACGATTCTGCAATAAATTAACAATAAAAATACCACGTTTTCATTGTTACAAGTGTTTATGTATTTTTTTAACATTTGTACTCTGATAAAATTTTGGTAAAATGGCAAATTATACGCCTACAGAAGTAGTCGATATGCAGTTTCTTGAGAAGTAATTAATGAGTAATAAAAAATAATGAGAAGTTTGTTTTAAGACTAATTTCGAGGTTTAACAATGAAAACGTGGTATTTTTATTGTTAATTTATTGCAGAATCGTAAGCATGGGTTCTCAGTAAGAGAAATCGAACAAATTGAATTTCGTCGATTACAGCGCCATCTATCATGAATCGAGAAAAATGTTTCAGACAAATTGTATGTGTTTTTAGCCAAAGATTCCGAATATGCAATAAAAAATAGGGGTTCCTATTTAAGATTTCAAACTTCCCCCCCCTCACCGCCCAGGGGGAAGGGTGGGGGGGCTCATTTTAACGTCATTGTACGTCCCCCTCGAAATGACGAAATTTTGATTCTAAAAATTTTTTCGTAGTGTGCTTATTTTTCGAGTTATTTGGCTGCCTAAGTTAAAATGGGTCACCCTGTATATCTTGTCAACAGGAAATTG
Organism: Myrrha octodecimguttata; assembly: GCA_958510865.1. NCBI lineage: Eukaryota > Metazoa > Arthropoda > Insecta > Coleoptera > Coccinellidae > Myrrha > Myrrha octodecimguttata. The sequence continues at coordinate 86,256,140 of OY294056.1, forward strand.
TAGTGTAGTTGTTTTGAAGTTAATATTCAATTCATATTTTTGCGACAGGAAATCAAGCAGTTCCATTGAAATATGAACTGATTTGAATATTAGCACTGGAATAACATCAATCTTATTTTTCAGTCATACAACCTCAACAAGCACCTATATACCCACACCCACGAGAAGAATTTCGAATGCGTTATTTGCCAAAAGAAGTTCGGCAGAAACGATGTTCTCAATAGGCACGTACTGACTCATTCGATTGTTAAACCGTTCAGGTGTTCGGTTTGCTCAAGAACGTTTATCAGAAATAGCCAACTCAAGCTACATCTTCGAAAGCATCATGGTTTGGATGAAGATCCGGGGAATGGTACAAGTCTTGAGGATCCTATAGCCAGTACGTCGGCTAAGGAATAAATGTTGTGGTTGTATTGTAACTTATGAGTGAACGGTGCTGTGTACATATTAATGTAAGTGAAGTATTCTGTTTGTACTTTTGACACTTCTTTTATTTCTTATTTTGCTGGAATCATTTTTATTCTATCTAATGTGGGACTATTATATTTTTAGTGTTATTTAGTGACTTATGAACGAAAATAGAAAAAGATTTATGATTAATTACAAGTCATTTATTTAGTTGATTTATATCAATTTTTTTTTATTTAATTTATATTTACTTGATATGAGAACTGATGATTATTATTATATTCTTGATGCCAAATTATGAAGAAAATTCATTGAGATATTGGCAAGATTAAAATTATATATGTGAGAGAGTTGTACATAACTGTTAATTTTTTTATGAATAAAACTGAAAAAAAATTAAAACTCATTTTTTGTTAGAAGAGTACCTCATTTTTTTCTTGATGTTCATCAAGTACTTTGCGCTAATGATCAAAGAGGTAAATTCGACTGATCCAGAATTTAAAAAAAATAAATTAATTTATGTAAACTTTCGAGAGTGCCTTCCCATGAATTCGTGCCTTATAAATATTTTGTGTAATGTTAGATTTCAGATGTGCAATGATATCATTTTCAGTGTAAAATAAACCGTATTTGAATATCTGAGTTTAATTTATAGGAAAAACTTTGTTTATAAATATGTTATAATTCAACTATTGGTTTCGTGCGTGGTTTGACATTTGTTGTACGTTGGAGGTAAAACAACCTCACTTACCCGCTTTGTTTATGTTATGAAGTACAGCATTTTTCAACAATTTCAGGATAAATTCACAAGTTAAAATGATTTCTATTGATAGAATTGGTGAATAACTAGGCCTAGTTATTGTTTCGTTGTGAAATACAACATAAATACACCGAGAGACGAAGGAATCCGATTTTTCAGATATATTGTAGTGTAGACTTTATATTTGAATATTTGCATTTTTGACCCATTCCTCTAAGTTTTATCTGGTATTCGAAGAAATAGAATACTATGTGAACTATCCCAGAGATGGCAAACATCCTATATTCACACCATAAATTGAAAAAACTGTTCTGACAAAGTAACAAACTATGGTAGAGTTTGTTGGAGTCATTTCCACACTGGTTAAGGAATTGTTAGACTATCTATTTAATTTATTCTGTTTAATAAGTTGACTCATGATGAGATAAGTATGATAAGAATATTTCGTATTTGTTATACACATTTCAAGAATTATATCTTCTCGACACTACGACAGCTGGCGTTATGATGGACAAACCCATCCTGATTGGTTACCACTCACATCTCTATATGATATATAAAGCCAATCAAGGCAATTCGTTATGTGACAGATTTGTCAAAATATTGCATGCATTTTATAACAATGAACCAGATAACTTTCTGTTCTCAACCGAACACGTTCCGATGTGGCTTGACTACTCAAGGATGGAACTTCTACATTTAGTTGTTTGTAATATGTTTCTAATTGACCTTATTGTCAATTACTAAAGATTATGAAAGCCCTAATGTTGCATCTGCATGATAAAAAAGCATTTTATATGGTTAGTAAAGAATTTTTTGAGGATGAATCGAAATCGGTGTTCAAGGAAAAAATTTCATATGAATTATTTTATTTGTAACATATATTTAGTATAATAAATATATAATTGAAGATTATGATAACACTGACATAGCAACTGTAGACCGATATTGTAGTAATTTGATAATTTGCAACAAAGAACGTGATTTGAAATAGTACTGAGAAGTTCTCTGGAACCCATGTTTTTTCCATTCCATACATTTGTTGGATTTCATTCTGCTGTTTATTTTCAGGAATTAATGAGCCAAACATTTTACTGTTTCATTTTCAATGGTTATAGCTATAATAAATGCTATCTCTGATGTGGATACTCTAGGCTTTAGAAAACAAGGATAAATACTGCAATTTTCATTTATATCGTTTTGAACGATTATCATCTGATATTGAATATCAGTTAATCAAATCCATAATCACAAAATTTCACTTGTAAAATTAATAAAATCACTAAAATCTCCAAATAATCGCTCTTCGCCAATGTAAACAAAGCGAATGTATTCCTTGGTCTCTCGGTGTATTTATGTTGCATTTCACAACAACTTGGCCTCACAGGTCTAGTAATTCACCAATTCTATGAATATAAACCATTTTAACTTGTAAATTTATCCTGAAATTGTTGAAAATGCTGTACTTCATAACATAAACAAAGCGGGAAAGTGGGTTTGTTTTACCTCCAACGTATGACAAATGTCAAACGACGCACGAAACCGATTGAGGATATTCTGTGAATTTTCGGATATTTGGTACCACCTGATTATTTAATTTCCAATTAAAAAATTAGGTTGAGTATTTAGAGTATAAAATAAAGGGTTAGCACAATTTGAACGTTTATTCAATTAAAAAATCACATGCGACGAATTTCCAAATTTCAATAATCACTGAATTAACATTCGCCAAAAAAAAAATTATGAATATCTTCATACTAGTTTATATAAAAAAAAGTAACCTAATTTTCATTAAAATAACATATGAACATAAATTAATGATCTGAATACCTCTGTATATTCTAAAATTGTAAATCAGAATTCAGTTATCAACAAAAAAGTTACTATGTACAGTTGTAGCATCTCAAACACTTCAGTCAATTTTAACTGTGGAATAGATCTTTCTAACGAATATACTGGCACCAGTGTATCCAACGGTTCCACACATAATTCCTAGAGCACCACTGAAAAGTGCCATGTAACCAAAGTAGAACGCTGTCTGGAACAACCCATACATCCTGCAAAAATAAATATTACAAGGGTTGTTACTTAAACTATTCATCAGATTTCAATGTAATCGGGTTCAGACCTTGAAGTCAATGAAAACGATTATTGGCGATTTTTCTGAAGAATGGGAGTTTTTCCTTTGAACGAAAATGCAGTAATTTTCATGAAAAACCTTTAGAACATCACATTTCAAACATATAATTTCAATATTATATTTTTAAAAAAATGTTTGATCACCTAAAACTGAAAATTAAAAATGTGGATTTGCATTTAAATGGATTTGTCTTGAGTGCACGATATGGCAACGTCGAATTCAGCTTTCTCGGAAAGAAAAGGACACCAAATGAGTTACTTTTCTTACGAAAACAGAGATAGCTATACTTCGATCTTGGGTAAACCCGCAAGATTTCCCGTCGCGAAGCTATGAGTAAGATATTCACATCATTGTAAGCAGTGTGAGTCCCTGAACGAAAAATATGAAGGCCAACATAGGCGGCCTCTCTTTTTTTTCAAAAAATCATTATTACCGACTCGATGAGAGTAGGAAGATGAAATCTGTTTTAATTCATAGATAAAGGATCGAACTGCACGTAAAAAAATTCGACATCACCCAGCTTCATTATTTTGGTCGGCACGACGTCTCAAAGTTGACCAAAATTTCGAAATTTTTTCACTATTTCCGCCATAATTTCTAAACGGTTGTCACGATTTCTAATGACATATTCGTGATCTACGACCTCGATTTAATAGGAAACGATAACAAGGTCGACGATTTTCGAAAAAAAAAAATTATTTGGGAAATTTTTCATAAAGAACCGCGAATAAACATCAAAGCGCAGAGGGGTGGGGGGTAAGATTTAGCGATTCCGTGCGAAATTTTATTTTTGAAGCTATGACAATATGCACATCATATATTATGGATTCGAACACGTAGATTACGAATCTGTAATTAGATTTTGCGTAACTGATTCGGTTTGGAAAATATTCCGGATTTGGTGAGAAATTTTCGAAATTTGGGTCAACTTTGGGCCGTCGTACAGATCAAACGCGTAAGGCTGGACAATTTCGAATTTTTTTGGTTATATCTGGGTCCTTTGTGAGTACGTAGCCAATTATTTTATAGACGAAGGTCCTCTAGTTGAAAAATTATGATTTTTTTAAAAAAGGTCCAATTTTTTCGATTTTGTTCTGGCCATAAAAAACGAACCAGACTCTCCACTAACATTCTGATTGGATTTTCTTTATCTACGCCCTCGAATTAGTATATGTTTCAAATTTCAGGTCGATCGGAGAACTTTCGATTTTTGGTAAAAGAGAAAATATCGATTTTCGAAAAATAATTTTCCGACTCCTATCGCCGTGAAATTTGGCACACTTACTAATTCGAGGGCGTAGAACAAGAATATAAGGTCAGATATTTTTTTAAAAAATCGTCCTGGACGTGAGAGGTCCTTGAAGTTCCAAAATTTTGGACCTTTTTTCAAAAAATCATTATTACCGACTCGATGAAAGTAGGACGATGAAATCTGTTTTATTGCATAGATAAAGGATCGAACTGCACGTGAAAAAATTCGACATCACCCAGCTTCATTATTTTGGTCGGCACGACGTCTCAAAGTTGACCAAAATTTCGAAATTTGGGTCAACTTTGGGTCGTCGTACAGATCAAACGCGTGAGGCTGGACAATATCGAGTTTTTTTGGTTATATCTGGATCCTTTGTGAGTACGTAGCCACTTATTTTATAGACGTAAGTCTTCTGGTTGAAAAATTATGATTTTTTTAAAAAAGGTCCAATTTTTTCGATTTTCCTCGGGCCATAAAAAAACGAACCAGACTCTCCACTAACATTCTGATTGGATTTTCTTAATCTACGCCCTCGAATTAGTATATGTTTCAAATTTCAGGTCGATCGGAGAACTTTCGATTTTTGGTAAAATTTTAAGGGGTTACCCTTAAGAAAATCTCAATTTTCGAAAAATAATTTTCCGACTCCTATCGCCGTGAAATTTGGCACACTTACTAATTCGAGGGCGTAGAACAAGAATATAAGGTCAGATATTTTTTAAAAAAATCGTCCTGGACGTGAGAGGTCCTTGAAGTTCCAAAATTTTGGACCTTTTTTCAAAAAATCATTATTACCGACTCGATGAAAGTAGGACGATGAAATCTGTTTTATTGCATAGATAAAGGATCGAACTGTACGTGAAAAAATTCGACATCACCCAGCTTCATTATTTTGGTCGGCACGACGTCTCAAAGTTGACCAAAATTTCGAAATTTTTTCACTATTTCCGCCATAATTTCTAAACGGTTGTCACTGGACGATTTCTAATGACATATTCGTGATCTACGACCTCGATTTAATAGGAAACGATAACAAGGTCGACGATTTTCGAAAAAATTTATTTGGGACTTAGAAGATTTTTCATAAAGAACCGCGAATAAACATCAAAGCGCAGAGGGGTGGGTAAGATTTAGCGATTCCGTGCGAAATTTTATTTTTGAAGCTATGACAATATGCACATCATATATTATGGATTCGAACACGTAGATTACGAATCTGTAATTAGATTTTGCGTAACTGATTCGGTTTGGTGAGAAATTTTCGAAATTTGGGTCAACTTTGGGCCGTCGTACAGATCAAACGCGTAAGGCTGGACAATATCGAATTTTTTTGGTTATATCTGGGTCCTTTGTGAGTACGACTAAGGACATATTTCATTTTTCTCGCCAGCAATAATCTGTCATTCACGAATACGCACGATGGCACGATTCCGACCGATGAAATTTGCGCCACTGCCAAACTTCACTTTTAGTCTGAGTCGAAATCAGAAGGAATAGAGGTTAAGTGGTTGTCCAGTAATTTCATTATTTTTTAATTGAATATTGATTATTCTTAAAAAAAGTGTTGCTTATTGTTGACTGAAGGTTCAAAGGTGGTTTGTGAACTATACAGATAAAGTGAGAGATTGTTTTTATGAAGGAAAAGGGGACCTGAAAACGACTCATTTTGGAACTTTGGGGGCCCATATCTTCCAAATTAAGGGAGACCGCCTTTGTTCGATTTCACATTTTTTATTCAGAAAATCACACTGCGTACAATGATGTAAATATCTTTTCAATATCTCGGCGACGGGAAATCTTGCGGGTTTACCCGATCTTGTTATGGCGCAAACTGATGGACGCGTTTGTCGCTCAAGCGATGACATTTGAGTTGTCAGATGCTCTCCCACCAAAATCGCGCGATTCTTTTTTTGTAGTTGAATAATTTCAACTTCAAGAAAATGGCGGGATATTCAAAACATACAAGAGGTTGTTCATACTCGACTGTCATGATTATAGGCACTTGTTAACAAAATAAGCTCTTGGTCATTATATAGAGATTAAATACAATGGATGAGGAATTATAAATATATTGAAAAGTATTTTATTGTCTTAGAAGAATTATTATTATTGTTAATTCAATCCTTCGAAAAATATAGGTATAAAACCAATTACTATACTTGTTGAAGAACTAGATCCAAATTCATACAATTTAAAATGTGACATTTCATTAACAATCGCGTGTTTTAGGAATGACAGATGTCAGCCACAAATAACTGACATTGGGCACAAAAATCGCGCGATTTTTATTTTTCGACGCTTCCATGAGTACGAGCCTTTAGAGTAGAAGACAACGACCAAGGAATAGAAAAAGAAGAGCATAGACTGTCATATTACTGACAAATCGCAAACAGAAATTGTTTGGTAATTCTTCTTCTTCTTCTTTCTCAAACAGACCGATCAGCAACCAGAATTGCCCCTGGGTGTAGGGGTCTGAGTATGGGCTCAGCCTGAGAGACTATGTACCCATTGTTTGGTTATATTGACAAAGAACACGTATGTACCACAGAATAGGAATAAATATTTCATCATTCTATGGCAGAAAAATCTATTCTACTGAACACCGTTATCACTTCGTGCATGCCTGGCAAATCCCAAAGCCCAATTTTGAAACCTGATTTCGAATACTTTCTGAAGGTAATTTGGGAAAATGATGAATCAAACCCATAATAATTATGTTCAAATTTGCATTTGCAGTAATAACCCGAATTCAGGAAAAACCCCCATTGAAAAAATCGGACAACCATATCAATATTTCAAAGGATTATTACTCAATATTGAAGTGAAGTCTGGCAATAACGCCGAACATCACTTTTGAAGTGAGTGGAAATCCGTAGAAAAAGTAGTTGGAGTGGTTATCTGATGTTTACAATTATTTTTTATCACATATTAACTATTCTTGGAAGAAAGTGCCACTTATAGTTGGGTGAAGCCTCAAAGATGATTTGTGGACTATACAGGGTGTTCTACAAGCTCTATGACAAACTTTGACAGATAGTAGCTGTGCTAATTCTGAACATTTTTTTTCCTATGAACATATATCCGATTCGTTTTTGTTAAGAAGATACAAGCCTTTTAAAAAAATATATTTTCATGTTCAAATCATAATTATAAATGGAAATTTTGGTTCTGTTAAAATTGTTCAAAATATCCACCTTCGGCTTGAATTCAAGGTTCACATCGACGAACTAAAGATGTCCTTACTCAGCGGATCAGATTTGGATCGTTTCGTATTTGGTTTGCTGCATCTTGAATTCTATCAAGTAATTATTGATGCGATTCGATTTCAACATGATGAACAAGCTGCTTCATATGTCCCCATAAATAAAAATCTAAGGGATTTAGATCAGGCGAACAAGGTGGCCATTGTATTGGTCCTCCTTGACCTTTCCATTTATATTTATATTTTATGTCGGTCTACTTGATCAAAACATGGATATACATTTTTTCAAATGCTTGTGAACGAGAACGAATCAGACCTATGTTCATAGGAAAAAAATGTTCAGAACAAGCACAGCTACCATCTGTCAAAGTTTGTTATAGAGCTTGTAGAACACCCTGTATAAAAGAAACGAGTGATCGTCTTTTAGGTAGAAACAGTGACCTGAAAATGCATCAATACCTTTCTCTGCAGATTTTTTATTCAGGGGAACACATCGCGTAGATAGATTTAGACAGCAATATCTTTGTAATAGGAAAATTTTATTTTGCAATCTTCTAGCTGTTATTTTTTGATCAAGTACTGGATTTCAATATGATCGAAATGGCAAAATAAACAAAACTGAACTAACTTCAGGCGATCAATCAAAATATTCTTGAGACAATAAATCATTGAACTATAAAAAATAGTCGACTTACTTGGTTTTGAAGAAGAAATAGTAAATGGCATAGAGATAGACGTATCCAGATGTGAAGCCAGCTGCCAAGAAGGATGTCCATTGCCATCGATAATCTTCAGCGTTCAGTAAAATATAGGTACAAACGATGGTTACACAAACGGTAACAATCATCAAGATCAAAAAAACCAGCAACATGAACCCGTAGACGTAGTAGATTTTATAAGCCCAGAAGGAGGTGAAGATGAAATACCTGTTGAAAATGTATCACATAGAAAAAGATATTTCATTGAATGGTTAAGGAACGAATTTCATATACAGGGTGTTCCTCCATTGCAGGTACAAACAAAGAGTGAAGATTACTTGAATTGTATCAAGCATAAATATTTCATAAAGATGAGTCTCCAAATGCTTTGTTTTCGCTATCATTTTGCCCATATCTGTAATTCTCGAATTTTTTCCCTAAAAAGCGACTAGGTTGGACTCGATGATAATAATCCTATGTGAAAATAATTTTCTGTCCAGCCCCCGTAGGCACTATTAATTGAGAACGGAAAGAGCTAGCAAATTGAAATTTTTAGAGTTTATTTCGGGTCAAGATGCCACGGATATTTTCATCAACGGGCCAAATCGGCCAGAAGGTTTTGGGGTTACACTCCTTTGAAATATTGAAGCAATTTCCTCAATATCTCAGGAATTACTTATGTGATTGCATTGAAGAACGGGTAATTACTTGTAGAATACCGTCGCCCAACTGCGTATGAAAATTTGTTGAGATCGTATAGTTGATGAATTCAAAAAAAATATTTTTTGGAAATTTTTCGAAATTTTCGTTAAAATTTTTTTCAAAAGTATCCATCGGATTTCAACGAAATTATGTACAGACCCTGAAGTTAATATTTCTTGATAGTGTACCAAATTTCAGTTCAATCCGATCTCAATGTCTCGAGATAATGCAAAAAAAATTTAAATTTCGATATTTTTTTCCTCAGTATCGTTGTTATTTGTGGATTAACTCGAAAATACTGATTCGATCATGATGAAACTCCGCAACTAGTTGGCAAACGCTGATGCACAGTGTTGTGCAAAATTTCATGATGATCAAGTAATTAGAACGTTTAAAAAAATTAATTTTTTTTTGCCTATGAATTTGAAAATACTCGCGAAAGCTGTTGACTTCTTGTAAGGAGCATTTCTGGAATTCTTCTACTCACATTTCAATGAAATACAGCATTTTCAATAATTTCAGGACGAATTCACATGTTAAAATGATTTATATTAATAGAATTGGTGAAGCACTATGCCAAGTTACTGTGAAATGCAACATAAATACACCGAGAGACGAAGGAATACTTCCATTGCTTACATTGGCGAGAAGCGATTATTTGGAGTTTTTAGTGATTTTATTCATTTTACGAGTGAAATTTCGTGATAATGGAACTGATCAACTGATATTCAATCTCAGATGATATTTATTCAAAACGACATAACTAAAAATTGGAGTATTTGACATTTATTCTTGTCTTCTAAAGCCTGGAGTATCAACATCAGAGATATCATTTATTATAAGTATAACTACGTATTAAAAATGAAACAGTAAAATGTTTGGCTCATTTGTTCCTGAAAACAAACAGCAGAATGAAATTCAACAAATGCATAGAATGGAAAAAACATGGGTTTCAGAGAACTTCTCAGTACTATTGCAAATAACGTTATATCTTGCAAATTATCAAATTACTGCTATACTAGTAGGCAGTTGCTATGTCAGTACTATCATAATATTCCATTACATATTCATTATACTGAATATATGATACAAATAAAATAACTCGAATGAAATATGAAATATTGACGCAATTTCCTCAATACCTCAGGAATTACTTATGTGATTGCATTGAAGAACGGGTAATTACTTGTAGAATACCGTCGCCCAACTGCGTATGAAAATTTGTTGAGATCGTATAGTTGATGAATTCAAAAAAAATATTTTTTGGAAATTTTTCGAAATTTTCGTTAACATTTTTTTCAAAAGTATCAATCGGATTTCAACGAAATTATGTACAGACCCTGAAGTCAATATTTCTTGATAGTGTACCAAATTTCAGTTCAATCCGATTTCAATGTCTAGAGATAATGCAAAAAAAAATTAAATTTCGATATTTTTTTCCTCAGTATCGTTGTTATTTGTGGATTAACTCAAAAATGCTGATTTTATCATGATGAAACTCCGCGAATAGTTGGCAAACGCTAATGCACAGCGTTGTGCAAAATTTCGTGATGATCGTGTCATTAGAAAGTTTAAAAAAAATAAAAAAATTTTTTCGCCTATGAATTTGAAAATACTCGCAAAAGCTGTTGACTTCTTGTAAGGGGCATTTCTGGAATTCTTCTACTCACATTTCAATGAAAATACTGGCAAAAGGTAATATGCCACCCAGAAGAATTATAACTCCAGGTTCCATAAACCATTTCTTTTCGGGTATAGGTCGAGGAACAGCATTTATCCTGCACGGGTAATCCGGTTGACCTGCTAAATTTCTTCCCAAAACAGTACCTACGAGGGTCAAGGGAAGAATAACGAAGAGGCAGATACATGTAACAGCAACCTAGAACAAATGTTTCGAAAATGATTATGTATTACATCAGTTTTTTCAAGGGAAAAAGTCCAAAAAGCACTGCCGTGAAGGCAGCAACTTTTGCGCGCATGTTCAATGTAGATGACCGCTTCAGCAACGAATTTGAACGTGCCCGCAAAAGCTGCTGCCTTCACGGCAGTGCTTTTTGAAAATTTTTTCTGATAAATTACTGGATTTCAATTCGATCATATCTGTATTTTTGGACATATTGTAAAAATAAAATTTTGAATGGGTATATCTACGGAATCATTGGGCGGATTTTACCCATTCACGAATTCGACCTTCGTAATTAAGCCCCAAACCTACTCTACAAATATCGAGTTTCTAAGTCGTTTCTTCCGGAAGTTATTGTGTTTACGGTTAGCCTAACGGCCGACTGCGTAAACACAATAACTTCCGAAAGAAACAACTTAGAAACTCGATATTTGTAGAGAAGGTTTGGACCTTAATTACGAAGGCCTAATTCTTGAATGGGTAAAATCCACCCAATGATTCCGTAGATATACCCAATCAAAATTTAATTTTTTCAATATTTCCAAAAATACAGATCAGATCGAATTGAAATCCAGTACTTCATCGAAAATAACAGTTCGAAGTTTCATACAGAATTTAATGAGGATGATATGATGAGAAAATCATAGAAATTTTTTTTTTCAAATTGTTCTAATAACACGATTATCACGAAATTTTGCATAAAGTTGTCTTTCAGCATCTTAAAACTAGCTGTGAAGTTTAATCAGGACTGAATCAGTATTTCTCGAGTAATACCGAAAAAATCAACGATATCGAGAAGAAAACCTCGAAATTTGACATATTTTTTTCCGATATCTCCAAAACTTATGATCGTATCGAACTGAAATTTAGTACACTGCGGTGAAATTAGAAGGTCAAAGTGTGAGTATAATTTTTTTTGGATATGATTGATGGTTTCCGAAAAAAAAATTTTTTTTTTTTAAAAATTTCGAAAAAATTTTTTTTTTTAATTTACTGACAATATGATCCTGACGAAATTTGGCTCAAAGTTGCGCGTTGTTATACTCCACCAAACTGCCAAGTTTGAATCCAATCGCTTGAGTAGTTTCTGAAATAAAAAATAAATAACTTCAAAACTTCAAGTGCTTATAACTCCGAAACTATTCGACCGATTTGGCCCATTAACGAACTCAACCGCGGCATTCTGATGCGCAACCTATCCTGAAAGTTTCAAGTAGCTAGCTTGCTTCTGTCGACAGTTATCGTGTCTACGGACGGCCGGCCGGCCGGACAGAATCAATTTTGACACCGGATTCGTCATCAGTGAGTCCAACCTAGTCGATTGAGACCATTTTCGGCTCAATCATCCAAAATTACAGACATTTGGACAAAACGATAGCACGCTGTTCCCCTAGAACATGCGCGCAAAAAATATGATTTATGGAAGCTCAAGAAGCAAACTGTATAACATTTTTTTCTTACCATAGTTCCAAACGGAATGGCTCTTGAAGCATGATAGTAGATAGCAATGAAGTTGATAAAGAATGCTGTCCCGCAAACAAGTGCTGGTAACATGAAAGCAGACAAAAGCATCTGTTTTATCCAGATTTTGCCACCCATTCTAGCATAAAGAGAACCTCCGAAATAACCATTAACTGGTGATGTGATGGCATAAACGAATATTGAGGTGGATAGAAGAGATCCACGCCTAAAAGAGAATAAAATATTCGAAAACCATTTTCATAAAAATAATGTTGTATTAGGTATGCATCATTTTAATGAAGATTTCATATTGAAAGGTTGCAAAAAATATTACAAACAGCATAAAACTCACTCAGTGTACAGTTCACCCAAAATGGCAAAAATTATAACAGAAAACACAACAAGAGTTAGTTGGTGTCCCGCCCCAATCAATGAAGAAAACAGAACTGCATTGGATGCAGGTCTAAAGACATCTCCATGTACCTGTTTCCAACCATATTCATCTCCTAAATCTCTTTCCTTAAATGAAAAAATTGTTTATTATCTTCTGTACAGTAATAATAACATATTCCACTACCATATCATCAATATCTTCATCTTTGCTATATCTGGCATAATCTTTTCCCAAAGTTCTCATTAGAATCATTGAAACTAATCCAACTAAAAATATGACCATCATAAAACTGTTAAAAATGCTGAACCAATGTATCTGAAAACCAAAATAAATAAATATTAATCTCATAATTCAAGAACAAATACCTTCATCTAACTTACCCGATGTTGAAAGAAATTATGATCCAGATATTTATCAAAACGATCATTGAAGTCTGTAGATACTGGTTTCCAAATAACTTCATAAGTAAATCTCAATTTTGCATCAGGTGCAAGCAGTACTTTCTCTTCTGAAGTTAAATTCACATCTATGATTTGTTTACCATTGTAACCTATTTCAAATTTCTTATGTGTCCAGATGTAATAGTTATTGTCTTTCACTTCTCCAACAACGCCCCAAATTGGTAGATCATCAATATACATTTGATACCAATAATGATTTTTGACAGCATACACGAATGCTTTATATTTTTCATAGTCCAATTGAACTGCACAATATGGAGTATGCTTCGGGACAGGATCTGGGGATTGAAGTACAGTTAAAATCAGCTTTCCAGATTGAGATTTATGAACAACTCACTCTTAAATTCGATGTCAATACCACTAAATTCGAGTTCTACACCCTGTAATGCTTCACTGAGGGTTTCATGATAATGGCTTATTGATTCTTTGGCTCCAACACAAAATGGTAAAGTGAAATAGGCGTACGTTTCCTGTCTGTTATGGTATGGTCCAACAGTGTTCATCCATAGTACTACCTCTTCATTATCTTTATACTGAAAATGTAATTGAAAATCTGATTTGTTTGATACTTGTTCTATCACTTACAATATGATTGTGCTCATCAGAATACACCCCTGTAGTCGATAGCAACAAAATTAGGAACATACACAACCTTAGCCGTTCCATATTTACACCAAATTAATCGAAAATAATCTTATTAGAACAAGGTTAAGCCATGAAGTATTCAAATATAAACCAAATTTGCCATTTTATAGGAATACACACGTACACAAAAACGCGACTGTCAAACTGACAGATAGTAGAGGAGAAATCACAAACGAGGGTAAACCACAGACTTCATATCACTCTGAAGTCTGTGGCATAAATAAGCACAGAATTATCTATCAATAAAAATTAATGGGGGTAGTTCTTTCACCTTCATGTATAATTCTGTTTTATTTTAACAGGAAAAAGAGCAGGGTCGGGCGGGGTCAGTACCTGGATGGTTGACCGCCCTGCCATCAAGTGCGTAGATGCTCCAGACTTTTTTGATCTCTTTTAAAGGTTTTTTCCTTATCGATGGCTAATTTCGAAATAATAACGCAATTCGTCCAGCGATAGCAAATGAATTTATTATTCTTGGGCCTTTGGACAATTCCCTCAAATCGTGCAGTCTAATTGAAATTAGAGATATCCAGAATAATCTGATTACCTCAGATTATTTTTTTCAGTAGTATGTTGGAAAATAGACTTATTAATTAAAACAACATAAGTAACTCTGTTTATTCACTTTATTTGTTCTCATTATTCTACTCTTCACAATGGCCCCTAATTGTTTGTATGGATTTTCCAATTCACTGGGTGTGATAGGAATTTTGCAGAACCTCTTCACTTTGGGTGACATGAGGACCAAATTTTGTATCAAGCCAAACATACTCGAAGTTGTCCAATAAAGAACCAAAGCCTTAAAAGCAAATCATTATTACTAAAATTCAACTGGTAATTCAAAATTACTTACAGAAGGAACCGTTGCACTAATAGGAATTAAAATAATGGAAAAACCTCTGAAAACATTGGTAAGTATTTTTTGAACTTTAGTTGGTACAGTCACTTTTGACATAGTCGCAAGCTGAAAATATTTCATAATACTGAGAATAGTTATTTGAGCACAATCATTCAATCATACCTCGATCAATGACAAATTGATCAAACCAAACGCAATGGGTAGTATGTATGAACTGTCGATTTCTGTTAGATTTGAAAGCCACAGCAATCCTTCTGAATTCAATTGATTAAAAGTCAATTCTGCAGAGATATCTTTTACTGGTTGCATAAATACCATATTCCTCAAGCTCATGGAAACTGATATCCATAGAGGTATCTGAACCCAAATTAAAATAGTAGTTTTAAATGGATGGCAGTTATCCCTAATAATCAATTTCTTCCAATTAGACTTCAACTGGAATCATCAGAGGTCAATGATAATAACCCTAAGTTATTTTCACAACACTTGTTTAAGTAAGTATTACCGAATAATTGTAAATGTTTTTAGCAGTTTCCTCATTCCAGTTATACATCTTTGTTGCTATAGTTGCTTCTTTTTTTAATTCATTAACTAATTCATTCATTTCATACTTGAGAAGTTCTAATCTAGCAAATATGATTTGCTGATAAATTGCCAATGGGAGAGTTATCATTGATCTGAGTAGTACAGTAGAGCACAAAATCGTTGCCCACCAGGGTAAACCAGTGAAATTATGAACCTCGATCAAAGATTTTTGTAAAAAATTTACAGGTGCACTTTCTGCAAGAGTTTTAAACACTCCACTATAATATTGAAAAGAATTTGAATCTGTTGTAGCTACACTACTTATTTTCAGTCGTTGTTCGCCAACTACAGACTTTTCTCTTGCTGCAATAAGATGCTTCTGACTGCATAAGTAAGAAAGGGAAGATTGATCGATATATCTTTCATATACAATAATTCGGCTAAGAAAAGGCCTTCTAATTGATTTTATTGGAATCATGACAATGTGCTTCTTCGCAGAAGTTGAAATTTGAAATATTCGCGTTTTGTTTACAATTTATTTTTCTAGGTTATAATATATCATGTCTATGGTTATACCACAGAATAGAGAAGTACTACTCGTACTTTCCTCTATCTACGGTACTACTTCTCTATTCTGTGGTTATACGATAAGCACAGAACAGTTATAACGCAGATCACAGACTACAGAGTTTGTAGCGCCGCATGTAGGCGTATAGCATGAAACATTTCTATACCGTGTCGTAGAGTACCACAGAAGAACATTATTAAAACATTGTTATCAAATATGGAACTATCGTCTCCACAACACTTAAGATGAATCAAACTTTTTTCTCCTAATACAAAAAATTTTACTCATCAATGAAAAATAAAAATATCCTTGTTACCCCGCAGGAGCCTTGATAACAATCATTCCAGCACTGAATAAGGTATTTGTGCAATCTTTTTAGTTCTCTGTGTTCTGTGGTTGAAATTTTTCCGTCCTTCGAAATCCTTCATCACCGTTCACCGTTGTCAGATTTGACATTTCCTCGCCCAATCAGAAAAGGCTTCAAATTACTTGTAAAATCAGCCTGTTTCTCTACGTATTTGGCGTCACGGAAACTATTTGTTCGAAGTTAACCGCATTGATGATTTTGGAATCATATTAAATAATTTGAAAATTAAATATTCGGATATGCCGGCGTCTTTGCAATATACAAAAAATCTCTTTTTGCGTTGTCTGTGTATAATATATCTATTTGCATTTGTTTCATTCTATATACAAGCTCCAGGTAAAATCATTTTGAATGTATTAAACACGAAAAAATCGGCATCAACTATCAGAAATTCTTTTAACTCGATGATTCCATTATAGGCTTGTATGGAGATAATGGAGTTCTACCAGCTAGGTCTTTATTAGAAAATAGTAAACATAAAACTTTGTCGGCGAAAATTCATTATCAGCCAACCCTGCTGTGGTTAGCTCCCTACTTGGGGCTAGATATCCATTATGCACTGGATGTTTTATCTTTATTAGGAAGTTTTTTGGCATTTACAGGGCAAGTATTTTTCCATTTTCAAAAAATTTCAGTTAGAAATATAAGATAACTGTATATTTTTCGATTGCAGGTTTGTTTCACAGAAACTTTGTACATTACCTCTGTTTGCTGGCTTATGGTCACTTTATTTCTCGTTGTATCAAGTGGGACAAGTTTTTGTGACATCCAATTAGTGAGTAGTTTTTTATTAATTCTGCCATGAGGTGGGTTTCAAACCTTTAACTTATAATTGACACAGGTTTGATTTGTTGGCGAAAAAAATAATTTATCATGTTATTGGTTCTTTCCTAATAATAATAATAAATCTTTATTTCACCCAACAGGAAAATCCCAGTTACAGGGTTAAGTAATACATGTTACAGTTCGGCCAATCCCATTTTAAAAAAAAACAAGTATAAGAATAAAAGAAAAATATGCAAGATAAATTCAGAAAATATTTGAAACCAAAAAATAAGGAAACAGAATGTTCAACTCTCAACTTAACACAAACTCAAATCCTCAACTTAACTGAACATGTTCATGAAATTTCATGTACATAAAACGGTAATACCCATAAAACTACTAATATATCATATGGCGTGAAACCTATCAGTAAAGAACAATTACAATTGTTTAATAGGAAGGAGTTCAAGAAGAATTCAATATTTGATTGCACTTGATATTAATGTATTTGTCTTTCATTGTATTTCATTCTTGAAATATAAATAGTTATTTCATAAAAACTGAAGAAGAATATTTTCATTTCTTGGATTTTCCAGTACGTATTAATAGTTTTTTCTGTTGATATGCTATCATTCAAGGTAATGGAAAATGCATGCTAGATAACGATACAATGAAATTGTTCAGTGAAATATCATTCTAACTATTATGGTTGAATGATTCTCATGCTATATTAGTTCCATATCTGTATTGAGATATATTCTACTGAAATAGTAGAATTGGTTATGGATCAAATATACAATATTGATTACACCATAAATCTGAATAAATAAGTTTTTCTGGATTTTTTAGATATAACAATTATGTTATGAGGAGAGTGAATGTTTTAATTCTTTTTATTTTTGGATATGCAAATATTGATTAGTTGTTTGTTTTCATACACTTATTTGGTCTTCAAAACATAAATCTGCCATAAAAACTTGTCAATCTTTCTTTGTTCCTAAGATATGGTTCCCCAAATTTCATAAAAAACGCATTTTATTCGACTTTTTCCCCTGAAAATAAATTGAAGAATGAGTGAAATTTTCAGTTAAACATTTTTTTATGTTATTTGCACTATCAGTACATTGTACATTTTTTATGGCAGAAATAGGCTACACATTTTTATCTAGGAGGTGTTACTCAAGGTTCAAATCTTGGGCCAACTTTTTTTGGACAACAGATCAAGAATATGAAATCAAAATTATATTTTTTTAGTGATGATTTACTACTGGAGATTGGATTTGTGGCTTTATTGGTGGCCCCAGTACTTCCTGGTAAGAGAAGAAGTCACAAAGGATCCCTAAATGATGGCATAAGGTTCTGGTTGCTTCGTTGGTTGTTGTTCAGATTTTTAGTGACTTCTGGTATAACTAAATTCATAAGTGGATGTCCTAAATGGTGGAGTTTGACAGGTATGTTGATTTTGGTGGTTTCTTTAGACTTGTTATCCGATTTAAGCAAATATTGTAAGTGAAAGGTTTTCATGTTAGGAATTATCTCAAATGTATTGTACAAAGTTTCAAATCCAATATAATTTTCCTTTTTTTTTCTAGTTCACATACCATCAGTTTAAACATAAAAATATTTGCTCTAAGTCAACTGAATATAAGCCATTTCTTTCAGGGTTAAATTACCACTTCCAATCGATGCCACTGCCATCGCCTTTAGCATGGTACGCACATCATCTGCCAGATTGGTTTTTGGGGTTAACTAGTGTTTATACCCATGTTGCTGAAATTGTACTACCTTTCTTATTCTTTATACCCATGAGAAATGTTCGTGTTACTGGATTCATTTTTCAAGTAAGTCTAATCAGTTTATATGTATTAATTTGACCTAGGCCCTTTGCCTTATTTTTGAGCGCTGAAATTTTACACAAATGCCTTTAGTTTTGGAATTTCGAGTCTAAAATGTTCTTAATCTAGTACCGACGTGTGGTCTGAGAGACACTATAACCACAGATCCACCAGATAAACCACTGCATCATTTACTTAGGAAATCTATGTCAACGCAGATATGACCCTGAATCGAGCTAATCAGAATTTTAGCAGGCGTTTGGGGTGCCAATCAGATTGCAGGAATAGGATTACGTCACTCTCGCCGCTTTTGGACTCCCTTGAAGAGGTTATAAACATGTAAACAAACTGAAATGAATTTTTCATCCTATTAATTGATGAATAATTTCGTATCTGTTCCATTTTAGAATATAATCCAAACAGTTTTTTACAACCAAATCAATTCTTTAGTCATCTTTGAGGTTCTATTTTATGATGGCAGTCCTCGTTATATGTTTTAATTATACAACAAGAATTGGAATCGAACTTAGGTGGACTCATTCATAATGTTTATTTTATATAATATAAAGGAGTCGCAACTGAAGTAAAAGCATTACAACCTCCATTATTCAATTAAAACGATGGGATGTCTAATAAAATTGTATATGATTACACACACTAGGATTGGAATCGAACAAAGTTGGTCTATTCATAGTTTGATTTTATATTGAAATGAATCTCATTTGATGTGAAACTACAAAGATTCTCTGATTAAGGTAAACGGGTTTTCCATAACATTTTTCCAAAATTTTCATTTACTCCAACCGAGTTCTGCTACAGGAGTTTAAGGTGTGAAAAAACACTCGCTTTGGTGTTGGAAATTTGCTTTTCAAATGGTTTCATCGAAAAATCTTAGTCTGATTTTGATTTTGTGATTCCTGAATCCCGACAAATCCGTTTTTACATTTCGATTTTAGATATTCCAAAATCAAGTATTCAATTTGACAGCTGTTTCGAGGAAGAAGAAAGTGATTTGTCTTGTTGGTCTGTGCTATAACAGTTCCCTCAGTTATGAATATAGATCAGCCAGGAACTTGCGGTATGAAGAAGACAGCCAAACATCATAATTAGATTTTATATCTTACCAAGAAATAATAGATTTTTATTCAAAAATAAAAAAAAATATATGAAAGTATTCGTTGTAGAAGCGATGGTGGTCTAGCAGACCCCAAGTAGGTACTTGAGGTACTAAAACAATACCTCGGTACAAGGTTGAAATAGTATGGATTTACAGGTTGAGAATTTGCCTTTGAAGTCAATTTTCAGGGTAGGCTTGGGGTCAAAATTCTTCTTTTTGGTTTGCTAATGGGCAACAAATTATACCCTCACATTTAATCCCCAAACGTGCTCTAACGGCTATTTTTATACGCAATTATTTACGAAAAAACGAATTAGAAACACTGACACTTTATTTTAAGAGCAGATTTGAGACTAAATTATCAAGGTAGAATTTGTGAATGGTTAAAATTTGTCAATGATTTGGTGGATATACACATTCAATATGTTAATAATACCACCTGTTCTTTATTCATGAAGTCAAAAAGTCATGATATATTTCCAAAAATACAGGTACTATCGAATTCAGATCTGGTACTTTGGTTGAAAAATGACAGTTCATCCGAAATTTCGTCTGGATGATACCATCAATATCTAGCAATGTGGTTGAAAAAGCGTTTATTTCTCATTGGTGCTTTTCTCAGAGTGTTTAATTTTATTATTTTTCAGCTTTTCCTACAAACATGTATTGTTTTAACTGGAAACTTCAACTTTTCGAACTTGTTGATCGTGACACTTCTCCTGTGCTTATTGGACGATAAAGGTTTTCAGGCATCAAAAAAAAGTGAAGAAACTTCTTACGTGGCAAATATTGTGAATATTTTAATACACGGGGCACTGTTTTATGGAGTGGTAACATTCTTCTCCTTGAAAATTGAAGGATCCATAGTTGAATCCAAAATTGGTAAGAAAACGTGTAATTGATTAATGTTTAATATTTTTTTGCGCGCATGTTCTAGGGGAACAGCGTGCTATCGTTTTGTCCAAATGTTTGTAATTTTGGATGATTGAGCCGAAAATGGTCTCATTGATGACGAATCCGGTGTCAAAATCGATTCTGTTCGGCCGTCCGTCCGGCCGTAGACACGGTAACTGTCGACAGAAGCAAGCTAGCAACTTGTAACTTTCAGGGTAGGTCGCGCATCAGAATGCCGCGGTTAAGTTCGTTAATGGGCCAAATCGGTCGAATAGTTTCGGAGTTATAGGCACTTGAAATTTTGAAGTTATTTATTTTTTATTTCAGAAACTACTTGAGTGATTGGATTCAAACTTGGCAGTTAGGTGGAGTATAACGACGCGCAACATTGAGCAAAATTTCGTCAGTATCATATTGTCACTAAATTAAAAAAAAATTTTTTTTTGAAATTTTTTCCGAAAAATTTTTTTTTCGGAAACCATTCATCATATCTAAAAAAAAACTCCAATCACACTTTGAGTTTCATATTTCACAGCAGTGTACCAAATTTCAGTTCGATACGATCATAAGTTTTGGAGATATCGGGAAAAAATATGTCAAATTTCGAGGTTTTCTTCTCGATATCGTTGTTTTTTTACCGTATAATTCGGGAAATACTGACTCAGTCCTGATAAAACTTCGCAGCTAGTTCGAAGATGCTAAAAGACAACTTTGTGCGAAATTTCGTGATAATCGCGTTATTAGAACAATTTAAAAAAAAAAATTTCTGTGATTTTCTTATCAAATCATCCTCATTAAATTCTGTATGAACCTTCGAGCTGTAATTTTTCGATAAAGTACTGTATTTCGATTCGATCTGATCTGTATTTTTGGAAATATTGGAAAAATAAAACTTTGAATGGGTATATCTGCGGAATCATTGGGTGGATTTCACGAATTCGGCCTTCATAATTAAGGTCCAAACCTTCTCTACAAATATCGAGTTTCTAAGTTGTTTCTTTCGGAAGTTATTGTGTTTACGCAGTTGGCCGTTAGGCTGACCGTAAACACAATAACTTCAGGAAGAAACTACTTAGAAACTCGATATTTGTAGAGTAGGTTTGGGGCTTAATTACGAAGGTCGAATTCGTGAATGGGTAAAATCCGCTCAATGATTCCGCAGATATACCCATTCAGATTAGATCGAATTAAAATCCAGTAATTTATCAAAAAAAACTTTCAAAAAGCACTGCCGTGAAGGCAGCAGCTTTTGCGTGCGTGTTCAAATTCGTTGCTGTACTTTAATGATGAATTAAATGATGTGAAACTATTTCGAGAATTCACCCTGTTTCAGAAGTGTACTTTATTTCTTTGCAGCTTTCACCAAAGAGAATTTTGAAGTAGCAGTAAGATTGGGAATTAGTTTCGCATTGTATTATGGTCTCTCAACTTTGGCGCTCACCATTCTGAGCACCTTAGCGGACATCGTTTTCGATAACCATTCATGGATGAAGAAGTTCTGGTCCTTTGTGAAGACTATTTTGTTTTCCCTGCTGGTGTTGATGCTTTTCTTTGCTTCAACAGTGAGTAAAACGAAAAAAGGTTAAATTTTTAATTTTTGGCGCCCAATGCGTGACACGATTATATTCGACATAATACTGTATACAGGGTGAGTCTTAGACCTTGCAGAATATTTTAACAGAAGATTCCTGAAGCCAAAAGAAACACTTTTTTCCCTTACCATTTTTTCCGATTCGGCTTGGTTCGTAAGATACAGACTGTTGAAAATCCATAAAAAAATTTAATTTTCTATTATATCTCGCGAACGATCTCACCGAATGAGAAGATTTTTGGAATATAGTTTTTTATTGATACGATGAATGTTCCTGGATTACAAAATTTCAACCACATCCTCCAGTTCCTTTAATATGACCATAACATTTCATAAAAATACCAGAAATTCAAAGAATCCAACTTTTAAAAATAATTTGAATGCTATTCAACGAATTTTTGACCATTTTGGAAAGTAAAAGTATTCCTTATTTTTTTTCGTATGATGCGCCGATTTTGAGTAATATGAAATTCAAAAATAAAAAATATCTGTGAAATTGCGAGAATTGGGTACTTTGGCTGATTGCAACTCTGTTCAAAAAATTCTAAGAATTCAATTTTTTCGCGTTGCCACGTCTGAAAGTTGAGAATGGAATCATAGATTTATAGT
Source organism: Myrrha octodecimguttata (assembly GCA_958510865.1). Taxonomy (NCBI): domain Eukaryota; kingdom Metazoa; phylum Arthropoda; class Insecta; order Coleoptera; family Coccinellidae; genus Myrrha; species Myrrha octodecimguttata. The sequence goes on from OY294056.1 coordinate 86,279,296, forward strand.
TCAGTTCAGAACCATAGACTATACGAGTGTATACATAGAATTAGCATATTGTGTGTTGTTTGATTTCGAAGAGTTCTTTCTTTCTGTTCGTCAATTTGGCAACGTTTGTACGTTCATAGATAAATTAGGTACATCTGTTTTATTTATTTATGAAAATGAAAGTTTGAATGGGTTATGTCTGAATCTGATAATTCTTGGAGAAAATGAAATAAACAAAGAAAATTAATAATTACAAATTGAAGATGAATCTCAAAGCTAATATGAGTGATAGCTAGATGAATTCCTCATTATCGAAAATGAAATCAAAAGAAGAATATTCAACTTTTATCGCCCACAAAATTTGGAATACCTAACTTGTTTATTGTACTATAAATACAACTTTTTTCACCAACGGGAATGTAAAAAGTAAGTTGACGCTTGTTTTCATAACAGAGTTGCTTATTTCGAAGATTTGAATGGTATATTTTAGGCTTGGAAAAACTTCAGTGTTCGGGTTTCCAGGGGCGGCTAGCCTATTATGAAAATTTATAATGCCTATATCTTTTTATCTAGGCCGAATCGGAAAAAATGGTAGAGGACAAATGTGTTTCTTTCAGCTTCAACAATCTTCTGTTAAAATATTCTGCAAAGTCAAAGACTCACCCTATATATTGATTTGGAGTATATCTAAGAATAATTTAATTGATTTTTTTGTTTTTCAAGGTTCCGTTGACTTCATTACATTCATCTACTAATACCACGGTACATCCTAGCGTAAGGGCCACCTATAACCGTTTGCACAAGATACGGTTGATAAATGACTATTCATTATTCAAACAAATGAGAGGTGTTGATGGACGATCAGAGATCGTGTTGGAAGGGTCTGATTCTCCTGATGGACCATGGGCAGAATATAACTTCTTGTACAAACCTAGTAACGTTAATCATTCCTTGCCATTTGTAGGTAAGTCAAAATATATAATAATACATAATAGGTTTATTTACTCCAACACAAAAATCTTAATTAATGAATCAACAAATATAGTGAGAGGAATGGATCAAAATGATGGTTCATGCAGAAAAGAGAGCTCCAGTTCAATAATTAACCAACATGACACAATCTGTCGATAAGTCAAAAAAAACTCCACCCTGATCAGAGCTAATCATCCAATCAACCAGGCATCTACACTCAAGAAGCGGTGCCCAAGTACAATGATTGAGTTGAATGGCCATAATGATATAATATATACCGTGCGCGTCAAAATTATGGAACAAATTCATTTTCTCAGAAGAAAAATATTTGGCAACAAAATCCTGAAACAGGTCAATTTTTGTTTCACTTTCAAAAAATTTGTATGCGTTTTTGAAGGATTTTTGTTGCTATAATTGTCGCGTTCCGAAATTCCCAATCAGTACTGACCAGTAATCCCACCCGTTCCGAAATTACTGAAATCTACTGGCATCGTTTCCCCGCCATCTGTCAAAGTACCCTGTGAGAGGCTAGCAATCTACTGTTGGCTACTGCCAGTAAAAGGACGTGTGGGCGCCAGTACGTCATGAAAAGTGAGGTTAAGTAAATGTTTTGATTTGATTCACAGAACACATATGAATGAAATGATGATATGATTTGATTTTTCCATGTATAATTCATACTTGAAAAGGTGGTATTCATACAGGACAGATATAAACGGCAATACTAACCGAAAATGAGATTTCAACAAACTAGGTGAATAATTTTGCACCACACCTATATAATTTTAAATCCTTGGAAGATGGATATTCTGACATCGCATGTTGTAATAGAAATAAATTTCTGCTATACAAATGCAAACTTTATATTGGGTTCTTCCTCACCGTTACTGCTAGAACTCGAGTCCTCAGTTGAAGAATCAAATAAATTGTCTACCAACGCAACTATAAAATTCTCCATAATACAATTACCTTCGAAACTCTTGTGAAACATTCAGCTTCTGAATTTTCGAAATTCAAATAGCCGCGAACAAACGTCAACGTTGACATATCAGAATTCATTACTGGTAAGCGTTCCGTTATTTCCGTCTATACAGTACTATACAGTAATTTACTGGACCAGAATTCGTTTCGTAATTACTGACTGTCTACAGTACTGGTTGGGAATTTCGGAACGCGATAAATATATACAATGCTCGTCAAAATTATGGAACAAATTCATTTTCTCAGAAGAAAAATATTTGGCAACAAAATCCTGAAACAGGTCAATTTTGTTTCACTTTTACCAAATGTATATGCATTTTTGAAGGATTTTTGTTGCTATAATATATACAATGCTCGTCAAAATTATGGAACAAATTCATTTTCTCAGAAGAAAAATATTTGGCAACAAAATCCTGAAACAGGTCAATTTTTGTTTCACTTAAAAATTTTTTATGCATTTTTGAAGGATTTTTGTTGCTATAATATATACAATGCTCGTCAAAATTATGGAACAAATTCATTTTCTCAGAAGAAAAATATTTGGCAACAAAATCCTGAAACAGGTCAATTTTTGTTTCACTTTTAAAAAAATTTTATGCATTTTTGAAGGATTTTTGTTGCATCCTGGCCATCCTCATCAACCTTCTGAATATTCTGAATAGGGAAAGTAGGTTCCTTTTTGGCAAGGTCTTTGTATCTTCTTTACAGGCTTGCAGAAATATTCAAGAAAAAAATATTTTTTTTTAAAAAAATTAGTTAGTTCGAAGAGGTTTTCAGTATGTGCACTTTGTCATTAAAGGGTTCGTAGGGGTTGAAAGTTGTGCATGAACAAAACTGTAATGGTCGACTTTCATTCGGTGACAAATTTCATCAGGTAGCATCGTCCCAAAGTAAATGAGCCATGACAAAGTGCTCATACTGAAAACCTCTTTGAACTAACTAATTTTTCAAAAAAAAAAAATTTTTTCCTTGAAAATATCTGCACGCCTGTAAAGAAGATACAAAGACCTTACCGAAAAAGTACCACATGACCCACTTTCACCATTCAAATAATTTAGAGGGGTTGATGGGGATGGCACAGGGTGCAACAAAAATACAAAAATCCTTCAAAAATGCCTAAAAACTTGGTAGAAGTTAAACAAAAATCGACCAATTTCAGGATTTTGTTGCCAAATATTTTTTTTCTGACAAAATGAATTTGTTCCATTATTTTGACGCGCACTGTACAACCTTTTGAATATTACATGGCAGAATTCATAGTTTTAGCAGAATAAATGTAAACGTGCATCAACTGTAAGTCGGATTCGATTTCAAATTTTGGAGATATTGGGAAAAGATATGTCAAATTTCGTGCCAGGTTGTTATTTCCCGGATAACTGAAAAATACCAATCCAATCATAATGAAACTTGGTAACTATTTGAAATACGCTGATGTACAATTTCGTGCAAAATTTCTTGATGATTGTGTGTTTAGAACAATTTTTTATCTGAACACTAAAGTATTCAGCAGCAGAAAACCTAGTTGTTTGAAGATTGGTTGAACGAGCAACCCATGAAGAACCAGCCAATTTTAAAACCTTACTCCTATTCGCTTTTTTGTGTTATTCCATAAGTTAATTTTTTTTTTCAGCCCCTTATTCTCCACGTTTAGACTGGCAGATGTACTGGGCTGCGCAAAGTACATACGATAAACAACCTTGGCTTTTATCACTGACCCATCGACTTCTGTTAGGGACTCCTGAAGTGTTGAGTCTTTTTGATTTCCATCATTCACCATTCCACAAGAAACCACCAAAATTCATCAGAGGAGTCCTCTACAAGTTCAAATATACTTCGTGGGATCAAAGGTAAGCTAAGAATTTTCAATCTAGAAGAAGAAACAATTTTCCTTTGCTATTGTCTATCGTCTTTTCTTAGTCTTGTCTTAACGACAGAATGTGAGGCTGGTCGTCCACTGCACGCGATTTCGAGAGGCGCGATAGGAGCGTAAATGAACGAACTTGCGCGACAGATCCAAATGAATGGAATTCTAGGTACCCTCGTAGACTGGCAGCGAGTTCATACGGGCGTTCTGGAGAGAATTCGAGCGGCGCAATCGTATCCCGATCAGTTTGGATCTGCCGCGTCTATACGCTCGAAAAGAAGAGCTATCCGTCGGCAAATGGAATGTATAGTTTGTGATCGGAATATTTGTTGAAGCTCGTTTTTTATTGTTGGTGAATTTTAGATGGATCAGATTGAAACGTTAATGAATGTTGTCTTTTTGCGCGCATGTTCTAGGGGAACAGCGTGCTATCGTTTTGTCCAAATGTCTGTAATTTTGCATGATTGAGCCGAAAATGGTCTCAATCGACTAGGTTGGACTCACTGATGACGAATCCGGTGTCAAAATCGATTCTGTCCGGCCGGCCGGCCGTAGACACGATAACTGTCGACAGAAGTAAGCTAGCAACTTGAAACTTTCAGGATAGGTTGCGCATCAGAATGCTGCGGTTAAGTTCGTTAATGGGCCAAATCGATCGAATAGTTTCGGAGTTATAGGCATTTGAAATTTTGAAGTTATTAATTTTTTATTTCAGAAACTACCTGAGCGATTGGATTCAAACTTGGCGGTTAGGTGAAGTACAACGACGCGCAACTTTGAGCTGAATTTCGTCAGGATCATATTGTCAGTAAATTTAAAAAAAAATTTTTTTCGAAATTTTTGTACAAAAAAATTTTTTTTTCGGAAACCATTCATCATATCCAAAAAAAATTATACTCACACTTTGACCTTTTAATTTCACAGTAGTGTACTAAATTTCAGTTCGATACGATCATAAGTTTTGGAGATATCGGGAAAAAGTATGTCAAATTTCGAGGTTTTCTTCTCGATATCGTTGATTTTTTCGGTCTTACTCGAGAAATACTGATTCAGTCCTGATTAAACTTCACAGCTAGTTTTAAGATGCTGAAAGACAACTTAATGCAAAATTTCGTGATAATCGTGTTATTAGAACAATTTGAAAAAAAAAATTTCTATGATTTTCTCATCATATCATCCTCATTAAATTCTGTATGAAACTTCGAACTGTTATTTTCGATGAAGTACTGGATTTCAATTCGATCTGATCTGTATTTTTGGAAATATTGGAAAAATAAAATTTTGATTGGGTATATCTGCGGAATCATTGGGTGGGTTTTACCCATTCACGAATTTTACGGTCAGCCTAACGGCCGACTGCGTAAACACAATAACTTCCGAAAGAAACAACTTAGAAACTCGATATTTGTAGAGAAGGTTTGGACCTTAATTACGAAGGCCGAATTCTTGAATGGGTAAAATCCGCCCAATGATTCCGTAGATATACCCATTCAAAATTTTATATTTACAATATGTCCAAAAATACAGATATGATCGAATTGAAATCCAGTAATTTATCAAAAAAAAATTCAAAAAGCACTGCCGTGAAGGCAGCAGCTTTTGCGTGCATGTTCAAATTCGTTGCTGAAGCGGTCATTTACATTGAACATGCGCGCAAAAGTTGCTGCCTTCACGGCAGTGCTTTTTGAAATTTTTTTTCTTATATTAAACTCACACCCAGAAGTTCTGTAGGTGTAGAAGTCTACCTGAAATTGGACTCTTCGGCAATTATCGGCTGTATAGCATTCCAAATAGGTATAATTAATCCAGCGCGTTTCGCCATTATCTCTTATTATCTCAATATCTATTATCAATTTGTTTTTTAGTTCGTGACGAATTTTATTCCGAATATTTTTCTATCTGTTCAAGTGTTTTTGGTCCATACGTACTGTAATGATTCAACTACGTTCCAATCAATGTCATATGCAGAACGATCCTTTCGCTCACAAAATAAACATAGTTTTTTTTATCATACGCTACGGATTTTTCACTAGTGACCTGATCTCTAAAATACGCATGCACTTCTGCAAAGTTTTAAGAATTTCTGAATATTTGTGTCACCATCATTTCTTTCGAAGTTTGCAGTTTTTAAAGTTTCGAAGTCACGTTCTAGATACTTTAATAACATATTTCCCCTTCCGAAGGTGACTTTTTACAAATAAAACTCAAATCAGATCATCAAAATTCACACTTCAACTTCCATTGCAGTATTATAAATGAGTATACGATAATAATCTGTTTGGCGGTCTTTTGGCAACTCAGTTAAACTATGCCACCTACATATGTGAAGTTTTGAAGGGTTTTCCGATTCATTATCAAGATGGTAAATTTTTACCGATAATTTCTTTTTTTCTAAATTTGAATCTACCTTAGCTCAAAAATTTTCCCCATTCCGTAGCTAACATACGCCTGATCAAGTAAGATTTATCCAAGAAATTAATTATTGATTCTGAATTCATTTCGAATTACAATTTCTTCAATGAACACGGAAATCCGAAGTACAAATCCCCTGCTATGCGAGAACAAGAACGAACGGAAACCTCGCGAACTATCTTCCAGTGGACGACCCCGAAGCCTGAGACCGCTCGGGTCGTAAAAGCTCATCGGCGCTCGTAAAACGCGTAGCTCATAAAAGCCCCAAATCACTTCCAGTGAACGGCCAGGCTGAAGGTTTCTACTGTTGTGTTCAACTGAAAAAATAGTAGGCACTAAAATTGTAAGCAGTTACTAGAAAGAATCTTTCTCTTGGCAACAGCGCTCATATCGACGCCCATCTTCCCTTGTGATTTGTTTTGGTTCGACTGTCATACCACATAATGGTATTCTGTGGCCAGACTGTCAACATCCCAAATATAACAGCACTTCTCCTCAATGCTCAGTTACAATTCGTCATTTCTGTTATTTCGAGAATTCTTCAATTCTTGGGTGTAACACTTCCTTTATTTACCAGGAATCAAGACAGCGTTTGGACTAGAGTTCGACAAAATGAGTATTTCCCTGCGTTTTCCAAGGATTCTCCTGCCCTCATCGATTATCTGAAAGCCAGAAATTTGATTCCGATAACTGCCAAATTTGCAGTTAATCCAATATGGAAGCAAATTTTAGATAAAATAAGATATGTAGCTAGTCATCTCGAAGCCACATTATTGTTATGGTCTGTTTTCACCGCCGGATGTGCTGTTATTACTACATCAATCAAAAGCAAATAAAGTAAAATATCCAACAAAAAACTGATGCAAACATACGGAAAACGTTACCATAATGACTGTCAGTAGATATCGTGAATAATGTGATTATATTCATTCAACTTGATCCTCACAACAAACATAATTCACAACCATAAGTTCTATGAAAACAGTAAAATTATAATTACATTTAGTTCACAAGTCAGCTGCAACATAAGTTCAAATAAAATAATTCCATAAAGTTAAACTACTGCATTCCACTCAGTAATTCACATAAATATGGCAACGTTACAATTCCGTTGTGCAAATGTTTGAATTACTTTTGAACGATTATAATTTACTATTTTTTATTGCATCATTCATTATATGTAGATGGAGTTGTTTTGGTAACGTTTACTTTAAGTTTTTTCAGATATTCATTCACCAAATCTGATAATCTATTAACTGTGCCAAATTATATTTCAATCTTTGAAACCAAAATTTTGTTTTTACATATCTTCTCACTGATGTTCAGTCTTTTTTTACCAGATTTTGTTATTACCAATTTCATGCCTTTGTGATATGCCTTCATATCTCATTAATTCTTAGTTTTAAGGTACATACATTGTATCACATTGGTGTGAAACAATAAAGGTTTCGGTGAAACTATTTCTTTATACCATTTTTTCTCTTATTCATTTTCTCATTACCGCATGTATTGTGGTATCTTTTAAGAAATGTTGAATGAATATCATTAGTGCCAGTTATTGTGGTATAAGTTTTATAATTCTTTGAAGTTTTCACTTAGTACAGTATCTCGTCCAGTTTTTATCTCTGACAGGTGAATTAGTTTACTACATGTATTTAAAATTTTTATTAGCTTCCTCTGAACCTCTTTTACGTTTCATTTCATGCTGTGTCAACAATACTTCATTGAACTCAAAAAAAAAAAATCATATGGAAATCTATAATATTTTTGAATGTAATATTTCTTTACCTATATTTGTTATCTGTTGTTTTTAACATTCTTGTATTGCAATCAATCATTAATATATTGGAACCAACTCTTTCTCTATAAGGTTGAAGTTATCATGACAACAGTTAAATTATCTTGTATTCATTTAAGATAAGATTTAATTAGTATTTTACATGAGGAATTTTATCTCAAAGTATATTTCTTGCACCTTCACTTTTAGGATTCCATTTTTTTGGGATTTATGTGTGCAATTTGATAATTATTATTATTCATTTTTATGAAGTCACTTTTTCAGCCCAAGTGGAAAATTTTACAAATCCGTCATTTTTTATATATAGTTCAATTATTTTGTTATTAATTACTTCAAAACATTTTTTATTTGCACTGTAATATTGAAAAATAATAGGCCCCATTTTATAGAGTTATAGATAATATGTATTATGAAAGAATTGTAGTTTGATACACAACTATTTATTGGTGTGAGGGTAAATTCACAATTTTGTTTTTTATTATAATTTATGTGTAAACCGAAGTCTCGTGAAGAGTGCATTTTATAAATAAAACCGTACTAAATATTGTTGAAATGGTGTCTCATTGCTGTTATAACATTTTTCCGATAATTTTACAGGTGAACCAGTAGAAATCTACTTTCTACATTATTTTTTTGCATTTTTTGCTGAACATAAAGAGCACTTCTCATGATGAAATAGAATTTGAAGCAAGTTCCTTTTGTTCCCCCTTGATTTTGAAAAAAATTTCGATCACAAGCAAAACATAACCCCAATCAGAATCATGAAAGAAGAGAACAGTTTTTTTCATTTTTGATATTTTCTTGTGAGAAGTATTTATTCCGGCGCTCCCAATGATGTAGTCTCGAAATATAAGAATCTGAAAGTAAATATAAATTCGTGGAAATACATTATTTGAAGAAATAACTAACAAATTTTAAAAAAAGACACACCTGATGATGGATTTTATATTTTGACCCAATCATCTTTACAAATTTGAACATTCTCGATGTGGTGGAGGTAAAGGAGTGAGAATAGAAGTTAGAGGAGTATTTTCCCAATATCCAGGAAATCGTTCTCCTGAAGACATGTTGCACTGCATGCTAAGTGGTGATTCTCCATAAACCTCTGAAAGTAGTTGAATGCGCATTTTATTCCATGATATAGCCTTGTAGTTGTCTGATATTCCTAATGAAGATGAAGTTGGTTGCCCTTCCCATCTGAGAAATGGACCAAATTATATCAGGTACACTCAAATTAAATCCAAAAAAGCTATAACGAGAGTAGCCAAAGGCTTTAGAGTGCATATGAAAGAGATAGCTATAATGAATGTCCCCTATATCACAGCCGTCTTTAATGCACAAGCCGGGAACATGCGAAATCTGGCAACGTCTACGATAGTCCCTGAACCTTTTGCATTTCACGGCGTTCCTAGTAGTTTTAACAAGTAGCAGGTAGTATTTTGTTCGAAGCGATTCTCGGTGCAACAAGTGCTCGGAACTTCAAAATCAGTTCAATAATAAATAGCAGGTGTTTTTAATATTAAAAAGTGTCGGGCTGTGAATAGTGATAGTGAATTTCTCTTTGAATTACTTTGTTTTCTTGTGAGTATCGATTTGAGACCATAGGCTTAGGAAAATGGTTAGGAAGCGTTTCTCCCATCCTGTAAAAGTAATTATAAATCCACCAGAATGAAGATTATTTCAGTGATTTTGGCTTTCCGATGAATGAAGAAAGAAAACTTTTATGGATAAAATCCATCCCGCGAAAGAATTTCATTCCAAGTCCTTATAGCGGAGTTTGCGAGAAACATTTCGAAGAGAACGAAATAATTCGGTATGATAAACATTTACAAGCTGATGGTTCAATCACAGCCTCCTGCAATGCTAGCCAGGAACAGAATCAAATGGCAACACAGCAGAGTGGCCTCGTATTCACGACACATGAGCGTCCGGCTTGAAACTTTAGTATGTGAGGGTTAACGTTTCGTTAATGTGTTCCCGTTAAAATTGTGTGAAATAAGTGCTAATTATCATTATCCTATTAACAGATTTTTCAATGATGAAATCTTTTTGTGACAGTGAAATAATAATGAAAATCCCCCCGGATTTTAATTTCTCGAAATCGCATAGGAGGTATTGGGAGATGTGTAACTTCCTTTGAAAGTAATTATGAATCTTCAAAAAATTTGGAATATTTCAATGGTTTCGGTTTTATAATTGAATGAAGAATGAAAGTTTTTATGAATATATTCATGTATACTTCGAACTAATTGTTTCCACATTTCGTAGTGTATTTGTCGATGAAAATTTCAACGAGGCCGACATACCATTATGAGTTGTTAAGTTTTAGAATGTATTATTTATTTCGAGAAATTCATTCAAGTTTGTCCTTTTTGCTCACATGTTCTAGGAGAACAGCGTGGTATCGTTTTTTTCCAATGTCTGTAATTTTCGAATTTTTTTCCGAAAATGTTCTCAAACGTTGGACTCACTGATGACGAATCCGGTGTCAAAATCGATTATGTCTGTCCGTATGCACGATTACGGGCGTACGTAGGATCGATCGACCTGAAACTTTCAGGATAGGGTAGGGTGCATTTTAAAATGCGACGGTTAAGTTCGTTTATGGGTGAATCGGCCTAGAGGTTTCGGAGTTAGTGGCATTTGGAAAGTTTGAGGTTATTTCCGTGATAACTCGAGAACCACAGGAACGATTGGATTGAAATTTGGCAGTTAGTTGGAGTATAACAATCCTCAATTTCTTGCGAAATTTTGTTGAGATCGTACTGTCAGTTAATTTTGGAAAATAATTTTTTTCCGAAACTTTTCATCATTATCGAAAAAAAGGTTTGTTCAGAGCTTCTTGAGCTTCATATGTCGCAGTAGTGTACTGAATTTCAGTTTTATCTTATAATAAATTTGGAGATATTTGGAAAAATATGTCGAATTTCGTGGTTGGTTGCCCTTCCCATCTGAGAAATGGACTAATTATATCAGGTACACTCAAATTAAATCCAAAAAAGCTATAACAAGAGTAGCCAAAGGCTTTAGAGTGCATATGAAAGAGATAGCTATAATGAATGTCCCCTATATACTGACAGGATTATTATTTGAAAACGATTCGTTAGACCGTCGTTAACATGGAATATCCAGGGGACTGACCGCAGCCTCCTTCAAGCTAACCAGGAACAGAATCAAATGGCAACACAGCAGAGCGTCCGGCTTCAAACCTTAGTATGCGAGGGTTATGTTTGGTTAACGTTACGTTAATGTTTTCCAGTTAAAATTGTGGGAAATAAGTGCTAATTATTATTATTATGTGCTGTTATTCTAATTTCAGGTTTCTCAATGATGAAATCTTTTATTTGTGATAGTGTAATAATAATGAAAATCCCTTCGGATTTTAATTTCTCGAAATCGCTTAGGAAGTATTGGGAGATGTTGTGTACCGTCCTTTGAAAGTAATTATGGTTCTTCATGGGGGGCTGACCCTACAACTCTTCGTACCGCAGCTTTAGCTTTGGTTTTTTCTGCTGCTGAATATTGTTGTTCGGTTTGGTTTAATAGCGCTCATGTGAGTAAAATAGATGTACAGCTTAATGTTGCTATGAGAATTATTAGTGGGACCATAAGATCTACTCCTTTACAGTGGTTACCAGTTCTCTCAAATATTGTACCGCCCCATATTCGTAGACAGGTTGCAGTGATAAAGTCTTGGGATAAATATCGTTCCTTTCCGAATTTATTCCCAATCATGTCTTATATTCCGGATTCTGAAATTGCTAGATTGAAATCTCGTAAACCTTTATGGATCAACGATTTTCTTTACACCAATAAAAGTTACAAAGAAATTTGGCGTTCGGAGTGGAATTCGTGTAATGTTTTTAACAAAGGTTTGATCAGCGATCCTTCAGAAAAAGTTCATGGTTTCAATCTTCCTAGGAAAATTTGGTGCATTTTGAATCGACTTAGAACCGGTCATGGTCGCTGTAATAGTTTCCTCTTCAAATGGAATTCGGTCGAAAGTCCAAGGTGCGAGTGCGGAGAAGAAGAGGAAACAATAGAACATTTAGTAAATACTTGTCCAATATATAAATTTGACGATGGTTTCGAGGCAATTCATTCGGTGTCTGATTCTTTTTTGAGATGGATTGCGAACTTCAAATTAATTTAATGAGTACTAAATCATTTACTAGTTCATATTAGTTCTTTCGTCTCCTTTTTTGTTTTCAGGTATGTTTCCAAGATTTCAACCTGCATCGCATAGGAAGGAGGAAATTTTGTCAATGAAAAAGAAGCCCTTCAATAAAAAACAACAATTTCATTACACTAATACGGGGAGACAGAGTTTTTCCTGGGGTTTTTATCTGTGCTCTTGTATCATACGTAAAATTGTATGGTACCCCGTTGACATTTCCTCAGCTAATACTGTTATGACACAAATTGTTTGATATAAAAAAAACGTAAATGCTCATCTCAAAAGAATATATATATAATTATGAATCTACCAAAAATTCGGAATACATCAGTGGTTTCGGTTTTTATGAAAATTGCATGTATACCGCGAAACTAATTACTTTCCATATTTGGTAGTGTATTATCGAATTTCGACGAGAACGATAAGTTGTTAAGTCTGAAAATGTATTATTTATTTCGAGAAATTCATTCAAGTTTGTCCTTTTTGCGCACATGTTCTAGAACAGTATGCTATCGTTTTGTCCAAATGTCTGTAATTTTCGAATTTTTTCCCGAAAATGGTCTCAAACGATTAGGTTGGACTCACTGATGACGAATTCGGTGTCAAAATAGATTCTGTCTACCCGCCCGTCCGTATGCATGATTACGGAGTTAGTGTCCTTTGAAACTTTGAGGTTATTTCCGTGATAACTCGGGAACTACTGGAACGGTTAGATTGTAACTTGGCAGTTAGTTGGAGTATAACAACGCGCAAATTTTTGCGAAATTTTGTTGAGATCGTACGGTCAGTTGATTTGGAAGAAAGATTTTTTCGGAAACTTTTCATCATTATCGAAAAAAAGGTTTGTTCAGGCCTTGAGCTTCATATGTCGCAGTAGTGTAGCAAGTTTCAATTCAACCTGACAATAATTTTTGCAGATATTTGGAAAAATATTTCGAATTTCGTGGTTTTTCCTGGATATCGTTTTTTTCCGAACAACTCAAAATTACCGATTCAGTTATTGTGTTCACGGTCGGCCTAACGAACTCTCGGAAGAAACGAATTGGGTTATTTAGCGGCACTGTCAGACTGTTTCAGGCTATCTCTAACATAACCTTAAAAAGAGTCCATACTTACTCGTTCATATAGCGAAAATACGTGTTAAGAGCTTGATCTGAAATTGAACTTTTACACACTTCTAGGGAAGTAGCTGGAAAATAGTGAATATAATTCACGCACATCTCGTCAGTAATAGCAAAACCTCCAAGTGTGATATTCTCTCTGTCTTCAGTGCTGTAGTCGCATCTAGTTATCAGTGCATCACCCTACAAAAAAGCAGGTTGTGTTGTATAATTCATTCATCTACTCTTTAATGTGCACGGGTCTCAGAGTAACAAACTGAGGCCCGGAATTAACCATGTACACAGATCATAGTAACACATTTTTATTGCATCTTCTCATTCATACACAACTATAGAAAATTTTCATTTTTTGCGCGCATATTCTAGGGGAACAGCGTCTGCTATCGTTTTGTCCAAATGTCTGTAATTTTCGATGATTGAGCCGAAAATGGTCTCGATCGACTAGGTTGGACTCAATGATGACGAATCCGGTGTCAAAATCGATTCTGTCCCGCCGACCGTCCGTCCGGCCACGATAACTGTCGACAGAAGCAAGCTAGCAACTTGAAACTTTCAGGGTAGGTCGCGCATCTGAACGCCGCGGTAAGTTCGTTAATGGGCCAAATCGGTCGAATAGTTTCGGAGTTATAGACACTTTGAATTTTTCATTTCAGAAACTACTTGAGCCATTGGATTCAAACTTGGCAGTTAGGTGGAGTATAACGACGCGCAACTTTGAGACAAATTTCAGGATCATATTGTCAGTAAATTCAAAATAATTTTTTGTCGGAATTTTTTCCAAAAATTTTTTTTTTCGGAAACCATTCATCATATCCAAAAAAAATTCCACTCACACTTTGAGATTCATATTTCACAGCAGTGTACCAAATTTCAGTTCGATACGATCATAAGTTTTGGAGATAACGGGAAAAAATATGTCAAATTTTGAGGTTTTCTTCTCGATCTCGTTGTTTTTTTCGATATAACTCGAGAAATACTGATTCAGTCTTGATACAACTTCGCAGCTAGTTTGAAGACGCTGAAAGACAACTTGATGCAAAATTTCGTGATAATCGTGTCATTAGAACAACTAAAAAAAAAATTTCTGTGATTTTCTTACCATATCATCCTCATTAAATTCTGTATGAACCTTCTAACTGTAATTTTTCGATGGAGTACTTGATTTCAATTCGATCTGATCTGTATTTTTGGAAATATTGGAAAAATAAAATTTTGAATGGGTATATCTGCGGAATCATTGTGTGGATTTTACCCATTCACGAATTCGGGCTTCGTAATTAAGGTCCAAACCTTCTCTACAAATATCGAGTTTCTAAGTTGTTTCTTTCGAAAGTTATTGTGTCTTCCGGAAGAAACGACTTAGAAACTCGATATTTGTAGAGTAGGTTTGGGGCTTAATTACGAAGGTCGAATTCGTGAATGGGTAAAATCCGCCCAATGATTCCGTTGATATACCCATTCAAAATTTTATTTTTCCAATATTTCCAAAAATACAGATTAGATCGAATTGAAATCCAGTAATTTACCAAAAAAAAATTTCAAAAAGCACTGCGGTGAAGGCAGCAGCTTTTGCGTGCATGTTCAAATTCGTTGCTGAAGCGCTCATCTACATTGAACATTCGCGCAAAAGCTGCTGCCTTCACGGCAGTGCTTTTTGAAATTTTTAAGACACGAACATATACCCCTCACCCCAACTTACAGAAAATCTATTACTTCGCTGGGATTCGAACCCAGTACCTTTAGAATCCTAGGCAATCTCTCAATCCCCTAGGATACCGAGGTAGTAGCATTGTACTTTATACAATGGCAGTAGAGGTTGTGTTGTGTGTGAAAATACTTCCTTCAACATTAATATGTACAGGGTGTTTCCAAAATTTGACGTGAACCTTGGAGAAAGTGTATGAAGTATGATTACTCTTGTGATGATCTCAATCCCTTTTGTTTTCACTGCATCATTTGTTATGCCGAACATTCAGAAGGTTGCTTGTAAAAATCTGCTGAAACGAAACTAGTGAACGCATTCTAGCGAAAACTTTTACAAGGAATGAAGGAAGAAGATGGCAAATTTTCGAAATAATTTTGAGGTAAATAAAGGATGGGATTCCAAAGTTGCAGGCAACTGTTAAAAATCACAAGAACTCTAAAATCTCGGAAGTTGCCGATTTTTGCTTACCAGAATATGGTTCAATTAACCGACAGCAAATGAGTCATACTATCACTTTCTCCGAGGTCCAACACAAATTTTGGGAATCACCTGTATATAGTTACAAACAAGGTTCTATTATACCTACTGGAAGGACCGTGACAGGCATTTTTAATCTTCTTATTTCTTGAAAATGTGTAGAATAGTGATTGTCATGATTCAGAACAGGTAGTTCACGCCCATTTCTGAAGTGTCTTGTCATAACTTTTGCTCCTGTTAAATGGGTATGTAACTGAGACCCAAAAATAGTTATTCCTGTTTTGGGGAGGCCCTGAAAAAAACTCCAGAGCATTTATGATATTTCATAAAATAATAATCTTCGATTTCATGATCAACATAAACACACGGAATTCGAACTGCTTTATGGTTCATCGGCAAGGTATACTCAATTATTTAATAGATGAAATCTTAATCCTAAATCACAAGGACGAATATCTGTCGATAAATCAACAAATATTACACCTTGATCAGTGCTAATCATCCAATCAACCAAAACATCTACACCGAAGAAGCGGATCCAAGGAGAATGACTACAGCTATTTCACAGTTATTACTGATCTTCAGACCATCTTAACTTGGATAAGACCGCTACGTGGGAATCTAGATATTTGTCAACTTTCAGATGGAACGCTGTAGTATAACAACGTACAGCGCGCCATCTTTCAGGAGCATCTTGCGAATCCCACCTTCGAGTGCAGAATACTTTGATCGATGTGCATAATGTTCATCCTTTTGTCGTATCAGGCCGTTGCATCTGCGATTTTGCAGTTTACAACTTCCTTACGACTTTGGAAACATTCGGATCATGTGGTTTTCTCACAAGACGATTACGTCCAACATCTGACAAAGATAGGAATTGGTTCATGGAGGAAAGATTATATTCCTATCTTTGTCAGATATCGACAGATATTCGTCCTTGTGATTATGTTATTAGTATACAGATGTTTCAGTCGCCGCATTAATCAATTGAATCGTATGACTGGATGTATATTATTTCATTGAGGCTTACCACAGCTGTACATTCGCTGACACAGTAACCAAACAGTGGAAATTGTTTCAATTTAGGAGGAATGGCCATTTTATCCGTATATTCTAGACCAAGTTCCATTATACCAGCATCCATATCTTTCAGAATGTCGGAAACATATAGTCGAATACCAGAACTGTCAACTATACCTGAAATGAAGTAAGAATATGAATTCGAACCTAAGAAAATTCGACCATATATTTATTCAGAAAAGACTGAAATACATTAAACAGACCGTTTTCCATCTCCACTTCTAGAAATATTACCTGATATTTGTTGCGGATTATTGTAATGAATTTCTAACATAATGTACTGGTTAAAATCTGGTCCACCAAGTGGTAAGCTGGCTTCCTGCAAAATATGGCATGTTTTTTTGAATGAATCGACTATAAGTTGTGAAATTAAGGTATTAAACGATGTCAGAATAAGGATTTCACAGTTGAATTACATAACTGGAAAGGTATTGTTTATTGTTGGCTCGAACACATAGGGTGTCAATTCAAGAAGATATACCACCTTAGTATGCGGAAACAGAAAAAATGGAAAAAGAGGTGATCTTTGATTTATCAACTCTGTGAGCGTTATGACAGCAAACCCTATAATCTCTGATGAGAAGCCGGTTTGAGAGTGTCTATGTCGTCATCCTATATACAAACCTCTGGATATGTGAAGGGGCCTGCCCCCATAGCCCAGGCAGCTAAAACTCTTTTACAAACTTCAGTTTTTGGTGGACGTCCCTTAGCGAAACAAGAGCCTTCGTATAATGGAATTTTCTCCTTAGCTGGGGCGAAGCAGTGGAAAACTTCCATGTGATGAACAACTCCTTCGCTACTCTT
Source organism: Myrrha octodecimguttata (assembly GCA_958510865.1). NCBI lineage: Eukaryota > Metazoa > Arthropoda > Insecta > Coleoptera > Coccinellidae > Myrrha > Myrrha octodecimguttata. The sequence goes on from OY294056.1 coordinate 86,296,666, forward strand.
CTGTATATTAGATTCGAACTAGAACGAATGATAACGAATTAAGATTACACACACACACAAAATTTATTTTTAGGTAGATAGGTTGAGCTAAATGAACTCAAAAAAACCTAGAAAATTACTGACGTGAAGTCAGGAGCTTTTGCATCCATGTTCAAAGGAGATGACCGATTTGACACGCAAAAGCTGCCGACTTCACGCCGACCGTTAACATAATACCTTCCAAAATAAACACCTTAGATACTCGAAACTTGTAAAGAAGGTTGGAACATAATTACGAAGGTAGAATTCGTGAATGGGTAAAATCCACCCAATGATTCCGCAAATATACCCATTCAAAATTTTATTTTCCCAATATTTCCTAAAATACAGATAAGATCGAATTGAAATCCAGTACTTTATCGACAAATGATAGTTTATACAGGATTAATGACGATAATATGATAGAAGATCACAGAATATTGAATATTTAAAAAAAAATTAAATTTTTTTTTCAAATTGTTCTGAAGACACGATCATCACGAAATTTTGCATAAGGTTGTCCTTCGATAGTTCCGGCCAGCCGATTGGAAAGATTCGATTTTGACACCGGAATCATCATCAAAATTCGAAAATTACAGACATTTGGGCAAAACGATAGCACGCTGTTCCCCTAGAACATGCGCGCAAAAATAATCACTGAAGCCTTCAGAACGACACCCCGTTTTCTCCTATTAACGTCAAAATTTCTCCGAATTCTAATATTTCTCGATGCTATTGGCAACGTTGAAGCATGCAGACCATGGGCAGGTGACCGACCTTGAAATATTAACGAGGTTCAATGACATTTGAATGAGGCTGTGTTGCCGCGATGCGTGAAGCCGTAGTTTATCATCACGTGGTAGTGTTTGCTCTTAAATAAGTCAGGATGTCTTACCTGGTATATATGATGTTTCTTTCTGAATTTAGTTGGTAATTTCCGTACACTACACCAATAGGTCGTCTCATCAGGAGGCACCTTTACTTTGTTAACCACAACATCGAAATGTTTCACATACGAGGGTAGTTCAGAAATATTTATGTTCTTCAGCAGACTAACTCTTATCATTCCTTTATTTTCTTTCGAGATGTTGTTCACTTTGAACCCCTCCACATTGGTTAGCGGCCCTTTGTCTTTTAGCCAAACGATGTGTGTTGTGCCTTCCTTAAATAATAATCATTTCGCATGATGAATTCAAGGGTAATAAATTCAAGAAATCGAAATATATATAATTATAATTAAAGGTCCAAGTTCATTGAAAATTGTTTGAGGAAACTCAATTACTCACTCAAATCTTATGATTCGATGCTGATTGCAGCAATTTGTAACGAAAATATTTCACTGTTCTTTACTTTTTAAACACTGCGATGTCTACTACAACTATATGAAGATATTTCTTTTGTATCTACTCCTATAATAAATATATTCATTATTCACCTGCTTTTGGGCAATTAATAGTAGTTATCTGAGAGGAAAATCGCTATAGGTCCTCGGATTCGGCCGAGGGCAGGGAAAGAACCTACAAGGACCGAAGGGTTTGCAAATCATATATTTTTTTCTCGCAATTGAACTGCAACGAACGAAAAATATGAAAAAAAAATTGGTAATTTTTCTCAAATCACCGAAAATTCTGACAACCTTTGAGAATTTTCTGTGATTCGTCCATAAAGTTCTTTCCCTGTAAATAAAGTCCAAAGATTGTTGTTTGTTACACAGAATAGAGAAGTATTGATAATAATTAATACTTCTATATTCTGTGTCATAACAAACACAGACCAACTCAACTCTGTGTAACAAACTCATTTGATGAATTAAAGCACTCGCCTGCGGCTTGCGCTGCAAAACTTTCATCTACATGAGTTATGACTACTAAATAATAAATAAAAATAATATGACCGTTAAATAATAAAAAAGGAGGATCCTCACACAATGATTAAACTGCTGATGACAAATCACTGAGATGGTTCCAACGGATTTTCAGGAAAACATTATCTTACCTCAATAATATAATCGTGATTATCACAAGTGTCGAATTTTCGCCTGAAGGTGAATTTGGATATTCCTTTATTGTTTTTCAGTTGAAATTGTTCGCAGTTTTGTTCGTCATCAAGATGGAGGACTCCAGTATCATCAGCCCAGGCATCCTGAAAGTATAGATGGTTGGTTTCATCAAATTTTGGAATTTTCAATTTTAGGAGAATTTATCAACGATTTATGATCCCTCGATAATAGCACGTGTTTGTTTTGGCGAGCAGCGCATTATCGTTTCGACCAAATATTTGTAATTTTCAAGTTTTGAGCCGAAAATGGTAATAAACGCAAAAACTCATCCAAGTTTGGGAGGGTCGTATTTTCGAAATATTCAAATAAAATTGTTTAGAAAATTTTCGTTCAAAATTTTTGTTCTTCGAAAACTATTCAACAGATTTATATCATTTTTGGCCTACACCTTCAAGTTCAAATATTGAACAACAGGGTATTGGTATTTCGGCTCGATCGGATATTTACCTTTGGAAATATTGGATAAATACCTAAAATATGTGAAGTTTCCTTATTATTCCTCAGTATCCTCATTCAAAAATTCTGATCCCATCGAGATGGAACTTATGCCAATTAATTTCACCATAATTATAAATTATCTAGCTCTTACCACAAAGTCAACGCGATTCCACCCAGCAGATAATACACAATAGTCTGCTGGAAAAGTCTCTCCTCTATCGGAAAAACCCAGCGCAAACCATTGCAGTTCCAAACGCGGCAAATGTACCTCGAAGATGACAGTTTTTGAAGGATAGTCCAAGATCCAGTGCAGCATAATTTGACTTTTCGGATCCAGTGGAGCATGGAAAACTTTATTTTCTGAAAAACATTTTCTGAGATACAAAATTAAGAAAATAAAAATAGTTGGGCAATCACGTAATTCACAATAAATTAGCAAGTTATTATCCGATCGAATCAATATTTTTAGGAATATTCAGACGAAATGTTATTGAATCTTTTTGAGAAATCCAACTAAATCGTTTGAGATCACTTTGTGACGAAATTACAAGGCTCTTATTTCCTAGAAGAAGCGGCAACATGTGCAGACATTCCAGGATCAACAACTCTCTAAAGAATTCCAATGTTCCGAGAAAAATGAACGAAATTCTGCTGAAAACTTCCTCACTGAAATCAAAAGCATGAATGAAATGAACCAATGACAAAAAAAATCTGAAGAGTCTTACTGAAAAATATGAAAAAATGCAAAAATAGTTGAATTACTCTAAAATCTCAAATTAGAATGAGGCTTGAATGACACCTCCTTTATTCAAAGGTAATTCGATTAACTTTTCCAAAATGACCTTTTTGGTTTTTGAAAAAATCAAATAATGAACCTTAGTGATTGACCAAAAAAAAATATCCGCGAAACTTGGTAGAAAAATCGTGTGTCGCTTGATATTGATCATTCAAGCTTTTCAGCAGGATCGGTATACCCTAAGGGCTCAAAACTGAGGGTAGGAGGAAACGAAAATATTTCTCGAAAACTTACCACCGAATTTTCATGAAACTCTCAACGTTGGTCACTGTTGCATCACTCAACCTAAACATTTTCACCCGGATGATTTCCGACCAGTGGTCCCTGAGTTATATATGAAGCACACATCGAAAAATTTTTAACGGATTCGTTCAATATTTCATAAACACAATGTGCGAATGCCCTATCGATAAACTTGAAAATTTCCTAATCGTAAGTAGTTAAAATTAAATATTTTTGGGTTTTCTTTCCCGATATCTGAAACATATAACTACTAAAAATCGTATAAAAATATTATTTATAGAAATCACCCTGTGACTTATGGGATTTAAGATTAAATTTCTTCATTATGCTCATGTCCATATCTTAAATAAAACTTATATACAGAGTGTAACACCCAAATAGAATAAATTCGATAACAAATAAATGAGGGCGTGTTGGGGAAAACGCTCGGACACGTCGATTTGTAATTTTAAATGCGCATATTTTTCAAGAAAATAATATTATATAGGGTGTTCCATGTGACCGTGGCCAATACCAACTTTCTTATTTCAAATGCAACCCCCTGTATATTATTTATTTTCTGGATTCTCCAGAGAATTCTAGACACAATTCATGCACAATGTCCTATACCTATCTTTAACTATTTCGGAAATATTAGGTGTTTTCAGATTTAGTGAGAAAATCAACGTTTTAAATAAACATTATTTTATTTCACAAATTCGGTACATTACACTTAAAACCTAATAAGTAATACTGATTATTTCTTAATAATCAAAAAAAAAACAAAAAAAAACATCAATGTCAATCTAGGAAATGTTCAAAATGCTCGCGGCGAACGTCTTGGCAACATGCTAATCTGGTGTATAATTGTCTTCTAACGTTACTCAACATTTCTGAAAACACTTAATATTTCCGAAGAAGTTGAATAGGTATAGGACATTGTACATGAATTATGTCTAGAATTTTCTGAAGAATCCAAAAAATAAATAATATACAGGGGGTTACATTTGAAATATGAAAATTGGTATTGGCCACGGTCGCATGGAACACCCTATACAATTTTATTTTCTTGAAAACTATGCGCATTTAAAATTACAAATCGACGTGTCCGAGCGTTTTTCCTAACATCCCTTCATTTATTCGTTATCGAATTTATTCCATTTGGCTGTTACACTCTGTATATTATTCATAGATCATTGGTTTTCCACAAAAAACAATTCCATGAAAAAATTCATTTGAAACATTGAAGTCTCAATAAATACTCTTGTATAACTAATATCACTTCTACATGCAGAACTCGAATTAAGTAGCGTATTTTAAATAATGAAGATTTCCAAAAAATTCGGTTGATCGGAGGTTTCCATCAATTTTGGTTTGCGTAGTACAATTATCGTCAACGTGTGGATATCCGTTACTGGTTTCAATCGAAATCCAATATTTTTCGCACTGAGGGTTTGAAATAAGGGTGAATATAAAAGATAATGAGCATGTATATGATAAAACAAATTGGGGGATATAGTCAAAAAAACAATATCAAACGGGAAAACTCATCAATTGTCGAGAATCTAATACTGAGGGTAGGAGCCGATGATCCACCTGTTTCAGTTCTATGATTCAATTTTGGAAAGCTCCAATTTTTCCAGCCAGATAGGAATTGAAATAAGGAATGAAATTAAACAGTTCAAGAGATTGCTCGCCAATATCGCAGTTTTCTGAATGAATATTTCGAAATGCAAGAGGTTTGATACGGCTGCTCGCATTTCACAATTTTCTTCAGAAAACTTTGAATCCCACTATAATATTTATTAGCCGATATTGGCGGACAATCGAAAAATTGTTTTATTCCACTGTAAAACTTCTCACTTATTGTGGTACTCGCGACGATGAAAGTGTGATAAATATCGCTGAAGAAATTGCACATTAAGCTGGCAAAATAATTAACCTCTGTGTAAAATTTGCAGCGTTTTTTTCAGTACTTCCGAAAAATTAAAAAAAGTAGAATAATTACGATATCAAAAGTTGCAACGACCCACCTGAAGAAAAAAACAGAAAACTTTCATAATAATGACATGGTAAATATTTTTTCACAATATTATTGAATTCGTTGCTGTATCCTTCAGCTATTTTTTTCACTTCTTCATAATGATTAATTAAAAAAAGTTAAGTTAACGGCATTTTGGAAAAGGCCATCGAATTTTCCCAAAACAAGGTCCGCTCAACCCACGCTGACAGAGTTGAAACAAATTGATCTGAATTCGCATGCGGGCCGAGATATTATGGGAGGTACCTTTTAAAATGAACACACTGTATATAATATACAATGCTCATACTTAAGCTACCTGACCAATGTATCAATAAAATATTTACGGTTTCAAAAAAAATTTGACATTTTGAGTTGTGCGTAGATTATGAAAATTTTGAAAATTGAAAGAAAAATTCTGCTGATTCACATTCCTTAAGAATATGCAGCTTATAGAAAAACTACGAATTTCTTACTATAAATCAGACTGAAAATATTGCGTCGGTATTATGAATTAACATGAATATGTATCCCAAGATGAACCAACGATCAGAAAATGGCTTACCTGCGATTAAAGAGTCATTCAAAACGACAGAATAGAAGAGAATACTCCACTTCAAAAATTGAAACATTTTCAACACAGAAGTTGGCGAAGTTTCTGATGAAATCAACAGATTAAGGATGTGGATCAGGGAAGCAGTCTTGGATAAGTGCGAGACTGCGCTGGAGCATTTGGAAAGGATGGAATCTTCGGAAAATTGCTATAGGCAGCTTTCGAACATTTTCTCAACTGAGAAGTGATACGCATAAAATATTTATGCTAAAGCAAGAAAATAGTGGAATGATAAAATATCTGGATCTGAATCAAAGCTTCGAATTCGTAGGTTTTTGAGATAAGAGGTCGACCCTTCAAGGAACTCATATTTTTTTAATACGAAAGATAATTATGTGAAGGTGCTTCCCAGCTCATCACCTGATCTGGCTGCAAGGCATCATGAACTGTAATTTAAATTGAAGCCAGAGGCATCTGAGCTGATTCTGTTGAAGAACCTCCATGAAAGTGAAGGATTACTTGTATATCGCGTATAGGCTGAAAGCCTTTGCGATTAATGCTTATGCCAATAATCTTTATTAGAATTATTGTTTGGTGTTGTTCAGATACACCCTGTATAGATCCATTTGAAATTCTAAGTATATACAGTGCGCGTCAAAATTATGGAACAAATTCATTTTCTCAGAAGAAAAATATTTGGCAACAAAATCCTGAAACAGGTCAATTTTCGTTTCACTTTTACCCTCTAAATTGTTTGAATAGGGAAAGTAGGTCATGTGATACTTTTTTGGCAAGGTCTTTGTATCTTCTTCACAGGCGTGCAGAAATTCTCAAGAAAATTTTTTTTTTCTGAAAAATTAGTTTCTTCAAAGAGGTTTCCAGTATGTGCACTTTGTCATGGCTCATTTACTTTGAGACGATGGTACCTGATGAAATTTGTCACTGAATGAAAGTCGACCATTTCAGTTTTCTTCATGCACAACTTTCAACCCCTACGAACCCTTTAACATTGCCTTGTCAGAAATCTATCTTTGAATTGAAACATTTTATCGAAAAGTTTCAACTTCAGTAGAAACGTACTAATAACTAACCTGCATACTTAAGATCATAAAAGAAGCGCAGTGTTTCACAAATTCTAATTTTTCACGTGAGGGGGTTGAAAAGGGTTGATTGTTGTACCATGAACAAAACTGTAATGGTCAACTTTCATTCGGTGACAAATTTCATCAGGTACCATCGTCTCGAAGTGAATGAGCTAGGACAAAGTGCACATACTGAAAACTCTTTGAACTAACTAATTTTTCAAAAAAAAATTTTTTTCTTGAAAATTTCTGCGAAGAAGATACAACCTTGCCAAAAAAGTACTACATGACCCACTTTCCCTATTCAAAAAATTTAGAGGGTTGATGGAGATGGCACAGGGTGCAACAAAAATCCTTCAAGAATGCATAAAATTTGGTAAAAGTGAAACAAAAATTGACCTGTTTCAGGATTTTGTTGCCGAATATTTTTCTTCTGAGAAAATGAATTTGTTCCATAATTTTGACGAGCACTGTATATTATATTATTATTATTATTATTATCAGTTGCGGATCAACGATTTCAGGAGCCCTTGGCTTGGAAACTTTCGGGACCCTTCTCTACTTCTTCAATTTCTTTCAAAACAATTTTTCAATCAGAATTCCGTTGTTTCAATACAAACATAAAATTCACTGATCAAATTTATTGACATCAATTCCACTACAACAAAGGAGTTGAAATCAACACAAATGTTTACAACTTAACATATAAATATAAACATGAACATGAAAAATTATTGAAAAAGAAAAAAATATGGAATGCCGAGAAACTAATCAAGCCTTTTTTCTTTTTTCCATGTCTGCAAATTCTTTTATTGCAGCATCATAATCCAGGACTATTCGTTAAATCATGCCTAAAGGCCGACAGTAAACACAATAACTTCCGGAAGAAACGACTTAGGGCCGGTACTTAATTTTAACTTTAACCGACAGTTTTGACAGTTATGTCCTAACATAACTGTCAAAACTGTCAGTTAAAGTTAAAGTCCGGTAGTCCGGTCAAAACCGACAGTTTTGACAGTTATGTCCTAACATAACTGTCAAAACTGTCAGTTAAAGTTAAAGTTAAGTTTTATAATACCGGCCCTTAGAAAGAAGATATTTGTAGAGAAGGTTTATTGGACCTCAATAACGAAAGCCGAATTTGTAAATGGGTAAAATCCACCCAATGATTCCGTAGATATACCCATTTAAAATTATATTTTCCCAATATTTCCAAAAACACAGATTAGATCGGATTAAACCCCAGTACTTTATCGAAAAATGACAGCTTGAAGTTTCATACAGAATTCAATGAGGATAATAGTGATGTTCTTTCGTACTGAACGAAGTGATTTATATAACTTCAATCAGAGAGATCAGTTCTCCCTTCCACAACTCTAAAGTGATTGCAAATGATTATTCTAATCGCGGAACAAGTTCCATCAGTTCAATCAGTACGGAAGAACACTACTAATATGATAAGAAGATCACAGAATATTCAATATTTGAATTTGAATTTTTTTCAAATTGTTCTAATGGGACAATCATCACAAAATTTTGCACCTTCGGCATCTTCAAAGTAGCTGCGAAGTTTTATCATTATTGAGTCAGAATTTCTTGAGTTATACCGAAAAAAACAACGATATCTAGAAGAAAACCACGAAATTTTTCATATTTTTTCGCAATATCTTCAAAACTAATATCCGAATCGAATTGAAATTTGGAACACTGCTGTGAGATATGAAGCTCAAGGTCTAAGTGAAATTGTTTTCGAATATGATTGATAGTTTCCAGAAAAAAAATGTTTTCGAATTTTTTTTTTTTTAATTGAGTGACCATACGATCCCGAAATTTCGCGCAAAGATTCGCGTCTTTATGCTTCAACTAACTGCCAAGTTTTAATTCAATCGCTTCAGTAGTTCCTGAAATATGAGGGAAACAACCTCAAAATTTCTAAAATAACTCCGAAACCATTCGGCCGATTTGACCCATCAACGGACTTAACCGGGGCATTCAAATGCGCGAACTACCCTACAAGTTTCAAGTTGTTCTGCTCCGTTCGACAGTTATCGTGTCGTCGGCCGATCGGACATAATCGATTTCGACACCGGATTTGTCGTCAGTCAGAGTCCAACCTAGTCGTTTGAGACCATTTTCGGGAAAAAATTCGAAACTTGAAGACATTTGGACAAAACGATAGCACGCTGTTCCCCTAGAATATGCGCGCAAAAATTTGTTTTAATTTTCCGGAATGTTGGGTAAAATGTATGTAGGTACCAAATTTCGACGGATCAATCAATTGACCTATTCTACACCCTCCTTTAGACGCGTTAATTCTATCAGTTCCATGTGGCCTACATCATATCTGTGGTATTTTTCATTAAGCCGAACACCACCATGAATAGACTCACAAGGAATTCAGAATATTTCCCTAGATACAGCCCACAGACTTAATTTCCACAGTCGAATAGGTCGATTGAAGAGAATGCATTCCTACTCGTTTATCGCTTTCCTCATTGCTTTCTCTGTTTATACAGAGTATTTCCCGAATGCTTTCAAGGAAAAGTGAGATAAATATAACATACAATTTTCTTCGTCAATTTTAACCTTCAATTAACGTGAATAAAACTGATTTTTCATTGTGTTCAGAATCTTTTCATGAATTTTCTTTTCCCCTCCTTTGCAGAGATTTTTTTGAAGTATTCCAAAAACTACACAAGAATATTCATTTGGTTACTACGATTAACTCATATATGTTTCTGTGTTGACAAACATTCTGATTCAAATCTCCCTCCATAATTAATGTGTAAATATCTCAAACCATATGTTCTTTATTATTGCTTACTGAACAAAACACCTGGTCTATCATTGTAATTGCAACGAAATTGAAAATTCAGTGATGCAACGGCTAATGATCTAATTAATTTTTTATAGTCTAATGGCTCTTTAAAATTACAAATGCACTATAATTCGTCATTTTATCACTTCAATTTGTCTACTCGAAAAAACTGAAAAGGAACCCTTATAAGAATGAGGACTAGAAGATGGTGAGTAATAATATTGATAAGCCATTTATTTAATATCCCTCTTCAGCTAATGGACTTTCTCCTTTGAATTTTATGGATTTTTTAACGATTGAAAAATCATTTCGCTATTTCATCTAGTGAGAATCTTTCTGAGGATGAGATACTTAAATCAAATGCATTCAAGAATTATTCTTTCTATGATAAATAAAACGCAAATTATTTGAGATCAAAAATTGCATCAAAATTATTTCTTTCGAATTAATCCAAACAGCTTCTTCATTTCTAATATTTAACCGATGAATTCTGAATGAATTTTTATTATTATTGTAATTAACTATTTGAATTTCCCGCATATAGGATCCATAGAAGTCAGCAGCAGCACATTTATACAAGGAGGGAACAAAGGCAGGTACTAAAATACCCTCTATTAAAAGTATATTATTTCATTTTGTTTACTATATTCCTGCAAAGATTTTCCGTTGAGTTTTGTTCATGGAATATATCACTTATTGATATCTGCATGAATTTGTGGAGTACATATTTTGCAAGTAAAAATACTAGATTTCAACTAGATCAGATCTACATTTTCAAAAATATCCCGTAAATGATTCTGATGTAGATGTAAACACTTTCTACATGCTATAATATCATACTGATGAATTAAATTCGTCAAAAATAATACTGCAGACAACTAACTCTGATGACGAAAATTAAGAATTTACTACCCCTATAGTAAGATGTTCAGAAATAAGGTGAATTCACAGATAGGCTTCTGTTTCGCCAATGCTGGGGAAATCGCTAGAATTCGTTTTTCCGCTGAAGGTGGTGCTATTTGGTAATAACGGCTTGTCCTCAAGGCAACGGTCTATCGTCTATCTGAGAAAACCAATTAATTCAAAACGACCAAATTACCATTTATAGTATCATGCGCTCTGATTGGTCGATTGACGGCGTTTGTGTCGGTGGCGAATATATGAAATACAACTGGATCCCCCAGTTGGGGGAGTAAGAATTTAGAAGGAAAACAAATGGAAGTAAAAGCACCATTATTTGAATCTATGGACTATCAAATATAGTCACAGAAATCATGAAGTGTCAACGAAATAGTACTGCGCAGAAATCATGTACTCCAAAATTTGAATTGTTATTTTACTTTTTGACACCTTCTAAATACAATTTTATTATTTGAAATTGTCGAATATGAAGATTTGATGTAAGTTTTATTTGGAGTTGGTGTTTATCGTTAATACTCTTCTATTTTATTGTAGGGATAACACTTCACCAATAAAAACTGTGGCTAGGGTGTATGCTAATGTTTTTGAAGGAAAGCCGTCTTCTTATTACGATTATGATAATTTCACCCCTACATTAGAAGATATAGATGATTATACTGTTATCAGATACTTAGGTCAAGGAAAATATAGCGTAGTTTTCGAGGGAACAAATGAGGCTAAAAATGAAAATGTAGTGATAAAAATATTGAAACCAGTTAGAGGAAAAAAAATTAATAGGGAAATAAAAATTCTGGACTATTTGAAAGGAGGGGTCAATATAATAAAACTGTTAGCTGTTGTAGGTATTCCAAATACTGTGTTGAATGGCCTCATCTTCGAACACATGGAAAATAGTGAAGACTTCAAAAAAATTTATTTGAAACTGAATGGAGCAGATACACGATACTACATGCATGAATTATTGAAAGCACTAGACTTCTGTCACAGCAAAGGAATAATGCACAGAGATGTGAAACCCCACAATATTGTAGTGGACCAAAAAAATAAGAAGTTGAGACTGATTGACTGGGGGCTGGCTGAATTTTATCACCCAAAACAAGATTACAATGTCCGAGTAGCTAGCAGATACTTCAAAGGCCCTGAATTGCTGGTTGATTATGGATATTATGATTATTCTCTAGATATCTGGTCAGTTGGATGCATGTTTGCTTCAATGCTTTTTCGAAAAGATCCTTTTTTTCATGGTGTTGACAACTATGATCAGTTGAAGCGGATTGTGAAGATATTGGGAACAAATGAACTGATTGCATATTTGGAAAAGTATAATATTTCCCTTGATAGCGAATTCATCAATTCCTTGGGGCGTCACACACGTAAGAACTGGCAGAAATTTATTACCACAGAAAATGAACATTTCATTACGGAATTGGAAATTTCGCTGCTAGAATCAATGCTTAGGTATGACCATACAAAGAGGATCACTGCTAAAGAAGCACTAGAACATCCATACTTTCTGTCTCTGCAAGGAAAGGCAAAACACTCCTCTGCTAGACCAAATTTGAACAACTTGACACTTGTGAAGTCGGAAGCTGAAAATTGAAATCATAACTGTGAAATTAATATATTGTATTGTCCAACAATAGCAATCCTGTCGTGGTTTATTTATATTTTTAATTGTTTGTTACTTTGGAATAAAGTTTCTGTGTGTTTGAACAAAGCATACTGTAGTTTTCATCATCGCTGTGAAGAAATGTTTATTGATCGAATAAGGTATATGAAATAAACTTATGTTGTGATTCTGCCAACAGACGTAGAAAATCTTTTAAGTTGAAATTAATCTTTAGAAAAGTGAGGTTACCCAGGTGGATCTTGCGCATTACCGATAGATGACCAATTTATTCTACTCAACTACAACATTGCATAACAGCCCCTGTGGCCTAATGGATAAGGCATCGGCCTCCTAAGCCGGGGACTGTGGGTTCGAGTCCCACCAGGGGTACAGAATTTTTTTTCATCAAATTTAATCAACTGATGTCATTCAAATATCAACTTCAATTGTTTCTACCGATTTCTTCTGAATTTCAGAAGAGAATGTTCAGTTCCGAAATATTATTAATTTCATTATGACACACAATAAATTTTAACTGATTTCCTTGAAAATAATGAACTACGCTCAATATCATTTTTGTCATATAATTCTGAGGTATGTATCAGGTTTTTATAATGAATGGACTAAACAATTCTCCATCGGTGAGTTTATAAGAATGTGATATCACATTCGGCACAAATATCGCTCTTCCTGTCCAGAGGCAATATTTTGTGGAAAAAATTGCATGTTTAATGTCTAAATCCAACTAAAAACTTTGAAGTATGTAAATCATTCAATTCTGAGTTGTAGATCTTCCTCGGATGAAATAAGTACGTTCTGTTCGGTTTTGAGTAGTTATTGAATGAACCATATACTTTCTATTGTCATTATATAATATATTATTGAAATCAAGATTTCTGGAATTTTGGGGAATGAGCTTTTTTCCGATCACTTACCTATTTGTCCGGCTCCTGCACTGGGATATTTTTTCAAAAATTTCTATTTGTTGAAAAGAGGCATTATTTATAATTGTGATAATTTCTAAACGTGCCACATTCGCTGAATACCGTTGCTTGCAGTCTGTCGTTTCACAATCAACATGAAATATAAGGTACGAAAGATCTTGATCCTAATAGCATTATCAAGTATTAAAAATGATGCTAAAATTACTGATGAAAGGAAATCCAAGTGTAAGTATTTATACTGATAAACATATTCCATCGCAGAGTATCGGTAAAACACAAAATTGTGCTGGACCTACTGTTTATAATTTTATAGGGTTTGGCATCGGCATAGTAAGAATAGCTAATAGTGTTTGTACAGGATCGAATGGTTTGGATGGAACCTGTTACACTAGGTTTCAGTGTCATAGAGCCGATGGATTTCCCTCAGGAAGATGCGCTCAAAATATTGGTTTTTGCTGCATAAGTAAGTGTTGATTTTTTCAATCGGTACTTCAATTTTATACAGCTCATTTAGGGCCAACGGGACAAGTCACGACAAAACGGAAATTTATATTTTCTCCTGCTAATCTGTAGTGTTCCGTAGCTGTGAAGTGCCCGCTGTCCCATTCCACCCCGGTGTAGCATTGATCTGCCTGTTACCGTTAAGTGTGCGTTGGTCTTTAATCGATGTAGGCACAACATTTTAGCAGAATGTGCCAAAAAGTTTTTGACATTAATTTTATGGATGAAGTTTTTCATTCTTCTAGTCTTACCTTTACTTGGTTTCAATAGACGACTTCGGCCCAAGTTGCCAACCCACAATTTTCTTCACAAATTTACTATCACTGGGGAACGAGAATTTCAGGATAAATTCGAAATGATAAGGTTCGCGTTATTCATAAATATCCGTAAAAGATGCCTCGGCTCTTCAAACAAGATAATTCCTTCCAAATATAGGTATTTGTTAGGCTATAATTTGTTGGGATTTCTGATTTCATGTTAATATATCAAGTTTAAAAAGGATATGTTCCGCTAATCAACTTGGTTACTTCGGTTCCGGTTTTCCGTTCTGTAAATATGAAATATTCGATTGGTTCCTCAAAAAAAGGTTAATTACGGAATTTGATTAATGAAAAGGCAATCTTTCTGTCACCAGAACATACACAGATTAAGTCTATGCGCCAGAACGACAATCAATGTTTTATGGTAACATATCCATATAGCATAGAACAATCTTTATTAACCTTATGATCCATAGACCATACCTAGTAATTTTTCCATGGTTGATTGTTGTCTCTTCTATGTTCTATGGATCATAAAGTAAATAAAGATTGTTCTATGCTATGGATATAATACCATAGAACATTGACTTTCGTTTTGGTGACAGAAAGAACGTCGTTTCATCAAACAATTTCCGTAATTAACCTTTTTTTCAGGAACCAACCGAATATTTCATATTTACGGAATGGAAAATTGGCAATCGAAATAACCAAGTTGATTTGCGGAACATATCCTTCATAAATTTGACACTATTGACATGAAATCAGGAATCCCAACTTAAATTTCAGCCAATCAGAGATGAGCTTTACAAAACCCTATATTTGGAAGGAATTATCTTGTTAGAGGAGCCGAGGCATCTTTTACGGATATTTATAAATAACGCGAACCTTATCATGTCGAGTTTGCCTTGAAATTCTCGTTCCCCAGTGATAGTAAATTTGTGAAGAAAATTGTGGGTTGGCAACTTGGGCCGAAGTCGTCTATTCGAAGCATCGGTATTTTTGCGCGCATGTTCTGGGGAACAGCGTGCAATAGTTTTGTCCAAATGTCTGTAATTTTCGATGATTGAGCCGAAAATGGTCTCAATCGGCTAGGTTTGACTCGCTGATAACGAATCCGGTGTAAAAATCGATTCTGTTAGGCCGTCCGTAGACACGATTACGGTCGCACGGAGAATCCTGTCGACCTGAAACTTTCAGGGTAGGTTGCATTTCAAAATGTGACGGTTAAGTTCGTTAATGGGCAAAATCGGCCAAACGTTTTCCGAGTTAGAGCCTTTTGAAGTTTTGACGTTATTTTGGCGATAATTCAAAAACTGCTGAAACGATCGGATCGAAACTTGGCAGTTAGTTGGAGTACAGCAACACGCAACTTCTCGCGAACTTTTTTCAAAATTTTTTTCGAACATTTTTTTTTTCGAGAACTGTTCATCACATTTGAAAAAAATTCCGCACGAACTTCAAGGTCCATATTCCACAGCAGTGTACCAAATTTCAATTCGATACGGTTATCAGTTTTGGAGATATTGGGAAAAAATATATGAAATTTTGTAGTTTTCTTCCCGATATCGTTGTTTTTTCGGTATAACTCAATAAATACTGATTAAATCATGATGAAACTTCGCACCTAGTTTGAAGATGCTGAAAGACAACCTTAGGCAAAATTTAGTGAAGATCATTTTATCAGAATAGTTTAAAAAAAATCATTTTTTTTGTTCGAATATTCAATATTCTGTGATCTTCTTATCATATTATCCTCATTAAATTCTAAATGAACCATCGAACTGTTATTTTTCGATGAAGTACTAAAGTTCAATACTATCTAATCTGTATTTTTGGAAACATTGGGAAAATGAAATTTTGAATGGGT
Source organism: Myrrha octodecimguttata (assembly GCA_958510865.1). NCBI lineage: Eukaryota > Metazoa > Arthropoda > Insecta > Coleoptera > Coccinellidae > Myrrha > Myrrha octodecimguttata. Next base: position 86,312,774 of record OY294056.1, read on the forward strand.
ATATCTGCGGAATCATTGGGTGGATTGTACCCATTCCCGAATTCGGCCTTCGTAATTAAAATCCAAACCTTCTCTACAAATATCGAGTTGTTTCATTCGGAAGTTATTGTGTTTGCGGTCCCTCCGCTAGGCCGACCGTCGAATTCGTGAATGGGTAAAATCCGCCCAATGATTCCACAGATATATCCATTAAAAATGCTATTTTTCCAATATTTCCAAAAATACAGATTAGATCGAATTGAAATCTAGAAATTTATCGAAAACAAATCAAGAAAAGCACTTCCGTGAATGCAGCAGCTTTGGCGCGCATGTTCAAGTTCGTTGCCGAAGCGGTCATCTACATTGAATGCGCGCAAAAGCTGCTGCCTTCACGGCGGTGCTTTCCTAGATTTTTTGAGGTACCTATAGGTAAAAACATATCAGGTGGCTATATATATTCGAAACTATTTGGCCGATTTCCCATATTAACGATGATAACAGGTGTATTTGGATCTTGATACTATCCTTTACTGTTCCTGAAACTATAATGTTTACAGCCGGACATAATTCAATTTGACCACGAATTTTTCATGAGTTAATTAAAAAAATAGTTCCACGTCAGAATTCGTTAATTCAAGACATTTAAGCTACATATAATAAAGCGCAGAAAAACTTCCTTCTGATAACATATTACATATTTTCCAGTACAACGAACTTGTGGTCAACAATCTTCCCTGAACAACACATATTTTTCTAACAATAATTTTCCAACATCAGTCACTTCTGGAGGAAGATGTGCGATGACAATTAAAAAATGCAATTCGGACATTTGCCAGGTAGAAAAATCAATATTTTTCTTCATTTTATAAAGAATATCTGATTTTGCAGGTTCGCATCGACTTTTTATCATCGATTTTAGCGCAGCCCGACGCGATAGGAGTGTGCAACAGAGATTCTCTGGTTATAACAGGCGGAGCCGGCCCTGTTCCTGTATTGTGTGGAGACAATACTGGTCAACATATTTATATAGATTTTAACGGTAATAGCACTATTGACATGATCACTTCAACGTTGGATGACTTGAACGTAGGAAGAAATTGGAATTATAAAGTTACGCAAATTGCTTGCTCATGTCCGACTAGAGGTAATTTTTTTATGTAGCTATAAAACTATCGCAAATAACCCTCCTGAGATTGTACCGTTAGCAAATAACAAAAATTGTTTTCGAAAAAAAATTTTTTTTGCAAACTATTTATCATAATTGAAATAGCTCAGGCTTTCTCATTTATATTTCACAGCAGTGATTCAAATTTCAGTTCGATATGACTATAATTTTTGGAGATATTGGGAAAAGATATGTCAAATTCAATAATTTTCTCCTGCAAAATGATTCGAGTCAAATTTTCAAATTTTTCTGCGATCTTCTTATTATACTTCCTACCTCCGAAAGAGAAACGACATAGAAACGCAACATTTGTAAAGTAGGTTTGGGGCTTAATTATACGCAAGTCGAATTCGTTAATGGGCCTATTGATCCCGTTGATACACCTATTTAAAACTTTATTTTCCCAATATTTCCATAAATACAGATAAGATCATGATTGAAAATTACAACTTGAAAGTTCATGCAGAATTTCGTGAAGATAATATAATCAGAAGATCGCCAAGCTAAGTTTGCCAGGTTCAATACGTCAAAATATGAGCACTTTGGTAATAACGAATTTGGACATACGAGCCAAAAGAACTACTGACTTCACGTTAGTGCTATTCTAGAAAGTGCTTATTCGACTCTTCTGATGTTCATTCTTCGTTTCAGCACCAACAGGCTGTTTAATGTACTACACAGCCCTTTCAGGAACGGTCACCAGTTTCAACTATGGCGCTTCAACATCTGTAAATCCAGCAAATAATTTGCTGGGCACCAGAGAACTGGTTAACGAGAACTACGGGGTATGCATCTCTATGACACCAGGATATTGTTCCATAGAATGGAGTTCCTGCTCGGATACTTCTTTTGTAGTCTCCGACAACGATGCCGCTATTAACCCTCCTAGACCCTTGTTTGGGGATGATTGTGACGCTGATTTTGTGGTCATTCCAAATCCGTATTTTCCAAATGGCACTGCGGCACCGTCAGATAGAATTTGTGGAAATAGATTCCCCACACTAATAAGTAAGTTCTAATTGTATTGGGTCTTTATGATGGCATCATATTGACGTTATTATTTCGTCAATTATGATCTACTACGATCAAACCAATGTATCACTTCGTAAGGTAGAGGTATCTTTGAAGTGAGGAAATCTGGAATGTTGGTGTGAACATCATTGCATGCTCGGTGACATCAAAATCATTACATCCAAAAGGGATAACTTAGCGAACATCATTTTTTTGTAAGCGAAATGGGTGTTTTTACACGAAAATGCAGTTATTTTCATGAAAAACCTTCAGAACATCACATTTCAAACATATGATCTCAATATTATATTTTTTAAAAAAATATTTGATCACCTGAAACTGAAAAATAAAAATGGGGATTTGCATTTGAAGGGATTTGTCATGAGTGCACGATATGGCAACGTCGAGTTCAGCTTTCTCGGAAAGAAAAGGACGTCAAATGTGTTACTGTGCTTAGGAAAACAGAGCTCTCTATACTTCGATCTGGTTAGAGTAGAAGATAACGACCAAGCAATAGAAAAAGAAGACCACAGACTGTCATACTGTCATATTACTGACAAATCGCAAACGGAAATTGTTTGGTTAAATTGACAAAGAACACGTGTGTACCACAGAATAGGAATAAATATTTCGTTATTCTATAGCAGAAAAAGCAATTCTACTTAACAACGTTGTCACTTCGTGCATGCATGACAATTCCCAATTTTGAATACTTTCTAAAGGTAATTTGGGAAAATGATGATTCAAACCCATAATAATTATGTTCAAATTCTTCATTTTGTCTGTGAAAAAAGCGGTTAATTAAAAGTGAACAGTACAATTATTTTTAGTTATTTCCAATCAGTAAACTTGCCATTGTTGAGCGAAACAAAATGCTCCGAGTTCGAAGACTTCCAAATTATCACAGTGTAAGCGATTTTCAAAGGGGTAGAATTGTGGCCTATGGAGATGCTAGCTGGCAGCAACTCGAGTGTGTCGTATATGGGCAAATGAAGGTAAAGGAAAAGAACGGGTCCAACTGGTCAACCGAGGCGTACCACAGAACGTCAAGATAGGCGATACATGCACCTGGCTCTACGAAACCGTTTTGGTACTACCCTCCAAATCGTTGATCAATGGTTCTGAAAAAAAGTTAGACCCTTAACCTTAACGGACCACTTGGTTTGTTCGTTGTACCTGCATGAACTACACTAAGTTCACTGACCTTCAAATCTCAGAGCAGCTGAGTATAGTCACAGATAACAGAATGGCTGTAGTTCTTTCAATAAAGAACAACAGGAAGGAGCATAACGCTTTTCTACTTCGTATAAAAGTGTGACATAAGCGCCCATATCGAACCTCCAAGTATGACTCATGTTAGTTCGCTTCTTCAGACAAAGAAGTCTCGGAACAAGTCGTTCTCTCTTCAAAGTGAAAGGAAAGTCGGCCATATGCAACATCCATTCCGGACCCACTTTGTGAGGCATTATGCTCCTTCCTTATGTTCTTTATTCTGAGCTGTAGTTAGTGTTCAGTTCAATCTGTTCTATGATTCTCACAGAATACAAATAGATGATATATGATTCTACGCAAATCCGAGATGATATATTCCTATGCTTCTTTCGTTTTAGTTACCATTTCGAGGTGATGTTGATCTGTCGTTTTCTAAAGATTTTCGCAGCGAACAGAGTGCAAGTTTGTAACAAAACACACTGAACAGTATAAGTGGAGTTAGTGTAGTTCATGCAGGTACAACGAACAAACATACTGTCATCAACGTTTGAACCGGTGCAGAGAACAGCAGCAGTGGGAGGCAGAATGCCATAATGTCATATTTAGTTCCGAATGAATGTTGATAACGAAGTCTCAATATTTCGTTCCCAGTATATCCATATAAAAGTGATTCAACAGTACCAAGGAATAATGTAGAAAAATATTATTTTTTTTGTTAGCGACGTTTCGGCCAATTTGTGGCCTTTTTAAAGCTGAAATCACTTAACTCATTTTTGAAATATTGTAAAAATACAAAATATAAATGTGGAAACTATACAACATTAAAAGGCTATAAGTTAACAGATTCAAAACGAGAATCTCACATAAAACATAACACACTAAAATCATGGAATTCGACTGCAATAATCAAAATTCTAACCTCCACATATTTTATGACGAAATGATAAAGCATATTCTTAAACATTGTGAAATCTCGAATTTGTGTTGTGGTGTCATTCTCTACACCACAGAAGGTTCTCCTTTTTGCTGGTGTAGTGGCTTCTTTGTTTCCCATGAAATTTCTTTACCTTCAACCAAAGAATCTTGTTCAAATACATGTTCGCCTTCAAGGTCTGTAATCTTTCACATAACAGCACAGCTTTGAATAAAGAACAACAGGAAGTAGCATAACGCTGTTCTACTTCGTATATCAGTGGGACATAATCGCCCATATTGAACCTCCAAGTATGACTCATGTTAGTTAGTTTCTTCAGACAAAGAAGTCTCGGAACAAGTTGTTCTCTCTTCAAAGTGAAAGGGAAGTCGGCCATATGCAACCTCCATCCCGGACCCAAGATTTGATGCCTTATGCTCCTTCCTCATGTTCTTTATTCAGAGCTGTACAAGGGGACAAAATTCTAGCGGCCGCCCCGCCATGGGTGAAAGCACAGAATGGAAAAATATTATAATTTCTCTATTCTTCCGTGGTGAAAGTAAGCATGCGTATTGACATAAAAGCCAAAAAACGGAGGCGGGAAATATAAAATACAGACAATCTTTGAAATGGTAGGTTAGGTTAGGTTGTCTGTATTTTATATTTCCCGCCTCCGTTATTTGGATTTTATGTCAATACGCATGCTTACTTTCACCACAGAAGAATAGAGAAATTATAATATTTTTCCATTCTGTGCTTTCACCCATGGCGGGGCGACCGCTAGAATCTTGTCACACGGAGATCTTTATTGATCGAAATAACACAGAAACGATATTTCCTAAATATTTGAAATTGTATTTCAGGTTATTCCAAACCATTTGTACTCACCGTGGTCACCAATGGGAACGAAACAAGCATCCTAGGACCCGATGTTGGAAACATTGGTTTTTGTTTAAACTATAGGCAGAGACTCTGCACCGCCGACACAAATGTTATAGGATAATTTTTTCGCTTTCCGCAAACGGCAATACGTTTGCATCTTTTTCGTGGATTATCTCGAGAGTAGGTTTCTAGTACACTCTTTAAATTACCGTTAGTAAATTCGGAACTGTAACAAGTGTATTTGAGTTCCTTGTCGCCTTACTTTTGGAGATGTTAATTGAAAGAGTAAATAAACGAATTTGGAACAGTGTTTCATTTTTTAACCATCCACAAATAGTCAATCATTGATACATGCACGATGAAAATGTACCTCAAGTCCAAAGTGACCCTTATCTTTATTTTTTACCATTGTTGTCATGGTTCTCCACTCACCGCAACAAACAGGACGTCAAAATGTGAGTATTCGAAAAAGATTTCTCAAGCTGCAAACTAACTATTAACGCTTCTCTAACTGCATATTTTTAATATTAAAACAAATAAAAACACTTGACTACGTTCACAATTTTTAATTTAAAATATCTTGTTGACATGCATGTTTCGGGTTTTACCCCATTATCAAAACTGAAACGAAAATACATGGGACTACACAAATATACATCACATTACAGATGTTAACACCGGAGATAAGCGGAACTCCAATTGATCATTAACAATTGGTAGTTTTTGTTTATGTGCCGATGATATTTCTAAAATTTCTAGAAGGTCTAGTTTCTTTCCTTTCTCTCCTTCATGCAAGATTGTTGTTTTATTAAAATCTATAAAGTGGTTGCAAGTTATACAATGTGTGGAGAAGCCAGTTGTGGATTTGTTTTGAAGAATTGACTTTTTATGTTCTTCCACTCTGACTTGGAGAGAACGACCGGTCTGACCGATATAAAATGCAGGGCATTCGTTACAGAAAAGTTTATATACACCACTCTTTTCTGAATGATTCAGTCGATCCTTACCACTAGAAAATATTGATCTTAAGTTCTTCTTATTTGTACATATAATATCAATATTATTTTGTCTTAACCTATTACAAATTTTGTCGCTTACTTGCGGAATATAGTTGACATATACAAATTTCTTTAACTGGTTTTCGAAAGGACCTGGGTAAATACTTCTTAACAGTCTATCGTATTGTTTTCTAAATATAAATTTATCTATTATGTCAGGGGAGAAGCCATTGTTCTTCGCTAATAATTTTAACACTCCAACTTCTTTTTTGAAATGATCATCTGACAATGGAGTTGAAATTAATCTATTTACAAGGGAATGGAACGCTGACATTTTAATTCGATATGGATGTGAACTACTGTTATGAATCAGAGTGTCAGAAAAAGTGGGTTTTCTGTATATATCAAATTCAAGATGGTCATCTACCCTTTTGATTTGAATATCTAAAAAATTAAGTGATTTATTGTCATTCTCTATTTCCAAAGTGAATTGAACAGAACTATAAAATGAATTGATCAATCGTAGGAAAGATTTTAGTTCAGAAGCTGAGCCAGTCCAAATACAAAAAACGTCATCTACGTATCGCTTCCAGTATAGTACAAATACAGTCAGATCAATATATTCTGAGGAAAATATCTTCTTTTCCAAAGATGTCATGAATACTTCACTGAGTAATTGTGATGAAGGAGAACCCATTGGTAGACCATTCACTTGTTGATAGCATTTATTGTTGAATTTAAAATAACTTTGTCCAAGGCATATTTCGAGCAGTCTCATTGTCTCTTCTTTTATTTCTGTAGTGAGTGAAAGGTTATCGTGAAGTTGTTGGCTGACCAAATCTTTGATTTCTGCAGTTGGTATTGATGGAAATAAATATGCCTTGGACAAAGTTATTTTAAATTCAACAATAAATGCTATCAACAAGTGAATGGTCTACCAATGGGTTCTCCTTCATCACAATTACTCAGTGAAGTATTCATGACATCTTTGGAAAAGAAGATATTTTCCTCAGAATATATTGATCTGACTGTATTTGTACTATACTGGAAGCGATACGTAGATGACGTTTTTTGTATTTGGACTGGCTCAGCTTCTGAACTAAAATCTTTCCTACGATTGATCAATTCATTTTATAGTTCTGTTCAATTCACTTTGGAAATAGAGAATGACAATAAATCACTTAATTTTTTAGATATTCAAATCAAAAGGGTAGATGACCATCTTGAATTTGATATATACAGAAAACCCACTTTTTCTGACACTCTGATTCATAACAGTAGTTCACATCCATATCGAATTAAAATGTCAGCGTTCCATTCCCTTGTAAATAGATTAATTTCAACTCCATTGTCAGATGATCATTTCAAAAAAGAAGTTGGAGTGTTAAAATTATTAGCGAAGAACAATGGCTTCTCCCCTGACATAATAGATAAATTTATATTTAGAAAACAATACGATAGACTGTTAAGAAGTATTTACCCAGGTCCTTTCGAAAACCAGTTAAAGAAATTTGTATATGTCAACTATATTCCGCAAGTAAGCGACAAAATTTGTAATAGGTTAAGACAAAATAATATTGATATTATATGTACAAATAAGAAGAACTTAAGATCAATATTTTCTAGTGGTAAGGATCGACTGAATCATTCAGAAAAGAGTGGTGTATATAAACTTTTCTGTAACGAATGCCCTGCATTTTATATCGGTCAGACCGGTCGTTCTCTCCAAGTCAGAGTGGAAGAACATAAAAAGTCAATTCTTCAAAACAAATCCACAACTGGCTTCTCCACACATTGTATAACTTGCAACCACTTTATAGATTTTAATAAAACAACAATCTTGCATGAAGGAGAGAAAGGAAAGAAACTAGACCTTCTAGAAATTTTAGAAATATCATCGGCACATAAACAAAAACTACCAATTGTTAATGATCAATTGGAGTTCCGCTTATCTCCGGTGTTAACATCTGTAATGTGATGTATATTTGTGTAGTCCCATGTATTTTCGTTTCAGTTTTGATAATGGGGTAAAACCCGAAACATGCATGTCAACAAGATATTTTAAATTAAAAATTGTGAACGTAGTCAAGTGTTTTTTTTTTATTTTAATATTAATTACGATGTTTCACCAAGTGTTGAGCGAGCAATCAATTTCAGCATATTTTTATATCGAAAACTAAAACATTTTCGTAATAAATTTCAGTGTAGTGAATATGGTGAGAATTTGAGTAATTTAGTCTAGTTTCCTACAAAATATATGATATTTATAATTTTTGGTTTTCAGTTGCTTTCGGTATCGGTTTAGTGAGATTCGCCAATTCTATTTGCATGAGTGCTGATGGACTTGAAGGTGCCTGTTACACGAAAAGGGAGTGTAAAAAATTTGGAGGTACCGGATTTGGTAGTTGTGCAAATGGTCTTGGCGTATGCTGTGTTGGTAAGTATCCCTAGTATATTATTCGATCATGGGCACTTCCCAATAGAATAGAAAATATATATTCCTTCAGGTACGATGTGCTTCTAGTTTCTTCTCAACTTTATTTGGCTCCATCAAAGTTAAAATCTTTTCTATCTGAAATTACGGTATACTAACTTGAGGAACATGAATAGGTCTCTTGCATGAATTTTTTTCTCATTGGAATCAAATATTCTACCCATAAGACCACTGAAAAACTTCAACCGCCGTAAAAAATTTAAATTTTCAACGAGAACATGATCTTTCAAATTTGGCTCCGCATGTCAGCTGTTTAAACGGACGAATCTTCACGGCTTCTGTGACGTACCGGGATATATGCACTCTCTCCCTCTTCTCGTGTACTTTTCTCTCTAGCAACCCAATAGACAGCGTCGTCTGTATCGATCTGTGAATTGTACAATAACAAGTGACGTAGAAGACGATCTGACGCGTTTCTACCGCTTCGACCTTGAGTCCCGATTTGACCATTTTTAATACCGAATTCAATTTTGTTCATGCACAACTTTCAAACCCCCTCATGTGAGTTTTTTTCCAATAAAGGGTTAGTAGGAGTTGAAAGTTGTGCATGAACAAAACTGTTATGGTCGACTTTCATTCGGTGACAAATTTCATCAGGTACCATCGTCTCAAAAGGCGAATTTTGGCGCTGTAACCACAGGTAACCATAGTTAGAAGTTACCTGTGACGTCATAGTCACGTAGTTACTTCTATCTATCAACGCCAAAGACAACCTCTCTTTTCTTTCTTACTTCTGTCTGTCAACTCCAAAGAGAACTTCGATACTATCTTGTATCGGAAGACTTCTTTTATTTAGAAGAATGGAAATTGTTTCAATTTTTATCAAACAAGCGTGCAAAAACAATAATAAAAAAAACCTGCCAGATGTTTCAAAAATGAACATTAAAAATTGGGTAGAATTCTCGACTTCGTTGGAAATTAATTAATTTATCGTTATCGGGAAAGAAGTCAAATAAATTAATAAGGACTACAAGTGTATTCTTTATTGATATTTCCTAGCTTTCGTTCCTACTTTTGGAACTTCTTCAGGGACTGAAAACGAAATGATGTTACATGAAATGAGCATTCACATATAGAAGTGCTAAAAAAAAACTTACATTCAATGTGAATTTTGAATGCATAGGACCAATTACTATCTACCATATAATTTAATGTTTCATCGATAGCTGCAACTTCTGAACCATATAATTGGTTTCACAATAGTAAATTATTAATTAAAATTTCTTACACTCTCTTTTTAAAATCTAAAAACAACAACTAATACAAGCTCAAATGCAATCTAAAAAAATGTTTGCACCGGTACAAGGTACAAAACGACAGGAGGAGTGACTTCTTTCCCGATAACGATATATGAACATTAAACTCCCAATTATTTTTATTCTCGAATCTATGTTCATAAACTCATTCCATTTCACTCTTTCGAAAGAGATAGAACTACATACCACACGAGTAACCCTGCTCAAGAGGAAGGTTACGCGGTATGGTATGCGTGACGTCATCAATACGTCATAGTTACATAGTTAGCTCCGCGAAAATGTGGTAATCCAAGTAACTACATGTAACCACAATCTGTAGTAAGCTGTGGTTACAGCGCCAAAATTCGCCTAAAGTTAATGAGCCATGACAAAGTGCACACACCGAAAACCTCTTTGAACTAATTTTTCAAAAAAAAATTATTTTCTTGAAAATGTCTGCATCCCTGCAGGACCTGTTTCAGGATTTTCTAGCCAAATATTTTTCTTGAGAAAATGAATTTGCCCCATAATTTTGACGCGCACTGTAGAATGAGAAAAACATGATTATTAATTCGTGTTACATGCAAGAGACCTATTACCTGTAGATTTTGGCGAGCAAATGAAATTTTATATGTTGCCCCTGAAGCGTGATATTCTCACAGAGTTTTTGCTGAAAACTGCGGGAATTGCAGATAATATAAGGCACAACTTCGATCAATTTAAGCTTAAACATTTCGAAAACGAAACGAATTTGAATCAAAAAGAGCTTGTAAAAAGTACCGGAACATTCTACCTTTCATTTTGAATAAATATTCATATCGTTCAACAAGCAGAGGGCACATTCTCCATTTGAATAACAATTATTTTCAGTTCAAAAATCTTGTGATGGAGTTACGACTTCCAATAATACCTATTTCACAAGTCCGAATTTTCCAAGTTCTTACAGTGGAGGTGCATCTTGTTCTTTCACAATCAAAAAGTTGAGTGCAGACATTTGTCAGGTAAAACTTGTAAACATTCCTGTACCTCTATATAAATAGCAATTTTTTAACAGGCTAGAATTGATTTCATCGCTTTGTCATTGGATCAGCCAGATGCAAACGGAGCTTGTGTTAATGATGGCTTGACAATACTTGGAGGAGCATCTCCGGTTCCGACAATATGTGGAGAAAATGGGGGACAGCATATATATGTGGATTTTGCAGATAAAAGAAGCATGCAAATGAATATTTATACCGGAATTTCTGCGAATACGAGGAGGATTTGGAACTTCAAAATATCGCAAATAAGTTGTGACTGCCCGACCAGAGGTAATTTTTAATTCATTCTGGTTATGCTAAACTAGCGAATCCTCAATATATTTAGTGTCATACCGAGGAGAGAAATCTGTCCCTTAGGTTGACAGATACGGGTCCCTAAATTTCGAAAGAAGTTTCAATCTTATGTCCACTCTTTTCAGTATCAAAACATTGACTAACTACTTGTATTCAGCATGACAGTCATCCTCGAACCTTTGCACACGATAAGCCTCGTTTTTGTTCATAAACATTCAATATTCAAATTTAAAAAAATCTGACAACTATATCCAATCATTCTGTTGAATTGAACTCCTTCCTGAAGTTTGGCATCAGCGCAATTTTATCTCTTTTTTTATCTGGAATTAAATACGAAATAATTTTTTTTAAAGCAGAATCATACATCAGAAAGACAATCGGGAGTTTTTCCTTTAAACGAAAGTGCAGTAATTTTCATGAAAAACCTTTGGAACATAACATTTCAAACATATAATTTCAATATTATATTTTCAAAAAATTGTTTGATCACCTAAAACTGAAAAATAAAAATGGGGATTTGTATTTAAAGGGATTTGTCTTGAGTGCACAATATAGCAACGTCGAATTCAGATTTCTCGGAAAGAAAAGGACGGCAGATGTGTTACTTTGCTTAGGAAAACAGAGATAGCTATACTTCGATCTGGTTAGAGTAGAAGACAACGACCAATGAATAGAAAAAGAAGAACACAGACAGTCATACTGTCATATTACTGACAAATCGCAAACGGGAATTGTTTGGTTATATTGACAAAGAATACGTGTGTACCACAGAATAGGAATGAATATTTCGTTATTCTATAGCAGAAAAAGCTATTCTACTAAACACCGTTTTCACTTCGTGCATGCCTGGCAAATTCCAAACCCCAATTTAGAAATCTGATTTTGAATACTTTCTGAAGGTAATTTGGGAAAATGATGAAACAAACCCCTAATAATATTGTTCGAATTTGCATTTGCACAAATAACCCAATTTCAGGAGAACCCCCATTGTTCAATTAAAATCCGAAAAATTTGTGTAACAGATTGACCGCATTCAGCAGACACAACAGTCACCAAGTTTCTCTTCTCTTTCTAGGCGCTACCTAGCAAATACTTTTGGTAGCGTTCTCGGATTGTGCTCATCTGCGGGAACATGTTGTTTAGGGTCACTTTGTTAGATGTTCTGTGAAATTGAGTTGAAATTTGTAGATATGGCAACATCAACATATAATTTCGAATGAAATAATTACAGAAATACTGATTGAGTGCAAATGTACATTCACCTGGACAACATTGTTGATATTCACAGCTTATAGTATCAATGCCGAATAATTAAACTATATCTTAAGTATAGAAATTTCGGTTCGCTATTTCTTTAGATTATCTCTCATATTAAATTCTTTTAAGCCCCGTCTGGTTGCCTTATGTATTACACTTCCCTCTCCGGAACTGTGCGAAGTTTCAACTATGGTACAACCGGCAACGCCGCAGCCTCAAGGCAATTAATAAATCAGAACTATGGAGTGTGTATAGCCATGCAACCTGGATATTGCTCGATAAACTGGAGTCAAACTAGTGGAGACCAGTATTCCTTTAGTGTATCAGGTGATACTACAACCGCATCTACAGATGGAACCATTGCTACAAATGCAGGAGCTGTCATAGGGGCTCTCTGTACCACAGATTTCGTAGTTATACCGAGTCCTACCTTCACGGATACTCTGACAGCAGCAAACGTTGATCGATTTTGTGGCAATGGTTTTGAACCCTTAATGAGTGAGTTGAATAATACAATTCTTCTTCTTCTATGATCTTCCTACAGTTTAACTTGTTTCTGAATATTTGAGAAAACCAACGTGCTGTAGCAGTTGCTTGAAGTATCTTAAAATCTGTCTTTCGACATATGATTTTCTGATACAAGCTGCAGACCAACTTGGTTGTGGTTTTAGAGAGTACTTACACGAAGATTGATGCAAAATTTCGCAGGTACTTAACACTAGAAAATCTGATAGATTTCAGTTACATTTCGCATAAAGCGGAGGCCATATATACGCGATCAGATAATTAGATTGGAATAGTTGAGCAGCACACACTTGTCGCGATCTGTATGCGACCCGTCAACGTACAGACGCGATCGCATTGAGATGTTGTTTCTTTTCGTAAACACAATAACTTCCGGAAGAAACGACTTAGAAACTCGATATTTGTAGAGAAGATTTGGGGCTCAATTACGGAGGTTGAATTCGTGAATGGGTAAAACCCTCCCAATGATTCCGAAGATATACCTATTCAAAATTTTATTTTCTCAATATTTTCAAAAATACAGATCAGACCGAATTGAAATCCAGTACTTTATCGAAAAAAAAACCTAAAAAAGCACTGCCGTGAAGGCAGCAGCTTCTGCGCATATTTTCAAATTCTTTGCCAAAGCGGTCATCTCCATTGAACATTCGCGCAAAAGCTGCTGCCTTCACGGCATTGCTTTTCTAGATTTTATATTATTATGTTCCGGCAGAACGTGGAATTTATCGTGAACGTGGAATTTATCGTGAACGTGGCCTCTACTTTAACCTTTATGCCGAAATTTTTTAACTGGGTACTAAATTCTAATTCGATACATCTGTATTTGCGGAAATTTTGGGAAAATAAAATTCAAAATAAGCATATATGCGCCATTCAAAGGTCAATCAACCTAAGTCCAGTTTTAAAATTTTGAACATACCGTATCATTTCCGAAAAATCTAGTTATTTTCCTTATGGAATGTCTAAAATACATAGATATTTAATTCTAGAAAAGGAACGATATTTCATTTCAATTCAAAATACTTCCATATGATATTTTGTGAAATGGACTTGGACAATTGTCCTCTGAGTGGCTCATACAGCATTCCTTGCGAAAATTATTTTATGGGCATTTAATTATACATACATGTAGAACAAATGTGCATATCAATAATAACTTCACTCAATATGTTTCAGCTTCCTCGAAACCCTTCGTCTTAACCGTTGTGACAGACGCTACCGAGGTAGGAGATACTGGCAATCGAGGGTTTTCATTAGATTTTTCACAACAAAGATGTACAGGACTTCCTTTCTGATTTTACAAAAGTAAAACTTTGGTTCAATTTTATGTGTCTCATTACCAGAACTGGAAGTTTGTAGAATTGTTCCATATCAATTTGAGATTATATGATTTTTATCGCTTCGACAATAATTCCAGTTGTTTCACATATAAAAACATGAATATTTATGGGCTGCCTTCGAGGCTAATTTAATGTTAAAACTAAAGCGGTGTATTTTTTGCGGATTTCCAAATTATGGACATTCATTGTAATATAAACTAGCCTTAAAGTTTACAATCACCTCAACAACACCCCTCCGAGCCACAGAGACACTAGAAAATTTTAATATCTCTATGCTCCGTCATAGAGAACTAATACATATCAGTATTATATAATGCTATGTTTAAACTCTATACTCCTAGACAAAGAATATTATTCTCAGTAGCAGTTGTGACGCTCTCTTGCTTTTTCATACCACAAAGTTTTATATATGTCACGGAATAATGAAATTTCATATCTATCAGATGTGAATATTTTTGATTCAAAATAAAATTACATGCTAGGTAATGGCAAATGCACCTTCAACATCCCGTGTATTAGAAGACATAATGAATTTAGAGGAAGATTTTAAATATAATCTGAATCTTCTCAGAGTACGGGATATGGAAATAGAAAGATGTAAAGTAGTGAATCAGGATCTTCAAGATAGACTGAACAAAGTTTTGGTAGAAACGAAAGATATAAATAAGAAATACATTCAGCTCCAACACGAATTCGAGACACTTAAAGAGGAAAGAAAAAAAGATAAAAATGCTTTTGAGACAAAGCTGCAAATTGAAGAAAACGAAAAGCGACAAAATTTAGAAAAAGTACAACAAATTTTCGGCAATAAATTCAGACAGAAAAACGACTTTTTACAGATGATATCAGAGATGAAAATAGCCGAGCACAAGTATAAAGATTTGATATTGAAATACGAAAATCAGATTTCAGAACAGAAAAGAAACTTGGACAATTTCCAGAGAAAATATACAAACGTTGTTGAAGAAAACGTAACATTAAGTAACAAAATAAAAGATCTCAATGCGCGTCATATTTCGGAGATTTGTATGTATAAAGATGAGTTGGAAAAAAGTTCGGTTGAAATTGCTTTTCTCAAGAAAGAAATTGTTTCGATACAGAAAGATTATAAAGCCTACCTAAACAGTCAGAATAAATTGGTTAAGGAGAATAATGAACTGCAGGTGAAAATAATAACTATAGATAAAAAATATAAGGAATGTTTTGCTGAAAATATCAAATTAAAAGAAGACTTAAAAATCATGAATATCAAACTGGATACAATGAAAGAAAGCCATGATACTTTATTGAAGCAAAGCAAAATTCTCAAAGAAGAGATGAAAAACGACAGTAATGAGGTACTGATGAAACAAAATAAAATTTTGAAGGAAATTATCAAGTCTTTGAGGAACAACAGGAAACAAGAAAATGGAGAATATGAGGAAGAAAAATTCAATTCATGATGAAAATTTGTTCACCAATAGCCCATTAAGAAATAAAATGAAATATAACATGGATGAACACAAGTATAAATATAGTTAGTCAGTAAAAAAAAGGTTGGATTATCCAACAGAAAAAAATAATCCCATTTTTCTACGAGATGATGCCCAATGTTTGTAATTGGCAAGTTCTCAGTTATTGCACGATTTCCGATTGTACGCATCGAAAATTATTATGATTTGGGTATTTGGGGAGTCGGAGATTCGCCCTATTGGCTGACGACGATCGCGTGATCGTCGTCGGCCAATAGGAAAGAATCTCCGATTACTGAAATACCCGAATCTCCCTCGCACAAGAGACCCCTTTATGATTTTATGTGATGAAAACCCCTCTCAGAATTTTTCTTGTTTTTTTTTTTAATTGTAATTTCAAAGAGTTTTCCATCAGACCTTTTCAATGAATGCTTCTGTAGATCAACAGCTATGGATTTGGCAACCTCTTGGCACAATGACTAAATAAAAAAAAATCACTGTCTGATAAATATTTAGCAGTAATTTAATGCAATTGTTTGTTGCACCTATATTTGAAAAGAATAAGAAACTGACAATATTCAGCGCATGCTTCACTGGTGCATTCCATTCTACTTAGTGGAAAAATGGAGTCTTTCAAAGTTGTACAGGGTTTTTCAACAAGAACTTTGTTTTTCAATGTGGTAACACCGGCACCACATGACAGTTTTGACATTTAGTTTTTTGACGTATTCGCAGTATATGCTTTGGCAATTGTTACAATGAATTCAATTTCGCTCGAAAATTGCATTAAAATAATTCAAATCCACTATGAAAATGGTCGTTCTGTTAAAGTTACATTTCGTAAAATTCGTGATATTTTCGGACAACATAAACGCGAGATGTTAACAACTGAATTTTGGCCTATTATTGATGACATGGATGTCACTGAAATGTGGTTTCAACAAGACGGTGCCACATGTCACACAGCCAATGAAACGATCAATTTATTGCAAACCAAATTTCCCGATCGCATAATTTCGCGAAATTCAGCTGTTAAGCGGCCGGCCAGATCGTGTGATTTAACACCACTGGATTATTTTTTGTGGGGCTATGTTAAAGACAGAGTTTATACGGAGCGAATCGAATCGATTGCAGCCTTAAAACTCAAAATCCGTGATGTCATTAACGAAATAGACCCTCCATCTTGCCAAAAAGTGATTAAAAATTTTGATGAAAGAATCAACGTCTGTCAGCGTGGTCGTGGTGGACATTTGTCAGATATCATTTTTCATTCATAATTGCCGAACTTTTCTCTTTGTAATACAATAAAAATTTATTCATTTTCCACAAAATTCTTTGTTTTATTTTGTTTTCAAAAACAAAGTTCTTGTTGAAAAACCCTTTATAAGTTGAATATATTAAAAAGTTTTCAATACAGGTGTATTACACTTACTTTCAAGAGCCCTTTACAAATACACAACATGTTAACTTTATCAACAATATTCTTCAACAAACTTATAACAATAATAAAAGGATGTTACTCCATTTTGTGTAGGTTAACTTTCAGTATTCTCCTGTATCTGAGCACTTAAAAAATCCAAGTGAAATATTGTAAAATGTACATACCACCAATCATTTGAAGTAGTTTTATGTGTTCTGTTAAATGAAAATCACACTCTATCAAACAGCCATAATTTTATTTTTATCCACTTCCATTTTCATCAGTTCAAACCAGCCTTTTATCTTACTATTTTTCAACAAATCCTGAAAAGCTGAACATCCTTCAATACTATTCAAAACTCCAAAAACAGCTAAATCAGACAAATTTGGTTTATCACCACCCATGAATTTTCCTCCTTTCTTCTGAATACTTTTAATCCAATAGTTGCATTCATCATATAGAGATATTCTGACATCATCCTTCAACTGATATTTCTTCTTCAGTTTTTTACCGATCATTAGCATTGCATATGCTCCTACATAGATGATCAGCTGCCGTTCCCATTCAGGGAAATTTTTTTCCCATTGGCCTACTTCAGAGAACCACCTGAAAGCCTGAAATGCTTCTTCCTTTGTTCTATACACATTTGGTGACAAAGTGTGTACAAGAACATCATCAACCCACTTCCTCCACTTTCTTTCTTCACTGTGAAGAAACATATACTGAATTAGAGCTGTAGTATGTAAATAAAATAATTGTTGGCCAGATAACTGTCTCAACAAAGTCATCAAATAGGTTTGAAATTGTTTTTTGAGAAGAATTTTTACCAGGAAAAAGAATTGAGGATAATTTCATCACTTACTTGAGCTCTGCCATACTGAATGTTTTCATTTGGTTTTCACTAAGCATGAGGAAATATTTATTCATTATTTCATTTTTACGTGTACCACTTTCATCAACATATTCTATAAATGGATAGCATTTTACTATATCTACTATTTCCTTTTTAGCATCTTTAATATAAGTTGATAGTGCAGATATTATCATTGAACTGTCATTCAAAGGCTGAAATTGAATGGAACTTATTGAAAATATGTAAAAATAAATTAAAGACCTTGTGTTAAAGACTTTGGATATTGCACACTCACTTGGTAGTGCCCATCAGGAGTTTCCACAACAAGTATAGGAACTTTCTTATAAGGAGACCATTTTATAGATTGACGTAAAACAGGATCAACTTCAACAACATCATATGAAACACCATGGTAATCTAGGAAAGCTCTCACTTTACAACAAAAAGGGCATGTTTGATATTGATATAACGTTAACTTCAAGTTGCTTGTATCATTAGAATAGCGGATCTAGGAAAAAATTTTCGTCAATATTGAGGGAAAACTAAAGCAAAGTTATTACTTCTCTCGATGGAGTTATTTTGGGAATTTCCTCAAGTAACGGAATACTCGTTTCTCCATTCATGATATGGGATCTAGGTTGATTTTGGAGGTAAATGGTATAACCGGTTCCAACAACACCACCAGCGGCTATACCAGCAAGACTCAATTTAAACATATTTTTACCTTTCTCGAATACCTTGGACGCGTATGTTCTACTTGGTATGTCAGGCAGTATTTTCCTTGATATCACGTCCCATCCAGTTGTATGTGTACGTCTTCCTAATGAACGTACAGGGTTTATAAATAATACTGACATTCCGGTGAAAAAATATGTAGTTTTATAATCCAATCAATTTACACTTTTATGGAGGTTTGTGATGGTGTGTGATAACAAAATTCGATCAGCTACACACAGGGTATGTAGTTTGTAATCAGCTACTTGAGTTTGAGTTTTCTGTTTTCCTTTTTCGTAAGTGTGAGGTTAAATTTGAATATGTCAGATTTTATTCTATGGGTTTGATGAAGATCATAGAATATCATATTATCGAATAATGTTTTTCATGTGAGATTTTAAATCCATAATTTCCATATATTTCGCCTATTTCGGTCTTCGGATAATTAATATTTTGAAATGTTGATCCCTAGCCTTCGTAATAGTTAGTTTCCCTAGGCTACGGTTGATCCACAATATGTACCCAGGTTCATGAATGTTTCGTTATATTTTTTGATAGAAAAGGTACATCATAAAAAACTTAAATATTTTTATTCATCAAAACATGTGGGATAATATCATATCCTAAATACTATTATACGGTGAAAAAATATTTGATTTTATATAAATAGTATGCAATGTACATCCAGATAGCAGTGGCTGTAACATTTTCTAGTAGGAACAGGAAGTGAGTTTGTGTATCATAGTCATTTAATTTCCAAACGAAAGGAAAGAAATTTCCGGTTACTGAGTGTCCGATGTACATCAGAATTGAGTTCATGCCAGAGTAAAAGAACGGCTGTCCTCGCCAGTAGTTCTTCATGTCAATCAACACATAGCACATAGATAAAAGGAGAAATGCTACAGTGGACATAATGAAGACGAAAGATAATGACCTGAAAATAAATTATAATTATTTCGATATAGATCTAGAAGGAAAAACTCATTGTTCAAGATAAATATGTTGAAATACCAAAGATTTTTGTTGATTGGAATCCATCCTTCTTCTTTGGAAAAACCACACAGGGCTCCTCCCAAGCCGAAACAAATTAAAGCCCAAGTTATCCAGTGGGCTAGTCTAGACGTATGATCTTTGTGAACCAACAATATTACTCCCGCTTGTACTCCAATGAAAGTATGGAAAATAGAGTTGAGGCAACCTGAAAAGTTCAGTGAGTTTGAATCGCATAGACATATAGTCCTTGTGTCTATGGTTTGAAATGTATGTGTATATCTGTGGCTCTCTCATTACGTTCTATGAAACATAGAATGTCTCATTCTCTCGTTCGTATTGAATATATCAGGATGCAATATTATTATATGCAGGAAAATACAATCAGAGGTTTCATTTCAATCAATCTTCATCCGATTTACCTACAAGTCCCTCAGGATCGAAAGATTGCGATTTATAAACTTCTTCAGAAGTAGGGTGATGATAAACATGAGGTCCCAATATTGCTCTATCCAAGAAACCAGTAGCTCCACCAGTGCAATTTTCATACTTTCCATGTTGATGGAGACCTCCCGGGCCAAAATATCCTCTGCAATTATTGAAAATAATTATTTATTGTTGTTCATATGAGTAATTGATGCACATAATATTCTGTGCATCTGGCATTCTGGCATGAGCTGAATTTTGTCATGTCATAACATATTACTTGTTTCATTATTTTTAATACATTCAGTTTGGAAAATTGTTCATATCGTTCTTTGTTTCTGCTAGATAGCCATCTGAAGCGTATGAATAAAGCATTATAACGTGCGGAAATAATTTTTTTTTCTGTGGTGGTTTTGATTTTTTTGTGATTATTAAATCACGAAGAATTTCTTCCTAGCACGTAACCACAGAGAATTATATTAATGTTGTCTGTGGTTTTAACCATAGATATGATATAGTTTATTCTGTCTAAAGACAATCTTTATTTTTATTATAGTTAGTTAGTACCTGGTAACTTTGATAAGTTAATGAGGTTATAATTTTTTGTGTCATCTTAGAGAAATCCATATGTGATTACCTTTCACAATTTTCATCCGCCACTATGAATACAATCAATAGATGGACTACAGCACAACATATGGCTAGTATCCAGCCAACTAGGGTCGTTTCTAAACTAGTCGTCCATCGAGGTTTTGTATTCTGTAACAATTTCATACTGTGTTCTCTTATTCACAATGGGTGAAATATTTTTTTTGCATTCAAATACCTGCGTGTTCAACAGAAGCGATTTTTTCAATGTTTGAATACATATCAGCGACACAAAAAAATAGCAGATTCCAAATCTTTGAAGCACGCCCATTATCCTGAACTTGTCTAGGTAAATACCAGAACCAAGGAATACTCCAATGCAGAACAACTTAAGTGATCTCTAGAACAAATGAGTTGACATAGTGTTTTAGAGGTGGGTCTGGAGCATGATGTAAAAAACATGGTGTGCTCATGATGTAAGTAAAACATGGTGTGCTCATCTGCTCATCTGTGATCGTTTTACCAATGATGCCGTCACATTTTTTATTCAAATTCAAAGCATATAATATATATTTCCTCGTATTTTACTCTTGCTGACGTCACTTTTTTTTCAGATGAGCACACCATGTTTTGCTCAATCATGGGTGTGCTCTTTTAAAAAAAAAACTTACGTCAGCAAGATTGAAATACGAGGAAATGTATATTCGGTGCTTTGAATTTGAATGAAAAAGTGACGTCATCATTGGTAAATACGATCACAGATGAGCAGATGAGTACACCATGTGTGCACACGAAACTAGGACGGTCACCCTTTCAGGTATTTGGTGCAACCAACGGAGCATGGCTTCTTGATGCAATAAACTATTATTATATAATTTTAAATTATTCATCATTTTGTTTGAATTTTTTTCATGACTCCATTGCTTTTTAATATGAAAAACTCAGATAATTATACTTATGAATACTCACTGTTGCCACTGATGCGATAAGTTTTCCATTTGGTATCCCTTTTTTGAAACTAGAAGTTAGGGAGATTGGAATGCATGCTCCCATAATCCACAAAAAGCAAGGAAATATGAAATCTGCAAGGTGAAAACCATTCCATGGTGCATGATCCAAAATTGCATATCCACCTGCTCCCATGTTCACGAATATCATAGTCACTATGGAAATTCTGTTCTGGCAAAATCAAATATTAAAATTCGGGGAAGGCATAGATTCAACTTCATAGATAGTGCGGCCATCCATCCGGATACTATTTCCGATAAAACACTATTTTAATGTTTTTTAAACTTGATCCTCATGAAATTTTGTATAAGCCCTCGAATCGAATCCATTTATAGATGAAAAAACCACTCAACCGATCTAGGATTTTCACGCGTCTGTATTAAGGAATAAGAATATTATCATTTAGTCCAAATGTATGTTTGAATTTTGACCAGACAGGTCTTAACGACTAGGAGGAACTCATTGATGAGAGGAGTCCGTGATCAAAGTCTGTCCGTCCGTCCACCCGGTCGAATGTGTCGTAACTTTCGAGAAATAAACCTAGACTTGAAATTTTCATAGTGGATCTGGAGCCTAAACCTTTCGGTTGAATTGAAAAGAGAAAATCCGTCTAATGACTTAGGAGTTGTACCTATTTGAAATTCTGAAATCATTATACCGATCTACATACACGAAAATGACAAGTTTCATGTACAAAACAGAGGGCTAATCTTTCATTGATTAGTCGTGAGAAGGGTTATGATTTTTGAGATTTATGAATTGTTTGTCTATCTCTTTAGTGTTCCGCTGTGAAAATATTCACCAAATGGGATGAAACAACCTCTAAATAATTTTGTTTGAGTCTCTGAATAAAGAACATAAGGAAGGAGCATAATGCCTCACATAGTGGGTCCGGGATGGATGTTGCATATGGCCGACTTCCCTTTCACTTTGAAGAGAGAACAACTTGTTCCGAGACTTCTTTGTCTGAAGAAACTAACTAACATGAGTCATACTTGGAGGTTCAATATGGGCGGCTATGTCCCACTTTTATACGAAGTAGAAAAGCGTTATGCTTCTTTCTGTTGTTCTTTACTCAAAGGTTTGAGTACTGTGAATTTCATTCGATATTTCGGTGTGAAATATGAACAAGATTTCCTTTAAGTCAGCACAAAACATCATATGGTAGCAGGTTTGCCCCGCTCACAATTGTCAAAATATTGGATGCATTCTACATTATTACTGAAACACAGTTCCTCAGAGCTTGTCTCTCCCCTTTTTGTGAATACTTTCACAGCAGTATAGTTTTTACGCGCTTTTTCTGGTGGAACAGCGCGTTATCATTTCGTCACAATGTCTGTGATTTTTGAATTTCGAGCCGAAAATGGTCTCAAACGACTAGGTTGGACTCACTGATGAAGAATCCGTGGTCAAAATTGATTCTGTCCGTCCGGCATCGAAATTTCACTGAAATTTCCAAGTCACATTTCGCACTGTGAACAAGCGCGTAAAAGCTGCTGACTTCACGTCAGTGCTTTTATAGTTTTTTTATAACTAAGTTCATTTCATATTTCACTGATTCTTCTCATACCTAAGAATGATAGGAATTGGTTTCTCGGAGAAGAACAGAGCTCCAGCAATAATATGTAACATAATCACAAGGACGAATATCCGTCGATAAATCAACAAATATTCCCTCTTGATCAGAGCTAATCACCCAATCAACCAAAACACCTACACCGAAGAAGCGGATCCAAGTAGAATGACTACAGCTGTTTCACAATTGTTATTGATCGTCAGGTCAACTTAACTTGGATAAACCGCAGATAGTTCTCTCGATACTTGTTACCTTTCAAAAGGACTGCTGCAGTATAACAACGTACAGCGCCAGGAGCATCTTGCGAGTCTCACTTTCGAGTGCAGCATACCCTGATCGATGTGTATGACGTTCAGCCTTTTGTCGCATCAGGTCTTCTCCGAGAAACCAATTCCTATCTTTGTTAGATGTTGGACGTTTTCGTCTTGTGGTGGGAATCCACATGAACCGAGTGTTTCCAATGTCGTGTCGGTTTTTTGTAAAGCTGCAATATCGCAGTTACAGCGACCTGATGCGACAAAAGGATGAACGTCATACACATCGATCAGGGTATTCTGCACTCGAAGGTGAGACTCGCAAGATGCTCCTGGCAGATGGCGCTCTGTATGTTGTTATACTGCAGCGGTCCTTCTGAAAGGTAACAAGTATCGAGAGATCTCTCTGCGGTTTATCCAAGTTAAGTTGACCTGACGATCAATAACAATTGTGAAACAGCTGTAGTCATTCTACTTGGATCCGCTTCTTCGGTGAAGGTGTTTTGGTTGATTGGATGATTAGCTCTGACCAAGGGGGAATATTTGTTGATTTATCGACGGATATTCGTCCTTGTGATTTCGTTACATACCTAAGAATATTCGAGAATTTGTTCCGCTGGTATCAATATGAAAAAAAAAGATACGTATCCTACAAGGAGTATCTGAAAAACGCCGAAAAAATGTAAGGGGTGATTTTGTGATTTATAATAATATATATAATTAAGGTAGGTATTTGGTATGAATTTTTTTGGAAAACCTACACTCGGAAAAGTTGCACCCCTCCGAAGATTAACAAAAAAAAATTTTTTCTCTTTTTTATTTTCCCTCTGCATATTAAGCTAAAGACACGAAACTTGGTGGATATTATTTGTCAATAACACTACACATTTTGGATTTTTTTCAACCCTGAAGCATGCTTAGAAGGGGTTGAAATAGTCAGTCTCTAAGATATTTTTTCCTTTCAAAAGAAAATGGCTTAAAAGCCCAATTCATTCACTAATTTTTTCATCTCTACGAGTTCTTTCGAAAACTGCATATACGAGAAAAACATAACTCATGTTAAATAGCAATTTATTGAACAACAGCGAACCGAATTATGATTCTACTATAGGCTTACGGCCATTTTCACAAAATTTTGATTGTCCGATCAAGGGTTTGTTTGTCAGTCAACAGTAAATTATGTGCTCGATTTCAGTTCATTTTCACCCCAACCAATTAAAACCTTAATCAACGAGTTGATCCGACGTCAAAAGTTTTGTGAAATCGACCGTAAGACTTTTACAACTTAAAAAATAAAGAATAATGAACAATAACCTGTCGAATATTGACAATACATACAATTATAATGAATATTGAAAATGACCAAATCTTCTTCTCATTGAAATGCCTATGCGATGAAATATATTCTTATCCTTTCACACCCTGCTACATGCGGTTTTGCAGATCATCGATATTTTTTCCTCGTAAATGCTTGAGTTTTCCAAAAAACTTGTTGAGATAAAAAAGTTAGTAAATGAATTGGGCTTTTCAGGCATGTGGTTTTTAAAGGAAAATGTGTTTCCAAAACAAAGTTTTAAGAAAAAATATCTTAGAGGTAGACTGTTTCAGGTCCTTCTAAGCATACTTCAGGGTTGTCCAAAATGTGTAGGTTTATTGACAAATAATATTTACAAAGTTTCGTGTCTTTAGCTTTATATAAAAGGAAAATAAAAATAGGAAACATTTTTTTTGTTAATCTTCGGAGGGGTGTTACTTTTCCGAGAGATTTTTCAAAAAATTTGATAGCAAATACCCACCTTAATTTTCATCACAGAATCACCCCCTAAATTTTTTCGCTGTTATTCAGATACACCCTGTATATTCTTGTAGAAGTACGTACTTACCCTCTGAAAGTATCCAGGGATTTTATTCTTATTTTTTTAGGTGACTCTTCTGTCGATCCCACATTTTCTCCCTCCTGTTTGAACTTCATTAATTTCTTAACACAAAAAACGATAAGAAACAGTAGAGCATAAATAACAGCAACGGTAATCATAGCTAAAAAGAAGAATATTCAGAAAAAACAGTCAGGAAGGTGTGTCTTGCTTCGGTTCAGATATTTTTTTGTATTCTAACAATAGAGCAAGTTGAATATAATATTTAATAAATAAGCTATTTTGACTTACGTAAATAAATATTTACGGGTTCCTTCTCTGTTTGGAATGTACAATTTTTATCGTCGAAAGTAACATTATATACACCGAATTCACCCATTGGATCAGGTAAATCGCATAAAATACTACCCTTGGTTTCAAATTCAGTAGCGGAAATCTTATATCTATAATTGGAATCAACTTTAAACAATTCATCTGAATATATGATCCCTTGCCTGTAGTAATCGCACTGAAAACAAGGAGGTATATATCGATTAAAGCTTATTCTGGGAGGATTTTGGATCATTTTTGCACGCATGTTCTAAGGGAACAGCGTGCTATCATTTTGTCCAAATGTCTGTAATTTTCGATGATTGAGCCGAAAATGGTCTCAAACGACTAGATTGGACTCACTCACGAATTCGGTGTTAAAATCGATTCTTTCCGGCCAGTGGACACGATAACTGTCAAACGAAGTGAGCTAGCAACTTGAAACTTTCAGGTTAGGTTGCGCATTGGAAGGCCGCAGTTGAGTTCGTTAATGGGCCGAATCGGTCGAATAGTTTTGGAGTTATAGCCACTTGAAATTTTGAAGTTATTTATTTTTTATTTCGGAAACTACTTGAGCGATTGGATTCAAACTTCGCAATTAGGGGGAGTATAAGGGCGCGCAACTTTGAGCCAAATTTTGTCAGGATCATATTGTCAGTAAATTTCGAAAACATTTTTTTTCGAAATTTTTTTCCAAAAAATTTTTTTTTTTGGAAACCATTCATCACATCCAAAAAAAATTCCACTCATACTTCGAACTTCATATTTCACAGCAGTGTACCAAATTTCAGTTCGATACGATCATAAGTTTTGGAGATATCGGGAAAAAATATGTCAAATTTCGAGGTTTTCTTCTCGATATCGTTGTTTTTTTCGCTATAACTCGAGAAATACAGATTCAATCCTGATGCTGAAAGACAAATTTCTGCAAAATTTCGTGATGATCGTGTCAGTAGAACGATTTAAAAAAAAAATTCCTTATCATATCTTCCTCATTAAATTCGGTATGATCCTTCGAACTGTAATTTTTCGATGAAGTACTGGATTTCAATTCGATCTGATCTGAATTTTTGGAAATATTGGGAAAAAAAAATTTTGAATGGGTATATCTGCGGAATCATTGGGTGGATTTTACCCATTCACGAATTCGGCCTTCGTAATTAAGGTCCAAACCTTCTCTACAAATATCGAGTTTCTAAGTTGTTTCTTCCGTAGATAAACCCATTAAAAATGTTATTTTTCCAATATTTCCAAAACTACAGATTAGATCGAATCGAAATCCAGTACTGCCGTGAAGGCAGCAGGTTTTGCGTGCATGTTCAAATTCGTTGCTAAAGCGGTACTACCTCAGCAGAATAACATTCCACCGAAGAAGGAGCACATCTACATTGAACATGCGCGCAAAAGCTGCTGCCTTCACGGCAGTGCTTTTCTAGATTTTTCAGGTTTTTCCTGGGTTTTCACTCCCAATATCTGAAAGAGAACTATTTAAAATTAAATGAAATTGAAAAAAAAATAGAAAATAGAGGTATACAGGGTCTTTCACGAGGAACCTCACCCATATTTATACGGGAAACTACTGAACGTATTTTCATGAAATTCAGCACTTATAAGTATTTCACGATGCTGATGAAATCTAAAATATTTTCAAGGCATGAGCACCTCCGGTTTTTCCGGAAATGACGTCAACTTCCGTTTTTCAAATTAGAACACCATTTTTTTATTGCAGAAATTGATTCCTTAGAAAATTTCAATTTATTTTGATGTAACATTTTTCAGTTTTGGTTGGAAAATTCTCTCTGAGCGGGAAAATTCGAAAAAAAAATCGAAAATAGAGCTCCGCTGAAACAAGAATAACTTCGAGGTTTTTGGATGGAAAATTTTTATTTTTGGGATTTTTCAAGATGTAAAATTGATGTATCCACTTTAGAAATCGAAATTGCGATTCATGATACAGGGGGTGAAAAAATCGCTTTCAAAGTTAGGGATGACAAAATCGTGAAAAATCAATTTTTTCAAATTAGAACCCCATTTTTTTATGGCAGATATTGAATCTACGTTAAAAAATAATGTGAGGGTATGCATCACACCCTTGCCCTAAAATGGATATTTTCTGAGTTATTCACAAAATACTGTTTTTCGTCTTGAATTTTCAGCTATTTCTTTTCCCTTCAAATATGCAAGAACTGTAATTTCGTTGTTCTCATCTTCTACTACACTTTTTTCTCTGTGTGTAGTTTTCTTAACGAAAGATCCGACATTTCTCAAGTTTGTCATGGTTCTGTTAATGGTATCTCTCGTTGGTCTGGGTCGGTCAGGAAACCTCTCAATGAACAGTTGAATCGTTCTATCTACAACTTTATCACATTCTCCATGAAGTAGAATGAGATTTAAATAATCTTCATTGGTAAAATTAGGCATAGTGATCGATTTTATAACTTAATACGAATTATCACCAAATTAATAGTAAACACAAAATGCTACTGAATAAAGAGGAATTTGGCAGATGTAATTAATGATATCTATCATTAAAAAAAAATAATGTAAAACATGGTAAGTTTTTGCATATGGTTCATAAGGAATTATTTATTTATCACTGGAGAGAAAACCGATGGCCGATTAGTTGAAATAAAGAGGTTTCCGATACAAATTCGAATCCAAATTCACCATCTATTTAGGAACAACCTGTAACTTTTTTCTCTTGCATATAAGGGTAATAAAATCTAAAATATGGTTTAAGTAACAGTTCCTGAAAATTTCATCTTTTTGGCGTGAAGGGAAAAGAAATAGCTGAAAATTCAAGACGAAAAACAGTTTTTTGTGAATAACTCAGAAAATATCCACTTTAGGGCGAGGGTGTGATGCATACACTCACATTATTTTTTAACGTAAATTCAATATCTGCCATAAAAAAATGGGGTTCTAATTTGAAAAAATTGATTTTTCACGATTTTGTCATCCCTAACTTTGAAAGCAATTTGTTCACCCCCTGTATCATGAATCGCGATTTCGATTTTTGAAGTGGATACATCAATCTTACATCTTGAAAAATCCCAAAAATGAAAATTTTCCATCCAAAAACCTCGAAGTTATTCTTGTTTCAGCAGAGCTCTATTTTAGATTTTTTTTTCGAATTTTCCCGCTCAGAGAGAATTTTCCAACCAAAACTGAAAAATGTTACATCAAAATAAATTGAAATTTTCTGAGGAATCAATTTCTGCAATAAAAAAATGGTGTTCTAATTTGAAAAACGGAAGTTGACGTCATTTCCGGAAAAACCGGAGGTGCTCATGCCTTGAAAATATTTTAGATTTCATCAGCATCGTGAAATACTTATAAGTGCTAAATTTCATGAAAATACGTTCAGTAGTTTCCCGTATAAATATGGGTGAGGTTCCTCGTGAAAGACCCTGTATATTCTTCATTTTACATATAAAAATACCTCTCTTATATGAAATAAGAAGAAAGGTCCATGTTTATGAGAATTTATAAGTGATATTATTCAGTTTGAAAACACCTGTATACCTATATGTCATATTCTTTATGATAAATTTCTTCAACTCACCTCTACACATTGCCTATGCGATTGTAGGAGAAATACTGGAATTCGACTTCCATTATTTACTATTTTTAGATATGCCTGATCTCTTCCCAAATCTTTAAGGAATAGACTATCAAAGAAGTCGTCCCCATAAAATTCAAACCAAGACATCTCACCTGAAAAATATATCTCTATGATCTAAGGGTATGTATATGATATTCAATCAATTCAACATCTTTGATTTGCAAGAAATCAGTACCTAAATTTTTTGCTAGTAGGTCTAGGGAACAGTTTGTTATCCTTTCTCCCGAATGTCTGTAATTTTTTAATGGAAATGGTCTCAATCATTAGAATCCGATGCTAGAATTGATTTTCTAGCAGCTGTCAAGATATCTCGAGAACGGAGATAGCTAGCGACTTTCAGGGTAGGTTGCGCCGGTTTTCGTTAAATCAGCCAACTAATTTTCGAGTAATATCAATTTGAATTTTTTAGGGTAGTTCCTCATTATCTCAGGAAATATTCGATGATCAGATTTAAATTTGGTGATTAAATTTTTTGGAAAAAAGTTTTTTTCTGAAACCATTCGGATTTCAATGAAATTTTGCATATACCTAGAAGCCAATATTTACAACAGTGTTTTAGTTGGATGTGATTTTAATAGAGATATCGGAAAAAATATGTTGTTATTTCCAGAAAAACTCAAAAAATAACGACAAAATTTTGTGAAAAATTCTGCTATGATCGTGTTATTAGAATAACTGAAGAAAAATTATTTAATTTAATTTTTGAGGGTAGTTACTCATTATTTCAGGAATGATTAGATGATCATATTGAAACTTGGTGATTAAATTTTTTTTGAAAAAGGTTTTTTCTGGAACCATTCATCAGATTTCAATAAATTCTGCATATACCTAGAAGTCAATATTTTACAATACTACAGTGTATCAAATTTCAGTTGGATCTGATTTTAATAGAGATACCGGGAAAAAGATGTCGCTGTTATTTCCAGAAAAACTCAAAAAATACCGGTCATGTTTTTGCAAAATTCTGCTATGATCCTGTTATCAGAACAATTGGAACAAAATTATTTCCTTGCCCACGAAACTGCGCAAAAGCATATTTATGAAATAGTGTATAGATTGAACACAGACAAAATTAAATTTGTCGGTTTTTTTTCGGGTCATCAATTAATTATTGGTACAATCAATAAATATATGTAAGGTTTTGTCGAAAAATTTAAATGGTCGAAAGCAGTCTATTTGAAATGTTTCACAATACCTCGAAAATCTTGATCTGAAAAAACTGAAATTTGGTTATTAATTTTAAATCGCTGCCGTGCGAATTTGGGCAAAATTTCGTGAGGATTGTCAGATAATCAGAAAATAAAAAAATAATGAGCCCCACATTTCTGAATTCTGTATTCGGGAGGTAATTGAATAAGAAATCTAGAAAAGCCCTGACGGGAAGTCACCAGCTTTTACGCGCTTGTTCACATTGCGTAATGGTGACTTGGAAATTTCAGTGAAATTTCAATGAAATATAAAAATTTTCAAAAAAAAAATTATTTTTTTTTTATTTTTCCATGAATAATTCTCCTAATTGACACAGTTCATCTTCCAATGAAGTTTCATTTCGATCAGATGAATAATTTTCGAGTTATTGAAAAATCAAAATTTCAAATGGCTGTAGCACAAAAACCATTTGGCATATTTGGCCCATTAACGAACTCAACCGAGATATTCAGGATCTTAACCTAACCTGAAAATTTCAAGACTCTAGGTCCTTTCTTTCGAGACTTACAGCGCACACGGCCGGACGGACAAAATTAATTTTGACCACGGATTCTTCATCAGTGAGTCCAACCTAGTCGTTTGAGACCCATTTCGGCTCAAAATTCGCAAATTACAGACATCGTGACGAAATGATAACGCGCTGTTCCCTAGAACAAGCGCGTAAAAATTCCGAATAGATGATATATCTACGGAATAATTGAAACTTTGTTTCACACATAGATTTCTGTTAAAATTCACATAAGCACCCAAATTTCCTGTGATTTTCATATATAATCATATAATGATTCAATAATAA
This sequence comes from Myrrha octodecimguttata, assembly GCA_958510865.1. NCBI lineage: Eukaryota > Metazoa > Arthropoda > Insecta > Coleoptera > Coccinellidae > Myrrha > Myrrha octodecimguttata. The sequence goes on from OY294056.1 coordinate 86,344,212, forward strand.
ATTTCAAGTTCGAAATAAATAGTAAAAAAAGCAATAAGACTAAAATTTCAGAAACAAAAATCACCTCTGGAATTAAAACAATTCACTAAATCACCAGGAACACCAACTTTCACCTTTGTAGATGCACAAAAATATGGTAGTTTTATCTATCGATATCAATCAGAGTGTGTACAGGAGATAATCAGGTGAATTAAATTCCACACTGCCATGAAACACCTGTAGGTAAACACAACAATAATAATAATGTGCAGAACGGGTTTGAGCGTAATTCTGCAGCGAAAAACTGAAGGTGGATTTGGGTCATGATTTTTAGGTAGGACGATGATGTCCTCTAAAATTCTGCGGTAACGTTCAGAGTATATTCTATATGCAAATGTTTTGATGTGCAATCTGGAAAAAAATTAGTGTATCTATTCGACCCACAGTACATTTGATGTTCGCCTGTAATTTCAAGTGAAGAGGAAAATCATTATTCGTTTGACCTTGACAATAAATTGTGAGATTCATTTCGAATTTTACGGAAAACTGAGTTGTTTTGCAACTCCTCTCACAATAATTTTGGCGAATATGAAGGGTTTTCCAATAAGAGGTGTTATTTTGAATAACCCGCTATTTCGGTAGATGTCACTTTTGTAGCTGTCATTTTTTGACATTTGACAAGTAGAAACTACGCCATTAATAAAAACGATACACGCTTCAACAACGAATTGAAATTATATTAAAATTCACTATAAAAATGGTGAAAATTTGGCAGAGATGGTTCGTAAAACTCGAACATTTTTGGGTCGTCGTGAAGCACCTTGTCGGACCGCAATGAAGTAATTGGTGGAAAAATTCGAGCTGTTGGGACAAGTTAGTGATGTGAAGAATAAAACCCGTGCACGTCGCTCAAGAACAGCCGAGAATATAGCTGCTGTAGCCGAAAGTGTTGAAGAAAACCCAGGTTTGTCCATTCCTCGTCGTTCTTTGGAATTAGGCATTCCACAAACGTCATTACACCGTATTTTGCATAAAGATTTGGGTCTTAAGGCTTATAAAGTTCAGTAAACACAAGAACTCAAGCAGGCCGATCATCAACAACGTCGTGTCTTTGCTGATTGGGTCGTTGAAATGCATGAAAATGATCCGGAATTCCATCGAAAAATCATCTTGAGTGATGAGGTCCATTTCCACCTCGGTGGCTTCGTCAACAAGCAAAATTGTCGCATCTGAGGTTCGGAAAACCCGAGAGTTATTGTTGAAAAGCCTCTCTTTCCTCAACTTGTGACTGTTTGGTGCGGTTTATGATCCGTCGGAGTCATTAGACCTTACTTTTTCGAAAATTAGGCTATCGAGAGATGATTAATGATTTTTTATGGCCGAAATTGGATGGTATTGATCTTTTGCGGGAAAAGTTTCCGGAACGTGTTATCTCTCGAAGAGGTGATCACAATTGGCCACCGAGATCTTGTGATTTAACTCCTTGCGACTTCTTCCTTTGGGGCCACGTGAAAGAGAAGGTCTACGCCAATAGCCCAGCGTCGATTCAAGACCTCAAAGATGGAACTCGTGAGGCTATCGAGGACATAGGGCAGAAACTTTGCCATTTGGTCATGGAAAATTTCATTAAAAGGATATGGTCCTGTAAGCGTGGTCGTGGTGGTCATTTGCCTGATGTTATTTTCCACTATTAACGGCATAGCTTCTTTTTTATAATGAAATAAACATCCGATTCGAACACCCATTCAACATATGTGTAGCCTAATGAATAACTTGTGTGAGACCTGTGATATTTTCGTTGATAATTTGAACACTGTAAAACAGAAATTTCTGAGTTGTAGAATATAATGATCATTTATTTTTGAGTTATTAATTAAAACTTTATTTTGTTAATTTTTCTGTAATTGGGTTTTACCTGTAGAAAAATAAAGCTGTTTATTATATTATTATTATTATTATTATCCGATCATTCATATTGAAAAATGGCATTTTTCTTTGAATATCAAAATGACACCTCTTATTGGAAAACCCTTTACAATCATAGTGACATTAAAAGCGTCACATCCAAAAGGAATAACTTTGCGAACTTTTTGTCCACAGAAATGACCATGTGTTCAGAACATGCTCTATGATAACGATAACAACATTTTGGTTTACATAAACATAGTTTTTGCGCCTGTATTCTGGGAAACAGCGTGCTATCGTTTTGTCGCATTCGAATGCGGCGGTTAAGTTCGTTAATGGGACAAATCAGTCGAATGGTTTCGGAATTATAGTCGCTTGGAATTTCGAGATTAATTCCCTGATATTTCAGGAACTAGTCAAGCGATTGAATTGAAACTTGACATTTATTTAAAGCATGAAGACGCACAACTCTTCACAAAATATCGTTGAGACCAAACTGTCAGTATAGTTTGAAAAAATTAAAAAAAAATTTTTTTTTCGGAAAATGTTTATTGAATCAGGAAAAACTTCCAACTATATCTCGATAGCGTTGTTTTTTCCGGAGAAACTACTGATCCAATCATGATGATACTTGGCAGCTAGTTTGACAATGCTGATGGGCAAATTTGTGCAAAATTTCGTAATCATCATGTCATTGAAACAATTTGAATAAAAATTTCAATTTTTTTTTAAATATTCAATATTCTGGGATCTTCTGATCATATTATCCTCATGATATTCTGTATAAACCTTCAAACTGTAATTTTTCGATAAAATACTGGATTCCAAAATCGATCGGATCTGTATTTTTGGAAATATCGGGGGAATGACATTTTGAATGGGTATATCTGCGGAATCATTGGGTGGATTTTATCCATTCACTGTACAAATATCAAGTTTCCAAGTTGTTTCTTCCGGAAGAAACGACTTAGTGCTACGGACCGCTCTCGTTTGAACTGTTGGTAGAATGGCATAATGTCATATTCAGCGAAGAAACGCGATTTTGTCCAATCTTCACAGAGTCTGGCACAGTTGATTCACGGAGTTCCAGTTGCTTGGACCTAGTTGTCACAGGCAGACATCAACCATCTCATTTTTTCGATGCCTAGACATGAGGTTTGTTGTACTTGCATGAACTACACTATCTACACTAACTCCACTGTTCGGTGTGTTTTGTTGTGAAAAAGGTTATCTTCGGTCATGGTTATGCATACATTCATAATCATGGAAATCTGTTGTTATATCTGGTTCCTGGTTCGACGTGTTTTGTTCTAAATGTGTTGTTATTTTTGGACGAGATTAATTCTCATCATATCTTTCTTCAAAATGGAATTTTTCCTCATGACGATTTAAAAAAAACTTTACGACATATCAACATCACCTCGAAATAGTTAGCGAAAAAAGAAGCATGGAATTCTGTCATCTTGAATTTTCGTAAAATCAATGTTTCATATATTTGTATTCTGTAAGAATTATAGTACAGATTGGACTACACAAACTCTACCCATTCTGTGACTACACTCAACTACATGCAGCTGCACTGAGAATCGAAAGTCAGTGGAGTTAGTGTACAGTAAGTGTAGTTCATGCGGATACAACGAACAAGCCTCAAGAGTGTATTAAGCAACGGGGTCGTCACATTATCAATTTTATTTTCTGATTTTTATTAATCGGTAAACAAACTATGAAAACATGTTTCAACTAAGACATTAAAAGCACACGTGACAATTTTATTACTCAAATATTTTGTAAGGACTGATTTGGCGTAGAAGCTGTTTTTACCCCCTTACGAAAGGCCTTTTCTTTCTTCCTCTGTTCTTCCAATCTAGCCATTTCAATTTCTTCGATTTCCTCCAGCTCCTCGTTCTTCTTCAACTGCACCATATAATAGACATTTATCACAGCTATTGCTATCCAATCTGCAGCGGCTAACAGAAAAGTACCAAGTTTGTCGGGATTTTCTCTTTGAGGCACTTCCACGCCTCTGAGATCAGCAAGATGCTGTAAAACTATATCCGACAAATTCCTCATTCTCACAGATACCAATGGGGGTATATCTTGAGTCGCTGCATGCATCAGTCCAACCTTCATGATATTCTTGAAGAGAAGATATGCTTTCAGTTTCATTTCCCTTGCTTTTCTTTTTGCCACAAGTTTTTTCAGCTTCTCTTTCATCTTTTTTCTCTTAGCCATTTGCCTGGAGACTTCTCGGATTTGTTCGAAGTATTTTTCGGTTTCTTCTGGGGTCATCGCGTAGAGTATCGATAGAAGTTCTTTGATTCTTTCTTTCCATTCTCCTGGAAATAGATATCCGTATTCCCTGAACGTGCAGAGAAGCTGTCGTTTCGAAGGCATAGCCAGTTCGTCTATTCTTCTGTTACATGGTTTTCCTTTGTGACGACAATCTACAACTCTCTTTTCTTCCCCCTCTTCTTCTTCTTCATACATTTCTTCTTCGCCTTCATAGTGTTCTTGATCTGCCTCGTCTTCAGCCATTTTATCTAATTATGTTTTAAACAGAAATTTTGAATTTTCCTTCACTTCAATCTGACATTTCACTAGAAGTATGGATATGAGATCCAGCATCCTTAAATCCAGTTGTGACACCCGGTTTCATAAACTTTCATTCATTCATTCATTCTCTCTTTAATGGACTAACCTGTAGGTTATAATGTTATTATAACTGTGGGTTTCACAAAGCTTAATCCTCTGATCAACGTGTTGATATTCTGTGGTTTTGCTAAAAATGAACTGAAATTGAACATAGAATTGTCTTGATCAGAACAATCAAGTTAATCAGAGCTTTGTGAAACCCGCTCGTATAATCATTCATCTATTCGCACGGTACGTTATACAATTTTTATTTATTTAAACACCACAAACATATCATATACCCAACTTTCACAACATCCATGACCTCGTCGGGATTCGAACCCGGTACCTTCAGTATCCTAGAACATGTTTCCATCCTAGAGGCTTCCGAGGTAGCTTTCATAACCTTCGATTGCCAAATCAACGGCTTGATTGTCAGTCAACAGAAAATTCTGTGCTCGATTTCAGTTAATTTTCAACCCAACCATCGAATGCAAACCTTAATCAATGAGTTGATCATAATTCAAAAGTTTTGTGAAACCCACGGTATGTCAACTGAATATAAGGTCCTTTCGTTTGCATAGATTGTGTAGCACCTTCCTGCACTCGGTGTAGATATTCTATAGTACATCTACACTTTCCATGGAAACGAAAGGAACTATATATTATTCTGTGCACTTGTTTTCAGAAACCAGAAAATTATTGTACTTCTCAAATTTGTCTCAGACTTAATTACATCATGCTCACATCCTTGTATGAAGACATTGTCTTTTTACAATTATTCTTACATCATATCGCAGACTTTTGTGTTCGACTGGAATGGTCAAATTGGTAAACACTTCACTTGAGCGAATTCTTTTGTTTTTGGCACGCATATTCTAGCGGTACAGCGAGCTATCGTTTTGTCCAAATGTCTGCCATTTTCGTACTTAATTTAATTTTATGTTTTTGTCAACAGAATTACCATATTCAAAGCATTCTATGATAACGATGTCAAAGATTTACTTCACATGAAGAAAATTTTATTTTAGTATTTTTGTGTGAAGAAAGTGGTCCGTGAAACCTGAATAGTTGAATTAAATTTAGTTATTGCCAAGGAGTCGACTTGTCACAGTTGAAAGAGTTCGAGTTGAAACCCTTCGAGGTTGAAATAACAGAATAAAAAAAATCCAACTGGTTTCATTTTTTAGCCTTCCAAAGATTCCGCATAACTCACCATAGTTATCAGAATATTGCTCAAAGTTGATATGAAACACCCTGTATCTCGCTTATGCTTCGAAACGGGGAATATGTCATAGGGCAAAAGTTACTTTTCCAATGTCATCTACACGTCTTGAAGAATGTCATCAGGTTACAATTTGGAATTTATTTTGAAAATTTCATTTGACTTTTTTAATCAATTCGAGGGAATAATGTGCCAAACAAAGTTATATGCTGGTGCTAGTTACTATGTGTGTCCAAGAATTTTGGTTGGTGAAAATCGATTCTTAATCGAAAAAACAACACAAGACAATAATTCATCTTATCAATTATTCAGTACAATTCATGGAAATCGGAACCTTTGAAGATGACTTATATTATGATTGGAAATGATGTAGATAGTTAACGACGAGATAAAAGATAATAATATTTCATTGTGCATCAGGTTCTGAATGAAATCTTCAAATCAATCATAGGACATGTATTAGATTCCGAATGATTAAGATTGTGGAGATGATGTGTGAAATTTTGTATAGATGTGTCTTGGTGGTGCAAATTTCGAAAATATGTGAATCGAGTGGTGTAAACAAAGATTTTTTCTGATATGCTTTTTATGGAATGCAATTCTCATTGGTGAGTAATGGAAAATTTCGCTGCATTCAGTTTATGTAGCCATACGTTTCAGAATTGGATAGTAATATAATGAAGATAAATTTAAGCTTATAATAATGAAGATATTCAGTATTTGGCCTAGGATAGTCGGAAAATACAAAATACAAATACGTTTGCCAAATTGGATTGTAATATAATAAAGATAAATTTATGCTTATCATGATGAAGATATTCAGTATTTGGCCAAGATATCACATCATAAAACAAGTCAATCACCCGTGAAAATCTACAGGAGAATCATTTCTTGACGCGATAAAGTTCAGTAAAATATCTAGAGGAATGCAAATGCTTTGAGTAAAAACTGCGGAAAAATTCAAACTTCAACACCCTTGTATCTCGAGAAAGCAGCATTTGCTGATCCATGTTCATCGGACTTTTATTCTTGATTTCATCCATATAATCGCTTCCCTTCTTTGGTACCTTCAGTTTAGGAACACCCTGTATAGGTGAGAAAGCCATAAAGCGCTTCAATCAGTTCTATGATCTTTACTGTTTATCGAAATTTTCGGATTTGCTCAGAAAATGCAGGTATCATTTTATTTGGTCGTGATCTTGAAATACTACTCCACTTGATTTTTGTTTTCATTATATCAATAAATTTGGTATTAAATCGATATCAGATATATAAGCAACAGTAAATATTTCTCATCAGTTAGGCACTCAATTATTCTATGTTACTGACTGAAGTCGGCTTTTCTGTGGTCATTGTTTCTGTCTCTATGTCTATGGTCCAGTCGGAAAATTGATCATCGAATGAAAGCAGGTTCATTTTATTGTCCTCGTTCTTCATTTTATTCATATGAGAGCTTTCATAAACGCATCTTTTACTTTACATATTTATTCTTTCAAACACTTTTTTTTGCAGACTTAGTATGGTCACTCCTAGATCCGTGAACACTTCATTATTAGATTGAACAACAAAAGGACAATAAAGAAATAACTGAAATGTCTCCCAAAAAGGATTCAACTGAAGATTATATGGAATATTACGAAGATGTAAATGTTATCAGCGCAAGACAGAGTATCCACAACATAAAGAACAGACTCCACTTGACCATGGATATGGAGTTTGACGACATAGAAGATGACAGACAATGGGCACTATCGCATCTGAAGAAAATATTCAGATCGGAGGATCTTCAACATCTTTTCCAAATGTACATACAAAGACTTCATCAAGCATTTTTCGCTCTTTTGATGTTGGTACAAGTGGCAATTTTCACATCGCATCTCCTAGTGATCTTGTTCACTTCGAAGGATTTATCCAAGAACGTTTTGGATTTATCAGTTTACTTTTTTATGATAGTTTTTTCTGTGAAAATGTTCTTTGTTACCGATGGTTGTGGATACGTCACTTTGAAAAAACGGACGTTGAAATTTATAACTTTTGTGCTCTTCGTTCTGTTGAATACAGTGAACTTGATAGTGCCTCTCTATTATTTTACGAGTGACTACAACGTGCAGTTGAGACCTGCTTATACAACGCATATAATCATAAGTTGTTACGTTTTCTTCTTTATTTCGAATCTTGCGTTTACTGTTGTGCTTGGATTGTTGACAACGGTTATACATATTTTGATATTGGTTTTCATCACTTATTATGGACTGTCTTCGCCTACTTTGGCAGCAAGGATTTCATCGGATGTTATCTACTTGTTTTGTATAAATGGTCTTGGGATTTACTATCGCTACTTGAACGAAATCATCAAGAGGAAGAGTTTTCTGGATAGAAGAGCTTTGGTGATTTTCAATCGGCACTTGAAGGTAAGATCTTGTTCAATAGAGAGTTATCGAAATCCAAATAGAGGCGTGACTTAACAGCAGGTAAATTACGGCTTTGCGCGATTCGGCAACACAGCCTCATTCAAGTTTCATCAAACCTCGTTAATATCTCAAGGTCAGGCACCTGGACCGAGTCGATATGTTTCTAAATTGTCAACAACGGCGTGAAATATTAGATTTCGGATAAATTTCGACGTTTTAGGAGAAAACGGGGTGTCGTCTTGCAGACTTTTTTTTTGGGTTGTAGTTAATTCTTTTGTGAGAATGCGCAATATTAGTTATTTTTCTATTTTTCACTCTATTTCAGTTTTAATTTTCTCGAAAGTTCTTGAATATAAAAAGTGGCAACACACAACACAACATTCTTACAAATTTTTTTCAACCATTTGCACCAAGAAAATTTTTTGAAAAAAACTCCACAAGTCACCCCGTTATATCAGAGGTATTGTTTGCTCTTAATATCTCAAAGTCAGGCACCTGCATACGGTCTTTTGTGAGAATGCGCAATGTTAGTTATTTTTTCATTTTTTCATCTTTCATTCCATTTGAGTTTTTATTTTCCCGAAAATTCTTGAATCTACAGAAAATGCAACATTACGCATTGTTACAATTTCTTCCAACCATTTGCTCCCGGAAAATTTTCATTTATAAGGATAATTATGTTTTCTTCTCTGAAATGGTTATTTTAGCGCTTTGAATGATGATATCCCATTGCCTTATTTTGGCAAATCTATAGAAGGGAATTCGAAACCTTTATGAATCATTGCTCTCTACGCGATTATGGTTCATGAGGATTAGGGTGGATTGAAAAACTGGGGATGATTGAGGTCACAGTGGGTTTTCCTTTGATATATCTGGAAAACTTACACTATGGCCGATTTAACCATCTCCAGTTTTCAATCACCTCTTTCTCATGAAATAGCCCCACCCCGCACATATAAGTGATTCATAGAACTTTTTCAAATCTACTAGATGAAATTGTAAAAAGAAGGAAATTGACTATTGAAAAATAAAAAATTAACTCACTTCTAAACAATTTCCGACCAATTTCACAGAAGATAGCTCGAACAATTTGAAAACTCAACATGAAAAATTGTCTTTACTGTCATCGAATAATTCTAATTTTTTTTTAATGCCAAAGATATAAAAACAGCCAAATCGATAATGCAGGAGTTTATAAATTGAGTTGTCATGAATGCAATATAGCGCAGAACCTTCTCAAGAATGGTCAAAGCACAAGCATCAGACAACACCGAAAGTCCAATTTCACGAACATACCTTACCAGACCTGAATGATCTCAAAATTCTACCTAAAAGCAAGAAATAGAATATTTTGAGAGCGTTGGAAATCTACAAATATCAATAACTTAGATACTTTGAAGTATCTAAGTTATTGTATCTTAGCATTGTATAAAGATACAATAAAATAAACGTTGAACAAGTGTTAAGGGTTGTCAAATGTTTAAAATTAATATTATGTCATTATGTGAATCAGTAATAATTGGTAGCACCTTAATAGTTTTTTCAAAATAAAATTAATACAGAAATATCATATTTATATGTTTATATCTATTCGAATTGTTATATATCATGTAATCAAGGTGTAGGTCACTAGTGAATGTATATTATGAAATTTTATTTATTAGCGAAATATTTTTTATTTAGTTTCTTATATTCACGAATTTATCTCAATTTAATAGATATATGCAACGGTTTCATAATTAAATTAAATAGTGACCTATTGTTCGTATATTTTGAAAACGAACTATAATCAGAACCGCGAATAAACATCAAATCGCAGAGGGGTGGGGGGTAAGATTTAGCGATTCCGTGCGAAATTTTATTTTTGAAGCTATGACAATATGCACATCATATATTATGGATTCGAACACGTAGATTACGAATCTGTAATTAGATTTTGCGTAACTGATTCGGTTTGGAAAATATTCCGGATTTGGTGAGAAATTTTCGAAATTTGGGTCAACTTTGGGCCGTCGTACAGATCAAACGCGTAAGGCTGGACAATATCGAATTTTTTTGGTTATATCTGGGTCCTTTGTGAGTACGTAGCCAATTATTTTATAGACGAAGGTCCTCTAGTTGGAAAATTATGATTTTTTTAAAAAAGGTCCAATTTTTTCGATTTTCTTCTGGCCATAAAAAACGAACCAGACTCTCCACTAACATTCTGATTGGATTTTCCTTATCTACGCCCGCGAATTAGTATATGTTTCAAATTTCAGGTCGATCGGAGAATTTTCGATTTTTGGTAAAATTTTAAGGGGTTACCCTTAAGAAAATATCGATTTTCGAAAAATAATTTTCCGACTCCTATCGCCGTGAAATTTGGCACACTTACTAATTCGAGGGCGTAGAACAAGAATATAAGGTCAGATATTTTTTAAAAAAATAGTCCTGGACGTGAGAGGTCCTTGAAGTTCCAAAATTTTGGACCTTTTTTCAAAAAATCATTATTACCGACTCGATGAAAGTAGGACGATGAAATCTGTTTTATTGCATAGATAAAAGATCGAATTGCACGTAAAAAATTCGACATCACCCAGCTTCATTATTTTGGTCGGCACGACGTCTCAAAGTTGACCAAAATTTCGAAATTTTTTCACTATTTCCGCCATAATTTCTAAACGGTTGTCACTGGACGATTTCTAATGACATATTCGTGATCTACGACCTCGATTTAATAGGAAACGATAACAAGGTCGACGATTTTCGAAAAAAAAATTTATACGTATATTTATACAATGATCTTAGTTCCTTTTTTCTTGGCGTGAAGTAACTAGTATCTTGGATACTTTTCAGAAGGAACTGAGTCTTGTAACTCAAAAAAAGTTCCTTTAGACGAAAGAATGTAAAGTTTGCCTAGCGCTCTTCGGTTTTCGAAAATATTTTTTTTTTGCTGAATTGTTCTCGGTTTGTGCTGCTTTGTGCTTTGTATTCCAGTTTTCAAGATATTCCACAAAATGTCTGAAATAGGCGAGCCCAGCACTTTTCTCGAAAAACTGGGTTTCAACGGCTGAAATAGATTGTGCTATACTTATAAAGAGTTGCGCCATTAGAAGTCCCTCTACTATTCCGAGAAATCATGAATGAAGAATTTACTCCTCAAAATAGAGTGGGAAAATTTGTGCTACATTTGTGCTGACTTGTGTCGTAAATATTTTCACGAAATTTCGTCAGGTTTTCCGAGAAATCGCGAAAGTGGAACTGAAATTAGCCTAGCACTTTTTTTTCGTAATGAAAGTATATTTGTCGAAACTTCTGACATACGTAAGATAATTTGTGCCGTTGAATTGTTCACGAAAATCCTGTTAATTTTTCGAAAACAAAAGATTTTGGAAAAAAGTTAGCACAGCACCTCTGTTTTTATGGGTCAAAAAGTATTTAATATAGTTGTGATGCATTTATACCGACTTTTATCGGTCAGATTTCCAAAAAAACCATTCTACCTTTCCTTCGAACGGTGAGAATTAAAAAAAAACAGTTTTGTTTTGAATAAGAGAATAAACTTTCATTTATTACTCTATAAATCATTCATTGTTTGTTCGAAGTTGTTATTATTTTAGGAGGTTGCTTCTTGGTTATCTCACGCAAAAATTCCAATCTCTAATTCTGGCGTCAATGAAGTTTGAGCATACAAATTCTCCTATTCTCTAAACTAATTAAGTTAAGAAAACAAGAAATATATCACTTCATCTGAAACGTTTAGGAACTCCAACCTTATGCATAAAGGAACTTAAAAAGTATCTTATCTTTTTACGCGCTTGTTCTGGGGAACAGCGCGTTATCATTTCGTCACGATGTCTGTAATTTTCGAATTTTGAGCCGAAATTGGTCTCAAACGACTAGGTTGGACTCACTGATGAAGAATCCGTTGTCAAAATTGATTCTGTCCGTCCGGCCGTGTGCGCTGTAACTTTCGAACGGAAGGACCTAAAGTCCTGAATATCTCGGTTAAGTTCGTTAATGGGCCAAATCTGCCGAATGGTTTTTGTGCTACAGCCATTTGAAATTTTGATTTTTCAATAATTCGAGAAATATTTATCTGATCGAAATGAAACTTGGTTGGAACATAAACAGTGTCAATAAGGAGAATTATCCATTGAAAATTCGAAAAAAAAAAATTTTTTTTTGAAAAATTTTTTTTTTTATTTTCCTATTTCATTGAAATTTTCTAGTCACCATTTCGCAATGTGAACAAGCGCGTGAAAGCTGCTGACTTCACGTCAGTGCTTTTCTATATTTTTCAAAAAGGAACTTCAAGATACGTATCTAAGGTTTTTTGAAGAGTATCCCAAAGTTACTTCGGATACTCTATCGAAAAGAAACTCATTTAGTATCTAGATCCTTTTTCAAAGTATCTTTGAAAGCTCGGCTTGTTTCATAACTTGCAAAACACCGTTTGAACATGTAGTAGTACTACGAAATTCAACCTTCAAAACATAAAGTAATGGTAAACAAATAGCTATTTTTTTTTTCTATTTTTAACAATTGGGGTATAATTGAATTCATCATAAGAATTCCCCTCATAATAACAATATTAAACCCTTTTGTTACAGTTCCAGAAAGAACAAGAAGAACTTCTAATGGTGACCCTAATCCCAAAGTACGTAATAGAAAAAGTTCGGAACAACATTTTCCACTATTGGGACAGACTGGAGAATCTCAAAACCAACGTGACTCCCTTCGAGTATAAAACATCATTCACTCAAACTTTCGAAAATGTTTCTATTCTTTTCGCCGATGTTGTCAATTACACAGAGTTGACAGTCAAACTGAACCCCACCGAGCTTCTAGAAACATTGAACGAGTTGTTCGGGAGTTTTGACGATGTCTCCGATAAACTTGGTGTTCTCAGGATAAAATTCTTGGGAGACTGCTACTATTGCGTAGCTGGTTTACCTCCGGAACCCCCGGAAAACCACGCTGAAGCTTGCGTTGATTTAGGGCTTGAGATGATAAGGATTATCAATGAGGTCAGGACTAAGAGGAGGATCAAAATCAATATGCGTATAGGTATCCACACAGGTGACTATATCTTACTAACGATTTCCTGAGTTTTTTCGTTTTGTTCTTGTTTGGCTTTTGCTTTTTGTCTTATTTTTTGTGTTCTTGTTTCAGTTTTTGTTCGTTGATTTAATTTTTTGTGGTTTCTCCGGGTTTTTTCAGTTCCAGCAAATCGTTCCAGCAGGAATCAAAGCGGCGTTGGGCGGGGTCAATACGGAAAAATTTGATCACTTTGGCAACTAATTTGAGCATGTGCGCAAAAGCTGCCGACTTCTGTATTTCGTTTGTTCTGTTTTATCGTGTTGCTTGTTTGTTGTATGCATTCAGTTCGGTCGTTAGTATACCTCCTCATTTCGTTGTCTAGGGAGTGTTTTTTGATTTTCAGGTAAAATTATAAGCGGCATAATAGGCTACCAGAAAATTCACTTCGATATCTGGTCGAAAGATGTCAGCCTCGCAAATCAAATGGAAACCGAAGGGGAGGCTGGTAAGATACACATCACTCAACAGACGAAAGATTTACTCAAAAAACGCTATAACATTGAACCTACCACAAAGGGCGATACAGTTCCAAAATTTAAATGTTTAGGTTTGAAAACCTACCTGATATCCCCCGAGGACCAAAAGAGTTCTTTAGAAAACAAGATATACGTAAAAAAAAGAACAAGTAATAAAACAAACAAAAGAATAAGCAGCTCCAAAACGTGTAACAAAATAGGAATGAATTCAAACAATAATACTGATTTAGGAGAAACTGTAGCGAAGAGTAAAACTGTACAATACTACAATATAATCGAAGAAAGTTATTTAGAAGACGAAAGATCGAGCGATACTGAAACAGATTCCCCAAGAAGAACACCTGAAAATATAACAAACAGGAACAGCGATAAAAGCGATCAGAGAGATTCCCAAAGAAGAACAGCTTTCATGAACGGGAACATAAAAAGATATCAGGAAATAATGAAAGAAACCTACGAAGAGATACGTAAAGCAATAGAAACACTCAGTCTTACCAAATACCAACAATGGTTCAAATTCAAGGATATAAATCCACTGACTCTTCTGTTCACCAAAACGGAACACGAGTTAGGTTTCATACGAATGCAAGATCCGCTGTTTAAATATTATTTATTGAGTGAAGTATTTCTTGTGATATTTCTCTTTGTGATTCAGAATTTGACCCTTTCAAGTTGGAACTGGGACTCTTGGTGGATCTACGCCACTCTCGTGATGTTGTTATTCGTGTTTCTTCCGTTGACGTGGATGCACCATTTTTTCAAACGTAGTTCTCTAAAAATGTTGCAGAAGGTTGCATCTCTTTCGACGATTCTTTCCCATTCACTTTGGGCCAGACTTGCTATATACAGTATCGTGTGTTGTATGTTTACCCTTTGTGTTTTTTCCGAGTTGATCAACTGCCAGATGAGATACACGAATCGTGATGGTGATCATAGAACTGCGGTGGAGCCTAAAACAAAACTCAGAAGTTTTCTTCACCTGATGTCGGATCAGGACGAGAATTATGGCATATGTATAGTACCTTGGCACATGACCCAAACATGTGCCCTTGCAGTCATCATGAGTTTCCTATTCCTTCGAATGTTCATGTGGGTTAAATTCACATATGCCATAGTGATTGCTACGTTGTACTCTGGTTGCGTTTGGTACTACTCCGACGACATCTTGAAACCCTACAGCGAAACTTATAACTACAACATTTCTCCTAAGGTTTCCCACATTGTAAGTGTTTTATTTTTGACGTTCACGCTTCATATCATCGACAGACAAACTGAATATATGAACAGATTGGATTTTTTATGGAATGAAAAACTCAGAGAGGAGCAGTCCAAGACTCAGTCGCGTTACATCATAAACAAGATGTTGCTCAATAACGTTTTACCAGAGCATTTGGCTACGATGTATTTGAATATTGAGAAACCTCCAGCTGCACTTTATTATGAAGAGTATGCGAATGCTGCAGTTATGTTTGCTTCGGTTATTGGATATCAGATTGAAGATATTGGAGATGATATTCTGTTGACCATCATGACGGAGATCATCGGAGATTTCGATAAGGTGAGTAAAATCTGTTTCATTCAAGGTAAGGGCGATATGTCGGAGACTGAAATGTTGTTGCTGATATTTAAATCATCAACTTCTTCATCGGTATAAATTTTGGTTTATTTCTTGGGTAGATGACTAGGTACTCACTCTTCAGCTATTTTCAAAGCTATTTCTACCGGAGGTATGGTGGAACATCTCGATGATCGACTTCTTGAACAATAGTTCAGCATTCTATAGTTGATATTTAAATAAATATTGTCTACAAAAATCTTAGTGAGTAGTTAGGCGAAGGTTCATAGATGATTTATGGATTAACAAATGGTCGTTTGTGATTGTTTTTATAGTGGAAAAAATGATCTGAAAATGAACAGATTTTCGAACTTTGGGAGCCCATATCTTCGAAAATAAGGTAGGTTCGACTGCAGATTCATATTCAGGGGACTGCATCCAGCAGGTAAAAACAAAATTTCGAATCGGTATTAGTAGGGACTCAAAACTTTAATATTCACCGAATAAACGATGATAAGCATTGATTGTTTTCTCTGGCCAGGCATGAATTGGCAACAATGAACTCTATACTGACCATAGACATATTAAACTCTCTGGACACGGCGTACGAATTCATTTCTAAAGAGTCAAATGGGGATAATGAAGCAAGTGAGAGATCCGAGAGAGAGATGGAACTGGATCGGGCAGACCATAGACAATATACACGATATAAATATCCGGTATTCTATAGCGCATGGAGAGTGAGATGAAGAATGATCTCACTTGCAGAATATGACGCCAATCTAGAGATTATATCAAGCATTTACTTAGAGAATCTCCGGGGAAATGACTTCTTCTTGGTATATTAGATTACATTGAAGTTTTAAAAATTGGTGATGAATGTGAACATAACTCCGATATGAATATTTGAAATGATTAATCAATAAAAATATTTCATAAATGACTCTTTTTCTTTCAAATTCTCTCGGGCCGGTTTCAGGAAGTTATTCTTAGCTCCAACTGATTTTTTCCTAAGCAGCGTACAGACACGCGAGCTGAGCGGCTTCCGGAGCACTCACACGGGCTGCCTCACAAGTATGTACGGTGTTTTGAACAGCTCGCGAGCCATTCAACACCATCCAAACTTGCGAGGAAACCGAATCAAATTGCGTAGAAAGTCGCTCAGCTCGCGTGTCTGTACGCAGCTTTTGAATTTTGTGCATTAAATGGTCTCAAACGATTAGGAAGCACTAAATAGTGAAGAACTGTGCGAAATTTATTTCTGCGCTCGGATTCATAGCAATTATACAGTCATTCCATTTTTTAAAGCTCTTTCCAAATTACTGTATTTTAATTTCATTTTATATCTCCTCGTACAATTGATGGCACAACACGAATTTATCATTCTTCTTTACCAGTTAACCCGGTTTAAAATGAAGGAAATCAAATTATATTCGAAAAACTTACGAAAACACAAAGAAAACGGAAATTATATCTTCTATACAGTCTTTATATTCTAATTCAGAATGGAATAACACAAAATCTGGTTTGAAATCCTTCCGAAAAGACAAATTTGACTTGCCCAACTTTTGAAAAAATGTATTTCAAACATAGACTTATAATTGTAGTCTATGGCTTCAAAATGATCTGTCTTATTTTTGCCATATTCTATGATGGTTTTGGCCCGCCCTAGTTTCATCTTTGTCAGCCCGCTTCCTCTCTCTCTAAGCCATGTCCATATAGTTTTATAGGTCTATGATACTGACGAAGTATAGAGTTCTATGATTGGCAAAATGTTCTGTTTCAGCTGATTTTGAAGAATGGTTTCGGACATCCCATCGAGAAGATTAAAGTGGCGAAATGGACTTATATGGCAGCCTGTGGAATTTCACCAGGATATGGAGATGTAGATCGAACTGATCCTTCGAACCAAGTGGAGGCCTTGATAAAATTCGCTTCGGCACTAATAAGTCAACTGAACAATCTCAACCGGCAACATTTTCAGGATATGAAACTCAGGGTGGGAATATCTAATGGTGCCATTGTGGCTGGAGTTGTAGGTTGGTTCGAGATAGTTTATTCTACCTAATGCCTTCGTGGTTATCATTTTAACCTTCTTTTTGTTTTTTAAGTTTTATTTTCAATTTTTGCTTTGCAATGAAACTAGGATATTGATATTTCATTCAAATATCTGTTTTTTTCGAACAGTCCCGATGTTACAGTTATTTGAAGTTTGAAGGTTATTTACTCAATATGACAGAATTTACTCATGATCGGATTGAAACTTGGTAATTTGTTGTAGCATTATATGACGCGCAACTTCCTGTGAAATTTTTATGGACCTTATAATTGATGAAATTTTCTCGAGATCTTTCACTAAATTCTCTACGGAAATTTTTATTCGGATACTATCTGACAGATGAAACTTTTATATTTTTCAATAGTGTACCGAATTTCATTTTGGTTCGATTTCAAATTTCATCGATATTGGGAAATTTCGTGGATTTTTTCTCAGTATCGTCGTAGAATACCGACGATCCAAATTTTGTGATGTTCATCTCATTGGAACAATTCGAAAAAATAAATTCTGTATGACCCATCAACAACTGTCAGTTTTCAATAGACGACTTCAGCCCAAGTTGCCAACCCACAATTTACTTAGCAAGTTTACTTTCACTGGGGAACGGGAATTTCAGGGCAAATTCGACATGATAAGGTTCGCATTATTTATAAATAACCGTAAAACATGCCTCGGCTCTTCAAACCAGATAATTCCTTCCAAATATAGGTTTTTGTTGAGATCGTCCCCGATTGGCTGAAATTTAAGTTGGGATTCCTGATTTCATGCAAACAGTGTCAAATTTCATAGGATACGTTCCGAAAATCAACTCTGTTGTTTCGGTTGCCGATTTTCCGCTCCGTAAATATGAAATATTCGGATGGTTCTTGGAACAAGCGCGTGAAAAAGGTTATTTACGGAATCTGGTTGATGAAAATGCGGTCGATTTACTGTCACCAGAACGATTTTCTATGGTAAATATCCATAGCATAGAACAATCTATATTTACTCGAACTCGAAACCTAAAGTAAGTATAGATTGTTCTATGCTATGGATATTTACCATAGAAAATCGTTCTGGTGAAATCAGGAATCCCAACTTAAGTTTCAGCCAATCGGGGACCATCTTAACAAAAACCTATATTTGGAAGGAATTATCTGGTTTGAAGAGCCGAGGCATGTTTTACGGTTATTTATAAATAAGGCGAACCTTATCATGTCGAATTTGTCCTGAAATTCTCGTTCCCCAGTGAAAGTAAACTTGCTAAGTAAATTGTGGGTTGGCAACTTGGGCCGAAGTCGTCTATTAAGAACCTACTGGGTTTGTTGAGATCTAAGCTGAACTTTAGACAATCTGGTGGAATAAAATTTTGAATAGGGTGGATTTTACTGATTCACGAATTCGGCCTTCGTAAACACAATAAATAACATTCGAGAGAAACGACTTGGAAACTCGATATTTTTAGAGTAGGTTTGAGGCTCAATTATGAAGTTTAATTCAAGAGAATCCTTCGGAAAAGATTTCAATTTGACCACAAAAAATCATCCATTGTATCGAGACAATTGGATTCATTGAGAATTTCCGAATTTTCAGGTTCGAAGAAGCCGTTATACGATATTTGGGGTGATCCAGTAAATATGGCATCCAGAATGGACACCACTGGAGAACCCAACAAAATCCAAGTATTGGAGCATACAGCGAATATCATCAAGAGCAAAGGATATAAATGTACACTGAGAGGAAATATTGCTGTAAAAGGTTTAAAGGGTCCAGTACCAACATATTTTGTAGACTTGGATGAAAATTTCGATTTAATAAAAACTGGGGAAGCTGAATGATATATATATGACGAAATGACATATGCTAAAGTAATAAAAAATATGGATTTCTCAGTACCTAAATACGACGTTTCCATCCGAGTTGTCCGTACGAAGTCCTAATGGAAAACATAATTGAGGTTTCTCAAGTTGAAGAATTCATGATGCTTTATTTGTATGGAAGAGCAAAACCTCAATTTCTTCAAAAATAATCACTTTCTCCTTTTGCCTTTTCCGAAGCTTCATAGTTATCAACAAAAACATTAGGTATATGATATTTGTGAAGTGAAAGTTGAAAAAATTTAGACATATTAATTATTATTTATTGAAAGTCATAATAAATTTTCGAATAAGAAATACATTGCTTGATTAATCTCGATTATAAAAAAAGGTTAACCATAAAAAGTAGGGAAGCATGAAATATACCAGTGAATATCAAAATCAATCTTTATTTTCACAAAAATAATATTTCTTACGAACTAATTGGTTCGACAAGATCCAACTATAACATTACCGTGTGCCATGGTAGTTGTCAATGTAACGAATTCGTCGTTCAAATAAACGTTCTTTATACATCCAACGTAGGCTTGGTTCGAAGACAAACCTCTAAGCCTCTTCACATTGCTTAAGAATCTATGACCACCAAGAAACAACGTTCCTCCGGTGCTAGCGGATATGGCTCTGTGATCTCCCAGTTTGGGACTCGTGAAAACGTTGTCTACAGACAGGGTAACTACGTTTTTGGACTTGACAGCTGAAAAATGAATTGGGAAATTTGAAAAGTTGAAAATCAAAATATAATGTACAGGTGAGTATTCAAGTTGTCAAATTAAATGACCACTGTTTCTAGATAACTGGTCAGCGTTGAGTATTGAAAAATGTTGGTGAAAATTCTAGGAATTTCCTCATTTATGAACATAATCACAAAGACATATCTGTCGATAAATCAACCAGAACATCTACACCGAAGAAGCGGATCCAAGGAGAATGACTACAGCTGTTTCACAGTTATTACTGATCGTCAGGTAAACTTACCTTGGATAAAACCGCAGAAGGGAATCTCGATACTTGTCACCTTTCAGATGGACCGCTGCAGTTTAACAACGTACAGGGTGCCATCTTCTGGGGGCATCTTGCGAATCCCACCTTCGAGTGCTGATTACTTTGATCGATATGCATGACGTTCATCCTTTAATCGCATCAGGTCGCTGTATCTGCGATATTGCAGATTGACAAGCACCGTCACGACATGGAAACGCTCGGTTCATGTGGATTCCCACAAGACGAAAACGTCCAACATCAAACAAAGATAGGAATTGGTCCAATGGAGAAGAAAGAACTCCAGTGATTATAAATTAACATAATCACAAGGACAAATATCAGTAGATTAATCAACAAATATTCCCCTTTGATCAGAACTAATCATCCAATCAACCAAAACATCTACACCGAAGAAGCGGATCCAAGGAGAATGACTACAGCGGTTTTATTCAAGGTAAGTTGACCTGACGATCAGTAACAACTGTGAAACAGCTGAAGTCATTCTCCTTGGATCCGCTTCTTCGGTGTAGATGTTTTGGTTGATTGGATGATTAGCTCTGATCAAGGGGGAATATTTGTTGATTTATCGACAGATATTTGTCCTTTTGATTATGGGGGAATATTTGTTGATTTATCGACAGATATTTTTCCATGTGATTATGGTAATTTATTATTACTGGAGCTCTTTCTTCTCCAATAGACCAATTCCTAGCTTTCCTTATTTATGTAGATTCGGTATTGAGTTGGTGAAGGCCTCAAATTAAGCTGAGTGAGAGTCCACAACGGAGCACCAAGCACGGACTATTGCACAGACCATCAGAAATCCACAAATTTGACCTATACAATATGATTCTATGCTTATGAATAGACAAAATGAATGAAGGCCGATGACTCCACAACAGGTAGTTTGCCTTCATACGAACGTATAAAGGTTTCTCGATGCGGTGCTTAGTTCGATACTGCGATTGGTGCTCCGTTATAGACGCCTACTACGTCGGGTCCTTTCACCAATTAAATCAAAGATTCCACTTAATTTATTTCATTCCAAGCTCAAAACTACTCACCTTGAATATTGTGCCAATTGCCATCACAGAAATAATAAGGCGTTTTAGGTTCAAATATGGCCGTAATAGGTCCCAAACCATTCTCAGCCGTCAGCTTCATGGAGCCGTTGACCATCTCAAGGACAAAATAGTCTTTCTTGCCGTGTACCGACATCAGGATACCCGTGTCGAGTCTAGGCCTTATATCTAACTTGACGTTGAAAGTTTGACCAACGTGGAATTTATCCTTCAACTTGACGAAACTAGATTTCGTGCCGTAGAAGAACGTTCCGAATTCAACGTTGTCAGAGCATGGTACTACTCCATGTTTTTTGGGATTGATCATCTGTTTACCATTCATGTTGAAATTCCTGATACAACCTTTGAACTGCGCTGTGGTGTTCTGAAAAAAGTTTGAATCGTGTTTTCTCAAGGATGAAAGAATTTGAGGGGCTCCAGAAGAGACCCATGAGTAACCCCACAGCATAATCATCCACAAATCATACCATAATATCTACCAAATCCTTGTTAAAATCGGCTGGATATTGATGTTAACCCGCATGAAATAAAATTATACTTCACTCACCAAATTGCCGTACACAACGTTGTAGTCTGGTGGCTCCAATCCTCCTAAGTAGAAAGGTAGCGATAATTCTAGTTTTTCAGCCAGAGCTTTTCCGGTAGTCTTCGATTTCCTATCGACTACCAATTTCCCGTTAGATCCTTCTCTGCTGAATTCAACCAAGTGCCACTTGTCATCGTTGCATCTTTCTGGAGATTTAATGATTGCTGGTCCAGAACCATTCGTGTATGTGAAGACCAACTGAAAGAAGATGAGAACTTGAAATATTTCCATTTCAAGTGAGCAGAATGAATTTGGGATATATGAACTTACATATCCATCTTGAAGGAACAGCGACATATACGTGTCGTGAGATTGTGATCGATCTGATATATAGAACAGAATGCCGTTGCTCTCTCCAGTCTTGAATTCCAAGTGGTAATCAGATGCCCTCTTGAATCTGCCCCTTGGTGTGTTGTATTCGAGTCTGCCATCTTTTTGTGTGCCTATAAATAAAATCAAATGAAGTAGAATAGCATCTTTGTTGATCAGACTGCCAACTGAACAGAATTATGGCAAAATTCTCACCGAATCTGAAGGAGTTGGGATCTAGACTGCTGTCTTCAACCTTTGGATTCAGTTGAAGCGCACATCCACCCTTTGGAGCTGGCGTTGTCTTCGGTTGCAGCGTTACAATCGGACCTCGTGTTTCTTCTTTCTCGGGTTCTATGGTTTGAATGGGGGCAGCTGTTGTGGTTGTAGTTGGTACTGTTCTAGTCGTTGTCGGTAGTTTTGTCGTTGTTGGTGGTGCTTCTGTGATTTCTGGTCCAGGTCCGAACGGCTCTACCGGTATTTCATAACCACCATCGCCCCTTATTGTAGTGACTGAAGATAAATGTAGGAAATAATAAGTTTAGTCAAAAATAGCGCTATATCCTCAAATGGAATTAAAGGAAAATGGAAGTCACTCAACTATATCCGAAACTTACTTTGATCATGATAACTTTCTGTTTGTTCATCTGTAATGGTGGGTATTTCTTTGTCCAAATCTTCGAGCGGAGGAAGGACTGGCACTGAAAAATGTTGGAAATTCACTATGAGCTACTTAACAAATAAAATCAAAGAAAAGAGCTTTGTAAACTTTCGAAAGATTTGAATCGTAATCCTTTTGGAGCTCTATAAGAGATAATCAGTTTTATGACTTATATTTTCAATATCTCATATAGATGTTGAACTGTTTCAGCCGTTACTATTTGGAAGTTGATCGTCACTTTATGGTTGTTGATCCTGATTAAACTACCAACTAATGAGATGTTTAACTATAAGGTGAGGTCAACATTTTTGTTTCGAACTTTCGTTTATCTTCAGACTACCAACCTCAATAAGCACAAAGTACGGGATATTTGAGCAGGTTCAGGCTAAAAGAGATGATAACAAAAAGTGACAGTTATAGGTTTTTTTTCTGCAGCAGATGTTGGAAAAAATACATTGTTTGGGGAATTATTATGGTATCATTTAAACCACTTAACGTGTTCAACTTGCAATAAGAAATATATAGGTCAGGCAGGACGCCGTTCAAAACAAGTTGAACTTCGAATGGCTTTCACCAAAAATAAAAGTAACACTTTACCGTCGCAACCCATTGCACTGAGAATGGCCACTCATTTCCAACACACGACAGTCTGAATATATCACATTTTGAATCAAAAGAAACGAAACACAACTATCCGGAGTCCGTTGAAATTTACTTATTGGCGCAGAAACATTTCAAAAGTGTTGGCAGTAAAACATAGTGATAAAAAATTTGGTTTTAATCCTTAATAGAACTATTCAAAGTGCAAAATCCTCCTAACACGTTCCTTAATACAACAACAACATATTGTGTATTTGTGAAGAGCATAATCATCACACAAACAACGCGTCCGTATCATAATAATTTGACGCCCAACGTGGGACCTGAAGATGTAGAAACCAAACTGCACATCAAGGAGGCTAAAAGAGTACACTGAATGGTTCAACTCACCATTATGGACGTCAGGATTCTCCTCCCAGTGAACGACGTCAAGCACACATTTTCCGAGTATTTCGTTCTTCTTTTCCTTGCTATTCGCGAAGTTAATGACGTTTCCGTTTTCGGTCACATCGGCGATGCATCCAACGAAGGGCTCCGTAGATGCAACCATTCCCATTCGAACAGTATACTTCGGTGGCAAGCCTCCGATGAAGAGATCTCCATACAGGATATGCAGGGGAGTTGGTGGAAAATCAGGACTGAAAATTAGAATTGACGTCGCATTTACTTCTTTATGATGGTTAATAAAGGGTTTTCCAATAAGAGGCATGATTTTGAATAGCCCGCTATTTCGGTAGATGTCACTTTTGAAGCTGTCATTTTTTAACATTTGACAAGTAGAAACTAGGCCATCAATAAAAATGAAACGATACACGCTTCAACAACGCATTGAAATTATTAAAATTCACTATAAAAATGGTTGAAATTTGGCAGAGACGGTTCGTAAAACTCGAACATTTTTGGGTCGTCGTGAAGCACCTTGTCGGACCGCAATAAAGAAATTGATGGAAAAATTCGTGCTATTGGGACAAGTTAGTGATGTGAAGAATAAAACCCGTGCACGTCACTCAAGAAAAGCCGAGAATATTGCTGCTGTAGCCGAAAGTGTTGGAGAAAACCCAGGTTTGTCCATTCCTCGTCGTTCTTGGAATGAGGCATTCCACAAACGTCATTACACCGCATTTTGCATAAAGATTTGGGTCCTAAGGCTTATAAAATTCAGTTAACACAAGAACTCAAGCTGGCCGAGCATCAACAACGTCGTGTCTTTGCTGATTGGGTCGTTGAAATGCATGAAAATGATCCTGAATTCCATCGAAAAATCATCTTGAGTGATGAGGCCCTTCTCCACCTAGGTGGCTTGGTCAACAAGCAAAACTGTCTCATCTGGGGCCCGGAAAAGCCGAGAGTTATCGTTGAAAAGCCTCTCTATCCTCAACGTGTGACTGTTTGGTGCGGTTTATGGTCCGGCGGAGTCATTGGACCTTACTTTTTCGAAAATGAGACTGGAGCAACAGTTACGGTGAATGGATTGCGCTATCGAGAGATGATTCATGATTTTTTATGGCCGGAATTGTATGGTATTGATCTGGACAACGTTCACTTTCAACGAGACGGCGCTTCGTGCCACAAAAGCAACGAAACCATTGATCTTTTGCGGGAAAAGTTTCCGGACCGTGTTATCTCTCGAAGAGGTGATCACAATTGGCCACCGAGAACTTGTGCTTTAACAACTTGCGACTTCTTCCTTTGGGACCACGTGAAAGAGAAGGTCTACGCCAATAGCCCAGCGTCGATGCAAGGCCTCAAAGATGGAATTCGTGAGGCTTTCAAGGACATAGGGCAGCCACTTTGCGATTTGGTTATGGAAAATTTCATTAAAAGGATATGGTCCTGTAAGCGTGGTCGTGGTGGTCATTTGCCTGATGTTATTTTCCACTATTAACGGCATAGCTTCTTCTTTATAACGAAATGTATATCTGATCATTTATATTGAATATATTTCTCAGAATTTTAGAATAACACCTCTTATTGGAAAACCCTCTATTTGATAAAATTGAATTTCATCGAGGAAATATGCCACTCACGCAAGAGAAACGTAGTCGTCGAAAACGATCCTCAATTCCTGATTGGTGTGCATGATAGAAATAACGTGCCAATTGCTGTCGTTGAAGAGATCCTTCGATACGTGTTCGTTCTTTTGGCTGATCAGAACCAGATGTCCATCCTTCATCGAGAGCGATATTCCATCAGCTTGATCTCGACTTGCACCGTAGAAAATCAGACCGTCCCTTTCGGCAGTCTTGAAATTCAGGTTCATCTTGAAGTTATTCGAAACTGATAGATCCGCATTCTTTATGTATCCAGGATTATTCTTGGAGAACGAGACCATTCTCGCCACCTGAAAAATCGGGAAAATATGATAACATTTGTTGGTGCTCTTGAAATGCAAGAATGCGCGGATATTTGGTTTGTTTTCTGGAACCCCCAACTCGCTATGTGCGGTAACCTTGATTTGCTTTTTGCACGTCTGTGTTTCAAACTGGAAATATTCAATAGATATATCTTCTTATTATCTCAAACAACGAAGTACAGTAGAATCCGTTTATTATGACGCCGGTTCTATTATATTATATTATTATTATTATATTATATTAATGCTGATTCTCCTAGGTTCCGCTGTGGAACCCCTCAGGAGCTAATGCTTGTGCGAGTTAGAAGACCAGGTGTGTTCTGTGTAGGCTTTGTTACTGATTCCTTGCGCCACGTTAGGAACAGCACTGTTAATTGTTTACCCAGCAGCGAATGGTATTGACCAACCGCTTAATATAACGTGATTGCAGTGTGAAGTTTGGTATCCATATAAAGCTCTGTATAACAGCGTTCGGATAAGATGACTTCGCTTATATTGACATGTCGTTTATTATGAACCAATCTGAAGAAATTAAACATAGATTTCAAGCAATGGACCAAAAGCTCCGGTCATAGTAACGGTTATCCAAACTGACATATAGGCAAAGGATAATCTGTCAATTTTGATAACCGAAACTATGACCAGAGCATTTGGTCCATCGCTTGAAATTGATTATAGTGAGCGGTCACTATAACAGGACATAGTTTTCGCGAACCTACGTACCCCTACGCGATGTTTTCAATTATTTTTAAAAGCAAAGCCCTGATTAAGGAATCTTTCAATTCGAATGTTTCGAAACCAAAGAGCAATAGACGACTTCGGCCCAAGTTGCCAACCCACAATTTACTTAGCAAGTTTACTTTCACTGGGGAACGGGAATTTCAGGACAAATTCGACATGATAAGGTTCGCATTATTTATAAATAACCGTAAAACATGCCTCGGCTCTTCAAACCAGATAATTCCTTCCAAATATAGGTTTATGTTAAGATCGTCTCCGATTGGCTGAAATTTAAGTTGGGATTCCTGATTTCATGCAAACAGTGTCAATTTTCATTGGATACGTTCCGAAAATCAACTCCGTTGTTTCGGTTGCCGATTTTCCGCTCCGTAAATATGAAATATTCGGATGGTTCCTGGAGCAAGCGCGTGAAAAAGGTTTATTTACGGAATCTGGTTGATGAAAATGCGGTCGATTTACTGTCACCAGAACGATTTTCTATGGTAAATATCCATAGCATAGAACAATCATGTTTACTTTAGGTTTGTTTTGGTTCCGAGTTCAGAACCACAGACTATTGGTCTATGCTAGAACCGTCCCGAACAGATCTGAACTCAGAACCAAAACAAACCTAAAGTAAACATAGATTGTTCTATGCTATGGATATTTACCATTGAAAATCGTTCTGGTGACAGTAAATCGACCGCATTTTCATCGACCAGATTCCGTAAATAACCTTTTTCACGCGCTTGTTCCAGGAACCATCCGAATATTTCATATTTACGGAACGGAAAATCGGCAACCGAAACAACAGAGTTGATTTTCGAACGTATCCTATGAAAATTGACACTGTTTGCATGAAATCAGGAATCCCAACTTAAATTTCAGCCAATCGGGGACGATCTTAACAAAAACCTATATTTGGAAGGAATTATCTAGCTGGTTTGAAGAGCCGAGGCATGTTTTACGGTTATTTATAAATAATGCGAACCTTATCATGTCGAATTTGTCCTGAAATTCCCGTTCCCCAGTGAAAGTAAACTTGTTAAGTAAATTGTGGGTTGGCAACTTGGGCCGAAGTCGTCTATTGGAAGTCACGACTAGAGAATGTTTATCAAGTGTAACTTCAATGGTTTAAAATCACAAGAAATAAAGGAATAACAGTCAGCGGTCCTATTTCACAGGTTCACAGGACTTAACATTGTATCAGGTAAAATTACCGGTGAATATTCGTACGTTAATCTTTTGTTCAGTTCCACCTAGTGTTCTTCCTCACTTTTTTGTGAATATTTATGTTCGATCAATGGTTTTTCTGTTTATCAAACTCAATCCATACCAAACTTTTGAAATCCCTCAATTTTTCAAAGATTAGAGAGATATTGCAAATTTTGAATAGCGCAAGCGTTATGTTATTGCGGTGCGCTATATATAACGTTTTGGTGGTTACCGTGGATTTAACGGTCGTTCCAGAAGTATACGTATTGCTACACGTTTTCGTTACCGTTACGTTAGTTGTCAGTTTGTTTGGTTAGGTTATGTGAGACGTCAGATTTTTGTGTTACAAACTCACGTTTAAAGTCCTAAAGCTTGATAATTTGCATTTCTGCATTAGTTTTTTAATTCTGGACAAAATGAAAATGGAATCGGAAGCGGTAATTTCAGGTGGTGCTAATGCAGAAGAAGTGGAACTAGTGATATTACACAATATAATTGGCATGGTTCAAACTATTCCTAATTTCCAACCCCTCATGTTGCTTCCAAAAGTATTTCTTAATTCGTGAAAAAGTAACAAATACCTATTTATGAAAAAAATTTGCAGGTAGGTAGCACTAATAAATCTTTATGTCTAATATCAGTTGTGTGTAAGAGGTATTGTAAAATAGATTTGAAAAATCTGAGGAAGTTGTGTAATTAATTCCGAAACCATATTAACAAACAGCTTTTCTATGACAGTGATCGGAGCCGGAAGAGCCCGAAGCTTAACGATTCCTTCGGATGTAGAATAGCGCAACGTAAATTGCGGCTCGCAATTTTCCGTAAATAACGTTAGACGCTAACGCTATTAACGTCGCGTTATTCTGAAACTGAATCTGCGCAAGCTTAGATGTCAAAAATAACGTTTGCGTTAATAACGTCACACAAATTTGACACTGCAATATCTCTCTATTAAACGATTTCAAGCGATGGACCAAAAGCTCTGGTTATATTTACGGTTATCCAATTTGACAGATTATCCTTTGCCTTTATGTCAGTTTGGATAACCGTAACTATAACCAGATCTTTTGGTCCATCGCTTGAAATTGATTTTTATGCTTTATATGACATCCGGTTAGTATGACGTTTCTGTCACTTCCCTTCAATGTCATTATAAACGGATTCTACTGTACATCATAGCGTCTACACATAGCTCCAATATGAACATCAGCTTGTGAGTAGCCTGTACTTCACAGGTACGTCTTTTGGTATGAAATAGACCTACCTTTTCTGGACACCCTGGTGTGATATCATAGGCTTTGATGTTCTGCTTGAAATCGATAGAATTGCCCATGAGTACCGCATTGTCTATACATCCATCGAACTTGGTGTTTGTCACATTCGCATGGTTATGTTTGCCAGGATATCCACCGAAAGAAATTACTTCGACTGGTTGCATGAATTTTCCCTCGATCGTTTTGGTTCGATCGGGTACGTTCTCATTATCGACAGTCAGTTGTCCCCTCGGTCCTTCCCTGGTTGCACTTACGGTGTGCCATTGGCCATCGTTGTAAGATTTGGAAGAGGTCCATAGCTTGGTGGTGTGTCCTAGGTTGTACTGGAAAGGAGAATATTTCGTCAATAACTACTTATATAAAAACAGACATGAAATATGATAAGAATAGCAACTTATGCTTTCAAAGAAAAACCATAAATCGCTATTGTAGATGGTTCAAAATCCACCTCAGATATCTAGATTGAAATACACGGAAGAAATGAGATGACAATTTAATCAAGAAAGAATCCATCACAGATGGGGCATCGAATATGGGCATAGAATCTCGGAGTTCGAAAGTCCAGAAGCTTATACACATCGAGAGAGAACCTTCTAGGTTCGGATTACTCCAAATCAAATACCTACCTACTAGTGTGAGCGGGTTTAGCAAAAAAGCAGATTTGGAAGTGAATACGTCTTAGCGAAATCCGCTTCATAAGAAGCGATTTACCATCAGCCCAAGAAAACCGAACAAAACGTTATAATTATAATCTCAAACATGGAAACTGTCCTAGTGTGGACTGCTTATCACAATATCGATATTTTACCTGGTATAGTATTTTTCCATTTCTCAGTTCCAGTGAAAGGAACGTGTTGTCTTTCTCGGCTAAGAATAGTAAACCATCAGGGGCGAACGTTTTGAACTTCAACTGAATGTCAGATCGAAGTCTCAGATTGTACGACCTTGCATTGAATACAGCGTATCCATTTCCGTTGAATCTCAGTCCTGTGGCCGGTTGTAGGTCTAGTAATTTATCTCTGGAAATGAAAAAAATTGGCTTTGAGTCAAAAACTAAGAGTGCTATGCCAAGAGGTCGGGGGCGTTATGAAACAGTAACAATTAAAATACAGAACAGATCCTACATCCTTACATTAACAAGCTAAAAGTGTTTGATATTGATATAGCTGGTTCTGATTTTTTGTGTATAATAGTAGAGTGTCGTGGACTGTATAATAGATAATAGGATGTCTTTAATAGAAGACAGGAATTGGTTTTAATAATCGTTTAATCGAGAAAAATAGCTGATATGTACGTCAATCGACGTTGTGAGAAGAATTAAAATATTTCAACATATGCGTTCCTTGTGGTGTACCCCGGTTGGGGGTTGGTTCGTCCAAAATATTATATATGTTTTGTCAAGGTGTTCACAAGCATATTATGATAACAGACGTGGGAATTCAATATCAGTAGGTAATTCATCTGAACACGTTTTATGGATGACGCGAGGTTCTATGGACCTTGCTCGTCTTCAAGTAATAATTATACAGAGTGTTTAGTCTGACATACGTTACATCCTCTTTATATGAGGATTCGCAGATAAATGAGGCATGTTGCCATTATTATTTAAATTTCTGAAAACAACAGAATTTTTAACAAAAAGCTGTCTCGAAACATAGTAAAATCGGCAAAATATAATCCTGTTATGATAATAATAATCAACTCACCTCCTAACGCATCCGTGATTATTCTCGTATCCATTGTTGAAGTTCCACAACGATATCGGCGTGTCTCCAATGACCAAATCTTCCACTTCTCCGTCGAAAGAATTGACATCAACAGCATCTTGAATGTTATAATTGACAGGTATTCCTCCAACGAACAGTTTGGATTTGTTGCGATCAAGATTGAAGATTGAATAAGGACCCTCGAGTATCTCCTCTTTGGTTGTTTCAACGTCCTGTCCGTCGGGCAACTGCTCGCGAATGATCAATTTTGCGTTGTTTCCAGTCCTGGAGAAGGTGAATAACTGTGTTATTATCTCAACAGTGTACAGATCAGTTAAGGTCATTATATCATATCAATGAATTTCACAGTGCGTTCCTTATATTCTCATATTTTTCTCTAACGTCATGTAAACGCTCAATATCGCCCGTGGATGATGCCAGGTGAGTCTTCAGCTTATGCCTTAACCCTACACTGAAAATAAGCGGTAGCGCTCCGTCTAGGGTCGGTTTCTTGACGGCATGACAAAGAGATTCAGACCGTCCACATAATTCGCCGAATCGTTCATCACACCGGCTTTGATAAGAGTAATGTCGTTAATGGGCCAAATCGGACGAATAGTTTCGGAGTATTAACCATTTGAAATTTTGAGGATAGTTCCCTCATATTTCAAAAACTACTGAAGCGATTGGATTGAAACTTGGCAGTTAGTTGAAGCATAACGACGTGCAATTTTGAGCAAAATTTCGTTGGAATCGTATGATAACTTAATGTTGAAAAAAAAATTTTTCAAAATTTTTGTCGAAAAAATTTTTTTTTAAACTGTTGATCATACTCCCTTGAAAATCTCAGTTATACCTTGAGCTTTATATTTAGTGTACCAAATTTCAATTCCATACGACTATTCGTTTTGGAGATATTGTTAAAAAATATGTAGAATTTCGTGGCTTTCTTCTCGATAAAGTTGTTTTTTCGGTATAACTCAAGAAATAATGATTCAATCGTGATGAAACTCCGCAACTAGTTCAAAGATGTTGAAGGACAAAATTGTGCAAAATTCGTGATGATCATGTCATTAGAACCATCTGAAAAAAAGTTCCAAGTTTTTTTTTCAAATATTCAATATTCTGTGATCTTCTCATCATGTTATCCCCATTATTCTATATGAATCTTCAAATTGTCATTTTTTGATAAAGTGAAGGGGCCTTTTGTCCAAGGGAGATTCGGGTATTTGGGTAATCGGGGATTCATCCTATTGGTCGAGAGATTCACCCTATTGGCTGACGACGATCACGTGATCGTCGTCGACGTTCGTTCTATGGAGATTCGTGTATTTGGGTAATCGGAGATTCTTTCCTATTGGCCGACTACCATCACGTGATCGTCGTCAGCCAACAGGGTGAATCTCTCGACCAATAGGATGAATCCCCGATTACCCAAATACCCGAATCTCACTAGCACAAAAGGCCCCTTAATGGATTTCAATAGACGACTTCGGCCCAAGTTGCCAACCCACTATTTTCTTCACAAAGTTACTATCACCAATGGAAAAATTACTAGGTATGGTCTATGGATCATAAGGTAAATGAAGATTGTTCTGTGCTAGGGATATGTTACCATAAAACATTGCTGTCGTTCTGGTTCATAGACTTAATATGTCTATGTTCTGGTGATAGAAAGATTGATTTTCATCAATAAAATTCTGTAATTAACCTTTTTCTTCAGTAACCAATCGAATATCTTATATTTACAGAACGGAAAACCGGCAACCGAAATAAACAAGTTGATTTGCGGAACATATCCTTTATGAACTTGACACTATTAACATGACATCAGACATCCCAACTCAAATTTCAGCCTAACAAAAACCTATATTTGGAAGGAATTATCTTATTTGAGGAGCCAAGGAATCTTTTACGGATATTTATAAATAACGCGAACCTTATCATTTCGAATTTGTCCCGAAATTCCCATTCCCCAGTGATAGTAAATTTGTGGAGAAAATTGTGGGTTGGCAACATGGGCCGAAGGCGTCTATTCGATCTAATCTGTATTTTTGGAAATACAGATAACTCCATGGTTTGGTTTATTTAGATAAGTGATTTATGCAAACTTTGTGTAGAACCGACAACACCTCATACTTATCTGACAGAAAAATTACTATAACCTAACATGTTTCAGATATTCAGAGTGGAATGCGTCTTACTCTCAAGGTGTGCAGATTGAGCTTATAAAATTGAATGGAGTATAGATGAAAATTCTCCTGAAACATTTCTTCTGTGAGAGTTTTTTACTTTTGACACTTCTCAAGCACCATCATCGTAGTTCTTAGTGAAAAAAGGGCTAGCAATTCGAATATGAATAACAGATAACATGTCAATGATTTTCCGAAAAATAACGCTATTCTTCGAATAATTTTCTCACTTTTTTTACTCACCTGATAATCTTGAACTGATACCAGTTGTCATCTGCTACATATTTTTCGCTGATGACCGGTTCATTGCCGTTTCCTATATCAATTTTCAAAACAGGATAGCCATTCTGAACTACAAGTGCCATATAATCGTCCTGAAACATTTCAAATTCATTAAAATTATGGAACAAATTCATTTTCTCAGAAGAAAAATATTTGGCAACAAATTCCTGAAACAGGTCAATTTTTGTTTCATTTTTACCAAATTTTTATGCATTTTTGAAGGATTTTTGTTGCAGCCTGTGCCATCCCCATCAAGCCACTAAATTTTTTGAATAGGGAAAGTGGTCATGTGGTACTTTTTTGGCAAGGTCTTTGTATCTTCTTCACAGGCGTGCAGAAATTTAAAAAAAAAATTTTTTTCTAGAAAATTTCTGCACGCCTCAAGAAAAGATACAAAGACCTTGCCAAAAAAGTACCACATGACCTACTTTCCCTATTAGAAAAATTTAGAGGGTTGATGGGGATGGCACAGGGTGCAACAAAAATCCTTCAAAAATGCATATAAATTTGGTGAGAGTGAAACAAAAATTGATCTGTTTCAGAATTTTGTTGCCAAATATTTTTCTTCTGAGAAAATGAATTTGTTCCATAATTTTGACGCGCACTGTATATTTCAAATTCATTTAGCGTTCTTCGTGAAATACTACAAAATTAAATCCTGAAAGATTATCGTAAAAAACTCACAGTCAAAGTTCTTCTCACATTGGTTCCGACCGGATTTCCCAAATAGAAAATCAGACCGTCCTTCTTGGCTGTTTTGAAGTAACCAGATATTTCAGTAGAAGTCGACAGGCTTTCGACATTGGGTGGATTCCTCAGCTCCAACGTGGTGTTGGGATAGAATTTAACACCGACATTGATTCTATTTGCCAGGTCTCTGGCCAAAGCAATCTGCTGATTCAATTTGTCGATGTTCTGCTTCAGGTTCTCCGAAAATTGCTGGAGTTTCTTCTGTCTGTTTGGTAGATTGTTTATGGTATCTATCAGAACTGGCAATTTGTCATTGATCGAATTCAGTTGCTTCTCGGTCTGCTGTATATTTCTTGTGGTCTGATCGAGTTCTTTAGGTAGTGATTGGGCTTGTTTTCTATTTTCTTCCAGCTGAAATGATTATTCATTTTACTCTCATAGAGTTTTTGAAAGTTGTTTATGTGATAGTTTGAGAACTCGAAGACGCAATAAGTAGTTCACTCAAATTGGGTGAACTACAGGTCAGTAGAGATGAAGGTCTTTCATTAACACGCTGAATTTTTGGGAATTCATTGGGAATACTGATCAAAGCCATTATGTATGCCATGCAAATCTTACACCTTTACAGTGGTTACTAGTTCTCTCAAATATTGTACTGCCCCATATTCGTAGACAGGTTGCAGTGATAAAGTCTTGGGATAAATATCGTTCCTTTCCGAATTTATTCCCAATCATGTCTTATATTCCGGATTCTAAAATTGCTAGATTGAAATCTCGTAAACCTTTATGGATCAACGATTTTCTTTACACCAATAAAAGTGACAAAGAAGTTTGGCGTTCGGAATGGAATTCGTGTAATGTTTTTGACAAAGGTTTGATCAGCGATCCTTCAGAAAAAGTTCATGGTTTCAATCTTCCTGGGAAAATTTGGTGCATTTTGAATCGACTTAGAACCGGTCATGGTCGCTGTAATAGTTTCCTCTTCAAATAGAATTTGGTCGAAAGTCCAAGGTGCGAGTGCGGAGAAGAAGAGGAAACAATAGAACATTTAGTTAATACTTGTCCAACATATAAATTTGACGATGGTTTCGAGGCAATTCATTCGGTGTATGATTCTTTTTTGAGATGGATTGCGAACTTCAAATTAATTTAATGAGTACTAAATCATTTACTAGTTCATATTAGTTTTTTCGTCCCCTTTTTTGTTTTCAGGTATGATTCCAAGATTTCAACCTGCATCGCATAGAAAGGAGGAGATTTTGTCGATGAAAAAGAAGCCCTTCAATAAAAAACAACAATTTCATTACACTTATACGGGGAGACAGAGTTTTTCCCGAGGTTTTTATCTCTGCTCTTGTATCATACGTAAAAATGTATGGTACCCCGTTTACATTTCCTCTGCTAATACTGTTATGACACAAATTGTTTGATATAAAAAAAATGTACTGCTCATCTCAAAAAAATATATATCTTACAAATGTCCGCCGCATCTGTGCTGAGTGGCGAGCATACAAGATTTTCAAATTTCCATATATCTGGTGCATAAATCAAGTCATAAAATGTTTTATCTTGGATTTGTGGGTCTCTGTGGTTTTTGGCTTATTTGCATAGACCCTCCACTCAAGCTACATTCGAATGACTTCGCAAGAGAAGCGAAACTTCGATACGGAAGTTGCATTCTCGTACGATCGTGCAATGTGAAGTAACACACGACATTGATATTGTTTATGTTAAGCAATCTATCTTCAAGCTTTGAAAGAGCTTCATTTTCTTCGTCCATTTTATACATTGTTTTTTCATAAAAGCTAACAAAGAGCAACAGACGTCCGAAAATTCAAAGAAACGCAATGAATTCACTAAGATTGTCATAATACATAAGCAATGTGCATGTTCGAAAACCGGCACGAAGTGTGACTAGAATCGAAACCTTGTTGCTCGCGAGAAATTTAGACCACTTTCATTGTAAACAACAGCGTAAGAATCCATATGCTTTGCGAAGTCATCCTGAATATAGTTTCAAGATAACCCCACAAGAAAAAGTCTAACGGGGTCAAATCACAGGATTTCGGCGCCCAGTCCACATAACCTCCCAGTGAGATGACCATGCCCTCACATCGCTCTAATGTAACATGAGCTGTGTTGCACATAGCGCCCTCATGTTGAAACCACTTGCCAGTGTTGCCCATACCTAATTGCTAAGTTGCCAAGATGCAAGTTGCTTAGTATCGATCTATACCGTCTCGAATTCGACAATTTTGATCGTTGACTTTCACAAATTGGACAATTTTGATCGTTGACTTTCACAAATGAGCCCCAATGCTGTTATTTTTAGAATATTAGGGCCAGTTTCCCAATTTCTCCAGGGCCCATTCAGCGAAACACATGTTTTCGTTGCCGATGGTCGTTTGTTATTTTTCCTGGGTAAGTTGAATTTTTTATGTGAACAGCAAAATCCTCCAAGCTGTGGTATGCCTCAAAATCCCCTTCCACACTTTCAAGGATGTTAGTAATATTTTTTGCGTTTAGTCGTATACAGGTGTTTGTTTATTTTCTATTGTACCAGTTAACCCAAACTAATGCACCACATTGCCAAAGGTCGTCTCGTTACAACGAATAAATGACGACCGTGAAATGGGCTAAGCGTGAGAAACGTTACCAGAACAGCCCTTTTTATGAAACTATATTTTATCCTTTGCACGCGTTGTTGAATGTTATTGGTTTCTTCGTTGTGTCTCTACAATATTGAATGATTGTGTAGCACAGATAACGGTGGGGGATCTTGTTTTAAACATGCACTCTGTTCGTTATTGAAATTTTGTAATGAAGTGTGAGGTTACACAAATTGTGGGCTTGGTTGTGGGTTTATGTGTTTATTGTACGCATAGACCTATAAAAGTATATGGACATGGCTTAGAGAGAGAGGAAGCGTGCTGACAAAGATGAAACAAGGGCGAGCCAACCCATTGAATACGGTAAAAATAAGACAGATCATTTTGAAGCCATATATTATAATTATAAGTCCATGTTTGAAATACAATTTTTTTCAAAAGTTTTACAAGTCAAATTTGTGTTTTCAGAAGTATTTCAAAACAGATTTTGTGTTATTCCTTTCTGAATTAGAATATAAAGACTGTATAGAAGATATGATTTCCGTTTTTTTTTTGTTTTTGTAAGCTTTTTCAATAGAATTTGATTTCCTTCATTTTAAACCGGCTTCACTGGTGAAGAATAACGGTAAATTCGTGTTGTGCCATTAATTGTACGGGGAAATATAAAATGAAAGTAAAATACAATAATTTGGAAAGAGCGTTAAGAAATTTAATGAATTTAATTGCTATGAATCCGAGCGCAGAAATGAATTTCGCACAGTTCTTCACTATTTAGTGCATTCTAATCGTTTGAGACCATTTAATGCAGAAAATTCAAAAGCTGCGTACAGACACGCGAGCTGAGCGACTTTCTACGCAATTTAATTCGGCTTCCTCGCAAGTTTGGACGGTTCAACACCGTCCAAACTTGCGAGCTGTTCAAAACACCGTATGTACTTGTGAGGCAGCCCAATTAAAGTGCTCCGGAAGCCGCTCAACTTGCGTGCCTGTACGCTGCTTTGGAAAAAATCAGTTGGGGCTAAGAATACCTTCCTGAAACCGGCCAAGAGAATTTGAATACTCATTTATCGAATATTGTTATTGATTAATCATTTCGAATAATCATATCGGAGTTATGTTCACATTCATCACCAATTTTCAAAACTTTAATGTAATCTAATATACCAAGAAGAAGTCATTTCCCCGGAGATTCCCTAAGTAAATGCTTGATTTCATCTCTAGCTCAGCGTCATATTGTGCAAGTGAGATCATTCTTCATGTCACTCTCCATGCGCTATAGAATATCGGATATTTGTATCGTGTATCTTTTCTATGGTCTGCCCGATCCAGTTCCATCTCTCTCTCGGACCTCTCACTTTCTTCCTTATCCCCATTCGACTCTTTAGAAATGAATTCGTATGCCGTGTCCAGAGAGTTTTATATGTCTATGATTGTACGACTATAAATCTGAATGTATCTCAGCCGATGAGGATTACACTTGCGTAAGTAATTCCCAGCAACAACTACAGTAGTACGGATAACCTAGAAATCGTGGGACCAGCACCGTCAACAAAAACGAAAGGAGCATGTAATATTCAGTATTATGTATCCACATTGATTTGGCGAAACAAGTAGAATAAATGACAGTGGATTTGACAGCTGAAGCTTCAACAATATGGCCGTTATTAACAGTAAAGTCTCTATCGGACAACCCTATAGACATGCAACAATACCATCAATATTAGTTCTCGATTCTATAACAAATATCCATCTACTGATCTCTTACCTCTTCGAAATATTTATCAGTATCCAAGTGACCCTCCCTCAATCTCGCCGAAGCGTACTCTGCGTTCTGGGTGGAATTCTTATACACTTCCTCGTACTTATTGTTCGGGAAATTCTCCAACTTCTTCTCCAAACCATCCAGTTTGTTCTTGTTGTCTTCGTTCAACAAACGTACGGGTTGGTACCTGTCTTTGGCAGATTTCAACAGAGGCATCAGGTCCTCGCTGGTGGAACTGTTTAGATCGAATGCTCTACCTAGGGCACTCGAAGAATTCTGCTCGGCGTCGAACATGAGATCGTCCATACCGCTCAGGGAGTTGACAACGACAACCGCTTCTTCATCGGCCGTACGTGCCGCCTCTCTGGCTTCTCTCACAGTCTCGAGGATGTCTTTGTAAGCGTTGGCCGCCTTAACCGCGTCTTCCGATATGTACTGAGTTTCGCTCAGGAAACTCTCCAGTTCCTGAAGCTTCTCCGTGGTTTCGTTCGCGTGTTTCTCTACGAGGGGCAGTTGTTGTTCGATGTCGCTGAGACCTCTTTCGCTTCGCTTCAAGGTTTCGTTCAGAGTTCCCAGGAGTTGTTCGATTTGTTCCGGGATGTATTCCAGGGCGCTTATCGGTTTTCTTGCTTCGATGAGTAGGAACGAAGAGTTGCGATTGAAAACTTCAGCTTCGCCCAGGTTCTGGGTCATGAGAGCCGTTTGGTTTTTCACATTTTCCAGTTTTTTATTCAAGCCTTCGATTCTGAAATAACAAATTAAATTCCGGGCATATATTCTCATGAACAGTGTATCAATTTGAGAAGATACTGCCCTTAATATCTGGGCCCCGTGCAAAATCCGAAAAACTGCAAAAGAAGGTGAATTTTTCGAAGAGAGTACATATAATATGGTTGGTCCAAATTAATTCTTATCCACCCTGTAAGCATGATGATAGCAACCCCTTCGATCTTAAATGGAAAGGAGTATTGAGTGATACCTCTGAATAAAGAACATAAGGAAGGAGCATAACGCCTCACAAAGTGGGTCCGGGGTGGATGTTGCATATGGCCGACTTTCCTTCCACTTTCAAGAGAGAACAACTTGTTCCGAGACTTCTTTGTCTTAAGAAACTAACTAACATGAGTCATACTTGGAGGTTCCATATGGGCGCCTATGTCCCACTTTTATACGAAGTAGAAAAGCGTTATGCTCCTTCCTGTTGTTCTTTATTCAAAGGATACCTTGTTTCGAAGTTCATTTGATTGGCATTTAAAAAATGCCATTCAATTGACCTATCTTGATGGTACTTCCGAAAAATAAACGAAAGTAGAATGATTGCGGTGGCAGGATATGCAGATGAAAAGATGAAACATTTTTTATAATAGGTTCAATGATAGCATATACAGAATATCAGTGAATCCCACGTAGGGAAAAAAATCTAGAGAAGCACTGACGTGATGCTTTTACGCGCTTCTTCGAATTCTAATTATTAGAACACGAAGTTTCGCACCTACTCGCGCGTTGGGTTGGTCCACCTGATTGCGAAGTTTCAATCTGATTGCATTTGTACTCCTTGAGATATTGCGTATGTAACGTTAAAATTCCAAATAACAACATAATTATCTCTTTTTTTTCTCCTATATCTCCGGAAGTAAATATCGTTTCGAATTGAAATTTGAAACATTGT
This sequence comes from Myrrha octodecimguttata, assembly GCA_958510865.1. Taxonomy (NCBI): domain Eukaryota; kingdom Metazoa; phylum Arthropoda; class Insecta; order Coleoptera; family Coccinellidae; genus Myrrha; species Myrrha octodecimguttata. The sequence continues at coordinate 86,384,085 of OY294056.1, forward strand.
TGTTGAAAACTGACTCTAAGGTTTGAGCCCAATCCCATCAAAATGTAATCGATATTTCCAGAGAAAAAAAAAATGTCATCAAAAATTTGGCAACTTTCTGAGAACTAGATCCACACGAAATTTTGCTTTAAGTTGCGCGTTGGTATTCCAAAACTGTCTACTAAGTTCCAATTCGATCGAGTCAATACTTCATGAGATATCGGGAATTAACCTCAAAATTTCAAATGGGCCTTACTCCGAAACTATCCAACCGATTTCACCCATTAACGAATCAAACCGAGATATTTGGACTTCAAGCCGAATCTGACAAATTCAAGTCGCTTAGTCCTTTCCTTCGAAAGTTAGAGCATATACGGACGGCCAGACGGAGGGACAGAATTGAATTTGACCACAGATTCTTCTTCACGAAGTTCAACCCAATCGTTTAAGACCATTTTTGGCTCAAAATTCGAAAATTACAGACATCGCGACGAAATGATAACGCGCTATTCCTTAGAACAAGCGCGTAAAAACAGAACTTCCAGGTGACATGATAAATATTTTTTCCAAAATTTAACTGAATTTGTCGTTGCATTCTTCGGTTATTTTCTAATACTACTGGGAACAAAAAGGTCGAGTGTAGGGTATTCTCGAAAGAGGCCATCGAATCACCTTCAAAACGAAGTGTAACTCAACCCCCTTCTCATTTAAGTTTCAAGGGGAAGCTGTCCTCAAGCTCACAGGGCTGAACCAACCATATAAAATGTTCCCCTACGAACCAAACATCGATTTCAAGCGATGGACCAAAAGCTCCGGTCATAGTAATGGTTATCCAAACTGACATATAGGCAAAGGATAATCTGTCAATTTTGATAACCGAAACTATAACCAGAGCATCTGGTCCATCGCTTGAAATTGATTATTGTATTTTTTTTTTTTGGTTTTACATGGATACCGAGATATTTATAGTGCTACAATTTAAATTGACATACTGTATATTTGACATAGAATGTTTCATAAATGGTTTTCCAATAAGAGGTGTTATTTCGATATTCAAAGAAAAATGCCATTTTTCAATATAAATGATCGGATGTTTATTTCATCATAAAGAAGAAGCTATGGCGTTAATAGTGGAAAATAACATCAGGCAAATGACCACCACCACCACGCTTACAGGACCATATCCTTTTAATGAAATTTTTCATAACCAAATCGATAGCTTCACGAATTCCATATTTGAGGTCGTGAATCGACGCTGGGCTATCGGCGTAGACCTTCTCTTTCACGTGGCCCCAAAGGAAGAAGTCGCAAGGTGTTAAATCACAAGATCTCGGTGGCCAATTGTGATCACCTCTTCGAGAGATAACACGGTCCGGAAACTTTTCCCGCAAAAGATCAATGGTTTCGTTGCCTGTGTGACACGTAGCGCCGTCTTGTTGAAAGTAAACATTGTCCAGATCAATACCATCCAATTCCAGCCATAAAAAAATCATGAATCATCTCCCGATAGCGCAATCCATTCACCGTAACTGTTGCTCCAGTCTCATTTTCGAAAAAGTAAGGTCCAATGAGTCCGCCGGACCATAAACCGCACCAAACAGTCACACGTTGAGAATAGAGAGGCTTTTCAACAATAACTCTCGGGTTTTCCGAGCCCCAGATGCGACAATTTTGCTTGTTGACGAAGCCACCGAGGTGGAAATGGGCCTCATCACTCAAGATGATTTTTCGATAGAATTCCGGATCATTTTCATGCATTTCAACGACCCAATCAGTAAAGACACGACGTTGTCGATGATCGGCCGGCTTGAGTTCTTGTGTTAACTGAACTTTATAAGCCTTAAGACCCAAATCTTTATGCAAAATACGGCGTAATGACGTTTGTGGAATGCCTAATTCCAAAGAACGACGAGGAATGGACAAACCTGGGTTTTCTTCAACACTTTCGGCAGCAATATTCTCGGCTGTTCTTGAGCGACGTGCACGGGTTTTATTCTTCACATCACTAACTTGTCCCAATAGCCCGAATTTTTCCACCAATTTCTTTATTGCGGTCTGACAAGGTGCTTCACGACTACCCAAAAATGTTGGAGTTTTACGAACCGTCTCTGCCAAATTTTCACCATTTTTATAATGAATTTTAATAACTTCAATGCGCTTTCGAAGCGTGTATCGTTGCATTTTTATTAATGGCGTAGTTTCTACTTTTCAAATGTCAAAAAATGACAGCTTCAAAAGTGACATCTACCGAAATAGCGGGCTATTCAAAATAACACCTCTTATTGGAAAACCCTTCAGTTCCCTTCTATCTCGGAGACAACCTTTAGAGGCTATAATATTCTCAATATAAACTCCACGAAACATTCCGCTACAAAATTCTTCTGAATTTTTTCTCCACTTACCCTGATTTTCTCAACAAATTTTCAGCTTCTGTTGCTTTATTCAGGGAGTATTGAGTATTGTTGTACAAATCGTCCAGTTTAGCTGTGAAATTCTTCAGGTTTTCTTCCATCAAATCAACCCTTGTAGTCAAATTATCCCCTGGTACATTAAACTCGGAAACGTTTTGGAAAAGTTTCGTTGCTTTCTCTAGTTGATCATTTGCATTTTCTTCCCTTGGCGTTAGATTGTATTCTTTGATAGCTTTCAGAAGTTCTTCTCCTTGACCAACGACTGCTTCGATGTTTCGACCTGATGACATCGGAATACGTTAAAAGATAGTGATTTTTTTATGAGTAGGTGACTTACCACTTCCTTCGTTCAATTCCAGTACAATGCTATTTATTTTAGATACTGAAGATTGGGCTAACTTTTCTGTTTCCAAAAGATCGTCTTGTAACTTTTCGGACTTCACTTTAAGGTCATCAGCATCTTGTTTTAAGGACTCGCTATTATCTAGGGAGAAGTTAGCCTGAAAATGTCAAGAAAGTTGCTTTTATGACTTCATGGGGAACATATAGAATCAAAATACACACCTTCCTATTGAGATTTTTCGCGAGAGCCTCTAAACTTTCCAATTCACTCAGTGAACTATTGAGATTGATCTGCTTCGGATCGACTTCGTCGAATCTTGGTCGAAGTTCGTTCAATAATCTCCTCATGTTGTCCAACCTCTTCAACGTGTAGAAACCTTGTTGGGTAGACTGGAAAATTAAATTAGTACTAGTACCACAGCTCTCTGAAGAAGCCTTGCTTGTGAAGGTTCTTCTACCACACTATCAGTTGAGGTATATTTGAACTTACATCAAACTCAATGATGACCGGATCGATCAACTGCATTAGTTCATCTGTTGTATTCAAGAGTGCATGAGTGCAAGAATCGCACTCATGGCATCCATATTCTGGTACGAAAGACCATCTGTAAGGACACTGGTCGCATTTCTCACCCATTACACCAGGTAAACATTCACATTGTCCTGTCATCGTGTTGCACCCGAAACCAACTGAGTAGTCACTTTTGCATCCACAAGCTGAAAAGCGATCGTCATTTTAACCGCTTCAGATTATAAGTTTCGGGTGTTTTTTTTTAGAGTGACATAACTTTTAATAGACGACTTCGGCCCAAGTTGCCAACCCACAATTTTCTTCACAAATTTACTATTACTGGGGAACGGGAATTTCAGGACAAATTAGACATGATAAGTTTCGCGTTATTTATAAATATCCGTAAAAGATGCCTCGGCTCCTCAAACAACATAATTCCTTCCAAATATAGGTTTTGTTGAGATCATCTCTGATTGGCTGAAATTTAAGTTGGGATTCCTGATTTCATGTCAAATTTACATAGGATATGTTCCGCAAATCAACTTGGTTATTTCGGTTGCCGGTTTTCCATTCCGTAAATATGAAATATTCGGTTGTTTCCTGAAAACACGAACGACAGTCAATATTCTAAGGTAACATATCCATAGCATAGAACAATCTTTATTTACTTTATGATCCATAGAACATAGAAGAGACAACAATCAACAATGGAAAAATTACTAGGTATGGTCTATGGATCATAAGGTAAATAAAGATTGTTTTATGCCATGGATATGTTACCATAGGACATTGATTGTCGTTCTGTTGCATAGACTTAATATGTCTACGTTCTGGTGACAGGAAGATTGCTTTTTCATCAATCAAATTCCGTAATTAACCTTTTTTTCAGGAACCAACCGAATATTTCATATTCACAGAACGGAAAACCATCATTTTGGTTCCGAGTTCAGAACTGTACGGGACGGTTCTAGCACAGATCTATGGTCTATGCTAGAACCGTCCCGAACAGATTTGAACTCGGAACCAAAACAAACCTAAAGTAAACATAGATTGTTCTATGCTATAGATATTTACCATAGAAAATCGTTCTGGTGACAGTAAATCGACCGCATTTTCATCAACCAGATTCCGTAAATAACCTTTTTCACGCGCTTGTGAACAATCCGAATATTTCATATTTACGGAGCGGAAAATCGGCAACCGAAACAACAGAGTTGATTTTCGGAACGTATCCTATGAAAATTGACACTGTTTGCATGAAATCAGGAATCCCAACTTAAATTTCAGCCAATCGGGGACGCTCTTAACAAAAACCTATATTTGGAAGGAATTATCTGGTTTGAAGAGCCGAGGCATGTTTTACGGTTATTTATAAATAATGCGAACCTTATCCTGTCGAATTTGTCCTGAAATTCCCGTTCCCCAGTGAAAGTAAACTTGCTAAGTAAATTGTGGGTTGGCAACTTGGGCCGAAGTCGTCTATTGGTGTCACCATTAATAAGTTCCGTCATGCTCACTCTGACACCTACATTACAAAATAAAAATTTACTCACAGCTGCATCCTTGGGCAGTATAATTCCAGTGACCAGGCGCACATCTATCGCAGGTTCTTCCAGTCACTCCAGTCTTGCACTGGCATTGACCAGTTATATCGTCACACTGACTACTGTTGGAAGCCTCTGCACACAGACAAGCCTGACAGCCTTTACCAGATTGAAAACCGAAATGTTCATATTTGCATCTATCGCATTTTTCTCCTTCCACGTTTGGTTTGCAGACGCAATCTCCCGTGTAGCTGTTACAGTGGTCGGTTCCCAGTTTGTCACAAATACAAGCTAGAAGGGTGGAGAAGTAAGAATAAATATTCCAAACCTACATCATGTTCGTAGCTTAGCTAAGCTTTATCCTTTAATGTTTCTGGGAGAATTAACATCTGAACCTTTTAGATCTACGACTTCACATTGGTAACCAGTTTTTGACATACAGTGCCGGCTTAAATTTGCAGATAGCTTGCTGTTATCAAGTCTTGGGATAGGTAGATTTTGTAGCCACAAGAATTTAATCTCCAATAATGTCTCATATATCAAATTCTAAATTTGCTGGATTGAACTGCAAGGTGATTTGGAGTGTGAAAGTTTAAGTAATGATGCTTCAGAAACAGTTTCGAATGTCCGCGGAAAATTTTGGTATAGTTTGAATCCTCTTAGGACAGGATTAGGAAGTGGAAACTGTTCTGGAAGGTATGCTTGAGTTTTTTATGGAAGAGATTATACAGGGTGATTCCGGAGGAGACCGTCAGATTTTGGGATAAGTTTAGACTAGTCAAGACAGTCTCGAAACAATGTTTAGTTTATGGTTGGGGGTCTCTATTGAGAATATACAGGGTGATTTGTCCGATTCGACCGATTTTACTTTCATTGATAACTTGGTCAACTTTGAGACGTCGTGCCGACCAAAATAATAAAGCTGGGTGATGCAGTTCGATCCTTTATCTATGAATTAAAACAGATTTCATCGTCCTACTCTCATCGAGTCGGTAATAATGATTTTTTGAAAAAAGGTCCAAAATTTTGGAACTTCAAGGACCTCTCACGTCCAGGACGATTTTTTTAAAAAATATCTGACCTTATATTCTTGTTCTACGCCCTCGAATTAGTAAGTGTGCCAAATTTCACGGCGATAGGAGTCGGAAAATTATTTTTCGAAAATTGAGATTTTCTTAAGGGTAACCCCTTAAAATTTTACCAAAAATCGAAAGTTCTCCGATCGACCTGAAATTTGAAACATATACTAATTCGAGGGCGTAGATTAAGAAAATCCAATCAGAATGTTAGTATAGAGTCTGGTTCGTTTTTTATGGCCCAAGGAAAATCGAAAAAATTGGACCTTTTTTAAAAAAATCATAATTTTTCAACCAGAAGACTTACGTCTATAAAATAAGTGGCTACGTACTCACAAAGGATCCAGATATAACCAAAAAAATTCGATATTGTCCAGCCTCACGCGTTTGATCTGTACGACGACCCAAAGTTGACCCAAATTTCGAAATTTTGGTCAACTTTGAGACGTCGTGCCGACCAAAATAATGAAGCTGGGTGATGTCGAATTTTTTCACGTGCAGTTCGATCCTTTATCTATGCAATAAAACAGATTTCATCGTCCTACTTTCATCGAGTCGGTAATAATGATTTTTTGAAAAAAGGTCCAAAATTTTGGAACTTCAAGGACCTCTCACGTCCAGGACGATTTTTTTTTAAAAATATCTGACCTTATATTCTTGTTCTACGCCCTCGAATTAGTAAGTGTGCCAAATTTCACGGCGATAGGAGTCGGAAAATTATTTTTCGAAAATCGATATTTTCTTAAACCCCTTAAAATTTTACCAAAAATCGAAAGTTCTCCGATCGACCTGAAATTTGAAACATATACTAATTCGAGGGCGTAGATAAAGAAAATCCAATCAGAATGTTAGTGGAGAGTCTGGTTCGTTTTTTATGGCCAGAAGAAAATCGAAAAAATTGGACCTTTTTTAAAAAAATCATAATTTTTCAACTAGAGGACCTTCGTCTTTAAAATAATTGGCTACGTACTCACAAAGGACCCAGATATAACCAAGAAAATTCGATATTGTCCAGCCTTACGCGTTTGATCTGTACGACGGCCCAAAGTTGACCCAAATTTCGAAAATTTCTCACCAAATCCATTGATCCATTAATTTCGAAACTTTTTCCGAAATGAGCGGTTGTTATTTTGATGATTCCAGATTAATTGTGCAGGTTGAAAAAACACCCTGTACATCGCGTATTCTAAAGTACGCTATCTGTTTACCATTCTTCTATAATGAGTCATCATTTGAGAGTTTCTACTTTTTTTGGCACACTAATAGTTTCCGAGAAATTTTCATCAAAAAAAGACAATGTCGAAATTTCGCTCCAATCGATTCTTCTTTTATTTATAACTTTGGTATGGTTCATCCACTTTTGATGAAATTTGCAGTGTAGAACAATCTGAATGAGTGCATTGAATAATTGCAACAATCTTCCAAAATACAGGGTTACAATTGTGATAATTTCAGAATTTCAGATTAATTGTGCAGTTGAAAAAAAACACCCTGTACATTGCTTTTCCAAGACATTCTTATTCGTTTCAGATTCTACAATTATATGTCATTATTCAGAGGGTTTCAATTTCTTTGGCACACCTCCGGTTTTCCGAAAAAAAATTATCATAATCGAAATTTGACGCAAAAGCAGTGAGAATATTTTGCACTAGGTAGTAAATTCCAAGTATATTTCAAGTACGTAAAGCAATTTTTAGATTCTAAATTATTCTTTTCAAATTCCAAAGTCATATTCAATTACTCTTATTCTGTATGAAATCATTCAATTCAGAATATTACTACATATGCACATAAACCAAACAAATCTACACACATGAAAAAAAAAATTTAACAAACATACGAAACAAATGACAGCATCAACAGAAAATTTACACTGAATTTTCGAAATGGTTTCCTCTTTTTCGAATACATATTTGCGCACATCTTTCTAACTTTCCGAATGACACTATTGAACGAAATCACATAACGTCACTGCTTCATGGAAATAACCCTTGTATTGAAAAGCGTAGGTTTGAAAAAAATTTAAATTAAGTAATTTCCTGAATAGAATGATTTCATACAGAAAATGAGCAATTGAAAATAAATTTCTAATTTCAAAAGAATATTTTAAAAGTGACAAATAACTTTGCATGCTTGGACAATACAGCTTTCCTACCTAGTGCGGAATACTCTCACTGCTTGTGAGCCAAATTACGATTATGCTCTTCTTCAAAAATATTTTCTAGGAAAACCGGAGGTGTGCTGAAGAAATTGAAAACCTCTCAGTGATGACATATTATGGTAGAATCTGAAACGAATAAAAAAATTTTGGAAAAGCAATGTACAAGGTGTTTTTTTTTTCAACTGCACAATTGATCTGAAATTATTGCAATTACAACCCTGTACTTTGAGAGATTGTTGCAGTTTTTGAATGTACTCAGTCAGATTGTTCTACACTCCAAATTTCACCAAAATTGGATGAGCCCTACTGAAGTTATTGATAAAAGTATAATCGATTGGAGCGAAATTTCGACATTGTCTTTTTTTGAAGAAAAATTCTCGAAAAACTAGAAGTGTGCAAAAAAATTAGAATATCTCAAATAATGTTTTATTATAGAAGAATCGTTAACAGATAGCGTAGTTTAGGAAACGCGCTGTACGGGGTGTTTTTTCAACCTGCACAATAAATCTGGAATTATCACAATAACAACCACTTATTTTGAAAAACATTACATACAAAAGTTATCAATAAGAGTAAAAAAGGTCAAATCGGACGAATCACCCTGTATATTTTCAATAGAGACCCCCAACCATAAACCAGATATTGTTTCGAGACTGTTTTGACTACTGTAAACTTATCCCAAAATCTGACGGTCTCCTCCGGAATCACCCTGTATAGGTCTCTCAATTTCAATCAACGCATTCTACCCAAATATTTCGAATTGAAATACTTTGGTTGCTTTCTGGTTTTAAATCCATATAAGTCGGACTTTTATGTAAGTATAACCATTCAACCCCAAATTACGAAAGGTTCTCGCTTTCAAGATAGCACGATGCATACGATTTCAGCTGTTTTACATTGAAATTTATACTCCATTCACTTTTATAAAGTATCCCGGTTGGCCATGATTTAGGTCTATCATGTTTTTGTAACTAAAACCAAGGCAGGTTGGCGCTCCTGAAATATCGACAATGTCAAAATAATTCGACGCGAGGTTGCCAATTTCTACTTTCTTTCGATAACAAATAACAATTCAGCTTCAGCCATAATAAACTAATAAATTAACATTTCGCATTGATTATATTGTATTGAGCCTCAAGTAGGTAGTCATGTTTGAATTGAATAAGTTTCTTAACGAATAATTTCAAAAGTTATATATTTCATGGAATTGTTTCGATAGGAAGTAGTACATTGAAAATGAACTTGGTCTATCCTATGTTGGCAGAACATTGAATTTTTATGCACGAAAATAACATGTATTATACAATTTCTCATTCAATGCTATTTTGTCCAATATTTTAGGAATTGCTTTTTTCTGGGAATTGAATATTTGAGTTGACTTCAAAGTATGTCCATAAAACATAATTCCATATCTTGCTTTTGACTCGAGTACTGCATGATAGATAGTTTTCATGGAGAATTTATCCAGATATCTTGTCATTACACCCAAAGATAACAGACTGAAGCTAAGCTGTATCCCAGTTTAGAAATATGTTGATCCCAATCCAGTGTATGTATCATTCACGTAGATTCCCAACACCTTTGTAAATGGAGTTAGTTCTTTTGAGGTTAACTGTGACACAGGATTCGAAGTACTACTACATTTTCATACTGAAATATTTTAAGTTGTGCAACAAGGTATTCAAATGACTTCGGTGAGCTTATTTCTTGAGAATTTAGAAAAGTAGGGAATTCGAAATAACGGACTACTCTATCCATCATTTTTCAGTAAAATTCCAAAACACTCGATTCTTGATTTCCGTACAAGAAAAAGGCATTACTGAATCTTCCAACCATGTTCACATACGTGAAATATTTCCAATATTAACAGAGAAAAAAGTTTCTTCAACATTCGCCAGGTCTTTGGAATTATTGAATTCACATAATATTTTCTCAAATTCATTGATTTCCAAATATGGATTGACATTTTGAAAAATAAGTAATTACTACGACCTCTTTGTAGAGAGGACAACGTTGTGTAGTTATCTGACAGGAAAATGACTATAACCTAACATTTTCAAAATATACACGGTGAAATCTGTCAGGATGTCATGGCAAGCCGGGATACTTTATAAAAGTGAATGGAGTATATATAGCTGTGCCTGGCAGCTTTCACCACTAACTCTAGTACTCACACTGACAATCCTTCAGTTTCACGGCATCACCAAAATATCCTGGAGCACACAAGGAACAAGCTTGTCCGAATGTGTTGTTCAGACATTTAAGACATTCTCCACTTACAGTGTCACAAGACTGTGGGTCGCTTGGGTTTATGTTGCCAGAACATTGGCAAGGCTTGCAGTAATCACCTAGAATGTTACTTCTTTAGTTTGTTAACTTTTCGATTAATATAGTTTCATCACCTAATATTCCAGGCTTTCCATAAAAACCGGATGCACAAGCGTCACATTTGGCACCTATGTAACCTTCTACACACTCACAGCTGATTTTTTCTCCGTCTGAGCTCACATCACAGGCTGTAGCAAAACTGAGAAAAATATTCCCACGTTACTTCGGGAGATATTGTAGGGTTATGACGTACTTACTTATTACTTGCAACAGGCAAAGGACAAGCACAAATGAGGCAATCTGTCGGGGTACCTCCCTTGGCGTTACCATGATAACCAACTTCACATTTTTCGCAATGGTCTCCCACCGTGTGATGAGTACAATTCTGAAAAAGGAGTTATAAAGTCGATATTGCTGCTGAGGATTCTACCTATGTGTAGTTTTCTTCAACAACTCTTCAGATCAGAGACGTTGGGAAACCACCACTCTAGTCGTTCTAAAGATCAAAAATGACAGCTGTCAAATTTGTAAACATCATACAGTGAACAGCTAGTATAGTAGCAGAGGCAAACCAGATATTCCAATCGTAGCATTCACTGAAGAAATCTATTTGAACATGTTGCTGTCCTCGGACCAATCCTATCCTTATGCAAGCTGAATTCTGGGATAAAGGCGGTTCAAGGTCCACCGGAAGGGAAGGCCCTCGTTGGTGTGTGGTAGTACTTTCCGGATATCTCTTTTTTAACTCACTTATAGAGCCAGTTGCCAGTTTCTTCCAAATCTTCTCATTCCTTTCTGTCTTAAAATTCCATTGGAAAAACACTTTCAAATACTCACCAAACAGACTCCAGTGTTAACATCACATTCTTCAGCATGTCCATTACATTGACAGGGTACACAATATCCGCCGTGTGGACCTAATGGTATTCTATAGTAACCTGGAGCACATTCTTCACAAGAGAGACCTTGGTAGTTAGGGGGACATTGACAAGCTTCAACGGTGTTAGCGTATTGTATATCAACTCTGCCGTTGTCGTTGAAGAACTGATGAGAGATTGCTTCTTCTAACAACACTATGTTCACTCTAAGGAATATTGAAGTTTTATTATTTCATGATATGAGTAGATGAAAGCCTTATTCTTACCTTGATGTGACGCTAGCAGACCAGTATTTAGCTCTTAAGTAGATCCCTTTCAAATCGCGTAACACCTCCATGATATGTTCACGTTTGGCAGCCACTCCAATTGGTAAGTTGAAATTGCTCTCTACCAACTGAACGCTGAATGAGAATTCTTGAGCTTGTGGCGGTTGTTCCAAACTTGTATAGGTCAGGTAGGTATTGTTACCCTCCAAAATAACATCCGGCCCACTGACGGCAGATCCTGTGAAATTGAATCCGGAATAAATTTGGGAACATTTCGTTTTTTGACTCTGCGGAATCTCCACAAAGGAGTCAAAGCCAAACCTCATCTTCCCCATCATAAACTATGATTAGAGGAGAGAGATGTAAGATTTGTCGTTCTCTTTGCTCTTTTATCTCTTTGAGGGGGTGATAGCGTCGTCTTTTTCCTTCATGTTCGACTTTTCTGCTGGAGATTTGAAGGGAAGGTGTAGTCCATAATTTTATGGTTCTAACTTCAATTCAACAAAGGAAACGATATGTTAGGCTGATAAATTTATTGAAGGAATGTTCAAATCAAATATCTTGGAATAAATTAGGTGACCAGGAAGTCAAAATTGATATTTATAAATAACATAATCACAAGGACGAATATCCGTCGATAAATCAACAAATATTCCCCCTTGATCAGAACTAATCATCCAATCAACCAAAACACCTACACCGAAGAAGCGGATCCAAGTAGAATGACTACAGCTGTTTCACAATTGTTATTGATCGTCAGGTCAACTTAACTCGAATAAACCGCAGAGAGATCTCTCGATACTTGTTACCTTTCAGAAGGACCGCTGCAGTATAACAACATACAGCGCGCCATCTGCCAGGAGCATCTTGCGAGTTGCACCTTTGAGTGCAGAATACTGTTATCGCAGTTACAGCGACCTGATGCGACAAAAGGATGAACGTCATACACATCGATCAAAGTATTCTGCACTCGAAGGTGCAACTCGCAAGATGCTCCTGGAAGATGGCGCGCTGTACGTTGTTATACTGCAGCGGTCCTTCTGAAAGGTAACAAGTATCGAGAGATCTCTCTGCGGTTTATCCAAGTTAAGTTGACCTGACGATCAATAACAATTGTGAAACAGCTGTTGTCATTCTACTTGGATCCGCTTCTTCGGTGTAGGTGTTTTGGTTGATTGGATGATTAGCTCTGATCAAGGGGGAATATTTGTTGATTTATCGACGGATATTCGTCCTTGTGATTGTGTTATTTATTATTACTGCAGCTCTTTCCTCTCCGTGAAACCAATTCCTATCATTGATATTTATTGTTGTGTTATTATTATACAGGGTGCAGCAGAGCCGATTGACGACTTTCGAAGGGTCATTGCTGGGTCTGTAGAGGGGACAGGAGGTGCAGAAGAGCTCTTTGAGCTCCTCAGGATCTGTATATTTTGATCGGCAGCATGTTTCAGAAGGAAATACTTCAGGGCTTTGTCGTACGTACGTTTTACGAAAATAACCGTCCTGCGCTCGCAGCCCAGCGGGTTTTTCGGCGCCATTTCGACATTCCTGTGAACTTTTCTGTTTCGTCTCCTAACACAATCAAAACTTTGGCTCCCTACCTTGAGGAAACAGATATAGATTACCGAGAAAGGTGAAAGCATCCAAAAATGTGCAGAATGTTCCAGTAGCAGTCGAGCAACCATCAAGACGTTCTTAGTGGAGGCATGCGATAGCTGATTTGAGCCTCTGCGACTTCTTTCTCTGGGGTCACTTTGAAGATGAGGTCTAAGAAACATTGTCCTCACACACCCTGCCACATTTCAAGCAGAGAATAACCGAAGAAATCCTGGCTAGCCATTTCCCGAAAAGCATTCCGTGCGAAATTTTATTTTTGAAGCTATGACAATATGCACATCATATATTATGGATTCGAACACGTAGATTACGAATCTGTAATTATATTTTGCGTAACTGATTCGGTTTGGAAAATATTCCGGATTTGGTGAGAAATTTTCGAAATTTGGGTCAACTTTGGGCCGTCGTACAGATCAAACGCGTAAGGCTGGACTATATCGAATTTTTTTGGTTATATCTGGGTCCTTTGTGAGTACGTAGCCAATTATTTTATAGACGAAGGTCCTCTAGTTGGAAAATTATGATTTTTTTAAAAAAAGGTCCAATTTTTTCGATTTTCTTCTGGCCATAAAAAACGAACCAGACTTTCCACTAACATTCTGATTGGATTTTCTTTATCTACGCCCTCGAATTAGTATATGTTTCAAATTTCAGGTCGATCGGAGAACTTTCGATTTTTGGTAAAATTTTAAGGGGTTACCCTTAAGAAAATATCGATTTTCGAAAAATAATTTTCCGACTCCTATCGCCGTGAAATTTGGCACACTTACTAATTCGAGGGCGTAGAACAAGAATATAAGGTCAGATATTTTTTAAAAAAATCGTCCTGGACGTGAGAGGTCCTTGAAGTTCCAACATTTTGGACCTTTTTTCAAAAAATCATTATTACCGACTCGATGAGAGTAGGACGATGAAATCTGTTTTAATTCATAGATAAAGGATCGAACTGCACGTAAAAGAATTCGACATCACCCAGCTTCATTATTTTGGTCGGCACGACGTCTCAAAGTTGACCAAAATTTCGAAATTTTTTCACTATTTCCGCCATAATTTCTACACGGTTGTCACTGGACGATTTCTAATGACATATTCGTGATCTACGACCTCGATTTAATAGGAAACGATAACAAGGTCGACGATTTTCGAAAAAAAAAAATTTATTTGGGAAAAATATGAATGGTCACTTTGAAGATGAGGTCTAAGAAACATTGTCCTCACACACCCTGCCACATTTCAAGCAGAGAATAACCGAAGAAATCCTGGCTAGCCATTTCCCGAAAAGCGGTCGACACTTCTCAAATCTGTGTATCGCTGCTGACAGCCGTCATCTTAAGCTGGGTACAGACACGAGAGCTGAGCGGTTTAGGAGGCAGATGCGAGGCACTTGTGAGGCGGCTCGTGTTGTTGAAATGGCTCGCGACACCGTACACACTTGCGAGGCAGCCCAATTAACTTGCCTCAAAAGCTGCTCAGCTCTCGTGTCTGTACGCGGCTTTAGCTATATCATTATCAGGACTAGTGTACAGAAACTATAGTTGCTACTCATTCAAATGAATTAAACCGATTTTCTCCAACTTTTACCTATTCTTTTTTATAGCCTTTTGAAACTCACCAATCGCTCTGCTGCGACCTGCAGAATAAGGATTGTCAATCTTTGAATATTATAGCAGTTGTGTCTACGCTAATTCAAGCTATAAGATATATTTTAATTTAAACATCTTCAACTCGAAAGAAGAACAAATTTGAACATTTTACCAGTCGCAATTTTCGTGGAAAAGCCACATCTTCGAAGAACAACGTATACTAAGTTCTATAAATGTACCAACCTGATTGATCAATCGTGTAAAAAATGGTGTAATTCAAGAATCCCCCATAAGAGTGCAGTCTCTTTCCCAAATACTCAGAAGGCGCAGAGAGGTAAACGGACTTGTTGGTAACGTCAAGCTGCGTGAAATCAACTCCAATGCCACCCTCAGACGTCTGCAGGGTCAAGTTGAGCTTGGTCTTCTCCAGTTTCACCGTCAGGTCCAAATCGAGCAGGTTCCAACCGGTCATCTCCACCAAGGGCACCATCACCAGACCGGAACTCTCGCATCGGGTGGTCTTGCCGAAACAGAAACACTCGGTGCAACCGAACTCGTTGGTGGCTTCTAGATTGAAGGTACCCTCGCGGCAAAGTTCGCAGGATGGTCCTATCACGTTCTTCTTGCAGAAACATTCGGCCGTTTCCTGGTCGCATATCGCTTCGGTCGAACCCCGTATGTCGCATTCGCAGGATTCACAGTAAGGGAAGGAGTAATGTCCTGGAAGGCAGGTGTCGCATCTTCGGCCGTCGATATTTGGTTTGCAACTGTGAACATCGGAAAATTATGTGACGAAAGTTGATTATGGTTTGAACAGATATTTGGAGGTCAAAAAGGAAAGTCGGATTTATGAATGCCGACATATCCATTTGAAATTTGGTTTCACTAATACAGTGCGCGTCAAAATTATGGAACAAATTCATTTTTTCAGAAGTAAAATATTTGGCAACAAAATCCTGCAACAAGTCAATTTTTTTTCACTTTTACCAAGTTTTTTGAAGGATTTTCGTTGTACCCTGTGCCACCCCCATCAACCCTCTAAATTTTTTGAATAGGGAACGTAGGTCATGTGGTACTTTTTTGGCAAGGTCTTTGTATCTTCTTTACAGGCGTGCAGAAATTTTCAAGGAAAAAATTTTTTTTTGTCAAATTACTTAGTTCAGATATATCCATTCGAAATTGTATTTTTCCAATATTTCCAAAAATACAGCTAAGATCGAATTGAAATCCAGTTCTTCATCGAACAATGACAGTTCGAAGGTTCATACAGAATTAAATGAGGATAATATGATAAGAAGATCACGAAAACGAAACGTTTGCGGTCCCATGTTTGATATTTTTTTCTTAAATGTATGCGAGGAATCTCCCCTCTTCATTTGGATCTGCAATTTAACACCCTGTATAGTTTCTGGAATGTATTCATTTTGAAAAGAATTCTGAAATGAATGTTAGAAATTTTTTTTTTTGAAAAATTTAAAGAATTTGCAGATATTCACTAGTAATGCCACTAGAGGTCAAATTATTCGCGGAAATTTTTTTCGAGCTCATGAGTATTTTGAAAATTATCCCTAGTCGAAGACGAGGGATAATTTTCTAAAAATATCCATGAGCGAGTAAGAATTTCCGGATTTAATTTCACCTCGTGTGGTATTCGGTAAGAAAATTCTACATCAAATGTGTTTATTTCCAACAACATCAATTTTCGTTTTCATCAAGTACTTGCAAAACATAGGTTTTGTCGATTTGATTATTTAGTTACTATGGCAACTCAGTGAAACTCTAAGCTAAAAATTATTTCTGTTTTGAATTTGCCAAAAGCACGACGTAGAAAAATGTCTCGCTTCGGTCAAGAAAGTAAAGAGAATATTCGCCAGAATATTAAGCAGTTGACACCCGCGAATACTAGGGAATCGAAGGCAAGTGTATGGAAGCAGTTTATAAACTTTTGCGCAGAAAAAAGCGTATGATTTCGACAGAGTGGGTATACTTGTGGAAGAACTGGCGATTATTCTTGAGGACTTTGCCTTCAACATGCGAAAAAAGAACTCCGAAGACTACAAGGAGAGTGTTATCAAAGTTCCATAGGGAACTCAACAGCTAAGCAGTTGTAGGAATATTTTTTCGAAAGGTATAATCGCAAATTGAATCCATTCTCTGACGTAGAATATGTCAACGCAAGAGCTGCGAAAAATGCTAAGCGTCGAAAGCTACGAATAGATCCAACCAAGAGAAAGGCAAGTTCATCCGCACTATCAGCAGACGAATACACGACTTCGGCCCAAGTTGCCAACCCACAATTTTCTTCACAAATTTACTATCACTGGGTAACGGGAATTTCAGGACAAATTAGACATGATAAGGTTCGCATTATTTATAAATATCCGTAAAAGATGCCTCGGCTCCTCAAACAAGATAATTCCTTCCAAATATAGGGTTTTGTTGAGATCACCTCTGATTGGCTGAAATTTAAGTTGGGATTCCAGATTTCATGTTAATAGTGTCAAATTTATATAGAAAATGTTCCGCAAATCAACTTTGTTATTTCGGTTGCCGGTTTTTCATTCCGTAAATATGAAATATTCGGTTGGTTCCTGAAGAAATGGTTTATTACGGAATTTGATTGATGAAAAAACTTTCTTTCTGTCACCAGAACGCCTGTCAATGATTTATGGTAACATATCCATAGCATAGAACAATCTTTATTTACTTTATGATCCATAGAACAAAGAAGAGACAACAATCAACAATGGAAAAATTACTAGCTTTGGTCTATGGGTTATACGGTAAATATGGATTGTTCTATGCTATGGATATGTTATACCATAGAGCATTGACTGTCGTTCTGGTGCATAGACTTAATATGTCTATGTTCTGGTGACAGATAGATTGCTTTTTCATCAATCAAATTCCGTAATTAACCTTTTTTTTTCAGGAAACAACCGAGTTGATTTGTGGAACATATCCTAATAAACTTGACACTATTAACATGAAATCAGGAAAACCTATATTTGGAAGGAATTATCTTGTTTGAGGAGCCGAGGCATCTTTTACGGATATTTATAAATAACGCGAAACTTATCATATCGAATTTGTCCTGAAATTCCCGTTCCCCAATGATAGTAAATTTATGAAGGAAGTTGTGGGTTGGCAACTTGGGCCGAAGTCGTCTATTGAGAAAATATTCTGTCATTACAAACGTCAAAAAAATTTCCAGTATAATTCGCTGTTGGGAACCCACGAGGAAAAAATTTCCACTAAAATTCATCACGTGTGGAATTTTCACTAAAAAAAATAAGTATACTCACGGGCAACTTCCATTCATCAGATCACACTGCAGCGTCCTTTCTACCCCTAGGGGATTGCAATTGCACTCCTCACAACCAATAATAGGATCGTAGCCATACGTCAGAGGCAAACATTGGTCACAACGTTCGCCTGTTACCCTGGGAGGGCAAATGCAACGTCCGTCGCTTGGATCGCAATAAGCAGTAGATGGACAGTTGCACGGTTTGCAATCGGGAAATCCGTAGTATCCAGTCTTACAGGCCTCGCATTTACGGCCGATCACGTTCTCTTTGCACGGACATTGACCGCCGAATTTGTCGCAGGTGAAACTGGTGGAACCGTCGAAGTTGCATTGGCAAGGTCTGGCACCGCCGTTGTGGGCCGCTGTTATGGAGAAGACCGAATCTCTGCAGAAACCTGGGAAAAGAATGAAAAATAAAACGTTGAAGTATTTTTTTTTCGAAATGATTAACAGGATATATTCGTATAACACCGAAAAAATTGAAGGAGGTATTCTGTGATGAAAATGAAGGTGGGTATTCGTTATAAAATTTTTCGAAGAACCTCCTCCTGGATAAGTTACACCCCTCCGAAGATAAACAAGAAAAATTGTTTCTCTCTTATATTTTCCCTGTATTTGAGCCAAAGACACAAAACTTGGTAAATATGATTTGTCAATTAAACTACACATCTTGGAAGTTTTTCAACCCTTAAATATTTCATTTTATTTTCCCATTATTTTCAAAAATAGAGATTAGATAGAATTGAAATCCAGTACTTTATCAAAAAAAAAGATTCAAAAAGCACTGCCGTGAAGGCACCAGCTTTTGCGTGCATGTTCAAATTCGTTGCTGAAGCGGTCATCTGCATTGAACATGCGCGCAAAAGCTGCTGCCTTCAGGGCAGTGCTTTTCTAATTTTTATGATGGAAAAAAGACCTAAAGATGTATCTTTGTAATTTGGATTTCACTTAAACTGTCCTCCAGATGGGGTAATAAAGAACTGTCATCGAAACGATTTATTTGAAATTTGCCTCCGTCTTATGATTCGAATAAACATTTAATTGGGGGACTGAACATATATTACCTTGTTGAGTAGTTCCAATGTTGAAATTGTCCTTTGCACAAACCCTTATGAATTCGTCAGTCTGGTCGAAATCTTCTTCCTCCAAGTTTTGGGAAGTATGGAAATCAGATGGAACTACCAACAGGTAAAAGAGAAATACTCCTTTATTTGCCGGATCCTGCAGAAAAACACGCAAATAAAATCCACCAGGATGATGATATATCAAGAGTATCTACAAACCTTGAAAGTTATCATGAAATTTTCAATTAGGTTGAATTTGATGTTGCCGTTTACTTCGTTGACCACTGCCCGACATCCGGATACTGATGGGCAGTGCTTGAGTGGAACTTCTGCCTCGTAGAATTGACCATTCTGAATGATCACGTTTAACTTGAATTCTGTACATAAAAAATTGTATTTCAGTTATGTATGCAGGTTTAAGCAGTAATTATTCAAACATGCAGTGATGTTACATCTAGAATAATATGCACACACCGAATTCGATTCAAAATCTAATTTGAACCCAAATCCATCCACAGAATACAAATATATCATAAGAAAACATGATTTACTACTAGAATTAAATATCTCTATGGTTCTTTCGGAAATACCAAGATGCATAGAATATTCTATGCATCTTGGGAAATACCATATGCATCTATGGAAAACGCATAAAAATTGCTGAGTTCGTTTATTGCATCCGAGAGGCGACAGATTTTTTGGTCACGTGACCACAGATCTTATGGATTTATCAGATTTTATCTGAAGTAAACGAACGATCCAGACGAAATGAGAATCTCAGGCCATAAATATTTGATATCCTTTCATCTGTGTATCAATGACTGATGTCTATTCAAAATTGTTAATCATTTATTTTATTTTCTGCAGTGTTTATTTTTCAGCTCGTTGGCAGAAATCAGTATAAATGTAACTTCATTAGAGCTGATTAAAGGAGAATATCAAATAATGATCGATCATGATGAAGAGGACGACGAACGAACAGTTCTGAAAAAAATACAGGAGCTTGCTGAAGAAAAATGGCACTTATTTGCAAATCAACAGTTTAAAGATTCCTTAAAATGTTTCACAGTTATATGAATTCACCGATAATTGTTTAAATCATTATTTATTCATATACAAGTAGACGAAATTCAATGATAAGTGATATCCACCTTGTCATCAATAAAAATTTGGTTCTCAGAATCTTGTCTGAGTATTATAAAGTTACTTGGCCTCTGTAAATTAGGCGTCCTAAGTGGAGAGAATTGTTTATTTATTAATAAGACCAGAATTCTCCAGATGTTGAGCCTTTTGCCTAGGTGTAGTAACGGAATTCTGAACATAATTATTCTCGCCGGTTGGCATTTCTGATGTATTTTTTTAAAATGAACTAAGAATTGATAAACGCCAATAAAGCTAATTATATATATTCCCACTCAAACAATTACTTTTGTTCCAACTGTGCTAACGAAAAAAACCAACACGAAATGAAAATTATTTCTGGGTAATTGATAATTACAAGATGTCAAATTTACTCCATTAAAAACTCCGATTTTGTCTATGATACCGACGAAAAAGATCCTCATCGACTCGCTCTGATTTTGTTAGACGATCGGTTGACATCTGTGGTCTCCTACATCTGGATGTAATTAACGAACGACTCAGGAGCAATCTGAGCAGTCGGATGTAAAAAACGAACGGCCCTTATAATAATAAATCATAGACATAAAGGTGGGTTTCAAAAAAACTCACACGGAATTTACTGTTGATTGATCTATCGAAGTCAGGATGCAAGCAAAACATGGTGTGCTCATCTGCTTTTCTATGATCGTATTTACTAATGATGACGTCACTTTTTTCATTCAAATTCTAGGAAGTATATATTCTGTGCTTTGAATTTGAATGAAAAAAGTGACGTCATCATTGGTAAATACGATCACAGAAAAGCAGATGAGCACACCATGTTTTGCTTACATCATGATCGAAGTTTTGAGAAACCCATAGACGTAGAGGTTCTATGACTATGGTGAAACCGGCCTTCAGAGACACAGAGAAAAGTACTGCGCAATAAACTTCTAGTGAAAGAAAATACTGAGAAAATTCGAAATATTTCAAATGATATTGAAGTTTATAATCAAACAATTTATAATCTGTTGGAAAAATACAAGTAAATTTGCTGATGATGACTAAATACTGACCTGGATAAAATGGTTGGTAATAATGGAGAATGAAGGTATAGTACCCGGGTCCAGGAGTTTTTCCTCTTAAATCTATGAACTGATTCTCTCCATTTAGCAAAACGTAAGTTTGATTGAAGTCCAAAGTAGACTGGTTTTTCGGCGATGCATTTTCAGCCTGCTCAAACGTGATTTTCTTGGTTTCTTGAGGTGTTCGGAAAGTAGATTGAACACATATACCGTCTCTGTTAATACATTTGGGTTTCGGAGTTATATAGTCTAAGGACCATTCTTCTTTGGGAATTGCTGTGATGGAATGAAGTGCTACGTTGGAGTTGTAGCCCTAGAAATTGAGTATATGTATGATTTAATGGAAAGAAGTTTTTCGGCAAATCGAAACTATTCATTCGAGGGCAAAAACTGGTAACGTTTCATCTAGATTTCTTGGTCCTATGAAAAGAACTCATTTTCCAAAATATATAA
Source organism: Myrrha octodecimguttata (assembly GCA_958510865.1). NCBI lineage: Eukaryota > Metazoa > Arthropoda > Insecta > Coleoptera > Coccinellidae > Myrrha > Myrrha octodecimguttata. Next base: position 86,405,794 of record OY294056.1, read on the forward strand.
CTATCGCATGTTACAGCGAATTTTCATGAGAGCTGTATACAGTCAAAATTATGGAACAAATTCATTTTCTCAGAAGAAAACATTTTGGAAACTAAATCCTGAAACAGGTCAATTTTTGTTTCACTTTTACCAAATTTTTATGCATTTTTGAAGGATTTTTGTTGCACCCTGTGTCATCCCCATCAACCCTCTAAATTTTTTGAATAGGGAAAGTAGGTCATGTGGTACTTTTTTTGGCAAGGTCTTTGTATCTTCTTTACGACGTGCAGGAATTTTCAAGAAATTTTTTTTTTGTGATAAATTAGTTACTTCAAAGAGGTTTTTCAGTATGTGCACTTTGTCATGGCTCATTCACTTTGAGACTATGGTACCTGATGAAATTTGACACCGAATGGAAGTTAACCATTACAGTTTTGTTCATGCACAACTTTCAACCCTTACGAACCCTCTAATGGAAAAAAAAATTTTTCACATGATGGGGTTGAAAGTTGTGCATGAACAAAACTGTAATGGTTGACTTTCATCCGGTGACAAATTTCATCAGGTACCCTCGTCTCAAAGTAAACCTCTTTGAACTTACTAATTTTTCAAAAAAAATATGTTTTCTCGAAAATTTCTGCACGCCTGTAAAGAATATACAAATACCTTGCCATAAAAGTACCACATGACCCACTTTCCCTATTCAAAAAGTTTAGAGGGTTGATGAGGATGGCACAAGGTGAAACAAAAATCCTTCAAAAATGCATAAAATTTGGTAAAAGTGAAATAAAAAATTGACATGTTTCAGGATTTTGTTGCCAAATATTTTTCTTCTGAGAAAATGAATTTGTTCTATAATTTTGACGCACTATGTATATAATGGATACGTGATACCAAAAAGTAGTACACAAGAAAAATCATAACTACAAGCAAAGGTGTATTCAGGTAGCCCCATCAAGGAGTATCTCTAGATTTCCGCCTGGGATGACTTTTTGGGATACCTATACATATAGTCGGCTTGTACATTGGCGTATTTCTCAACGAAATATCAGTGAATTTTTTGTAAAAATAGGGATGCATGTTGTATACTGGCTTGTTTTGATCTGAATTGGTTTATTCAGGTGTTTGGGAGGTTTCAATAATAGAGACCCCGTGTGGGTGAATTAATCGCAATTGATTAATTCTGTCGTTATCAAAATGAAGACACGACCGACGAATATTTTCTGATCTTCATCAGAAATGTTGATGCTTCTAAAATAAGCAGATAGAAGAACTTATTGACCAGTTGATCAATATCGTTGCACTCATGACACGTAGATGTTGTTAAGGTGTATTAAAAACGCACTTTTAACACGTAACAAAAATGTATTTTCTTGTATTTGTATTAGATAACAAGACCGAAATGGTATACAAGTGATTTGCACAATAGAATCTTCCTTCTATATCTTATTCGATAGCAAGGTCGAAGCGACTTTCAAATGAGAAGTTACGATTTTTACAATACAAAAATTAACGTAAAGTCTTGTTTGTAAATTCGAAAGCGAATTGTTATTTACTGTACAACGGTCAAATGAAGAGTGTCTAAAAACTAACGAAACCCAAATTAAGAAAATTCCCTTCTTAACATCGTAGAGGGAGAATATAAATTTTGTTTGTTTTTTTTTTAATTAAGCGACGCCCTTCTAAAATCCGAAAAAACACCTCGGATTGGCTGGTGTGAAGTAGAGAGAGCACAAATGTGTGAAGAAAATAAGATAAATTCTATAAGCTGTCATATGTGGTATCTGGAGTATGCCACCCATCACGCTTCGATTCCTGGAATGCTAAGAGCTTGAATTCTATCTGAATGTTTTATTTCATACAAAATTATACTTTATTGTTGGCTTGAGATAAAATGCTCTTAAAGCCGGTGTCAATTGATTTAAACCAAAAATATTGAATTTCGATATATTCCTGGGAACCAAAAGAATTCAAACTTCCACGTTGCAGAAGTAAGAAAAGACAATATATCATAAAATGCTGGGTCCAGGATACGGGACACAACATGGCTGATTTATGAATATAAATTCTCCATTCAGAATCATATAGCTAAATCAATACACATACCTCTAAGTCAACAGTCAAACGATCACCATCAGCGTAGAACACACCTATTCCACCTTCTTCATTGATGAAAGCTTGCCTGCACAAGAAATTATAGGTGCAAGAGTACAAAATAACATGTCCTCCTGCAGTTCCCACATTGTTGGTCACGTTCAAATCCAATTTATGAGTTGTTTCTCCATTCAATGGAGTCACGTAATTCACAATTAAAACATATGGCCCAGGTTTTGACACAGTCACATCCAATGTGATAGCTCTCTGTACAGAATTGATCAGAGGTATCTTGCTCTTCACATGAACCAATGGTAAATGCTGTGAAAAATGATATTGTAAAATAGGAAACAACTGGATGTTCAACCTACCGTTTGGTCCTCATAGAATTCTGAAATTGGTCTTTGGGTACCTCCATAAACCGCAGTACCAAATCCGCAGCCAATTGTATCGAATTGGGTCAGATTTGGATAGCTATATTCTCTGCATAAACTGTTCGTGTTGTTTATTTTGCATGGTTTCTCTATTTTCTGGTGCAATATTGATGCCAAATAATAATCTTCTGGGAGAAGAACGAAGTAGTCCTGAAAAAAGATATTGAAATTTTGGAATAATTTTCAGTCAATTCTCAAACTTTGTTGAAGCTCCTCTTAGAAAAACTGGTCGAATTATTGTAAACCGGGGCCTCTCACGAGGGTAGGTCTGAATCTATGTCATATTTAATATAAAGGGTGATTCCGGAGGAGACCGTCAGATTTTGGGATGAGTTTACACTAGTCAAGACAGTCTCGGAACAATGTTTGGTTTATGGTTGGGGGTCTCTGTTGAGAATATACAGGGTGATTTGTACGATTCGACCGATTTTACTTTTATTGATAACTTTGGTATGGCTTATTCGATTTCAATGAAATTTTCAGCGTAGTACAATAATGTTGAACACATTCATTGATTTCAAATTTTTTTAAAAACAAGCGGTTGTTATTGTGATAAATCCAGATTAATTGTGCTGGTTGAAAAAACACCCTGTACATATAGCGTTTCCAAAACTACGATATCTGTTTACGATTGTACTATAATAAGTCATTATTTGAGAGTTTCTAATTCTTTTGGCACACTGCTAGTTTTCCGAGAAAATTTTTTCAAAAAATGATAATGTCGAAATTTCGCTACAATGGATTCTACTTTTATTGATAACTTTGGTATGGCTCATCCAGTTTTGACGAAATTTGCAGTGTAGAACGATCTGAATGAGTACTTTAATAATCGCAACAATCTCTCAAAATACAGTGTTGTAATTGTGATAATTTCAGAGTTTCAGATTAATTATGCAGTTGAAAAAAAAACACCCTGTACATTGCTTTTCCAAAACTTTCTTATTCGTTGCAGATTCTACAATAATATGTCATCATCCAGAGGTTTGTCATTTCTTTGGCACACCTCCGGTTTTCCTAGAAAACATTTTTGAAGAAGAGCATCATCGAAATTTGGCTCACAAGCAGTGAGAGTGTTCCGCACTAGGTAGGAAAGCTGTATCGTCTAAGGATGCAAAGTTCTTCGTCACTTCTAAAATATTCTCTTCAAATTCGAAATATATTCTGAATTGAATGATTTCATACAAATATTAGCAATTAGATATGAATTCGGAATTTGAAAAGAATATTTTAGAACTTAAAAACTGCTTTGCATCCTTGGACAAAACAGCTTTCCTACCTAGTGCGGAATACTCTCACTGCTTGTGAGCCAAATTTCGATCATGCTCTTCTTCAAAAATGTTTTCTAGGAAATCCAGAGGTGTGCCAAAGAAATGAAAAACCTCTGAATGATGACATATTATTGTAGAATCTGAAACGAACAAGAAAGTTTTGGAAAAGCAATGTACAGGGTGTTTTTTTTTTCAACTGCACAATTAATCTGAAATTCTAAAATTATCACAATTACGACCCTATATTTTGAGAGCCTTTGGAATTATTGAATGTACATATTCAGATTGATCTACACTGCAAATTTCATCAAAATTAAATGAGCCATATCAAAGTTATCAATGAGAGTAGAATCGATTGGAGCGAAATTTCGACATTGTCTTTTTTTGATGGAATTTTCTCAGAAAACTAGAAGTGTGCCAAAAAAATTTGAAACTCTCAAATAATGACTTATTATAGTAGAATTGTAAACAGATAGCATAGTTTTGGAAATGCGATGTACAGGGTGTTTTTTCAACCTGTACAATTAACCTGGAATTATCACAATACCAACCGGTTATTTTGAAAAAAACATTAAAATTAATGAATGTCCTCATCAATATTGTACTTCGCTGAAAATTTCTCTAAAATCGAACAAGCCATACCAAAGTTATCAATAAAAGTAAAATCGGTCGAATCGGACAAATCACCCTGTATATTCTCGACAGAGACCCCCAACCATAAACCAAGCATTGTTTCGAGACTGTCTTGACTTGTGTAAACTTTCCCAAAATCTGACGGTCTCCTCCGGAATTACCCTGTATAATCGAGGAAAACAATTCACATTATCGACATTACCATGATGCCGGACTGAAACTTTGGGTGCCCTTGCTAGTGACTCAATCTTCTCATACGAAGAGGAAGCAGATCGACAAGATTCATTACAGAACCGGGCATTCCTTATGACATCGAGAAGAGAGCCAAAACAAGGCAGGATGAAGGCAAAATTCAAAATCATTTTGTATGTCCGCCCTACGTTGAAACATTCGAAGGGGTACGTAAAAAGTGTTCCGAATGAAACCCTGACCAATTGCATTCGATCAACCATAAAAAAAGGCTCTTTCCGGTACACTGACAGGTCATTGATTTCACTGTCTGATGACGACTTTACTTACCACGAACAATCCTTTTGGAACTTTTATACTGACGGTCCATTTACCAGGGTTGATCACGAAAGGTGTTGGGGTTGAGCTAGTGGCACCAGATACCGTCACGAATGTTGGTTCGTGGCTTGCCTTGAATTGAACTTGTTGCTTCTGTTCACTTTCGTAATAACTTTCAGGTATGATCCTTATTGTACCAATTATAGTTTCTGCGTTCCTGTTCACATATCTCAATATCATGAGATACAGGGAAGATTTAGATATGTAGATGTCTTGGAGTATTTCATTCTGAAAAATAAGATCATTTACTTTAAGTGTTTCTGGCGAGGTACCAGAGAATTATAAGCCAACTAGATATGCCTCATTGTAGAACATAACACAAATAAGTGCATAATTGTAGTGCGTTACATGATATTTGTAAGTATGAACAGTATTTCGTGGTTATATCAATATGTTTTGTGTTGTGTAAAAATATTTAGCTACTATAGCAACAAGTGAGTGAATATTGTCTAGTATCCATCAGTGAACAAGATTTTGTGGGATGTAAAATTAGGTGTTTACTTGGCTAGAATGAAAAATTCGTGATCTCAATTTTTGGCTAGTTGTTTCGAATTTATTCCGATTTCAATAAAACAAAATGGGTCTTTGCCAAATATGGAAGTCTACACCTTTGCCATGGACAACTGGCAACTGATACAGAGATTCAGAGAGATTATGTCTAGTAATCTGCCCACCACAAATAACTGTGACTTGAATTTAATCACACAGGGATAATAACCCATCGAACAAAATTGGCGCCCAACATGGGGCCAACACATTTCGAGTGGTCTATTGTTACAGATTTGCAGTATGAATCAAATTTGATCAAATCAGATCTTACATTGCTCCTTCAATCCACTGAATGGGATGATGGTTTAATTTCATCTTATATTTTGCTCAAGCAAACTCTAGGTGCAAATTCTACGATTCAATTTGTACCTTGTATGGTATCCTCACATTCAATTTATAGTGATGAAATTAACTCAGGACGTTTATTCGTTTGGCACCTTTCTCTGGCAAATTGTGAAATCTAAATCTTCGTGAATACAAAAATACCAGTTAAATGTTGACATCAAATACCAAACGATCCAAAGCCTACCTGAAGTGGGGAGAATACTCCATAACCTTTCCAAGAATACCCAGGAAAGACGTCTTCATCATAAGCATATCTGGCAGACGTATTAGTAGGAGTCTGTCCATCTTCTACTTCATATTGATACTGGTACAATGTTGGAAAATAATGGTTGGACAGTGGTTCCTTGCATGTTCTACCAGTAACTCGAGATTGACAGAAGCATTGGCCGCTCAGTTTGTCGCAAATGTTGTTAATTGAACCTCCAACATCGCAACCACAGTCTACAAGAAAAACAGTCGTGGGTTATGAATATGCAAATAGAATTATCTATATTAACTCTTCCTGTTCTCCACCTGTGAGAACTGCAACAAGTTAGCATAGCTTAATAACGATTCAAAGTGACTGTATCCTTGATACTCCTTAGACGCAGCACTCTCAACTATTGATTCAATATTCTAACCCAACGTTAACCATTTATGATTTGTAACCATTGAATTAACACTCACCTTCGCATCCAAACAAATTATCTTCTTGTAACTTATAGCTACCATCAGCGCATTCGTCGCAGTTTCTCGAAATAACGGATGGTTTACAGACACACTGTCCATCGTCGCCGTCGCAGACTTGTATTCCACCAAGAACACCGGAAGGATTGCAGTTACATTCTTCACAACCGGCCGGGTTGTTAGGATTGAGGTTCCAATACAGAGGTTTACACTTGTTACAAATACGACCTTCAACACGATCTTTACATTGACAGAGCTCTCCTGCTGGTACTGATCCGCAACCTGCGAAGCCTTCAACTACTCCTGCAGGGTGGCAGTTGCAATCTGGAAAGACAAATAATACAGAATAAGAGGAAGATATTTATTCGATATGGAGTGAATTGGGGAAGCTTAATCTCAAAAACAAATAGTTTGAAAGAAAATCTGACTTTTCTAGGGGATAATGCAAAGATTATACCAACTTAACGGCCCCGAAATGGAACTGGTGGAAAATCGAATCCCGGTTCCTTCGCCATTTTGCAACTTTTACCTTGCTATTAATGTATATTTTTAGGAATGCCCTCAATACCTTGATCTACATCCTGAGTGAATTTAGGCATTAAGGGTGTTCCTGAATCGAACGTACAGAACAAGATAGGTGATATAAAAAATCAAAGTTTCATAACCATAGATCGATATACTGTTGAATATTTCCAAAAACTTTTAATCATAAAATCTGCAATTCCCGAGATATTCATGAAAATCTTCAAGTTGAATTTTATGGAAAAATATTACTTGTTTCCTTCAAAATTTTGCAGTGCCACGCCACTGGTTCTTTGAAAAATATGAAGAAAAATTCTCGTTCAATTTAAAAATTTTGGATCGTCAGAAGAATCAACATTTATCAGCGGATCTCTATGTGCTCATATAGGAAATGAATAGAGTACTTGAGGAAAAGAATTCATCATTTACTGAAAATTTTTAAACATTTTCTTTTCTTCGAAAATGGTGAAAAATACAGAACAATCCCAAGAGATCAAAAAATTTTAGATTTGAATCCAGATTACATTTTCCTATTTTTCGAACTAACTGTGTTGCACCACAGAAAAACTCTGGAGGGATATTGCGCCAGAAATAAAACACAGATTTCCACAGGCAAATAATTTCGCTAAATATCTTGAAAAAGGCAGATGAGATGAGAAAAAACCTTCAAAAATTTTCAAAACTTTAATATTCACTTTGCGGCTCATTGTTTTTTGTGCATCAGTGCAAGTTATTTTCATTACGAAATGAAAATTTTATAATTTTTTCATTCAAGGCTGCTCTTCAGAAATTATTTTTCTAAAAATAAATTGCATGATTCATTAATTCGCTTAATACACTTGAAATTGAAGTTTTAGTAGATGTCCCATTTTCTCAAGAATAGAAAACACGCAAGGAAAGACTGCAAATACTCGTATCATTGTCTATCCGGTTCTCCAACAATCCGATTACTCATGATATATTTATTCGCCGCATTCGGAGTTTTCGCTGCGCATAATCGAAGAGAGGGAATGATCGTATTACCACAGACCTGATCTGTGGTATTACGTTACGGAACGCAGCGTTTAAACAGTTTTCTGTAGTCAAGCATCAGTGATAGACGTTAGAATACTCTGTGCTATAACCTCGAAAATCTCGCGATAACATCAACATTAAAATGTTACGAAGGGAAACTTATAGAAAAGTATTTGGAATTTCAAGAATATTCAATCAATACTTGAGCTCCAAGCCTTCCGTAAACCTAGAAAAATTAGAACAAGAGAGCAGCACAGATGTAGAAATTGTTGACGAGGAGGCGCATTTAAAGGAAGAGCGAATTCAAGCAAGGAGGAATAAATCCCGTCTTTACAATGCTCATAGAAGTATATTATTAGAACAGAACCCCTATCCTGAATCAAAGCAGTGGTTCCATGATACTCTGAAATATAAAAGAAAATTGGTTGGACGATATGGATTTTCTAGTGGTGTTGATCCATCAATATGCTGGCCAACTGAAAAAGAACTGCAGGAGACTATGGAATACGAAAAAATTGCCTATCCTTCCTCTATTCCCGAGATGATCGCAGCTGCTAAAGCAAAGAGAATGGAAAGAGATGAAGAAACCAGAAAGCGACAAGAAAATATGTTGGAAAAATTATCAAAACTTGAAGGTTGGAAGAAGGATTTGGAATTGAGGATAGCAAAGAAAGAAGCTGAAGCCAATGCATCTAGATTGAAGAGAGAACGGTTGATAGAGGAAGTGCGAAAACATTTTGGATATAAGGTTGATCCTAAAGATGAGAAATTCAAGGAATTACTTGAGAAAAAAGAGAAAGAACAGAAGAAATTGGCCAAAGAAGCTAGGAAAAAGGAGAGAGAAGCTAAAATGATGGAAAAATTGAGGAATAAGAAAAAAGATGATAAAAATGCTACAGTAGATGCTCAAAATACTGATGCAGACAAAAACATTGATGGAGAAAAGTGATCAATTTAACTGTGCAGAATATGCAACATACATTTGTCCATAAGATTCTGTATCATTGATGTTCTATGAACTGAATAAGCCGTACTGAATAAAATTCTATTATATAGAAAAGTAAATTTTAACAGAAAACATTTTGAAATGCCACTATTGAGAGAAATTTTTTTTTTACCTAGATGGTCACACAAAAACTCAAATAGCTGTGATTTCATTGAAATTGTACTATTTATGGCCTGGAGTATGTTTTATTAACATTTAATGTTGATCCACACTTTTTTGAAATAAATAAATGAAACTTACCTTCACAATCTGGGAAATTGTAAAATCCTTCTTTACATTTATCACATCGTTTTCCATCGAAATTATAGTGACATTCACATTTTCCATCGTTGTCGCAAGAAATTCCATTAGATCCTCTTGAGTCACATTCACAGGCTGAAAAATTGTAACAGAAATCGAATAATACAACATTCTGTCATAGCACTCCATTTTGGTGAATGAAAAAAAAAATAATTGTCAATAGGTAATCTTTTTAGGTGCTTCTTTTAGTTTACTTTCTGTTCGAGGGATTATTTGAAATGTAATTGTACTTACATATACATTGTGAGTAATTATAATAACCAGGACTGCATTGTTCACATGTTCGGCCAGCGTAATTGGCCAAACAAGAACATTTGCCAGCTTCGCTACATGTTTTTCCAAGAGATCCTATCTTTCCGCAATTACATTGCTGACAATTTGGATATCCGTAATATCCAGATTTACATTTGTCGCAGCGTTCTCCCGTAAATTCCTCTCTGCACAGACATTGTCCTGATGTTTTGTCACAAATTCCCTCTTCGGTTCCTTTCAAATCGCAGTTGCAATCTGTAAGATTTGTTTGATACTATGAATCAATTTTAACACGCTTGTTTTGGGGAACAGTGCGTTATCATTTCGTCACGATATCTGTAATTTTCGAATTTTGAGCCGAATTTGGTCTCAAACGACTAGGTTGGACTCACTGATGATGAAGTTCATTCTGTCCGTCCGGCCGGTCGTGTGCGCTGTAACTCCCGAAAGAAAAGACCTAGAGTCTTGAAATTTTCAGGTTGGGTTGAGATCCTGAATATCTCGGTTGAGTTCGTTAATGGGCCAAATCTGCCAAATGGTTTTTGTGCTACAGCCATTTGAAACTTAAATTCCTTAATAACTCGAAAAATATTTATCTGATCGAAATGAAACTTTGTTGGAAGATGAACAGTTTCAATAGGAAGAATTATTCATGGAAAAATTCGGACATTTTTTTTTCTTTGAAAATTTTTATATTTCATTAAATTTTCACCATTTAGCAATGTGAACAAGTGCGTAAAAGCTGTTGACTTCACGTCAGTGCTTTTCTAGATTTTTGAATGTTCACAACATCAAAATTTGTTTTTACGCCATTGTTCTGGGGAACAGCGCGTAAGCATTCTGCCAAATGTCTGTTATTTTCGAATTTTTGGCCGAAAACGGTCTTCAACGACACGTTTGGACTCACTCACTAAGAATGCGATGTTAGCTTAAATTTTGACCGACCGGCCGTTGCAATGATAACTTGGTGATTAGTTGTAGAATAAAAACGCGCAAAATTTCGGACATTGTATTTAAAAAAAAATAACTTTGACTTATTGGGAAATGGACATTACAGATGGGCAAAAACCAGGAACATTTGAGCAAACTTTGCCTATTAACGAACTCAAAAGGCGAACACATCTTTCAGGAGGATGTCAGGTCTCTATGACTTTTTCAACGAAAGTAGGAGTTACGGACAGATGGACATAATTGTATTTCAACAAGAACTCTTCATCAGTAAATCGTACCTTATTGCTAAGACCACTTTCGTAACAAAATTTGAGAGCATACAGTAACTCGAATATAACAAGGAAATATTTTAAATTGATCCCGAAAAAGAATATTCAAATAATAACTACTGAAGCCTGCATATCGCTATCGTTATTCTGTTTACTCCCACTAACGTGTGGACTTCTAAAATTTCACGCATTCGAATATTTCTCACTGCTATTGGCATCGTTGCAGCATGCAGACCATAGACGTCTGTCTGACCTTGAGATGTTTATGAAGTTTTATAAACCTTGAATGTGGCCGAAATTCACAAAGCCGCAAATAACTAGTCTATTTCTAAAGAAACCCAACTCAACATGATGACGCGCGTTAGTATCATTTGCTCTTATAAAAGCTTTAGGCAAACTGAAAACGCTCCTATTTCAACGAAAAAGCGTGCGAAAATATTCAACAAAGATATATACTCACAAGAACAGGCCGGAAAATTGTAGTATCCATCTTGGCATCTATCACAATTTTCACCAGCGAAATTATTCTTACAAGTACAGTTTCCAGAGCTCATCTCACAAATTGAAGACACAGATCCTTCAGAATTACACTCGCAAGCTATAACAAAATTTTATGAACAAAAATAATAATAAAAATATTTTAAACAAAAACTTACTTTTGCACTCAGGGAAATTATGGTACCCTGGAGAACACTCTTTGCAGAAATCTCCACCAAAATTCGAGAGACAGGTGCATTTTCCATTTTCCGATGCGCATTGCAAATCGACTGTCCCGTTTAGGAAACATTCGCACGGTCTACAATTCGGATATCCGAAATACCCGAAACTGCAAGAGTCACAATCCGGGGGATTGTATTCCTTACGACATTCGCATTTTCCAGTTCCTTCTGAGCAGTTTCCAGTTGAGTAAAAGTTGTCGCAGTCACACTCTAAAATTTTCCATCGAAGAATGTTGTTAAGTTTGACATTCTTTATTGAATGTTCGTTACATTTTGTTGGCATACCAGTGTATAAATTTTTTTCGAATTCACTCATAGAGCGTTCAACAATGTCTTGCATAGTTGGAAAATTACTTGCAAATCAACCCTTTCTTTCGAAAATGAAAAATGTAAAAAGTTCAAATTAAATTTTTTAGCTTCAATTTCTCTTAACATTCAAATTTCTCCCTTTACTAAGGTGAACATTTAAAATTCGGATAGTTTCCTCTAAGTCTACATATAATTGATAGCAGATCAGTATTCATCAAATATCATCGCACCAATTGAAACCCAAATTTTTACGAATTCGAAGGGTCCAAACAAAATAATTTCTTTATACAGGGTGTTCCTGAATTGGAGGTACCAATGAAGAGGTTATGAGATTCCGTAAGTTTAAGGAAAAAGGTCCTAGAACATGGGAACGTTTTCGAGAAACAGGTTGTTGAAGTTTAGATTTTTTCTAGATTTTTTCCTCATAGTATTTGCATTTCACAAGATATTCAACTGAAATTTGGGATGAATTTCCTGAACACTGTGGCTTAGAATTTTTTGGTGGGCCACTGTACCTCGAAATATTCCAAAATGAATGTTTGTTGTTATACTAAACTTTATGGCCCCAATTAATTTTCTGGCATCTGATTGCGATTTCGAGAAAAAAATTCGATTCCCTCCAAATCATAAGATCCAGAGTTAGGAATATGCGCAGTGAATAAATTCATTATTAGTTTTCATGGATATTTTCTGGTCTGTAGCATTGATTCATATGGATTCTTCATACTCGTGAATTCATCTTGTGAAGTGCAGATTCTATGAGAAAAAAAATTATGTAGAAAATTCGAACTTAAACACCCTGTATCTAGAAAACGAAACGTTCGCTGTCCCATGTTTATTGAACATTCCTGCCTTAAATGCATGTGAGGAATCTCCTCTTTTCGTTTGTACCTGCAATTTTGGAACACCCTGTATAGTATTGTCAATCCACAAAATATACAAATCTTGCCGTTAAACTCATTCATATTCGCAGAATACAGATATTTGTACTAGCGCTCGACAAAGTTCCTATACTCTATTCACTTTTATGAACTATCCCGGTTGGCCATGACATTTTGACACATTTCACTGTGTATATTTGGAAAATGTTAGGTTATAGTATTTTTCCTGTCAGATAACTACTCAACGTTGTCCTCTCTACATAGAGGTCTTAGTTATTACGTATTTTTCAAAATGTGAATTTACTTGGGGAAAATGATGAATTTGAGAAAATATTATGTGAATTCAATAATTTCAAAGACCTGGCGAATGTTGAAGAAATTTTTTTCCATGTTAATACTGGAAATATTTCACGTATACAAACAAGGTTGGAAGATTCAGTTATGCTATTTTCTCGTACGGAAATCAAGAACCGAGTGTTGAAAATTTGCTTAAGAATAATGGATAGTCCGTTACTTTGTGATACTTCAGTCGAAAAAAAATAAAAGTACTCGAATAACCCTGCAGTAAAACTTCTAAACGAACAGACAAACCTATCCCAAGAAACACAAACTTCCTGGCGAGATATCTGAGAAGTCCTAATCCGGCTTTCACGCGAACTCCTCGAGTGATTTCCTGAAGTGATCACAAACACAACATGATTTGGGAATTCGCAATGCGAGCTCCTGAAGTTATCGCATACGTAACCAGAATTAGATATTCACAATGCGAGTTCCTGAAGTCATCTCAGATATAACCAGAATAGGAAATTCGCAATGCGAGTTCCTTAACTCATCACAGACATAACAAGAAAGGGAAATTCGCAATGCGAGTTCCTGAAGTCGTCTCAAATGTAACCAGAATAGGAAATTCGCAATGCGAGTTCCTACGGTCATCACAGACAGAACAAGAAAGGGAAATTCGCAATGCGAGTTCCTTAAGTCTTCCCAGAGGTGACCAGAATAAGAAATTCGCAATGCGAGTTCCTAAAGTTATCACAGACATAATCAGATTAAGAAATTTGCAATGCGAGCTCCAAAGATCATTTCAAGTGTAACAACTTCGTTCCTGAAGTTATCACGAACATGAGGCAGCATTTTTTACGATATTCCTCGTGCGAAGTTCGAACGGAGAGAAATTGCAGATAATTTCCTTTCGTGATCCACTATTTATACATAGGCAAAATATGTGTTTGATTCATAAGGATGAAATAAATAACTTCGAAGAGGCTTGCTAGAAACCAATAGGGTAATCGGCAAACATACCAGAAACAAATCAGTTAAAATATAATTCACATTGACTCTATCATATTTTATTACTGGCTTTTATGGTGCCGGATTTTCCGGAAGGTTATGATGAAAAATTTTGTGGTACAAAATCACGGCGTTTTTATACATTCGGTGGAGGAGTAAATGCATTTCAGGTTGAAACCTGTATTAACAAGTAAGAGAGGCGTCTAGAAAATTTATAGTTCTGTTATTGAATGAAGACCTTCCTTATACGATGGTTTTATACTGAAACTAGTTATCGACTAATTTACCAGTTCATAACGAAACGAACTTAATTAAGTAGCATTTATGATTTCATTCATCGCAAAGAAAGCTCTCTTTTTCACATTATCATATTTCTGGATTGGAACTCACTACCAGTATCGGTTAGACAACGGCAAACTTGTACAACACTATGCGAGTGGAAATTACGTTCTCAAATCTGAAGAATTTCGAGAATTCTCGGAAGAAAACAGAATATCCAAAATTTAATCGAAACTGCTCCATATTTTTCACAACAGATTCGTCAGAATATCGACCAATCTGAGAGTTTTTCCTCAAGAAATCGCATCAACACATTTCTCATTCAGATACTGTCAGGGGTTCTAAATCAATATTTTGTTCCCATATACCCATCATAGTAATATGGATATATTTTTCCAAGAACCGATAATTAATCCCCATTCATTTCCGTAAGATACAAATCAATATTCATCAAAGCCATCTAGCCTCCAGACGTAAGAACCGACAATCTAAGCGCTCATATTACGATTTCGTCTGGTTATCTTATTCACGGATCTCGCCATCTCGCGGATCTCATTCATATCCGAAATACGAATGAAGAATGAATATAAATTCTGACCGCGCTAAACAATACTCGAACTCATCTAACCACCAGACGTAAGAACCGACAATCCAAACGCGATCATGACACTCAATCGCCTGGATATCTCGATCACAGAATTCACCATCTCGCGGATCTCTGGTGAAGTAAATCTGTAAATCCTTACCTCGGATAGATTCCCTGAGGCTACTTGAAAGGATTTTTGATCTTTGTCGGCAAAATGCTGACTGCTAATTCTGCTATTTGCACATAGCAACCCCGCAAAAGTCAGCACAAAATCATTAAAATCATCATCAGTTAACTTTCCAGAAATATAATCTACATGTTAATATATAGGATTTCCGGATATTTTCGCTAGGGGCATTTCCTGAAAATATCGCATGTCGTACTCCCAGAAATCTCGCGGTGGGAAGAATTTGAGAATTTCTTAAACTCTTCGCCATGAAACTGTGTGTGCGAATTTCCTATAGACCTCCCATTGTGGTGAAGTTTGAGAATTTCCGCATGCGATATCTTCAGGATCTCCTCGAGAATATCGCTGTGGCGGACATTTGGAGGAAATATAGCCCTCCCTGTCTTCCTAGAGAAGTAGAAAAAGTACTCTCAATGTTCTGAGAAGATATCGCCGGGAAATCTTTGAAACCTCTCTGTGTTGCCTGGGATGGAATTCCCTACTTTTCGAAATTCTCAAGAAATGAATCAACAGAAGACATTTAAATACCTTGTTGCACAACTTGAAATACTCCAGTATGAAAATGTAGTAGTACTACAAAAGCTGTGTCACCTTAAAAAAAATTTACTCAGCTTACAAAGTTCTTGGAAATATATGTGAACGATACTCTGTGTGTTTTCACTCACATACGTCGAAAATGTTGGATAGCTTGTGATTAATTATTGATTCCAAATTATCAGGGTTACTATTAGAAAAAGCAGAGTGCCAACCTGCGTCAGTTAAGTAAAAAAACTTGATAGACCTAAATCATGGCCAACCGGGATAGTTCATAAAAGTGGATGGAGTATACATGATAAAATGACTGAGCATACAATTCCCTTAAATCTGTTTCTTGACATAATCATCAATTACACGACCAAAAATATGCAACGATCATTCATAGATAGAATAAAGCGATTTAATTATTGCCCTGACTCACTTTGGCACACATCGGTTTCATTCCACTGCTTGTTAAAAGGTCTATAATATTTCGGTAAGCATTTGTTACAGTTTATGCCCATGGTATTATGCTGGCAGTTTTGACAAACACCACCCCCTTCATAAACACCGTATATATCCAGAGACAAATGTTTTTTGTCAATTTCTTCATCGTAAATGCACTGATCAGAATGTTGGAAGCAGTTACAAGCTAGAAGAGATTCATGACATTCAAAAGAATACGTTTATTAAAAATGTGCCATTATGCTTCAAATTGAAAACCGAAGACTCCTCTTGAAAATTCATTTTATTTGAAGATTCTTCCCCAGAAAAGAGAAAAAAATATTCGTTCCATATCCCAAGAAGGATTTGGCGTTTCCGAATTAAACTTGAGCGGAAATCAAAATATCAGGGATTCTCAATTATTTGCTTGAAATGAAAAGAACATCCATATACTATTCGCGAATATCAGCTCGTATGACGTCATAGTTTGCAAAACAAAATACATTCAATCTGTTATTTTACTTCCAGTTGAATCGACTCATTTGAGATATTTCTGTGAAATTATCGTTATTATACATAGACCTAAAATAAATGTTATATTAGGTCTATGTTATCATATTTATTTCTGACACTGTCCAAGTGATCGTTTTCAAAGAGGAATATTGGGTTTCAATAGACGACTTCGGCCCAAGTTGCCAACCCACAATTTTCTATACAAATTTACTGTCACTGGGGATCAGGAATTTCAGGACAAATTCGACATGATAACGTTCACGTTTTTTATAAATAGCCGTGAAAGATGCCTCGGCTCCTCAAACAAGATAATTCCTTCCAAATACATAGGTTTTTGTTAGGCTTAAATGTAAGTTGGGATTCCTGATTTCATGTTAATAGTGTGAAGTATATAAAGGATATGTTCCGCAAATCAACTTGGTTATTTCGCCTGACGGTTTTCTGTTCCGTGAATATGAATTATTCGGTTGGTTCCTGAAAAAAAGTTTAATTACGGAATTTGATTAATGAAAAAGCAATCTTTCTGCCACCAAAACAACAGTCAATGTTCTATGGTAACATATGCATGGCATAGAACAATTTATATTCACGTTATGATACATAGAAAATACTTAATAATTTTTTCATAGTTGATTGTTGTCTCCTTCATGTTCTATGGATCATAAAGGAAATGATCATTGTTCTTTGCTATGGACATGTTATCATAGAACATTGACTGTCGTTCTGGTGACAGAAAGAACGTTTTTTCATCAATCAAATTCCGTAATGAACCTTTTTTTCAGGAACCAACCTCATATTTCATATTAACGGAATGAAAATCCGGCAACCGAAATAACCAAGTTGATTTGCGGAACATATCCTATATAAATTTGACACTATTAACAGGAAATCAGGAATCCCAACTTAAATTTCAGCCAATCAGAGATTATCTTAACAAAACCCTATATTTGGAAGGAATTATATTGTTAGAGGAGCCGAGGCATCTTTTACGGATATTTATAAATAACGCAAACCTTATCATGTCGAATTTGTCCTGAAATTCACGTTCCCCAGTGAAAGTAAATTTGTGAAGAAAATTGTGGGTTGGCAACTTGGGCCGAAGTAGTCTATTCAGAATCATAATCACGGAACATTCTGTAGAGGAGTGAAAGCCCTCACTGTAATGAGTCACAGACTTACGTTCACAAATAAAAGGTTCGTTAACTTTAGATTGACGCCAAGCCTTCTGTACGAAACCTGGACAACAGGAATTACATTTCGCCCCACAGGTGTTATGTTGGCATCTACATAACAGGATCGAAGGATTTTCTGGATCTTGTATATCACAAGTATCAGCATGTCCATTGCACATGCACCTACCTCCGATACTTATGTCTTTTATTGAATAAAAATACTGAAATATTTAAAAAATGATAATGATAGGGGTGAAAAAAATATTGGTAGTTTCAAACGAAACTAAGGATTTTTCTTACCCTCCGGGTAACAGTAGGATCTTGTCTAGCTACCGACATCAAGTGACCAAGGAAATTTTTAGTTCTTAATAGACGAAGTCTTACGTTAGTCGCTCTAGTCCATTCTTGTAAGATACTGGAGTTGAAATAATTTTTCGAAGATGGTCTATTGATAAGGAGAGAAATTGGAATCTGTAAAAGAAGTGACGAATGAAGGAAATTGATGAAAGTTTATAGGAAAGGGTAATGGAAAATATTGGTGCAGAACTCTTGAATTATCTGAAATTTGTTATGTAAAATAACAATAATGCATAGGCGGAGAATATCTATGTCGAGATTGTGCAGTGAGTATCCTTTGTTTAACATGGTTGCTGAGCAACAAGACAGAATCAGAGATTGATTTTCCGAATATCAGTGCAAGAAAAGGAACCTAGATATCTGAATTTGAGAGCCAGAGATCGTTTTTTCAAGAAAATTCTTAGGTGCATATGGTTCAAAAAATAGTAAGAATGTGCAATGTTGCCAATTTTATATTCGAGAATTTTCGGGAAAATTACACTGATATGGAGTAAAAAATGGAAAAATAAATAACATTGCGCATTCTAACGAAATGATTCAGTAAAACCCCAAGAAATACTTTTCAAAAAATAATCACTGAAGGTCGCAGAACAACACCCCGTTTTTTCCTATTCACGTCGATATTTCACGCGTTCTTATATTTCTCGCGTCTATTGGCAACGTTGAAGCATGCAGACCGTGAGCAGGTGCTTGACCTTCAGATATCAACGAGATTTTATGAACCTTGAATGTGACTGTGTTCCCGAAATCCACGAAGCTCTTAAATGCTCTTTGTGATCAATGTTTCCGTTAAAACTGACATAGGGATCTCCTGCAGATTTATTTGGAAAAACTGTGGTATAATGTTTAGAATAACTTTTTATTTCCTAAACTACAAGGCCGAAAGTAAACGCAGTCGGTTCCGGGATTCATTTGAGCCCGTTGACGTCCGGTGCCTACTCTTTTTCGATTTTGGGCATTATAAAACCACAATCGACAACATCTCATAACACTAGTTGGATTTCAGTTCGTACGGTTAGTGTTTTATCGAAATGACAACCCCGCCTCCCGCGCGTAGACCAATTATTCGACCTCTTTCAAATTCACTTTAGCTGGCGATAAATTCTGCGTACACGTACTCTAGGCATTTCAACAACAACTAAATATCGACTTTGGATCTCCTCGAACAGCTGGTTTGTCGTAAAATTTAAAAAATTTGCAAAAAACGACTAAAATATTCAAGTAACAAAAAATTTTTTCGTGAAAAAACCTTCACTATTTTTTTCTCAAAATTTTAATCATTTACTCCTGGCTATACTATATATGTTTCAGAGAAAAAAATGTAAAATTTAAACTTCTGGGTGTTGCAGTTTCTTCGTCAGTTCGTATATATGATATCCTTTGTTGTATGAAACCTTTAGTTTTAGTTATGCGAAAACTGCAATTTTTATAAATTGTTATATTATTCCTAATATTTCAAATCTTGTAGAGTAAGAAGTCTAACGCCATGTAATATAATACTACTAGGGCAAACATTCTGCTTTATCATACTTCCTGGTCATTAAACCATTTCCATATTAGAGCTAACTGAAATATCATCAGAGACAACTGATAACATATTAACTACTGCGCTTTGGTCATGAACACGCTGAAAATTGCAAATGTGACAAACCGTTTCGGTTTTTTCGAGGTTCTCCAAAAATTCTTCATATTTAGGTTTTTCAGCCAATTTGCTATATGAGGAATTTACGAAAAACCATTTCTCGATTCGATATGCAAAACTATTTCTAATTGGGAAGTAGGAAATTTTAATTGTTCTTTTCTGTGAAATAATTATTCATATCAATCTATGAAAATCGAAAAACTCGTTAGTCTGAACAGATCATTATTATGATTCGCATTTCATTAAAAAATCCTGGATTTTTTAACAGGATCCATATTTCACATTACAGAAATCTTGAAGTGGGTATTTTAAATATGATGTAAGTAAAACATGGTGTGCTCATCTGTGATCGATGTACCAATGATGACTTCAGTTTTTTTCATTCAAATTCAAAGCACAGAATATATATCTCCTTGTATTTTAATCTTGCTGACGTCATTTTTTTTCAGATGAGCACACCATACTTTTCACATCATGATTTAAAATATCCACTTCACGTCGTTCTTGAAAATAATCAAATTTCTATGATCGTTTGCTTCACCTTTCGTTGATTATGTATGCATGAGTTCCATGATGTAAGTAAATCATGGTGTGCTCATCTGTGATCGTATTTACCAATGATGACGTCACTTTTCCGATTCAAATTCAAGGAAATATATATTCTGTGCTTTGAATTTGAATGAAAAAAGTGACGTCATCATTGGTAAATAAGATCACAGATGAGCACACCATGTTTTACTTACATCATGATGAGCTCCTTCATTTAAAAAATCCCTTTTATGTCTATGTTCATGCAAAACTTGTCTATAGAATAGAATAAAATAATATAACTCACCTCTCCACCTTCAAGAGGAAGAATATTAGAATACTCTGTTGTACAAACCACAGAATCATCTCTGGTTATAGGATTCAAACTCTCTGCTCCAAAATGTGTTTCACAATCTGCCAAGGAATCTGAGAAATACTGCCATGGTGTGTACGTTTTACCATAATCGGCTGATTTTTCAAGAACCCATAAACCAGGTCGTGGTGAATTTCCCATGCGGATGTACACGTAGGCAACGTGAAACTCCTGCAAGAAAACGTAAAGGAAAGGAATTATTATTTGATTGGTTCCAAAAATAGGTTATATTATAATTATATTTTCATTTAGATGGTGAATTATTGAATCGCCATCTCTGAAATGTCCCTTCCTTGAGATCAACCTCAACATACAGTGCGCGTCAAAATTTTGGAACAAATTCATTTTCTCAGAAGAAAAATATTTGGCAACAAAATCCTGAAACAGGTCAATTTTTGTTTCACTTTTACCAAATTTATATGGATTTTTGTTGCACCCTGTGTCATCCCCATCAACCCTCTAAATTTTTTAAATAGCGAAAGTAGGTTATGTGGTTCTTTTTTGCCAAGGTCTTTGTATCTTCTTTACAGGCGTGCAAAAATTTTCAAGAAAAATTTTTTTTTTTTAAATTAATTAATGATTCTCCGGGTGGTACTTCAATGCCGAAATAAATTTCCAATGTCACTCCATTTTTTTCTCCATTAAAGGGTTCGTAGGGGTTGAAAGTTGTGCATGAACAAAACTGTAAAGGTCGACTTTTAT
The DNA here is from genome assembly GCA_958510865.1 of Myrrha octodecimguttata. Taxonomy (NCBI): domain Eukaryota; kingdom Metazoa; phylum Arthropoda; class Insecta; order Coleoptera; family Coccinellidae; genus Myrrha; species Myrrha octodecimguttata. The sequence goes on from OY294056.1 coordinate 86,427,141, forward strand.
TCGGTGACAAATTTCATCAGGTACCATCGTCTCAAAGTAAATGAGCCATGACAAAGAGCACATACTGAAAACCTCTTTGAACTAACTAATTTTTCAAAAAAAAAAATTTTGTTTCTCGAAAATTTCTGCACGCCAGTAAAGAAGATACAAAGACCTTGCCAAAAAGTACCACATGACCCACTTTCCCCATTCAAAAAATTTAGAGGGTTGATGGGTATGACACAAGGTGAAACAAAAATCCTTCAAAAATGCATAAAAATTTGGTAAAAGTGAAATAAAAATTGATCTGTTTCAGGAATATGTTTCTTATGAGAAAATGAATTTTTTCCATAATTTTGACGCGCACTGTATAAGAAACTTTTATTAGAACTTCGAGCTAGAGAACTATGTATTTATTTCTGCTGAGAATTCTTCATATTGCCACCAGAAAAACATCTACTAAAAGGCTACATTATGACTTTATCTCTTGAACTTAATTGGATTCCGTTCATTCTTATTGATGAGCATGTTTCAATATATAAACGAAACAATTAGAATAGTATATATATATATATATATATATATATATATATTCTTTTGAGAACGAGCATTACAATTCTAAGACATATCACAGTGTTAGCAGAGGAAATGTAAACGGGGTACCATACATATTTGCGTATGATACAAGAGCACAGATAAAAACCTCAGAAAAAATTCTGTCTCCCCGCATAAGTGTAGTAATTTGTTTATAGAAGATGGATGGCATCTTTTTCATTTGAAAATAATTTTTTCGTCATCTTGAATTCATTTCGACAAAATATCTTGACATAATATCTGAAACAGAAAGAGGGACAGAAAACCAGAAGGAAGCAGTAAATAATATCACCTACATTTGCTCATGACCGAGAGGGTCTTTCGACCAGGTTCAGTCCTCCAAGCGATGATTTTTAGATCCTCAGATAAACGAAGAACTCTACAGGCCCCTTTATTGGGGAATCATCTCCCATAGATCCATAATTGTTCATTTCGAACTAGAAATCTAATAAAATATCGGGAATAAAGTGAAAAACTTGTGACATGTATTATGTCACATAAATAGAATAGTTAAAACTCGTGATGATCAGAACGGTATTTTTGAGTTATTCCGGGGAAAATAACAATATCGAGAAAAAACTAAGAAGTGTGCATTTTCACGAAAATTAAATTTGGATCAAGCTAAAATGTATTAGGTACAATGCTGTGAAAGATTTACTTTTAGTTCTCTGCAACAGTTCATTGAAATCTGGGGAACAGTTTTCGAATAGAATATTTTTCAACAAAATCTGAAAAAATTTCGAACAAATTTCTTTCCTCTCTCTCCCTAACGCTAGCTCTTTCCGTTCCGACATTATCGTTATGGCATAGCCCGGCCGGAAGGAATCAATTTTGACATAGGATCTTTAGCAGTGATTCCAACTGGTAGTTTGAGGCAATTTTTGGATCAAAATTCGAAAGTTGCAAATAATAAGGCAGAATTCCATAGAACATTTCGGCCAAAAAGGGTCCCAACAAAATTTAAAGCACGCCTATGATATTATTCAATATAACTCCAGATACTTGAGGATGATTTGCTTCGTGTGGGAGTCTGTTTCCTCAACATCTACATTGGTCTTATCAGAGGATGTCTCTTATCAAAAATAGAACAAATCTGAGTTCAAATGCATTACGATTACTTAAGGAATGAAAATTATGAATACTTCTCGATTTACTTCAATTAACTTATGCTTATAAAACACCTACATGAGATTTGGAAAAACCAAAAATATAAAAGATTCGTAGACAAAATTTGATCAGACCCCTTCATAGGTTCGAGCTTTTGATATATTTGTAGGAAGGGCTCAAATTTCAAATTCTGAATGGACATCAAGAGCTTTCTTGTATAAATTTCTAGAAAATCACTGACGTGAATTTAAATCAAGAGAGTTCATAATCTTTGAATTCATGGTAGCTCGTTTTATTCAGATGAAAACATTTTTGAAATATTCTTATTGCATGATACGGAATTTTTCGTGAACAATCAATCTGACATATTGCAAGCAAGTTCTAGATTATTTTAAGTTTTTTTTACGAGTTTTCACTCTCAATATCTGAAATAGAACTATTAAAAATTAAATAGAAACTTTTTTTTATCGAAAACGCCCTTGCGGATTGCAGGATAGAGCTATTTGCCAAGGGCAGATTGCCTAATGAACTATATAGAAACAATATAAACGATAAACTGAGCGAACTGTGGCGTTTCAGAGTAGAAATGTGACTTTTTCATCAAACAAACGAGAAAATTTTCAGAATTATTTTCTTTCGATTTTTCGTTTGTCTGATGAAAGAGTCAGATTTGTACTCATCAGACAACCAAATAATTTTCAGAATTATTTTTTTACGAGTCTTCATTTATCTGATGAAAGAGTCAGATTTGTACCCATCAGACAACCAAATAATTTTCAGAATTATGTCCTTTCGATTTTTCGTTTCTCTGATGAAAGAGTCAGATTTGTACTCATCAGACAACCAAATAATTTCCAGAATTATTTTCTTTCAATTTTTCGTTTGTCTGATGAAAGAGTCAGATTTGTACTCATCAGACAACCAAATAATTTCCAGAATTATTTTCTTTCGATTTTTCATTTATCTGATGAAAGAGTCAGATTTGTACTCATCAGACAACCAAATAATTTTCAGAATTATTTTCTTTCGATTTTTCGTTTCTCTGATGAAAGAATCAGATTTGTACTCTGAAACGTCACAGATCGCTTTGTTTATCGTTTGTATTTTTCATTAGTCAATCTGTTTTCCAAGAAACTGACCTTGACAAATAGTTCTATCCTGCGAAGGCGTTTTCCATTGAAAAACAATTTTATTTAATTTTTAATAGTTCTGTTTCAGATAATGGGAGTGAAAACACAAAAAAAAACCTAAATATTATGCAAAATCCTCCCAAAATAAGTTTTGATCGATAAGTTCTAGATTGCAATTCGATCATTTCTGTAGGTTCTCGGTTGAAAATGACGGCTTGATGGTTCATGCCTAATTTCGTCAGATTATGACTATTTGAGTCGAGCATTTTCAAACACTCTGTGATTATCATACGATGTTGCTTATGTGGGCGTCAACTTCCTTGGGATCAACGAAATCGCGTTATCAGAGGAAGTTGTTATCTTCAAATCCGAGGTCTTCAAACTGGGTACTATTTATTCGACAATTATCGACAAATATAGAGAGACAGATAAAGATAACCCTTCATACATTCAAGCAGCATCATTAGGAATTATCAGAAGAATCATTATGAACTTCCCTACCCATATTGTTCAATCCAAAACTTTATCAGTATTGTTACCAAAAGTATTTCAACACAAGATGAAAAATTAAACTCTCAGATTTGAGTTCTCCCCGATTTTCTATTTTTACTATCTTTTTTAAGGAATAGCGCGTTATCATATTTGTTTCCAAATGGCCTCAAAACTACTTATAGACTTGGAACTTTCAGTGTCGTGCATCAGAATGCGGCGGTTCAGTTTGTTAATGTGGCAAATCGGCCTATCGGTTTCGATTTGAACGTTTGAGGGTTTTTCCTTTAAACGAAAATGCAATAATTTTATTGAAAAACCTTTAGAACATCACATTTCAAACATATAATTTCAAATTTGGCACACTTACTAATTCGAGGGCGTAGAACAAGAATATAAGGTCAGATATTTTTTAAAAAAATCGTCCTGGACGTGAGAGGTCCTTGAAGTTCCAAAATTTTGGACCTTTTTTCAAAAAATCATTATTACCGACTCGATGAGAGTGGGACGATGAAATCTGTTTTAATTCATAGATAAAGGATCGAACTGCACGTAAAAAAATTCGACATCACCCAGCTTCATTATTTTGGTCGGCACGACGTCTCAAAGTTGACCAAAATTTCGAAATTTGGGTCAACTTTGGGTCGTCGTACAGATCAAACGCGTGAGGCTGGACAATATCGAATTTTTTTGGTTATATCTGGATCCTTTGTGAGTACGTAGCCACTTATTTTATAGACGTAAGTCTTCTGGTTGAAAAATTATGATTTTTTTAAAAAAGGTCCAATTTTTTCGATTTTCCTCGGGCCATAAAAAACGAACCAGACTCTCCACTAACATTCTGATTGGATTTTCTTCATCTACGCCCTCGAATTAGTATATGTTTCAAATTTCAGGTCGATCGGAGAACTTTCGATTTTTGGTAAAATTTTAAGGGGAAGAAAATCTCAATTTTCGAAAAATAATTTTCCGACTCCTATCGCCGTGAAATTTGGCACACTTACTAATTCGAGGGCGTAGAACAAGAATATAAGGTCAGATATTTTTTAAAAAAATCGTCCTGGACGTGAGAGGTCCTTGAAGTTCCAAAATTTTGGACCTTTTTTCAAAAAATCATTATTACCGACTCGATGAGAGTAGGACGATGAGATCTGTTTTAATTCATAGATAAAGGATCGAACTGCACGTAAAAAATTCGACATCACCCAGCTTCATTATTTTGGTCGGCACGACGTCTCAAAGTTGACCAAAATTTCGAAATTTTTTCACTATTTCCGCCATAATTTCTAAACGGTTGTCACTGGACGATTTCTAATGACATATTCGTGATCTACGACCTCGATTTAATAGGAAATGATAACAAGGTCGACGATTTTCGAAAAAAAAATTTATTTGGGACTTAGAAAATTTTTCATATAGAACCGCGAATAAACATCAAAGCGCAGAGGGGTGGGGGTAAGATTTAGCGATTCCGTGCGAAATTTTATTTTTGAAGCTATGACAATATGCACATCATATATTATGGATTCGAACACGTAGATTACGAATCTGTAATTAGATTTTGCGTAACTGATTCGGTTTGGAAAATATTCCGGATTTGGTGAGAAATTTTCGAAATTTGGGTCAACTTTGGGCCGTCGTACAGATCAAACGCGTAAGGCTGGACAATATCGAATTTTTTTGGTTATATCTGGGTCCTTTGTGAGTACGTAGCCAATTATTTTATAGACGAAGGTCCTCTAGTTGAAAAATTATGATTTTTTTAAAAAAGGTCCAATTTTTTCGATTTTCTTCTGGCCATTAAAAACGAACCAGACTCTCCACTAACATTCTGATTGGATTTTCTTCATCTACGCCCTCGAATTAGTATATGTTTCAAATTTCAGGTCGATCGGAGAACTTTCGATTTTTGGTAAAATTTTAAGGGGAAGAAAATCTCAATTTTCGAAAAATAATTTTCCGACTCCTATCGCCGTGAAATTTGGCACACTTACTAATTCGAGGGCGTAGAACAAGAATATAAGGTCAGATATTTTTTAAAAAAATCGTCCTGGACGTGAGAGGTCCTTGAAGTTCCAAAATTTTGGACCTTTTTTCAAAAAATCATTATTACCGACTCGATGAGAGTAGGACGATGAAATCTGTTTTAATTCATAGATAAAGGATCCAACTGCACGTAAAAAATTCGACATCACCCAGCTTCATTATTTTGGTCGGCACGACGTCTCAAAGTTGACCAAAATTTCGAAATTTTTTCACTATTTCCGCCATAATTTCTAAACGGTTGTCACTGGACGATTTCTAATGACATATTCGTGATCTACGACCTCGATTTAATAGGAAACAATAACAAGGTCGACGATTTTCGAAAAAAAAAATTTATTTGGGACTTAAAAAATTTTTCATAAAGAACCGCGAATAAACATCAAAGCGCAGAGGGGTGGGGGGTAAGATTTAGCGATTCCGTGCGAAATTTTATTTTTGAAGCTATGACAATATGCACATCATATATTATGGATTCGAACACGTAGATTACGAATCTGTAATTAGATTTTGCGTAACTGATTCGGTTTGGAAAATATTCCGGATTTGGTGAGAAATTTTCGAAATTTGGGTCAACTTTGGGCCGTCGTACAGATCAAACGCGTAAGGCTGGACAATATCGAATTTTTTTGGTTATATCTGGGTCCTTTGTGAGTACGTAGCCAATTATTTTATAGACGAAGGTCCTTTAGTTGAAAAATTATGATTTTTTTAAAAAAGGTCCAATTTTTTCGATTTTCTTCTGGCCATAAAAAACGAACCAGACTCTCCACTAACATTCTGATTGGATTTTCTTTATCTACGCCCTCGAATTAGTATATGTTTCAAATTTCAGGTCGATCGGAGAACTTTCGATTTTTGGTAAAATTTTAAGGGGTTACCCTTAAGAAAATATCGATTTTCGAAAAATAATTTTCCGACTCCTATCGCCGTGAAATTTGGCACACTTACTAATTCGAGGGCGTAGAACAAGAATATAAGGTCAGATATTTTTTAAAAAAATAGTCCTGGACGAAGGTCCTCTAGTTGAAAAATTATGATTTGTATGTGTATCTTGATCTGCTGTTATATGATGATGAAATCAATTATATGTCTATCTGTTTCCTTTTCTTTAGAAATAAGATGCAAAAGAACTAAAGCAGAAAAGAAAATCTGTTTTCATTTTATTGATTCCCTCCTTTGTGAACAAAGAACAAGTCATTTGGACTGATACTAGATTTACCACATAATATAGCCTGCATTCAGCATTTCTTCACATAAATAAAAGTCCTTAAATTACTTATTGAGGTGCCTATTTTTCCAGAAATTCAAGTAAACTTGGATATTGGTTCATTTTGATCCACCAAGCAACATACACTAAAATAACACCGAAATTAACCTCCAGGAACGATTTAAAGTACGATTTTATATCGTGATCCAAACGAAAAGTTCTTTCTCAAGAAATCTTACACAAAATTATAATAATTTCTTTGAATATTCAAGCTCTGCTTACTAAATATTCGTTCTCCACCACATTTCTAAGGCTTGTTCACCTAAAACTACTAGCTCGGACAGGTTCCGAATTTATCCGTTAGAGCGCTGGCATCTTCGCAGAAGTTCCCAATCCTCTCATCTGAGAATTCCAATAGATGTTCGCAACAACATTCTTATAACGCAATAAAAATTATCAAATAAATGTAAAATACCAAATCTTTGTTTGAGATATCAAGGAATTCAAGAATTGTCAACCTCGATATGTACGCTGTACATTTAAATAGACATATTATCCCAACTCTGTTACGTCTATGGTACCTTCTACGTAAAAGGTATGAAGATCTTCCTTTACTAAACTTTGTATCAAAGTTTATTTCTAGGTATAGAAAAACCTCATAACAGTTGCCTGGGAGTCCCGGGACCATTAAAAAATGAAAATATTCAAGTCAAGTGATGAGCTCATTGTCACAGTAGGTCGTAAATTCGAAATTCTAGAGGGCTGGGAGTTGCATATGTTTTCCAGATGTTTACCAGACGACGACGGTATAGTGGACTTGTTTTAAAACCATAAAGTCAAACTTGATGTTTTGCCGGAAACCATTATACCATTTGTATAACCTTCTGGTAAGAATTGGGAATCTCAAGTTTCTCAATCCAAAAACGACCTTATTGAAATGGAAACCAGGATTCAAACAATTATTGAAAAAAATCAGGAGATCATTCTTACGCGTTTACTCAAATTCATTGCCAAAACGAAATTTGACATATTTGTTTTGACATATACGAGAACAAATATCGAATCAACCTGAAATTTGGTACAGTATTGTTTGAATGTTGACATCAAGGTCTGTGTTCCACTTCATAAACATCTGATGGATTTTTTTCGAAAAAACAAACGAAATTTGGAAAATTAATTCATTTTGTTTCATATTTAATACGGTCGTCACAAATTTACGCGTCAGTATTTATTCTTCCATTAATATAGAAGTTTAAACTTGGTCCCATAATCATTTCTGGAGATCTTCGCCATAACTCCGAAATCGTTGGTCTATTTCAGGGACTGGCCGAAGCCAATTTTTTTGGGAGAGAAAAGCATCGAAAATTTTCGAACTGTACGTTGAAGGAATTGATAACCGAATGTTATCCAATGACTTTCATTACTATTTATAAGGTGCAATACTTAGAAATCAGTTGGGACTTTTTAAGATTGTTAAGAAAATGAAAAATAGCCGAATCACTCAACATTTGTCGAGATAAAAAGTATGACTCCTTATTGAACAAGTAATCGAAATATTTAAAATAAAATTAAAATGAAAAAAGCACTGACGTGAAGTCAGCAGCTTTTGCACACATATTCAAATTCGTTGCTAAAACTGTCATCTTTACACGTATTGACCCCACCAAACACCATTTTGTTGATCCCCTAATCAAATTATCTTCACAAAATTCTGTATGAGCCTTCAAGTTATCATTTTGTAAATCAAGTACATACTGGCTTTCAATTTCAATCTTTATTTTTGGAAATATATATTATGAAAATACAGATTGGATCGAATTGAAATTCAGTACACTATCGAAAAATGACAGCTTGAAGGTTCATTAAGAATTTCTTGAGGATAATTTTCTAATGACACGATCATCACGAAATTCTGCACAAAGTTGAATATCAGCATTTGCAAATTAGCTGCTAAGTTTCCTTATGATTGAATCAGTATTTTTTGAGATATTCCGGAGATAATAGAATCGAGAAAGAAACCACGAAATTTGATATAATTTTTTTTCCAATATCTCCAAAAATTATAATCGTGTCAACCTGAAATTAAGTACACTGCTGTGAAATATGGAGCTCAAGGAATGAGATAAAATTTGAAATTTTATCGTAATCTGGTGGATAATTTCCGGAAAATCGACATTTTCCTACAAAAATCAGGAATATTTTCGAAATTTTTTCCATAAAGAGTGAATCCCCACAAAATTTCGCCTAAGTATTCTTCAACTGATTTCGAAGTTTTAAAATCGTCGCATCAATACTTCTCCAGATATTCAGGTCGATTCTGTTTGCGTATTGCTATGAACCTTGCTGTTCTAGTCATATTGCTATCTTTCTAATTTATAGCAATATGGCCATGATATTACGTATTCTGTTTCGAGTGTTATAGCAATGTTTGTTATGAATTTTGTCATAACGATATTGCTATCATAGACTTCCATAATTGGTGATTTTAGAGCTGACAACACTGTATTTTGTGACTTTAGAACTACAAGGAAGAAGAAAATAACCCTAATTCGTGAGTTTTCTTTATGGTTTCGCATACATAACCTCTATTTACGGCTTTCTTTATTCATGTAAACATCGACATAAAAAATGTTAGGAAACGAAACGAGTCAAACTGACCAATAACGAATTTCCTCGATACCAATAAAATATTGGTTATCAGAAATCGAATGCAGCAATTTTATTCAGGCGTTAATAATTCGAAATTCGATAAACTTTTTCGTTGGCACTTGAAAGGGATTGCTGTTGTTGAGATGATTAGAATAATCATCTCAGCTGTTGCCTATGCCTGTATCTTACTCTAAGAATTTTCCTTGAAATTAAATAATATTCTAGAGAACCTTGAGCAAATTTCCATTAGCATATATTTTTTTTTATTCATGTAAACATCGACTTATTCGAAAATGTTATGAAACAGAAAATCCAATTAAAGTCAAATTGACCTATTTCCTGGATACGAATAGAATTTTGGTTTCCAGAAATCAAATGCAACAATTTTATGCAGGCGATAATAATTCGAAATTCGATGAACTTTTCTGTTGGGAATTCAAAGGGATGGCTGTTGTTGAGATCATTAGAATAATCAGGTCAGCTGTTGCTTACTATGCCGGTGCTTTAGTCTAAGAATCCTTAAAATTAAATATTCTAGAGAACCTTGAACACATTTCTATTAGCACATACTTCCCTGTCTTCAATATTTTCGAATTCTTGGAAGAAATAATTCTGAAACAAATGGATCTCTGAGATTTTCCTTTTCTAAACTTTCTTGTTATGAAGCATAGCAAGTACTATTTTGAGGTTGCTAAGATAGCAATGTTGATAGCAAGATTCTTGTTAAAGTGACAGACCATATTGCTCAAAATCGTTGATCAGAATACCAATAATTCCAATCTTGTTATGATAGCAATATCTTTTTCCTAGCAATATTGCTATTTGCAAACAGAATCGACCTGATTGATGAAAGTAACCTCAAAATTTTGAATGAGAATAACTCCGAAACCGTTCAGCTCATTCGAACCCAACCGAGATATTTGGACTCAAAACCTTACCAGACAATTCAAAGTGTCAAGTCTCAAGTTCCTTTGGGAAGTAGGAGGACAGACAAACATGACATTATGAGACCTACAGCATTAGAGTGCATTTCCCGTATTTTTTTGGAATTTTCTTCACATGCCCCCTATTCAATTCAAAATACCAGAACAATTAATTATTGAAAATAGACTTTGCTCGTAACATTTTATGCTATGGTTATCTGTATATTCTATTTTTAACATGAAAAGATGTCGGTGAACTCAAATCGGCAATTGAGCCATAAATTTGGTAGATATCATAATTCAAACTCTGGAAGATACAGAGGAATGCTGAAGACGTTGATTAACAACTCGCTCTTAAGCTAGAATAGATTTGTTTGCAGAATGAAGATATTTGACTTTATTGATAAACATTTTATGTCCACAAAAACGAATGACTTCTTTGATTTATGTCGTTTCATGGGTTGAATTCACTAATTATTTGTATTGAATATCGTTAAGAAAATTTTGTCAATTCATTTCTCCAAATTTGTTGGGTTTACATAGAAAAATTCGGACGAAATTGAAATATTGAATAGATAAGAAGAACTCACCTGACCCAGGTCTATGGTCAAATTAACCCTGTTATATTTCATTCCTCTTGACAGGGGCGGACTTTGCCACCAAGTTTCCATACCATCCACAGCGTATTCTGCAGGATGTTTCTTGTCAGGTTTTGTGGGGTCGCACGTATCACAGAACTGGAAAGATAGATAGGAGTTTTCAATGACTATTATAGAGCTTTTGTATTAAAAAGAAGCTGCAAATTTTGCACAAGGGTTTATTATTTTCTCAGTTAAACCCAATACCAATGATATCTTAAATAAAACTTATATATTATTCATAACTTATTGGTTTTTCACAACACGATTGCAGCGTTTTTCTTTATAACTCAGGGGCCACTGGTCGGAAATCATACGGGTGAAAATTTTTAGGTTGAGTTATGCAACAGTAATCAACGCTGAAAGTTTCATGAAAATTCGGTGGTAAGTTTTCGAGTAATAATTTTTTTTCCCTACAACCCCCAGTTTTGAGCCCTTAGGGTACACCGATCCTGCTCAAAAGCTAAGAGGATCAATCTTGAGCGATAGACGATTTTTCTACCAAGTTTCGCGGATTTTGGTTTAGTACTTTCAGAGAAATGTCCCGGACGGGAACAAAAAAAACTTTTAGCCCCCCCTGAAAATTTCACAGTTTACGTTTTGGAGTATGTAGATTTGAATGAACGAATAAAAAAAAACACTGCAAATTTTACACAAAGGTTTATTATTTTTTTACTTAAATAACCCAATATACCATTGATAACTTAAACAACTTAGAACCGAATGCTTTGATTAATTTTCGACATTATTGGAAATTTGCAGCGTTTTTCTTTATAACTCAGGAACCACTTGTCGGAAATCATCCGGGTAAAAATTTTTAGGTTTAGTTATGCAACAGTAATCAACGTTTGGAATTTCATGAAATTTGGGTAACAAGTTCTCGAGAAATAATTTTTTTTTCCTCCCAACCCCCTATTTAGAGCCCTCAGGTTAAACCGATCCTGCTGAAAAGCTAGGAGGATCAACCCCGAGTGACACACGATTTTTCTACAAAGTTTCAAGAATTTCCGTTCAGTACTTCCAGAGAAAAACCCCGGACAACGGAAGGCGGACGGTGGACGGCGGACGGACGGATTTTTTTTTATTCGTTTATTCAAATCTACATACTTCAAAACGTAAACTGTGAAATTTTCAGGGGGGCTTAAAATTTTGTTTTGGTTGGTCGATCACTAAGGTTTATTATTTGATTTTATAAAATAATAAACCAAAAATCCGTCCGTACGCCATCCGCCATCCGCCGTCCGCTGTCCGGGTCTTTTCTCTGGAAGTACTGAACGAAAATCCTTGAAACTTGGTAGAAAAATCGTGTGTCACTCGGGGTTGATCCTCCAAGCTTTTCAGCAGGATCGGTGTACTCTAAGGGCTCTAAATGGAGGCTTGTGGGAAAAAAAAATTATTTCTCGAAAACTTAGCACCGAATTTTCATGAAACTCTGAACGTTGATTACTGTTGCATAACTAAACCTAAAAAATTTTACCCAGATGATTTCCGACCAGTGGTTCCTGAAATATAAAGGAAAAAGCTGCAAATTTCCAATAATATCGAAAATGAATCATCGCATTCGGTTCTAAATGGTTTTAGATATCAACGGTTTATTGGGTTATTTAACTAAGAAATAATAAACCCTTGTGTAAAATTTGCAGTGTTTTTTTATTAGTTCATTCTAACATACATACTTCAAAATGTAAACTGTGAATTTTTCAGGGGAGGGGGTAATTTTTTTTTGTCGATCACTAAGTTTTATTATTTGATTTTATCAAATAATAAACCAAAATTATCCAAACGAACAACTCACGCTTCAGACGGAAATTGTTGATGTATTTTCGGTAAAATTTCTGTTGTAATATTGTATATTTGTATCATCAATGAATAAATTGTGAATTGAATGAAAAAGAACACGATTGTTCAAAAACATTGTTCCAATGTCACGATCATCACGAAATTTTACATCAATACGAGTTATCAAGTTTCATCAAAATGGGGTAAGTATTTTTCAAGTTATTTCGGATATAACAAAGTCATCTAGGAAAAACCACACAATTCGAATATATTTTTTCGCAATAATCTCCAGAAATTGAATTCGGATCGAACTGAAATTCAATTCGGTACACTGTTGTGAAAGATTGGTTGCAAAATACATAATTGCAGAATTTTATTGAAATCTGATCGATTGTTTCCAAAAATAAAATTTCAAACAGATATTTGGGACCTTTTCGAAATTTTTTTTTAAAAATATACTTGCGATACGATACTTTACAGCAGTATATGGTGTATGGAATTTTTCAATTTCCTTCAAAACAATGTGTTACTGAACCCCCCATTCAATTTAAGATTTTAGGGCTGTGATCACGCTCATATTGATAGGAATTGATTGGAACCGACCGTGAAAAATGTGTTCAAATATAGGAACACACTGTATAAACAAATAAATTTCGAGATCTCCAAATGAACGCTTATGAGAGTAAATTTATTCACTTATATTTTTTTCAGTCCCCCAGGGCCTATATGTCTGGGGCGCTACACTGCTTTGTTTTTATCGGATATACCTCAAGACATAAATTGAATTTTATAGATAGGTTGAAAATTCAATTTTTCAGGTATTAATAATAAATTAAAATGTACAGTTGAAATGAAAATATTACTGTCAAAAGCGTTATTAGTAGAGGCCAATTTCGAACTCAAATTTTGGATCATATATTCAAAGATTCAAGCACTCGTGACATCATCAGACGATTTTCGTCTATGAGAGTATGAGAGGATATTTATATCAATATTTGTAATGAGTCATCAGTGTCACAGACAAATATTATAGTCTCTTCAAAACGGAAAATTGATATATTATGAAGTGAATATGTAATATAATTTCTTTCATTATTGAGAGTTTGTCAATTTGAAAAGTTACCACGCTTATATATCGGCCTCCATGCAAAAATATATAAACTTTGGTCCAAATAAGAGGGACATTTTATACGGTTGGTGCCAAGCAATTTGAATCAAGCCCGTAAGCGTGAAGACAGCAACCCCTGATATCTTAAATGGAAAGGGGATTTGAGTAACATCTTTATTGTTTGGAAGATAATTTGATATCCCTTTCAAAAATGTCATGCCTTTTTTTTATTTTACCTATCGCTTTTGAAGAATCTGCAATTGATAAAATGTTGATTTGTAATCAGACCAAAAAAAAAATTAACAACTCTTAAATTCTGTAGGAAATATTTAAGTTAACTCCTGCACTTCTAAGGAACTTTGTGGATTTTTATGAAACTTTTTGCATTATGACATTGTTGGCATCTCAACATTTTTACTTGAATTATTTGTACTTAGTAGTTCGTGAGTTATATGAAAAACATGATATTTTGATTCGGATGGAATAATAAACCTAAAATATGTAAAATTTTCAGTTATCGATAAAAAGTTGTTCTCGTAGGATTTTGCATTATTTTTCAGGAATATTTCTAGGGTTTTTCCCCAATATCCGGAGAAAAACTATTAAAATTAAATCAAAATAAGAATTTTGCCTCGTGGATTATTGCGGAATTTGAGAATGACAATTTGATGAGAAAGTTCATAGGTGAAAGTATTCGAAGTAAATAGTTCTTAGGATTTTCAATTTATTGTCTGATGAAGGGGTCCAAATAAAGACTCAGAAACGTTTTAGTACCAATCCGTTAATTATCGTTTGCATTGTTCCGATATAATTTATTTGAAAATATTTTTTCAAGAAACTGTCCTTGACAAATACTTCAAATCCCAAATCAGCCTAGGTGATTTCCAGGAATAATAATTGATATTCAATTTTTAATATGAAGTTCTTATTCAGATACTAAGAAAATATCATTTACTGATCAAAATGCACAATTAATTCTTTTCCTAACTTCCTAAATTTTATCTATAATTTTCAGGTCACATATTGAATTACTTCATTCATGATAATGAAAAAAATAATAATAAATTAATTATGAAAATTACAAATAACCCAACTGGAATTTTGTTTCGTTAATTCAGAATGTAGAGTATTTTGAATAATTTCAAACCCATTAACAAATATGCTTTCATTGCTTTCTGTTGATCAAAAAGCAAAAATTAATTTCAATTTTTTTTGTACTAAATTGTTCGTTAAGAGAAGTTTTTCCAAGAAACTATCCTTGACAAATTCTTCATTTATCCTGACCTGTCCTACACACCATGTTGTGTCAAAAAGGATCGATAAATAAAGTTATTATTATTATTAAATCCTGCGTTTGCAATAGTTTGAATATTGAATGATTTTGATTAAATTTTAATACTTTTGCTCAGATATTGGGAGCAAAACTTAAGAATCTGAAAACAATGTCAAATTTTCAGTGTTTTTTTGAAGAATAAACTCAATACACTTTTCGGCAATTACCTGTCCTTGAATAACATTCACATCGATGTCGCTATCCGATTTCGTCCCCACAAGCTTACAATAAAGCTCGGGACCTTCTGTGTCTTCACCACAGGTAGCTGTTGCCATGATCCTCCTTCCTTCCGCCAAATTAAAATACGGCGGCGTCAAAATTTCACTTTTCACCAAGGAAAATCTTCCCGCGAACACCGCGGCTAAAGCCAGTAGCACCACGTGAGGTGCAGGCATCTCGATTCGCTTTTTCAAAACCGGCAGTTGTACTGTCCGTCAGATCATCGGATGTCTGTTGAATCGAAGCTTCGCGGTAATTATGAGGAACAAGAGGAGATGAAGAGTGAATTGTTCGAACTCCGAAACCAAACGACCAAAGTCTGGATAATGACACGGCCGCCGAAAGAATAACAGGCTCAGCGTCTATATCGCCTGCGAATTAGACACTAAGGTCCGAACCACACTAGCGGGCCTTGATAGAGATGATGTCTTCCGAAATGGTGAATATAGGGGGTGGAGAAATATGAAGATAATTACGTAGGGATTAATTATTACTGTGTATCAGTATTATTTTCCAGAAAGAAATAGAAGAATCCCCTGCGGATTGCAGGATTTGAACTTTTTGTCAAGGCATTGAGTATTCAACTGCCCATTTGGATACTAAGCGACCAAGGGCAGTTTCTAGGAAAAATGTTGCCTAATGAACAATACAGAGCAATGCAAACCATCAATAAGAAACTTATACAGGGTGATTCCGGAGGAGACCGTTAGATTTTGGGATGAGTTCACACTAGTCAAGACAGTCTCGGAACACTGTTTGGTTTATGGTTGGGGGTCTCTGTTGAGAATATACAGGGTGATTTGTCCGATTCGACCGATTTTACTTTTATTGATAACTTTTGTATGGCTTATTCGATTTCTAAGAAATTTTCAGCGTAGTACAATAGTGTTGAACACATTCATTGATTTCAATTTTTTTTCAAAATAAGCGGTTGTTATTGTGATAAATCCAGATTAATTGTGCAGGTTGAAAAAACACCCTGTACATAGCGTTTTCTAAACTACGCTATCTGTTTACGATTCTACTATAATGAGTCATTATTTGAGAGTTTCTAATTTTTTTGGCACACTTCTAGTTTTCCGAGAGAATTTTTTCAAAAAATGATAATGTCGAAATTTCGCTCCAATCGATTCTACTTTTATTGATAACTTTGGTATGGCTCATTCAATTTTGATGAAATTTGCAGTGTAGAACAATATGAATGAGTTCATTCAATAATCGCAACAATCTCTCAAAATACAGTGTTGTTATCATGATAATTTCAGAATTTCGAATTAATTGTGCAGTTGAAAAAAAAAACACCCTGTACATTGCTTTTCCAAAACTTTCTTATTCGTTGCAGATTCTACAATAATATGTCATCATCCAGAGGTTTTTAATTTCTTTGGCACACCTCCGGTTTTCCTAGAAAACATTTTTTTAGAAGAGCATTATCGAAATTTGGCTCACAAGCAGTGAGAGTAGTTGTTAGTCACTTCTGAAATATTCTTCTTAAATTCGAAATATATTCCGAATTGAATGGTTTCTTACAAAATATTAGCAATTAAATATGAATTTGGAATTTGAAAAGAATATTTTAGAACTTAAGAACTGCTTCGCATCCTTGGATAATAAAGCTTTCCTACCTAGTGCGAAATACGTTCACTGCTTGCGAGCCAAATTTCGATCATGCTCTTCTTCAAAAATGTTTTCTAGGAAAACCGGAGGTGTGCCAAAGAAATTAAAAACCTCTGAATAATGACATATTATTGTAGAATCTGAAACGAATCAGAAAGTTTTGGAAAAGCAATGTACAGGGTGTTTTTTTTTCAACTGCACAATTAATCTGAAATTCTAAAACTATCACAATCACAACCCTGTATTTTGAGAGATTTTTGCGACTATTGAATGTACTCGGTCAGATTGTTCTAAACTGCAAATTTCATCAAAAGTGGATGAGCCATACCAAAGTTCCCAATAAAAGTAGAATCGATTGGAGCGAAATTTCGACATTATCATTTTTTGAAAAAATTTTCTCGGAAAACTAGAAGTGTGAAAAAAAATTGGAAACTCTCAAATAATGACTTATTATAGTAGAATCGTAAACAGATAGCGTAGTTTAGGAAACGCTATGTACAGGGTGTTTTTTCAACCTGCACAATTAATCTGGAATTATCGAAATAACAACCGCTTATTTTGGAAAAAAATTAGAAATTAATGAATGTGCTCATCAATGTTGTACTTCGCTGAAAATTTCAATAAAATCGAATTAGGCATACCAAAGTTATCAATAAAAGTAAAATCGGTCGAATCGGACAAATCACCCTGTATTTTCTCAATAGAGACCCCCAACCATAAACCAAACATTGTTTCGAGATTGTCTCGACTAGTGTAAACTTATCCTAAAATCTGACGGTCTCCTCCGGAATCACCCTGTATATCAGAAAGCGAAAACACATAAACAACCTAGGTTTTTACTTCCAGTGTGTGAGAAAGAACTATTTAAAATTTAAAAAAATCTAGAAAAGCACTGTCGTGAAGGCAGCAGCTTTTGCGCGCATGTTCAATGTAGATGACCGCTTCGGCAACGAATTTCAACTTGCACGCCAAAGCTGCTGCCTTCACGGCAGTGCTTTTCTAGATTTTTTTCGATAAATTACTGGATTTCAATTCGATCTAATCTGAATTTTTGGAAATATTGGAAAAATAAAATTTTGAATGGGTATATCTACGGAATCATTGGGCGGATTTTACCCATTCACGAATTCGACCTTCGTAATTAAGGTCCAAAACTTCTCTACAAATATCCAGTTTCTAAGTTGTTTCTTTCGGAAGAAACGTCTCAGTGCTACGGACCGCTCTCGTTGTGTTTACGGTCCGGCCGTTAGGCCAACCGTAAACACAATAACTTCCGGAAGAAACTACTTAGAAACTCGATATTTGTAAAGTAGGTTAGGGGCATAATTACCAACGTCGAATTCGTGAATGGGTAAAATCCGCGCAATGATTCCGTGAATATATCCATTCAAAATTTTATTTTTCCAATATTTCCTACATTGAACATGCGCTTAAAAGCAGCTGCCTTCACGGCAGTGCTTTTCTTGATGTTTTCATAACAATTCAGCGAAATTCTATCAGAGTCGAATAAATTTAAAGGTGGGTATTCATTTGAGCAGATATGCGCGAACGCATTGATCAAGAATCCGTGGTCAGAATTGATACTGTTCATTTGTCTAGACGTCCGTAAATACTTGTACTTCCGAAAAAAATAAATGAAATCCAGTACTTCATCGGAAAATTACAGTTCGAAGGTTCATACAGAATTTCATGAGAATGATATGATAAGAAAATCACAGAAATAGTTTTTTCAAATTGTTTTAATGACACGATCATGACGAAATTTTGCATGAAGTTGTCTTTCAGAATCTTCAAACTAGGTGCGAAGTTTTATCAGGATTGAATCAGTATTTTTTGAGTTATACCGAAAAAAGCAACGATATCAAGAAAAAAACCTCGAAATTTGACATATTTTTTCCCGATAACTCCAAAACTTATGATCGTATCGAACTGAAATTTGGTACACTGCTGTGAAATATGAAGCTCAAAGTCTGAGTCAAATTTTTCCTGGATATGATATACAGTTTTCGAAAGAAAAATTTTTTCGAAAAAAAATTTTGAAAAAAATGTTTTTTTTTAATTTACTGATAGTCTGATCCTGACAAAATTTAGCTCAAAGTTGCGCGTTGTTATACCCCGTCTAATTGCCAAGTTTGAATTCAATCGCTCAAATAGTTTCTGAAATAAAAAATAAATAACTTCAAAATTTCAAGTGGCTATAACTCCGAAACTATTCGACCGATTTAGCCCATTAACGACCTTAACCGCGGCATTCTAATGCGCGACCAACCCTGAAAGTTTCAAGTTGCCAGCTCACTCCGTTCGACAGTTATCGTGTCCACGGCCAGACAGAATCGATTTTGACACCGGATTCGTCATCAGTGAGTCCAATCTAGTCGTTTCAAACCATTTTCGGCTCAATCATCGAAAATTACAGACATTTGGACAAAACGTTAGCGCGCTGTTCCCCTATAGAACATGCGCGCAATAAAATTGTTTTTTTTATAGAGAACGCCCTTGCTGATGATTGCAGAATGTGAACTATTTGTGGAGGGCAGTTCTTAGGAATAATGTTGTGCCTATCGAACATTACCGGAACAATGCAAACCATCAAAAACGAAGTTATTGGAACATCAACCTAGGTTGTTAATACCAGTATATGAAAAAGAACTTCTAAAAATTCCATAGAATTGTTATTTATATATCAAACGGCCTTGCTGATTGCAGGATTTAAACTATATTTGTTAAGGGCAGTTTCTAGGAAAAATCTTGCCTAATGAACAATATCTCAACAATGCAAACCATCAATAACAAACTTAGATATTGGAAAGCAAGAACACCTAAAAAACCTACTTTTTTATTTCCAGACGGACAGAATCGATTTTGAAACTGGATTCGTCATAAGTGAGTCGAACCTAGTCGTTTGAGACCAATTTCGAGAAAGAATTCGAGAATTACAAACATTTTTACAAATCGATCATAGCACGCTCTGTTCCCCTAGAACATGCGCGCAAGAATGATCTTTCTTCAAATTTACTTTCAAAATAACACACGGCTGAATTTCAATAATCCATTATCGAAAAGTTCAAGTCACAATTCACCCATGATAAAAAAAGTAATCTTTAATAGTATGATCCTCACGAAATTTTGTATGGACTCTCAAAAACTGTCATTTTTCGATCTTAATACGAGATACAAAACAACTTCCGAAAGAAATAATAATTTTTCGCCAAATGGAATGTTTACACAGTGTTTTGGGGAACAACAGGGGTATCATTCTGCCTTGCCAAATGTCTGTAGTTCACTAATTTGGACGCGAAAATGGGCTTGAACGATAAAGTAATTGGACTCCCGTCGTCCATTTCAATTATGACCGTCCGTGCCTGAAATTTCACGGGTCGGTTATGCAACTGACCGTCGGTTTCACAAAACTTTTGACGTCCCATTAACTCGTTGATTGAAGTTTGCATTCAATGGTTGGGTTGAAAATGAACTGAAATCGAGCACAGAATTTACTGTTGACTGACAATCAAGCCCTTGATCGCCTTATCGGGCAATCAAAGTTTTGTGAAACCGGCAGTGAGTATTTCGCTTGAGGTCGTTAGTTGGAAAAATTCCGTCGAATCGTTGTATTATACAATGGTAGGAGTTATAGCCGATGTTATCGAATTGAAACTTCGCGATCGAGTAGTTATGACATTGCATAAAGTCATTGTATAAAGATTAAAGTTTATACAATGATAAAGTACAATCATCGTATTTGTCTTTATACAATGGTTCTAACTAGAAATGGTTCTTACTCGAAATTTCGAATATGGATATATCTGCAGTTTTTCTGGTGGATACCACCTATTCATGAATTTGGCTTTCGTAACAAATCTCCAAACCTGCTCTGCTATTCAAAATTCGGTTCTCCCAACTATTACAGATTTCTCCTCTCATTACAGATGCCCAAAATCAGCTCAGAAACGAATGCATCCGGATACTTTCAGTTTAATCACAGAATAGAGATAACTCTGTGGTTTAATATTCGGAACTTTGAATAAAGAACAAAGTTGTTCTTTATTCAAAGATTCGGAATGATGGGCAATGTTGGCAACATTTCCCACAATCATTTATCTTGTCTATGATCTATCTATTTGATGTTCTGTGGTTTAAAATTTATATACTTTGTATAATTATTTTCAAATTAAAAATAATTGTTTTGATTGAACAACTTGCGAATGAAATAGACCACGCTTTCAATAACTGTAAAAATCAAAAATAAACAGAATTCCCTTGTATCATCATTAGTTATTATGATGAATAGAAGTGTTCTTATAGTTGGATCAAACCATTTGAAGAAACACTTTAGTACATCCAGAAATGCACATTCCCAATTAGATAATCATAAAGCCAATATAATGGCAAGAGGATTACCCAAAAAATCACCAATCGAAGGCGTTAAGCATATTATCCTTGTATCATCCGGTAAAGGAGGGGTTGGAAAAAGTTCAACAGCAGGTGATTACTTATGATGATCACAATGAAGGGTACCTGATCTCAGAATTTCTTTCAAGTGAATCTAGCATTAGCCCTCAAACAGGTCAACCCATTAAATAATGTTGGTTTGTTGGATACTGATGTGTTTGGTCCTTCTATTCCATTGATGATGAATCTCACAGAAGTTCCTCAAACTGATGAAAATAAAATGATTGAACCATTACAGAACTATGGTATCAAATGGTTAGCAGAGTTTGTTGTATTTCATAGAATTAACTAAAAGATCCTATGTGGAACTTTCAATTGAAACTATTAACATCCTTCATTAACCAGAACTTTAACCTAGTGGATATTTTGAAATCTTTTTGTTTCAGTATGTCAATGGGATTCCTGATTGAACCTGGTGCCCCAATTATTTGGAGGGGTTTGATGGTGATGCAAGCACTTCAAAAATTAATGAGGGGAGTTAACTGGAAAGCTACCGATTATCTCATTATTGATACTCCACCAGGAACAGGCGATACGCATCTGTCTTTGATTCAGAACCTTCCAATAACTGGTAAAAGTGACACAATTCTACTGCATGGCTTGAAATTGATTGATCAGTTTTTTCCTAGGTGTAATCCTGGTTACAACTCCACAAGTGGCTGCTTTGCAAGTTACTAAGAGAGGAGCAACGATGCTACAAAAGTTATCTATTCCAGTAATTGGAATTTTGGAAAATATGAGTTCTACCATTTGTCCTAAGTGCTCTACAGAAATACCCCTGTTTGGAAGTAAAACTGAAGATCTAGCGAAAGAAATAAAATGTCAAATATTAGAACGAATACCCTTAGAATACATTATATCACTGAACAATGACAGAGGAACACCTATTGTTATCGAGGATGTAGATCATCCAGTATCTAAATCATTCAGAAGATTGGCCAATAATGTTATAAAGTTTACTGAGAATAAATCTGATAAATAGTGAATGTACGTTTTTTATCCAAAACATTTTAGTTCATTTTCAAAAATTTCCGAATTGATTGGTCTGTTTTAAGCCCATTCATTTGCAGTGTAATTCGCTATTGGTTTTCTGAAAAATGCATAAAAGTGTTCATCGAAGTTTAAAAATGAAAACGATAAAACCATTGTATGAAGACATTGTCTTTATACAATGATAAAACCATGATTTAAGTTTAATACATCATGGATTAACTGAAAATCAAATAGAACGAAGTTAGGCACATTAGATCGACAGAGTTGTCAGTTATTTTTGTCAAAACAATTAAATGTCAAATTATGTGTCAAACATACTGCTGATTGATATTTCATAAAGAATAACACTAATTCGTAAGAACAACCGAGGATATTGTTTCCCTGGATCAGATTGCAATGATATAATATTACAATCTAAATCACGTTTCAGTTTTATAAGATCGGGCTTCATGGAGAATGTAGATCATTTCAATAAAGTACGCAAAACCTTGCTGTTTCGATATCTACTGAGAGTGTTAAAAAATGTTTTTTTATTTTTTCTTTTAATTTTATAGATGTCATGAATTTTTCTTCGAACGAGATAGTTTTAGAAGCACAACGGGGACGACAATGGAGCCCTTTAATTACTCAACAGGTAAACAAGCATGGAAGGTTTTTGAAGTATACTTTCTTTCCCCTAGGATTTTTCTCCAATCAAAAATGTTTTCAGCTACGCCTGAGGCACATAAATCAAGTATGGTGTTTGAATTTAAAATGCGAAAGGAAGAGGTCATTCAGTTTCTATTTTACCCTTCATTTAACAACCATGAGTGCCCCGTTTTTCACTAGTGAAAAAACTCGGGGCCCTCATCCCAAATGGCAAGATTTAATTCTGAATCAACATCCAACAGCAACTGGTATTTACAATGTTTGACAATGACCGATTGTAAACCAGAATGATTGACAAAGATATTCAAATCACTTTTATCATATAAGCTGTTATGAATTCATATTTATGACAAGAAACTTTCATTTTCATTTCTGGTTTCCAAATGGATCAAATGATGTTTTTTAAAATATTCTAATAAATATGATAATTGTCTAATTTGTTCATGTTTTAGTTGTTGTTTTACGCATTTGGCAACATGAAGAAAATAATAGTGATGGTGATAAAATGATACTTGTTTGGGGTTTTCATCTGTCTGGAATGGTATATCTTGGGAACAAAATAGTAGATATGCAACCTTGTTTGTTCAATCCAAATACTGTGATATTTTATATGTTTGGAGGTTTCTTCACTAGTATTAATTGTATCAGAAATGATATTCAGCAATTACCAGATTCTTTTAAGCAACATTTGAATACAATTGATTTTCCTAAGAATACAATGATCTATAAAAAAACGACAACTCTATGTAAAACAAATGATGTCAAAATGAGCTATGACCTAGAGAAACTGAAAAAGTTACATTATACTGAAGTAACGATCAAGAATAAAACGATAGCTGCCGAGCAATTGAAGGAAAATATCACCAAGTTAGATGTGTCATTGCAAAAACCTTATCAAGATGTGCCACTGATGAAAATGAAGAGTACGTCACAATTACTTACAATGGACTACCTCAATAGAATGTTAGACGTAAGCTGATCACTTAACTAAATTCTTATGAATATTCTATTTGTAAGTTTATGATTTTACGTAGCTAGGAATACTGTGAATGATAAG
Source organism: Myrrha octodecimguttata (assembly GCA_958510865.1). Classification (NCBI taxonomy): domain Eukaryota; kingdom Metazoa; phylum Arthropoda; class Insecta; order Coleoptera; family Coccinellidae; genus Myrrha; species Myrrha octodecimguttata. The sequence goes on from OY294056.1 coordinate 86,451,106, forward strand.
AACATATAGAGGGATGACGAACCCTGTCATCCATTGAAGTTTGACGCATTCCACTCTGTATACATATGAAAAATACATAAATGTTTGGTTAGGTTTATTTTCCTGTCAGATAACTAGGCTTTGTTGTACGTTTTATATAAAGGTAATAGTAGTTATGTATGTAACTAAATCAAACCATAGTCTTTGACGAAAATATGCAGGACTTGACAACGTCTCGCCGAATTATTTTGACCTTGACGACTTTTCAGGAGTGCCAACCTGGCTCAGTTCTAGTCACAAAAACTTGATAGACCGATTTCAAGGACTACCGACTGACTTTATTAAATTGAATGGAGTATATTAGAAGTTTGCATGAAATCTGCTTCATTTTAATTATCAAAACTTGCTTGATTTTCCCAGGAAAAACCAACACCATTGCAAAAACAAGAGATGTTTAGGTTACAGTTAGAAATCGAAAATGCGAAATACAAAACCAAATTGGCTGGACAGTGCTTAGAAACAAAAATGGCTACCCTCCGTCAATTGAGAGCAGATTATTCCGATTTAATTGAAAATAATACTGACAAAGGTAATCAGATGAAAAACTCATGCTAGGTTTGATCATATTAAAACGTATGTTTTTCAGAATCTGAACTTATGGAAAATTATCGTATATTAAGTAAAGATAAGGAGAAATTGAAGGAGTATCATAAGCTGGTTAAACAACATCAAGAGCTATTGATTCATAAAAAATCTCAGTTGACTCAACGAAAGCGTCAACTTTTGCAGCAAATTCTTTGGATTTATCCTATACAAGAATCCCAGGACAAAAAGTATACAATTAACGGCATCTATCTCCCTAACTCGGATGTCTTATCAGGTTCGTAATATTTACAAGACTTGGGAGAATTTGTTCATAATTAGCTGAATTCTGTAGATGTTACGGATGATGGTATATCTGTAGCTCTGGGATACGTTACTCATATTTTAGTGATGTGTTCGAAATTCTTACAAGTACCTCTCAGATATCCGATGACCCACATGGGATCGAGGTCAACTGTAACGGATGAAATATCTCCTGATTTACCTGAGAAAGAGTGAGTATAAATATCAGAATTATTGGATAGAGTAGTCCGTTACTTTGTGATAGTCATGACTGCTATTATTCACGAGGGTGAATAATATCAATTATATGCGAGTTAGGGCCAATTGCACCGTTTTCGTCTTAAGCTACAGTTAGTTAAGCAACGATAAACTTCTTAAACTCTGCTTTAAATATTCGGCTCGCACCGAAGCTGAATGTAACTAGATTAAAGTTAATCTAAAAATCTGGTTACTTTCTCATGAATTGGTACTTGTGACTAGCTTCATGTTGTTTATTTTAACCCTAATTACGAAATCGCTCGAAAGTAGAGTTAGATTCCGAAGCTTACCATTAATCCTTCTTCTAAACCCCCAAATTCGTAGGCTTAAATATAACAGTCTGTTAAGGCCATTTAACGAGGATTACGTGACGGTGCAAGATAATTTTGTACCAAAACCTTGCTTATGGACCTAATCTATTGTTTTGTAATACGGTGCAATTGGCCCTTAAATGCTATACTTTATCCACGACTTCATTGGTAAAATTGGAATAATTCTGCCGCTAGGCCGACCGTAAACACAATAACTTCCGAAAGAAACAACTTAGAAACTCGAAATTTGTAGAGTAGGTTAGGACCTTAATTACGAAGGTCGAATTCGTGAAGGCCTAAAATCCACCCAATGATTCCGCGGTCACCCATTTAGGAATTAAACCGGGCAAACGCAGTATTACTTCTTCACAAAACAATTTTTGATAATCACGAAATGCTGAATACTATCAAGGGTTCATTTTTCAACGGATCAGTTTTTACTGAAAATATAAAATTTCTGAAGTTTTTGCACGCATTTTCTAAGGAACAGTGTGTAAATGGAAGTAATTTTAGATTTTCTTTCCAAACTAGGTTGCTTAAAGTAGATTCTGTCTGACCAACCGTTTGGGAGGTATATTCATTTGAATTTTTGAGGGTTACTTCCTCAATATCTCGAGAACTAACAATGCGATCAGATTGAAACTTGGTATTTAGTTGAAGAGTACCAACATGAAACTACCTGCGAAAATTTGTCGACATTGTTTAGTTGGTAAATAAGAAGAAAAAGACAATTGCAAGAATTTTTGTTGGTAATTTCTTTTTTGGAAAACTATTCATCAGATTCCAATATAATTTCTCACAGACAGAGTACACATTGAACAACAGTGTACCAAATTTCAATTGGATCAGATTCAAACTTTCGGAGATAATGAGGAAATTCAAATTTCTTGGTTTTTTCGCGCAAAAGCTGCTACCTTCACGGCAGTGCTTTTCTAGATTTTTTTTCGATAAATTACTGGTCTTCAATTCGATCTGATCTGTATTTTTGGAAATATTGGAAAAATAAAATTTCGAATGGGTATATCTACGGAATCATTGGGCGGATTTTACCCATTCACGAATTCGACCTTCGTAATTAAGCCCCAAACCTACTCTTCAGCCTAACGGCCGACTACGTAAACACAATAACTTCCGTAAGAAACAACTTAGGAACTCGATATTTGTAGAGAAGGTTAGGACCTTAATTACGAAGGCTGAATTCATGAATGGGTAAAATCCACCTAAAGATTCCGCAGACATACCCATTCAAAATTTCATTTTCCCAATATTTCCAAAAATAAGTATTCTATCGAATTGAAATCCAGTACTCAATCGAAAAATGATAGTTCGAAGGTTCATACAGAATTTAATGGGTATATTATAAAAAGAATTTGAAATTTTTTTCCAAATCGTTGAAATGACACGATTGTCACGAAATTTTGCACAAAGTTGTCCTCAAGCATATTCAAACTAGCTGCGAAGTTTCATCATGATTGAATCAGTATTTCTGTAGTTATACCGAAAAAAACAACGATATCGAAAAGAAAACCGCGAAATTTTACATATTTTTTCCGGATATCTCCAAAACTAATAGCCGTATCGAATTAAAATTTAGTGCACAGTTGTGGAATATAAAGCTTAAGATATAAGGGAAATTGTTTCCGAATACGATTGATAGTGTCTGAAAAAAAAATTTTCTGTGAACAAATTTTGAACATTTTTTTTTTAATTATGTGACCATACGATCCCAACAAAATTGTGCTTAGGGTTGCACGTAGTTATGCTTCAACTAACTGCCCAGTTTCAATTGAATCGCTCCAGTAGTTCCTGAAATATCAGGGAAATAACCTCAAAACTTCAAATGGCTATAACTCCGAAACCATTCGACCGATTTGTTCCATTAACGAACTTAGGGCCGCTATTATAAAACTTAACTGGAAGTTATCTTTAATTTTAACTGACAGTTTTGACAGTTGTGTTAGGGCATAACTGCCAAAACTGTCAGTTAAAGTTAAAGATAACTTCCAGTTAAGTTTTATAATACCGGCCCTTAACCGGTGACCTAATCTGAAAGTTTCAAGTCGCCAGCTGGCTCCGTTCGACAGTTATCGTGACTATCGATTTTGACACCGGATTCGTCATCAGTGACTCCAACCTAGTCAATTCCAAGGTCTACGCCTGACTTCATAAAAGTGAATGGCGTAAACTACACTGCGCAAAAAAATTAACGCACATTATCGTTCAGGAGTACCTTGAAGAGGTTGAAGTCTCTCGAATGGAATGGCCAGCAAGATGTCCAGATCTCAATCCGATTGAGCAGGTTTGGGACAACCTCAATAGAAGGCTGAGAAGTTCAGAAAATCATCCAGCTACTCTTAATGACTTAGGAATCCAACTCGGAGAAATCTGGGAAGGATTAGATCAGAACATTTTAAGATCACTCATTTTGAGTATGAACCGTCGTTGCCGAGCTGTAATTAACGCAAGGGGTGGAAATACCAAGTATTAAATCACTTATCAGCATTTCAGTATTTTGAAAATTGTTCATTTCTCTTCTTTCACATAAGATTCGGTGAAATCCTGAATTTTTCTTCCATTTAATGTGTCTTGTTTCGTTCAAAACCTTCCCGAGAGAACATAAAAAATAAGTTATAAGTAAGTAAGTAAGTAAATTTATTGATGCTGAGATACCAGGGTATATACATTCGTCAATTTAAACATACAGAGTGTAACAGCCAAATGGAATAAATTCGATAACGAATAAATGAGGGCGTGTTGGGAAAAACTCTCGGATACGTCGATTTGTAATTTTAAATGCGCATATTTTTCAAGAAAATAATATTATATAGGGTGTTCCATGTGACCGTGGCCTATACCAACTTCCTTATTTCAAATGTAACCCCCTGTATATTATTTATTTTTTGGATTCTTCAGAGAATTATAGACACAATTCATGCACGATGTCCTATACCTATCTTTAACTATTTCGGAAATATTAACTGTTTTCAGATTAGTGCAAAAATCAACGTTTTAAATAAAAATTATTTTATTTCACAAATTCGGTACATTACACATAAATCCTGATAAGTTATACTGATTATTTCCTAATAATTAAAGAAAAAACAAAAAAAACATTAATGTCAATGTAGGAAATGTGCAAAATGCTCGCCGCGAACGTCTTGGCAACATGCTAATCTGGTGTAGAATTGTCTTCTAACGTTACTCAACATTTTTGAAAACACTTAATATTTCCGAAAAAGTTGAAGATAGGTATAGGACATTGTACATGAATTATGTCTAGAATTTTCTGAAGAATCCGAAAAATAAATAATACACAGGGGGTTACATTTGAAATAAGAAAGTTGGTATTGGCCACGGTCGCATGGAACACCCTATATAATTTTATTTTCTTGAAAACTATGCGCATTTAAAATTACAAATTGACGTTTCCGATTGTTTTTCCTAACACTTTACACATTTATTAGTTATCGAATTTATTCCATTTGGCTGTTACACTCTGTATAAAACAGAAATATAAATATTCATAAAAAGACATTTAAACCACTGTTCAAAAATTCAAATTTTATTTTTTTTTTAATTTTTTTATTTTTATAAGGTCAATGTAGAGTTAACTTTCATTAAAATTGAGATTTTCAGAATGTGCTTTAATTTTTTTGCGCAGTGTATATTGTTTTATCTCTACTCCTTTTCAGATTTCCTCTATACACCAAAGGAAAAGATAGGATGCAGTTCACTTACGGCGTTTTCTTATTGAACAAGAACATCGCCCAACTGAGATGGTTGTACAACATGCATACGCAAGACCTGAAACTGACCCTACCCAATCTTCTGAATTTTCTTCAGGGCTACAAAGAGTCCAAGCAAGAGAGGTTCATGGTCACCCTTCCAAATACGAAAAATAGCAGCGAAGATACGAGTTCCCATAGTCTATTGAACGCTATCCACAAACTGCCACCTCTCTGCACCTTTACAGAATGGAGTACGAAATACGATCGGAAAAGCGAATGTCCCATCTCCCCCGAATTCCGAAGTGATAAGAAAAGAGTTGGCAACCGTGATATTAGGACTGCTCAGCTGGCCAAGGGAGACTACTTGACTCTTTCCGAGCTGTTGATGAATAAACAGATTAGCGGTGAATCGTTTAGGAGTTATTTGTCGAATGACGAAGGGATTAGTAGTGGTGAGTATGGACTTTTATCAAAATAATTGTTCATGGAGATAAGGGAGCTTCAGTTCAATCATAAACTCCCATGACATGAATATCTGTTGATAAGTCAATAAATATCCCACCTTGATCTGAGCTAATCATCCAATCAACCAAAACATCTACAATCTACACCAAAGAAACTGTGTACAATGATCACGGTTCACGGTTACTACAGTTTTCCGTTTCAGACCGCCTTACCACAGACCAACAAGACAAATCACTTCATCGTTTGCGGGAATCGCGTCTTTCCGACCTTGAGAAATTGGTTTCGTGCGTCGTTTGACATTTGTCATACGTTGGAGGTAAAACAACCTCACTTACCTGCTTTGTTTATGTTATGAAGTACTGGATTTTCAACAATTACAGGATAAATTCACAAGTTGAAATGATTTATATTAATAGAATTGGTGAATAACTAGGCCTAGTTTTTGTTTCGTTGTGAAATACAACATAAATACACCGAGAGACGAAGGAATCTGATTTTTCAGATATATTGTAGAGTAGACTTTATATTTCAATATTTGCATTTTTGACCCATTCCCCTAAGTTTTATCTGGTATTGGAAGAAATGGAATTAGGGAATCCAACGACCTGTCAAACGTGGCGTTTGGAGGGCAAACAAGTTTGTTTACTTTGTAAACTAGTTCTATTTTGGAAGCTTTTTCTGAGTATTTCACACTGATTGGTGTATAATATCGTTTAGTTTTATTGAAAAATATAGTGAATAGTGAGAACTAAGTGAGAAAAATGCCTGTAACATGTATAATGGTCAATTGTGGAAGCCCTTCAAATCGGGACCTTAGGAGTACCTACTGTGAAAAGCTCTTTGCATTACCCTCAGAGAAAGAATAATTATCTAAAATGCTCAATAAATACAATAAAAGAAGCTTGAAACCTCAGCGCAAAATGCAATAAAACTTTTGTTTGCCCGCCAAACGCAATATTTGAGGTTAAAAAGTCACGTGGTTTGGATTGCCTAATACTATGTGAATTATCCCAGAGAAGGCAAATATCCTATATTCACGCCATAAATTGAAAAAACTGTTCTGACAAAGTAACAAACTATGGTAGAGTTTGTTGGAGGCATTTCCACACTGGTTAAGAAATGATGTTAGACTCTAATCAATTTGTTCTGTTTAATAAGTTGACTCATGATGAGATAAGTATGATAAGAATATTTCATGTTTGTTATACACATTTCAGGAATTATATCTTCTCGACACTACAATAGCTAGCGTTATGAATGACAAACCCATCCTGAGTGTTTACCACTCGCATCTCCATATGATATATAAAAGCAATTCGTTATGTGATAGATTTGTCAAAATATTGCATGCATTTTATAATAATAATGAACCAGATAACTTTCTGTTCTCAACGGAACACGTTCCGATGTGGCCCGACTACTCAAGGATGGAACTTCTACATTTTGTTGTTTGTAATATGTTTCGAATTGATCTTATTGTCAATTATTAAAGATTTGGAAAGCCCTAATGTTGCATCTGCATAATAAAAAAGCATTTTATATGGATAGTAAAGAATTTTTTGAGGATGAATCGAAATCGGTGTTCAAGGAAAAAATTTCATATGAATTATTTTATTCGTAACATAACTCTACCATAGTTTGTTACTTTGTCAGAACAGTTTTTTCAATTTATGGCGTGAATATAGGATATTTGCCTTCTCTGGGATAATTCACATAGTATTCCATTTCTTCCAATACCAGATAAAACTTAGGGGAATGGGTCAAAAATGCAAATATTCAAATATAAAGTCTACACTACAATATATCTGAAAAATCGGATTCCTTCGTCTCTCGGTGTATTTATGTTGCATTTCACAACGACACAATAACTTGGCCTCACGGGTCTAGTAATTCACCAATGCTATGAATATAAATCATTTTAACTTGTGAATTTATCCTGAAATTCTTGAAAATGCTGTATTTCATAACATAAACAAAGCGGGAAAGTGAGTTTGTTTTACCTCCAACGTATGACAAATGTCAAACGACGCACGAAACCAATACCATTGTACAAAGACAACAATGTTGTCTTTATACAATGCCAATACAACAGACATAACCACACTTTCTTCTTCCTCAAAACAGCTGTCAAATTAAATGCTTGACTTTGGAATATCTAAAATCGAAATGTAAACACGGATTTGTCGGGATTCAGGAATCACAAGATTAAAATCAGACTAAGATTTTTCGATGAAACCATTTGAAAAGCAAATTTCCAATACCAAAGCGAGCGTTTTCTCACATCTTAAACTCGTTTAGAAGAACTCCTCGGTTGGAGTAAATGAAAATTTTGGAAAATACAATCGAATTAATGTGTGAGAAATGAAGAAGCTAAAAATTTATAAACAAGAAATAGACTTCCTTCAAAAACTACATTGTCTAATCTTTTCCATAACACTATCAATTATTACTCATATAAATGTTATTCGTTAAATTTTCAGTAACTATATTGTAGTAAGTATTCCATGTTTACGTGAAGTCTACCAAACTGTTTCAGACACTGGTTTTTACATAATTTAATTCAGCAAGTTGAGTATAATCCATAATTGCTTCACTATTTCATCAATGAAGAATATATACAAGAGTAATTCATTAAAAGAGATATTTTTTTGGGGAAAAATTTTCTTTGAAATCAATTTATCAAGCAGAAACATACTATTGTATTAAATGGAAACTGTATATACTCCATTCACTTTTATAATGTAGCCCGGTTGGCCATGACATCGTGACAGATTTCACCATGTATATTTTGAAAATGTTTGATTATAGTCATTTTCCTGTCAGATAACTATGCAACGTTGTCCTCTCTACATAGAGGTCGTAGTAATTACTTATTTTTCAAATGTCAATCTACATTGATAAAGTAATGAATTTGAGAAAATTTCATTTGAATTCGATAATTCCAAAGACCTGGCGAATGTTGAAAAACTTTTGTCTCTGTTAATACTGGAAATATTTTACGTATATAAACATGGTTGGAAGATTCAGTTATGCTTTTTTCTCGTACGGAAATCAAGAATCGAGTTTTTCAAAATAAAGTCTGTAATCAGTGTCATTTTGGGTGCTCCAATAGAAGGATATTCTTTGTCGTCTCTTTCACTTAAAATCTTCCTTATTGTGTTGATGTGCAGCTAAAAAATAAATATCTATTCATATAAAATATAATTCCTTGGTTTTCACTCACATACGTCGAAAATGTTGGATAGCTTGTGTTGAATTATTGATTCCGAATTATCAAGGTTACTATCAGAAAAAGCTGATTTCAATTCTACATAGCACTTCCTGATACTTTGCCTCTGCTTCTTCAAAACTACCTTCGGCATTTTTATTAGTTTGCAAGCGTTATTATGCTGAGATTTAGAAATCTAGAATCGATTGATATTGATAATAGTAAAAATTGAAATTTGGCAACGTCTTTTGACATTGCCGATATTTCATGAGTGCCAACCTGCGTCAGTTTTAAGGGAAAAAACTTGATAAACCTAAATCATGGCCAACCGAGCTACATTATAAAAGTGAATGGAGTATAGGTTGTGATACTTTCACATCAAATGAGATTCATTTCAATATAAAATCAAACAATGAATAGACCAACTTTGTTCGATTCCAATCCTTGTGGTTGTGCAATCATATACAATTTTATTAGACATCCCATCGTTTTAATTGAATAATGGAGGTTGTGATTCTTTTACTTCAGTTGCGATTCCTTTATATTATATAAAATAAACATTATGAATGAGTCCACCTAAGTTCGATTCCAATTCTTGTTGTTGTACAATTCAAGCATACAATGAGGACTGTCATCATGAAATAGAACCTCAGAGATGACTGAACAATTGATTTTGTTGTAAAAACTGTTTGGATTATATTCTAAAATGGAACAGATTTGAAATTATTCATCAAGTAAATAGGACGAAAAATTAATTTCAGTTTGTTTACATGTTTATAACCTCTTCAAGCGAGTCCAAAAGCGGCGAGAGTGACGTAATCCCATTCTTGCAATCTGATTGGCACCCCAAACGCCTGCTAAAATTCTGATTAGCTCGATTTAGGGTCATATCTGCGTGGACATAGATTTCCTAAGTAAATGACGCGAGTGGTTCATCTGGTTAGTCTGTGGCCTTACCCTGGGTAACATCAGATAAGACTCCAGATAGTTATGACCTGTTCGATGGAATGCTGCAGTATTAACAACATACAGCGCCAGCTCTCAGGAGCATCTTACGAGTGCAGATTACTTTGATTAATGTGCATGATTTTTATTGAGTTGTCGTTTCAGGTCGCTGCATATTCGTGTTTCCACGTCGTGACGGTTGCTGTACTTACTGTAGTTTGCAGATACAGCGACCTGAAACGACAATAGGATGAAAATCATGAACATCGCTTAAAGTATTCTGCGCTCGAGGGTTAGAATTCGTGAGATGCTCCCGGAAGATGGCGCTGTATGTTTTAATACTGTAGCATCACATCAAACAGGTCATAAGTATCTAAAGTTTTATCGAAGGTTTCCAAGGTAAGGCGGTCTGAACCGTGAAACTGCAGAAACCGTGCTCCTTAGACACCGCTTCTTCGGTGTAGATATTTTGGTTGATTGGATGATTAGCTCAGATCAAGGTGGGATATTTGTTGACTTATCAACGGATATTCGTCCTTGTGTCATGTTAGTTTATTATGGATATGATGTTGTTAAGTTTAGTATCGATTACAGAAATAAAAAAAAGACAAAAAATCGGCATTTGGTAATAACCTATTCAAAATCTATAATAGACTCTTTGTGCGCGCATCTTCTAGGGGAACAGCGTGCTATCGTTTTGTCCAAATGTCTATAATTTTCGATGATTGAGCCGAAAATGGTCTCAAACGACTAGGTTGGACTCACTGATGACGAATCCGGTGTCAAAATCGATTCTTTCCGGCCGGCCGTGGACACGATAACTGTCGAACGAAGTGAGCTAGCAACTCGAAACTTGCAGGGTAGGTCGCGCATAATAATCGGTCGAATAGTTTCGGAGTTATAGCCACTTGAAATTTTTAAAATATTCATTTTTTATTTCAGAAACTACTTGAGCGATGGGATTCAAAATTGGCAATTAGGTGGAGTACAACGACGCGCAACTTTGAGCCGAATTTTGTCAGGATCATCTTGTCAGTAAATTTAAAAAAACATTTTTTTCGAAATTTTTCTCCAAAAAATTTTTTTTCGGAAACCATTTATCATATCCAGAAAAAAATTCCACTCAGACTTTGAGCTCCATATTTCACAGCGGTGTACCAAATTTCAGTTCGATACGATCATACGTTTTGGAGATATCGGGCAAAAATTCGTCAAATTTCGAGGTTTTCTTCTCGATATCGTTGTTTTTTTCGGTATGACTCGAGAAATACTGATTCAATCCTGATAAAACTTCGCAGCTAGTTTGAAGATGCTGAAAGACAACTTTATGCAAAATTTCGTGATGATCGTGTCATTAGGACAATTTGAAAAAAAAATTTCGGTGATGTTCTTATCATATCATCCTCATTAAATTCTGAATGAACCTTCGAACCGTAATTTATCGATGAAGTACTGGATTTCAATTCGATCTAATCTGTATTTTTGGAAATATTGGAAAAATAATACATACTATGGAAGAGTTCATATCTAAAATGGAAAAATAAAATTGATTGAGGAACGTAACATAATCACTTCCGGAAGAAACGACCTAGAAACTCGATATTTGTAGAGTAGGTTTGGACCTTAATTACGAAGGTCGAATTCGTGAATGGGTAAAATCCGCCCAATGATTCCGTAGATAAACTCATTCAAAATTTTATTTTTCTAATATTTCCAAAAGAACAGATTAGATCGAATTGAAATCCAGTAATTTATCAAAAAAAAATTTAGAAAAGCTCTGCCGTGAAGGCAGCAGCTTTTGCGTGCATGTTCAAATTCGTTGCTGAAGCGGTCATCTACATTGAACATGCGCGCAAAAGCTGCTGCCTTCACGGCAGAGTATTTTTGGATTTTTATATTCTTGAATCAGCTCCCTCCTGAACATTAAATGTTATTACCGCCGCCACTGGTCATATTACAGAAAACAACACTAACATCCAAAACTACTAAAAATTTTTGCCAACCTATTTTTCCACCAACGACACCCTTACCTCAAGTATCCTCTGGTCCATAAGCTCACTTATCTCGCAACCCCTCTATCTATGAACCCTGACTCTAGCCTAAATTTTAAACTTTCATAACCAATAAAATTACAACTATCTCTCTTTTCGATAGCTCCCAGCAATCCAACCATTGTCAAAGATGGCAGCACCGTGGAAAGTACAAGAAACCTTACAAATAATCAACTCAACTGTGATATAAGTTCGAATATTGATAGTAATAAGAAAAAAACGGACTCTTTAAAACATAGTGAATCAGTGGAAGAAGGGACGGACTTGCTGAATCCTAAGTCAACATTGAGCGATTTAGTGGTAGATATAAATGGTACGAGCAACGGAAATAAGGAACCTAAATTATTGCATCGCGACAAAGGAGTTTTTATTAAAGACGAAATAAAGAATGATATCAGAGAACAGACGAATTTAATATCCAAAGACCAGGAGGAATTCATGCAGAAGTGGTTGAGGACAGGGCCGGCTTTAGTTTGTTCCGATAAAAATCTTTATCCCGATGAATATTTAGGTTCCACATCCTCCGTTCAGAATAGCGATAGTCCGTTGACAGCCCGTACTGATGCTTTAGTTTCCACGAAATCTTTCAATTTAGTTAAACCTAAACATTGATGCTATAAAATTATTATTTACAACGAAGTATTATCATGAATTATTTTATTCCTTACGAAGATTTCTTTCCATTAATTCAGATATCGTATAAAGTGTGGTTTGCATAAAAGTTAAGTTGAGAGTTTTGATGGGATTACCTGAATTTATTTTAAAAGTTTAGGTGAGTGTTCTTCAGAGATGTGTTCAACAACATGTATAAAATTTATTCTGTACAAAATGCTGAATAATATATGTTAAACTCCATTTAGTTTGAATTAGAAAGAAATGTAGCTCTCACCAGGAAGAAATTCCAAGAAATAATCTGAATTTGTACATAAAACAATGACTAACTTTGTTCAGAAAATAACGGTATCATTTTGAAAGCAAACAGTTGGATTACTTGGAAGAACGAGCCAGGTATACAGTGCGCGTCAAAATTATGGAACAAATTCATTTTCTCAGAAGAAAAATATTTGGCAACATAATCCTGAAAGAGGTCAATTTTTGTTTCACTTTTACCGAATTTTTATGCATTTTTGAAGGATTTTCGTTGCACCCTGTGCCATCCCCATCAACCCTCTAAATTTTTTGAAGAGGGAAAGTGGGTCATGTGTAATGGTTGACTTTCATTCGATGACAAAATTTCATCTCTATATAATCTCTTCGAAGACGTCTTCAAGTCAGTGGTCAAAAAATAATCATTAAAAGACAATTTTTCGCGTGAAAATTCGGTGGATCAGTTGAAGGGAAGCCAACCAGGAAAACCTATATTGCATTCTGAATTCGTAAATAGGATTAATTCTTTGCGATATAGAATTCTGTAGTGAGAGTGGTGCTCCAGAAGAGACTGAGTGTTGAATTTTTACTGTTACGAAGAAGGTTTTTTTGTTAAATGTCGTTTTAGGCATTTTCTTCAGGTTATAATTACCAAATGAAGATCGCTAAGTGTATTTTGCAGTAATAAATTGTTCCTTTTCTTTACGAAAAAAATTATATATAGGTACTTAGGTATATATCTTTGGATAGGATGGTTCATATACAGTCCGCGTCCAAATTATGGAACAAATTCATTTTCTCAGAAGAAAAATATTTAGCAACAAAATACTGAAACAGGTCAATTTTTGTTTCACTTTTACCAAATTTTTATGCATTTTTGAAGGATTTTGTTGCACCCTGTGCCATCCCCATCAACCCTCTAAATTTTTTGAATAGGGAATGCGGGTCATGTGGTACTTTTTTGACAAGGTCTTTGTATCTTCTTTATAGGCGTGCAGAAATTTTCAAGAAAAAACTTTTTTTGAAAAACTAGTTACTTCGAAGAGGTTTTCAGTATATGCACTTTGTCATTGCTCATTTACATTGAGACGATGGTACATGATGAAATTTGTCACTGAATGAAAGTCGACCATTACAGTTTGGTTCATGCACAACTTTCAACCCCTACGAACCCTTCAATGGAGAAAAAATGAAGTGACATTGGAAATTTATTTCGGCATTGAAGTACCACCCGGAGAATCACTAACTAGTTTTTCAAAAAAAAAAATTTTTTTTTCTTGAAAATTTCTGCACGCCTGTAAAGAAGATACAAATACCTTGCCAAAAAAGTACCACATGATCAATTTTCCCTATTCAAAAAATTTGGAGGGATGATGGGATATTTGTTGGCAAATATTTTTCTTCTGAGAAAATGAATTTGTTCCATAATTTTGACACGCACTGTATAATGGAGGAATACAATATATATTCATTTCAAAAAAGAATCCTGTCATGCAGTATTGTATTTATGTATACAGAGAGGAACAAACAAATAGGTTATTATCATGAATCGAAACTAGTTTAGAAGATAAAGGCCCCAATGTTCACAAATAGTCTTTGAACCATAAACAACGATTAGTGATTATTTAATTCAAGAATATACGGTATTTTTTGTATTAAACCCCTTATCTACAGATTATTAATCAATTTTGAAGTAAAGTCTGGCAACAAAGCTGTCGGACGAATACACAGAATTTTGACCGATTAAATTGCAACAATGCAAAATTTCACTTTTGATTTAAGTGAAAATCGGAAGGAATAGAGGATAGGTGGATATCTGATATTTAAAATTATTTCTTATTCTTCAAGATGCTGAAATTTGGTAATATATTAGACTCTACAATGACATATTTGGGAGCAATGTTTCTCTTCCTGTCGCAACTTTTTCGTACTGCGCCACTGATAATTTAAAAAATATGAATAGGAATCGATATTCAAGGAGAACTTTTCAATTTTTTTTCCTCAAAAATGGTAGTAGATAAGATAAAATGCAAGAGGTAAAAACGTTTTTGAACGAAATAAAAAACTTTTTCATAATCTTTAAACTACCAGTTGTGCCCACCTAAAAAGTAAATTTATTGGACTATAAAAAGGTGTAACATAGAGAAGAAGAAGAAAGAATAGAGGTTAGGTGGATATCTGATATTTAAAATTATTTCTTATTCTTCAAGATGCTGAAATTTGGTAATATATTAGACTCTACAATGACATATTTGGGAGCAATGTTTCTCTTCCTGTCGCAACTTTTTCGTACTGCGCCACTGATAATTTAAAAAATATGAATAGGAATCGATATTCAAGGAGAACTTTTCAATTTTTTTTCCTCAAAAATGGTAGTAGATAAGATAAAATGCAAGAGGTAAAAACGTTTTTGAACGAAATAAAAAACTTTTTCATAATCTTTAAACTACCAGTTGTGCCCACCTAAAAAGTAAATTTATTGGACTATAAAAAGGTGTAACATAGAGAAGAAGAAGAAAGAATAGAGGTTAGGTGGATATCTGATATTTAAAATTATTTCTTATTCTTCAAGATGCTGAAATTTGGTAATGTTCCCTCTTCCTGTCGCAACTTTTTCGTAGTGCGCCACTGATAATTTGAAAAATATGAATAGGAATCGATATTCAACGAGAACTTTTCAATTTTTTTCCTCAAAAATTGTAGTAGATAGGAAAAAATGCAAGAGATCAGAACGTTTTTGAACGAAATAAAAAACTTTTTCATAATCTTTAAACTACCAGTTGTGCCCACCTAAAAAGTTCTGTGGAAAAAGGGGACACAGCAAACTTGAAGGAAATTTATTACACTATAAAAAGTATAGAAAAAGACCAACTTGTTAGATGCAAATGTTTTATTATAACAACACTTTCAGTTACCAAAAATAAGGCTTTATGAATCTTTAACATTTTTAATAAACCTATGCATATTTATTACACAGTTGATGTGTTGGATGTGGAAGTTACATTTAAACTTGAAATATGTAATTTATGATGCGTCTAGTAAAATTTGTTTGATAAAATATTTCAGTTTCATAAATTTGAACGAATATTCTCGTTTTAAAATCTTGGTGTGAAAGGACGTCGTTTTGATGTAGTCTTCTTCTTCAATTTTTCAGAATATGACGATATAACTGAACTTGCTTTCCTACCAATTGTTGTGGTACTTGATTTTTTCCCGACAGTTGCACTGCTAGATTTTCGACCGATAGTATTTGTACTTACTTGTTTATTCACCAGTGTTTCGTTGCATTTTTTCAACTTGTTCGTATCTTCAGTAATAGAATCGAAAATATTTGGATCGAGTTTGTTCAGTTTTCCTTCGTTAGTCAAACGGTTTCTGTGAAGAACCCCAGGAGCTATTATATTCAACATTTCCCTGCTTCGTCCAGGTAATGCAAGCGGTGAAAAAATATACTGCCATCCTGGTACACCCAAATGAGCTACAGCCATTCTTAAATATGTCGTTACATCATTGGCGATAAAATAAAATATTTTATTCTTATAGATCCAAATCGTTGGTATAATTTTTCGATCAGGATAAACAAGTGTTACTTTGAAATTACCATTATCCGACAACTCGAATACTCTGCTTTCTTCGCACAATTCTAATTTATAAACAAAATTGTCAAGGAAAATTTTTGCAGCTCTTTTAATTTCATATCCCTCGATCAAGCTGAGATTTTTGATGGGATGTATCTCGATTTTTGCTTTCATTTTATTGTTGATGTCCTCTCTGTTGGTAGGTTCGTAATAGAAGGTGTATGTGTATAAAAGTCCATCGCAGGATAGGTAGAAGTCGTGAAGATCTTGAGGTAGATTGATCCCATTCGAATTTTCCCACTGTCTCACTTGTGATTTTGTTGCTGGAGGGTAACGTATCAACTTTTTGTCGTATATGTTGGGTAATTTATTCAATACGTTTGGTAGACCAAGTAGTAGGTTTTGGTAAAAAGAGTCCTCTGATACTTTATCTACGAAAAATCCTATATTGTTTCTGGAAGGAAAATGGAAACTGTTAAGGATGTAGTTGAAGAAAAATTTCGTACCTGTTCATTTTTGTTTATTACAAGTAATTTCAAAGATTGCCCCTTTGTCCGAATTACAGTATCGTGTCCATTTGACAAATATTGTGTCAGTTTTCTTTCAAATTTGACATTTTTTGTGAAATTCTCTGAAAATTATATTTTTCGCGCATGTTCTAGGGGAACAGCGTGCTATCGTTTGGTCCAAATGTCTGTTATTTTCGATGATTGAGCCGAAAATTGTCTCAAACGACTAGGTTGGACTCACTGATGACGAATCCGATGTCAAAATCGATTCTGTCCGGCCGGCCGTGGACACGATAACTGTCGAACGGAGTGAACTTGCAACTTGAAACTTTCAGGGTAGGTCGCGCATCAGAATGCCGCGGTTAAGTTCGTTAATGGGCCAAATCGGTCGAACAGTTTCAGAGTTATAGCCACTTGAAATTTTGAAGTTATTTATTTTTTATTTCAGAAACTACTTGAGCGATTGGATTCAAACTTGGCAGTTAGGTGGAGTATATCGACGCGCAACTTTGAGCCAAATTTTGTCAGGATCATACTGTCAGTAAATTAAAAAAAAAATTTTTTTTCAAAACTTTTTTCCAAACATTTTTTTCGGAAACCGTTTATCATAACAAAAAAAAATTCCACTCGGACTTTGAGCTTCATATTTCACAGCAGTGTACCAAATTTCAGTTCGATACGATCATAAGGTTCGGAGATATCAGGACGAAATATGTCAAATTTCGAGGTTTTCTTCTCGATATCGTTGTTTTTTTCGGTATAACTCGAGAAATACTTATACAATCCTGATAAAACTTCGCAGCTAGTTTGAAGATGCCGAAAGACAACTTTGTGCAAAATTTCGTGATGATCGTGTCATTAGAACAATTTGCAAAAAAATTTCTGTGATTTTCTTATCATATCATCCTCATTGAATTCTGTATGAACCATCGAACTGTAATTTTTCGATGCAGTACTGGATTTCAATTTGATCTGATCTGTATTTTTGGAAATATTGGGAAAATTAAATTTTGAATGGGTATGTCTGCGGAATCATTGGGTGGATTTTACCCGTTCATGAATTCAGCCTTCGTAATTAAGGTCCTAACCTTCTCTACAAATATCGAGTTTCTAAGTTGTTTCTTTCGGAAGTTATTGTGTTTATGCAGTCGGCCGTTAGGCTGTAGAGTAGGTTTGGGGCTTAATTACGAAGGTCGTATTCGTGAATGGGTAAAATCCGCCAAATGATTCCGTAGATATACCCATTCAAAATTTTATTTTTCCAATATTTCCAAAAATACAGATCAGATCGAATTGAAGACCAGTAATTTATCGAAAAAAAATCTAGAAAAGCACTGCCGTGAAGGCAGCAGCTTTTGCGCGCAAAAAACCAAGAAATTTGAATTTCCTCAATATCTCCGAAAGTTTGAACCTGATCAAATTGAAATTGGGTACACTGTTGTTCAATGTTTACTCTGTCTGTGAGAAATTCTATTTAAATCTGATGAATAGTTTTCGAAAAAAGAAATTACCAACAAAAATCCTTGCAATTGTCTTTTTCTTCTAATTTACCAACTAAACAATCTCGACCAATTTTCGCAGGCAGTTTCATGTTGGTACTCTTCAACTAAGTACCAAGTTTCAATCTGATTGCATTGCTAGTTCTCGAGATATTGAGGAAGTAACCCTCAAAAATTCAAATGAGTATACCTCCCAAACGGCCGGTCAGACAGAATCTACTTTAGGCAACCTAGTTCGGGAAGAAAATCTAAAATTACTTCCATTTACACACTGTTCCTTAGCAAATGCCTGCAAAAAAATTCAGAAATTTTATATTTTCAGTAAAAACTGATCCGTTGAAAAATGGACCCTCGATAGTATTCAGCATTTCGTGATTATCAAACATTGTTTTGTAAAGAAATAATACTACGTTTGCATGGTTTAATTCCTGGATGGGTGACCGCTCTGGCTACATCAGGTCACTGCTTTTTATCCGTTTTTGAAGTTTCATATGTATCGGTCTCCTACCCGCGTACCATTCACATCCAACGCTGCTAGACTTAACTAAATAAATGATAATATTTTTTACAATTTCATAGATCTTCAAAACTATCTATGAACATAATATAGGCATTGTCCTCCTTAAACAATGATATAGGAGAGTACCTACACTCAATTTCAATTTAGCAGGATTATTTTTCAAAATATGGAAAAAAATTTCATGGACTTATTTCCTAAACTAACTACAAACCGATAAGGTTCTTTACGAAAATCATGTAGGTATTCATAATGGGTGCCGATTTACCAAGTTTCCTCAGGATACCCATCTCAAGGTTCGTAGTATTGAAAATTGAAACACAGACTTATACTCGGATGGAACTCGCTGAATCAAGAGTTTTCTTATGTTTCAATACTTTTAAGGTCATAAAATACATATACAAATAGAAAAAGGATAGATATTAAGAGTTGAAATTTATAAGAGAAATTTTAATCCGTATAATAAATTTGTCGCTAAACTCTAGGAAATTCAGCCATTATAAAATAAATCAATAATTCCACGAAATCTTGTTAAAAGATCGAAATTCACAGAACTCGACATCTGAACTGATAACAAGTTCAAAAGAAAATACTGATAACATTTCTGTTTTCCTTATTTCCCTCAGACAGACACACGCCTTTATCACATTAAAGGAAATTAAATTCCAAATCACTTTTGCCGCGTAATTTGTGTGCATTCACGATATTTATTAACGTGGTTGAAAAATAAACTGCACGATAAGAATATCTATTATATTTTCTGTATTCGAATTTTCCTTTTTGTGGAAGAATAAAGATAAATCAATAATTTTGGCGGCATAATTCAAACCTCTTAGATAGGCAATATGCGCAACTGTTCGCACCTGCGCGTAGCAAAAGAAATGTCACAATCAACTGTAATATAGTTCAATGATTGTCTCTGAGTTGTAAAGGTTGGTTTGATGTTGTGCAAAAATGTGGTTGTCAGACAACAAATTGATCCGCAGTACTAGGATATTCAGCAAAACAAATCATGATCGACCCGTGTGAGGAGTAAGTACATTTCTAATGTCCAAGTAACCACCCTGTTTTAGGGATGTTTTGTCAGCCATCATTCTGTACCGACCACATTTAAGAGAATTTCTGCCTAATTACGGTTTAACTGGGATAATTAGTCTATTTAGAACCGTTTCCGCCCTCGAATAGAATATATTTTGTTATGATGTCATAACTTTACACTTTATCATTCATTGTTGAAGTAATCAATGGCTTCATTCATTGATGCATTATCAGTCAGTGCTACTATGAACGGAATTGGATACGTAAACCTTCGGGTAATCGGTCTTATCGGTGCCAATGCACCTACAGACTTGATTTGAAAAAATGTAACAAGATTCTGGAAAAACTGCAATAATTGGGGCAAGTGAATTAACCCGATAACTCATTAATTATTCTTATCAGAAAGATCGTGTCTGAATGTTTTCTTGAATATAAATAGTATTCATTTCAGTTATAAACAATAATTTCTACTGTTTTCATTCGAATTGATTCTTGGGGGATTTTGATAATCGCAGGTTTGACCAATAATATGACAGATTCTATAGGTACTTGCTTTTGGATTGTTTTGGACTGAATCTGTTCGATGCAATTTTTCTGGTAATCCAGAATTGAGAATTTGTTTTTAATAATCGAAATTGTTAGCAATTGCTCATTATTTCCATTTGTTTTCTGAGGTTAGGTCTTTTCGTTTCTGTGACTTTCACGAAATTATTGTTATTGTAGGTAATCATTTATTTAATCATAAGAGTTGTGGGAACTTTTTTGCTGATATGACACTATTTTTCAATCGGAAAACGAATCATTTACCTGGTGAATAATTGGGAAATCCTGTAATTAGATTCAATTAGATAGGTACATTATCTGTATACGTTCACGGAATTAATCAGGTTCTGAATTTCCGCATTTCCGTTGATGCTTGTACACGTTTGTTCTAGGAAACGAGGCGATATTATTTTGCCCCGACGTCTATAATTTGCGAATTTCGATCCGGAAATGGTCATTCACGACTGTCAACACACAAATCTGTCCGTCCGTCCGTATTCTAACTTCCGGAGGGGGGTTAAAACCTCCCAACCGTTTCAGAGTTATGTTCATTTGGATGTTCTTGATATTTCCTCAAAAAAGTTGAGCGAAATATCTTGAGGATCGCATTTTATCTCAGGAAATACTGATCTGATGGAGTCGAAATTTTGTTGTGATCATAAATATCCTTTAGCAGAACATATCGAAAATATTTCGTTTCAGAAACTACAAGCCGAATTTTACAAGCGAGACCTAAACTTTCATCTCGTATGTATTTCTGTAAATATATATTTGAAAAGTAAAATTTTGAATGGATATAACTGAGTTATATGGATATCTGGATTTCACCCACTCATGAATTTGACACACGTGAAAGCTCTACATCTACTCTACAAATATAGTGTCCCTAAGTTCAATCTTTCGAAAAGACCTGAGAACTCGGAATTTTATAGACCAAATACTCCGATTCAGTAAATGGGTGAAGGTTGAAGGTTCATGCAGAATTTCGTGTGGATAATATGTCTAGAATATCGCTCAGTACAAAAGATTTGGCAACAGCGATTTGATTTTTGTTTCAATGGAACAATCATCAAAAAATTTCGCATCAGCATTTTCCTATTAGTTACAAAGTTTCATCATGACCGAATCAGTATTTTGTGAGTTATTTCGGAAATATCAATGATATCGAGGAATAATTTTACATAATCTGGTATTTTTTACATATTTTCCAAATTGAAATTTAACAAACTAGAAAATTCTCGAAAACATTTCCATGTTCTACATGTTCGATACTCACGAAATTCTGCACAGTGTTATGCGTCGCTATTCTGCCAGTAACAATACAGTTTTATTTCGAAACCGTTAGTTTTTCTTGAGATATTGAGGAAACTATAACTCAAATTTCAAGTAGCCACGAGATTTGACATATATTTTTATTATTTCTGAAATTAAATACGGGATCAGACTGAAATTTGGAGCCCTAATGTTGAATTTCAACGAAAAGGTCTTTGCCAAATTACACTCAAATATGATGCATAGTTTCCCAAATAAAATTTTGTTCAAGGCAGTTCGAAAAATGTCCCAAACAATTTTTTTCTTTGATTTTTCATCGATACCATCCTCACGAAGTTTGCATTATATGTCGCGTCAGTGTTACCAAACTAGTAAGGAAGTTTCAATTGAATCGTTTCTGTGTTTCTTGAGATTTTGAGGAAATAATCAAAAATTTTAAAACTAACAACGAATATTTTCTTCCCAATATCCGCGAAAACATATTTTGGATCGAATTTAAATTTGGAACAGTGTTGGTATATGACTGTGACAAATTTCAACCGATCAATAATCTCCGAAAAATCAATGTTTTCCACAAAAATCAGAAGAATTCAAAAAAAAAATTCCTTATGTTTGGGTCCTCACAAAATTTGGCATGGAGTAGTTGGTTAGTATTCTTCAACTTATTTCGCAGCTTCAAACTGATGGCCTAGTGCTCGTTGTGACATAGGTTACGAGCAGTTTTGACAGTTGGGAGAGATTGGAGGACCAACAATAACCTTAAATGCATTGTTTACTATGGGAAAAAGCGATTGGGCTTGTGATTTTGTATGAATTTGGACATTTTGGACTGAAATATTCACTATTGCATTATCTAGGAACTATATCCAAACTACTTGATATCTTGTAACAGTAACAGCTTGACTTAATTTATGGAATTTTTCGAATAAATACAATTCTTGCTGGTTGAATGTGTTGTTGCATGTTGCTTGGTTTAGTAAGGCAAGAAATACAATTTAAAACCTTTTTTTTGAAGTAAATTCAGGTATTCAAGGTCGAATAATCAACATCAAATCGATGAAAACTACCAATGAGTTGTTGAAGTATTTTCATTTGAATGGTACGTACTAACCAGATGTGGAGAGGAACTCAATGTATCCATTATAAAAGAGAGAAATAAGAATATTCTATTGGTTCTGAAGGAGAAAATCATATTTTCTGAATTAATTCAATAAAGAACTGCGCTCTAGAATGAAAATTCACAGAATAAATGTTACTTTGCAACTTGTCAGTTACCTCGGC
Organism: Myrrha octodecimguttata; assembly: GCA_958510865.1. Taxonomy (NCBI): domain Eukaryota; kingdom Metazoa; phylum Arthropoda; class Insecta; order Coleoptera; family Coccinellidae; genus Myrrha; species Myrrha octodecimguttata. The sequence goes on from OY294056.1 coordinate 86,474,040, forward strand.
AAAGAACATAGGTTGTATATTAGTCTGGACAATCAATAAAACTTGAATTAGATAGGATTGATTCATACCATTGACATTCAGGTATGCAATGACATCGAAATGCAGCTGATTTTCATGTTTAGTTATTCATGTAGGTTATTTTGGCAGGGCATACCGAACGATTCGGGTTATGGAATATTTGAAAATCATAAGTTCTTAATAAACATTCTTTTATTACTTGAACAAGACAGGATTTATAAAAGATATTTTCATTCAGATATTCAATGCAGGAAAATTTTTAGATGATTCTCACTTAAGGTGCAGTATTACTACTGCCAATGTTTTGTTTGGGTATGCCGATTGATACCAGGTAGGGAATTTTCGTAAAATCGTAAGTTTTTGATAAACATTCCTGATTGTTTTCACAAAAAAAGATCTAAATCACCCTTGAGTCGTATTTTAGGAACAAAATCCATGCACTGTGTCAATACACTGTTCCTATCTACTACACACAGAGAAATAACTGGCAGTATCTAGGAATGAAAAATTTATTAGCACTATGATATCACAAAATGATTCCGCAATATTTTACCTCCATATGAAAGTAACAAGGTGCCTATATAATTTACTACAACACACGAAAAGACTGTTGACTGAACTAACCAAAGGTCTGTTTATTTGCCTGTATATGAAGTGAGGGACTAATTTCATAATATGTATACCAAATTTATACTATCCTTTTCAAAAAAAACTCAATATATCAATCCAAAATTTCCAAATGAATACGAAATCACAAGAGAAATCGCTTTTTCTCATAGTAAACAATGCATTTTAGGTTATTGTTGGTCCTCCAATCTCTCCCAACTGTCAAAACTGCTCGTGACCTATTGAGGAACTCTAACCTCAAAATGTCGAACGGCCATAGCTCCGAACACAAAACAATATTCCTAGATACCAAGATCTTTCAAGTAGACAATCAGGAAAATCACTAACATCTGTGGATTGATTTGATTTACCACTTCCTGTCAAGTCTTAGTGGTAAATTATATATTCTACTCAATTTCCCTAGGGTCTTTCAGTTGAGGTCACTATACCTTATCAGAAACCCTTATCAGTTTTAGTCTTCGAATCTTCTGATGAATTCACTTTTAGCCCTCCTACAAACAAAGCAACTGCAGACTTACTTATCATTTTGAACTCTCAAACACCATTTTGCTACAACTCAAATATCCTTAAAACAAATCTCTCTTGTCGTTGCAGAATAAATCGATTTCATTTTCGATCTGAGTATGAATTTTATACAGGGAGATTCGAAATGAGAGGGAAATCTAGAAATTGGAGGTACTGACGGGATTGAGCAAAACGCGCCTTAGATAAATTATGCTAGTGTTACAGGGCGTGAAAGATTTTCTTTCAAAACTGGATTTATCAAAATTGAGAGGAAAAATATGTCACAATAATTAACCACGAGTAATATTTAAATAGCATTTCACAAAAGCTTATTTGTAATGAAAGGAACCAAAAGTCATATAGGACAAAATAGTAGGTATTTCGTGATGCAAACATTGCGATATATACTAAACTTTGATCGAAAAGATTTAAGAATTATACAATTAGAAATTTTCTACCAAATACAGTGTGTTCCTTGGTGTTTCCATTTTATCGATCAAAAATTCGAAATGAGATGTTGGATATTTTCGAAATAAAAATTAAAGATTCCTCTTGCATTTCGTTATATAGAGAGAGTAATTTTGTTTATTGTTTTGAAGAAATAGACCCTATTTAGCTGAAGTTACTCAAAAAAGAAGTAGAATTAAAAACTAACAAATCAAATGAATCTGTGATGCTGTGTTTTTTGAAAAATGTCAATTTAACAAGTTTCAAATCGAAATAAAATAATTCTTGAAATTTTCTCCTTTGTCGGATGTAAGAATCAGATTTGTACTCTGAAACGTCACAGTTCCCTTTGTTTATCGTTTTTGCGCGCATGTTCTAGGGGAACAGCGTGCTATCGTTTTGTCCAACAATGTCTGTAATTTTGGATGATTGAGCCGAAATGGTCTCAATCGACTAGGTTGGACTCACTGATGACGAATCCGGTGTCAAAATCGATCGTCCGGCCGTAGACACAATAACTGTCGACAGAAGCAAGCTAGCAACTTGAAACTTTCAGGATAGGTTGCGCATCAGAATGCCGCGGTTAAGTTCGTTAATGGCCAAATCGGTCGAATAGTTTCGGAGTTATAGGCACTTGAAGTTTGGAAGTTATTTATTTCTTATTTCTGAAACTACTTGAGCGATTGGATTCAAATTTGGCAATTAGGTGGAGTATGACGACGCGCAACTTTGAGCCAAATTTCGTCAGGATCATATTGTCAGTAAATTGAAAAAAAATTTTTTTTTTCTGGAAACCATTCATTATATCCAAAAAAATTTTCACTCACACTTTGAGCTTCATATTTCACAGCAGTGTACCAAATTTCAGTTCGATACGATCATAAGTTTTGGAGATATCGGGAAAAAATATGTCAAATTTCGAGGTTTTCTTCTCGATACCGTTGATTTTTTCAGTATAACTCGAGAAATACTGATTCAGTCCTGATAAAACTTCAGAGCTAGTTTTGAGATGCTGAAAGACAACAAATTTCGTGATAATCGTGTCATTAGAACAATTTGAAAAAAAAATTTCTATGATTTTCTTATCATATCATCCTCATTAAATTCTGTATGAAACTACGAACTGTTATTTTTCGATGAAGTACTGGATTTCAATTCGATCTGATCTGTATTTTAGGAAATATTGGAAAAATAAAATTTTGATTGGGTATATCTACGGAATCATTGGGTGGATTTTACCCATTCACGAATTCGGCCTTCGCAATTAAGGTCCAAACCTTCGCTACAAATATCGAGATTCTAAGTTGTTTCTTTCGGAAGTTATTGTGTTTACGCAGTCAGTCGTTAGGCTGTAGAGTAGGTTTGGGGCTTAATTACGAAGGTCGAATTCGTGAATGGGTAAAATCCGCTCAATGATTCCGTAGATATACCCATTCAAAATTGTATTTTTCCAATATTTCCAAAAATACAGATTTGATCGAATTAAAATCCAGTAATTTATCAGTAAAAAATTTCAAAAAGTATCGCCGTGAAGGCAGCAGCTTTTGCGTGCATGTTCAAATTCGTTGCTGAAGCGGTCATCTACATTGAACATGCGCGCAAAAGTTGTTGCCTTCACGGCAGTGCTTTTTGAAATTTTTATTTTTCCTGTATCGTTCATAAGGTAATCTGTTTTCTAAGATACTGCCCTTGACAAATGGTTTGATACTGCAATCCGCAAGGACATTTTTCATGCAAAAACAATGTTTATTTAATTTTTAATAGTTCTGCTTCAGATAATGGGAGTGAAAACCCAGAAAAAACCTAAAAAATTCTGCGAAATTCTCCCACAATAAGCTTTAATCGATAACTGCAGCAGTTTATCATTTTTCGTGAAGAAACTTACACACCCTGTATCTGGTGAACGAGCAACTTTTGTTTGAGACAAATATAGCTTAATCATTAGTCATTGAATTGCGCTTAGCATCACCTATTATTCGGTACGAATGATGTTATTGATGTTATCCTTGATTATTATTTAAGGATCCATCGCACTTAAATCTGATGTGTATAATTAAATTATACATGTGATACTTTTGTTGTATTGTCAATTGTCACAAAGCTCATTAACCTGGATATGAATCTTCCAGTTCACCTTGGACCGTAAAAAATGATAATGCTCTTCATGCTTCAATAATGCACTCAAATAAACACCAATTAAAAAATAAAAGCAAATGGAAGGTCACAATTGAAATGTGACAGTTGATATCTCTATATAGTGTTTGTACTCGTTCACCTGCTCTGATAATAATAATAATAATATATTGATCCTTTTGGACATGTGTTTACATGCATAGGATAAGTCAAAATAGCAAAGTGAACTAGGTTCTGATACAATCATTCAAGTATTCATTCACAGTATAACAGCATTTTTTCAACAGTAAGGTTTTAACATTTCTCTTAAACTCGTTGTAATTAAGATTTCTGATAGTATTTGGCAGATGATTATAAAGTTTAATGGACTGGTACGTAGGAGACATCTCAAACCTAGCAGTCCTATGTTTAGGTATATGTAGCAATCCCTCATTTCTAGTGTTATAAGTATGAAAGCTTGACAGCTTGATCATGCTTTGCTCGTTTTTTTTCACATACAAAAGACATTTGAGAATGAAGATGGAAGACAAGGTAAGGATACCATTCTCAACAAACAACGCTCTGCATGACTGACGCGGAGGTATATTGTACATCATACGCAAAATTCGTTTTTGCAAAATAAAAGCTCTGCACACATCCGAAGAATTGCCCCATAAAAGAACATTATACGATAAATGGCTGTAAACTAGACCATAATAGATATTCTTGAGTGTTTCTGGAGGAAGGAGATTTCTTACTCTACTTATAGCAAAATAAGAACTGTTGAGCCTGGTACACAATGAATCGACGTGAGCGGACCACCTCAAACAACTGTCCAAGTAAATGCCAAGAAATTTAGCACTTTCTTTAGACAGTATGTCTTCATTTAAATAGTGAGTTGACAGCTCGAGATTACTCTGACATAATGTGAAATAAATGCACTCAGTTTTTCCGATGTTAATCATGAGATTATTCCCATGACACCAGTCCACGAAGCAACCCACAAGAACACCACACAACCTCTGAAGCTCTCCAAAAGATGGAGCTCTTATTACCACTGAGCCATCATCAGCAAATAAAGTTAATAAATACTTTATCAGCGAAGAATCCTGATGGGCTAGCAGGTTGAAAAACATCATCCGCAGATTCACAGGGAGATCGTTGATAAAGAGCAAATATAAAAGTGGTCCAAGGACAGAACCCTGTGGTACTCCCAGGTTGACAATATGTTCTGCAGACAATGAATTTTCAATCCTCACACGCATAGATCTACCTTCTAGGTAGCTACGAAGCCAGTCCAAGAACACACCGCGAAACCCTAGGCTGTAACACTTGTCCAGAATGAATTGAAAAGACAGACTATCAAATGCTCTAGAGAGATCAAAGAATAGCCCTGCCACATGAAAGCCATCATCGAGACATTTATAGATGTAATCAACGAGGTAAATCGCCGCTGTTTGAGTTGAACGACCAGATCGAAACCCATGCTGAGCGGAATCCAGTATATCAAATTTGTCGAGGTACTTCATCATCCTGTCCAACACAATTCTCTCGAAGACTTTGGAAAATGTACTCAAAAGAGAAATAGGTCTAAAGTTTGAAATTTCATGTATCCCTTTATTCTTGGGAATAGGAATAACAATGGCCCTTTTGAGGACTGAAGGGAACACTCCAGAGCTGATAGACAAGTTGATGCAATGAGCAAAATGACGAGAGACTTCTGAACCGATCAGCTTTAGAACTCTTGCTGAGATCGAATCGGCACCTGAACTTTTATTTTTCTTCAAAGACTTAAAGATGTCAGCAACTTCACACTCCAACACGGGATGAAAAAAGAACGTGGTGTCCATTGAACATATACTTTCAGGCAGGAATATCCTGGTATTTAATTTGTAAATAAGTCTTTTTACCCGCTATAATGGGGAACATTGAACAGGAATCATTTTCCGTAAATGTTTCATTGATCGTAAACACAATAGCTCTCGAACGAAACAACTTAGAAACCTGATATTTATAGAGTAGGTTTGGACCTCAAATACGGAGGTTGAATTCGTGAATGAGTAAAATCCACCCAATGATTCCAAAGATATATCCATTGAAGATTTGATTTTCCCAATATTTCCAAATATACAGATATGATCGAATTGAAATCTAGCACTTGATTTTAGAAGAGCACTGACTTGAGGTCAGGAGCTTTTACGAGATTGTTCAAATTATAACTACATACTAGATCAACACAAAATTTGACACTTAATAGCACGTTGGCATTCTCCAACTGATTACGAAGTTTTAATCTGATTGCATTCATACTTCTTGAGATATTACGGAAAAACAATGAACTCTATATTATATACCTGGAAGGGACCCGTTTTGAGCGACAAGTGAAGCCAATTCGTTGCTTATGCAACCCGCGAAGTGGACGGGTATCTATCTCTTTCTTCCTCATTGCAGTAAAGGGAACTTGTCGCATTTATTCTAAATATTTTTAATTTTTCGTTTCAAATTAGGAGAACCTGAATTTTTTTCTGACTAATTCGTGAATAAGGCAGGATTGAAGAAGATCGCACATGTTCAAGTAAAATTTCAACTTAGTGAGCGCTTTTTCTGGGGAACAGCGCGTTATCATCCTCCGTAAATTTGCATTTTTTTGCCGAAAATCGTTCCAAGCGACCAGGTTGGACTCATGATGAAGAGTTCAGTGTCAAATTGAATTCTATTCAGCCGCCCGTTGCCACGATAACTTACTAGCGAGAAAAGCTATAGCGACTTAAAAAACTCAAAATAAGTTCGTTAATGGGCAGAATTTACCTTACAATTTCGAAGTTATATTAATTTCAAATATATTATTTTATTTCCTCTATATCTCAAGAAGTACTGATGCGATCAGATTGAAACTTGCTAACTCATTGCATGAAGAATCGTTAAAAAAATATTTTTTTCGGAAACTAGCAATGAGATTTCAATGAAACTTGGCGCAGAACTTGAAGTCGAATCTGAACAGCAATGTTCGAGATTTCAGCTCGATTCGACACACATTTCCAAAAATATCGGAAAAAAGTATGTCATATTTCGCATTGGCAATGAATTTTAACCACCGCTTAAATGTTCCTGACTTCAAGTCAGTGCTTTTCGAAAAGTATTTTCCTATGTTCCTATTATTTAAATTTATTTTTATGATGATGAAACTATCGTCAATCGTCAATGCACAGCTCACACCAACATAACTCTTCACTTTTTGAACCACACGCCGTGAAGGCAGAGAAAGTAATGGCATATCAGAGAAAAATAGATATTCATTTTCAAAAATGTTGCACTTTCTAAACGATGTAATACCCAAACTACCTGAATTTCCAAGTAAAACCAAATTTGAGCCGTTCAACACCATTTACTTCAATGGGTGTGACAAGGAGAGGTTACCGTCCATAGCGCTATCTTTGTTTCGTTGCCCCTTGTTACGCTTTAAGCTTAGTTGAAGGAGGGTCGGGTCCTTTCCAGGTAGTAATATAGAGTTCTATGCGGAAAAACCTTAACCTTTTTTTAACAACTGGACTCCAATGAAATTTTGCATTCAGTTGTACGTTGATATCCCAAAACTATCTACAGAGTTTTAATCTGATCGAATCGGGACTCTATGAGATATAGATATCCTCATAATTTTACATGGGCCTTATTCCGAAACTATTCGACCCACTAACTAACTTAACCGAGATATTTGAACTCTAAACCTAATCTGACAATTTCGAGTCGCTAGGTCCTTTCATTGACATTGAGATGAAACGATAACGCGCTGTTCCCTAGAACAATCGTGTAAAAATGAATGTGCTTAGATTCAGGCAAAAATTTTTCAGGACCTTATAAAAAGAAGATCGCCAAATCTCCATCAGGAGGTAAAGGTGCGTTTAGCGGGGTCGATTGGTTAAAAGATGACCGCTTTGGCAAAAAATTCGAACGTGCTTTCCTACATTTTTTCAATCACTAAGGGCCGTATTTATAGTTGTTCCTTGAGGCTTCCTTACTGAAGGCCGCCTTGAATTTGCTTTTCTATGTTTCTATGCAAACAAACTTGTATTTGTTTGCATAGAAAAGCAAATTCAAGGCGGCCTTGAATTTGCTTTTCTATGTTTCTATGCAAACAAACTTGTATTTGTTTGCATAGAAAAGCAAATTCAAGGCGGCCTTGAATTTGCCTTTCTATGTTTCTATGCAAACAAACTTGTATTTGTTTGCATAGAAAAGCAAATTCAAGGCGGCCTTCAGTAAGGAAGCCTCAAGGAACAACTATAAATACGGCCCTTAGTGATTGAAAAAATGTAGGAAAGCACGTTCGAATTTTTTGCCAAAGCGGTCATCTTTTCACCAATCGACCCCGCTAAACGCACCTTTACCTAATTTCTAAACGGTTGTTACTGGACGATTTCTAATGACATATTCGTGATCTACGACCTCGATTTAATAGGAAACGATAACAAGGTCGACGATTTTCGAAAAAAAAAATTTATTTGGGACTTAGAACCGCGAATAAACATCAAAGCGCAGAGGGGTGGGGGGGTAAGATTTAGCGATTCCGTGCGAAATTTTATTTTTGAAGCTATGACAATATGCACATCATATATTATGGATTCGAACACGTAGATTACGAATCTGTAATTAGATTTTGCGTAACTGATTCGGTTTGGAAAATATTCCGGATTTGGTGAGAAATTTTCGAAATTTGGGTCAACTTTGGGCCGTCGTACAGATCAAACGCGTAAGGCTGGACAATATCGAATTTTTTTGGTTATATCTGGGTCCTTTGTGAGTACGTAGCCAATTATTTTATAGACGAAGGTCCTCTAGTTGAAAAATTATGATTTTTTTAAAAAAGGTCCAATTTTTACCCTTAGGAAAATCTCAATTTTCGAAAAATAATTTTCCGACTCCTATCGCCGTGAAATTTGGCACACTTACTAATTCGAGGGCGTAGAACAAGAATATAAGGTCAGATATTTTTTAAAAAAATCGTCCTGGACGTGAGAGGTCCTTGAAGTTCCAAAACTTTGGACCTTTTTTCAAAAAATCATTATTACCGACTCGATGAGAGTAGGACGATGAAATCTGTTTTAATTCATAGATAAAGGATCGAACTGCACGTAAAAAAATTCGACATCACCCAGCTTCATTATTTTGGTCGGCACGACGTCTCAAAGTTGACCAAAATTTCGAAATTTTTTCACTATTTCCGCCATAATTTCTAAACGGTTGTCACTGGACGATTTCTAATGACATATTCGTGATCTACGACCTCGATTCAATAGGAAACGATAACAAGGTCGACGATTTTCGAAAAAAAAAATTTATTTGGGACTTCATAAAGAACCGCGAATAAACATCAAAGCGCAGAGGGGTGGGGGGGTAAGATTTAGCGATTCCGTGCGAAATTTTATTTTTGAAGCTGTGACAATATGTACATCATATATTATGGATTCGAACACGTAGATTACGAATCTGTAATTAGATTTTGCGTAACTGATTCGGTTTGGAAAATATTCCGGATTTGGTGAGAAATTTTCGAAATTTGGGTCAACTTTGGGCCGTTGTACAGATCAAACGCGTAAGGCTGGACAATATCGAATTTTTTTGGTTATATCTGGGTCCTTTGTGAGTACGTAGCCAATTATTTTATAGACGAAGGTCCTCTAGTTGAAAAATTATGATTTTTTTAAAAAAGGTCCAATTTTTTCGATTTTCTTCTGGCCATAAAAAACGAACCAGACTCTCCACTAACATTCTGATTGGATTTTCTTTATCTACGCCCTCGAATTAGTATATGTTTCAAATTTCAGGTCGATCGGAGAACTTTCGATTTTTGGTAAAATTTTAAGGGGTTACCCTTAAGAAAATCTAAATTTTCGAAAAATAATTTTCCGACTCCTATCGCCGTGAAATTTGGCACACTTACTAATTCGAGGGCGTAGAACAAGAATATAAGGTCAGATATTTTTTAAAAAAATCGTCCTGGACGTGAGAGGTCCTTGAAATCAGTTACGCAAAATCTAATTACAGATTCGTAATCTACGTGTTCGAATCCATAATATATGATGTGCATATTGTCATAGCTTCAAAAATAAAATTTCGCACGGAATCGCTAAATCTTACCCCCCCTCCCCTTTGCGCTTTGATGTTTATTCGCGGTTCTCTATGAAACTCTCCCTGGTAGACTCTCCACTAACATTCTGATTGGATTTTCTTAATCTACGCCCTCGAATTAGTATATGTTTCAAATTTCAGGTCGATCGGAGAACTTTCGATTTTTGGTAAAATTTTAAGGGGTTAGTTACCCTTAAGAAAATATCGATTTTCGAAAAATAATTTTCCGACTCCTATCGCCGTGAAATTTGGCACACTTACTAATTCGAGGGCGTAGAACAAGAATATAAGGTCAGATATTTTTTAAAAAAATCGTCCTGGACGTGAGAGGTCCTTGAAGTTCCAAAATTTTGGACCTTTTTTCAAAAAATCATTATTACCGACTCGATGAAAGTAGGACGATGAAATCTGTTTTATTGCATAGATAAAGGATCGAACTGCACGTGAAAAAATTCGACATCACCCAGCTTCATTATTACCTCACAGAGCGTCATGAATCGAGGGGTCTGCTGAATTCGCGACTTCCATTCTGGTCGATTTCATTCATATCTCGCCATTAATTCACCGTTGTTGGTTGGTTGCATCTGGCCTGCTGCTGGTATAAAAGAAACTATAGACAGTGTAAGCAAACCGGTCGATTCAGTCCTCATGCGGGCGTGTAGTGCCTTCATTCATCGATACGATACGGCCCAGCACCCATCCAAGCCAGAGCACTCTTAATAATAGATGTGGTGTATTCATCAAGACGACTGGCCCACAAGTTTATCGCAAAACGTGCTAATGATAAAACGATCACCCGATCTTTGATTCTGACATACAAAATTTATAATTTTTGAGGCCAGTACAGAACTATGATACTAATAATACCGTGAAATATCGGCAATGTCAAAATAAGTCTCAGCGACGTTGCCAAATGCCAATGCAAATTTCTACTCTCAATCTCAACATAATCATCACCACAGAATAAAAATATGGAAAACTTGAAATGCCGAAGATAGTTTTGAAGAAACAGAGACAAAGTATCAGGAAGTGCTATGTAGAATTGAAATCTCCTTTTTCTGATAGTACCCAACCCTGATAATTTTGAATCAATAATGGAGGTTTTTCCTGAATTTGGGTTATTACTACAAATGCAAATTTGAACATAATTATTATGGGTTTGATTTATCATTTTCCCAAATTACCTTCAGAAAGTATTCAAAATCAGATATCAAAATTGGGGTTTGGGATTTGCCAGGCATGCACGAAGTGATAACGTTGTTTAGTAGAATTGCTTTTTCTGCTATAGAATTATGAAATATTTATTCCTATTCTGTGGTACACACGTGTTCTTTGTCAATATAACCAAACAATTTCCGTTTGCGATTTATCAGTAATATGACAGTATGACAGTCTGTGCTCTTCTTTTGCTATTCCTTGGTCGTTGTCTTCTACTCTAACCAGACCGAAGTATAGCTATCTCTGTTTTCCTAAGCAAAGTAACACATTTGACGTCCTTTTCTTTCCGAGAAAGCTGAATTCGACGTTGCCATATCGTGCACTCATGACAAATCCCTTTAAATGCAAATCCCCATTTTTATTTTTCAGTTTTAGGTGATCAAACATTTTTTTAAAAATATAATATTGAAATTATATGTTCGAATTGTGATGTTCTGAAGGTTTTTCATGAAAATAACTGCATTTTCGTTTAAAGGAAAAACCCCCATTCCAAGCTATCCAACATTTTCCAAGTATGTGAGTGAAAACCCAGTGTATCGTTCACATATATAGTTCTTTTAAGGTGACACAGGTTTTGTTGTACTACTACATTTTCATACTGGAGTATTTCAAGTTGTGCAACAAGGTTTTTAAATATCTTCTGTGGACTTATTTCTTGAGAATTTCGAAAGTAGGGAACCCCATAGATTGTCCGTTCGTTTAGAAGTTTTACTGCAGGGTTCTTTGAGTTCTTTCATTTTTGTTTCGAATGAACTATCACGAAGTAACGGACTACTCTATCCATTATGTTTCAGTAAAATTTCAACACTCGATTCTGGATTTCCGTACAAGAAAATAGCATAACTGAATCTTCCAACCATGTTTATATACGTTAAATATTTCCAGTATTAACAGAGAAAAAAGTTTCTTCAACATTCTCCAGGTCATTATTTTCCCAAAGTGTATTCACATTTTGAAAAAAACGTAATTGCTACGACCTCTATGTAGAGAGGATAACGTTGTGTAGTTATCTAACAGAAAAACGACTATAACCTAACATTTTCAAAATATAGACGGTGAAATGTGTCAAAATGTCATGGCCAACCGGGATAGTTTATAAAAGTGAATGGAGTATTATAGTCTATCATCCTTATAATGAAATGGCCACTTAAAAATGTCTATCTTTCCTAGCCCATATACAAATGATTCATTCATTCTGACCAAACTTTCATTCAACTATTTTTTGGTACTGTAAATCAGAATTGAATAGTTTTTTCAGAATTCGTAACACTTTATAGCATCTGTTGAATTATGTATACCAAATATCATATTTCCGGTGTCGTACTCAGGAAAATCAATTTTGAATACTGATGTGAAAATGACCAAAATTTCATTTGACTATATTTCTGGTACTGTGAATCAGAATTGAAGGATTTCATCAAAATTTGTAACACTTTATAGCATATGTTGGATTTATGTATACCAAATATCATATTTCCAGTGCCGTACTCAGAGAATTCAATTTTGACTACTTACGTGAAAATGACCAAAATTTCATTTAACTATATTTCTCGTAGTGTAAATCAGAATTGAAGGATTTAATCATTTTATCTCTTCATAGCATCTTTTGGATTATGTATACCAAATATATTTCCAGTGCCGTACTCAGGGAAATCAATTTTCACCACTGATTTTGAAATGACCGCCCTGTAGGCAACTTTCTGGATTTTTTTAACATTTATTTGAGTTGCATAATAAGGCAAATGGAATGCTTTCATTGAAATTTTTGTCACACCTGTGAACGTTTCATAATGATCAAACAAATCTGCAGATACAGGAACATTATAGAGTTATTTATTATCATTCCAACCTGAGGAGCTGGAATTCAAGAAATTCCTTTAATGAATCATTTCATAATGATCGAGCAAATCGAAAATAAAAAACGAACCACTTTGGCAACGAATTTGAACAAGCGCGTTAAAGCTCCTGACCTCACGTAGGTGCTTTTCTAGATTGAGAAGCAGCAGGAAATAGCATGGACGTGAAGTCGACATTTGACATATTTTTTTTGTTATATTTCCGAAAATGAATATCTCATAGAGCTGAAATTTGGTGAAATGTGTTTAAATATGGACTCCATAGGTGCCAAATTTCATTGAAATCTGAGGAATAGCTCCGAAAAAAAATTTGTAAAAAATTTTAATAATTTTTTTTATTTCAATTTTATAACAATAGCATCTTAAAGAATTCGAATTTTTCTCGGAGTTGGTTGTTGCTCCGTCATTGGGGTTTTTCCTGAATTTGGGTTATTACTGCAAATGCAAATTTGAACATAAGTATTATAGATTTGATTCATCATTTTCCCAAATCACCTTCAGAAAGTATTCAAAATCAGATTTCAAAATTGGGGTTTGGGATTTGCCAGGCAACAACAACGACAACGGTGTTTAGTAGAATAGCTTTTTCTGCTATGGAATAATGAAATATTTATTCCTATCCTGTGGTCCACACGTGTTCTTTGTCAATATAACCAAACAATTTCCGTTTGCGATTTGTCAGTAATATGACAGTCTGTGCTTTTCTTTTTCTATTCCTTGGTCGTTGTCTTCTACTCTAACCAGATCGAAGTATAGCTATCTCTGTTTTCCTAAGCAAAGTAACACATTTGACTTCCTTTCATTTCCGAGAAAGCTGAATTCGACGTTGCCATATCGTGCACTCAAGACAAATCCCTTTAAATGCAAATCCCTATTTTTATTTTTCAGTTTCAGGTGATCAAACATTTTTTTAAAAATATAATATTAAAATCATATGTTTGAAATATGATGTTCTAATGTTTTTCATGAAGATTACTGCATTTTCGTTTAGAGGAAAAGCCCCCATTGATGGTTAATCAGCCTTGGTACGATTCAACAGTAGCTATGCAAGCCTTCACTGTTAATAATAGACACTCATCTTCATCTTAAACTTTTTTACGTGTTTCAAAGCGAACATTTCCTTTCTAAAACAAGCCTCCCAGTTCTCCATTCATACCAACCTACTTGTGCACCTTCTCTTCCCTCAGGATATGGATTGGAAGTCTAAAAATAGATGCAATATTTATTTTGCAGTGCTCAGTTCATGCGGGACTAGTGTCATGACCCAATTTCAGCTTTTTCCTGGGGTTGTTACCCTCTGTTCTGACCCATTCAGCATTCTAACTAGGTCGCCGGATTGTAAGTGACAGCATCGGAGATGGCTTGTATACCGTTCATGTATCCCCACTCCGAGCTGTAGCTTCGTTACACTCCCCCACCCTCACCCCCACCCTTGGGAAAAACACTGGTTCAAACCCCGCCATCTTCGTTTCCGCCAATGACGATCGTTTCTACAATGAAACTGGTTTGTGTTAGGTGTGACGTCATTCGTTTCTCCTTTTCCTGTATTTTTTGCTGTCGCTTCACGACTTATTAATGGTGTCATTTGATTTATGAACTATTCGAATTCTTTACACAACATAGTACTTACATAAAAGTTAAAGTTTGAGAAAACATATTTTACTAATTTAGTTGATTATCACGATTCTATGGCAGCTTTTGCTTGTTCGTTTGGTTTTTGGCAACAGCGCATTATCATTTCGTCACGATGTCTGTAATTTTCGAATTTTGAGATGAAAATGGGCTTAAACGATTGGGTTGAACTCCCAGAAGAAGAATCCGTGGTTAAATTCAACTCTGTCTGTCCGTCCGTCCGTATGTGCTCCGAAGGAAAAGACTTGAAATTGTCGGTTTAGGTTTGACCAATTTTCTCGGTTAAGTTCATTAATGGGCAAAATCTGCCAAATGGTTTTTGTGTTACAGCCATTTGAAATTTTTGATTTTTCAACAACTCGAAAAACATTTATCTAATCGAAATGAAACTTGATTGGAAGATGAGCAGTGTCAACAAAAAGAATTAACCATGAAAAAATTTAAAAAAATAATTTTTTTTTTAATTTTCATATTTCATTTAATTTCACTGAAATTTCCAAGTCGCTATATCGCAACTTAAACAAACGCTGCTGACTCACGTCAGTGTTTTTCTAGGTTCTTTAGATTTTATTACTGGCGTGGTTTTGAAAATTGTGTGAGCTAGTTTGACGAAATTGCGTCATCAGAGAAAGTTCGTTAGGGGGCGAAATCCGTCCAATAGTTTAGGAGTTACTAATTTGAAGGTATATTTCTTTCCCCAATATCGCCGACTCAAATTTGATAATTAGTTGTAGAAAGTCGACGTGTAAACCTATGCAAAAATCATGGACTTCCATAATCGGTGATTTTAGAGCCGACAACACTGTATTTTGTGACTTTAGAGCTACAAGGAGGAAGAAAATTACCCTACTTTGTGAGTTTTTTTATGATTTCGCATACATAACCTCTACTCTATCTACGGCGTTCATTCTTCATGTAAACATCGACATGAACATGTTAGGAAACCAAAAGAGTCAATTTCCTGGATACCAATAGAATATTGGTCATGGTTACCAGAAATCAAATGCAGCAATTTTATTCAGGCGTTAATAATTCGATAAACGTTTTTGTTGGCACCTCAAAGGGATTTCTGTTGTTGAGATGATTAGAATTATCATCTCAGCTGTTGTCTACTATGCCTGTATTTTAGTCTAAGAATTTTCCTTGAAATTAAATATTCTAGAGAACCTTGAACACGTTTCCATTAGCATATACTTTTTTTTATTCTTGTAAACATCGACTCATTAAAAAATGTTACGAAACAGACAAACCAATTAAAGTCAAATTGACCAATTTCCTGGATACCAATAGAATATGGATACCAATAATTGGTTTCCAAAAATCAGATGCAGTAAATTTTATGCAAGCGTCAATGATTCGAAATTCCATGAACCTTTCTGTTGGCAATTCAAAGGGATGGCTGTTGTACTATGCCGGTATTTTAGTCTAAGAATTTTCCTTAAAATTAAATATTCTAAAGAACCTTGAATACATTTCTATTAGCACATACTTCTCTATCTTCAATATTTTCTAATTCTTGAAAAAAATAATTAAATCGAGGTCGTAGATCACGAATATGTCATTAGAAATCGTCCAGTGACAACCGTTTAGAAATTATGGCGGAAATAGTGAAAAAATTTCGAAATTTTGGTCAACTTTGAGACGTCGTGCCGACCAAAATAATGAAGCTGGGTGATGTCGAATTTTTTCACGTGCAGTTCGATCCTTTATCTATGCAATAAAACAGATTTCATCGTCCTACTTTCATCGAGTTGGTAATAATGATTTTTTGAAAAAAGGTCCAACATTTTGGAACTTCAAGGACCTCTCACGTCCAGGACGATTTTTTTTAAAAATATCTGACCTTATATTCTTGTTCTACGCCCTCGAATTAGTAAGTGTGCCAAATTTCACGGCGATAGGAGTCGGAAAATTATTTTTCGAAAATTGAGATTTTCTTAAGGGTAACCCCTTAAAATTTTACCAAAAATCGAAAGTTCTCCGATCGACCTGAAATTTGAAACATATACTAATTCGAGGGCGTAGATTAAGAAAATCCAATCAGAATGTTAGTGGAGAGTCTGGTTCGTTTTTTATGGCCAGAAGAAAATCGAAAAAATTGGACCTTTTTTAAAAAAATCATAATTTTTCAACTAGAGGACCTTCGTCTAAACGGTTGTCACTGGACGATTTCTAATGACATATTCGTGATCTACGACCTCGATTTAATAGGAAACGATAACAAGGTCGACGATTTTCGAAAAAAAAAATTTATTTGGGACTTAGAAAATTTTTCATAAAGAACCGCGAATAAACATCAAAGCGCAGAGGGGTGGGGGGGTAAGATTTAGCGATTCCGTGCGAAATTTTATTTTTGAAGCTATGACAATATGCACATCATATATTATGGATTCGAACACGTAGATTACGAATCTGTAATTAGATTTTGCGTAACTGATTCGGTTTGGAAAATATTCCGGATTTGGTGAGAAATTTTCGAAATTTGGGTCAACTTTGGGCCGTCGTACAGATCAAACGCGTAAGGCTGGACAATATCGAATTTTTTGGTTATATCTGGGTCCTTTGTGAGTACGTAGCCAATTATTTTATAGACGAAGGTCCTCTAGTTGAAAAATTATGATTTTTTTAAAAAAGGTCCAATTTTTTCGATTTTCCTCTGGCCATAAAAAACGAACCAGACTCTCCACTAACATTATGATTGGATTTTCTTTATCTACGCCCTCGAATTAGTATATGTTTCAAATTTCAGGTCGATCGGAGAACTTTCGATTTTTAGGTTGCTAAGATAGCAATATTGATAGCAAGATTCTGGTTGAAGTGACAGATCATATTGCTCAAAATCGTTGATCAGAATACCAATAATTCCCATCTTGTTATGATAGCAATATATTTTTCCTAGCAATATTGCTATTTGCAAACAGAATCGACCTAATTATGCCATTCTGCTTTCCACTGTTGCCGTTTTCTGCCCCAGTTCGAATATTGAGAACAATGGTCCGCAGTTTACATTGGTGTACAATATTTCAAGGAGACAACGAACAAACTATAAAACGAAACTTCTCATGCAGCTCAAAACACACATTTCAATCGAACAAACACACTAAAGCTGATGCCACTCGACTGAATCTCCTCAAAATTGTCCTTCAACCCTTTTCCTCTAGGATATCTGTTCATTGTCGAAACTACTTCCTGTTAAATCCTATCAATTACCGGTGCTTTCATATAGAAAATTGGCTATTAATAGCCAGGGGGGAAGGTTCATCCCTTAATCTGGCGAATATTTTTGCTAGTTAAGTGACCTACATTCGCAGCAGATCGTCCTCGCGCTCAGCAGTTGCACCATTCATGTCTGGAACTGGGTCGAAGCCTGTCCGGAACCAAATGCACCACCGTTGGAACCCATTCCGTGACGTCAATGCAATATTAGTTTAGTTACGTCGGGTTTGTCGAATATTCGGTCCTCTCTGCGAGGTTGCCGCTTCTTGCGTCGAATTCGCGAATTGAAAGATGGCCATTTTTCATTGCTATTATGAACGATCACTTGCCTATGGTTTTTGCTCTTTCATTTTATTTTGGTAGTTCGAATGTTCGTGGATTGAATGGTGGAACTTATGTGGAAGATTAAGTTTGATTTTGCATGCCGAAAATGGCGTAAAAATTAGATTCGACTTATTTCTAAGATACATCACTTTGGACAGAATATTGATGAACAGTGGGCAATTTTTCTCTGATCCACGAACTTTTTTGGGGTTTGGTCGGCCATAGACAAAATAACTACTGAAAAGAAAGACTTGCAGACCTGAGATTTTCAGAATAGGTGTGGGATTCGATTACGAATGTTCAATTTGTGAACGGGTAAAATCCAACAAATGATTCCTAAGTTTTATTATCCGAATATTTCCGAAATCCGATCTGATCTGATTGAAATGTAGTGCGTGGTCGGAAAAAACAGGTGAAAGCGTGAATCTCTACATTCTGAGTGATTCTCAGAAGTTATTGTGTTTGCGGTCATACTAGGAGCCGATTGTGAACAGAATAACTTCCGTGATAATCAAATAATAGACGCAAAATAAGTAGAGTACGTCCATACCAAAATTCATCAAATACTGACGAATTGGATAAAAACAATTTGAATTTTTCTCATGATACGATCCTCACAGGATTTTGCATAGTTTAGCGAATCCGTTTATTTCAGAGAATCACTAATTCTGAATCTGATCGGCGCTTCAGTATTTCTTGAAGTACTGAGAAAACGAGCTCCATATTCAAAAGGAATATAACTCCGAAATCGTCGGACGGATTTTGATAATCCTAGAACTCAACCTATATATTTAGGATCCAAATCTATTCTGGAAGTACTTCTTGAGATATTGAGAAAATATTCTCAATATTTCAAATTAATGTAACTCCGACGAAATCAATCAGGATATGTACGCTCTAAACATAACCTAGAAATTTGAATACTGTAGGTACGTTCCTTGAAAAGTACATACGAAAAGGCGGACAGAATTGAATTTGACTAAGGATCATCAGTCAGTCCAACCAAATCGTTTGGGACATTTAGCAAAAAGGAAAATTCCTTGAACAAGCTCGTGATTGTTTCGGCACAGTTTATTTTTGCTTCAGTCCTTAGGATTGCACGATTACAAAGATGGGAATGTTTGAAATTCATCCAAGAATGGGGGGTTTTTCCTTTAAACGAAAATGCAGTAATTTTCATGAAAAACCTTCAGAACATCACATTTCAAACATATAATTTCAATTTTATATTTTTAAAAACATGTTTGATCATCTAAAACTGAAAAATGAAAATAGGGATTTGCATTTAAAGGGATTTGTCATGAATGCACGATATGGCAACGTCGAATTCAGCTTTCTCGAAAAGAAAAGGATGCAAATGTGTTACTTTGCTTAGGAAAACAGAGATAGCTAAACTTCGATCTGGTAAGAGTAGAAAACAACGACCAAGAAATAGAAAGAGAAGAGCACAGACTTTCATATTACTGACAAATCGCAAACGGAAATTGTTTGGTTATATTGACAAAGAACACTTGTGTACCACAGAATAGGAATAAATATTTCATTATTCTATAGCAGAAAAAGCTATTCTTCTAAACACCGTTGTCACTTCGTGCATGCCTGGCAAATCCCAAACCCCAATTTTGAAACCTGATTTTGAATACTTTCTGAAGGTAATTTGGGAAAATGATGAATCAAACCCATAATAATTATGTTCAAATTTGCATTTCCAGTAATAACCCAAATTCAGGAAAAACCCCCATCACTTAAATCTTGAATTCGATTTCATCTGAAAGTTGAGCAAAGTCGGGCAGGTTCGATACCCGGATGGGTAACCTCTCTATGTAAGAACTTGAAAAGGCTTGAAGAGAATTTGCATTATTTCTTTGAACTTTACTCTGTGCTTCCCAACAGTGGGAATCTCAAAGTAAGGTTAGGATTTTCGTGCTACTCGATTACGAAGATTTATTATTGGAATCCACACAACACCTATGAAGGAAACTCGATCCCGAAAGAACTCTATCGCTTCTTCATTCATGTAGAAGTTACTGAATGATTCCGTATACCGAAATTCGCCAGGAAACTTGGCAACGCGGCATTCTCATACGCTGATATTTGGGTCAGCAAAAATCGTCCCCCCCACTTCTACGGCATGGGCACATGTTTCATCCCCACCAGTTTTCCTCGTTGACGTCATACACTTCTCCTCGCCTCTTTTCAGGTCGGTCGACTTTTCTGTGAAAGAAAGATTGATTGATCTCATTGTAATTCGGCTATAAATAATTTTCATTTCTATTTTTTTTCCACCTGTTCTATGCGAAGTAGGAGAGCGATCGATAGAGCTATGCGGGGTTGATAATTTCGAGTTTTCGGGTTGATTGATGCAATTTATTCGTGTAGTTATAGTTGAAGGTGAAATTTGAAGGCTGCTTCGATATTCGAGTAATTAAATTTTTCGCGCTTGTTCTAGGAAACAAGACCGTTATCATCATGAATATCGATTGAAGAAAATTTTGGCAGGATTTGCATTATTTTTCAGGTATTTTTCTTTATACCTGAGAACGAACCAATAAATATTTAATAAAATTTTATTATTATTTGAAGAAATCGCCATTGCATTCAAACATTTGTTTCTTGAAAAAATTTCGAATCATCGCCGAAGTGAACTCTGTAACGTTTCAGAGTCATCTCTGACATCTTCATCAGACTTCTCAAATTTCTAAAATTATAGAAACGCAGATTCAATGGGGGTTTTTCCTGAATTTGGGTTATTACTGCAAATGCAAATTTGAACATTATTATTATGGGTTTGATTCATCATTTTCTCAAATTACCTTCAGAAAGTATTCAGAATCAGATTTCAAAATTGGGGTACGGGATTTGCCAGGCATGCACGAAGTGACAACGGTGTTTAGTAGAATTGCTTTTTCTGCCATAGAATAACGAAATATTTATTCCTATTCTGTGGTACACACGTGTTCTTTGTCAATATAACCAAACAATTTCCGTTTGCGATTTGTCAGTAATCTGACAGTATGACAGTCGGTGCTCTTCTTTTTCTATTCCTTGGTCGTTGTCTTCTACTCTAACCAGATCGAAGTATAGCTATCTCTGTTTTCCTAAGCAAAGTAACACATTTGACGTCCTTTTCTTTCCGAAAAAGCTGAATTCGACGTTGCCATATCGTGCACTCATGACAAATCTATTTAAATGCAAATCCCTATTTTTATTTTTCAGTTTTAGGTGATCAAACATTTTTTTAAAAATATATAATTTTGAAATTATATGTTTGAAATGTTCTAAAGGTTTTTCATGAATATAACTGCATTTTCGTTTAAAGGAAAAACCCCAATTGATATGAAAATTGTTCAATTCTATTTTTCGCGCGCATGTTTTGGGGAACAGCGTGCTATCGTTTTGTCCAAATGTCTGCAAGTTACGAACTTTTTTCCCGAAAATGATCTCAACGATCTTGAAACGTTCAGAGTAGGTTGCACTTTAAAATGCAACGGTTAAGAGCAAACAATACCTCGAATATAAGGGGATGACTTCTGGAGGCCAGGGTTCTTTTTTAAAAATTTTTTGGTTCAAATGGTTGAAAAAAGTCGCAATAATACGCAATTTTATATTCAAGAATTTTCGGGAAAATAAAAACTGAAATGGAGTGAAAAATGAAAGAATAATTAACATTGCGCATTCTCGCTAAAGAATTAGGTATATCCCAAAAAAAAATTTCAAAAAATACTCACTGAAGCCTGCACAACGACACCCTATAGGCAATGTTAATCATGTAGACCGGGTCCAGCGGCCTCACCTTGAGATAAAAGCGAGGTTTGATGACATTTAAATGTGGCTGTGTTGCCTAGCTGTAATTTACTACCACGTTTCCTCTTTTAAGATCGTTTTTGCAGAATTTTGTTGGGAATCGTACCCGTTAGTAATTGAAAAAAAAAATTCAAAAATTATTCATCAGACTTGAAGGAAATTCTGCACAGAACTTGAAACTTATATTTAACACAGTGTACCAAATTTCGGTTTGATAAGATTTCAATTTTCGGAGATATCGGGAAAAAATTCAGTAAAGTTTCTGGTTTTTCCTCGGTGCCGTTGTTTCTTTTGGAATAACTCAAAAAAATACTGATTCAACCATGATAACACTTGGTAATTAGTTGGGGAAAGATGATGAACAACTTTGCGCAAAACTTCGTGATAATCGTGCCTTAGAACAATTTGAGCAAAACAAATCATCAATTCACAAATTATTGTTATACAACCTTCTGATCATATTATCCTCACGAAATTTTGTATGCACCTTCCAGCTGTCATCTTTTTTTTTTGAAAATTTTGGGAAAATAATATAATAAAAATACAGATTAAATCAAATTGGAATCCAGTGCTAGATTGAAAAATGACAGCTTGAAGGTTCATAATTTCGTGAGGATTATACGATCAGCAGATCGCAAAATGTAGAATATTTGAAGTGAATTGAAGTTTTGTTTTCCTTAAAATTATTGCTCCAATATTGGATGGATCTTACGTAATTTAGGTCCGAAACTTTTCTACAAATATAGAGTTTCTAAGTTGTTTCTTTCGGATGCTATTGTGTTTATAATCGGCCGTCAGGGCAGACGTAAACACTATAACCTAGAAATAATGATTTCTTTTTGATTTTTAATAGGTCTTTTTTAGATATTAGAGAGAAAACCTCGAAAGAAACCTTGAAAAAACCCTAACATGACCCAGGGACTAATATCTGTCGATAAGTGAAAAACTATTAAACCTTCTTCTGAGTCCTGAGCGAACCATCCAATACGAGAGGATAGTCAGCCCAAGGAAATCCAATGTTGCCAAATGTACGCTAGAGATGAATACGTACTCATATTTGAAAACCGATCAAAAATCGAACACCGTCCATAAAATAGAGTATGGTTAAGTTTAATTTTGTTGTCTGGTTAGGTTAGGTTAGTTTAATTTAGGACAGTGCTAGTTTGAATCAGAAACGGAAATTTGGCGCGTTAACTGACCTAACCAAATTTCCGTTTCTGATTCAAACTAGCACTGTCCTAAATTAAACTAACCTAACCTAACCAGACAACAAAATTAAACTTAACCATACTCTATTTTATGGACGGCGTTCGATTCTTGATCGGTTTTCAAATATGAGTTAAGTATTCATCTCTATGCGTACATTTGGCAACATTGGATTTCCTTGGGCTGACTATCCTCTCGTCCATCCAATCATCCAAAACATCCACACCGAAGAAGCGATGTCCAAGGAGTTACTGCAGTTTCACGGATATCAGTTATTACAGACCGACTCACCTCGAAACACGCAGATAGATAGGCCTCTAGATTCTTATGACCTGTTCGATGTGATGCTTCAGAATAAACGACATACAGCTTCGTCTCTCGGGAGCATCTCACGAATCCTAACCTTCTAGTGCAGAATACTTTTATCGGTGTGCACTAACCGTACTCCTACATATTCGATGTAGATGTTTTGATTGATTGGATAATAAGCTCTGATTAAAGTGGAATATTTGTTGACCTACACACAGATATTCCGTCCTTGTGTCATGAAATTATCTTGTGAAGGTCGCGGAGTTTTGCATGAACCTTCATGCCGCCATTTTTCGATCATATACTATAGTTCAATTCGATCCAATCTAGACTTTGGAAATGTTGGTGGAATAAAATCTTCAAGGAATTTTGAGGAATTGGTTGAAGGCTTCTGCTTGACAAATATTGAGTTTCTTAGTATTTTTTTCGGTCCAATGGTTTTTGTGTTACATCCATTTGAAATTTTGATTTTTCGATAACTCGAAATTTATAATTTTCTGATCGAAATGACACTTGGTTGGAAGATGAACAGTGTCAATAAGAAGAATTATCCATGGAAAAATTAGAAAAAAAATTTTTTTTTTTTTTTGAGAATTTTCATATTTCATTGAAATTTCCAAGTCGTTATTTCGCAATGTGAACAAGCGCGTAAATGCTGCTGACTTCACGTCAGTGCTTTTTTAGGTTTTTCGAAATAACACCAGTTCCATCATTGGGATTCTCGTAGAGCAAGTTCGGCAACTGGAATCGGTTCTCCAGAAACGGACAATGAACTTTTCCCCAATTACCTATATAAGCTGAACCACGTGTTCCCCCGTGAGGGGTAACGTTCGTGATTCCCCAATAGGGGAGGCGTTGTGACGTCATTCAGGGGGATGAATATCTCTCCAGAAAGTTTGAACTGCTCTGAAATGGTGTTGCTGGTGTTCTCTGGGCATTCTGGCCAGACAGTCCAGATCGAGATCTAGGTTTGAATAGTTCATAGGTCGAATCATTGAAAATAATTCGTCCCGATGTGTAACATGAAAATAACCACTGTATGTAGGTGAGTTTTGCAGATGATTTTTCTATTATACTTAATTTTATTAAATTTTAAATTGAAAAAAGTCTACTTGATAAAAGCTATTAATATTTTTTCTTTATTTCACCCTACTGCCTGAAGGAGGGCCATGTTTTTAGGGTGTTTGTTCATTTGTTACCTATAAATAACTATGGTAAGGTCCGGTACGAACTTTCCTTTCGATATTCAACAAGGACAAATTAAAAGAGACACATATGAATATACAGCGTTGATCTCGAATATCGTACACACAATAACTTACCGAAGAATCAACAGAGTGACTCGATATATTCATAGCATATTGAAGAGGTTATTACGGAGGCCGAATTCGTGAATGGGAAAAATCCACAATATGAATCTTCAGATTCATCCATACGAATAAATAAATAATGATAAAAGAAATCCGAAATTCATAACTTGCTGGACAATGCGTAAAGGTTCATGCATAACTTCGTGAGAATTATATCTAATGAGTCATTGGGTGGATTCGACCTATTCATGAATTCCACCCTCGTTATCAAGCTACAAGTTAACCTACGAAAATATCAAGTCTTCCTGGAGTTACTTTTTCAACAAAGTCTCCGACTGAAATCAATAACTTGTGAAGGAACCACTTCAAAATTTAGAGCAGGTTTGGAGTTCAATTACAAAATGCAATTTTTTTTTAAATTTTTTCTAGCATTCAATCTAATTGAACAATCCTCAGGAAAGTTTGCACAGGTTTTCGCTTCAAAATTTGAGAAAAATTTATCAAGTTTCAATATTATCGCACCAGTATTTCTCTGAGGGAATATCCTTAAACTTCAAATAGGTATAACTCCCAAGCAATTGCCGAGAAGTATATATCATTTAGATCCTGAAAAAAAAATTAATTCCATTTTCCTGTGAAAATCAAACATTCTTATGTAGAACACTTTTATGTTGAATCTTTAAGTTGTAGATTTATTTCAACCATAGATTCCTCTTATCGAAAAAAAATTTTTTTCATCTGTCATTTTTTCAGGTTCTGCTCTGGAAAAAAGTTATAAGCATTGAAATATTTCTCAATGTCCTAAATACACTCCTGCACTCAATTAATGAATTCAACACATGTATCTCTCACTCTTATCTATATTGCAGAATAACCAATTCTTTCCTTGAAATTCAAAGAAACTTTATTGAAAAATCTTATTTACTCGCTCAATTCTTATGATTTGTTACTTTTTGTACTATTGAAACACCAATCCTCCACTTGATATTCGGTTAATATCCCATTGTTTTCACCATAAGAATCGATCTTTTGGTGGACAATGTTAGCCTCGTTCTTTCTCATATTGAAAAGTTCGTATTTTTTTTAATTTTCATCAAATTTATGAGTAGAATATATGAAATCACTCGATCAGTGTGAACACTGTAATTAAAGTACATATGAATTTTCTAGATAGTTTGATCCACAGATTTCGAATTTCGTGATCTGTGGTTTGGTCACAAGATAGAGAAATAGTTTTGTCTATATTCTGTGGTCTGGATGGAAGGGGGTGGAGTTTGCCTCTCTAAGCCTTTACTAGCTCAGGAGTGAATCCACAAAAAGTGTGCATTTTCTCGAATTTTCATCAGATTTTATAACATTCAACGTTGAATATCTCGAAAATTTTGCGTTCTATGGGAAACTATGAGGAATAATAATAATAATGCTTATTTGTCACCCAAAACAGATAGTATTTAATATCGAACAAATAAACATTTAGTTTCCCACAAAAGTTCGAAACTCGAACGTGGGCAGTACATATCAAAGGAAAAAAAATCTGCACAAGAGCGTGCACACAAACAAGAAAAAAAAACCCAAATTAAAAAAAAATGACAATGCTTAATCAAATCAATTCTTCATACACAGCTAGTTTTAAACGAAATTATTTCTATTTGTGAACGTATACCAGAACGATGTTGGCTTGCTTCGAATCCATTTTTTTATTTTCGTATTGAACGAAGGATATGATAATAGTGATGTTCTTTCGTACTGAACGAAGTGATTTATATAACTTCAATCAGAAAGATCAGTTGGAGCGATCGTTCTTTCGTTTTCAATCAGTTCCCCCTTCCACAACTCTAAAGTGATTGCAAGTGATTATTCTAATCGCGGAATTCCTTATATCATTTGAATTCAGATTGGAAAGTTAACCTCAAAATTTGAAGTTAGAAGTTGCAGAATTTTCATAGACATATGTCTATTAGAATTTTATACACGCTGACATTTACAGAGATAGATGAATTAATAATCCAGTCGAAAACATGAATTGTAACTGAAGATGGCAAACCAGAGTGTATTACCAGTTCAGTTGTACACATGAATGAAAATGATGGCAAAGTCTATGGATCAAACTGAGCGCATTCTTTCGGACATTCAGTGATTGAATGTATTCTGATTGCAAAATTACTTTCACTTAAATCACATAAGTTCCATCAGTTCAATCAGTACGAAAGAACACTACTATTTTCAAAGGAATAAAGATTCTTATGACGCATGAGATAAATGGTTATTTTTCATGAATTTTTTTTTCAGTGGGAATTACCTGGTGCGCGTTAGGGCTCAAGTGATGTCCAGAGACGACAGCTCTGGTGGCTGGGTACCCCTCGGCGGAGGGGGACTCAGCAACGTCTCGGTGCGGAAGAGACCTCGACCCTGCCCCGCCGCCACTGGCGAGCAGGATGTTCCCGCTCCATCCAAACAGAAGCACGAGTATCTGATATTTGGGAAGAGGATCAGCGACCAAAATGTAAGACTTGGTTTTCATAATTCATCAGGTTATCGTCTTAGCTGTTTCCTAGGACACCCTGTATATTCCACACTTGCTTTTAAAATCCCTAAGTGAAAATATTACAGGTCGAACATATCCGCAATATTGCAAGGTAATTAAATTACAAGCCGCCATTTTCAATCTAGTATGAAATTTTTCCCCGACCGGATATACAAATTGGTCCTTGAGTTTAAGATTAATTTAAACCATAAATTCTACTCATCAAATAAAAAACTTTCTTGCCAGTTTTCCAGATTTGGCTCAGGTGAAAAATTATGATCCTTCAAATATTTCTGAATGTGTTAATACACTCATGCACCTTTTTCAAAACTTGAATATTAAATTAATTCTTTTGATTTGGTGCTTATTATAAATAACTATAACGAAAATATTTCATTATTGAGACACTGGTCTTTCACTTGATATTCCTGCAAAATCCATTTCTGTCCATCATAAGATTGTACACAGTTTTATATAATCTCATATTGCAAATTCCGTTTATATCACAATTTTCATCAAATTTTTTCATGAATTATATGAAATTGAGCAATCACTGTAAAAACATTGATTGAGCTCTATGATATCTCTCCAAAGTCTGGTCCATAGACTCGGAGTCATCGATTCTATGACACAATATAGATAACTACTTATGTTTATTCTATGGTCATGTTGTAAACCCGCAAGATTTCCCGTCGCGAAGCTATAAGTAAGATATTCACATCATTGTAAGCAGTGTGAGTTCCTGAACAAAAATTATGAAGGCAACAAATTGTTGCATTTTCAGATCTTTTTTTCTGTCATAAAAATGATCTCTCACTTCTCAAATCTAGTTCATAAATTATCTTTGAACCTTCAACCAAGGAACAGCGACACTTTCTTTCAAGAATATTCATTATTTAAAGGTAGAAAAGGTAAAATATTAGACAACCACTTAACCTATATTTCTACGAAATACTTCTCAATAGGTTACGAGCAGTTTTGACAGTTGGGAGAGACTGGAGGACCAACAATAACCTTAAATGCATTGTTTACTATGGGAAAAAGCGATTGGGCTTGTGATTTTGTATGAATTTGGACATTTTGGACTGAAATATTCACTATTGCATTATCTAGGAACTATATCCAAAGTACTTGATATCTTGTAACAGTAACAGCTTGACTTAATTTATGGAATTTTTCGAATAAATACAATTCTTGCTGGTTGAATGTGTTGTTGCATGTTGCTTGGTTTAGTAAGGCAAGAAATACAATTTAAAACCTTTTTTTTGAAGTAAATTCAGGTATTCAAGGTCGAATAATCAACATCAAATCGATGAAAACTACCAATGAGTTGTTGAAGTATTTTCATTTGAATGGTACGTACTAACCAGATGTGGAGAGGAACTCAATGTATCCATTATAATAGAGAGAAATAAGAATATTCTATCGGTTCTGAAGAAGAAAATCATATTTTCTGAATTAATTCAATAAAGAACTGCGCTCTAAAATGGAAATTCACAGAATAAATGTTACTTTGCAACTTATCAGTTACCTCGGCAAAGAACATAGGTTGTATATTAGTCTGGACAATCAATAAAACTTGAATTACATAGGATTGATTCATACCATTGACATTCAGGTATGCAATGACATCGAAATTCAGCTGATTTTCATGTTTAGCCGAGTAATATCATGTAGGTTATTTTGGTAGGGCATACCGAACGATTCGGGTTATGGAATATTTGAACATCATAAGTTCTTAATAAACATTTCTTTATTACTTGAACAAGACAGGATTTATAAAAGATATTCCCATTCAGATATTCAATCAGGCAAATTTTTAGATGATTCTCACTTAAGGTGCAGTATTACTACTGCCAATGTTTTGTTTGGGTATGCCGATTGATACCAGGTAGGGAATTTTCGTGAAATCGTAAGTTTTTGTTAAACATTCCTGATTGTTTTCACAAAAAAAGATCTAAATCACCCTTGAGTCGTATTTTAGGAATAAAAACCATCCACTGTGTCAATACACTGTTCCTATCTACTACACACAGAGAAATAACTGGCAGTATCTAGGAATGAAAAATTTATTAGCACTATGATATCACAAAATGTTTCCGCAATATTTTACCTCCATATGAAAGTAACAAGGTGCCTATATAATTTACTACAACACACGACAATACTGTTGACTGAACTAACCAAAGGTCTGTTTATTTGCCTGTATATGAAGTCAGGGACTAATTTCATAATATGTATACCAAATTTATACTATCCTTTTCAAAAAAAAGTGAATATATCAATCCAAAATTTCCAAATGAATACGAAATCACGAGAGAAATCCCTTTTTCAATGCATTTTAGGTTATTGTTGGTCCTCCAATCTCTCCCAACTGTCAAAACTGCTCGTGACCTATGTTGAAGCGGAGCTTGGCAACAGCGTCTTTTCATGCTGGCCAACGTATTATGACCGAAGAGTAGTTGCTGGCGGGAAATATGAAATGATGGACAGTTGAAGGATATGATTGTAAGGAAAATGCTTCTGTCACTGAAGAAGAGATGGTTATTCTAACATCAAAACAAAATCATTGAGAATATTTGTTTAAGGTTAAATCTCAATATTTTCGTTTGAACTTTCTTTCTATCCCTTCAAAATAGGGAGGTTGTTATCTACTTCGTTTTTTTTGTGTCTTCGAGATAGTCCCAGGTTAGAATGAGATTCAGGGTATTACAATAAAATGGGTTATATAATAACCTCGATTTCATTGGAAATCTGGGAAGGGCGCAACCTATCACATATGAAAAAAATGTACGTTGAAATATATATCAGGGTGTATTCTCATTCCATTACTATGTGTTTCAACCTTGTAGATTTCATTAGAAACGAATTCTCCTATTGGAAGTATCGCAGTAAACAGTAAGAACTAAGAACATATTTCGTTTTACTCGCCAGTTGTAATCTGTCATTCACGAATACGCACGATGGCACGATTCCGACCGATGAAATTCGCGCCATTGCCAAACTTCACTTTTAGACTGAGTCGAAATCAGAAGGAATAGAGGTTAAGTGGTTGTCCAGTAATTTCATTGTTTTTTCATTAAATATTGATTATTCTTGAAAAAAGTGTTGCTTATTGTTCGTTGAAGGTTCAAAGGTGGTTTGTGAACTATACAGATGAAGTGAGAGATCGTTTTTATGGTGGAAAAAGGGACCTGAAAAAGACTCATTTTGGAACTTTGGGGACCCATATCTTCCAAATTAAGGGAGACCGCCTATGTTCGATTTCACATTTTTTATTCAGAAAAACACACTGCGTACAATGATGTAAATATCTTTTTAATATCTCGGCGACGGGAAATCTTGCGGGTTTACCAAAATTTTTTTTTGGATATATCAACTGTATCTTCTCACCTGAGCCTACTCTGGAAAAATGGCAAATGAAAAAAGTGCTTTATTTGATGGGAGAAATTTATGGATGAAATCAATGTACAATGTATATCCCTACATGATTTCAAAGAGATTGAAGAATGGTGTTTCCATCGAATGAATAGGCGAAGGGACATGCGAGCGAAAACTTTTTTTCGAATTTTTTGAACCAGATTTCTGAACGATTGGTTTTGGTTCTAGGTCGTATTGAGTTGTACAATCAAGAAAGATTTCGAGTACAACAAGGTGATGCCCACCTTTCACCATTGGAAAACTGGGGATAAAAAATTTGGACTCACATTTCAAACGGCTGCAGATGCTAGGGCTTTTGACAAGGGAGTTCGGACGGCTGTTGAGGAGTTATTGGACGGTAAGAGGACTTCCTGTATATTTTCTTCAAATGCTCATCAACATTTAGATCCGTACGAATCAATCGAATTAGTTGAATCGAAATCTATAATGGATTCGGTCTTTACTTGATGGAAACTCATTTTCAATGAAATAATTAAGAAGGCAGTATTTAGTTTCCACAAATGTTTATTGTTTAACAAGAATTATTTCGCTATGATATAGCTTCTTCAGGTATTAATTACATTTTAATGACTGATGGTATGTATTTGGACAAAGTTTAAATATGGTTAGGAACATGCCTAAATGAATATCCAAAATCATAAAAAGTGAGAGTAGGTATAACTTGGGGTTTACCCCAGGGTTTCTCAAGTTACAGAAAGATATTCAATAATGGAGAGCTATTCACATCTGTTTGTTCATTCAGTAGAATTTTGCGGGCGTTATACCTGTTGATTTTCAACGATTCTAGGAGTGTTTATCTTGAACTTTTGGTTTCAACATGGAGAATTTCGTAGTTATTGTTGAAATTATGCATAAATTCTTTGAGGTGGTTAGCATATATTGAATGAATTTTGTCCGATGTGTAGGTTCTTTGATGTTCATGGATCCTTTTCTTGAATGATCTTCCTGTTTGACCAATGTATACCATAGGGCAATCGCTACAAGTCAACTTATACACTCCAGATCTATTGTCTTTATTTGCCTGATCTGTATTGTTTTTCACAAGTGATCTAAGATTATTGGAGGTTTTAAAAGCAATCAGGTCGATTCTGTTTGCGTATTGCTATGAACCTTGCTATTCTAGTCATATTGCTATCTTTCTAATTTATAGCAATATGGCCATGGTGTTACGTATTCTGTTCCGAGTGTTATAGCAATGTTTGTTATGAATTTCGTCATAACAATATTGCTATCATGAACTTCCATAATTGGTGATTTTAGAGCTGACAACACTGTATTTTGAGACTTTAGAACTACAAGGAAGAAGAAAATAACCCTAATTCGTGAGTTTTCTTTATGGTTTCGCATACATAACCTTTATCTACGGTTTTCTTTATTCATGTAAACATCGACATAAAAAATGTTAGGAAACGAAACGAGAAACGAGTTGAATTGACCAACAATCAATTTCCTGGATACCAATAAAATATTGCTTAACAGAAATCGAATGCAGCAATTTTATTCAGGCGTTAATAATTCGAAATTCGATGAAATTTTTCGTTGGCACCTCAAAGGGATTGCTGTTGTTGAGATGATTAGATTGATTAGCTGTTGCCTACCATGCCTGTATCTTAGTCTAAGAATTTTCCTTGAAATTGAATAATATTCTAGAGAACCTTGAACACATTTCCATGTTAATATCGACTTATTCGAAAATGTTACGAAACAGAAAAACCAATTAAAGTCAAATTGACCAATTTCCTGGATACCGATAGAATTTTGGTTTCCAGAAATCAAATGCAGCAATTTTATGCAGGCGATAATAATTCGAAATTCGATGAACTTGTCTGTTGGGAATTCAAAGGGATGGCTGTTGTTGAGATCATTAGAATAATCAGGTCAGCTGTTGCTTACTACGCCGGTATTTTCGTTTAAGAATTTTCTTTAAAATTAAATATTCTAGAGAACCTTGAACAAATTTCTATTAGCACATTCTTCCCTTTCTTCAATATTTTCGAATTCTTGGAAGAAATAATACTGAAACAATTGGATCTTTGTGAGATTCCCTTTCTAACCTTTCTTGTTATGAAGCATAGCAAGTACTATTTTGAGGTTGCTAAGATAGCAATATTGATAGCAAGATTCTTGTTAAAGTGACAGATCATATTGCTCAAAATCGTTGATCAGAATACCAATAATTCCAATCTTGTTATGATAGCAATATCTTTTTCCTAGCAATATTGCTATTTGTAAACAGAATCGACCTGAATGTTACTATTGAAATTATTTTTGAAATGTTCAGCAATATCTTCAGATAATCCATTAACATAAGATAATGAAAAGTACCTCTTTGTATTGTCCTCTTTTATGTTTGGATACACGAGGTTATAATCCATCTCTTATAGACAATATGGTATCCAAAAAGCAGAGGATCATGACATTGGACCTCGTGTATCCAATCATAAAAAAGGACAACACACATAGGTACACTTCATTATCTTATGTTAATGGATTATCTGAAGATATTGCTGAACATTTCAAGAATAATTGTGCCCGCAAAATTCTACTGAATGGACAAACAGATGTGAATAGCTCTTCATTATTGAATATCTTTCTGTAACTTGAGGAACCCTGTGGTAAACCCCAAGTTATACCTATTCTCACTTTTTATGATTTTGGATATTCATTTAGGCACGTTCCTAAACATATTTAAACTTTGTCAAAATACATATCATCAGTCAGTAAAATGTAATACCTGAAGAAGCTATATCATATATTCGAAAATGTATTATAAGTTCATAAGAATTCATGAGTTTTCCAGAATTATTGGTGTGAATTCTTGAAAATTCTGTTGTTTCAGTTGAATTGAATTCAATTCTCGATATTATCTCGAATCAAATAGATTAAATTCTTGTAAAATGTTCAGTATTAATTTAGCGTTAGTAATTATTCTTACCTGCTCTATTTTAATCTTTTTCATTGCTTCCTTCTACGGGATTCCTCCATGGTGAGTATCTTGTGCAAATCTTTCATTGGCATATTTTTTGTTCTTATAATCAATTCCTATGCCATAAATAAATAGACTTGTTACCCTACTCCAATTTGATAATTTATTTATTTAAATGTAATGCAAATATACATTCTTCTTGTTGTTTGATGGAACTTTGCTTAATATTTTCTCTTTTTCAGGTTTTGCCGGTTCTTCTCCTCCACCTTTCTCTAAATTTCAAAAAGATGTAGGAGACGATGAAGTTTTCATGGTAAGCAAATCACATTAATTCTATATATTTATGTGTATTATTTATTAGAAAGAATTAATAAAATGTTGTAGCTTGTTATCTGGGGAACTATTGAAAACAGAAATTAGAAGTTCATTATTGAATTCCAAAATAGGTGACATTGAGTTATGTTTTGTATCTCCCGCCCTAGCCTATTCTTGTGTTTTCAAACAGTTTCTTTAACTTTTATTTACTTTCTTTTTATTCAACCTACATGTATCACTGTTTGGAGTCAGTATCGTAAATTATAGTGTTGTTTCTGAATTTATAGACATTAAACCTGCCACAAGAACCAAAGGATTCAAGAAGTTCGAGCGATTCCAGTACAAAAGGCATCGATTATCTACATAAAATTACGTATCTCAATGTTAAGGATAAACCACAACCACCAGAGCCTAGACAGCCCATTTTTGAACCAATGAAAGGTGACAAAGGTTAGTTAGATTTATTTGTAAAAGTTATTTGTCCATTATTTTTTTTACGTAAGCATCAAAATTAATTCCATTCTTTAACATTGTTATACTGATTTGATTATTATGAACTGAGTGGAAAAGTAACTGTTCCTCCTCTACATTCTTGCAAACAATTGTAGCTCATTTTCTTTCCTTAGATTCACCCTTTATGTAAAGCCGATTATTCTACTGGAGGATGTCCTTTGGTTAATTTTGTTATAGAGTGATTTATTTATTTAACCTTACTAACACTGTATTTATAGTACTTACTTGTAAAGTTTCAAACCAATCTAAACAAAAATAAGAGAAAATTAGTAAAAACTAACGAATCACATAATAAAAATAACCATGAAATGGGAGTTTCTCCTTTAAACGCAAATGCAGTAATATTCATGAAAAACCTTTATAACATCACATTTCAAACATATTATTTCAATATTATATTTTTGAAAAAATGTTTGATCACCTAAAACTGAAAAATAAATATGAGGATTTGCATTTAAAGGGATTTGTCGTGAGTGCACGATATGGCAACGTCGAATTCAGCTTTCTCGGAAAAAAAAGACGTCAAATGTGTTACTTTGCTCAGGAAAACGGAGATAGCTATACTTCGATCTGATTAGAGTAGAAGACAACGACCAAGGATTAGAAAAAGAAGGGCACAGACTGACATATTACTGACAAATCACAAACGGAAATTGTTTGGTTATATTCACAAAGAACACGTGTGTAACACAGAATAGGAATAAATATTTCATTATTCTATAGCAGAAAAAGCTATTCTACTAAACATCGTTGTCACTTCGTGCATGCCTGACAAATCCCAAACCCCAATTTTGAAATCTGATTCTGAATACTTTCTGAAGGTGATTTGGGAAAATGATAAATCAAACCCATAATAAATTTCAAATTTGCAGTAATAACCCAAATTCAGGAAAAACCCCCATTGCAATATCAGCAACCAGTCCTGCTGCAACAAGCCTACCCAACTGTTATTAGATAGTTCCAAACTCAATTTAATTTGTAATAGTTGTATTCAAGAGCTTGTAAAGCTGCTTGACAGTGCCTTAACGTTTTAATATCACTGTCATAGAACTGCAACCAGTCTTTACGGACTCAGTGAAAACTGATTCTGGCTCTGCTATCATAGATCTCTGCTGTGCATTGAAAGATCGCACAGCATCTGTAAGCCTTTGGAAGTTAGGGGTCATTTGGTCAAGACTATACGCTGTCCGGTCCCCCCCCCCCTCCCCTCTCTATCCCCTTCTCCCTGTCAAAAGTTACTTTTTACCCAGCCAATCAGAAGTCAATATGCGATGAGCCAAAACGCTTAAAGCTTGAATATGAGTCCGGTTTAGTTGTCTTGTGAGTCTTTGTTTGTTAACTCTTCCAGCACACTACTAAGTCATTTGTTTCGGAGATCTGATAACCATAGTGTAAAGCCATTGCAGTTTTTCCGCTAATTCGCCCGCATGTCCAAAAAAAAATCTTAGTCTATGACAAACTTCCTCAGTGGTCAATGTCTTATCTACAGCCACATACAAACCTTTGAGCTGAGTGGCTTACGGTACCTTAAACACTTACAGTTTTCCTTTAACCTTTCGAAATTGACATCAGAGTTCTCAGGTTGAGCGGCCCATACTGACATTCTTTTTACCTTTTTGAATTCTCACCACTGAGATCAACAGAGTTGAGAAGTATACTCCATTCACTTTTATAAAGTATCCCGGATTGCCATGACATCCTGACAGATTTCACCGTGTATATTCTGAAAATGTTAGGTTATAGTTCATTTTCCTGTCAGATAACTACACAACATTGTCCTCTCTACAAAGAGGTCGTAGTAATTACTTATTTTTCAAAATGTCAATCTATATTTGGAAAGTAATGAATTTGAGAAAATATTATGTGAATTCAATAATTCCAAAGACCTGGCGAATGTTGAAGAAACTTTTTTCTCTGTTAATATTGGAAATATTTCACGCATGTAAACATGGTTGGAAGAATCAGTTATGCTATTTTCTTGTACGGAAATCAAGAATCGAGTGTTTTGGAATTTTAAGGAAAAATGATGGATAGAGCAGTCCGTTACTTTGCGATAGTTCATTCGAAAAAAAATAAAAGTACTCGAATAACCCGGCAGTAAAACTTCTAAACGAACAGACGGACCTATGGAATTCCCTACTCTTCTAAATTCTCAAGAAATAAGCCTACAGAAGTCATTTAAAAACCTTGTTGCACAACTTGAAATATTCCAGTATGAAAATGTAGTACTCCGAAACCTGCGTCACAGTTAACCTCAAAAGAAAAAAAGAACTAACTCCATTTACAAAGGTCTTGGGAATCTACGTGAATGATACATACACTGGATTGGGATCCAACATATTTCTAAACTGGGATGCAGCTCAGCTTCAGTCTGTTATCTTTGGGTGTAATGACAAGATATCTGGATAAATTCTCCATGAAAACAACCTATCATGCAGTACTCGAGTCGAAAGCAAGATATGGAATTATGTGTTATGGACATACTTTGAAGTCAACTCAAATATTCAATTCCCAGAAAAAAGCAATTCCTAAAATATTAGAAAAAATAGCATTGAATGAGAAATTGTATAATACATGTTATTTTCGTGCATAAAAATTCAATGTTCTGCCAACATAGGATATACCAAGTTCATTTTCAACGTACTTCTTCCTATCGAAACAATTCCACGTAATATATAACTTTTGAAATTATTCCTTAAGGAATTTGTTCAATTCAAATATGACTACCTACATAAGGCTCAATAGAATACAATAAAAGCGAAATGTTAATTTATTTGTTTATTATAGCTGAAGCTGAATTGTTATTTGTTATTGAAAGAGAGTAGAAATTGGCAACCTCGTGTCGAATTATTTTGACATTGCCGATATTTCAGGAGCGCCAAACTGCCTTAGTTTTAGTTACAAAAACATGATAGACCTAAATCATGGCCAACCGGGATACTTTATAAAAGTGAATGGAGTATAGGTGAAACTTATGGAGTTGTTGATTGACCATAAGAACATGAATTATCTCAAAGCCTTCAAACGAACTCAAATCGAAATTTTAACCTCACAATTTCTCAGGCTCAGTTGGGATGGGGACAGAAAAAATAATCTATAAATTTTTTGGAAAAAAAACCTAATTAAGGTTGAAGCATGTCGAAGTAGGCGTCCATAACGACGGAGCGGACTCAAAGAGAACGACTACAGCTGTTTAACAGTTTTTACTGATCGTCTTGTGGGAAAACCACATGAACCAAGTGTTTCCAAAGTCGTGACGGACGTTGTAAAACTGCGAAATCGCAGATGCAGCGACCTGATACGACTAAAGGATGAACGCCATGCACACCGATCAAAGTATTCTGCACTCAAAGGCAGGATTCGCAGATGGTCCTGGAAGAGCTGTATGTAGTTATACTGCAGTATTCCATCTGAAAGGTGACAAGTATCTAGATTCCCTTCTCAGCGGTTTTATCCAAGGTAAGGTGGTCCGACGATCAGAAATAACAGTAAAACAGCTTTAGTTATTCTCCTTGGGTCCGCTTCTTCGGTGTAGATGTTTTGATTGATTGGATGATTAGCTCTGATCAAGGTGGAACGAATATTTGTCGATTTATCGACAAATATTCGTCCTTGTGATTATGTTCGTTTATTATTGCTGGAGGTCTCTTAAGATCTTTATTAGAATTTATATTCGTCTGGTAAGATCCAACATTCTGTCCTGAAAAATCGAGAAAATATAACCTCAATCAAAATTGTCGATACAGTGAAATAAGATTATGATAGTTTGTCCAAAGGAATGAGCAGGATTCAAGTTTTGCTGCCAAACATTCATCAGAACTGAAAGTGAACGTCTTTAAAAATTAATAGGAGCTTTTAAGAATCGACGATTTCAAACCATATTCATCCTAGAAGGGTCCTTTGAAGTACAACATAATATAACTATAAATAACATAATCACAAGGACGAATATCCGTCGATAAATCAACAAATATTCCCCCTTTATCAGAGCTAATCACCCAATCAACCAAAACATCTACATCGAAGAAGCGGATCCAAGTAGAATGACTACAGCTGTTTCACAATTGTTATTGATCGTCAGGTCAACTTAACTTGGATAAACCGCAGAGAGTTCTCTCGATACTTAAGTTAAGTTGACCTGACGATCAATAACAATTGTGAAACAGCTGTAGTCATTCTACTTGGATCCGCTTCTTCGATGTAGGTGTT
Source organism: Myrrha octodecimguttata (assembly GCA_958510865.1). Taxonomy (NCBI): domain Eukaryota; kingdom Metazoa; phylum Arthropoda; class Insecta; order Coleoptera; family Coccinellidae; genus Myrrha; species Myrrha octodecimguttata. The sequence continues at coordinate 86,512,677 of OY294056.1, forward strand.
TTAGTTGATTGGGTGATTAGCTCTGATCAAGGGGGAATATTTGTTGATTTATCGACGGATATTCGTCCTTGTGATTATGTTATTTATTACTACTGGAGCTCTTTCTTCTCCATGAAACCATTTCCTATAATATAACTATCTCCTCATTTGTGAATCTCTTCCAGGAGACAATTACTCGTATGTCCAACTGGCAGTTCACGAATACAATTATCCAATCCTAGAGGATCAGAGACCGAGGGACTTTGAGGAAGATCTGAAGAAGCGTAACACTGAACTCATGCAACCACTTCCCATACTACCCACGAAGAAACCAGCGAAAGGCAGGGCCCAGATGACGTGCAAATACTGTAACGAGCTCTATTTCGAAGACGGTAACCCCCGGGGTTCTTGTGAATACGGACCTGATTGTTGGAAATCCACAATCAACAAATTGACTTGCATGGGATGCGTGCACTGTGTGTGTTACCATTGCGCCGCTGACGCCGAAGGGGAATTCGCCCCCCAACCTTGTGCTTGTGACTGCACCAATGACGATTCGTGCGTTAGACGGTGGATCTGTTTGACTTTCTTATCAATTTTCGTGCCGTGCTTGTGGTGCTATCCACCCCTTAAGATGTGCCATTGGTGTGGAATGAAGTTAGGTGTTTGCGGTGCAAGACATAGCATGTGATTGGAAAGTCGTTATATTTTGCGATATTAGTCTTATTGAAATTTACCCTGCATGTCATATGAAAGGAAACGTCAAGTTCTTCATGTTTGTCATTCCTTCTGTTGCTCTAGTTTGGCAATTGGAAAACATCTCACTGTTTGCAGTAAGTCCAAGGGTCTCTGGAAGTTTATTAGGTTTGTAATAATACCTCAAAGAAAAGAGAGAAGTTTCAGAACTGTATATAAAAATTTTCTAAAATTATTGAGAATCACATGAAGATGTTCTGATTTTTTGCCACTTACAGTAAAGATATTGACATTGGCAGTATCTTGGAGTGAAGAATTTGAAGGGAACGAAGTCAGTTTGAAAATTTCTACTTTTTCATTATTTTTCACTACACGTGACATTATGTTTTTGTGTAATAGACGACTTCGGCCCAAGTTGCCAACCCACAATTTACTTAGCAAGTTTACTTTCACTGGGGAACGGGAATTTCAGGACAAATTCGACATGATAAGGTTCGCATTATTTATAAATAACCGTAAAACATGCCTCGGCTCTTCAAACCAGATAATTCCTTCCAAATATAGGTTTTTGTTAAGATCGTCCCCGATTGGCTGAAATTTAAGTTGGGATTCCTGATTTCATGCAAACAGTGTCAATTTTCATAGGATACGTTCCGAAAATCAATTCTGTTGTTTCGGTTGCCGATTTTCCGCACCGTAAATATGAAATATTCGGATGGTTCCTGGAACAAGCGTGAAAAAGGTTATTTACGGAATCTGGTTGATGAAAATGCGGTCGATTTACTGTCACCAGAACGATTTTCTATGGTAAATATCCATAGCATAGAACAATCTATGTTTACTTTAGGTTTGTTTTGGTTCCGAGTTCAGAACTGTACGGGACGGTTCTAGCATAGACCATGGATCTGTGCTAGAACAGTCCCGTACAGTTCTGAACTCGGAACCAAAATAAACCTAAAGAAAACATAAGATTGTTCTATGCTATGGATATTTATCATAGAAAATCGTTCTGGTGACAGTAAATCGACCGCATTTTCATCAACCAGATTCCGTAAATAACCTTTTTCACGCGCTTGTTCCAGGAACCATCCGAATATTTCATATTTACGGAGCGGAAAATCGGCAACCGAAACAACAGAGTTGATTTTCGGAACGTATCCTATGAAAATTGACACTGTTTGCATGAAATCAGGAATCCGAACTTAAATTTCAGCCAATCGGGAACGATCTTAACAAAAACCTATATTTGGAAGGAATTATCTGGTTTGAAGAGCCGAGGCATGTTTTACGGTTATTTATAAATAATGCGAACCTTATCATGTCGAATTTGTCCTGAAATTCTCGTTCCCCAGTGAAAGTAAACTTGCTAAGTAAATTGTGGGTTGGCAACTTGGGCCGAAGTCGTCTATTGGCGCCCAGCATTTGCGCTACTCGATACACAATCATTGTAGTTCGATGAAGATAATTGAAAGAACTAAAACGTTTTTCAACATATTTCTTTCTGAATCTTTTTTCACATTCGATATAATTATTTCTTTTCATTAGAGATTATCAAGTTATTGGTTTTTTAAATAATGAAATCTGTTTTAATTCGTGATTTTTGACACGATCTCATTCTTTTTATTTGTTTGAATGAATAAGATATAAAAAAAGCTATTTTCACAAAACATTTTTTGGGGAAGTCTTAGGTCTTCTCCAAGCAACATGATTTCAGAAATCATACAAAATTATTAAAAAATTGTTCATTAACACTACAGTCAGCTTTTACATAATTAATTTTTCAAATTTTTTCCTTCAAAATAATTTTCGAAATATGTTGCAAAATTACTCTGCTGTGAGGATAAAAATAAATAAAGAACTGATTACAAAAATTTTCTATATTTCAATATTCTTTTTCTCAAATTGTTTTTTCATTTAATTCGTTGATTTCTCTGTTATTTAAGAGAAAATTGGATTCGCTTCCTTTGGAATTTTTTTAATAATTCTAAAATTGTTAATTTGCAAACTTTCATCATTTCTTTCAGTTATCATTATGGATCGAATGAGCTATCCCACGTTTTTGGACTTGAAATAGCAAAAGTTAATATGTTTTTCAACTTTTAAACTAGACCCTATGTCTTGGTGAAGCGTTAAATTAAATTACAAGATTTCCTTCATCAGAAAATAAAATGTAAATGAGATGCAACATCTATACCAAAGGAGTTGAATTTTATCATCTTGTAAATAGTTGTGGTTTTAAGATATCATCATTCAAATCGAAAAGAAAATATTAATATGAAGAAATAACTTGTTTTTTCATGAAGGTTTTCTCGAAAGAGACTTAAATTATCGATTCAATAGTGCTTGTTATTCCAAGTTGAAAATATTTTAGTCGCCATAATGAAATATCACTGCTTCATCAAACTTCATATTGAACATTTTTTACTTAAGGATATTATGAATTATGTCGTTAACATTTGCTCAGTTTGATTTCCTGAATACAAAAATGCAAGTCCAAAATTTGTGCAGAAATTTGTGCAAAGTTTCCCAGATCCCAGAAGATCATACAAACAAATCTGGTTTCAAAATATAATCAGTATTCTAGAGATTAAGCGAGTAAATTGAAATGATATTATTCGTTTTATTTATGTTTACCGTATCTCGGTTTTCCTTTATAATTTGATCTGAAAATTTTTTACTCGCAATCTTACAGGTTGGAAAGCTTCAGTTCAGTATAATTCATCTTGCCTCTCATATTTACTCGTAGTATTTTTTATTCAATTAAAAAAGGGAATTCTCATAACCTCGAAAGGTATTACATATCTCCATTTTTCTTTGTACTATGCTTCCTAAATTTATTAGTTATATTTGATTCATGAAAAAAAAATCATTCAAAATGACATTCTTTATAAATTACGAATCGAAAATATCACAAAGCTTAATGGGAATGAAAAATGAAGAATTGTTGTTTTTCAGACAGATATGTTATTGTTACATCTATTACTATGTTGAAAATTATTAAGAGAATCTATTTCATTTCTGTGTTGAAATTTATATCGAATATGACAGAATTTTAGATTGTTTCGAGTTTAAGAAGTATTTAAATTCTTTGGAAATATTACATGAAATTCGTCTAATAGAAAATCCTGAATTCTCTTTCATATGTGTAACTATTTTTATACGAATTCTTTTATTTCATGTTGAATAATAATTCCATTAATATAGACTTTAAGACATCTGTGATTTAATGTAAGCATTTCATAGTATTAGAAAGATTATTTGTTTGCATCAATACAAGATGTTTTCTGTTTGAAAGCTTTAATATCGTAAAATTAATTTATTGTTCGTGGGTGTCAGTGGATAGAGTGCTCAACAACTGGTTGTGAACACTATTCAGCTTTTGTACATTTTCGTACAAAATTTAAGAAAAGACTGCATTTCGTTGACCTCTACAAATTATAGGTTATGTGAAAATCTCCTTCTATTTATTATCAAATGAACAGAACGCATTTATTTGTAAGTAAGCATATATTTTTGATTGTGTTCTCTTTAAATGAACTGAAACAAACCATTTCTCTCAATTCGCAAAAATTCAAGTAATCATCAAGTATCAGCAATATTTTATTTAAAAAATAATAAATGAAAACAAAGGTCTGCTCCACTCGAAAAGATTTAATTCCTTAAAAGTTGCAATGCATTTCGGCAAGGTCACTTGCCATCATCAGGCATTCTAAAAACAAAGGCGTCAAACAAATTAAAGGTTTAAAATCAAGATATAACCTACCAAAATATACATTAACGTCAACAACGATGATAAAATGGCAAATGGGACAAAGATAGCTCAAATATCTGAAAACTACACAATTGATGACATCTATATGAAACAAACCGAAACTGAAAGACAATCAAATGTTCAACAAACGGAAAACATGTGGAAACACATGAGATCCATACATGAAAACATAGATGTCGTACAGTCTCAACGTGGTCACTCACAAAAATTACAAAACCACAAAACAAACTAACAGTTCGAAAATAAAATAGCAGTATATAATAACATAAAATTAAGCACTTTGTAACGAATTAAAGAACGCCAAACATTCAAACTTCGTATGTTCGTTGACACAGGTGTATTTCCGGGACCTGAGCGCTCTGTTGATTTCAAGGATTTCCAGAAGATCCAAGATTGTGAGAAGGGCCTTCAATTGGATCTTCTGGAAATCCTTGAAATCAACAGAGCGCTCAGGTCCCGGAAATACACCTGTGTCAACGAACATACGAAGTTTGAATGTTTGGCGTTCTTTAATTCGTTACAAAGTGCTTAATTTTATGTTATTATATACTGCTATTTTATTTTCGAACTGTTAGTTTGTTTTGTGGTTTTGTAATTTTTATGAGTGACCACGTTGAGACTGTACGACATCTATGTTTTCGTGTATGGATCTCATGTGTTTTCACATGTTTTCCTTTTGTTGAACATTTGATTGTCTTTCAGTTTCGGTTTGTTTCATATAGATGTCATCAATTGTGTAGTTTTCAGATATTTGAGCTGTCTTTGTCCCATTTGCCATTTTATCATCGTTGTTGACGTTAATGTATATTTTGGTAGGTTATATCTTGATTTTAAACCTTTAATTTGTTTGACGCCTTGGTTTTTAGAATGCCTGATGATGGCAAGTGACCTTGCCGAAATGCATTGCAACTTTTAAGGAATTAAATCTTTTCGAGTGGAGCAGACCTTTGTTTTCATTTATTATTTTTTATCTATCCAACTCCACCAATGGACTACTATCAGAATATTTTATTTGTTTCCAAACATACAAAAAGTTATCAATACATACGTCAAGTAAGCAGTGGAGATGCAAGTTTTCACGATTTTTATATTCTATTTAAGTTCTTGTTTTTGTTGATACCCTTCTTGGATATTTTGTTTTTATTTTTCATGAGGATAGGCCCATCCTTTGTGAATTCATGGTCCAAGCATATCTTGTTTCAGGTGATTCTGTTACCAGTCTTTCTATACAGTTTTCTTCTGCACCATTCGTTGTTGATATGTTTCTTCGATTATTTACTTTTTTATTTATGGTTTCTTGATTTGTACCCCAATGCCGATACATTGATACATTCTGTTACTAAATGAATAGGGACTTCTTTTCCCCCTCCACTTCGTCTACAGCCTTAAAAAAACCCTCAAAGCATTTTCTCACTAAATTCAAATTCAATACCAAGTTTCCTTGTTTCGATATTTTTTTGTATTATTCGATGTGAATATGTTTTACTTCATCACAGAAAGATTCCTCTTCTTTAACAGGGGTTGGAACTGCACCCTTTTCTGGCTACTTTGGTAAAATGTTTGTATCAATCGGCAGATGGTTACTTCAATCACCAGCAATGCTATCTCTGTCTAAAGAAGCATGTATACTGATCGATTTTCATATAAGCTTCGGTTGCAAAGATAAGTAGTGGGATGCAGAATCTAAAGGTTACAGGACCAAATTCTGCTTGGTTGAGAGTGAATTTCTGATGGATCGGCCACCATTCGTTCAGGTTAAAAAGGACAATGCTGTGTACTTTAAAACTCTATCAAAAAACAATTGATACTCCTAAAGCTTGCAACGTTTCAAAAGAGATTTATGATATTGAAAGAATATTTTTTGTTAAAAAAAAAATTTGGATTAATATTGGAACCTTGAATAAATTCTCCTTGTTTTTCTGTGAGATATAATGCTTTATTTAGAAAAATCGGGAAAGCTCTGACTTGGTCAAGATCTTCAATTCACACTTTAGACGTATCCTAGAAATTGGAAATTTTGAGGTTGTATTCCTCAAGAAATAATCCAAACGTTCAGGTGCCTATTTTACAATATAACTAAACTAAACTAGCTGATTTCAATTGGATAAGATCTGTCTTCTCAAGAACTCTTGAAAACTCATTCAAATAGAAATATTTCTGGAACTGTTTTGAATATTTAAGCCTTAACCTGTTCTTTTTAAGCTTCATAAAAACTTAAATATTCTTATTCTACTACTGGCATGAAGTTTCAAATCCATTATTGAAAAACAGAGAACTTGTTCAAGGTTGATATGAATTAATTATTTCTACAAGTAAGGATATAACCCGAAGAAACCAATAAAATCCGACTAGAATCTCAGATTATGAAAAGTGTTATTATTTGTTAAGGTAAATTATGAAATCTTTGAAAAATTCTGGCAGCTGTATGAGATTTGTCAATGAATTAAGTGTAGGGTAAAATAAGGGCAGCAAGTTAGGTCTGAAATCAAATTTCAAGGTCATAACTTTTTTAAGCCATATTTATAAAAGAAGAAATTATTGTTTTGATTTGAAGTATTGAATATTATTTCAGTTGGAGAGAACTGGTTTGCTATAAGTTTTGGTGTTGATTTCTTGAATGTACAAATCTTAACTTTTGAAAAATTGTAATGTACTATGTACTGCCAGTATAATAAAAATAATAGATAAATAAATGGCAACATGGTAATGACAATACGGCTAAAAGCATAAGAACAAACATCTTAACGAGATGTTAGAATCTGTCAAAATATCAAATAAATGTTTTCTATTACATGGTTGTACATAATTTAATTGATCCGTGCTAATCCAGGAGTAAAATTCTGCACAGTTTACTTTGAAATCCTGGATAAAAATAAAACCATAATAAAAGTGAATTTTGTCGATTTTTTGGAAAATATCACCAAAATATTGAGAAACATGAAGTAAATTTGTAGGAACAAAAATTTCAAAAAGCACTGCCGTGAAGGCAGCAACTTTTGCGCGCATGTTCAATGTAGATGACCGCTTCAGCAACGAATTTGAACATGCACGCAAAAGCTGCTGCCTTCACGGCAGTGCTTTTTGAAATTTTTCACTGATAAATTACTGGATTTCAATTCGATCAAATCTGTATTTTTGGAAATATTGGAAAAATAAGATTTTGAATGGGTATATCTACGGAATCATTGGGCGGATTTTACCCATTCACGAATTCGACCTTCGTAATTAAGCCCCAAACCTACTCTACAAATATCGAGTTTCTAAGTCGTTTCTTCCGGAAGTTATTGTGTCTACGGTCAGCCTTACGGCCGACTGCGTAAACACAATAACTTCCGAAAAAAACAACTTAGAAACTCGATATTTGTAGAGAAGGTTTGGACCTTAATCACGAAGGCCTAATTCGTGAATGGGTAAAATCCACCCAATGATTCCGTGGATATACCCAATCAAAATTTTATTTTTCCAATATTTCCAAAAATACAGATCAGATCGAATTGAAATCCAGTACTTCATCGAAAAATAGCAGTTCGAAGTTTCTTACAGAATTTAATGAGGATGATATGATAAGAAAATCATAGAATTTTTTTTTTCAAATTGTTCTAATGACACGATTATCAAGAAATTTCGCGAAAAGTTGTCTTTCAGCATCTCAAAACTAGCTGTGAAGTTTTATCAGGACTGAATCAGTATTTCTTGAGTTATACCGAAAAAATCAACGATATCGATAAGAAAAGCTCGAAATTTGACATATTTTTTCTCGATATCTCCAAAACTGATGATCGTATCGCACTGAAATTTGGAACACTACTGTGAAATATAAACCCTAAAGTGTGAGTGGAATTTTTTTTTGGATATGATGAATGGTTTCCGAAAAAAAAAATTTTTTTTTTAATTTACTGACAGCACGATCCTGACGAAATTTGGCTCAAAGTTGCGCGTCGTTATACTCCACCTAACTGCCAAGTTTGAATACAATCGCTCAAGTAGTTTCTGAAATAAAAAATAAATAACTTCAAAATTTCAAGTGCCTAAACTCCGAAACTATTCGACCGATTTGGCCCATTAACGAACTTTACCGCGGCATTCTGATGCGCAACCTATCCTGAGAGTTTAAAATTGCTATCTTGCTTCTGTCGACAGTTATCGTGTCGGCCGGCCGGACAGAATCGATTTTGACACCGGATTCGTCATCAGTGAGTCCAACCTAGTCGATTGAGACCATTTTCGGCTCGATCATCCAAAATTACAGACATTTGGACAAAACGATAGCACGCTGTTCCCCTAGAACATGCGCGCAAAAATGAGAATATTGATTATTTTGAAGAATTTTACAAAAAAACTGACCTGAGTCCTGAGCTCAGGCCCTTTCAAGGGTTTGTTCATATTTGCAGCTGGAACGGTCATCGATCCAACTGTTTATTCCTCCAAACGCAGCTTAACTTTCGGATAAAATTATTTTGCGATCTTCTATTCATTTGATCCTCACGAAATTTTTTAGGTGCCGTCACTCTGCCATCTGGCACTTGGGTATAAAATGATGACGATCTTGTTTTCAAAAACGATCGACCGCCATGTCAACATTAGACACAATATCTTTCAAAAGAATCGACTTAGTCCGTCCATATCTGTAGAGCAGGGGGGAGCTTGATCACGAAAGTTGAATTCAATTCGAAATTTTATGCTCCCAATCTTTCTGAAACAACATTCTCGATCGGGCAGAACTCTGTTACTAGGTAGTGAATGTTTTGTTCGAAGATTCATGTAGAATTTCAACGAAATCTAACGGATAATTTCCGAAATATAAATTTGCTTAGTTCGTTTTTCAATGATACGAAGCTCACGAAATTCCGCACTAGTTTTCACGTCGGCATTGCTCGATTTCACGACAATTATCCAGGCTCCAATTCTACCGAAGTCATATTTTCTGAGTTACTGAAGAAATAAGAACAAAATTTCAGGGAGTGATAATTCCGAAATTGTTAGTAGGATTTCGACAATTAACAATATACAGTGCGCGTCAAAATTACGGAACAAATTCATTTTCTCAGAAGAAAAATATTTGGCAACAAAATCCTGAAACAGGTAAATTTTTCTTTCACTTTCACCAAATTTTTTTTGCATTTTTGTTGCACCCTGTAGCATCCCCATCAACCCTCTAAATTTTTTGAATAGGGAAAGTAGGTCATGTGGTACTTTTTTGGCAAGATTTTTATATCTTCTTTACAGGCGTGCAGAAATTTCAAGAAAAATTTTTTTTTTGAAAAATTTATTAGTTCAAAGTGTTCTTCAGGATGTGCACTTTGTCATGGCTCATTTACTGATGAAATTTGTCACCGAATGAAAGTCGACCATTACAGTTTTGTTCATGCACAACTTTCAACCCCCTCCATTTTTTTCCCCATTAAAGGGTTTGTAGGGGTTAAAAGTTGTGCATGAACAAAACTGTAATGGTCGACTTTCATTCGGTGACAAATTTCATCACGTACCATCGTCTCAAAGTAAATGAGCCATGACAAAGTGCACATACTGAAAACCATTTCGTACTAACTAATTTTTCAAAAAAAAAAATTTTTTTTCTCGAAATTCCTGCACGCCTGTGAAGAAGATACAAAAACCTTGCCAAAAAAGTACCACATGACCTACTTTCCCTATTCAAAGAATTTAGAGGGTTGATGGGGATGGCACAGGGTGCAACAAAAATCCTTCAAAAATGCATATAAATTTGGTAAAAGTGAAACAAAAATTGACCTGTTTCAGGATTTTGTTGCCAAATATTTTTCTTCTGAGAAAATGAATTTGTTCCATAATTTTGACGCGCACTGTATACTTAAGATTCAAACCTATCATTAAATTTTCGATAATATAATCTATGTCCCCTCCTTCGCAATCAATAGTATTTTCAAAAGGCTGGAAATATATGAATTGGAGCATTTTATTTTTCTCGGTTTTCACCTCCAATATCTGAAAAAGCGTTACTAAAAATTATATTTTAAAACTATTTGTCACGGACAGTTTTATGGAATGCAGTTTTCTAATTAATGATGTTATAATTCAAACAATCAACAAAGTCAACTGTAACGTTTCAGAGTCTAAATCTGACTTCTTCATCAGACAAACGAAAACGCCTGGAAATCCCCCCTAAATAAGTTTTAATCGATGCTTGGAGCATTTTTGTTTAAAATTCGAAAATTAATGACCTTTGAGTAGAATTATAACGCACACAAAAGTGAATTAGTAGATATCTTCCGACGGTTAACAAAGCGAATTGAAACAGATTTTTCGCGTACTCCCTCGAGCACTTGGAAATAATTATAAGATGTTCGTGACATAAATTAATGAAAATAAGATCAGATTCTTGATGGTAATAATAACAGGACATAGCAATATTCCCCATCACGTTCTACACGTTTCAAGTATCTCCTTTTAAAAAAGGTATTGTAAGAGGAATACCTTCATGCAGTTAATTAATACGTCAACTGAACAGATTCAGAACATTTCAACATCATTCTGCGTTCTCCCATGGTGCGTCAAGCATTATTTCAGAATAATTCAGAACTAAAAGTTGCTTAAACTGTTGCGAAATTACCAATTATTTTACACCAATGGTCGTGTATTCATTGCACTATCCGAAGAGCTTTGGAGGCGGTCTTTGAATTCTCATCATGTGTTGAATTCAATGATGTATGGATGCTTTATTAATATAGAGCATTTACGATTATTCTCATGCAGATAATTAGTAGATTAATGTAATTTTGTTTCACAACGCAACAATGTATATTCCCACTAAAAGCCACCTAATTATTTCGCGTGTATTCCTCCAAACAAAGGAACCGGAGACTGTGTTAGATCTTTTGTGTATCAACACTCCCTCTAGTTTCTTGTCTGCGTTATTCTTTCTCATGGTTGAAAAATGTTGCAAATCTTATATGGATATTTATTATTGCCACAACAAAATTTACCAATTCGTTTCAGTCTTTGTTTGCATCGTGGTTTTACAGCGTGCTTAAAAGCAATCCATCAGGATAAATCTAGATATACTACCTAAGCTACATAATTATGTTCTTTATTGAGATCACACGCAGCTAATGAAAAATCTAGAACTGCCGTGAAGGCAGCAGCTTTTGCGCTAGCGGCCAACTGCGTAAACACAATAAATTCCGAAAGAAACAACTTGGAAACTCGATATTTGTAGAGAAGGTTTGGACCTTAATTACGAAGGCCGAATTCGTGAATGGGTAAAATCCACCCAATGATTCCGCAGATATACCAATTCAAAATTGTATTTTCCCAATATTTCCAAAAATACAGATCAGATCGACTTGAAATCCAGTACTTCATCGAAAAAAAACTAGAAGAGTTCATACAGAATTTAATGAGCATGATATGATACGAAAATCAGAAAATTTTTTTTTTCAAATTGTTCTAATGACACGATAATCACGAAATTTTGCATAAAGTTGTCTTTCAGCATCTCCAAACTAGCTGCGAAGTTTTATCAGGATTGAATCAGTATTTCTTGAGTTATACCGAAAAAAACAACGATATCGAGAAGAAAACCTCGAAATTTGACATATTTTTTCCCGATATCTCCAAAACTTATGATCGTATCGAACTGAAACTTGGTACACTGCTGTGAAATATGAAGCTCCAAGTCCGAGAGTTTTCCAATGCGCGACCTACCCTGAAAGTTTCAATTCGCTAGCTCACTCCGTTCGACAGTTATCGTGTCGTCTGTCCGGCCGACTGAATCGATTTTGACACCGGATTCGTCATCAGTGAGTCCAATCTAGTCGTTTGAGACCAATTTCGGCTCAATCATCGAAAATTACAGAAATTTGGACAAAACGATAGCACGCTGTTCCTCTAAAACATGTGCGCAAAAAGAAAAAACCTAGAAGAGTTCATACGTGAAGTCAATAGATTTTACGCGCTTGTTCAAATTTCGAACCTTTTCCTTACGAAATTTTGCACGAACCTTCACGTCGAACCAATTAATAGAAATCTGTATTTTGGATAATTTTGGTACAATTCGGGAAGGATTTACTCATTTTATCGAATCGACAAAACCTATTCCTCATAGATTATCGGTTGTCTCTGGAGTTATTGTGTTTACGGGTGTGACAGCCGATAGTAAACACAACTTCAGAATTAGGATTCAACTTATGCTAGTTTTTAGTGAAGGAGGTTTAGACGGATCCCTTCAAATTTAAATCTAGTACACTGGGTGGACAATATGTGTTCACGGTAAACAAAATAACTTCCGTAATAAACAACTTGGGATCCCGATATTTGTGCAGTACCTATAGGTTTTGACCTTAATTACGAAGGCCGAACTCGTGAAAGGGTAAAATACGCCCCATGATTCCGCAGATAAACTCATTAAAATTTTTTATTTTCCCAATATTTCCAAAAATACAGATGAAATCGAATTGAAATGCAGTACTCAATTGAAAAATGACAGCTGAAAGGGTCATATGGTAAGGATAACATGATCAGAAGATGGCAGAATATTGAATATTCGAAAAGAAAACATTTAATTTTTGTTCTGATGACACGATCATCACGAAATTTTTGTTTTTCATCAACGTTTTCAAACTAGAAGCCAATTTTCGTCTTGATTGAATCGGTATTTTTCGATTTATTCCAGGAAAAACCATGATACCGAGGAAAATTCACTGAATTTGTCACATTTCTCCCAGTCTCCGAGAATTATGATCGCTTCGAACTGAAATTTGGAACAGCTATGAAATATTAATCTCAAAGTCCGAGGAGATTGAATTTTGACATCTGTTAAATAGATTCCTAGAAAAAAATCTTTTTCGAATAAATTTTTTTTCGAAATTTATTGACAGTATGATCTCAACAGATTTTTGTGAAAGTTGCGCTCAATTGGTATCCAAAATATCAGATAAATGACCTCAAAATTTCAAATGACCACAACTCCTAAACGTTTCGTCCGATTTGGCTACGTAACGTTTATATTTTGAAATGCAACTTTTCCTGAATGTTTCAAGTCGATAGGATTTGTATGTCCGTAATCGTGGCGACGTCGGCTGGATAGAAACGATTTTAGTACACCGGATTCGTCATCAATGAGTCCAACCCAGTGGTTTGAGACTAGATTCGGGAAAAAATTCAAAAATTACAGTTATTCGGACACAATGGGGGTTTTTCCTTTAAACGAAAATTCAGTTATTTTCATGAAAAACCTCCAGAACATCACATTTCAAACATATAATTTCAATATTATATTTTTAAAAAAATGTTTGATCACTGAACTGAAAAATAAAAATGGGGATTTGCATTTAAAGGGGTTTGTCTTGAGTGCACGATATGGCAACGTCGAATTCAGCTTTCTCGGAAAGAAAAGGACGTCAAATGTGTTACTTTGCTTAGGAAAGCAGAGATAGCTTTACTTCGATCTGGTTAGAGTAGAAGACAACGACCAAGTAATAGAAAAAGAACAGCACAGACTGTCATATTACTGTCAAATCATAAACGGAAATTGTTTGGTTATATTGACAAAGAACCTCTGAATAAAGAACATAAGGAAGCAGCATACTGCCTCACAAAGTGGGTCCGGGATGGACGTTGCATATAGCCGACTTTCCTTTCACTTTGAAGAGAGAACAACTTGCTCCGAGACTTCTTTGTCTGGAGAAACTAACTAACATGAGTCATACTTGGAGGTTCAATATGGGCGCCTATGTCCTACTTTTATACGAAGTAGAAAAGCATTATGCTCCTTCCTGTTGTTCTTCATTCAAAGCAAAGAACACACGTGTGTACCACAGAATAGGAATAAATATTTCATTATTCTATAGCAGAAAAAGCTATTCTACTAAACACCGTTGTCACTTCGTGCATGCCTGGCAAATCCCAAACCCCAATTTTGAAACCTGATTTTGAATACTTTCTGAAGATAATTCGGGAAAATGATGAATCAAACCCATAATAATTATGTTCAAATTTGCATTTGCAATAATAACCCAAATTCAGGAAAAAACCCCATTGACGCTGTTCCTAGAACATGCGTGCAAAAACGGCGTGTTTATTCAAGCCGACAAAGTGAACGTGAATCAAGAGAGTCCACCTTCGACAAAGAAATGTCTATGGTGTGCACCGACCATTAAACAACCAGACTCGAATTGCAATGTTTCGAAGTATTACTTGGAATTATGTCAAATTTTCGATTTCCCAATTCGTTCAAAATAATAACAAGCAATCTGATCTTCATTGAACCCATTCATTCTCAAATTGACGGTTTTTACTACAACATAGGACAGTACCGCTATTATTATGCACGATCTCCCAGAATTAGTTTATATAATCGCGTTACGCCGCCCCGAGCACAGTCATGTTTTCCATCAACTATTTCTGCGTTAAAATCGTGCGAAATATAGACCGACGCTCAATGGGTTTAAAAGTGTTCTGATAAATGATCTACATTCAAGCTTTGATTCATTGGCGTCCTCGATCTTGTGCTCGGAAGACAAATGAAGAAATCTTTCTGCAAATGGGTACTTTCGGTGGACCCGGAAATACATTCATTTCAGAAATCCCGAAAGTGTAGGTTTAATGGAGTTCAGATCTGGTTTCTTGATGCCAAATGAGAAATTTTGATAGAAAGTTATACATGTAGGCTTCGATAAAATGCCTTTAAAAGATAATTTTCGAAACCGCGAAATAATATACATACATAATATATATACGGTATGTGCCAGTTCAACTATGTACCATTATGTTCTTGAGGTTTGTTTTTGCTGGCCGGTTACTTATGCATTAGGCTTAACTCACACGTACCACATCCCAACCACAACATTTTGGTCGGTATGTCGCAGGTATCGACCACTTGCCAACCACAACAGTGCACCATGCTACAGAAGCATTTCTCGACTAATTTCGAATACGAAGCACATCATATTTGT
Organism: Myrrha octodecimguttata; assembly: GCA_958510865.1. Lineage (NCBI taxonomy): Eukaryota > Metazoa > Arthropoda > Insecta > Coleoptera > Coccinellidae > Myrrha > Myrrha octodecimguttata. Next base: position 86,528,052 of record OY294056.1, read on the forward strand.
GACCGGGATGTGGTCCAAGACAAGTAGCACATGCTAACCACAAATCTGTGGTCGCTGTGTCGCAGGTATCGACCACTTGACAACCACAATGGGGGTTTTTCCTGAATTTGGGTTATTACTGCAAATTTGAACATAATTATTATGGGTTTGATTCATACTTCTCCCAAATTACTTTCAGAAAGTATTCAAAATCAGGTGTCAAATTGGGGTTTGGGCTTTGTCATGCATGCACGAAGTGACAACGTTGTTTAGTAGAATTGCTTTTTCTGCTATAGAATAACGAAATATTTATTCCTATTCTGTGGTACACACGTGTTCTTTGTCGATGTAACCAAACAATTTCTGTTTGCGATTTTTCGTTGGTCGTTGTCTTCTACTCGTAGATCGTAGTATAGCTATCTCTGTTTTCCTAAGCAAACTAACACATTTGACGTCCTTTTCTTTCCGAGAAAGCTGAATTCGACGTTGCCATATCGTGCACTCATGACAAATCCCTTTAAATGCAAATCCCCATTTTTATTTTTCAGTTATAGGTGATCAAACATTTTTTTAAAATTATAATATTGAAATTATAGGTTTGAAATGTGATGTTCTGAAGGTTTTTCATGAAAATAACTGTATTTTTGTTTAAAGGAAAAAAACCCCAACTTCGGCAACTTTACTGTCAGGCAGTGATACGTGTAAGTAGACAAGCCACATGCCACGAAACAGTTTCACGACGGATTTCAGAGAGGAAATACTGCTGTGGATTTTGCTTTGTCGAAGAAGTCGAAAAATCGGAAATCGATCACGCGTTGTGTCTGTGGTCGAGATGGACCGCAGTTTGGCGATCGTGTTTGTGATATGATGTGTTTTTCTACTAATTAATGTGCGAGTCAAGTCTTGACTCACACTTACCACAATCACACTTCGAACTTGGACTTTTGCGGTCCAACTTAACCACACAGACGGAACGCATGGTCGTTCATTCCGCCTTATTTGTAAGAGCAAATAAAATAACAAAATTTTATTTTCGAAATCCATCCTGATTCGCGTCATTTGACATGTCTACTCATCCGTACCACCGACTGACGGCAAAGTTGTGTTGACAAATGGTCGATGCCTGCGACCAAGGTTTTGTGGTTGGGATATGGAACGTTTGAGTTAAGTCTGAAGTTTTAAAATCTGTAAGCTCGTACTGTAATCTCAAAAATTTCAGGACTTGGTTTACACTGAATGTAATATTTTCATTCAAATTGCATTTTTGCGCGCATGTTCTGGGGAACATCGTGCTATCGTTTTGTACAAATGTCTGTAATTTTCGATTTTTTCCCGAAAATGGGACTAGCTGGACTCACTGATGACGATTCTAGTGTCAAAATCGATTCTGCCGGCCGACGGCACGATATCTGTCTAAAAAGCAAGCTAGCGACTTGAAACTTCAAGATTAGGTCGCGCATTGGAATGCAGCCGTTGAGTTGGTTAATGGGACAAATCGGTCGAATGGTTTTGGATTCTATTATGATGGTCATTTGAAATAATAAAATTAATATTCTGATATTTCAGGAACTACTCCTGGAATTGAATCGAGACTTGACAGTTAGTTGGAGTATAACAACGCACAACTTTTCACGAAATTTCGTTGAGATCACAATGTCAGTAAATTTTGAAAACATTATTTTTCGAAATTTTTTTCCAAAAAAATTTTTTTTACAAACTGTTCATTGAATCCGAAAAAAACTCCTGGTCATACCTTGAACATCATGTTTTGCAGCAGTGCACCAAATTTTATTTTGATACGACCATAATTTCTGGAGATATTGAGAATAAATATAAAAAATTTCGTGGTTTTCTTCTCGATATCGTTGTTCTTTCCGGAGTAACTCAAGAAATACTGATTCAATCAAAATTAAATTTGGCAGCTAGTATGGAAATGCGGATGAGCAACTCTATGCAAAATTTCGTGATGATCGTGCCAATAGAACAATTTGAGAAAAGTTTTTTTTCAAATATTCGATTATTCTGTGATCTTCTGACCATATTATCCTCATGATATTCTGTATGAACCTTCGAACTTTAATTTTTCGATAGAATACTGGATTTCTATTCGATCTAATCTGTTTTTTGGAAATATTGGAAAAATAAAAATTTGTATGGGTATATCTGCGGAATCATTGGGTGGATTTTACCCATTCACGAATGCGGCATTTTTAATTAAGGTCCAAACCTACTCTACAAATATCGGGTTTCTAAGTTGTTGCTCTCGGAAGTTATTGTGTTTACGGTCGGACTAACAGCCGATTATTTTCAATATAATTCAAAACTAAAAATTTATTTATTTATCTTATCGCGATGAAATCTGGTTCTCGATTTTGAAATGGCGGATTGAAGACTCCGAAATGGTTCAGCGGGTTTCGCCGATTTTGCGGAATAAGTATTCTGAACAGTTCTTTACAACTACTCTTCAAGATTAGATTCATGCGTTTAAATATTTTTTGAATTTTTTTTTTAGTAAAACCGCGAAATGTTTGTTTGAATTTCACCCACTAATTTATTAACTCAATAACCTCATAAACCAAACATTAAATTGGAAATCTCCAGGTGACCATTTTCTGGCGAAATAGCCGTTAGGCCTCTGCACCACTGTAGGATACAGTTCTCGTTCTCTCGGAGCAGCGTGCAGAGACACCCTGCACATCCAATAAAATAATACGGTTATTCAACATTGTTAGCCAACATCTACTCAACAATACTTCATTTCGATCCGAACTTAATTAGAGATGATCGATAATATTCAGGCACTTCTTCTTGGTTGCAAGAATGAAGGGTTTGTTGATTATCTGATCTACGCCATGAATCGACGATTACTCTTTGAAATAAAAAGATTTTTACGAAGCGTGTTCATGAAGCGTGTCGTGTAATTTCATAGGTAGTTGGTACCTTATTCTTTTGTGAAGCATCTGATCGAGATTGATAAGATGATAAGGATTATCCGATAATTCTTCATTTCCTTTCAAGTGATATAATGCTCCTCCAAATTTATTCCGCGCTTCTTCCGGAGAACAATCAGTTCGTGAAAATGTGTGTGATTTTAGAAAGAAACAGCTTAAAAACTATGATATCTGTAGGGTAGATTTGGACCTTAATTACGAAGGCCGAATTCGTGAATGGGTAAAATCCAACCAATGATTCCGCAGATATACCCATTCAAAATTTATTTATGTATGTTATTATGTATTTCCAAAAACACAGATTTGATCAAATTAAAAATAAAAATAATAATAATTTATTCCTCCTTTAAGACATCATACAATGTACAGGAATAGTCATCAAGAAAAAAACTAAATAATATTATGAAAATACAAAGTTGAAAACTGTAATACAAAGTTTTAAAAGAGACTTAAATGATAGAGTTAGCAAAGAATTCTTGAATACTTTAATAGCATTTGTCAATCAACATTGATTTTACTTCCTTCTTAAATCGTTTTTCACCAATTCCTTTGAAATTTTTGGGCAAGTGATTGTATAATTTAATTCCTGTGAAGGTTGGTGACGACTCATACTTTTTAGTATTATGTTTAGGAATACATAAAATATCATCATCATGCCTTGTGTTGTAGTTATGAAACTCAGTACATGTTTTGAGTTTTTTCAAATTTTGATGAACATACATGAGACAGTTCAACATGTATACAGGGTCTTTCACGAGGAACCTCACCCATATTTATACGGGAAACTACTGAACGTATTTTCATGAAATTCAGCAATTATAAGTATTTCACGATGCTGATGAAATCTAAAATATTTTCAAGGCATGAGCACCTCCGGTTTTTCCGGAAATGACGTCAACTTCCGTTTTTCAAATTAGAACACCATTTTTTTATTGCAGAAATAGATTCCTTAGGAAATTTCAATTTATTTTTTTTGGTTGGAAAATTCTCTCTGAGCGGGAAAATTCGAAAAAAAAATCGAAAATAGAGCTCCGCTGAAACAAGAATAACTTCGAGGTTTTTGGATGGAAAATTTTCATTTTTGGGATTTTTTAGGATGTAAGATTGATGTATCCACTTTGAAAATCGAAAGCGCGATTCATGATACAGGGGGTGAAAAAATCGCTTTCAAAGTTAGGGATGACAAAATCGTGAAAAATCAATTTTTTCAAATTAGAACCCCATTTTTTTATGGCAGATATTGAATCTACGTTAAAAAATAATGTGAGTGTTTGCATCACACCCTTGCCCTAAAGTGGATATTTTCTGAGTGAGATGACATTTTCAGGAACTGTTACTTAAACCATGTTTTAGATTTTACTACCCTAATATGCAAGAGAAAAAAGTTACAGGTTGTTGATGGCGAATTTGGATTCGAATTTGTATCGGAAACCTCTTTATTTCAACTAATCGGCCATCGGTTTTCTCTCCAGTGATAAATAAATAATTCTTTATGAACCATATGCAAAAACTTACCATGTTTTACATAATTTTTTTCAATGATAGATATCATTAATTACATCTGCCAAATTCCTCTTTATTCAGTAGCATTTTGTGTTTACTATTAATTTGGTGATAATTCGTATTAAGTTATAAAATCGATCACTATGCCTTATTGACTCAAATAATTGAGCCGCTAGTACAGAACCATAATGACTTATGGTATCAACAAGATGGCGCGCCTCCACACAATTCACTCAATGTGTCAAATATCCTCTACAGGCTATTTGAAGATCGATGGTTGGCGAACAATGGTCCACATCTTTGGCCACCACGTTCTCCCGATTTAACTCCTTTAGACTATTATGTTTGGAGTAGGATAAAAAATATTGTCTACTCAACTCCCCTGACTGATAAAGAGGACTGCATAGAACGAGTCAGAAATGCGTTCAGGTTTGTTTAGATTTTTAGATTCATAGTTTTGAAACTCAATTTGGTTTTTAAACACTTTTGCAGATCTCTTCCTCCCGATGAAATAAGAAGAGCAACGCACGAAGCATTCCTGAGACGTATAAATAAATGTCTAGAAATTAACGGTCAAAACTTTGAGCATCTTCTCTAGTTATAACTGCGAGAGTTTGCCATGGTTCTCCTAATAGTAACTTGAAGTCGGTTTCAAGAAGGGGTGAAAAATCTACAGCATGGTTCAAATAACAGTTCCTGAAAATTTCATCTTTTTGGCGTGAAGGGAAAAGAAATAGCTGAAAATTCAAGACGAAAAACAGTTTTTTGTGAATAACTCGGAAAATATCCATTTTAGGGCAAGGGTGTGATGCATACACTCACATTATTTTTTAACGTAGATTCAATATCTGCCATAAAAAAATGGGGTTCTAATTTGAAAAAATTGATTTTTCACGATTTTGTCATCCCTAACTTTGAAAGCGATTTTTTCACCCCCTGTATCATTAATCGCGATTTCGATTTTTAAAGTGGATACATCAATCTTACATCTTGAAAAATCTCAAAAATGAAAATTTTCCATCCAAAAACCTCGAAGTTATTCTTGTTTCAGCGGAGCTCTATTTTCGATTTTTTTTTCGAATTTTCCCGCTCAGAGAGAATTTTCCAACCAAAACTGAAAAATGTTACATCAAAATAAATTGAAATTTTCTAAGGAATCTATTTCTACAATAAAAAAATGGTGTTCTAATTTGAAAAACGGAAGTTGACGTCATTTCCGGAAAAACCGGAGGTGCTCATGCCTTGAAAATATTTTAGATTTCATCAGCATCGTGAAATACTTATAAGTGCTGAATTTCATGAAAATACGTTCAGTAGTTTCCCGTATAAATATGGGAAACGTTAATATTTTATCTAGTAGTATCTAGTACTTTATCGAAAAATGATAGTTCCAAGGTTCATACAGATATTCATGAGGATATTATGATCAGAAGATCACAGGATATTGAATATTTGGAAAAATATTTTCGCGGAATTTTGTTGAGATCGTAAATTAAAAAAAAAATATTTTAAATAAAAAAAAAAATTAATTCTTGGAACTTTTCATTAGACTTGGTGACAATTTCTAGCATACTTTGAGTTCTATATTACACAGCAGTGTACCAAATTTCAATTCGATATGGTTTATTACTTTCGGAAAGACTGCGAAAAAATATGTAAAAGTTCGTGGTTTTTTTCTTGATATCGTTGTTTTTTCGGAATAACTCGAAAAATGCTTATTCAATCATGAGATGAAACTTGGTATCTAGTTTGGAAATGCTGATGGACAACTTTGTGCAAACTTTCGTGATGATCGTGTCATTAGAAAAATTTTAAAAAAAATTTCAAATCTTTTTAGTCAAAATTCTGTGATATTCTGATCATATTATCCTCATTAAATTCTGTAAGAACCTATCATTTTTCGATGAATTACTGGATATTAATTCGATCTCTTCTGTATTTTCGGAAATATTGGAAAATAAAATTTTGAATTAGGATATCTGCGGAAACATTGGGTGGATTTTATCCATTCACGAATTCGAATTGAGGTCCATACCTACTCTACAAATATCGAGTTTCTAAGTTGATTCTTTCGTAAGTTATTGCCTAACGGCCGGCCGTAAACACAATTACTTCCGAAATAAACAACTTAGAAACTCGATATTTGTAATTACGAAGGTAGAATCCGTGAATGGGTAAAATCCACCCAATGATATCGTGGATATACCCATTAAATATTTCATATTGCCAATATTTCCAAAAATACAGGTTAAATCGAATTGAAAGCCAGTAGTTCATCGAAATAACCTAGAAAAGCACTGCCGTGAAAGCAGCAGCTTTTGCGCGCATGTTCAAATTCGTTGCCAAAGCGGTCATCTCAATTGAACATGCGCGCAAAAGCTGCTGTCTTCACGGCTCTGCTTTTCTAGGTTATTTCACTAAACTTCAGACCTCATCTTCAAAATCAACTTGTTGGACAACAAAATAGTGTGTAACTACTACTCTCTAATCCACTTACACATTCTGCATCTAACGCACGTTTCGAAAACCAAGTTTCAGTAACGATATGTCTTTGACAAAGGAAATTTGGTTTCCGAAACGTGCGTTACACTCAGAAAGTGCAAGTGGATTAGAGAGTAGTTACACACTGTTTTGTTATCAGTATTCTATACACAGTGAACTCAAATAGTTTACTTGTTGTTAGAATTCCTTCTATTCAACTGATCTGAAAGAAATGAATTCAGAATTCGGCAGCAGCATTGTGAAACTCCGAAACAGAATCGAATTAATTATTTCAATATATACCATTTTGAAATACATTGATAGAAACTAATTGTACGATTAATTACAGTAATCCCAGGTGATTCATGTCATCGTTTAAGAATAAGGAAGAAAATCTTGTCTTCTTCATTCACAGCAGAACTTGGCTGAATCGGATTCGTGGGAGTGCAGAAGAGTAAAAGTATTAGTTCATATAGATTAAACACAATAGGTTGCAAAAGAACGGTACGATATATAATAAGGAGTTCATTTTTTCATTGCAGTATAGTTGTTCGTCTAAGAAGTGTTGGGTGTTTTTGGATAGTGTGCGCAATTGGTGTTGATGATGGATAGCAAAATTGTTTCGAAGGTGAAAATTCTACATTATGTTAAGGAAAGCACGTGTAAATATTCAGGGAATACGTAGGAGAACTTTTTTGCGAAGTGCACTTGTGTTTTAAGTTGATATCTTGTGATTAGAGGGCTGTGCAATTCAAGTAGTTCCTGTGAATACTCTGGAAATTTTCTACTGTGTTTCATTTCAGTGGAGTTTCAATCTTTGTGCTCGTTTTGAAATTTTTCTTATTTTCGAAAACATTCCGGATATACAAGAATTATGTTACATTAACTTTCAGAGTACTTTTAAATATAAGGGTATTTCATCATGTGCACTGACTAATAAGGGAGATACAACCCTTAGAAGGAACGAAAAAAAGATTGAAAATTTCGCAAAAACGACGCGTTTAAACAATTACAATATCAGGGTCAATTTACATGTGTTCGAATAAATCTGAAACTTCTGTACCTATCAAATTCAATTTTTGAAATAATTTATTCAATCAAGTGCAAATTTAATAAACAATGGCGTGATAACCCCCACTCCTCACCCTCGAATCTATCCTGAATTCATAAGGGATGAAATTAGTGATGACGTGAATTCAATATTATCCTAACGGATTATGAAAACTCTTGAAATATGAACTCCGTAATCAAAACCGTTCTGAAGATTTTTGAGAATTTAAGTTCGCAATTCGTTTCGTCAAAGGGCTTAATCTTCTTCATTATTCATTTTAAGAAAAGAGTGTACACAACAATAAGTACCCTATAAATTTGGACCTTGGACCACCTTGTATATAACATGGATTGTAAACTGAGCACTTTTGATGTTTATCTTTATCCTCTATTTTCATTGGTAAAAAAACTATTTATAAAAAACATCCAACTTGGAAGAATCGATTGAATCTTATTTAGGGTGGATTTTGCATAATTTTTTTTTGAAATCTGAACTTTAGACACGCTTGGTCAAATCGGTAACCAAAGCGGTTTCCTATTCGGGTTTTGTTCCATTTTACATAGTTTCAATTCGTTAGAAAATTATTCCGAAATCCTCTAATTACATGATCCTCACAACATTCTGCATGAACCTTCATGCTTCAGTTTTTCAACCAAGTGTTACAATTCGATCTAATCTTTATTTTAGGAAATATTTGAAATATAAAATTTCGAATGGACAAATATTGGAATCGTTGGTAGGATTCTATTTGCTGGAGTCTCTCATTGGATTCTGTCGCTGTAGATAATTTTGGAGAATGTTCGGAGCTTAATTGTAGAAGGCAAATTCTTTTAGGAGTAAAATCACCCCTGGACATATCTATCAGAAAGTTTATTTTCCAAATTTATATATTCAAACAAATTCGAGGGCGTAGATTAAGAAAATCCAATCAGAATGTTAGTGGAGAGTCTGGTTCGTTTTTTATGGCCCGAGGAAAATCGAAAAAATTGGACCTTTTTAAAAAAATCATAATTTTTCAACCAGAAGACTCACGTCTATAAAATAAGTGGCTACGTACTCACAAAGGATCCAGATATAACCAGAAAATTCGATATTGTCCAGCCTCACGCGTTTGATCTGTACGACGACCCAAAGTTGACCCAAATTTCGAAATTTTGGTCAACTTTGAGACGTCGTGCCGACCAAAATAATGAAGCTGAGTGATGTCGAATTTTTTTACGTGCAGTTCGATCCTTTATCTATGAATTAAAACAGATTTCATCGTCCTACTCTCATCGAGTCGGTAATAATGATTTTTTGAAAAAAGGTCCAAAATTTTGGAACTTCAAGGACCTCTCACGTCCAGGACGATTTTTTAAAAAAATATCTGACCTTATATTCTTGTTCTACGCCCTCGAATTAGTAAGTGTGCCAAATTTCACGGCGATAGGAGTCGGAAAATTATTTTTCGAAAATTGAGATTTTCTTAAGGGTAACCCCTTAAAATTTTACCAAAAATCGAAAGTTCTCCGATCGACCTGAAGTTTGAAACATATACTAATTCGAGGGCGTAGATTAAGAAAATCCAATCGAAATGTTAGTGGAGAGTCTGGTTCGTTTTTTATGGCCCGAGGAAAATCGAAAAAATTGGACCTTTTTTAAAAAAATCATAATTTTTCAACCAGAAGACTTACGTCTATGCAATAAGTGGCTACGTACTCACAAAGGATCCAGATATAACCAAAAAAATCGATATTGTCCAGCCTCACGCGTTTGATCTGTACGACGACCCAAAGTTGACCCAAATTTCGAAATTTTGATAGTTCATGCAAAATTTCGTGAGGATTTATGATTAGTAGTTCGAAAAAACGTATCCGAACAGGCTGAAATTTGGTATTCGATTGTAAAATTCCGTGGAATTTCACAATCGAATTTCCTTGCAGGGAAATCTAACGAAAGGTTCCTGAAAATTGAAAAAATTCGAAAAATTTTCGAGAATTCTCCAAAAAAATCAAGAGATAAAATATCAGATTCTATTGAAAAACATTTTTTATTTTTTGACCTAATGATTCTCATTAATATTTTGTACAGGTAGGTATGCGTTTTAGCATTTCCTGACAAATTGACAGATCTTCATATTTTTTGAGATATTTTGAAAACAAAAAATATTCGAATCCTTCAAAAAATGTTTGACGGATCTTGCCATTCGAAAAACTTCAGAAGTTAACTTTATTCGAAAAAGTTATACTCATATGAAAATTTATCTCGATTATTTTCGAGTAAAATTCTCTTTTCTTCCTAGTTTTCGGTCTACTCAAAAATTGAAGAACCGACTTAAAAATAATATGCTGAAAAATCTTCAGCATATTATTTGGGAGTTCTGGGAGTTTCTGATACAGAACGTTCATTTTTGCAAATAATCTACTTCTGTAATTGCATCAATAATAGAATATATAGAATATATATGCGATAAATCGCGAACTTTTTTCTCAGTGCCTGTCCAAATCCCTACAGAAACGACATTAGGTTTCATTAACGTCATGCGATCCCGTTTGAACGCTGACAGGCCGCAGACAGATCGCGACAAGTCTGTGCTGCTCCACTAGTTCAATGCAATTATCTGATCGCCATCGCCATCATGAACGCCATCGTGATCGTGATCGCGTATATGTGGCCTCAGCTTAAGTGTATACCTACCTAATATTAGTGAATATTTTTTGTGATAGTTTTATAATTCACTTTCATTATGGCAGGATATTCGAAAGGAATTTAAATGAGCCCTTAAAGACTCAAACGAATCTATTAACTGTGTTCAAATGTTCAAATATCGCCAGCGTAATGTTTTTCAAATCTTTTCAGAATAATACAACTTATACTTATATTACAGGTAGTTCCTTTCATCTTTTTCTTCTCGATTTCCAATGTGTTCTGTGGAATTTCGAATGATCAGACGGCCCAAGCTAATGCACCTCTGAACAGTTATGGTACTCCAAATTACGATGCCAATGATCACCATAATCAACACGATTATGGCAAAGTGAGTAATCGAAATTTTGTATCTAGGTACTTATTGAGATTTCTAACAGTTTTATTCTTTCGCAATTGATTCTGTTGAATTCAACATAAATTTTGAGTCTCAAAATTTTAATCACCAGAGACGGATCTAAGGCGTAGCGAAGGAGGCCCTGGCGCAAGCTGACGAGGGACGCAAAATTGATATTTTTTCTTCAAAATAATGCCCGTTTTACTACAAGCCTCATACATATGCCAAAAACCCGATCAAAGATAATAAATAACGAAGACGTTTACGACTGTGACCGAGGGGCTAGATGAACCTCCTCTTACCTGGACACTTCCCTTTTATCGCATCTAAGGTGCTGGCTTGAAAATAATCAGATTTTTTTGAATTTTAGATAAGAGTCATTTTTGCGCGCAGGGGAACAGCGTGCTATCGTTTTGTCCAAATGTCTGTAATTTTCGATGATTGAGCCGAAAATGGTTTCAAACGACTAGATTGGATGACGAATCCGGTGTCAAAATCGATTCTGTCTGGCTGGCCGTGGACACGATAACTGTCGAACTTAATGAGCTACCACCTTGAAACTTTCAAAGTAGGTCGCGCATTGGAATGAAGCGGTTAAGTTCGTTAATGGGCCAAATCGGTCCAATAGTTTCGGAGTTATAGCCACTTGAAATTTTGAGGTTTTTTATTTTTTATTTCAGGAACTACTTGAGCCATTGAATTCAAACTTGGCAATTAGGTGGAGTATAACGACGCGCAACTTCGAGCCAAATTTTGTCAGGATCATACTGTCAGTAAATTAAGAAATTTTATTTTTTTTTATTTTTCCCAAACAATTTTTTTTTTCCCAAACCGTTTATCATATCCAGAAAACAATTCCACTCGAACTTTGAGCTTCATATTTCACAGCAGTGTACTAAATTTCAGTTCGATACGATAATAAGTTTTGGAGATATTGGGAAAAAATATGTCAAATTTCGACGTTTTTTTCTTGATATCGTTGCTTTTTTCGGTATAACTCCAGAAATACCGACTCAATCCTGCTAAAACTTCGCAGCTAGTTTGAAGATGCTGAAAGACAATTTTATGCAAAATTTCGTGATGATCGTGTCATTAGAAAAATTTGAAAAAAAAATTTCTGTGATTTTCTTATCATATCATCCTCATTAAATTCTGTATGAACCTTCGAACTGTAATTTTTCGATGAATTACTGGGTTTCAATTCGATCTGAACTGTTTTTTTGGAAATATTGGTAAAATAAAATTTTGAATGGGTATATCTAACGGCCGACTGCGTAAACACAATAACTTCCTAAAGAAACAACTTAGAAACTCGCTATTTGTAGAGAAGGTTTAGACCTTAATTACGAAGGCCGAATTCGTGAATGGGTAAAATCCACCCAATGATTCCGTAGATATACCCATTCAAAATTTTAGTTTTCCAATATTTTCAAAAATACAGATTAGATCGAATTGAAATCCAGTAATTTATCGAAAAAAAATCTAGAAAAGCACTGCCGTGAAGGCAGCAGCTTTCGCGCGCAAGTTCAAATTCGTTGCCGAAGCAGTCATCTATATTGAACATGCGCGCAAAAGCTGCAGCCTTCACGGCAGTGCTTTTCTAGATTTTAGACCTCACACCCACCCTGGGTCACTAGGCTTTTCTTTCGTATAATTTTTCAGTTTTTTCTGGATTTTCACTCCCAATATCTGAACAGAAGTATTAAAATTTAAATGAAATTTTTTTTTCTCATGAAAAACGCCCTTGCAGATTGCAGTTTTAAACTATTTGTCAAGGGCAGTTTCTTGCAAAACAAATTACCTAATAAACAATACAGGAACAAAACAAACGATAAAGAAAGCGAACTCTGACGTTTCAGAGTACAAATCTGATTCTTTCATCAGACAAAGCATGATATATTGGGACAATACATAAATATGTTGGAGTCAGAACATTCGAAAAGAAAAATTAAAGAGTCCTCTTGCATTTTGTTGAATAGAGAGTGAAATTTTGCTCATTGGCTGAATTTACTTAAAAAAGAGGTAGAATTAAAAAAAATTCAACCAAATAAATCTGTGTTGCTTTGTTTTCTCAAAAATGTCAATTAGACAAAAGTCTCAAATCGAAACGAAAAATCGAAAGAAAATAATTCTTGAAATTTTCTGCTTTGTCTGATGAAAGGGTCAGATTCCGTTTATCGTTTGTATTGTTCCTGTATTGTTCATTAGACAATCTGTTTTTCAAGAAACTGGCCTCTACAAATAGTTTAGTACTGCAATCCACAAGGGCATTTTTCATGAAAAAATAATTTAATTAATGTTGATAGTTCTGTTTCAGATATTGGGAGTGAAAAAATAAAACTAAAAAATGATGCAAAATCCTCCCAAAACAAGCATCATCGATATATTTTTCGTAGGTTTAAATTCTGTGGGACTCATTATACAACGATCATTTCGTGTTGGAAATTCGAAAATGAGCAGATTATAAAATCATTCTTCAGTATGAATAACCAAAACATATAATAGCATAGGATCATGCAAGCGAGAATAACTACAGCTCACGACAATTTTTAGACCGTGAAAATTTGCGAAATACGACTGATTGAACGGATGCGATTATATTCATATGTGCATTAACTAAGACTGTAAACACGATTGTAAAGTAAATGATCGGTGAAACTGTTCATTACAAAACAGAAGACAAACGATTCTTCAAATGAATTTCCCATAGAGAATACAAAAATTCTATAATTTCGGTTGTGAGGAAAACGGTAATAATTCTCTATTTGAAATTTCGCTGAAAAAGTCGAGCGAAATATTCAAAAATCAAAAATTTAATAAGCAAGAATTATTTTTCCAACGAATCGGTCCTTTACCTGCCCAGACAGCACCAGATATTCCTAGAATATTCCATGAATATACGTTTCGGCATATTCGAATATTCTATGAATGTGCGCCTGGGAATATCTCAGATATTCGTAGAATATTCCGTAAAGAATGTTCCTGGAATATTTCGAATATCCATGGAATGTTCAAAGATTATTCTTTATGGAATATTCTCATAACATTTTCGCTGAAAAAGTCGAGCGAAATATTCAAAAATCAAACATTTAATAAGCAAGAATTATTTTTCCACAAATCTGTACTATACCCATGCACAAGACGAAAATGTAACTTATCCTCTATATGCTAACGAGTAATTTTTTTAATTCGGAATTGAAATGAAGAAAATTCTAGAAAAGCACTGAAGTCAGCAGCTTTTGCGCGTATGCTGAAATTCGTTGCCAAAGCGGTCATCTTTCCACGTAGTGAGCCTAGGAAACGCACCTTTAATTCCTGTTGGAAAGATTCGATGATCTTCTAATCATATCATACTCACGAAATTCTGTATGACCCTTCAACGCTGTCATTTTTCCCTCCAGCATAGAATTTCAATTCGAAATCATCTGTAATTTTGGAAAAAAAAAAGATTTTGATGGGTACCTACGGAATCATTGGGCGATTTAACCCGTTCACGGATTCGACCTTCGTAAGTAAGCGAATATTTGAATGAATAAAATCCGCTGGATTCCGTAGATATAGGTACCCATTCAGACTTTTAAGATGGAATTGGAATTCAGTTCTAATCGAAAAATGGCAGCTCGAAGGTTCATACAGAATCTCGTGAGAATAATATGATCAGAAGATCGCAGAATATAGAATATTTGAAGAACAATTTTCAAATTGTTCTGAATACAAGATCATGACGAAATTTTGCACATAGTTGTCCTCGACATTTTCAACCTAGGTACTTACCTAGTTTCATCTAGATTGAATCAGTATTTTCTTAGTGATTCCAGAAAAGATAACGATACATATAAAAAACCTGGAAATTGGGCAATTTTTTCCCAATGTCTCCAAAAAATATAATCGTATCAAACTGAAATTTTATCCATTGCTGTAAAATATGGAGCTGAAGGTCTCAGCAGAATTTCTCTCGAGAAGAATTAATAGTGTCTGACAAAATCGAAAAAATCCACTGACAATACGATCTCAAAAAATTTTTCAGAATTTGCCCTGCCTTGCTTCAACTAACTGCCAAGTTTCAATGCAATCGCTGCATTATTTCCTGAAATATCTGCGAAATCAGCTCAAAATTTCAATTTCGTCCATTAACGAACTTAAACGTCGCATTTTCAAATTCAACCTAACTGAAATTTTTAAGTCGATAGGATTTTCGGTACGTCCGTAATCGTGCCTAAGGTCGGGCGAACGGACATAATTAATTTTGACACCAACAGAATCGTTATCAGTGAGTCCAACCTAAATACTCGTTTGGGATCATTTTTTTAATTCGAAAATTTCAAACATTTAGATATAAAGATAGCACGCTGTTCTCCAGAACATGCACGCAAAAATGAAGAAATGCATCTATTGCGAGGTCAGGAACTTCGAAGCGCTAGATCAAATTCCTTGCCGAAGCGAAATTTTGCTTATTATTTTCGCGATATTTTCGAGAACAAATTTTGGATCGACTTGAAATTTGGTACACTGGTTACTAAATATCTACCTCAAGATTTGAATCAAATTTCAGCTGAATACGTTTCCGAAAAGGAATGTTTTCAAATTAATTAGGAAAATTTTTGATGGGTCTTAAAAATTTTGTAACAAACGATCAGCCTTCAGGTAAATGGATAACGTTCTTGTTGGATAGAACCAGAACAAATCAAAGCAATTGTGGCTAGAACCTGAACCTTTTTTGAGGGTGTAACCGTAATTATTGAATATAGTAGATTTTTCTGATTTTAGCCCAAAGCTTATGAATTTGGATACCAAGTCAAAGATGATTACACTGGAAACGACTACAATCGTCAGGAGGTAAGCGATGGAAACCAGGTACGCGGTGAATACAGAGTTGCTTTACCTGATGGTAGAACTCAAATAGTGACATACTGGGCCGACTGGCAGAGTGGATTCCATGCCGATGTGAGGTAAGAGTAACTCGATTTAAAAATTCTAGAAAGCACTGGAGTGAAGTCAGCAGCATTTGTGCCCATGTTCATATTCGTGGGCAAAAAATTTCGAATTTCTTGAAAAAAATTCTAGTTGCACGATCACGAAACTTTTCACAAAATTTTGCATCAACTCTAGCCAATTACTAACCGAGTTTCGTTACAATCGGATCAGTATTTCTTGAGTTATTCCGGAAAAAAACAACGATAGCAATAAGAAAGAAGAAATTTTACATGTTTTGTCCAATATCTCATTAAAATTGGATAAAACTGAATTGTTGTTAAGTATCGACACCAAACAAAATTTTCTGTTGGATAGTTTCTGAAAACAACAAGAAAATAAGAAATTTTCATTTTCAACCGGTTCATTTGGATGAGCAACCTACCCTGAAAGTTTAATGTCGCTAACTCTTTCCATTCCCAAGTTACCGTAGCAATGGTGGTATGATCAGCCAGAAAGAATCGGTTTTAAATCGGATTCTTTATCTGTGAGACTTATCTGGTCGTTTGATACCCTTTACGAGAAACAACAAAAATTATAGACATTTCAAGCCAAACCATAGCACTAATGATGTATTCATGAGAACTTACGTGCAAAAAGTTACCCATATACCATCTCAAAACCCACGAAATATCAATTATTCTGAAAGCTGAAGATTTCTTGCCTGATATTGTTTCTTCTTTTGGAAGACTTGATGTGTGATTTTTCAAATACATTCCAGATATGAAGGTGAAGCTAAATACCCTGAACAATTCAGCAACCAAGGCTACAACTATCCAAACGCCTACAATCAGCATCAACAAGGTCCGTACCAACAAACACCATCAGGAATTAATAACGATGCGTACAATATCAACAACGATTATTCCGGATCACACCATGCAGGATTCAACAACGGATACAATTATGAAAACCCCCACAGAAGTTATAGAAATGGATATGGTAGCTCATAAATAATGAAAAACCAGAGGATTCCTCAAGTGTAACCACCAATCAAAAATTACCTGTGCCTTCTGTATATAACACTATGGTTGATACATTTTAGAATAATATTTTGTATAAGATTGATGTTTATATTTTTGTAATAAAATTTCATGATGCTAATTCCTCATTTTATTTTATCATACCAAATCTGACTGGCATGTCTATATATTTGAGACGAGTGGCATCTTCGCAGAAGTTCCCAATATAACTCCTTGTATTTTCAACTAACTAACGTCACTCATTTTACAGATGAGCACATCCATGATGTAAAGAACATGGTGTGCTCATCTGAAAAAAAAGTGACGTCAGAAAGATTAAAATTCAAAGAAATATAAATTCTGTGCTTTGAATTAGAATGAACAAAGTGACGTCATCATTGGTAAATACCGTAGATAGAGGTACGGTAAATACGATCACATATGAGCACACCATGTTTTGCTTACGTCATGCGAGTGGCCAACGGTAATCAGTGATAATATTCTATGTGTAAATGTTGAAAAGCAAAGCACATTGTAACGAAGAAAAGAAGGATAATATTCTGTGCACAAATGTCATTTCTTCACCACAGAAATGTTGCATATATTCAGTGTTACCACCTCTAGCAGTTTCCTTCTCAATCTACCGAAAAAGCATATAAATCTACCAAAATTGGATGGAGCGAATGTATCATCTGGTATCCTAGGAAATCATTACTTTTACGATATCATTTTGAAGGTTTCCCTACCATTAAATAATTTGATACATAATTTAAGTTATACGTTGCAGATCTGTAACGAAAAGCATACTACTCGTGATACAGATTTCTGTATTACAGGTTTCCGCTTCTTAAAGTTGATAAATACCTGGCTCAAAAATAAATAAATTTTTGTGAATCCCCCCAATGAGGGCATGTCACCATATTTATTTTTAGCATATTTGTTGTTTCCTATAGGTATTAATTTCTTGAATACCCATTTATTCAGTTATAATATTGGTTTTTTGTTCGAAAGTTCAGTTTTTCAAATATTGATTTTTAATTAATGAAATCTATGTTTAATTTTGCTTCATTTGAAATAAATTTCATGCCCAATATTTCGGATAGATGGTATTCAGACTAGAATAACCCATACATAGGTATTCCAAAAATCTATCGATTTTTTCCGAAACTTCTATCGAAATTGTAGGTACTGAAGGTGGTGACACTGGATCCGCTTATTCGGTGTAGATGTATATTTGTTTTCTGTGGTGGCAACACTGCAATATTTGTATTCTGTGGTGCACATGCACATGCACAAAGGAATTAAACGTTTGTAATCTGTGATTTTGTGTTTTCGTCTTGTGTGTTTTGGTCATGAAGTAGATTGAAACGTTTTTCAATATTACCAAAATACGTATCGTATCATAATTTGTGATACTCGACACAGCTTTAACGTGAAGAAAGTATATTCATCAAAATAAATATGTCGCGTCATAGAGACATAAGGAATATGGATTATTCTGAAGGTAAGAAATTTCATCAAAAGTTGAAAAATGTTGACCTATTTTATTTAGATTATGACGGTTACGATGATGTTTATGGCCATTCAGTTGATGATGATATCTATATTTCACCAAGCCACAGACAATTTATGTATAATAGAGAAAGTTCTGGGCAATCTAAGAGTGATAATCTAATGGAAGAAGATATTCAAGAGGAAGATGAATTGGAAGAGGTAAATTCGGTACACAGTATATTCATTCATTAAATTTTGGAATATTCACTTATATAGCGGAAATGTGGCTCTTGCTATAAATTTGAAGTTAATACTCACATACTGAGGTTATGTGGTAAGATACCAATCAAAAGTTTCGAAATTGTTTAATTCTAGGAGGTTAAGTTGTCAGAAGAAGATAAAGGTAGATTGGAATCATGCCTAGAACATGTTAAGTCTGTTTTTGCTCCAATGAGAATGCCAAGGCAGGAAATTGTGAAGAAAATTATTGGTCAAAACTTTGACTGTGAAAAAATTGTGGATTCTATTTTGAAATCACAAAGTTCACCTCCAATAGGCAGACGAGATAAAGGTGATTATTGAATAAATAGTCTGATTAACACAGTTTTTATGTCTTGAATTGACATTTTTGTTTTAAGTCCAACACATTTCTAAGAAAATGTTTTTTTTTTCATGTTCTTCTTTGATTCTTCAATGGATGTTACGTAAGGTAAGATGATACATTATTGAATATTTCGAGTCTGGCATATTGCGATTCCATCAATCGAAATAAATGTCCTCTAGCTTCACAGAAGGTTGAACCACAATCCAAATTTAAAGTCAATAAGTTTAATACTCAAAATAGTTTACAATTTAGAAACAAAACTAATGAAACACACAGTGATGAAAGTTTAATGGCTTTTCAAAGTACATCAGATAGCAAAAACACAAAGAAACCTAATGAACAAAGAAAAGATATCACAATTTCATTCTTATCTAAAATGAAAACAATCAAGAATGATAATTCAAAAGTAGAGGGGTCGAATTCTCCAGCTCTTTCATTTCTGTCTAAAATGAAGCCTCATTCTGAGGAAACGGACGTGAAAGAAAACGAATCTCCTGAGATCTCATTTCTCTCTAGAATATCAAGGCATCAAAAGGGGCCACATGATACTTCAAAAGATATATTGGTAAAGAATTCGAAGGTTACAAACTTAGATCTCAGTAAGTTCAAGAAAAATCCCATTCAATTCGCTGAACCAACTGAAAATTGTAAAATCAACAATTCGCCTTTGAAATTTAAACTTGACAGAGAAGTAGGAAAGGACTGTTTGGAACATAACGATATTACCAAGAATTTTACATCCAAAGTTCCGCTGAATGGAATGACAAATACAGTAAATGATAATTTCAATTCGTTTTTGGGAAGGATAGGATCGAGAGAGTCCCCCAGTTCATTGGAACAAAGCAAGAGTGACATTTCATTCGCAATCAAAAATTCTTTACGCAAAGATTTCTCCAAATTGAAGCTAAATGAGGCAAAGAGTACACCTTCCTTTGGAAAAAGTAAAAATGACGATGCTTCTGGTATTAACTTGATATCAGCCCTGCAAAAAGGCAACCTTGAGAATTTGAAATTCCGACCTACCACATCTGAAGAGCAATTTGATATGCCCTTTGTAGACTGCGAGTATGATGAACAATTGGACGATGGGAAACAGAATCTTCTTGAATGTACAATGGATGTTAGCCATTTAGCTAAGAAATCTTTACCTTATTCAAAGAAAAGACCATCTCCTCTTGGACGGATTTTCTGCCTTAAATACGGGATACCGAAGCCTAAAACAATCAAAAGAAAGAGAATCAAACTAGATCCAAGATTGGTCGTATACGATTTCTCGGAACCTTCCCCTGACGATCAAATTAGGAGACATATCAAACGCAATTTGTGACTAAGTGAAACAGACAATTTTGTAATCATTCTCATGTATCTATTTATTGCATTGCATATGTTGTTTGCGAAACAATATATTTCAGCAGCCTTACAGGATTTTTTCAATATTTTCAAGATTGTTACGGATTGGTTTCAATATCTACTCACTTGCTGATTGAACAACAAAATAGAGCAGAATATGCGTTTTGCCAATTATCCTAGGTTTGTTGTGGTTCTTACGCCACCCTAGCACAGCACTGTTAATTTGGACCCAACATTTTACGATGAAAGCGGGTGCCCGTCCAGGTAATGAACACGCCCAACGAAACTTTCCATCTTGATGAATATATTATGCAATCTTCAAATAAAATGATCCTCACGAAATTACGTTCGGATTTTCAGGAAAATATTTTTCGACCAAGAACTGTGTTTCAATTTTATCTATTGTGAAAAACAAAGCCGTTGGAATAAACGTTTCGAAAGAACTGCTTGGTGGGATTAAAAATTTTGTTAAGTCGGCAGACCTTAGAATAGATCGATTTATTGTTTTTTTTTAACTAGAACTGACTAGTGAAATGTCTTCAAGGTCAAAATAATTCGGCGGGACGTTGTAAAATCTTACATATTTTTATCAATGATGCTACGGTTTTGTTCAGTACATACGTAAATACTAAGCCCTCTGTGTTGACCAACGCCGCGTAGTTATCTGACAGGAAGATGAACTTAACCTAACATTCTTTAATTATACAGAGTGGAATGAGTCAAGATATCATGGCCTATCGATTGAAGTCAGATATGAATGGAGTATATACTATACTCCATTCACTTTTATAATGTAGCCCGGTTGGCCATGACATCGTGACAGATTTCACCGTGTATATTTTGAAAATGTTAGGTTATAGTCATTTTCCTGTCAGATAACTATGCAACGTTGTCCTCTCTACAAAGAGGTCGTAGTAATTACTTATTTTTCAAATGTCAATCTACATTGATAAAGTAATGAAATTGAGAAAATATTATTTGAATTCAATAATTCCAAAGACCTGGCGAATGTTATGCTTTTTTCTTGTACAGAAATCAAGAATCGAGTGTTTTGGAATTTTACTGAAAAATGATGGATAGAGTAATTCGTTACTTTGTGAGAGTTCATTAGAAAAAAATAAAAGCACCCGAATAACCCTGCAGTAAAACTATATATAGTGTATTAATCGAAAAGTGTTCATTTCTCAAATTATAATTCCAAATTTGTCGTTGCAGATCTTTTTTCAAAATAAAGTCTGTAATCAGTGTCATTTTGGGTGCTCCAATAGAAGGAAATTCTTTGTCGTCTCTTTCACTTAAAATCTTCCTTATTGAGTTGATGTGCAGCTAAAAAATAAATATCTATTCATATAAAATATAATTCCTTGGTTTTCACTCACATACGTCGAAAATGTTGGATAGCTTGTGTTGAATTATTGATTCCAAGTTATCAGGGTCAGTATCAGAATAAGCAGATTTCAATTCGACATAGCACTTCCTGATACTTTGCCTCTGCTTCTTCAAAACTACCTTCGGCATTTTTAGTTTGCAAGCGTTATTATGCTGAGATTTAGAAATCTAGAATCGATTGATATTGATAATAGTAGAAATTGAAATTTGGCAACGTCCTTTGACATTGCCGATATTTCATGAGTGCCAACCTGCGTCAGTTTTAAGGGAAAAAACTTGATAAACCTAAATCATGGCCAACCGGGCTACATTATAAAAGTGAATAGAGTATACATTCACTTTTATAGTCAGTTGGTAGGTTATGATAGTTTGACACATTCCACTGTTAAATTGAAAAAATTTAAGGTTATAGTGATTTTGCTGTTAGAAAAATACACGGCGTTGTCCTTTCTAAACAAAGGTCGTAGTAATTATGTTTGTAAATAAAACAAACCATTGACGAAAATATGCGAGAATTGATTACGTCTCGACAAATTATTTTAACCTTGACATTTCAGTACTGCCAACCTGTCACAGTTCCAGTTACAAAAACTCGATAAACTTATTCCAAGGCCTACCCACTGACTTGCTTGGTTGAAAATGATGACATTAGGGTTCATAAAAAAGAATTATAATTTTTTTCGCGTAATAAGGATATTGGATCTCCTATCTGTTTCTTTCTGGAGTTATTGTGCTATGAAGATTGTGTTTCAACTTGTGTGGATTTCTGTTTCAGTAAATAATTTAATCCTTTTTTTAACTATGTTATTCTAAACTGTTTTGAAAGGTTTTCCCCCAGCACCAGCTTTTGTACAGGCCAGAGATATAGTTCCTACAAGCATCAACATTATCAAAGGTTTCGAAATTGAGCCTTCACTACCAATTTTCAGGTATGTATTGTATCGTTGCCGATTCTCCGTGGTTCTGCTGTGGAACCCCTCGGAAGCTAATGCTTGTTCGAGTTAGGAAGTCGGGTGTAGGCTTTGTTACTAATTCCTTGCGCCACGTTAGGAACAGCACTGTTAATTGATACATTTTATAATTTTGTTTGATTCGAAGGGAAAAGCTACTGATCACAGAACAAGTAAATATATAGGTGTCCCAGAATTAGTGGTCAAATCTTCGCAAATCAACGACTAGGTTGGACGAATCCAGTGTCAAAATCGATTTTGTCCGGCCGATCGACGACACGTTAACTGTCAAAAGAAGTAAGCTAACGACTTGAAACTTTCAGATTAGGTCGCGCTTTGGAATGCGGCGGTTAAGTTCGTTAATGGGACAAATTGGTCGAATGGTTTTGGAGTTATGGTCATTTGAAATTTTGAGATTAATTTCCTGATATTTCAGGAACTACTCATGCGATTTAATTGAAACTCGACAGTTAGTTGGAGCATAAAAACTCACAACTTTTCACAAAATTTCGTTGAGATCACACTGTCAGTAAATAAAAAAAAAAAAATTTTCCAAATTTTTTTCGAATAAATGTTTTTTTCGGAAACTATTCATTGAATCCGGAAAAAATTTCTGCTCATACCTTGAACATCATATTTTACAGCAGTGTTCCAATTTTCATTTCGATACGACCATAATTTCTGGAAACATTGGGAAAAGTATATAAAATTTCTTGTTTTTTTCTCGATATCGTTTTTTCCGGCATAACTCAAAAAATACTAATTCAATCGAAATGAAACTTGGCAGCCAGTTTGAAAATGCTGATAGGCAACTGTGTGCAAAATTTCGTGATGTTCGTGTCATCGGAACAATTTCTGAAAACAATTTAAATTTTTTTTCCAAGTATTCAATATTCTGTGATGTTCTGATCATATTATCGATTTTACTCATGATATTCTGTAAGAACCTTCGAATTGACATTTTTTGATAAAATACTGGATTTGTAATTACAGATTACATCGACTTGAAATCCAGTATTTTATCGACAGTTCGAAGATAATAATATTGATTAATAATTAATTATATAATTAATAATTGGACCTATCAGTAAGAAATATATCAACATTTTCATGTTTCATTGCAACTGTTGCTATCGTAACTATTCTACTTTTTTTTCAGAAGTACTGAAAAAAGGCTAAGTATATAGTATTTTTGAAAAGGCAATCCAAAGTCCTTTGAAATAAGTTGTCACTCAATCCTTTATATTTAAGATTCAAGGGGTTGCTGCCATCAGGCTCGCAGAGTAGATGAAAATTGATTAGAACTAACTGAATAAAATTTCACCTTTTTTTGAATTTTTCTAAGGAAAGGGTGGTACCTGTTGAAAGTGACACTTATTCATAGTAGAAGGTTGAGTTCGTGAGTTACAAGATTTCATGATATTTCCTGAAATTCCCCAATATTTTCGATTATATAATAGATGGTTGAATTATTGAACACTTATTCTGGGTCGCCTGTATAGAGAGGTTTTATTAAAATTCAGATGCTGATGGTTGCATCCTTAGCGATTGTAAGGGCCACTTGCACCGTATTACAAAACCATAGATTAAGACCATAACCAAGGTTTAGGTAAAAAATTATCTTGCACCGTCGCGTAATCCCCGTTTAATGGCCTGAACTGACTATTAAATTTAAACCCTGGAATTTGGGGGCTTAAAAGAAGGATTAATGGTAAGCTTCGAAATCTAACCCTACTTTCGAGCGATTTCGTACAAGTTTGACAATTGGTTTCGTGCGTCGTGCGTCGTGTGACATTTGTCATACGTTGGAGGTAAAACAACCTCACTTACCCGCTTTGTTTATGTTATGAAGTAAAGCATTTTCAACAATTTCAGGATAAATTCACAAGTTAAAATGATTTATAATAATAGAATTGGTGAATAACTAGGCCTAGTTATTGTTTCGTTGTGAAATACAACATAAATACACCGAGAGACGAAGGAATCCGATTTTTCAGATATATTGTAGTGTAGACTTTATATTTGAATATTTGCACTTTTGACCCATTCCCCTAAGTTTTATCTGGTATTGGAAGAAATGGAATACTATGTGAATTATCGCAGAGAAGGCAAATATCCTATATTCACGCCATAAATTGAAAAAACTGTTCTGACAAAGTAACAAACTATGGTAGAGTTTGTTGGAGGAATTTCCACACTGGTTAAGAAATGATGTTAGACTCTAATCAATTTGTTCTGTTTAATAAGTTGACTCATGATGAGATAAGTATGATAAGAATATTTCGTGTTTGTTATACACATTTCAGGAATTATATCTTCTCGACACTACAATAGCTAGCGTTATGAATGACAAACCCATCCTGAGTGTTTACCACTCGCATCTCCATATGATATATAAAAGCAATTCGTTATGTGATAGATTTGTCAAAATATTGCATGCATTTTATAATAATAATGAACCAGATAACTTTCTGTTCTCAACCGAACACGTTCCGATGGGCCCGACTACTCAAGGATGGAACTTCTACATATTGTTGTTTGTAATATGTTTCGAATTGATCTTATTGTCAATTATTAAAGATTTGGAAAGCCCTAATGTTGCATCTGCATAATAAAAAAGCATTTTATATGGATAGTAAAGAATTTTTTGAGGATGAATCGAAATCGGTGTTCAAGGAAAAAATTTCATATGAATTATTTTATTCGTAACATAACTCTACCATAGTTTGTTACTTTGTCAGAACAGTTTTTTCAATTTATGGCGTGAATATATGATATTTGCCTTCTCTGGGATAATTCACATAGTATTCCATTTCTTCCAATACCAGATAAAACTTAGGGGAATGGGTCAAAAATGCAAATATTCAAATATAAAGTCTACACTACAATATATCTGAAAAATCGGATTCCTTCGTCTCTCGGTGTATTTATGTTGTATTTCACAACGAAACAATAACTAGGCCTAGTTATTCACCAATTCTATTAATATAAACTTGTGAATTTATCCTGAAATTGTTGAAAATGCTGTACTTCATAACATAAACAAAGCGGGAAAGTGAGTTTGTTTTACCTCCAACGTATGACAAATGTCAAACGACGCACGAAACCAATTTTCTGGACGTAACCTCCAGTTTGTTTTCATTTTTTTTTGCTTACATTGGACATTCATGAAGAACTCTTAGGAGTTAATGGATTTGATAATCAAATTTTGATTAAAAGTTATTGAATTTCAGATGATATTCATGAAAAATGATAGAGAGAGATAATGACTTCAGTTGGCATTGATTCGTATCTTTTAAAGCATGAAGAATTAACATCAGTATTTCCATTGAGTTCGAAAACTCAATGGTATTTCTTATAAGCCTTCAACTATTTGAAATGATAAAGTTACAATGATATGCTCATTTATTTCGAAGAGCGAATAGCAGAATGAAATCGAAGACATATTTGGAATGAAAAACCTTAATTTCATGAAGATTCTTCAGTACTATTTTATTTAGTGATGTATTATGTGGAAAGCTATCATATACTACTTTATTATTGTGCAGGTGCTGTCTCTGTGCTATCATTCTCCTCGATCAAATATTAACTGGACTCAAAATATAACTACAAACGAATCAATGTAAACGAAATTGCATCCTCTTGGTAATCAATCTTCAAACGTACACCTTTGTCAATCCATCCATACATGATACTTCAATATTTATATAGAATACTTTTTATTCTATTAATTAACTCAATTCATAATATACTTATTACAAACAAAATGATTCAATGGAAAGTCTATCCTTGGGTAAGCCGTTCCTTATCCGAAAGTTGTTTCAGATAAATCAATACTATTTATTTATTCATTTTACAAACGTCAAGATTGTAATTCCATGCAGAAGCTCAAATCTTATGATATTACAAAATATAATTTTACTTGAGTATATGACTATAAATTTGAATAATGTTTAAAGCCTGATGCAGAAGCAAGAGCACCACAGGTCTGTAGTAAGAGATCCCTTGTCTTAATGATAATGAACAAGTCGGGAAAGCTACATGGAATATTTTTATGGAAGCCATAAAGTCTGTCAGATATATTTTTTCGGTGGCTTTTTCAATAGATGCTTGATGATCTCGATTTTTCATATCTTATGGAAATATGTTAGAACCCATAAAATGAGTTTCATCTTTTGAATTAAAATATTTCATCAATTAGGGTTAAAATAAACAACATGAAGCTAGTCACAAGTACCAATTCATGAGAAAGTAACCAGATTTGTAGATTAATTTTAAGCTAGTTACATTCAGCCTCGGTGCAAGCCGAATATTTAAACCAGAGCTTAATAAGTTTATCGTCGCTTAACTAACTGAAGCTTAAGACGAAAACGGTGCAATTGGCCCTAACCAAAGTAAAAACATCCTAAAGATGGTTCCTGATGTCCTAACAGGTTCACTTGAAATTAATTAATCTTTTCGTGTTCACGTTTTATGCTTGTATTTTTCCAATTTAGATGTCATTCACCTGCCGTGAATCAGGGCCAAGAGACAGAAGAGATAAAAGCGAAAGATGCGAAAATCACAGAAGCTCAGTATAAAAAGGAACGTGGTGAAATGAAAGACCACCTGTACATGATAGTTGTAGGACATGTAGATGCTGGAAAATCCACTTTGATGGGACACATTTTATACGCTATGGGACAGGTGAGTGCCCCAAAAGAATGTAATCCCGTTTGCACATGCCTGAAGAAAAAATAAATATTAGAATTTGAAAAAATATAATGTAACAATTTCTTCAACTTTATACAGGGTGAGTCTTTGACCTTGCAGAATATTTTAACAGAAGATTCCTGAAGCCAAAGGAAACACTTTTTTGCGCGCATGTTCTAGTGGAACAGCGTGCTATCGTTTTGTCCAAATGTCTGTAATTTTGGATGATTGAGCCGAAAATGGTCTCAATCGACTAGGTTGGACTCACTGATGACGAATCCGGTGTCAAAATTGATTCTGTCCGGCCGGCCGGCCGGTTGCTAGAAGCAAGCTAGCAACTTGAAACTTTCAGCATAGGTTGCGCATCGGAATGCCGCGGTTAAGTTCGTTAATGGGCCAAATCGATCGAATAGTTTCGGAGTTATAGGCATTTGAAGTTTTGAAGTTATTTATTTTTTATTTCAGAAACTACTCGAGCGATTGGATTCAAACTTGGCAGTTAGGTGGAGTACAACGACGCGCAACTTTGAGCTAAATTTCGTCAGGATTATATTGTCGGTAATTTTAAAAAAAAATTTTTTTCGAAATTTTTTTCCAAAAAAATTTTTTTTTCGGAAACCATTTATCATATCCAAGAAAAATTATACTCACGCTTTGACCTTCTAATTTCACAGCAATGTACCAAATTTCAGTTCGATACGATCATAAGTTTTGGAGATATCGGGAAAAAATATGTCAAATTTCGAGGTTTTCTTCTCGATATCGTTGATTTTTTCGGTATAACTCGAGAAATACTGATTCAGTCCTGATTAAACTTCACAACTAGTTTTAAGATGCTGAAAGACAACATTATGCAAAATTTCGTGATAATCGTGTTAATAGAACAATTTGAAAAAAAAATTTCTATGATTTTCTCATCATATCATCCTCATTAAATTCTGTATGAAACTTCGAACTGTTATTTTCGATGAAGTACTGGATTTCAATTCGATCTGATCTGTATTTTTGGCAATATTGGAAAAATAAAATTTTGATTGGGTATATCTACGGAATCATTGAGTGGATTTTACCCATTCACGAATTCGGCCTTCGTAATTAAGGTCCAAACCTTCTCTATATATATTTGTAGAGTAGGTTTGGGGCTTAATTACGAAGGTCGAATTCGTGAATGGGTAAAATCCACCCAATGATTCCGTAGATATACCCAATCAAAATTTTATTTTTCCAATATTTCCAAAAATACAGATGAGATCGAATTGAAATCCAGTAATTTATCAGAAAAAAATTTCAAAGAGCACTGCCGTGAAGGCAGCAGCTTTTGCGCGCACGTTCAAATTCGTTGCTGAAGCGGTCATCTACATTGAACATGCGCGCAAAAGTTGCTGCCTTCACGGCAGTGCTTTTTGAAATTTTTCCCTTACCATTTCTTCCGATTCGGCTTGGTTCGTAAGATATAGACTGTTGAAAATCCATAAAAAAATTTAATTTTCGATTATATCTCGCGAACGATCTCATCAAATGAGATGATTTTTGGAATATAGTTTTTTATTGATACGATGAATGTTCCTAGATTACAAAATTTCATCCACATCCTCCAGTTTCTTCGATATGACCATATAACATTTCATAAAAATACCAGAAATTCGAAGAATCCAACTTTTAAAAATAATTTGCATGCTATTCAACGAATTTTTGACCATTTTGGAAAGTAAAAGTATTCTTTATTTTTTTTCGTATGATGCGCCGTTTTCGAGTAATCTGAAATTCAAAAATAAAAAATTACTGTGAAATTCAGAGAATTGGGTAGTTTGGCTGAATGCTCTGTTCAAAAAATTCACAGAATTCAATTTTTCCGCGTTACCACGTCTAAAAGTTGAGAATGGAATCATAGAATTTTTTATTTGGAATGATTTGTGAGCGGAGTAGCCGACTTTGGCCAATTCATAATAGACGTTACCGTAAGACCGTTACTCGTGCGTAAAAATCAAAGAGGAAACTACAAAATTCATAAGTACCAAAATCTTCATAATAGGTTCAACTTTTCCCAAAACGATATCTGTGTTTTACAGTGGTGATTCGTTCCTGAATCTATTCATGAAGCTTCCTTTTCAATTTCGAGCTTCTTTGTGTAGTATAATTGATTAACTTCTCACTTTTCCATGATAATGGGGATTCTTACTGGTTTGAATGCAATCTTTCTGCTGACCCAAATTTCTTGAAATTATGTACAGAACTTTGATAGTATTTATTTTGAGGTATTCTTCAAATGCGCTTTCATAACATAACAACCCATGGTGGAAGAAAACCACCATGACATAACCTTAAAACCACGGAGCCACAGATTTATAGTTCAGTTCAGAATCATAGACTACACAAGTGTATACATAGAATTAGCATATTGTGTGTTGTTTGATTTCGAAGAGTTCTTTCTTTCTGTTCGTCAATTTGGCAACGTTTGTACGTTCATAGATAAATTAGGTACATCTGTTTTATTTATTTATGAAAATGAAAGTTTGAATGGTTTATATCTGAATCTGATAATTCTTGGAGAAACTGAAATAAACAGAGAAAATTAATAATTACAAATTGAAGATGAATCTCAAAGCTAAAATGAGTGATAGCTAGATGAATTCCCCATTATCGAAAATGAAACCAAGAGAAGAATATTCAACTTTTATCGCCCACGAAATTTGGAATACCTAACTTGTTTATTGTACTATAAATACAACTTTTTTCAGCAACTGGAATGTAAAAAGTAAGTTGACGCTTGTTTTCATAACAGAGTTGCTTATTTCGAAGATTCGAATGGTATATCTTAGGCTTGGAAAAACTTCAGTGTTCAGGTTTTTAGGGGCGGCTAGCCTATTATGAAAATTTATAATGCCTATATCTTTTTATCTAGGCCGAATCGGAAAAAATGGTAAAGAACAAATGTGTTTCTTTCAGCTTCAATAATCTTCTGTTAAAATATTCTGCAAGGTCAAAGACTCACCCTGTATACTAACCTTGATTTTTTACGCGCTTGTTCTGGGGAACAGCGCGTTATCATTTCGTCTCATTGGTCTTGTACGACTAGTTTGGACTCACTGATGAAGAATCCGTGGTCAAAATTTATTCTGTCTGTCCGACCGGCCGTGTGCGCTGTAACTCTCGAAAGAAAGGCCATAGAGTCTTGAAATTTTCAGGTTATGTTAAGATCCTGAATATCTCGGTTAGGTTCGTTTATGGGCTAAATCTGCCAAATGGTGTTTGTGCTACAGCCATTTGAAATTTTGATTTTTCAATAACTCGAAAAATATTTATATGATCGAAATGAACCTTGGTTGGAAGATGAACAGTGTCAATAAGAAGAATTATCCATGGGAATTTTTTTTTAATTTTTGAAAATTTTCATATTTCATTGAAATTTCACTGAAATTTCCAAGTCGCCATTTCGCAATGAGAACAAGCGAGTAAAAGCTGCTGACTTCACTTCAGTGCTTTTCTAGATTTTTTAATTCAATGTTCACTGAATTTACATGAACTATTTGAAATAAATGACTTGAATATGTATGATGAATGTAGTATTCATTATCTATATTTTTTTTAGGTTAATCAAAGAACCATGCACAAATACGAACAGGAGAGTAAAAAACTTGGTAAACAGAGTTTCATGTACGCTTGGGTGCTAGATGAAACAGGTGAAGAAAGAACCAGAGGCATAACCATGGATGTTGGAAGGTGCCAATTTGAGACAAAAAGTAAAATGGTAAGAAATTATTTTTTCTTTTTCTTTTTTGCAAGCATGATGTGGGAAACCCCTTGCTATCGTTTTGTCTGGATGTCTGTCATTTTCGAATTTCGAGACAAAAAAGTTCTCAAACGACTAGGTTTGAATCACTGATGATGAATCCAGTGTCAATATCGATTCTGTCCGGCTGGCTGTCCGTAGGCACAATGGGGGTTTTTCCTTCAAACGAAAATGCAGTAATTTTCATGAGAAACCTTTAGAACATCACATTTCAAACATACAACTTCAATATTATATTTTTAAAAAAATGTTTGATCACCTAAAACTGAAAAATAAAAATGGGGCTTTGCATTTAAAGGGATTTGTCTTGAGTGCACGGTATGGCAACGTCGAATTCAGCTTTCTCGGAAAGAAAAGGACGTCAAATGTGTTACTTCGCTTAGGAAAACAGAGATAGCTATACTTCAATCTGGTTAGAGTAGAAGACAATGACCAAGGAATAGAAAAAGAAGAGCACAGACTGTTATACTGTCATATTACTGACAAATGGCAAACGGAAATTGTTTGGTTATATTGACAAAGAACACGTGTGTACCACAGAATAGGAATAAATATTTCATTATTCTATAACAGAAAAAGCTATTCTACTAAACATCGTTGTCACTTCGTGCATGCGTGACAAATCCCAAACCCCAATTTTGAAATCTGATTTCGAATACTTTCTGAAGGTAATTTAGCCAAATGATGAATCAAACCCATAATAATTATGTTCAAATTTGCATTTGCAGTAATAACCCAAATTCAGGAAAAAACCCCATTGCGGGAGAACGTAGAGTCGGCCAAACGGTCTTAGAGTTATGGTCATTTGAATTTTTCAGGTAATTTCCCTGATTATTCAGCCATTTGGTTGAAACTTGGCGGTTAGTTGAAGCATAACGATGCCCAACTTTGCAGAATTTTGTTGAGATCATACTGTTGGTAAAATAAAAATTTCAAAATTTTTTCCGGATACAACAATTCATATGAAAAAAAAAATTTCTCAGGCCTTGAACTTTGTATTTCACAGCAGTGCACCAAATTTCAGTTCAATATAATTATAGTCGTCCTAGATATTGGAAAAAAATATGTCAGATATTGTGGTTTTTCTTCGGTATTGTTGTTTTTCCGGAATAACTCAAAAAAATTTCTTTCAATAGCTATGAAATTTGGAAACAATGTAGTTTGAAAATGCACTTTGATTTAGTTTGAAAATGCTGATAAACAACTTTGTGAAAAATTTCGTGATGACTGTCATCTGGACAATAAGAAATAATTGGAAAATATAGTTTTGAATTGAAACCTAAATCTGCTGAATCTTTTGTTGGAACTCAATTACGAATGCCAAATTCGTGAATGGGTAAAATCGCCCAATGATTCCGCAGACATATCCATTTAAAATTTTATTTTCCCAGTACTTCCAAAAATACATATTTGATCGAATTGAAATCTAGTACTTGATTGAAAAATGACAGCTTTAAGATTCATGCAGAATTTCGTGTGACTAGAAGCTGCTGACTGCACGTCAGTGCTTTTCTGGAATTTTTTATGATTGATTTCATTCTTTTTATGATTTGTTATTGTAATAGCAGAAATTAAGGGATTAGTGTTTTTATAACGGTAAACCCGCAAGATTTCCCGTCGCCGAGATTTAAAAAAAATATTTACATCATTGTACGCAGTGTGGTTTTCTGAATAAAAAATGTGAAATCGAACATAGGCGATCTCCCTTAATTTGGAAGATATGGGCCCCCAAAGTTCCAAAATGAGTCTTTTTCAGGTCCCTTTTTCCACCATAAAAACGATCTCTCACTTCATCTGTATAGTTCACAAACCACCTTTGAACCTTCAACCAACAATAAGCAACACTTTTTTCCAGAATAATCAATATTTAATGAAAAAACAATGAAATTACTGGACAACCACTTAACCTCTATTCCTTCTGATTTCGACTCAGTCTAAAAGTGAAGTTTGGCAATGGCGCGAACTTTATCGGTCGGAATCGTGCCATCGTGCGTATTCGTGAATGACAGATTATTGCTGGCGAGAAAAATGAAATATGTTTCTAGTTCTTACTGTTTACTGCGATACTCTAAATCTTCCAAAAGGAGAATTCGTTTCTAATGAAATCTACAAGGTTGAAACACATAGTAATGGAATGAGAATACACACTGATAAATATTTCAACGTACATTTTTTTCATATGTGATGGTCGTGCCCTTCCCAGATTTCTAATGAAATCGAGGATATAATATAATCCATTTTATTGGAATACCCTGAATCTCATTCTAAATTGGGACTATCTCGAAGACACAAAAAAACGAAGTAGATAACAACCTCCCTATTTTGAAGTGGATAGAAAGAAAGTTCAAACGAAAATATTGAGAGTGAAACCTTAAACAAATATTCTCAATAATTTTGTGTTGATGTTAGAACAACCAACTCTTCTTCAGTGACTGAAGCATTTTCCTTACAATCATATCCTTCAACTGTCCATCATTTCATATTTCCCGCCAGCAACTACCCTTCGGTCATAATACGTTGGCCAGCGATGAAAAGACGCTGTTGCCAAGCTCCGCTTTAACATTGAGAAGTATTTCGTAGAAATATAGGTTAAGTGGTTGTCTAATATTTTCAATTTTCTTCCTTTAAATAATGAATATTCTTGAAAGAAAGTGTCGCTATTCGTTGGTTGAAGGTTCAAAGATGATTTATGAACTAGATTTGAGAAGTGAGAGATCATTTTTATGGCGGAAAAAAGGATCTGAAAATGCAACAATTTGGAACTTTGGGAGCCCATATCTTCCAAACAAGGAGAGACCGCCTATGTTGGCCTTCATATTTTTTGTTCAGGAACTCACATTGCTTACAATGATGTGAATATCTTACTTATAGCTTCGCGACGGGAAATCTTGCGGGTTTACCATTATAACAAATTTATTGTATGAAATGTATACTGGGTTTAGTTTTCTGAACAGTAGGTGAAACTTGTCAAACTGGTGAAATAGTATTTTACTACTTCGAAACACAATTATAAACAAAATGAAAAAAATGCAACAGAAAATCGTGAACATCTCTAATTATTTTCAACAGGTGACACTATTGGATGCACCAGGGCATAAAGATTTCATACCCAACATGATATCAGGCGCAGCTCAAGCGGACGTAGCCCTGCTGGTGGTCGACGCCACGAGGGGAGAATTCGAGACGGGTTTCGATTACGGAGGCCAAACTAGAGAACATGCATTGCTTGTCAGATCACTGGGTGTGACTCAGCTGGCTGTGGCAATAAATAAACTGGACACAGTTTCCTGGTCACAAGAGAGATTCGATGAGATCATAACCAAACTTAAATCGTTCTTGAAACAAGCGGGATACAAGGAATCCGATGTAATATACGTGCCGTGCAGTGGACTTACAGGACAGAATTTGGTGGAAAAGCCAACCGAGAACGGTCTAGCTTTGTGGTACAGTGGTCCATGCTTATTGGAAGTTATTGGTATGAAAAGCTTTATTTTTCGTGTTCTGAAATTTTTTCTAGTTTCGTTTCATTTGTTCGTACAATTCAGTTCTAAAGGGTTAAGTGTGTTCTTATGTTTCAGATGGATTTCGTCCTCCTACGAGGCCAGTATCGAAAGCTTTTAGGTTATCTATCAATGATATTTTCAAGGTGAGTGATAAATCTTTTGTACTAGAAGAGTATTTGATTAATAGAGAGAGAAGAGTACTTTATAATTCCATTCTAATAAATTCATCTTGAAATGCATTTTTGATATATACAGGGTGAGTCTTTGACCTTGCAGAATATTTTAACAGAAGATTATTGAAGCTGAAAGAAACACATTTGTTCTTTACCATTTTTTCCGATTCGGCCTAGATAAAAAGATATAGGCATTATAAATTTTCATAATAGGCTAGCCGCCCCTAAAAACCTGAACACTGAAGTTTTTCCAAGCCTAAGATATACCATTCGAATCTTCGAAATAAGCAACTCTGTTATGAAAACAAGCGTCAACTTACTTTTTACATTCCAGTTGGTGGAAAAAGTTGTATTTATAGTACAATAAACAAGTTAGGTATTCCAAATTTCGTGGGCGATAAAAGTTGAATATTCTTCTCTTCGTTTCATTTTCGATAATGAGGAATTCATCTAGCTATCACTCATTTTAGCTTTGAGATTCATCTTCAATTTGTAATTATTAATTTTCTTTGTTTATTTCATTTTCTCCAAGAATTATCAGATTCAGACATAACCCATTCAAACTTTCATTTTCATAAATAAATAAAACAGATGTACCTAATTTATCTATGAACGTACAAACGTTGCCAACTTGACGAACCGAAAGAAAGAACTCTTCGAAGTCAAACAACACACAATGCTAATTCTATGTATACACTTGTATAGTCTATGATTCTGAACTGAACTATAAATCTGTGACTCCGTGGTTTTAAGGTTATGTCATGGTGGTTTTCTGGCACCATGGGTTGTTATGTTATGAAAGCGCATTTGAAGAATACCTCAAAATAAATACTATCAAAATTCTGTACATAAATTCAAGAAATTTGGGTCAGCAGAAAGATTGCATTCAAACCAGTAATAATCCCCAATATCATGGAAAAGTGAGAAGTTAATCAATTATACTACACAAATTAGCTCGAAATTGTATAACACAGATATAGTTTTAGGATGGAAGCCTATTTTGGAGAAACTTCTTATTTCGTCTTGGTGATAATAATCGTAGTATGGAAAACCTGATGAATACATCACTGGAATTGTATGGATACAAAACAAATAACTTCAAGATGTGATAATAGTTCATTCAGATTGGAGAGATTTCTGTATAAAATGAGGAGCGTTTGCATCGTGACAACTATCCCACTGTCAACGAGATAGGCAATGGAAAGTGAAAATTAACAAGTTTTAGACGTGGCAACGCGGAAAAATAGAATTCTGTGAATTTTTTGAACAGAGTTGCATTCAGCCAAAGTACCCAATTCTCGGAATTTTACAGATATTTTTTATTTTTGAATTTCAGATTACTCGAAAACGGCGCATCATACGAAAAAAAATTAGGAATACTTTTACTTTCCAAAAGGGTCAAGAATTCGTTGAATAGCATTCAAATTATTTTTAAAAGTTGGATTCTTTGAACTTCTGGTATTTTTATGAAATGTTATGGTCATATTAAAGAAACTGGAGGATGTGGATGAAAGTTTGTAATCCGGGAACATTCATTGTATCAATAAAAAACTATATTCCAAAAATCATCCCATTTGATGAGATATTTCGCAAGATATAATCGAAAATTGAATTTTTTTATGGATTTTCAACCGTCTGTATCTTACGAACCAAGCCGAATCGGAAAAAATGGTAGGGAAAAAAAGTGTTTTTTTTGGCTTCAAGAATCTTCTGTTAAAATATTCTGCAAGGTCAAAGACTCACCCTGTATATTCTATGTCTATAAGAACTGAACTAGTTTATGGAGCCCAATATTTAAAAGTATACATTCTCATTCTGTTTCTAAAGAATTTCTAGAAGTGCGTGTACAGGGTGGGCAAAATTCGTTGTCTACTGAAGGTATCTCGAAAACTATAGCAGCTAGAAGAAAACTGATAACACATTCTCGAGCTCTTTTTTCCTGACTAATCTGAATCTGAAAACAGATCCAGCTTATCGTTCATAGAACTTGAGTTATGAGCGAAAATTGAGAAATTGTCATTTTCAATAATGCTGAATAACTCGCTTGTTTGAACTCGTATTCGAAATCTGTTGATTCATTCTACAGGCACGTTTTTAGGAGTAATTTAAATATAATATGACTGAATTTTTTAATCCATTTTCGGCTCAAAATTCGAAAATTACAGACATCGAGACGAAATGATAACGCGCTGTTCCCTGGAACAAGCGCATAAAAATTGATGTTATATGAACAAGGTTAAAATATGCCCATGCACCGAAAAATTTTAGTTAAAATAATCGATTCGGGAACTATTTTTGCGCGCATGTTCTAGGGGAACAGCGTGCTATCGTTTTGCCCAAATGTCTGTAATTTTGGATGATTGAGCCGAAAATGGTCTCAATCGACTAGGTTGGACGCACTGATGACGAATCCGGTGTCAAAATCGATTCTGTCCGGCTGTAGACACAATAACTGTCGACAGAAGCAAGCTAGCAACTTGAAACTTTCAGGATAGGTTGCGCATCAGAATGCCGCGGTTAAGTTCGTTAATGGGCCAAATCGGTCGAATAGTTTCGGAGTTATAGGCACTTGAAGTTTTGAAGTTATTTATTTTTTATTTCAGAAACTACTAGAGAGATTAGATTCAAACTTGGCAGTTGGGTGGAGTATAACGACGCGCAACTTTGAGCCAAATTTCGTCAGGATCAGATTTTCAGTGAATTAAAAAAAAAATTTTTTTCGAAATTTTTTTTTTTCGGAAACCATTCATCATATTCGAAAAAAAAAGTCCACTCACACTTTGAACTTCATATTTCACAGCAGTGTACCAAATTTCAGTTCGATACGATCATAAGTTTTGGAGATATTCGGAAAAAATTTGTCAAATTTCGAGGTTTTCTTCTCGATATCGTTTATTTTTTCGGTATAACTCCAGAAATACTGATTCAGTCCTGATGAAAATTCACAGCTAGTTTTGAGATGCTGAAAGATAACTTCATGCGAAATTTCGTGATAATCGTGTCATCAGAACAATTTGAAAAAAAAAATTTCTATGATTTTTCTTTTCATATTATCCTTATCAAATTCTGTATGAAACTTCGAACTGTTATTTTTCGATGAAGTACTGGATTTCAATTCGATCTGATCTGTATTTTTGGAAATATTGAAAAAATAAAATTTTGATTGGGTATATCTACGGAATCATTGGGTGGATTTTACCCATTCACGAATTCGGCCTTCGTAATTAAGGTCTAAACCTTCTCTACAAATA
The DNA here is from genome assembly GCA_958510865.1 of Myrrha octodecimguttata. NCBI lineage: Eukaryota > Metazoa > Arthropoda > Insecta > Coleoptera > Coccinellidae > Myrrha > Myrrha octodecimguttata. The sequence continues at coordinate 86,566,168 of OY294056.1, forward strand.
TCGAGTTCCTAAGTTGTTTCTTTCGGAAGTTATTGTGTTTACGCAGTCGGCCGTTAGGCTGACCGTAAAATCCACCCAATGATTCCGTAGATATACCCATTCAAAATTTTATTATTCCAATATTTCCAAAAATATAGATTTGATCGAATTGAAATCCAATAATTTATCAGAAAAAAAATTCAAAAAGCACTGCCGTGAAGGCAGCAGCTTTTGCGCGCACGTTCAAATTCGTTGCTGAAGCGGTCATCTACATTGAACATGCGCGCAAAAGTTGCTGCCTTCACGGCAGTGCTTTTTGAAATTTTATTATCAAACTTATATTCAACATGTTGTTTTTTTTTCAGGGCACTGGATCAGCATTCTGCATTTCAGGTAGAGTCGAAACAGGCGCTCTTAATGTTGGAGATAAAGTCATGGTTTGCCCAAACAAGGAAATAGCCACCGTCAAATCTTTACTGATGGATGAAGTATCACAAAATGTAGTTTTCGCCGGAGATCAAGCTACAGTCACGCTATCTGGAATCGATATGCAGAAGGTTTATGTGGGATACATCATTTGCGATCCCCAATATCCTGTCCCAATCACTTTGAGTTTTGAAGCTAGAATTGTTGTTTTCAATGTGAAGATGCCAATCACTAGAGGCTGCAATGTAAGTTACACAAATAGTTTGAAGTATTTTAATATCGATGGAGTATACAGGGTGATTCCGGAGGAGACCTTCAGATTTTAGGATGAGTTTACACTAGTCAAGACAGTCTCGGAAAACTATTTGGTTTATGGTTGGGGGTCTCTGTTGAGAATATACAGGGTGATTTGTCCGATTCGACCGATTTTACTTTTATTGATAACTTTGGTATGGCTTATTCGATTTCAATGAAATTTTCAGCGTAGTAAAATAGTGTTGAACACATTCATTGATTTCAAATTTTTTTTCAAAATAAACGGTTGTTATTGTGATGAATCCAGATTAATTGTCCAGGTTGAAGAAACACCCTGTACATAGCGTTTCCTAAATTACGCTATCTGTTTACGATTGTACTACAATAAGTCATTATTTGACAGTTTCTAATTTTTTTAGCACACTTCTAATTTTCCGAGAAAATTTTTTCAGAAAATGATAATGTCGAAGTTTTGCTCCAATCGATTCTACTTTTATCGATAACTTTGGTATGGCTAATCCAATTTTGATGAAATTTGCAATGTAGAACAATCTGAATGAGTTCTTTAAATAATCGCAACAATCTCTCAAAATAAAGTGTTGTAATTGTGATAATTTCAGAGTTTCAGATTAATTGTGCAGTTGAAAAAAAAACACCCTGTACATTGCTTTTCCAAAACTTTCTTATTCGTTGCAGATTCTACAATAATATGTCATCATCCAGATGTTTTTAATTTTTTTGGCACACCTCCGGATTTCCTAGAGAACATTTTTGAAGAAGAGCATAATCGAAATTTGGCTCACAAGCAGTGAGAGTATTCCGCACTAGGTAGGAAAGCTGTATTGTCCAAGGATGCAAAGTTGCTCCTCACTTATAAAATATTTTTTTCAAATTCGAAATATATTCTAAATTGAATGATTTCATAGAAAATATTAGCAATTGAATATGAATTTGGTATTTGAAAAGAATATTTCAGAACTTAAGAACTGCTTTGCATCCTTGGACAAAACAGCTTTCCTTCCTAGTGCGGAATACTCTCACTGCTTGTGAGCCAAATTTCGATAATGTTCTTCTTCAAAAATGTTTTCTAGGAAAACCGGAGGTGTGCCAAAGAAATTGAAAACCTCTGAATGATGAATTATTATTGTAGAATCTGAAACGAATAAGAATCTTTTGGAAAAGCAATGTACAGTGTGTTTTTTTTTCTACTGCACAATCAATGTGAAATTCTAAAACTATCACAATTACAACACTGTATTTTGAGAGACTTTTGCGACTATTGAATGTACTCATTCAGATTGTTCTTTACTGCAAATTTCATCAAAATTGAATGAGCCATACCAAAGTTATCAATGAAAGTAGAATCGATTGGAGCGAAATTTCGACATTTCCTTTTTTTAATGGAATTTTCTCAGAAAACTAGAAGTGTGCCAAAAAAAAAAAACTCTCGAATAATGACTTATCATAGTAGAATCGTAAACAGATGGCATAGTTTTGGAAATGAGATGTACAGGGTGTTTTTTCAACCTGCACAATTAACCTGTAATTATTACTATAACAGCCACTTATTTTGAAGAAAACTTTGAAATTACAGAATTTCCTCATCAATATTGTACTACTCTGAAAATTTCTCTAAAATCGGATAAGCCATACCAAAGTTATCAATAAAAGTAAAATCGGTCGAATCGGACAAATCACCCTGTATATTCTCAATAGAGACCCCCAACCATAAACCAAACATTGTTTCGAGACTGTCTTGACTAGTCTAAACTTATCCTAAAATCTGATGGTCTCCTCCGGAATCACCCTGTATTTTTGAATAAATGTTTTTTTTTTCTATCCCGAACGAAAAATCTGAGTCAAAATTAGGCGGTCTCTCGATTTTCAGAAGATATTGATCCCAAAATGTATAAATTTCCAGGTCAAATAACCACCTATCCGCTATTTTTTCTGATTTCCACTTACTCCGAAAGTGAAGTTTGGGATTGGCGCAATTTAATCGGTCGGAATTCTGTGTATTCTTCGGTGACAGCTGGTTAGAAATACTTGTCAGTCGTTTACCTTCGTCAGTGATGATGAGGCGTTGTTGCCAAACTTGACTTTAAGATTGATCAATAATCTGTAGTAATAGAGGCTGAACGGTTGTTCGCATTTTTAATTATTTTCATTGAATATCGTATATTCTTGAATTGAATCACCCCTAATCGTTTTGTTAAGCTTGAAGGACAATTTGTGAATCATACAGTGCGCGTCAGAATTATGGAACAAATTCATTTTCTCAGAAGAAAAATATTTGGCAACAAAATCCTGAAACAGGTCAATTTTGTTTCACTTTTACCAAATTTTATGTGTTTTTGAAGGATTTTTGTTGCATCCTGTGCCATCCCCATCAAACCTCAAATTTTTTCGAATAGGGAAAGTAGGTCATGTGGTACTTTTTTGGCAAAGTCTTTGTATCTTTTTTACAGGCGTGCAAAAATTTTCAAGGAAAAAAATTTTTTTTTGAAAAATCAGGTAGTTCAAAGAGGTTTTCAGTATGAGTATTTTGTCATGGCTCATTTACTTTGAGACGATGGTACCTGATGAAATTTGTCACCGAATGAAAGTCGTCCATTACAGTTTTGTTCATGCACAACTTTCAACCCCTACGAACCCTTTATAGGAGAAAAAAAAATTTTCACGTGAGGGGGTTGAAAGTTGTGCATGAACAAAACTGTAATGGTCAACTTTCATTCGGTGACAAATTTCATCAGGTACCATCGTCTCAAAGTAAATGAGCCATGACAAAGTGCACATACTGAAAACCTCTTTGAACTAACTAATTTTTCAAAAAAACATTTTTTTTCTTGAAAACTTCTAAACGCCCTATTCAAAAAATTTAGAGGGTTGATGGGGATGGCACAGGGTGCAACAAAATCCTTCAAAAATGCATAAAAATTCGGTAAAAGTGAAACAAAAATTGACCTGTTTCAGGATTATGTTGCCAAATATTTTTCTTCTGAGAAAATGAATTTGTTCCATAATTTTGACGCGCACTGTATAAGGAGCAAGTGATTGTATTCATGAAGGAAAAAATGCCCTGATGATGCTTTTTACGCGCTTGTTCTGGGAAACAGCGCGTTATCTTTTCGGCACAATGTCTGTAATTTTCGAATTTTCAGCCAAAAATGGTCTTGAACGATTAGGTTGGACTCCTTGAAGAAGAATCCGTGGTCAAATTCAATTCTGTCCTATACGGCCGGCCGTCCCTCCGTTTGTGATCTAACTAACAAATATATCAGTTGAGTTCGTTAGTGGGTGAAATCGGTGGATTAATTTTGGAGCTAGGCCCATTTGAAATTTTGAGGTTAATTCCTCGATATCTCATGAAGTAGTGAATCGATCAATCTGAAACTTCGTAAACAGTTTTGGAATACTAGTAAGCTAGTGCGAAATTTCGTGTGGATTCAGTTACTAGTTAGAAAATTGAAAAAAAAAATTTCAAAAATTTGTTAAAATTTTCGATGAAAAAGTTTTTCTCCGAATATATTGATTAGATTTGAACAAAACCGTCAGTATTTAACAAGAATGTTCTAAATTTCAATTCAAAACGATATTCACTTCAGATAAGGAAAACAATATGCCAAATTTCGTTGTTATGTATGATGTTTTGGATGACAAATAAACATTATTATTATTATTATTTGAACGTTATTTCCGCAATATCTCAAGAAGTACTAATGAAATCAGATTGAAACTTCGTAATCATGTGAAAATTACCAACTCGCAACTACGTGCAGTTTCGTGTTGATCAATTCTAAACTACAGGCGACTCCTAGTTTTGACTGCAGATTATTAGTTCAGGAGAATATGCTGTTTATATTGATGCAAATATCTAATCTTCGCTAAGGGAAAATTCGATTCTACATGATTAACCAATAATCAGAGGTTATCTGCTGATGTATCTCGTTGAGTTCATTCATTCACAAAAAATCGAAGATAAAATAGAAGAAAAATAAAATCATTGTAAATTATCAAAGAAATAAGAATCGAAATTCAACAGACGCAATAGTAGGAACAACGAAAATTGCAAGCAGTTACCATCATAGAACTCTATATTACTACCTGGAAAGGACCCGACCCTTCTTCAACTAAGCTTAAAGCGCTAATTACGGTAACCTCTCCCTGTCACACCCATTGAAGTAAATGGTGTTTAACGGCTCAAATTTGGTTTTACTTGGAAATTCAGGTAGTTTGGGTATTACATCGTTTATAAAGTGCAATATTTTTGAAAATGAATATCTATTTTTCTCTGATATGCCATTATTTTCTCAGCCTTCACCGCGTGTGGTTCAAAAAGTGAATAATTATGTTGGTGTGAGCTGTGCATTGACGATAGTTTCATCATTATTACAATAAATTTGAATAATAGGAACATAGGAAAATACTTCTCGAAAAGCACTGGCTTGAAGTCAGGAAAATTTAAGCGCTGGTAAAATTCATTGCCAATGCGAAATATGACATACTTTTTTCCGATATTTTTGGAAATGTGTGTCGAATCGAGCTGAAATTTCGAACATTGCTGTTCATATTCGACTTCAAGGTCTGCGCCAAGTTTCATTGAAATCTCATTGATAGTTTCCGAAAAAAATATTTTTTTAACGATTCTTCATGCAATCAGTTAGCAAGTTTCAATCTGATCGCATCAGTCCTTCTTGAGATATAGAGGAAATAAAATAATATATTTGAAATGGATATAACTTCGAAATTGTAAGGTGAATTTTGCCCACTAACGAACTTATTTTGAATGTTTTAAGTCGCTATAGCTTTTCTCGGTAGTAAGTTATCGTGGCAAAGGACGGCTGAATAGAATTCAATTTGACATTGAACTGTTCATCAGTGAGTCCAACCTGGTCGCTTGGAACCATTTTCGGCAAAAAACGCAAATTTACGAGGGATGATAACGCACTGTTTCCCAGAAAAACCGCTTACCAAGTTGAAATTCCACTTGAACATGTGCGATCTTCTTCAATCCTGCCTTATTCACGAATTAGTCAGAAAAAAAATCAAGTTCTCTCAATTGGAAATGAAAAATTAAAAAGATTTAGAATAAATGCTACAGTGTTCCCTTTACTGCAATGAGGAAGAAAGAGATAGATACCCGTCGACTTCGCGGGTTGCATAAGCAACGAATTGGCTTCACTTGTCGCTCAAAACGGGTCCCTTCCAGGTATATAATATAGAGTTCATTGGTTACCATAAATGGTCTTACTCTTTTCAATGGCGGTCTTTATTTTTTGCTCTTATTTCATTTTTGTGATTGCTAACAGTTTCCTTATGATATAGGTGGTGTTGCACCATCAGTCCTTGGAAGAACCTGCTGTTATTTACAGATTGTTAGCTGAGCTTAACAAGAGCACCGGAGAATTGATTAAGAAACATCCCAGGTTTCTTGGGAACAACTCGAGCGCTATTGTAGAAGTTATAATGTCCAGACCTATTGCTCTGGAACTTTACAGTGAATGTAAAGAGTTGGGAAGGATAACACTAAGACAGTGTGGAGTTACTATTGCAGCAGGACTGGTGACAAGAATTTCATAGTAATTGCAGCTTAAGATGTGATATCAAAAGAGAAATAAATTATTAAGATTATATATATGAAACTTTGTTTTAAGTTGTCGAATTTAGTTATTGATTTTAATAAATTAATTTCTCGTTGGAAACGTCTTGCAGTTCATTTATTCCATTGTCCTTTTCCTAGATTGTCATTTTATTTTGTGAAGGCATGATCAGATAACGCAAGTACGAAATAGAAGGTAAGTGTACTAATTAAAAAATATGACGTCAAATTGAATATTCATTAGTATTGACAGATAGTTTTATGTTTTATCTTGGTTATTATCTTTCTATAATGATATTTTGAATTCTGGAAATATTCCAACGGAATTTCGTAAGGCAAAAGTTATAGCAATTCTGAAATCTGGGAAAAATTCATCAGACCCAAGTAGTTATAGACCTATAAGTTTATTGAGTGTACCTTTCAAAATTTTAGAGAGATTAATTTTATTCAGGATAGAATCATCTGTTGAAGATATTCTGCAAAATTGTCAAGGTGGTTTTAGGAAAAATAGAAATTGTTCTGATCAAGTTGTTAGTCTCACTACTTTCATTGAATCAGGATTCAATAAAAAGTTGAAAACGGGGGGTGTATTTGTGGATTTTTCAGCAGCTTACGATACGGTGTGGAAAGATGGTTTAATATTCAAACTCCATAAATTTCTGAAATGTGGAAAAGTAATTCAATTGATCGAAAATATGTTATCTGACAGAAGACTCCGTGTTTTTGTTGATGATGTTAGTAGTAGGTTCAAAACTTTGAATAATGGACTCCCACAAGGATCAGTTTTAGCTCCCCTTCTATTTAATTTATATTTTTGTGATATTCCAGCAACGTCTTCAGAGAAATTCATCTATGCAGATGATATTGCTCTGGCTTTTCCTCACTCTGATTTCAAAGTCATTGAAAACACTCTAAATACTGACTTAGAAATTTTGAAGAATTATTTTGTTGAGTGGCGTTTGTGTCCAAATTCTAATAAAACAGAAGTTTCTTGTTTTCATTTGAATAATCAACAGAAGCTTAAAACTTTGAATGTTACTTTCAATAATGCCGTTCTGAAATATAATTTCACTAAATATCTTGGAGTGAAACTAAATACTTCTTTAAATTTCAAGGCCCATTTGGAAAACTTACGCATGAAGTTGAAATCTAGGAATAATATTCTTCAAAAACTAGCTGGTTCTTCATGGGGGGCTGACCCTACAACTCTTCGTACCGCAGCTTTGGCTTTGGTTTTTTCTGCTGCTGAATATTGTTGTTCGGTTTGGTTCAATAGCGCTCATGTTAGTAAAAAGAGCTTATTGTTGCTATGAGAATCATTAGTGGGACCATAAGATCTACACCTTTACAGTGGTTACCAGTTCTGTCAAATATTGTACCGCCCCATACTCGTAGACAGGTTGCAGTGATAAAGTCTTGGGATAAATATCATTCCTTTCCGAATTTATCCCCAATCATGTCTTATATTCCGGATTCTAAAATTGCTAGATTGAAATCTCGTAAACCTTTATGGATCAACGATTTTCTTTACACCAATAAAAGTGACAAAGAAATTTGGCGTTCGGAATGGAATTCGTGTAATGTTTTTAACAAAGGTTTGATCAGCCATCCTTCAAAAAAATTCATGGTTTCCATCTTCCTAGGAAAATTTGGTGCATTTTGAATCGACTTAGAACCGGTCATGGTCGCTGTAATAGTTTCCTCTTCAAATGGAATTCGGTAGAAAGTCAAAGGTGCGAGTGCGGAGAAGAAGAGGAAACAATAGAACATTTAGTTAATAGTTGTACAATATATAAATTTGACGATGGTTTCGAGGCAATTCATTCGGTGTCTGATTCTTTTTTGAGATGGATTGCGAACTTCAAATTAATTTAATGAGTACTAAATCATTTACTAGTTCATATTAGTTTTTTCGTCTCCTTTTTTGTTTTCAGGTATGTTTCCAAGATTTCAACCTGCATCGCATAGGAAGGAGGAAATTTTGTCGATGAAAAAGAAGCCCTTCAATAAAAAACAACAATTTCATTACACTTATACGGGGAGACAGAGTTTTTCCTGAGGTTTTTATCTGTGCTCTTGTATCATACGTAAAAATGTATGGTACCCCGTTGACATTTCCTCTGCTAATACTGTTATGACACAAATTGTTTGATATAAAAAAAAATGTAATGCTCATCTCAAAAGAATATATATATATATATATGTTTTAGAAAAACTTATTTTCGATTTTATCAGTTTTCATATTTTTCCTTCCACTAGCTTTGCTGGCCTAATATCATAAATTATTCATCGTCATTATTATTTCTATATTCTGTCATAACACTTTGTTGTATTCATATCAACAGTTAAAAAAACGTTTATCATCGAAAACTTCTAATTTCTGTATTTTCAATTAATGTCTTATTTATATTCAGAACATTTCATCTTCAATGTTTTTTATTCATCTTTAAAATGATTTCGATTTTTTTTTTAAGTTTCCTTATTATTATTGTATTGTGTTTTATTATGTTACCGTTTTCCTAAGTTTTTGATTTCAATAATTGTGCGCCAGTTTATATAATAATTAAATTTGTCATTCAAGACGTGGTACGTTGAAGGCAATAAAAGTATATCGTATAAAATATCAATATCAAAAGATATGTGAAGGTATTACAGAAAAATCTGTATTTTTAATGATTGTATGAGTTTTCGTTGGATCCATACCCTTGAAAAATTAAAAATACTATTCATTTTCGAGAAGATATATTTTTTTAAATTCTTCAAATTCAATTTATAATACTTTCAATATAAAAATTTTGATAATACATATGAGATAAAATAATTATTTTACATATCACAACAGAAATAACACGATCTATACTCAAGTGAATGACTACTTGGAGGAGTCAATTAGCTTTTGGATTCTTCAAAACTAAAGGAAGAACAACCAGTGGTTCATTATATCTTGGGTTATCAGAATACAGACTCCAGGTCTTGTTATTACAATCAAAGATACCTGAAAAGTAACAAAAAAGTCAGTCTTCACGTAGAAGCTTTCTACGACGAATTGCAACTTACCAACAGCAATAGTTTTGACATAATCGTTAGGTTCATCTCTGAATACTTTTTCTTTGGGATGAGAAGTATCACCGAGCATTTTCACCACGTCTTGAAATGAAGAGGGTGGCTGGTAATTTTTGAGAGTTTCGGATCTACATTTGCTACTGAGCAACATCATTTCATTGCCTTGATCCTCTTGAAGCCTTCGATATCTAAAAAAAGAGTTTGGACTACTTTAAAAAGTGATAGGAGGTGTACAGGATGTCCAAGAATATCTATGCGATGTCGCATTCAGTTGAAAATGAATCGCTATGATACATCACTCTTCATAACAGAAATCATTATGGAATAGTATGAAGCATCATAGATGAATAATATTTTATATCAAGTTCACCCAATAGAGTTATTCACTTTGAATTATCAACGTTATTATTTCCACATCATTTTTTTTAAAGGATTACTTGTATAATATTTTTCGAATTATTTTTTTCCGGACTCCAGAAATCATCCTAGATAATGGTACGAGATTGAAGTGACCTATGACATATTTTTGGAATCAAGGAAAAAATAATCAATTTTATATCCAATTTAAAAAATATAATATTTTTGTTTCCTGAAATCTGCACGTTCTTGTTTTTTCATAACAATTTAGCGAAATTTGGTCAGGGTCAATTAAATTTAAAGGTGAGTATTCATTTGAGCAGATATGCGCGAACGCATTGTTCAAGAATCCGTGGTCAGAATTGATTCTGTTCATTTGTCTAGACGGCCGATAAATAAAAAATAAATAAATGGGGCTTCAAATCTGTTGTCTTTTGATGAAGATTTCAATTTCAATAATTGTTAGTGTAATTCTGAGTTTGTACATTTCGTTCAATTTTGTCTCAATTTTTTTTTCTACAAAAATTAAACATTTCTTAACTTAGTATGCTATTTTAACCCCTCTATGATAGCTATACGTATACTCTTCAGTAAAAATTGTGGAAAAAAGTTATTCAAAGTTCTGAACATATATTGCAAACTAGTATATTATTATGAAACATCGGCAGCTAAAAACGTAATATTAACGACTAACTTTGCTTTGAAGGAACACCTTCCCTGAACTCTGTGTCAGATTTTGCCATTTTAGGACCGACGATTACATTCAGCAATAATACAAAATCCCCCCGGACGACATCTGAAATTTTGATTTGATCCACCATATTGTATTGCTACCCGCTAGATAGAACTGTGTTGTCCACTATCTCTTAGACCGCTTTTTTATTCTTATTGATGCTATTATGCATTAAAATATTTAGGCCGTATTAAAATTTTTCAAACTCCTTGACGTCAAAACACGTTTATTGATTCCACGAAGGCTGGATGGATTCATATAAATTTCACATACCCACCCTATAATATTATGTAACTTTTTGCGCATGTTCTAGGGGAACAGCGTGCTAACGTTTCGTCCAAATGTCTGTAATTTTCGATGATTGAGCCGAAAATGGTCTCAATCGACTAGGTTGGACTCACTGATGACGAATCCGGTGTCAAAACCGATTCTGTCCGTCGGAGTTATAGCTATTTGAAGTTATTTATTTTCTATTTCGAAAACTACTGGAGAATTAGATTGAAACTTGGCAGTTAGTTGAAGCATGTCGAAGCGCAACTTTAAGCAAAATTTCGTTGGAATCGTATGGTCACTCAATTTTTTCGAAAAAATTTTTCTTCCGAAACTATTGTTCATATTCGAGAACAATTTCAGTTATACCTTGAACTTCATATTTCACAGCAGTGTACCAAATTTCAATTCGATACGGCTATTAGTTTTGGAGGTATCGGGAAAAAAACGTAGAAAAGCACTACCGTGAAGGCAGCAGCTTTTGCGCATGTTGATTGTAGATGACCGCTTCGGCAACGAATTGGAACATGCGCGCAAAAGCTGCTACCTTCACGACAGTGCTTTCCTAGTTTTTTTTTCTATGTGCAATAATAACTATGATAAGGGGTGTGTTACTTATAGTGAATAACCCTGTACCTATTTTTACAATTTTTCAATGAAGCAGGAAAGTAAAAACTTGCAGGTTTGCACTATTTACTTCGCGTCATGACAGTTTGAATTTTTTCCAGAGAATTCAATGTTATTTCAATAAAGATATAAATCAATACTGGACATGAAAAAATTGTATACAAGATATAATAACTGCAAATATCTGCAACTTCATTTGATTGAATGGTCAATGATAATGTGATTAATTACTGCTGGGTAGTGTGTAGTAAAAATATCCGTGATTACTTGTAATTAAACATGCCGTAATTAATTCAATTCAATGAATTCGAGTAATTAGAGATGAAATAATGCGAAAAGTTTAAAAGGCAGTTGGTATACATGTCAGCTTTTCAGTCAATTGCAACCTCCAAACTAAGTTGTGAAGTGTGAACATGTTATGTCATTCACTTGCTAAAAATAATATGAAAGAAATTCCTTCGTCTTCTATTACTATTAATTTCCTTCATTATATTTTCAAATGAATAATTACCAAGTAACGGGCTACCTTATCCAATATTTTACTTATATTGTTAACGCTCATCGTGTTTTTCAGGAAAGTATGTCAAGTTCATCTTCGATTTGACATTTTTGCTCACTTGTTCCATAGGGAACGAGTCTCGCTCCTTCCGTTTGGTTGATTGTAAACGCAGTAACCGAATTAATCCGAGCTACAGTCTTTGATGGTACAATAAAATTATGCCCATCTAAATTTTCTTTTCATTTTTAATATCATCCCAATATAATATAAAAGAATTGAATTGAAACTTAGTGGGTAGTGTCGTAACTAAGTAGCGGAACTAACATTTATGCGAATTTTCGTGAGGACCGTCAATATTTACAGTGCGCGTCAAAATTATGGAACAAATTTATTTTCTCAGAAGAAAAATATTTGGCAACAAAATCCTGAAACAGGTCAATTTTTGTTTCACTTCTACCAAATTCATATGCATTTTTGGAGGATTTTCGTTGCACCCTGCGCCATACCCATCAACCCTCTAAATTTTTGAATAGGGAAAGTAGGTCATGTGGTTTTTTTTGACAAGGTCTTTGTATCTTCAATACAAGCGTGCAGAAAATTTCAAGAAACATTTTTTTTTTGAAAAACTAGTTACTTCAAAGAGGTTTTCAGTATGTGCATTTTGTCTCATTTACTTTGAGACGATGGTACCTGATGAAATTTGTCGCTGAATGAAAGTTGACCACTACAGTTTTGTTCATGCACAATTTTCAACCCTTTAATGGAGAAAAAAATTTTTTTCACGTGAGAGGGTTGAAAGTTGTGCATGAACAAAACTGTAGTGGTCAACTTTCATTCAGCGACAAATTTCATCAAGTACCATCGTCTCAAAGTAAATGAGTCATGGCAAAGTACACATACTGAAAACCTCTTTGAAGTAACTAGTTTTTCAAAAAAAAATGGTTAACTTTCATTCGGTGACCAATTTCACAAAATAAATGAGCCATGACAAAGTGCACATACTGAAAACCTCTTTGAACTAATCTTTCAAAAAAAATTTTTTCTCGAAAATTTCTGCATGCCTATAAAGAAGATACAAAGACCTTGCCAAAAAAATACTACATGACCTACTTTCCCTATACAAAAAATTTAGAGGGTTGATGGGGATGGCACAGCGTGCAACAAAAACCCTTCAAAATTGCCAAACAAATATTGACCTGTTTCAGGAATTTGTTTCGAAATATTTTCTTCTGAGAGAATGAATTTGTTCCATAATTTTGACGTGCATTGTATATATGATAAAAAAACTGCATATTCTAAGGAAGCCTTGGGGGTGATGTCGCAGGAGCTTTCATGCATTTGTTCAATTGCCAAAACGATATTTCTCGAAGTAACTTTATCGAAATTTGACATATTTCTTTCCAATATTTCCAGTATTAAATGTTGGATCAAGCAGAAAATTGGTACACTGGTGATATATATTAAAGTCAAGGTATCTGCCAAATTTCATGGAAATCTGGTGGATAGTTCAAGAAAAAAAATACTAAAAAAATTCGTGAAATTCTCCTAACACTTTCTTAAAATTTCCAACGTCTTTTGATACAGGAATATTATTTTAATATAAATTACTTTAGTTATTTTTTCGTTAATTTTGAAGAGTCATGAAAATTTATTTCATTTCATAAAGTCATATGTTTTTCTGAAGGTAATATATGAAGGGAATATATCGTAAATTTGCTATTTATTTCTTATTTTGTTTGTGATTCCCATTTTGAATGCATAATTTTGGTAAAGCGAATTCTAATTAGTGTTTTATTTGTAGTAAATGTAACGTTATAAAATATGTGTCGATGCAAGCTTATTTTGGGAGGATTTTGCATGATTTCTACGTTTTCACTCCTAACATCTGAAACAGAACTAATAAAATTCAATAAAATTGTTTTTTTCATGGAAAACGCCCTTGCGGATTGCAGGATATTTGTCAAGGGCAGTTTTGGGAAGAACAGATTGCCTAATGACTCTTTTATCAGACAAACGAGGAAATGTTCACAATTTTTTCTTTTGGTTTTCGTCTCGAGACTTTTGTCAAAATTATGTCTTTTAGATAACACAGATTTCTCGTACTTTGTTTATCGTTTGTATTGTTCCGTTATTGTTCATTAGGCAATCTGTTTTCCAAGAAACTACCCTTGGCAAATGGTTCAATTCTGCAATCCGCAAGGGCGTTTTTCATAAAAAAAACAATTTCATTTAATTTTTGCGCGCATGTTCTAGGGGAACAGCGTGCTATCGTTTTGTCCAAATGTCTGTAATTTTGGATGATTCAGCCGAAAATGGTCTCAATCGACTAGGTTGGACTCACTGATGACGAATCCGGTGTCAAAATTGATTCTGTCCGGCCGGCCAGCCGTCCGTAGACACGATAACTGTCGACAGAAGCGAGCTAGCAACTTTAAACTTTCAGGATAGGTTGCGCATCAGAATGCCGCGGTTAAGTTCGTTAATGGGCCAAATCGATCGAATAGTTTCGGAGTTATAGGCACTTGAAGTTTTGAAGTTATTTATTTTTTATTTCAGAAACTACTCAAGCGATTGGATTCAAACTTGGCAGTTTGGTGGAGTATAACGACGCGCAACTTTGAGCCAAATTTCGTCAGGATCATATTGTCAGTAAATTTAAAAAAAAATTTTTTTCGAAATTTTTTTACAAAAAATTTTTTTTTCCGGAAAACATTCATCATATCCAAAAAAAAATTCCACCCACACTTTGAGCTTCATATTTCACAGCAGTGTACCAAATTTCAGTTCGATACGATCATAAGTTTTGGAGATATCGGGAAAAAATATGTCAAATTTCGAGGTTTTCTTCTCGATATTGTTGCTTTTCTCCGAAATATTCTGACGGACCATCGAGTACGGTTTGTTCATAGACAAGATATTTATGGGTTTGTTGTTGTCACGGCTGTCTGTTGAGAAATTCTCGAAGATGATGAAAATCTGTTAAAAATCGACGAATTACCGATGAAAATTGTTGGAAATGGCAAAATACAAGCAAATAACATTGTTTTCGAGTTGGAGATTCGAGAAATTAGCTATTTTTCTGAAAGAAGTTCTATCGATCTGTCAATCGACTGAAAGCATCTCTCTGAGAAAAGAAAATTTCAAAAAGCACTGCCGTGAAGGCAGCAACTTTGCTGCCTTCACGGCAGTGCTTTTTGAAATTTTTTTAATAGTTCTTTTTCAGATATTAGGATTGAAAAACCAAAAAAAAACCTGAAAAAGGGTGTAAAATTTGTATCAATATTATGCCTAAACACCCATAATAGGTCTTTTGCCTGTAACACGAATTATTATATTTTTGTTTTTCTCATTCTATATCGATACAAAATCATAATGTATGTTATCACACACCTCGGCAATTCCTGAATTTTGAATAATTCGGTATTGAAAATGCTCAAATCGGGACTCAAGGTCGAAGCGGGAGAAACACGTCATGCCTTCCCGTCCCTCGTTATTGTACAATTCACCGATCGATACAGCCGCCGCTGTCTATTGGGTTGCTAGAGAGAAAAGTACACGAGAAGAGGGAGAGAGTGGATATACCCCGGTACGTCACGGAAGCAGCAAAGTTTCGTCCGTTCGAACAGTCGACATGCGGAACCAAATTTAAAAGAGCATTTTCTCATTGAAAATTTAAATATTTGATGGCGGTTGAAGTTTTTCAGTGGTCCCACGAATAGAATATGATTCCAATGATGAAAAAAGTTCATGCAAGAAACCTGTTCTGGCTATATCTTTTTACGAACATAATTTATTTTATTTTTCTAGTTGATGTGTCAAGTATGAGATGTTTCATTTAGAATTGAAATCCTAACTTTCTTGATAGAAGGCCTTCTACAAATTATGGAGATGAGGGATGTGGGTGTTCGGTTGAAAAAATCGCCCTACTGCATTGTGACCAATCAGAATTTTATACCTTAAGGGCTTACTTACTCATTGGTGTGGATGAAATCTTCTCCACAACTTATCGTAAGAGCATTAAGTTGTGATTCATTCGAATTGATCGCTGGACCAACTTCTATGTTGTGGAATAATCGATTGCCTTCTTGCTGCAAGAATGTCAAGTTGACCGAACAACCATCGGCTGCTCCAACTCCAGAGTCCCTGAGAATCTGCTGGACCTGTAGAAAGTTTTCTGCTCCAAGCACCGCTCTAGTCAGAAAATGGCGAGCTTGAAATTAAGAAGAAATTTCTTTATTAACCAGAATAAATCTTCTGTTCTTGGAATCATACAATTTGCTTCAAATTTTCTTCGACTGTGATGTGCGACACTCCTTATAAAGGGTATGAAAATTATTCTGGAGATTCTTCAACTGAAACTAGATATTAACGAAATTTGGTTTGCTGCCCACTTGTTCTGAGGTGATCAGAATATATCTTGTCCTCCTGCGAATAAACTAACTTCTTTCAATGGAAATGGAATGGAAAAACATAGTATCATTATCGAGAAAGTAGTGGGAAACAATGATTTCACCGGAAATATTCATTTGTGTACAGTGCGCGTCAAAATTATGGAACAAATTCATTTTCTCAGAAGAAAAATATTTGGCAACAAAATCCCGAAACAGGTCATTTTTTTTTTCACTTTTACCAAATTTATATGCATTTTTGAAGGATTTTTGTTGCACCCTGTGCCATCCCGATCAACCCTCTAAATTTTTTGAACAGGGAAAGTAGGTAATGTGGTAATTTTTTGGCAAGGTCTTTGTATCTTCTTAACAGGCGTGCAGAAATTTTCAAGAAAAATTTTTTTTTCGAAAAATTAGTTAGTTTGAAGAGGATTTCAGCATGTGCACCTTGTCATGGCTCGTTTACTTTGAGACGATGGTACCTGATGAAATTTGTCACCGAATGAAAGTCGATCATTATAGTTTTGTTCATGCCCCACTTTCAACCCCTTTCGACCCCCCCAAGGGTTCGTAAGGGTTAAAAGTTGTGCATGAGCAAAACTGTAATGGTCGACTTTCATTCGGTGACAAATTTCATCAGGTACTTTCGTCTCAAAGTGAATGAGCCATGACAAAGTGCACATACTGAGAACCTTTTTGTACTAACTAATTTTTCAAAAAAAAATTGTTCTTGAAAATTTCTGCACGCCTGTAAAGAAGATACAAAGTACCACATGACCCACTTTCCCTACTCAAAGAATTTAGAGGGTTGATGGGGATGGCACAGGGTGCAACAAAAATCCTTCAAAAATGCATAAAAATTTGGTAAAAGTTAAAAAAAAATTGACCTGTTTCAGGATTTTGTTGCCAAATATATTTCTTCAGAGAAAATGAATTTGTTCCATAATTTTGACGCGCACTGTATAGCCACCTAAAATATACTAACTGAAAAAAAACCTCCCAGAAGGAGCTGTTTAAATTTTAATTTTTTTCAATGAAAAAGATAGTATAGCAAGGAGTAAAGGATTCAAATTTGGAAAAAAAAATCCTAAAGTTTTTTTCATACTGAATCATTTAACCAAATTGTTCCAAATTCGAAACCTGAAGAATTTTGGTGAAATGATAATGCTTTCGTTTCTATAGGAACAAATGCACAAAAACATTAATTTTTGAGATTATTGCAATTAATTTTTCGTAAATTGCTCGAGAAGCTTCCATCATCGAAAGAAAATCCGGATATCGAATGAATTAAGTACACAAGAACGAAAAACAGCTATTCAAGTGGATATAACAATACTCATGAATTTTCATGCATATGCCGTCCTATATAATTATCAATAATCGTGCTAATGGGTATTATCGGCAGAACCTTGAAAAATTAGAGCACTTATTCTCTGTGTAATTCGCAGCTTCATACTAATGAAGCATTTTATAATTATTTATATTCAACATTGATGATAATACTCAGATTACAATGCAGCTGTGAACTAACATTTGCACGAGCTCTATGATCTTCTAGATTCCAGTAGAATATTAGTCTAATCTAATGCCGTCGAATCTCAGCCTTGTAATTAGAGTCTATTCAATTTTGACTTACGTGTTTTTCCTGGTTGGAGATTCTTGGCACTAATAGTATTTATTGAAAATACTAAACCATGATGATTGTAATTCATTGTGTAACCAGGCAAATGACCGGCATAACATAGAGAGGTGAATTTTTCTTCCTTTACATTCCATCTGCCTTGTGGTTCATCGGAAATTATGTGGGCAGATACGAAATAAAAATGGTTGAGGGTATCGCTTAGGGCATCTTCTGTATGTCCAAGTATTGCCTTCGAAGAGAAAAATGATTTTTTAAAACATATATGGAGTTCTCATTCATGTTTTTACTCAAATTCTGGTCATTAAGACATGCACTGTTTTTCAAATTAATTCTTCAAACAAAAAAAACCAGAAAAGCACTGTCGTGAAGGCAGCAGCTTTTGCGCGCATGTTCAATGTAGATGACCGCTTGGGCAACGAATTTGAACTTGCGCGCGATAACTGCTGCCTTCACGGCAGTGCTTTTCTAGATTTTTTTTCGATAAATACGGTCGGCCTAACGGCCGACTGCGTAAAACAATAACCACCGAAAGAAACAACTTAGAAACTCGATATTTGTAGAGAAGCTTTGGACCTTAATTACGAAGGCCGAATTCGTGAATGGGTGAAATCCACCCAATGATTCCGCAGATATACCCATTCAAAATTTTATTTTCCCAATATTTCCAAAAATACATATCAGATAAAATCGAAATCCAGTACTTCATCGGAAAATTCAGTTCGAAGGTTCACACAGAATTTAATAAGGATGATATGATAATAAAATCACAGAATTTTTTTTTCGAATTGTTCTAATAACACGATCATCACAAAATTCTGCATGAAGTTGGCTTTCAGCATCTCCAAACTAGCTGCGAAGTTTTATCAGGATATATTCAGTATTTTTTGAGTTATACCGACAAACGCAACGATATCGAGAAAAAAACCTCGAAATTTGACATGATTTTTCCGATTACTCCAAAACTTATAATCGTATCGAACTGAAATTTGGTACACTGCTGTGAAATATAAAGCTCAAAGTCCGAGTGGAATTTTTTCCTTGATACGATGAACGGTTTCCGAAAAAAAAATTTTTTGGAAGAAAATTTTGAAAAAAATTTTTTTTAAATTTATCCTGACAAAATTTCGTTCAAAGTTGCGCGTTGTTATACTCCACCTAATTGTCAAGTTTGAATTCAATCGCACGAGTATTTTCCGAAATAAAAAATAAATAACTTCAAAATTTCCAGTGGCTATAACTCCGAAAATATTCAACCGATTTGGCCCATTAACGAACTTAACCGCGGCATCCCAATGCGCGACCGACCCTGAAAGTTTCAATTTGCTAGCTCACTCCGTTCGACAGTTATCGTGTCGTCGGCCGGCCGGACAGAATAAATTTTGACACCGGATTCGTCATCAGTGAGTCCAACCTAGTCGATTGAGACCATTTTTGGCTCAATCATCGAAAATTACAGACATTTGGACAAAACGATAGCACGTTGTTCCCCTAGAACATGCGCGCAAAAAATCTATAAAATATCGATGTATATATATATATTCTTTTGAGATGAGCATTTATCGATGTGATTTCCTTTTAAGAAAGGCCGACACAATACCTTCCGGAATAAACGATATAGAAACTCGATATTCGTTAAACAGATTTAGGGCTCAACAACGAATGTTGAATCTGTTAAAGGGTAAAATCGGCCCAATGAATTCGTGTATATGACCATTCAATATTTCCAAAAATAGATACCGATTGGATCGAATTGCAATGCAGAAACTCATTGAAAAATGACAGATGAAAGTTCATGCTGAATCTTTTTGCGCGCATGTTCTTGGGGAACAGCGTGAAATTGTTTTGTCCAATTGTCTGTAATTTTCGAGTTTTGAGCCTAAAATGGTCTCAAACGGTGTCAAAATCGATTCTGTGCGCCCGGCCGTACCTATACACGATTACGGGAGTCGGCTTGAAACTTTCAGGGTCGCATTTCGAAATGCGACGCTTAAGTTTGTTAAGGGGCAAAATCAGCCAAATGGTTTCGGCGTTATAGCTATTTGAAATCCTGAGGTTATTTCCTAATATTTCAGGAACTACTGAAGCGATTGTATTGAAACTTGGCAGTTAGTTGGAGCATTATACCCTCTCGCAAAATTCTGTTGAGATCGTACTGTATGTAAATTTTGAAGAAAATATTTCTCAAAATTTTTTTGTAATAATTTTATCCTGGAACTATATATCATATTCGAAAAAAAACTGCTCAGACCTTTTGCTTTATATTTCACAGCAGTGTATCAAATTTCCATTCGATACGGTGACTATTTTCGGAGATGTTGGGAATATGTCAAATTTCGTGGTGAGCTAAAAATACTGATTCAATCATGATGAAACTTGGAAACAAGTTTGGAAATGCTCATGGACAACTTTGTGCCAAATTTCGTGATGATCGTGTATAAAATCAATTTGAAAAAAATTTTTTTTTTCAAATATTCAATATTCTATTATATCCTGAGCATATTATTCTCATTAAATTTTGTATGAACCTAAGAACTGCCATTTGTCTATAAACCGGATTCTAACTCGATCTTATTTGTATTTTTGGAAATATTGGGAAAATAAAATTTCGAATGGGTATATCTACGGAATCATTGGGCGGATCTTACCTATTCACGAATTCGAGCTTCGCAATTGAGGTCGAAACCTACTCTACAAATATCGAGTTTCTAAGTTGTTTTTAACGGAAGTTATTGTAAACACAATTAAAAGACACAAGTGTGGTTGATTTCTACTTTATTATCAAATCATGACGCGTTTCACTACATTATAGTTTCATCAGATGCTGAGTTGCAACTGTCTCAAAAAGTGTGTTACAGTTTTACATAAACCAATACAGGTACAGAGATATTTCCAACGGGCCAATCATGGAAAAACCAAACCGGGCTCCTAGCTGAATAGGTGAAATTCCGAAATTCAACCTATCAGGAGTTCATCAACTTTCCTGTGACTCATGTCCTAAAACTTACATAGGTCAAACGGGTAGATCATTCAACACCAGAATGAAAGAACAAAGAAGTTCTCTTTTGAAAAATAAATTAAACTCCACGTACGCCGAACATTTAATAATAGAAAAACACGAATTCGACGAAAAATTCCAAGATTCTACACATAGAGAACAAAGGGCGGAAGTTAAATTTATTGGAGGCTCTAGAGATAAACCATTTAAGAAATTCTGGGAATTTATTAAACGACCAGACGGAAATGTCAAATTCACCATTGTTAAACCTATTCAGCTAGGAGCCCGGTTTGGTTTTTCCATGATTGACCCGTTGGAAATATCTCTGTACCTGTATTGGTTTATTTAAAACTGTAACACACTTTTTGAGACAGTTGCAACTCAGCATCTGATGAAACTACAATGTAGTGAAACGCTTCATGTGTTTATAATAAAGTAGAAATCAACCACACTTGTGTCTTTTAATTGAGTTTACAATAACTTCCGTTAAAAACAACTTAGAAACTCGATATTTGTAGAGTAGGTTTCGACCTCAATTGCGAAGCTCGAATTCGTGAATAGGTAAAATCCGCCCAATGATTCCGTAGATATACCCATTCGAAATTTTATTTTCCCAATATTTCAAAAAATATAGATTAGATTGAATTGAAATTTATCGAAAAAAACCTACACTGCTCTGAATTGTGGAGTTAAAAGTCTGTACAAAGTTTTTCCAAATCTGATGAATAGTTTCCTAAAAAATTCAGATTTTTTTTTATATGATAACCTTACGATCTCAACAAAAATGCAAATAGTTGCGCGCCGTTTTGCTTCAACCAACTAACAATCCAATCGATCGAGTATATCCTGAAATGTTAGGGAAGAATCCTCAAAATTTCAAATTATGTTCTCTCGATTCGTCATCAGCGAGTCCAACCTAGTCGTTCAAGATTATTTTCGTTTCAAAATTCGAAAATCACAAACATTTGGACAAAACGATAACACGCCCTTCTCCAGAACATGCACGCAGAAATGCCACTTGAACAAGCGCGTAAGAGTTGCTGATGAAACGTCTAAGCTTCTGTAGAATTTTTCTCTGATATGAAATATTTAGATACTTCTGAAAAGAACTGAAAGAAGAAATTTCCTTTTAATGAAGAATTTGCCTTTCAATTTAATCACATCTGCTTGTTCTTTAGATGAATCCAATATCAAGATAATTATTCACCTTCATTAATTTTTTCAAAAACAAATACCTACGCAAAAAAATAAAAACACGAATTCTAGAGATCCTGAAAGCTCAGTGAGGAAATATGGAGGCAGAACATCAAAGAGAAATCGAAGATAACTCACCTGATCTTTAAGGTTCAGGGCTATAGAAGAACATCCTGTGGGTTGGTTCAAACCATCTTTATTTGCTGCCTTGAGAATGACATCATCTATATGGAGTAACAGAAGCTGAAAAATGGACCATTAATTTTTAAATAATAAATGAGATTTTTTTTAATTAGAGGTACAAAACAATAAACATCACGATGCAACATGTCTGTGCAAACCTATAGAATGATATTTTTCCTATAGCGATATCCTCTTTTCAATCCACAACCTTCTTGCGTTTCGCCACAAATGAAAAAAGATCAACCTAAATTTATTAAATTCACAACGTTTTCGAAAAATGAACATTGTTCTATCTACTGACGAAACCTGTCTCTGAAGAACTACTATTATCATATATAAGTAAATGAGAAACTTTTTGATTTAAAATTTATTGCCGGCGATCGATTTCGGTTTTTATAACAGAACCATCATTAGGCCAGCTGAAATGAATGCACAATAGTCAGAAAGACAATATTCAAATATTTTATTACATTTTACTGTAAAAATTATGTTATAAAAATGAGTAAAAAGGCAGAAATGTGTAACATACCATCCAGATTAACAATCGAAGTACTACAAAAACGAACAATTCAAATGGTGCCTTTTCTTTCAAAAAAAAAGCTCCTCCTAGCTACCATTTGAATTTTCCATTTTTGGAATATTGATTGGTATTATTGTGCTTGTAAAACTGGACGGTTTGTTGCACATGCCTGCCTTTTTACTCATTTGTATAACATCGTTTTCACAGTAAAATGTAATAAAATATTGGGATAATGTCTTTCTGGTTATTGTGTATTCATTTCAGCTGGCCTGATGGTTCTATTATAGAAAACATATTCGACCGCCAACAAAACAAATTTTAATTTAAAAAGTGTGTTTCTCATTTACTTATATATTTTTCGTTTATATTATTTTTCTATTATCATATTTTCATTGTTTTAATGAGTATGGGATAAGTGAACTCTGGATCTCCCTGACAACTAAGGGAGAATTACTCAAATTATTGCATTTCGAAATATTCATTCAGAAAACTGCGATATTGGCTAGCAATCTCTTAAACTGTTTAATTTCATTTCTTATTTCAATTCCTACCTGGCGGGAAAAATTTAATCATAAAACTGAAACAGGTGGATCATCGGCTCCAACCCTCAGTATAAGATTCTCGACAATTGATGAGTTTTTCGGTTTGTTATTGATTTTTTTGCATATATCCTAAAATTTGTTTTATCATATACATGCTCATTATCTTTTATATTCACCCTTATTTCAAACTCTCAGTACGAAAAATATTGGATTTCGATTGAATCCAGTAACGGATATCCACATGTTGACGATAATTGTTCTACGCAAACCAAAATTTATGGAAACCTCCGATCAATCGAATTTTTTTGGAATCTTCATTATTTTAAATTACGCTACTTAATCCGCTTTCTGTATGTGAAAGTGGTATTCAGTTATACAAGAGTATTGATTTCAATGTTTCAAATGAATTTTTTCATGGAATTGGTTTTTTGTGTTGTTAAAAACCAATGATTTATGAATAAGATATAAGTTTTATTGAAGATATGAATGAGCTTCATGAAGAAATTTGATCTAAGATCCCGTAATCGGCAGGGTGAATTTTTATCCGATTTCTAGTAGTTATGTTTCAGATATTGGGAGAGAAACCCCAAAAATATTTAATTTGAACTACTTACGATTATGAAATTGTTAAGAATATCGATGGGGAATCTGCACGTTGTGTTTATAAAATAATATACGAATCCGTTAAAAATTTCTCGATATGTGTTGAAAATTTGGTAATCGATCTTTTCATGCACTTTCAGATATATGATTCTGGATGAAAAGTTAACCGATTATTCCAATGAATTCCAATCTTAGAACCGAATGCGATGATTCATTTTCGGGATTATTGGAAATTTGTAGCGTTTTTCTTTATAACTCAGGGACCACTGGTCGGAAATCATCCGGGTGGAAATATTTAGGTTGAGTTATGCCACAGTAATCAACGTTGAGAGTTTCATGAAAATTCGGTGGTAAGTTTACGAGAAATATTTTTTTTCCTCCTACCCCCAGTTTTGAACCTTTAGGGTTCCTGCAGAAAAGCTTGAAGGATCAGTATCGAGCAACACACGATTTTTCTACCAGAATTCACGGATTTCGGTTCAGTACTTTCAGAGAAAACCCAGGAGTTAGGACGGCGGACGGACGGATTTTTTTTTATTAGTTCATTCAAATCTCCATACTTCAAAATGTAAACTGTGAAATTTTCGGGAGGGGTAATATTTTTTGGTAGATCACTAAGGTTTATTATTTGATTTTATCAAATAATAAACCAAAATCTAACATATTCAACCAAGAAAGTTCCCTCTAACATTTGCAACAGAATATTGGATATATGAGAAGAAATGACATCCTACCTTATGAAATGGAACCTTGGCACCATCTGCGATTCCTTCCAACTCTTTAATATATTGAGGGAAATTCTTCTGCAAATTCTTGAGAGTAGCTTCATATCCTTGTTTTCCCCCTGGTGTGTAATAAGCCGGTAAATATTCTTGATTTAGCGCTTCACTCGTATTTACGAAACTTTGTATGAGTGAACCGAAAGTTCGTCCCTGTGGAAAGAAGAAATATGAGAATTTACAAACTCGGGATGCAAGAGCTAGATTATGATAGGGATATTTACCGTCGCTGGATTTGAATGAAAACATTCGAGAAAAAACCTTAATCTGAGAGTTCGTTGAAAAAGGAAGGTTCGAACGTTCATGCAAAATTTCAGCGAAATCTGTGAGATAGTTTCTGAGATATAATATTTTTAAATGTTTTCAGTGATTAAATTCTTATGACATACTGCATAAGATTTTGTGTCCGAAATTTCAATTCAGTGAAATGAACTTTTTTTTTGTGAGAGGGAACGATAATACACAATAATTTATTTATATAATGAATAGGGGTAATTATCTCTCAGTGTCCCATGAAAAAAGACCATCGTATTTTTTTAAAAAAAGCGCTTAAAAAAGTAGTGAAATTTCGAAACCTCCATGTGAAAAGAATGTTCGTTTATGTGCTTTTCGAAAAAATTTTTGAATACGAAAATATTTCATGAAAATAATCCAGAATATTTTTTTCTTCCATCTTATATTTTGAGAATAGGTATAGAAGTAAAATAAGTTCCGAAACCATATATACGAATTCGCTCATATAGAATTGATATTAAATAGCCAACATTATTTCAAAAGTTTGCTTCTCATATACTATACAGTGTGTCAATTTGAAATTGTACCACAATCAATATAGTTTCCATGGGAAAGCAAAAAAAAAACGAAAAGGTTCAAGTGGTCTAGTCAACTTTATGTTATATTGCAACTGTTGCTATTGTAACTTTTATTGACATGTTTTTTATTTTTCGGGAGTACCTACTATCAAAAAGTATCAAGTGTATGGTATTTTTGAAAGGGCAATCAAATTACTTTTGGAAAATGAAGTCACTCAACTCCACTTTCCATTCAAGATTTTAGCGGTTGCTGTCATCACAACCTGAGGGTTGATACAAATAGATTGACACCAACCGTATAAATTCCCATTAAATATAATTTTTGCGCATGTTCTAGAGGAACAGGGTACTATCGTTTTGTCCAAATGTCTGTAATTTTCGAATTTTGAGTCAAAAATGGTGGCAAACGACTAGGTTGGACTCATTGAGGACAAATTCGGGCGTACGGAGAATCCTATCGACCTGAACCTTGCTGGGTAGGTTGCATTTTAAAATGCGTCGGTAAAGTTACAACGCACAACTTTATATTGAATGTTGTTGCGATCGTACTGTCAGTAAATAAAAAAAAAATTTCTGTCAAATTTTTTTCGAAAAATATTCATCGTCTTTGAGAAAATTTATACCGAAACCTCAAGCATCATATTTCACATCCGTATATGAAATTTCAGCTTGATACGACTATAATTTTCAGAGATATTGGGAAAAACCTGAAAAAGCACTGCCAGAAGTGAGCAGCTTTTGTGCGCATGTTTAAATTCGTTGCCAAAGCGGTAATCTCCCTTGAACATGCGCGCAAATGCTACTGACTTTATATCAGTGCTCTTCTAGTTTTTTTTTAATTTTAGTATTCTGTTTAAATATTGGGATAGAAAACCCATTTCAGGATTTCCAAAAAATGCAAGTTTCCCACAATCTACATTTGTAAGGTAGCTGAAGTTGATGAAAAATGAATACGAGCTCATTCTGATTACATTTACACGTGTATAAGTTACTATCAATTGCACCGTTTTCGTCTTAAACTACAGTTAGTTAAGCGACGATAAACTTATTAAACTCTGCTTTAAATATTCGGCTTGCACCGAGGCTAAATGTAACTAGATTAAAATTAATCTACAAATCTGGTTACTTTCTCACGAATTGGTACTTGTGACTAGCTTCATGTTGTTTATTTTAACCCTAATTGAAGAAATATTTTAATTCAAAAGATGAAGCTCATTATTATGGATTACTACTGCCATATTTCCATAAGTTATGAAAAATCAAGATGCATCTATTGAAAAACCCAACGAAAAAATATATATGACAGACTTTATAGCTTCCATAAAAATATTGCATGTAATGTGCCTGACTTGTTAATTATCATTAAGACTAGGGATCTCTTACCACAGACCTGTGCTCTAACTTCTGCATCAGGCTTTAGACATTATTCAAATTTATAGTCATATACTCAAGTAAACTTATATTTTGTAATATCTTAAGATTCAAGCTTCTGCATAGAATTACAATCCTAGCGTTTGTAAGATGAATAAATAAATAGTATTGATTTATCCGAAACAACTTTCCAATAAGGAACGGCTCACCTCAGAGTAGACTTTCTATAAAATTGTTTTGTTTGTAATAAGTATATTATGAATTGAGTTAATTTTTGGTGGAAGATAATGAAAACTCTGATGTGGATCCGCAGAATAAAAAGTATTCTATATGAATATTGAAGTATCATGGATGGATTTACAAAGGTGTACGTTTGAAGAATGACTAACACGAGGATGCAATTTCTTTCACATTAATTCGCTTGTAGTTATATTTTGAGTCCAGTTAATATATAATAGAGGATAATGATAGCACAGAGACAGCATCTGCACAATAATGAAGTAGTATATGATAGCTTTCCACGTAATACATCACTGAATGAAATAGAACTGATGAATCTTCATGAAACTATGTTTTTTCATCCCAAATATGTCTTCGATTTCATTCTGCTATTCGCTCTTGGAAATAAATGAGCATATCATTGTAACTCTTTCATTTCAAATAGTTGAAGGCTTATAGAAATACCATTAAGTTTACGAACTCAATGGAAATACTGGTGTTAATTCTTCATGCTTTGAAACATACGAATCAATGCCTACTGATGGCAGTTTCTCCCTATATCATTTTTCATAAATATCATCTGAAATTCAACTATTCAACAACTTTTAATCAAAATTTGATTATCAACTTGTAGGAGTTCTCCATCAATGTCCAATGTAAAAAAAAATGTCAAACTTGTACGAAATCGCTCGAAAGTAGGGTTAGATTCCGAAGCTTACCATTAATCCTTCTTTTAAGCCCCCAAATTCCAGGGTTTAAATTTAATAGTCAGTTAAGGCCATCGAACATGGATTACGTGACGGTGCAAGATATTTTTGCGCGCATGTTCTAGGGGAACAGCGTGCTATCGTTTTGATCAAATGTCTGTAATTTTGTATGATTGAGCCGAAAATGGTCTCAATCGACTAGGTTGGACTCACTGATGACGAATCCGGTGTCAAAATCGATTCTGTCCGGCCGGCCGGCCGGCCGTAGACACGATAACTGTCGAACGAAGTGAGCTAGCAACTTGAAACTTTCAGATTAGGTCGCGCATTGGAATGCCGCGGTTAAGTTCGTTAATGGGCCAAATCGATCGAATAGTTTCGGAGTTATAGGCATTTGAAGTTTTGAAGTTATTTATTTTTTATTTCAGAAACTACCTGAGCGATTGGATTCAAACTTGGCGGTTAGGTGAAGTACAACGACGCGCAACTTTGAGCCAAATTTCGTCAGGATTATATTGTTGGTTATTTTTAAAAAAAATTTTTTTCGAAATTTTTTTCCAAAAAAATTTTTTTTCCGGAAACCATTTATCATATCCAAGAAAAATTATACTCACGCTTTGACCTTCTAATTTCACAGCAATGCACCAAATTTCAGTTCGATACGATCATAAGTTTTGGAGATATCGGGAAAAAATATGTCAAATTTCGAGGTTTTCTTCTCGATATCGTTGATTTTTTCGGTATAACTCGAGAAATACTGATTCAGTCTTGATTAAACTTCACAGCTAGTTTTAAGACGCTGAAAGACAACTTTATGCAAAATTTCGTAATAATCGGGTAATTAGAACAATTTGAAAAAAAAATTTATATGATTTTCTCATCATATCATCCTCATTAAATTCTGTATGAACTGTTATTTTCGATGAAGTACTGGATTTCAATTCGATCTGATCTGTATTTTTAGAAATATTGGAAAAATAAAATTTTGATTGGGTATATCTACGGAATCATTGGGTGGATTTTACCCATTCACGAATTCGGCCTTCGTAATTAAGGTCCAAACCTTCTCTACAAATATCGAGTTTCTAAGTTGTTTCTTTCGGAAGTTATTGTGTTTACGCAGTCGGCCGTTAGGCTGACCGTAAACACAATAACTTCCGGAAGAAACGACTTAGAAACTCGATATTTGTAGAGTAGGTTTGGGGCTTAATTACGAAGGTCGAATTCGTGAATGGGTAAAATCCGCCCAATGATTCCGTAGATATACCCATTCAAAATTTTATTTTTACAATATTTCCAAAAAAAGAGATCAGATCGAATTGAAATCCAGTACTTCATCGAAAATAACAGTTCGAAGTTTCATACAAAATTTAATGAGGATGATATGATGAGAAAATCATATAAATTTTTTTTTTCAAATTGTTCTAATAACACGATTATCACGAAATTTTGCATAAAGTTGTCTTTCAGCATCTTAAAACTAGCTGTGAAGTTTAATCAGGACTGAATCAGTATTTCTCGAGTAATACCGAAAAAATCAACGATATCGAGAAGAAAACCTCGAAATTTGACATATTTTTTCCCGATATCTCCAGAACTTATGATCGTATCGAACTGAAATTTGGTACGCGCGCACGTTCAAATTCGTTGCTGAAGCGGTCATCTACATTGAACATGCGCGCAAAGTTGCTGCCTTCACGGCAGTGCTTTTTGAAATTTTTTTACCTAAACCTTGGTTATGGTCTTAATCTATGGTTTGTAATACGGTGCAAGTGGCCCTTAAATATTCAAATGAAGTAATCGAAGTTTAAAATAGTTGCCTGTCAACGTTCCTAGATGAAGTCCTAGAAGTGCATTTTAATGGGATATACGTGGCGGAAATCTTATAAATGAATATCGGCTAAGCTTGATATAATATGCTAATACTGATCACATCGTGACTTTATTAGATAATATTGATGTTGGGGTTTTCTGATTGTAAGATTACCTTGAGTTTTGAATATGGGTGTCTTGGACAACGAGGCCTCTACAGATTTGGATCTACAATAGGCGATGATACTCTCACAACAATTTTTCATTGACATTTGAATCCCCTTGTTGACAAAGTTATTTTTTGACAATGGGGGTTTTTCCTGAATTTAGGTTATTACTGCAAATGCAAATTTGAACATAATTATCATGGGTTTGATTCATCATTTTCCCAAATTCCTCCAGAAAGTATTCAAAATCAGAATTCAAAATTGGGGTTTGGGATTTGTCAGGCATGCACGATGTGACAACGTTGTTAAGTAAAATTGCCTTTTCTGCTATAGAATAACGAAATATTTATTAATATTCTGTGGTACACACGTGTTCTTTGTCAATATAACCAAACAATTTCCGTTTGCAATTTGTCAGTAATATGACAGTCTGTGCTCTTCTTTTTCTATTCCTTGGTCGTTGTCTTCTACTCTAACCAGATCGAAGTATAGCTATCTCTGTTTTCCTAAGCAAAGTAACACATTTGACGTCCTTTTCTTTCCGAGAAAGCTGAATTCGACGTTGCCATATCGTGCACTCATGACAAATCCCTTTAAATGCAAATCCCTATATTTATTTTTCAGTTTAGGTGATCAAACATTTTTTTAAAAATTGAATATTGAAATTATATGTTTGAAATGTGATGATCTGAAGGTTTTTCATGAAAATAACTGCATTTTCGTTTAAAGGAAAAACCCCCATTGTCAAATATCTCCGAAAATACGCAATGGATGCGATTTCAACGTGCTTATTCAGGCCAAATGTAGGTAATTCTAGAATTTTGACCCGAAGGTGGGGTTCAGAATGAGACTGTTCGTTAATGAGCAAAAATCATGCGACAATTTCGAAATAGTACTTATCAAAAATGTTGACGTTATTTCTAAATATCTCGAGAAAGATCAGATTTAAACTTGGTCATTGGTTGTAGAATGCTGAAACGCTAATTTGTGAAATATTTCTTGAGAATCATCCCGAAAAAAATGTTTTCAGAAAATTGTCCAAATATAACTTATCTGAAATCTACCTTTGTGGAAAACACCCATCAGTTTCCGATAAGATCTCTTATAATTCCTACATAATTTTCTCAGTATCTTTGATATATCCTTAATAACTCAAGTTATACTGATCCGGTCAAGATGAAACATAAGAATTAGTTGACAAATACTAAAACTCGACATTGAATGAAATTTTATGATGATTGTATCATGAATTCAAAAATCCGGAATATTAAATTTTTTGAAATTTTTTTGCGGTTGTTCTCGAATGTTTGTAATTTCACTAGACACTAGACTCAAGTGTCATATTTGAATAAATAAATGACTAAGAGACTTGAATATCCAATTTAAAGCGGAATCTGAATTGATATACTCCATTCACTTTTATAGACTATCCCGGTTGGCCATGATTTAAGTCTATCAAGTTTTTTTACTTAAAACTGACGCAGGTCAAAATAATTCTCAGCGACGTTGCCAAATGCCAATGCCAATTTCTACACTCAATCTCAACATAATCATCCCGCTTGGAAACGAAAAATGCCGAAGGTAGTTTCGAATAAGCAGAGACAAAGTATCCAGAAGTGCTTTGTAGAATTGAAATCTGCTTTTCTCATAGTAACCCTGGCAAATTGAAATCAATAATTTATCACAAGATATCCAATATTTTCGACGTATGTGAGTGACAACCAAGTGCATCGTTGACATAGATTCCCAAGAACGTTTTGAATTGAGTTAGTTCTTTTAAGGTTTTCTAGACTACTACACCTTCATACTGGAGTATTTCAAGTTGTGCAACTGGGTATTTAAATGTCTTCTGTAGACTTATTTCTTGAGAATTTCGAAAAGTAGGGAATTCCATAGGTATGTCTGGTCGTTTGGAAGTTTTACTGCAGGGTTATTCGAATACTTTCATTTTTTTTTCGAATTTTTATCCATTATTTTTCAGTAAAATTTCAATACTCGACTGTTGGTATCTGTACAAGAAAATAGCAAAACTTAATGTTCCAACCATGTTTATATACGTGAAAAATTTCCAGTGTTAACAGAGAAAGGAGTTTCTTCAACATTCGCCAAGTTATTGAATACTCATAATATTTTCTCAAATTCATTATTTTCTCAAAGTAAATTTACATTTTGAAAAATACGTAATTACGACAACCTCTATGTAGACATGACAAAGTTGCGTTGTTATCTGACAGGAAAATGACTATAACCTAACATTTTCAAAATATACACTTTGAAATATGTCAGAGTGTCATGGCCAACCGGGATAGTTCATTAATGTGAATAGAGTATAGGAACTTCGAATGACCAGTTCATGTTTTTATCATACATTGAAATAGTTTCTGATATAATAGCAATTTTTTGTGGAATTCCCCATCGTTAAATTTTTCTATGAGAAAGGTTTTTCTTACAAAATCCACCCACGGAATTACTGGATAGCAGTGAAAATAATCAAATATATTTTGAAACCAATCGCGCAAATCAGGTTTCAGAATGAAGCTGTCGTCATGGCCTAAAAATAAAAAGAAAAGGAAGATTCTTGAATATCATTAAGATGTGAAATTTGTATAATTTTCATTATCTTGTGTGTATTCCAACAGAAGGCGGACTTCGTTCGAATCGTAGGCGTCGAATGTTTTTTTCAAGATATGAGACATGTTAACATTCCGTGGGATTAATTATAATGCAAAAAATGGTTCTTTTTAATTGGATCCAAAAATATCAAACCAATAAGAAGCATTTTATAATTGATGTCTAGTTAGCCAAATTAGACCAATTAATGAAATGCATTTCAAACTCAAGGTAGAATATCCAAGAATACAAAACTGAGTGATAAAAAAACTTTCTCATCAAAATAATTGGAATAAACAGGATGGATGGACATGACCTACATACTGTAGATCCAATGCAAAAAATAGGTTGAAAGCTGTAAACGAATATTTACTATAAAAACATCACACAAGATTTATCATTTTGTCCTTTTAAATATTCTCCTATTGAATATTTAACGCTCTCGTAATGGGTAACAAGAAAAAAATTCTTCGACAACAGGTTTTTTCGAACAGCTGCATGGCGCTTCGTGAAATTCTTCCGAATTTTGCAAAACTTCCATTTGGACTACAGTCGATTTTGCGAGCATATTTGAGGAAACAGCGTGCGATTGGATTAAAACTTGTAAAATACCGACTCGCAAAATTTGGTTGGGATTGAAAGGTTAGAAATGTTTGAAACATGGAATTTTTGTTGAATATTTTTTTTGGAAACTTTGCATCAGATTCCAATTAAGTTTTGCACAGACCTTGAAGTGAATATTTCCCAACAGTGTACCCAATTTCAGTTCGATCCGAATTTATTTTCGGTGTTTAGGAAAAAAATAGGTAAAATTTCTTGCCTTTTTCTGGTTTCGTCGTTATATAATATAAATATTAATAACTCGAAACATACTGATTCGATCATGATGAAATTAAGTAGTTTGACAATTTGGTGCATAATTTCGGGATGAATATATCATTTGAAAAATAAAAAAAATTCACCTATACGTATTTCACGTCAGAGCTTCAATTTTTCATGCTGAATTAAATACATTCACAGTGATTTTTTACGATTAATAGTTCAGGAGTAATTATAATTGTATTACAGTGATAATTATTAAGTTATGTTAAGACGAACTGGTATAGTATGATTAGAAAAAAATAAACCTTAAAAGGTAAATTCCGCAACGTTTCAAGTTGATCATTTAATTATTCATGAGTATATCATAATCCTTTCGATAAAAGTTATTTTGTTGAATTATTATTCAGAATAGTCATCAACATTTCCGCAAGAAATAATCTATACTAATGATTGCAAATGAGAATATAGACAGAAAATGTATATACGGCTTTATATGAGTTAAATGAATTCAAGCATGATTGATGAATTTATCGGCTTCGGCAATGCAAATGTGAATTGTAAATACCAGTGGCTTTTATAAATATATCAGAACAAATTAAATAAATCATAGAATATTGATTCTCACTAATTTGAGTATCTACTAATTACTATGACGATAAAACGCGTCATAGTGCTAAATAAATTAGTGTAGATCGATATATTATATTCCATTGAAATCTGATTTAATTAACCTGAATTAAATATTATTTTCTAGAATAGGACTTCTGTATCGTGTATCGCAACTATTTATCTTACGTCGACTGAAATTTTTAATCTCCTGCAGTGTCTACTTTTTGATAAACAGCTTTTGCGAGTTTTTTATTCGATCCACGCGAAATTTTGCCTGGACCTCCAAACCGTAATTTTTCAACCAAGAACTAGATTTAAATTCGGTAGTAGAGTTTGTAATGCGACTCACAATCAGCCTCACAACAGCGATGTTACATTTTGAATATATTTTGAGATGATTTTTTTTCTTGTATATACAGGTTGACCCATTTTAACTTAGGCAGCCAAATAACTCGAAAAATAAGCACACTACGAAAAAATGTTTAGAATCAAAATTTCGTCATTTCGAGGGGGACGTACAATGACGTTAAAATGAGACCCCCCACCCCTCCCCCTGGGCGGTGAGGGGGGGCAAGTTTGAAATCTTAAATAGGAACCCCTATTTTTTATTGCATATTCGGAATCTTTGGCTAAAAACACATACAATTTGTCTGAAACATTTTTCTCGATTCATGATAGATGGCGCTGTAATCGACGAAATTCAATTTCTTCGATTTCTCTTACTGAGAACCCACGCTTACGATTCTGCAATAAATTAACAATAAAAATACCACGTTTTCATTGTTGATACTCGAAATTAGTCTTAAAACAAACTTCTCATTATTTTTTATTACTCATAAATTACTTCTCAAGAAACTGCTTTTAGCGTAACCCAGGAACAACGTCGTGGACGTAGCAGAATTTCGTCGATTACAGCGCCATCTATCATGAATCGAGAAAAATGTTTCAGACAAATTGTATGTGTTTTTAGCCAAAGATTCCGAATATGCAATAAAAAATAGGGGTTCCTATTTAAGATTTCAAACTTGCCCCCCCCTCACCGCCCAGGGGGAGGGGTGGGGGGGCTCAGTTTAACGTCATTGTACGTCCCCCTCGAAATGACGAAATTTTGATTCTAAACATTTTTTCGTAGTGTGCTTATTTTTCGAGTTATTTGGCTGCCTAAGTTAAAATGGGTCACCCGGTATATTGTATTAAAGAAAACTATAAAACGTCAGCAGCTTCTCAACAGTTGCTGCTTGAAGAACGTATGTGTTGTATATTAATTTTATTTATCCTTCACAGAAAACATTCATTATATCCGGAAATGTAACTTTGAACCTATTGTTTTTCAGATATATTAAAATTCGTCAATTGTTTCAGGATGATGATACTAGGCAGATTACAGTATATGATTCAATTTTTTTTTTCAGTGTCACGAACTTTGATACATGCATTAACTGCATAGCATGTCGTATTTTCACCTTGTTATATATTTAAAAAAAATTCAATGTTACCCGATGACTTACATTGAAATCTTTGATATAAATCAGACTGAACACTCGGATGATATAATGTTATTTCTCGCCTCAAACGATTATGCTATAATTGTGTATTCATAGAGTATCTAAACATGCGATATCAGAATACAGCTTCACAGCTCAAAGAAAGAAAAAACATTTCATTTCTGAGCCCTTTTACCTCCTAATTAAAGTGTATAATATTCCGTCAAAAAATTTTAGATGAATAAAATTTAGATGATTATAGAATAAATTTTCAAAAAATGTTTAAGATAAACGTTGCTGTCAATATTGGTCAGAATAACTCCCGAAATGAATAAATTTAAGGCTATAGATACTTATTCTTAAAGTTTGATGCTCTATAACAAGGGTCCGCCCAATTGATTGAATACCAATTTGATATTTTATTTTCTTTATATTTCCAGAAATACATTCGGAGTTGAAATTTGGGTCTATAGGTTGTGTAATGCCAGTTTGAAGGTTCAAGTAGAATTTAACGTGGATTAATGATAAATAACCGATTTTTTTTTTCGAAAGTCAAGCAAGATTCATTGCGATCTGTACCTGGGAGGTGACCATTTTATCTGAAGATTTAAAAAACATTGCAAAATTCTCGACAGTGCATTGAAAAATTCTTCATGGAAACATAATAAAGTACAAAATTTTAATCGTGAAAAAAACTGTGTTGTATAGAGTGATTGACTAATTCGAACGAGATGCATAAGAAATTACCCGCTAAAATCTGACACATATCCATATATAGATGGTTGCAAAGTAATTAACAGTACTTAATGTTTATTTTTTCAACTCCACAAATTGTTGATGTTCTAATCATCTGTTCTTATAAAGGAGGTACGATTCCTTGACAAGTCTTGGTATTTAAACGAACATTTCTATTTCTCAGATGGAGGTGGCCCTCGTCTTATCGCAGATACCTGTTCTAGGCTTGAAGTCCAAGGTCGCATTTCTCATTAAATATTTACCACAAATTTATTCGGCTTCTCTAGATTTTCTGGAGAAAATAGAAGATAGACCTTGTTGAAATTACGAAAATTTTAATATTTCCTGGTCAAATCATACCCATTCTTTCAGTTTTTTGTCTGCGTACACTAATTATGGTTTATTATCAGGAATGAATAAACCTTGGAAATTGAACAAAACAAAAAATTATCCATCTATAACAATAACCTCAACGGAGATTTCAAAAGAGAAATACGTATCAGAAGAAAAAGATAATAAAAAAACGTAAACTGTGAAATTTTCAGGGGGGCTTAAAATTTTTTTTCGGTTGGTCGATCACTTATTATTTGATTTTATCAAATGAAGAAATGCTGCCTATCAAACAATATCGGAATAATGCAAACGATCAACGAAAAGAACTGAGTCTATATCTGACATCTTTATCAGACAATAAAGAGCAAGTTTTGATTTTCTCTCAATACTTTACTATATCAAAACATTTGAATTTGACAAATGCATTGAAATACGAAATTATTGAAAGACAATAATTCTGGAATATGTTTTTCGTCTGATTGAAGCAAGTCAGTTCATAAGGGAATATGACAAATGTTTCGAGTCCTGCAATCCGCAAAGGTGTTGCGTTTTCTATAAATATTAATTTTCATTCAATTTTAAATAATTTTTTTCCGTTATTGGCAGTGAAAAACTAGAAAATAATGTGAAAGATACTGAAATATCATCTGAAAACATCCTTTAAAGGATAATTGATAAAGAAGAGTCTCTAAATCTGAGTTTTGTGAAATTTTATCTCAACCTCAAGTGAATATTTGCAACAGCATTTATGATAAATTGTTTCAGATATATTGAATTTTATTTTTTTCGGAATTTAATAGACCGAATGTAAAAAAATTTCGGCGAGGCATTCAAAATCGTTATTTCACAATTCACCAATAACATTCATGTCGATGAGATACAAATTGAATATTCGCATTATTAAAATAAGGAGAAAAATCATCGATTTCTTCAGAAATGAATAAATTTCAACCCGATTCTTGAAATGTCGGAAAAATACGATTTCGAATGGGTTTGAAGTGATGGATTCGAACCAGCCTCAGATATTAAGCTTCAAACCTGCTTAGACTTTTTTTCAATTTTATTGATTTTTCTATATTTCAAGATCAATCTGTTGGATCAGGCTGAAATATTGCCTGAATATTCAAGTCGATATTTTTCAACCGGAATCCTTACTTCGGCTTGACCAGATATATCTTTATTTGAAATGTTAAAAAAATATCCTCAACCTTTATTATTAGTTTTAAACGATAGATTGTATTTTTTGGAAGTTATTCTGTTCTCGATAAAACAATATCTTTCGCGAGCAACGACTTAGAGACATGTTAATTGCTCCTTTCTGTAATAATGAAAAACATTTTTGTCTACCTTCTGGTATGAACATAGATTGAGTCATTATTAAATCACAAAAAATTTAAACTACACCTTCCTTTAAGGAATAGAATGAAAAAAAATACAAAGTTAAAACATCGGATATATTTCCTATAATACTCAAAATTTCTGAGTATAATAATTTGGATTAGGTAAAATAGAGTGAAGCAGACTGGGTAATTTTTATTATGATATTATATCGGGAATATCAAGCTTTTCGAGTCTGACCTTCGTTATAATTCATAATATTTATTGCACAAAATTGAAAACATACCACATCGAATCCGACCTCATAGTGTGTTCCTTTTGTATACAGAATTGGAATACTTTGACGTCTTCCTATATCTTTCCCGGTCACCGGCATTTCGGAAAACAGTGTTTATAAATAAATAAATAAGGATAACTGACAACTGGTTTCCGCAGTTAAAAACAACTGACTGAATAAATTCGAGCCAACCTTAAATCGAATTTGAAACCTTTCAAACAACGAATTGTGTTCGCGCAACTTCCCCCACTCTTTTTCTTATCGGTACCTGATTAACGACATCGAGGTGACATTATTTGATTAGCTCATTATTATATTATAATTATTATTATTTGATGCTTAAAAAAAATTGTGTGGGACTTCCTCAATCTTGGAAGTAATACTGATTTGATTGAGTTGAACTTGGTAATTAATGTTTTGAAATGCTTACACGCAAACTTGCACGAAATTTAATGGACAATTATTGCGCGCATGTTCTAGGGACACAGCGTGTTATCGATTTGTCCAAATCTCTATGATTTTCGAATTTTGAAAATGGTCTCAAACAACTAGGTTGGACTCACTGATGACGAGTACGGTGTCGAAATCTATTCTGTCCGGCCGGTCGGCCGCGGACAAGATAACTGTCGAACGGAGCAAGCTAGCAACTTGAAACTTTCAGGGAAGTTTGCGCATCGGTAAGCCGGGGTGAAGTTCGTTAATGGGCCTAATCGGCCAAATGGTTTCGGAGTTGAAGCTATTTGAAATTTTGAGTCTATTTTCCTGATATTTCAGGAACTACTGGAGTGATTGGATTGAAACTTGGCAGTTATTAGTGGGAGCATAACAACGCGCAACTTAAATACAAATTTTGTTGGGATCGTATGGTCACTTAATTTAAAAAAAAATAGTTTTCAAAATTTTTTTCAGAAACTATTGATCATATTCCACATCAGTGTAACAAATTTCAATTCGATACGGCGATTAGTTTTGGAGATATTCGGAAAAAATATGAAAAATTTCGTGGTTTTCTTCCGATATCGTTTTTTCCGGTAAAACTCAAGAAATACTGATTAAAGCATGATGAATTTTTGAAGCTAGTTTGAAGATGCTGAAAGACAACTTTCTACAGAATTTCGTGATGATCGTGTCATAAGAAGAATTTGAAATAAATTTTCAATACACTGAGAACTACTGAAGCGATCGAAGTGAAACTTGGCGGTTGGTTGGAGCAAAGGAACATTCAACTTTCTGCAGAATTTTGTTGAGATCATGCTGTCATTAAATTTTCAAAAAATTCCTTTTCAAAATTTTTTTGGGAAAAATTTTTTTCGCGGAAACTGTTCGTCACATTTGAAAAAAAGTTGATCATAGCTTGAACTATATATTTCACAGCAGTGTACTAAATTTCAGTTTGATACGATCGTAAGTTTTGAAGATATTGTGGAAAAATATGTCAATTTTCTTGATATCGTTGTTTTTTCTGAATAACTTATAAAAAACTAATTCAATCATGATATAACTTGGCACCTTGTTTGCAAATGCTGATGAACAACTTTGTGCTCAATTTCGTGATGATCGTGCAGTTAGAACAATTCGAAAATAAATTGATGTTGAAAACGTTCATTGTGCTTGTATCGATCCAAAAAGCAAAGTTTACACTGTCAATGGTTGTCAATATTATATGCCATTTTGCACTATGTTATTTTAATTTGATATAATAATATATCATATTCTTGTTCTATATTCTCATTACAAAGTTCATTTTTCTCTAAAGAGTTTGTTTCTTCATACGTTTTCGTATCAATTTATGAGAACTATCGTTTCCTTGTTTATTTCATGATAAATTTTTATTATTGTTTGCTGTCTCTTGCTTTCTCGGAAAGAGAAGGACGTCAAATGTTTTACTTTGCTTAGGAAAACTTCGATCTGGTTAGAGTAGAAGATAACGACCAAGGAATAGAAAAAGAAGAGCACAGACTGTCATATTACTGACAAATCGCAAACGGAAATTGTTTGGTTATATTGACAAAGAAGTCGTGTGTACCACAGAATAGAAATAAATATTTCATAATTCTATAGAAGAAAGAGCTATTCTACTGAACACCGTTGTCACTTCGTGCATGCCTGGCAAATCCCAAACCCCAATTTTGAAATCTGATTTTGAATACTTTCTGAAGTTAAGTTGGGAAAATGATGAATAAAACCCATAATAATTATGTTCAAATTTGCAATTGCAGTTATAACCCAAATTCAGGAAAAACCCCCACACGAGAATGTGTTGAATTCACCTAATGATTCCGCAGATTTACCAATTCAAAATTTAATTTTTCTAATATTGCCAAAAACGCAGATTAGATCGAATTTATATCCAGTACTCGATTGAAAAATGATAGGTTGCAGGTTCATACAGAATTTCATGAATATAATATGAGAATGAGATCGCAGAATATTCAATATTTGAAAAAAAATTTGAATTTTTTTCGAATTGTTCTAATGACACGATCATCACGAAATTTTGGAAAAAGTTGTTGATCAGCATTCCATGTATTGTATTTTCTGAGATAATAAAACATCGATATGGAAAAAACAACGAAATTCGACATACTTTATTCCAATTTCTCCAGATATTATAATCGTATCAAACTGAGAGTGGATATATTGCTGGGAACTATAACCTTAGAAGCAAGAGTAAAATATTCTCAAAGATGATGAATATTTCCCGAAGAAAGAAATTTTTCTGAAGAAAATTTTCAAATTTTCCTTTGAAATTTACCAACAATACGATCGCATAAAATCTGGCAAAAGATGCTCATAGCTCGAACTATATATTTCACAGCAGTGTTCTAAATTTCAGTTTGATACGATCGTAAGTTTTGAAGATATTGTGGAAAAATATGTCAATTTTCTTGATATCGTTGTTTGTTCTGAATAACTCATAAAATACTAATTCAATCATGATATAACTCGGCACCCTGATTGCGAATGCTGATGAAAAACTTTGTGCCAAATTTCGTGATGATCGTGCAGTTAGAATAATTTGAAAATAAATTGATGTTGAAAACGTTCATTGTGCTTGTATCGATCTAAAAACCAAAGTTTACACTGTCAATGGTTGTCAATATTTTATGCCATTTTGCACTATGTTATTTCAATTTTATATACTAATATATAATATTTTTGTTCTATATTCTCATTACAAAGTTCATTTTTCTCTAAAGACTTTGTTTCTTCATACGTTTTCGTAGCAATTTATGAGAACTATCGTTTCCTTGTTTATTTCATGATAAATTTTTATTATTGTTTGCTGTCTCATTTTCTACTCATCTGAGGAAAAATATAGCTGTAATGAAAAATAGTATGCCGTTTCAAACCAGGTTCCAATGAATCGCTAGTTTTTGATCCGATTGCCTCGTGATTCCGCATATATTACCAGTCAAAATCCACTTTCATCAGCTTGTATGCACCCGAATTCACTTCAGTGCTTTTTCTTAACTTCTCATTCGATTTCATATAATTATTATTTCGCTTCATAGAATATTATAATATCATACGTGAATTTCATGTGTGCATTTCCCTTCAGATAAACTGATATTATAATACGAATAATTGTTCACCTTGATTTCATGTAATTCTGAAAGAAAATGCACGACAACTAATGGCTTAGCGCCATAGAACAAGGAATTTGTCCCCCTTTATCTGCTTCTGAACTGGCGAGCGAAACATAAATTGCAGGACTGAATAATAACAATAGACAGTTCATAGAAAAAAAATATTCACACCTACGATTACGCAGTAATGAGGTGAGGTATACCTATTCCTCTGGAATGGTCTTGTATATTATATGCATTACCCAGCATATGCATAAATGAGTGGGTTTTATAAACGATGTTTCAACAAAAATATATGGAAAAAATTGTAGAACAACTGGCATGTTAAAAATTTTCCGTGAATCTCCCAGCCGTCATTTTTTAATCAAGTACTCGATTTCAAATTGGTCGGAGTTTTAGGAAATATAAGGTATCTTTCTCAAATTCATTTCCCAAATGTAGACCTAATAGGGCTGAAATTTAGTACTTGGTTTGAAAATTAACGGCTTATAGGTTGATACGAAATCTGTTGTGAAGTATCAAAAATATAACATTTCCTTATTACAGCGATAAATTCCTCAAAAAGTTTTGCAGAGTTGGCATCTAAAAAACCAGCAACGCAACTTTTTTTCGATCGTGCTGGTACCCGTATAAGCCATCAAAAAAAAAAAATATTCTTAGTTATGAACGCTTTTTCGCCAGAGCCCATAATGCCTACAAAATATTATCCAAATATCCACACTTGTAAGGCAACAATTAAAAAATAAATTCATTCAATTAAAAGACACAAATGTGGTTGATTTCTACTTTATTATAAACACATGACGCGTTTCACTACATTATAGTTGCATCAGATGCTGAGTTGCAACTGTCTCTAAAAGTGTGTTACAGTTTTACATAAACCAATACAAGTACAGAGATATTTCAAACTGGTCAATCATGGAAAAACCAAACCGGGCTCCTAGCTGAATAGGTTTAACAATGGTGAATTTGACAGTTCCGTCTGGTCGTTTAATAAATTCCCAGAATTTCTTAAACGGTTTATCTCTAGAGCCTCCAATAAATTTAACTTCCGCCCTTTGTTCTCTATGTGTAGAATCTTGAAATTTTCGTAGAATTCGTGTTTTTCTATTATTAAATGTTCAGCGTACGTGGAGTTTAATTTATTTTTCAAAAAAGAACTTCTGTGTTGTTGATGTCAGATTTTCTCAGAAATTCTGACATCAACATAGCTTTCAAAACCACAAACTCTTTGGGTAGAATCTTCAAAATCTATAAACCTAAAATTCTGAAATTCAACCTATCAGGAGTTTATCAACTTTACTGAGGCTCATGTCCTAAAACGTACATAGGTCAAACGGGTAGATCATTCAACACCAGAATGAAAGAACACAGAAGTTCCTTTTTGAAAAATAAATTAAACTCCACGTACGCTGAACATTTAATAATAGAAAAAGTTCAAAAAGCACTGCCGTGAAGGCAGCAACTTTTGCGCGCATGTTCAATGTAGATGACCGCTTCAGCAACGAATTTGAACGTGCGCGCGTACCAAATTTCAGTTCGATACGATCATAAGTTCTGGAGATATCGGGAAAAAATATGTCAAATTTCGAGGTTTTCTTCTCGATATCGTTGATTTTTTCGGTATTACTCGAGAAATACTGATTCAGTCCTGATTAAACTTCACAGCTAGTTTTAAGATGCTAAAAGACAACTTTATGCAAAATTTCGTGATAATCGTGTTATTAGAACAATTTGAAAAAAAAAATTTATATGATTTTCTCATCATATCATCCTCATTAAATTCTGTATGAAACTTCGAACTGTTATTTTCGATGAAGTACTGAATTTCAATTCGATCTGATCTGTATTTTTGGAAACATTGGAAAAATAAAATTTTGATTGGGTATATCTACGGAATCATTGGGCGGATTTTACCCATTCACGAATTCGACCTTCGTAATTAAGCCCCAAACCTACTCTACAAATATCGAGTTTCTAAGTCGTTTCTTCCGGAAGTTATTGTGTTTACGGTCAGCCTAACGGCCGACTGCGTAAACACAATAACTTCCGAAAGAAACAACTTAGAAACTCGATATTTGTAGAGAAGGTTTGGACCTTAATTACGAAGGCCGAATTCGTGAATGGGTAAAATCCACCCAATGATTCCGTAGATATACCCAATCAAAATTTTATTTTTCCAATAGTTCCAAAAATACAGACCAGATCGAATTGAAATCCAGTACTTCATCGAAAATAACAGTTCGAAGTTTCATACAGAATTTAATGAGGATGATATGATGAAAAAATCATATAAATTTTTTTTTTCAAATTGTTCTAATAACCCGATTATCACGAAATTTTGCACAAAGTTGTCTTTCAGCATCTTAAAACTAGCTGTGAAGTTTAATCAGGACTGAATCAGTATTTCTCGAGTAATACCAAAAAAATCAACGATATCGAGAAGAAAACCTCGAAATTTGACATATTTTTTCCCGATATCTCCAAAACTTATGATCGTATCAAGCTGAAATTTAGTACACTGCTGTGAAATTAGAAGGTCAAAGTGTGAGTATAATTTTTTTTGGATATGATGAATGGTTTCCGAAAAAAAAATTTTTTTGTAAAAAAATTTCGAAAAAAATTTTTTTTTAAATTTATTGACAATATGATCTTGACGAAATTTGGCTCAAAGTTGCGCGTCGTTATACTCCACCAAACTGCCAAGTTTGAATCCAATCGCTCAAGTAGTTTCTGAAATAAAAAATAAATAACTTCAAAACTTCAAATGCCTATAACTCCGAAACTATTCGATCGATTTGGCCCATTAACGAACTTAACCGCGGCATTCCAATGCGCGACCTACCCTGAAAGTTTCAAGTCGCTAGCTCACTTCGTTCGACAGTTATCGTGTCTACGGCCGGCCGGCCGGCCGGACAGAATCGATTTTGACACCGGATTCATCATCAGTGAGTCCAACCTAGTCGATTGAGACCATTTTCGGCTCAATCATCCAAAATTACAGACATTTGATCAAAACGATAGCACGCTGTTCCCCTAGAACATGCGCGCAAAAACACGAATTCGACGAAAATTTCAAGATTCTACACATAGAGAACAAAGGGCGAAAGTTAAATTCATTGGAGGCTCTAGATATAAACCGTTTAAGAAATTCTGGGAATTTATTAAACGACCAGACGGAACT
Source organism: Myrrha octodecimguttata (assembly GCA_958510865.1). Lineage (NCBI taxonomy): Eukaryota > Metazoa > Arthropoda > Insecta > Coleoptera > Coccinellidae > Myrrha > Myrrha octodecimguttata. Next base: position 86,610,892 of record OY294056.1, read on the forward strand.
GTCAAATTCACCATTGTTAAACCTTTTCAGCTAGGAGCCCGGTTTGGTTTTTCCATGATTGACCCGTTGGAAATATCTCTGTACCTGTATTGGTTTATGTAAAACTGAACACACTTTTTGAGACAGTTGCAACTCAGCATCTGATTAAACTATAATGTAGTGAAACGCGTCATGTGTTTATAATAAAGTAGAAATTTACCACATTTGTGTCTTTTAATTGAGTTTACAATGAATTTCTATCAAGTAAAGGCCACCACAATACAAAAAAAAATCATTTTCAACAAACATTCTATATGATTTCTTGACGAAGCATCTCCAGAATATATTTCATAAAGCAAAGACATGATTATTTATGAGACTACATCTTCCACTGAAATTAACGCATCGGAGACTGGACCACTCTGTATATCGATTTAAAATAATTTCAGCTTTGCAGTTATGCCACTCATACGAGCACCTACTTGGATATTTTAAGTGAGACACATCGTATATTCTTTAATTGTCGCTTTGCTATTCAATTATATTGACTTTATTTTTTGTGTGATTTAATCATTAATGAATCTGGTAGAAACTACATTTATGTTTAGGCTAATTTAATCATTGATATTCATCGAAAATAAGTAATGTTACCCAATGATATCAATGGAAACTTCTTCGTCAATAAATATTCATGACATATTCGATCATTTCATTTAGAAATCACGGAAAAAAAACCGTAGGTACTCCGAAAATAAGCTGTAATATTCAAATGTTTCGTTTTGAATCAATAACATATTACATCATGAATGTCCTGATCCAAATTCCAGTACATTATAGTGTCACGGACTTTTTTTGCGATTCCATTGATAAGTTGATGAAACTTTCACCATGGTATTTTTTTCTTAATTCTAGGTTCCAATCGAATGCAGATTGGAGATCTGAAATTATTTCCTCCGCTAATTAATATGAGGCAGCAAACAAAATTTAAAAGAGAGAAGATATTTTCGAGGTTGACTCATACCAAATACGCTACGTAATTGTTTCATAATAACGTCTCCAATTAATTATTTTGTTATTATGACAACCATTCCCTACTGGGAGTTTATCCCAATAACTTTTCATTATGTGCTTGTTGTAGGGAACAGGGGTGTTATCAGTTTGTCGAAATGTCAGTAGTTTTCGAATATTAAGCCGAAAAAGTTCTATGTTGGATTCTACCTTTCCGACCGCCCGAATATGCCATAACTTTCAGAGAAAACTTGTACCCTTGACACGCCCAAGTTCGTTATTGGGTAAAATCCACCGAACGGTTTCCGAGATATGTCCATTTCATGTTTTGTTACGATCCTCAGGATATCTCCAAATTTCAAAAACGTATAACTTCGAAACTGTTCGATGGATTCTAACCATTAACGGACACAAGCGTCGCTAACTCGTTCAATTCGTTTGTTATTTCAGCAACGGCTTGACTGAATAGCTTTATTTATTGTAATACGAAGAATCCTATTTTTATGCTTTTCTCAATCTATTTCGATATAAGGCACTAATATATGCAATCACACATACACTGGCAAAATTCATGAATTTTGAATAATATTGAAACTGATGAAATCGAGACTTGAGTTGAAATTGGGTGGATCGCGGTAGATGTCATCTTACGTCACACGTTGCAGCACGACTCTACGATCGATACAGCCGATGCTGTATCCTGTCCATTGGTTTGGTAGAGTGGAAGGTACTCGACAATAGGAAGGGTGTATATGAAGAGTAACATTACGGAACGCTGCCAAGTTTTAAGCGTTTAAATAGCCAATATACAGGGTCTTTCACGAGGAACCTCACCCATATTTATACGGGAAACTACTGAACGTATTTTCATGAAATTCAGCACTTATAAGTATTTCACGATGCTGATGAAATCTAAAATATTTTCAAGGCATGAGCGCCTCCGGTTTTTCCGGAAATGACGTCAACTTCCGTTTTTCAAATTAGAACACCATTTTTTTATTGCAGAAATAGATTCCTCAGAAAATTTCAATTTATTTTGATGTAACATTTTTCAGTTTTGGTTGGAAAATTCTCTCTGAGCGGGAAAATTCGAAAAAAAATCGAAAATAGAGCTCCGCTGAAACAAGAATAACTTCGAGGTTTTTGGATGGAAAATTTTCATTTTTGGGATTTTTCAAGATGTAAGATTGATGTATCCACTTTAAAAATCGAAATCGCGATTCATGATACAGGGGGTGAAAAAATCGCTTTCAAACTTAGGGATGACAAAATCGTGAAAAATCAATTTTTTCAAATTAGAACCCCATTTTTTTATGGCAGATATTGAATCTACGTTAAAAAATAATGTGAGTGAATGCATCCCACCCTTGCCCTAAAATGGATATTTTCTGAGTTATTCACAAAAAACTGTTTTTCGTCTTGAATTTTCAGCTATTTCTTTTCCCTTCACGCCAAAAAGATGAAATTTTCAGGAACTGTTATTTGAACCATGCTGTAGATTTTTCACCGCTTCTTGAAACCGACTTCAAGTTACTATTAGGAGAACCATGGCAAACTCTCGCAGTTATAACTAGAGAAGATGCTCAAAGTTTTGACCGTTAATTTCTAGACATTTATTTATACGTCTCAGGAATGCTTCGTGCGTTGCTCTTCTTATTTCATCGGGAGGAAGAGATCTGCAAAAGTGTTTAAAAACCAAATTGAGTTTCAAAACTATGAATCTAAAAATCTAAACAAACCTGAACGCATTTCTGACTCGATCTATGCAGTCCTCTTTATCAGTCAGGGGAGTTGAGTAGACAATATTTTTTATCCTACCCCAAACATAATAGTCTAAAGGAGTTAAATCGGGAGAACGTGGTGGCCAAAGGTGTGGACCATTGTTCGCCAACCATCGATCTTCAAATAGCCTGTAGAGGATATTTGACACATTGAGTGAATTGTGTGGAGGCGCGCCATCTTGTTGATACCATAAGTCATTATGGTTCTGTACTAGCGGCTCAATTATTTGAGTCAATATGTCAGAATATCTATCTCCTAAGGGAGAACATTCTTTAAATAATGCAAACATGTGAAGTGTTCTATCTTACCAGTTAAAGTCCCATCATAAATGTGAACATCGAGAATTGCATTATTTTTGATGGCGCAAAAAAAATTGAAACTCCAGGTCTCTTGAAAGTTCCATTGTCTGAAGTGGTGGATGTTCTCTTCATCCCAATAATGACTGTTATGCCTATTGAAAGAACCATTCTTTGTGAATTTAGATTCATCTGTCCAAATTATACAGTCCAAAAAGTTTTCATTCTCTTGCAATCGAATCATCATAGCTTCGCAAAACTCTGTTCTCCTGACGAAATCAGTTTCCTTCAAATGCTGTACCCTATTGAATTTATATGGGTGCATTTTATGTTTTTTTAATATTCTCCAAACACTCGATTGAGATAATCCCAGATCAATCTCGGCGTCTTTGAGAGAATTTTGAGGATTCACACGAAAATATGCAAGAACTGTAATTTCGTTGTTCTCATCTTCTACTACACTTTTTTCTCTGTGAGTAGTTTTCTTAACGAAAGATCCGACATTTCTCTAGTTTGTCATGGTTCTGTTAATGGTATCTCTCGTTGGTCTGGGTCGGTCAGGAAACCTCTCAATGAACAGTCGAATCGTTCTATCTACAACTTTATTACATTCTCCATGAAGTAGAATGAGATTTATAAGGTTCATAAGGAATTATTTATTTATCACTGGAGAGAAAACCGATGGCCGATTAGTTGAAATAAAGAGGTTTCCGATACAAATTCGAATCCAAATTCGCCATCTATTTAGGAACAACCTGTAACTTTTTTCTCTTGCATATTAGGGTAGTAAAATCTAAAACATGCTTTAAGTAACAGTTCCTGAAAATGTCATCTTTTTGGCGTGAAGGGAAAAGAAATAGCTGAAAATTCAAGACGAAAAACAGTTTTTTGTGAATAACTCAGAAAATATCCACTTTAGGGCAAGGGTGTGATGCATACACTCACATTATTTTTTAACGTAGATTCAATATCTGCCATAAAAAAATGGGGTTCTAATTTGAAAAAATTGATTTTTCACGGTTTTGTCATCCCTAACTTTGAAAGCGATTTTTTCACCCCCTGTATCATGAATCGCGATTTCGATTTTTAAAGTGGATACATCAATCTTACATCTTGGAAAATCCCAAAAATAAAAATTTTCCATCCAAAAACCTCGAAGTTATTCTTGTTTCAGCGGAGCTCTATTTTCGATTTTTTTTTCGAATTTTCCCGCTCAGAGAGAATTTTCCAACCAAAACTGAAAAATGTTACATCAAAATAAATTGAAATTTTCTAAGGAATCTATTTCTGCAATAAAAAAATGGTGTTCTAATTTGAAAAACGGAAGTTAACGTCATTTCCGGAAAAACCGGAGGTGCTCATGCCTTGAAAATATTTTAGATTTCATCAACATCGTGAAATACTTATAAGTGCTGAATTTCATGAAAATACGTTCAGTAGTTTCCCGTATAAATATGGGTGAGGTTCCTCGTGAAAGACCCTGTATAGAACCAAATTCAAAGGATCGTTTTCTCGTTGAAAACTCTAGAAAAAGCACAAAAGCACTAACGTGTAGTAAGCACGTACTGGAATTCAGTTAGATCCAATCTGTACTTTTGAAAAAAAAAACATTATCAATGGGAATATGTACCTAGTAAATCATTGGTTGTTTTTTACCGTTCTCACGGCCAATCATGAACACAATAACTTCAGCAAGAAAAAAACCTAGAAATTTGATATTTGTACAGTAGGTTTGGATCTCTATAAAGAAGGCCGTATGGGGGTTTTTCCTTCAAACTAAAATGCAGTAATTTCCATGAAAAACCTTAAGAACATCACATCTCAAACATATAATTTCAATATTATAATCTTAAAAAATGTTTGATCACCTAAAACTGAAAAACAAAAATGGGGATTTGTCTTGAGTGCACGATATGGCAACGTCGACTTCAGATTTCTCGGAAAGAGAAGGATGTCAAATGTGTTACTTTGCTTAGGAAAACAGAGATAGCTATACTTCGATCTGGTTAGAGTAGAAGACAACGACCAAGTAATAGAAAAAGAAGAGCACAGACTGTCATACTGTCATATCACTGAAAAATCTCAAACGCAAATTGTTTGGTTATATTGACGAAGAACACGTGTGTACCACAGAATAGGAATTAATATTTCATTATTCTATAGCAGAAAGAGCTATTCTACTGAACACCATTGTCACTTCGTGCATGTCTGGCAAATCCCAAACCCCAATTTTGAAATCTGATTTTGATTACATTCTGAAGGTAATTTGGGAAAATGATGAATCAAACCCATAATAATTATGTTCAAATTTGCATTTGCAGTAATAACCCAAATTCAGGAAAAAACCCATTCTTTTGATCTTGCCGCTAATTGAGAATATTTGCTGTTCCGATAACACACAGCTTGGGAGCGTCTCCCAAGTGCTAACTGCTCATGAAACAGTTAGGTTTTTATGGTGGAAACGCTTTGATACAATCTGCCTCCTGTAGAGCGCGAGTCTCAACGCACTTGGCCGAATTTCTTTGTCTACACGGGCCAAATTTCGGCGGGACGCATCCCTTCAAACCTTCCAGTGCCTGCCGCAGCAGTCCTGGTCCGATCGATTTCCCAACTGCCTTGGCGCATTCTGGCGTTTCAAACAGTCGAAGAGCAGTCCCGCGGTTTTCTCTTGCATGACGTGCTCCTCGCAGAGTAAACTCTTTCCTCTCACCATAACCCCACTTTCTTGATCTCTGATACCCCCAACGGTTGTGCATGTGATCAGTGTTCGGCCGCTGATTTCGAATGTTTCGGACCGACTTTATGTGAATGACTGTGACTGATCTGTGTTGATTTCGCCCCCTTGTTGTTCTTCGGTAATCTATGCTTCACCCCTTTTTTCTTCATTTGGTCTTATTTTTCTGCCGATAGAACCATCTCAGTAGTTGAGCCATTTGGATGTCATTCAGCATGCTTTGCCACCTTTGCGGAGGATTTTAGTAATTCACTATGCATGATGAACATATGAATGCTTTTCCTCCACTAGGCTCCATATGTTTTATTGAACATTTGCAAATGTAAACACGAAATGCCCTTTATGCACCTGCCATTGAATGCCCGAAACGCTAGACAATACGAATTTGAAATTTATAACGAGAATCTTGGAAAACACGAAAAAAGGATTTTTTCTGAAAATCACCCTCTGAGGTGTTGGAAAGGAATTCTTCAGAGTGATCAATCCAAAATGAATTATTCATAGGGTCTTGACATTTTCCTATGTTGACATATTTATGAAACCCATACAAAGATTTAACTCTGGTACTGTATAGTATCTACATTTTACATACATAGAAAAATCCTGTTAAAATTGAATAAAGATGTTAAAAAATTATTTAAAAACTCTGGTGGGGGCTTACTGTAATAAACTTCAGTGCTTATGTGAAATTATTGAAAAATATTGATATTTACTGTTTCTTCTGGGTCTATAAATATCTGTTTTAGTTTTTCAATTACATCTAGCTTTTCACATTGTATTTATGCTTACTTAGATTCAATATTCATTTCTCTATTTCATCACATCCATCATGTTATAACTAGATATTTATAATCATGTTCGTTTCTATTAATTTTATGATTTGATCAAAATAAAATAATATTATGAAAACCAATTGTTGCACAATGATACCTCGCTCTCAAAGGTGGATTTGAAACACATGTATAAATTTTAATTGAATTTTATCAGGATTTAATTTTTATTTCGGAATTTCTGTACAACGCATATTTTCGCTGAAATTCCAATTTCAATCGTCAGTTATTTTTTTCCGTGGGGATTGACATATTTTTTCCAAGAGTCCTTAGAAGAGATCGATATCGCGTGTTATAAAGGAATTCTAGGTTCAAAGTTAATGAAGGAACAATAAACCTTTGTGTTATATTTACCTTGTTTTATTTTGATTCTGATGACACACGGCACGATCTGTCTACAACAGATACAGGAACAACATGTTTCTGGTGTTTTTTATAAACATTAGCAAAAGAGATAAACAGATATCAGGTTTGTGAAAACTTCACGAGGTGAAACTTGCTGGCACAATTTTTTACAACTATCAGATATCATGAATTGAATCATATTATCAGTTCTTGAAAAACATTGAGGGTAAGGCAGAAAACTCAACGATCACCCAATTTAGATTTACTTCGTGATATTAAGAATTTGTTATCTTTTAATCAAATCATCCTAACGATATTACTTTAAAATCATCGAGTCATGGTCATTTTTCAATGAATTATAGTGGATTTCTATTCGATCTGATATTTTTGAAAATATTGACAAACAACATTTTGAATGTTGGAGATGGTAAATACAAAGATTTCCAATGGTAACAACAAAGAAATTCTTTCGTTTTTAAATTCGGAGCTTAATTATGTGGAATCAAATTCAGGATTTTGAAAATTTTACTCGAAGATTCCTTATATATTATATATAAAACATTTGGAATTACAAATTCATTTTCTCAGAAGAAAAATATTTGGCAACAAAATTTTGAAACAGGTCAATTTTTGTTTCACTTTCACCAAATTTTCATTCATTTTTGAAGGATTTTTGTTGCATCCTGTTTCATCCCAATCAACTCTCTAAATTTTTTGAATAGGGAAAGTAGGTCATGTAGTATTTTTTTGGCAAGACCTTTGTATCCTCTTTACAAGCGTGCAGAAATTTTCAAGAAAAATTTTTTTTTTTTACAAATTTTAGTTAGTTCAAATAGGTTTTCAGTATGTACACTTTGTCATGGCTCATTTACTTTGAGACGACGTTACCTGATGAAATTTGTCACCGAATGAAAGTCGACCATTACAGATTTGTAACCCTTTAATGGAGAAAAAAATGGAGTGACATTGGAAATTTATTTCGGCATTGATGTACCACCCGGAGAATCATTGTGCATTACAAGATAAGTTAAACTCATTTAACTGTCAAGTCCTGTAAAGAAGATACAAAGACCTTGCCAAAAAAGTACCACATGACCTACTTTCCCTATTCAAAAAATTTAGAGGGTTGATGGGGATGGCACAGGGTGCAACGAAAATCCTTCAAAAATGCATAAAATTTGGTAAAAGTGAAACAAAAATTGACCTGTTTCAGGATTTTGTTGCCAAATATTTTTCTTCTGAGAAAATGAATTTGTTCCATAATTATGACGCTCACTGTATTTTCCAGTAATAAAATTCAGAACAAATTGTTCTGTTCTCTAGTGATATAGTCGTTATGAAATCTTAAATAAGTCATCGTTGGTCTATTCATAATACTTATTAATAAGAATACTCCCCGAAGTTCCAGAAAGCTGGTCATTTGGTATTCAGGATACGATTTGCACTAAGAGGAATCTGTAACTCTGAATCTTCATCATCTACCCTCCAAATAAGAAAACGGGTCTGTTTATGGAACTAGAATATTCCTTCCGAGCAGAAATTTGAACAAATTATCTCAAAAACTGGGTTATAAACCAATGCAACTACAAAAGGTCTAAGAGAGCTGAAATTTGGCATGCGAAGAATGCAGACTAGGATTGAAAGAAAAACATTTAAACATTATATGAAGGAACTAACGTGAAGTTAGCAGCTTTTGAGCGCATTTCTAGGAAATATTTGAAAATTTCTATCTTCAGATTGTTGTTCCGGATATATCGAGGAAATAACCACAAAAATTCAAACGAGTCCGACCGATTTGGCCCATCATAGAACTTGGCCGATGCCTTCTGATGCTCAACCTGCTCTAAAAGTTTCCAGTCGCTATATATTTGGAAAAATGATAGCACGCTGTGCCCTAGGACAGCAGCAAAAACTTTTTCCACCTTTAAATCCTCATGAAGAACATTATGAAGGTCCTTAAAAGCCTAAATTAGATATCAGGTTTGGATAAGCACCAAAAAACAGAAAAATTAAGAAATACATACCTAGTGCAGTTCTTTATATGGTATTTGATGAATATGAGGAAGTAAACAACTGAAAAACTGTATTACCTACGGATTCATTTACTTACTTAGGGGTCTTTTCTCGCTCAAGTATATTTCTTTAAGAGATCTGAATCTATACATTATACAGAAAGAGTCTTCAAGTTGTACATTACTAATTTTAACAATTTTTCCTCTCACCATTTTTTCAGATTCGGCCCTGGTAAAAATATAGGACTGTTGAAATTTCCAAAAAAAATCAGTCTTTCCCTAGTAGCTTCGATACTTCCACTTAAACGGACCGTTTTCGAGATATTCAACTTTGAATGTTCTAAAATTGTATGAAATTCGTGAAATTTCCCTATATTATTGGATCCGCCCCTGAGCTAGTGAAGGCCATGAATTAAGATCCGCCCTCGTTCATCGAGAACACAGAATACACAGAAATATGTAATATATATCTATTTCGCATAGACCAAATATTAGGTCTATACCATTTCGTTACCAGACCACAGACATCGTTCATGTCTATGCGGACCAGATATTCCATAGAATTCTAGGGTTTAATTAATATTTCTAGGTTAGTTGAGTGATTTGATCTATAAATTCGATGGACATTCGGATAAATATGGAATTTTCAATATAAGAATGGCACGAATTAAATTGTGTAGAAACTCATGGTGGAAACAACTGGACATTGCAAGAATATCGAGTGAAAGATAAGTGTTTCAATTGTTTAGTGTAGTGAGATATTTTCTCCACGAAAGTACCGCAAAAACTACCAAATTATAAGATTTCAGTGAGTAAATGAGTTTTTCCAATCATATTTCTTTGAATTTCAAGAAATGGATTAGTTATTTTGCAAAACCAATCACCGTAAGAGATATCTGTCTTGAATTTGCAAAAAAAGTGCAGGAGAGTATTAGCACATTGAGGAATATTTGAATGGTTATAACTTCTTACCTGAGCCAAACCTGCAAAATGTTAAATGAAAAAAGTGTTTTATTTGAAGAGGTAAATCTATGATTAAAATTAATGTACAACTAGAAGACTCACCCTGTATACTAATTGACTGAGGTGTGAATCGTATCGAGCTAAACTGAAAACAGGAAAATTCGATTGAGACTTCAACTTTTTTGGGAGAAACTTGCGAGATAGAACTAACAAGTGAACTTAAAAACGTGATACCGAGTATTTTCGAAAATTCTCGAAATCGAGACAAGAAACGATCGCTCCCAGCTTATCCGCTATTTTGCAACTAATAATTATTAATTGGTCCAGAAATTGATATCTGTCGTTAGGATTAATTATTATTGATCAACTCAACAAGTTCTATTGCTTTACGACACTAACTGAATAAGAAATCAATTGCGTAAAGCTTAGTCTACTAGTTTGAAAGGTTTTCGATTTGTTTAGGAGAAAAATATCGAAGTAATGAGCTAAAACTTGTCTATATCTGAAGTTTTCCATTATTTTTAAAAAATTCCCAGAATCAACCCTGGATGAAAAAGAACGTTGCCCTTCAATCACCTTATCATTTCTGCGTCTAACGCACGTTTCGGAAACCGAGTTTCCTTCTTTTTTTTTTCGTCCAGAGACATATCGTAAGTGGATTAGAGAGTAGTTACACACTGTTTTGTTATCAGTATTGTATCCACAGTGAACTCAAATAGTTACTAGAACCTTGCCCCTTTCTCATTTTGCAACCCACTGAAAATAGATCAGTATATGTGAATTTGAGGGCCTACATTATTAAGTTTCTAATAGTACAAGCATTATGGACCTTGGTAATCAATTGTTAATAACAATTACATGTCTTTGAACTCTCAGAAGTGTGTTTATATCCACACATCGTTCAACTTGTTAACTTTGTATCTGTATTTTTTCCGACTATCCTAGGCTTCAACAAAACCCCCCAGAAGCTTAAAGCTTGTGCGAGTTAGGATAGCGGGTGTGTTCTGTGTAGGCTCTGTTACTAATTCCTTGCGCCACGTTAGGAATAGCACTGTTAATGGTGGTTTTTCCTGAATTTGGGTTATTACTGCAAATGCAAATTTGAACATAATTATTATGGGTTTGATTCATCATTTTCCTAAATTACCCTCAGAAAGTATTCAAAATCAGATTTCAAAATTGGGGTTTGGGATTTGCCAGGCATGCACGAAGTGACAACAGTGTTCAGTAGAATAGCTTTTACTGCTATAGAATAATGAAATATTTATTCCTATTCTGTGGTACACACGTGTTCCTTGTCAATATAACCAAACGATTTCCATTTGCGATTTGTCAGTAATATGACAGTCTGAGCTCTTCATTTTCTATTCCTTGGTCGTTGTCTTCTACTCTAACCAGATCGAAGTACAGCTATCTCTGTTTTCCTAAGCAAAGTAACACATTTGACGTCCTTTTCTTTCCGAGAAAGCTGAATTCGTCGTTGCCATATCGTGCACTCAAGACAAATCCCTTTAAATGCAAATCACCATTTTTATTTTTCAGTTTTAGGTTATCAAACATTTTTTCAAAAGTATAATATTGAAATTATATGTTTGAAATGTGATGTTTCAAAGGTTTTTGAAGAAAATTACTGTATTTTCGTCTAAAGGAAAAACCCCTATTGTTATCCCAACAGCGAATGGTTGGATGGTCCCCTGAAAACCGGAAAAGTTATTTCCCGGCCAAGGGCTTGAACCCCAGACCTTACAATCATGAGGCTTGAGCTCTAACCACTGAGCTGCCATCGCATAACTACAATAATATATCAGACTCATGCCCAGGAGATCAAATTATATACCGAAATGTGAATCATATCATCCGATATAAGGACAGGCGACCCTTATAATGACTTTAACCCTCAGCAGCACAACGAATTATCCACAACTATAATAGAAATTTCCAGTGCGATAATTTAATCCATCGCATATCAAGTTCAACTCGAATGTAATTTTGCTCCACATGACGAAATTTGAATCGGATTAAAAAGATTAAGTTTTCAATTAATGGAAAAGTCCGGATGAAAATGGGACCGAGATCAATTCTGACGGGCGCTGGGATGTTAATCTCTAGTTGAAAACAGATTGCTGATAGCTCCCGACGAGTTTCGATGGACAATCCGCTGAATACATTTTTGGACACTTCCAGCATTCAGGGCATTCAGGCGTAATATTGAATGCATTTCGAGAATAATTGTCGAATGTTCTTCAATAGAATGTTTTTCAATCCAATGTGACTCTGGTGAAATTTTTTTTTTCGAAATATACTGCACGGCTCTATCGATGTTGAATGTTTTCAGATCTGCGATGCTTCCACTTATAAGCAGTGTGTGTTTTAAAGAGTTTGAGAACTTTAAATGCTGAATCAATACAGAAATATTGTTAGAAAAAAATTTCGAAATTTGAAGCTGGGTGATGTCGAATTTTTTTACGTGCAGTACGATCCTTTATCTATGCAATAAAAGACATTTCATCGTCCTACTTTCATCGAGTCGGTAATAATGATTTTTTGAAAAAAGGTCCAAAATTTTGTAACTTCAAGGACCTCTCACGTCCAGGACGATTTTTTTAAAAAATATCTGACCTTATATTCTTGTTCTACGCCCTCGAATTAGTAAGTGTGCCAAATTTCACGGCGATAGGAGTCGGAAAATTATTTTTCGAAAATTGAGATTTTCTTAAGGGTAACCCCTTAAAATTTTACCAAAAATCGAAAGTTCTCCGATCGACCTGAAATTTGAAACATATACTAATTCGAGGGCGTAGATTAAGAAAATCCAATCAGAATGTTAGTGGAGAGTCTGGTTCGTTTTTTATGGCCAGAAGAAAATCGAAAAAATTGGACCTTTTTTAAAAAAATCATAATTTTTCAACCAGTGGACCTTCGTCTATAAAATAATTGGCTACGTACTCACAAAGAACCCAGATATAACCAAAAAAATTCGATATTGTCCAGCCTTACGCGTTTGATCTGTACGACGGCCCAAAGTTGACCCAAATTTCGAAAATTCCTCACCAAATCCGGAATATTTTCCAAACCGAATCAGTTACGCAAAATCTAATTACAGATTCGTAATCTACGTGTTCGAATCCATAATATATGATGTGCATATCGTCATAGCTTCAAAAATAAAATTTCGCACGGAATCGCTAAATCTTACCCCCACCCCTCTGCGCTTTGATGTTTATTCGCGGTTCTTTATGAAAAATTTTTTAAGTCCCAAATAAATTTTTTTTTCGAAAATCGTCGACCTTGTTATCGTTTCCTATTAAATCGAGGTCGTAGATCTCGAATATGTCATTAGAAATCGTCCAGTGACAACCGTTTAGAAATTATGGCGGAAATAGTGAAAAAATTTCGAAATTTTGGTCAACTTTGAGACGTCGTGCCGACCAAAATAATGAAGCTGGGTGATGTCGAATTTTTTTACGTGCAGTACGATCCTTTATCTATGCAATAAAACACATTTCATCGTCCTACTTTCATCGAGTCGGTAATAATGATTTTTTGAAAAAAGGTCCAAAATTTTGAAACTTCAAGGACCTCTCACGTCCAGGACGATTTTTTTAAAAAATATCTGACCTTATATTCTTGTTCTACGCCCTCGAATTAGTAAGTGTGCCAAATTTCACGGCGATAGGAGTCGGAAAATTATGTTTCGAAAATCGAGATTTTCTTAAGGGTTAAAATTTTACCAAAAATCGAAAGTTCTCCGATCGACCTGAAATTTCAAACATATACTAATTCGAGGGCTTAGATAAAGAAAATCCAATCAGAATGTTAGTGGAGAGTCTGGTTCGTTTTTTATGGCCAGAAGAAAATCGAAAAAATTGGACCTTTTTTAAAAAAATCATAATTTTTCAACCAGTGGACCTTCGTCTATAAAATAATTGGCTACGTACTCACAAAGGACCCAGATATAACCAAAAAAATTCGATGTTGTCCAGCCTTACGCGTTTGATCTGTACGACGGCCCAAAGTTGACCCAAATTTCGAAAATTTCTCACCAAATCCGGAATATTTTCCAAACCGAATCAGTTACGCAAAATCTAATTACAGATTCGTAATCTACGTGTTCGAATCCATAATATATGATGTGCATATTGTCATAGCTTCAAAAATAAAATTTCGCACGGAATCGCTAAATCTTACCCCCACCCCTCTGCGCTTTGATGTTTATTCGCGGTTCTTTATGAAAAATTTTTTAAGTCCCAAATAAATTTTTTTTTTCGAAAATCGTCGACCTTGTTATCGTTTCCTATTAAATCGAGGTCGTAGATCACGAATATGTCATTAGAAATCGTCCAGTGACAACCGTTTAGAAATTATGGCGGAAATAGTGAAAAAATTTCGAAATTTTGGTCAACTTTGAGACGTCGTGCCGACCAAAATAATGAAGCTGGGTGATGTCGAATTTTTTACGTGCAGTTCGATCCTTTATCTATGCAATAAAAGACATTTCATCGTCCTACTTTCATCAAGTCGGTAATAATGATTTTTTGAAAAAAGGTCCAAAATTTTGGAACTTCAAGGACCTCTCACGTCCAGGACGATTTTTTAAAAAAATATCTGACCTTATATTCTTGTTCTACGCCCTCGAATTAGTAAGTGTGCCAAATTTCACGGCGATAGGAGTCGGAAAATTATTTTTCGAAAATCGAGATTTTCTTAAGGGTAGACCCTTAAAATTTTACCAAAAATCGAAAGTTCTCCGATCGACCTGAAATTTGAAACATATACTAATTCGAGGGCGTAGATTAAGAAAATCCAATCAGAATGTTAGTGGAGAGTCTGGTTCGTTTTTTATGGCCAGAGGAAAATCGAAAAAATTGGACCTTTTTTAAAAAAATCATAATTTTTCAACCAGAAGACTTACGTCTATAAAATAAGTGGCTACGTACTCACAAAGGATCCAGATATAACCAAAAAAATTCTATATTGTCCAGCCTCAATTTTTTACTATTATGATCTGTAAGATAATTTCATGACATTCATTTTTTAAGTAAGATTTCCGGCACTGGTCTATTGCTGCTACGAGTTACATAATCCATTTTTTTCACGGAAACTTTTCATTTCATTTGAAGCTTTATATTCCACAGCATTGTACCGAGTTTCAGTTCGATACGATCATAAATTGTGTCTTATATTATATTGTTTTGAATGCCATACGCAAAATGAAAAATAATTTTTGAAGATATTGTAAATAAATATGTAAAATTTCCTGTTTTTTTGCGCGCATGTTCTAGTGGAACAGCGTACTATCGTTTTGTCCAAACGTCTGTAATTTTCGATGATTGAGCCGAAAATGGTCTCAAACGACTAGGTTGGACTCACTGATGACGAATCCGGTGTCAAAATCGATTCTGTCCGGCAGGCCGACGGCACGATAACTGTCGAACGGAGCCAGCTAGCGACTTGAAACTTGGAGGGTAGTTCGCGCATCCGGATGCCGCGGTTGAGTTCGGTAATGGGCCTAAACGACCAGATAGTTTTGGAGTAATATCAATTTGAAATTTTGAGGTTATATCCCTCATATTTCAAAAACTACTAAGGGATTGGATTGAAACTTGGCAGTTGGTTAGAGCATAACGACGCGTAACTTTGAGCAGAATTTCGTTGAAATTTTATGGTGACTGAATTAAAAAAATTTTTTTTCAAAATTTTTTCCGAAAATATTTTCTTTTCCTGAAACCATTGTTTATATTCGAAAACGATTCTAGTCATACCCTGAGCTCCATATTTCACAGCAGTGTACCAAATTCCAGTTAGATTCGGCTATTAGTTTTGGAGGTATTGGAAAAAAATATGTAGAATTTCGGGTTTTTATCTCGATATCGTTTTTTTTCGGTATAACTCAAAAAATACTGATTCAATCGTGATAAAACGTCGCAGTTAGTTCAAAGATGCTGAAGGATTACATTGTGCTCGATTAAGTGATGATCGTGTCATTAGAACAATTCGAAGAAAAAATTTTTTTTTCAAATATTCAACATTCTGTGATATTCTCATCATTAAATTCTGTATAAACCTTCAAACTGTCATTTTTCTGTATTTTTGGGAATATTGGGAAAATAAATTTTGAATGGGTATATCTGCGGAATCATAGGGTGGATTTTACCCATTCACGAATTCTGCCTTCGTAATTGAGATCCAAACCTTCTCTACAGATATCGAGTTTCTAAGTTGTTTCTTTCGGAAGTTATTGTGTTTACTTTCCGGCCATTAGGCCGCATGCTCAAATTCGTTGTCGAAGCGGTCATCTACATTGAACATGCGCGCAAAAGCTGCTACATTCACTGCAGTGCTTTTCTACATTTTTTTTCGATATATCGTTATTTTTTTCTAGAATAGGTGTCAAAAACACCATTTCAATCATGATGAAACTTGCGGCTAGTTCGATGTTGATGGACAACCTTGTGCAAAATTTCGTAATGATCGTGTCATCGAAACAATTTGAAAAAAATTTCTAAGTCGTTTCCGTAGGCCGACTGTAAACACAATAACTTCCGAAAGGAACAACTTGGAAACTCAATATTTGTAGAGTAGGTTTGGACCATATTACGAAGGTCGAATTCGTGAATGGGTAAAATCCGCCTAATGAATCAGTAGATATATCCATTCAAAATTTGATTTTCCCAAAATTTTTAAAAATTCAGATTAGATCGAATTGAACTCCAGCACTTTATCGAAAAAAGTAGAAAAGCACTGCCGTGAAGGCAGCAGCTTTTGCGCGCATGTTCGAATTCGTTGCCGAAGCGGTCATCTCCATTGAACAAGCGCGCAAAAGCTGGTGCCTGCACAGTGCTTTTATAGTTTTTGCGCGCATGTTATAGGGGAACAGCGTGCTATCGTTTTGTCCAAATGTCTGTAATTTTGGATGATTGAGCCGAAAATGGTCTCAATCGACTAGGTTGGACTCACTGATGACGAATCCGGTGTCAAAATCGATTCTGTCCGGCCGGCCGTCTGTCCGGCCGTAGAAACAATAACTGTCGACAGAAGCAAGCTAGCAACTTGAAACTTCCAGGATAGGTTGCGCATCAGAATGCCGCGGTTGAGTTCGTTAATGGGCCAAATCAGTCGAATAATTTCCGAGTTATAGGCATAGAAATTTTGAAGTTATTTATTTTTCATTTCAGAAACTACTTGAGCGATTAGATTCAAACTTGGAAGTTAGGTGGAGTATAACGACGCGCAACTTCGAGTCAAATTTCGTCAGGATCATATCGTCAGTAAATTAAAAAAAAAATTTTTTTCGAAATTTTTTTTCAAAAAATTTTATTTTCCGGAAACCATTCGTCATATCCAAAAAAAATTCCACTCACACTTTGATCTTCATATTTCACAGCAGTGTACCAAATTTCAGTTCGATACGATCATAAGTTTTAGAGGTATCGGGAAAAAATATGTCAAATTTCGAGGTTTTCTTCTCGATATTGTTGATTTTTTTCGGTATAACTCGAGAAATACTGATTCGGTCCTGATAAAACTTCACAGCTAGTTTTGAGATGCTGAAAGACAACTTTATGCGAAATTTCGTGATAATCGTGTCATAAGAACAATTTGAATAAAAAATTTCTATCATTTTCTCATCATATCATCCTCATTAAATTCTGTATGAAATTTCGAACTGTTATTTTTCGATGAAGTACTGGATTTCAATTCGATCTGATCTGTATTTTTGGAAATATTGGAAAAATAAAATTTCGATTGGGTATATCTACGGAATCGTTGGGAGGATTTTTTTACCCATTCACGAATTCGGCCTTCGTAATTAAGGTCCAAACCTTCTCTACAAATATCGAGTTTCTATGTTGTTTCTTTCGGAAGTTATTGTGTTTACGCAGTCGGCCGTTAGGCTGACCGTTAACACAGTAACTTCCGGAAGAAACGACTTAGAAACTCGATATTTGTAGAGTAGGTTTGGGGCTTAATTACGAAGGTCGAATTCGTGAATGGGTAAAATCCGCCCAATGATTCCGTAGATATACCCATTCAAAATTTTATTTTTCCAATATTTCCAAGAACACAGATTTGATTGAATTGAAATCCAGTAATTCATCAGTAAAAACTTTCAAAAAGCACTGCCGTGAAGGCAGCAGCTTTTGCGTGCATGTTCAAATTCGTTGCTGAAGCGGTCATCTACATTGAACATGCGCGCAAAAGTTGCTGCCTTCACGGCAGTGCTTTTTGAAATTTTTTTACTCTTTACACCAATACTCCACAAGTCACCGGAATGTTTCAATTAGATTGGTCGCTATTTTTCGAGTTGGAGTGGAATCTCAATTTTTTATATCCGAAATTTACTCCAGATATTCAGGCCCCAAAAGTTGAAATTGTAAGTGTAGGAACAAACTCATAATTCAACCTTCGTCCTACCTCAGAAATCAATTCCTAAAGTTATCCCAAGCCCATCGTGAAATTGTAGAAACGGTTCCTGTAAATCGATCGTAAAATGCAACTGTTTTATTCGAACCCTTAATCCGGAAATTTCGGATACAATACATTGATTTAGTCAGCTTTTTATAACCAACGAGTTGGCAACGTACAAACGTTGACTCGAGAAAGACAAATCGATGCAAGGATATGAGACTAGAGTAGTATGATACTTCAAGACATTTATTATTCAGAAACCTTAATGTAGGTCATCCCTCCAATGTGCTGGCATTTTTTTAATATGATGTTTTTATTTTATTTTCCTGAAATTATACCCTAGAAAATTAGTTTTTAACAACCTGACATTTTCTCTGTTTACGTTCCCAAGCTTAGAATGAAAAATTCATGTAATGCAGTGGTCGGAAATACTTCAACAAGCTGGTTAATTATGCAGTTTTCTGATACATAACTTATATTTGGGGATTGCGACAAGGAAGATCTCTGAAAATGATTCAATATACTTTTAGAAATTGTACATGAGGTAACTAAAAATGAACATATTTTGATGAGAGGGATGCATTTCATCCATAATGGTGAGGAAGCTACCTTGTAGAATGAGTTTCAGTCGATCGTGAACATTTTCACTCACGGAGTAAACAAATGACTCGATATTCAAGGCGAATCTTTCACCTACATTAATTATAACCATAGATATTCTATATAGTAGAATACTCATCAAATAAAACAATCTTTTCATTTATCATTTTTCTATATTCGGCTCAGGTAATAAGTAATGAACATTTATACAGTGCGCGTCAAAATTATGGAACAAATTCATTTTCTCAGAAGAAAAATATTTGGCATCAAAATCCTGAAACAGGTCAATTTTTGTTTCACTTTTACCAATATATATGGATTTTTGAAGGATTTTTGTTGCACCTTGTGCCATCCCCATCAACCGTCAAAATTTTTTGAATAGGGAAAGTGGGACATGTGATACTTGTTTGGCAAGGTCTTTGTATCTTCTTCACAGGCGTACAGAAATTTTGAAGAAAAAAAAAATTTTTTTTTTGAAAAAATTAGTTAGTTCAAAGAGGTTTTCAGTATGTGCACTTTGTCACGGCTCATTTACTTTGAGACGATGGTACCTGATGAAATTCGTCACCGAACGAAAGTCGACCATTACAGTTTTGTTCATGCACAACTTTCAACCCCTTTCAGCCCCCTCACACGAAAACAATTATGGCCGTAAATAATAAACATGAAATAGCTTCTTCTGAAGGATACACATACAGAGTGTCATCAAGTTGTAAATTAATTTCAACCATATATTCGTCACATCAAATAAAAAAATTTTCATTTACCATTTCTCCAGATTCGGCTGTTGATATTTCCAAAAACGAAAACAGTCTTTTGTAGCTTTGACATGGATACTCCGAATTGAATTAATTTTGGTGTGAAGTTTTCTATAACTATGACACATGTATCTCCTGCACAGGCGTGCAGAAATTTTCGAAAAAAAATTATTTTTTTTTTGAAAAAATTAGTTAGTTCAAAGAGGTTTTCAGTATGTGCACTTTGTCATGGCTCATTTACTTTGAGACGATGGTACCTGATGAAATTTGTCACCGAATGAAAGTCGACCATTAGAGTTTTGTTCATGCACAACTTTCAACCTCCTCACGTGAATTTTTTTTTCTCCATTAATGGGTTTGTAGGGGTTCAAAGTTGTGCATGAACAAAACTGTAATGGTCGACTTTCATTAGGGGACAAATTTCATCAGGTACCAACGTCTCAAAGTAAATGAGCCATGAGGAAGAGCACATCCTGAAAACCTCTTTGAAGTATCTAATTTTTGAAAAAAAATTTTTTTTGAAAATTTCTGCACGCCTGTAAACAAGATACAACGACCCTGCCACAAAAGTACCACATGACCCACTTTCCCTATTCAAAAAATTTAGAGGGTTGATAGGGATGGCACAGGGCGCAACAAAAATCCTTCAAAAATGCATAAAAATTTGGTAAAAGTGAAACAAAAATTGAACTTTATCAGGAATTTGTTGCCAAATGTTTTTCTTCTGAGAGAATGAATATGTTCCATAATTTTGACGCGTACAGTATATTTCTCAATATGCTAATACACTCCTGCACTTGGTTTACAAGTACGTGTGAATTTCAATGAACTTGATTGAGAAACCTCATTTATTCACTTGATTCTGATATGATTTTGTGCA
Source organism: Myrrha octodecimguttata (assembly GCA_958510865.1). Classification (NCBI taxonomy): domain Eukaryota; kingdom Metazoa; phylum Arthropoda; class Insecta; order Coleoptera; family Coccinellidae; genus Myrrha; species Myrrha octodecimguttata. The sequence continues at coordinate 86,631,488 of OY294056.1, forward strand.
AATTGCAGTATTATTATAAAAACAAAACCTTTAAGTTTATTTCACTATTGAAACAGTAACCTTCCAATTGATATTTCTGCAATATCCATTCGTTTCCACAATGATACTATGCACAATTTTTTCATCGACCATTTTCTTATTGAAAAATCTATAAATATCATAATTTACGTCACATTTATAAATCAATTATGTATATGAAATCATTCAATCTGTGTAAGCATATTAATTGAACTCTATGATTTCTCTGAACATTCTTATCTATATGGAAACATAGCGGCGGTAGCTCAGTGGTTAGAGCTCAAGCCTCATGCTCGTAAGGCCTGGGGATCAAGCCCTTGGCCGGGAAATATCTTTTTCGGTTTTCAGGGGACCGTCCAACCGTCCACTGTTGGTTAAACAATTAACAGTGCTGTTCCTAATGTGGCGCAAGGAATTAGTAACAAAGCCTACACGGAACACACCCGGTATCCTTACTCGCGCAAGCTTCTGAAGGGTTTCGTTAAAGTCTAGGATCGTTGGAAGAATACAAATACAAATAAAGAGCCTCAATGTCTAGGACTGGTCACAAAAAAAGAGAATGGCTCTCTATATTCTGTGGACCGAATGAGATGGGGTTCATTTCCTGAAGGCCGACTGCGTAAACAGAATAACTTCCCAAAGAAACAACTTAGAAACTCGATATTTGTAGAGAAGGTTTGGACCTTAATTACGAAGGCCGAATTCGTGAATGGGTAAAATCCACCAAATGATTCCGCAGATATACCCATTCAAAATTTTATTTTTCCAATATTTCCAAAAGTACAGATCAGATCGAATTGAAATCCAGTACTTCATCGAAAAATTACAGTTCGAAGGTTCATACAGAATTTAATGAGGATGATATGATAAGAAAATCACAGAAATTTTTTTTTTCAAATTGTTCTAATGACACAATTATCACGAAATTTTGCATAGAGCTGTCTTTTAGCATCTTCAAACTAGCTGCGAAGTTTAATCAGGACTGAGTCAGTAAACCTCGAAATTTGACATATTTTTTCCCGATATCTTCAAAACTTATGATCGTATCGAAGTGAAATTTGATACACTGCTGTGAAATATGAAGCTCAAAGTGTGAGTGGAAATTTCTTTTGGATATGATGTATGGTTTTCGAAAAAAAAAATTCGAAATTTTTTTTTTTTAATTTACTGACAGTATGATCCTGACGAAATTTGGCTCAAAGTTGCGCGTCCTTATACTTCACCTAACTGCCAAGTTTGAATCCAATCGCTCAAGTAGTTTCTGAAATAAAAAATAAATAACTTCAAAATTTCAAGTGCCCTCAACTCCGAAACTATTTGACCAATTTGGCCCATTAATGAACTTAACCGCGGCATTCTGATGCGCGACCTACCCTGAAAGTTTCAAGTTGCTAGCTTGCTTCTGTCGACGGACGGCCAGCCGGACAGAATCGATTTTGACACCGGATTCGTCATCAGTGAGTCGAACCTAGTCGATTGAGACCATTTTCGGCTCAAAATTCGAAAATCACAGACATTTGGACTAAACGATAGCACGCTGTTCCCCTAGAACATGCGCACAAAAATGGTGTGTTTCAGGAATAATTGATTATCCTGAAATAATTGAAGATTCCCATAATGATTTAGCCAATTCACGAACGTAGCAGATAATCATTTCTCAAACCTTCCCAGAAAATTCTAGTTCGTTTTCTTCGAAGTTGAGAGCATTATGCTATAGTCTATGTTCCGTAGAACAAGCGCGTAAAAAGATTCAAGAAGAAAATTTCGATGACTGCAAAAAATATTACAATAGTAAAATGTTTGTCCTTCAAATTGTTCAACAGAATTTCTCAGTCACTAAGACATTCTTCTGCAAAAAAGGCATATGAAGTATTGAAACTTACCTCCTAGGCAATGGGGTGGTTGTCATTGTCGTGGCACACTAGCGTGAACTCATGATTCGTGGTATCGCCTCTATCTGTCGTAGGTTTAACTCTGACGTCAGTGGAAGAAAATAAGCCAATAAGTTGCAAGCAGTCACGGATGGTGTAGGTAGGACTAATTGGACCCTGCAAACTATCATATACATAATTTAGAAACATGCATTCTGAAATTAATAGTTCTTACCTCGTGAAACTCCCCGCAGAATTCCTTCAAGATTTTGAACAGTAGTAGTACTATAACCACAGATCATGAGGTTTATTCCGTAACAACACCTACACTCCAGGGACCCTATTCTTGAATGTGATGGTATGAACTTTCCCTAACGTTCCATCAAAAATGCACCATGTATACTCGACAACAGCGTCGACACGCCTATTTTCTCCCATCCCCGATTCAAGAATAGGGACCCAGGATATAAGATGATGATGCGATGAAACCATCCTTCGTAAACGAATATAAACGCTTGTTAACGAATATATTCGATATGATGATTAAAAAGTAAAAAAACTTATTTCCGCTTTATATATTTATTTTCACAACAATTGTTTCGTCATGATAACATGACTTCATCAGGTGAGCATGGTAACTGACTACATATTTGGGATACAGTTCTTTAAATAGTTGAAAAAAATGAAAAATATGGTGTGAAATATAACAAATTATGGGAATTCCTGGTTTTCAAAAAAAGTTGAGTATGGGAGATTTATTCAGGTCCGTTTGGTCGTTGAGGAGAATCTGTTTTTTATTGTACCTATTTATCTCCATTGCTTCCAGGAAGTTCCATTTTAGGGTCTTATTTTCCACGTGCAAAATTTCGAAATTGCTGTCGAAATCATGACCAGTCTCCAACAAATGTTTTGCATATGTTGAATTATGAGCTTCGTTTACGTATGCTTTCTGATGTTCTCCTATCCAAGTCCCAAATGATCTTCCCGTTTGACCAACGTATACATATGGGCAAGTATCGCATTTCAACTTAGACTCCAGACTTTCTATCTTTAGCAACTTTATCTTTATTGTTTTTTATTAAATTTCCTAATGAGTTTCTAGTCTTGAATGAAATATGGTAATTATTATTTTTCTCTAGATATCTTGCTAGAAAGGGAAATATATTTATTATCTTGTGAAATTGTTGGATATACAAGTGAAATAGATTTTTGCAGTTGCATTCGATTAAGTAGTTTGTTAATGATAGATGGATTGAAACCATTGTTAAGTGCAATCTGCTTTATTGTATTACGTTCTATATCAAAGTTCTCATGTGTCATGGGTATGTTGATCAATCTAAAAATCATGGTATTATAAGCTGCCAGTTTTTGAGCATATGGGTGGTTAGAGCAGGAATGAATTGTGAGATCTGTGTATGTTAGTTTTCGGAAAATTGAAAAATCATGTTTATTATTAATTTTCGTGATTTTTAAGTCAAGAAAATTAATACTATTATTTTGTTCCTCCTATGTGAATTTTATTGTGGGAAATAATGAATTTATGAATTCTAAAAACATCGCGAGTTGTCTCTTGGTACCGATAAATAGGGCTAAAATGTCATCTACGTAACGATACCAATAAATGAACCATTTGTAAAAGGGGCTCTCTCGGATTTTAGTTTCTAGGAAGTCCATAAATATTTCGGCTAAAATCGGGCTAATTGGATTTCCCATGGTTAAACTTTCATCGTCTTCATACAATATGTCAGTAAACAAAAATTTTGCACGTGGAAAATAAGACCCTAAAATTGAACTTCCTGGAAGCAATGAAGATAAATAGGTACAATAAAAAACAGATTCTCCTCAACGACCAAACGGACCTGAATAAATCTCCCTTACACAATCTTTTTTGAAACCCAGGAATTCTCATAATTTGTTGTAGTTCGCACCATATTTTTCAATTTTTTTTTCAACTATTCAAAGAACTGTATCCCAAATATGTAGTCAGTTACCATGCTCATCTGATGAAGTCATGTTATCATGACGAAACAATTGTTGTGAAAATAAATATATAAAGCGGAAATAAGTTTTTTTACTTTTTGATCATCAAGATGAATTTCCGACAAGTAAAGACTGAAACAATCAAGTATTTTATATTCGATATACTAGGATCATTTATTCCTCACAAATTCGCAAAATGCACGTACTGCTGCTCAGGTCTCAAGATCGACCCCCTCTTTACTGATATCAATGATATGTCAGGCCTCAAAATATTTAAAAATTATCACACACCTTAACACCCCAACACCACAATAACCTTTTATTTCTCTTGCAGATCTCCGAAATGTCCAAGTGTCGCGAAAAACCAAACAAAATGTGACGGAAACGAAGCATTACTGTCGACTCCAAAACTTTCAAACCCAACACTCGCAGCTTTCAAAATAACTCCCAAAGTGCATTCCCCAGACTCTTCCGGTGAAAGTGTGGGGGGAGATAACCGGTACGACGAACCACCTGACTCGAGGCCTTGGAGTTACGAGATGATACCCAGCGATGAGAGCTCGCTGGGTTTGCACACGTCCAGGCTTAGGGTTAACTTCCCCCCAGACACCATCGACAGGGCTTCGAGTAGAGGTCCTCTTCTACCTAGACGTAACAGGAGTATGAGTGCCTGGAGTGACATCAGTAGGTCTAGTTGGAGGTTGGAGGAGAGGTGAGTACATTTCGATAAGTCAGTTCCGAGAATGCATCATACCACGACAAAAAAAAACAACTGGAAAAGAATAGGAGACTTGTGACCAAGTTAACAAGTCTGGAACGACGTTGGCTTTATTCATAAATATCCGTAAAATGCGCCTCAGCTCTTCAAACCCGTTAATTGGATCCAAATATAAATATTTGTAAACATCTTGTGAACTCAATGATATGTAAAAAGGAAGAATGGGAATAGGAATACACTTCCCAAATTTCAAAGTAAAAACCGTTGCAGTACACGAGGCAGCAACCAAGTGTACACTATCTTCTACTCGAGTGCTTTTCAGACAGAAATACTTGCAATCGAAAGATGCTTAGACATGAAACTATCAAGGGTGTGATAGCGATCCATTCTGATCTGCTATCAAAGCACTGAACTCTTCTGTCAACCATTCGGAGTTGATATGGGAGGTATGAAGGAAACCCAATGAAGTAGTCAAGAAGCGGTAACTTTAGTACGGGTCTCTAGTCACTCAGGAATCAGAGGAATCGAAAAGGCTAATACTTAAGCCAGAAAAAGAGCACTTACTAGCGCAGAACATTTATATGGTATGGGCAAATGAACCACTATTAAGGAGTTTTTGGAGAAGGAAAGAACTGAAAGAGGGGCACTCTGAATCAATCTTCCAGGAATGAATCATTCCAAAAATTCCTTCGGAATTTCAAGATTGCATTGTCCAAAAAGTATTTGGATCTCAGTGAAAATAAGCTACCTCACAGGACATTGTCGCTAAGGAGGCACATGATGAGAATGGGTTTATCAGAAACTGACGGGTGAAGATTCTGTGGAGAATAGGAGAATTACCCCTTTCACCTGGTTACAGAATGCCTTGCCATTGCAAGCCTTTGTAAAGAATGTCTAGGACAGGAGAATCGCAGGAGGAATGAGGACTTAGCCTCCTTGAAGCCCTCACAGATAATGGAGTTCATTGGAGCTCTATAGTATGAGGGCGAGCTGTAGATAGCGCAGTTGATAAAACAGCTCTGATTGAGGAACACAATAGACCTTAAGGTCGCAGTGGAATGTAACCACCTTCCAAACTATGAACATCTCAACTGATTGGCTGAAGATTGTCCTGGAACTTCAGATTTCACTTCAATAATGTCAAAATAGTTTACATAGGATATGTTCCGTTAATCAACGTGGAGATTTTGGTTGTTGGTTTTCAATAGACGACTTCGGCCCAAGTTGCCAACCCACAATTTTCCTACGGTTCGCGTTATTTATAAATATCCGTAAAAGATGCCTCGGCTCCTCAAACAAGACAATTCCTTCCAAATATAGGTTTTTGTTGAGCTGAAATTTAATGCTGAGTGTTTTGACTGGAGCTAGGACAGGTAGTGAAGAACCAGACTAAGTTGAACTAAATTGGATTGTACTGATGAATTTTTGTATCTTTCTTGTATATAGCCTTGAAAAAGTTCGAATATACGGACGAAACGTCGGCATTTAGTTCAACTTAGTCTTGTTCTTCAACACCTGTCCTAGCTCCTGTCAAAACACTCAGCATGAATAACCAAGGACGTGATTCTCACTTCATTTATTCGCTGAAATTTAAGTTGGAATTCCTGATTTCATGTTAATAGTGTCGAGTTTATAAAGGATATGTTCCGCAAATCAACTCGGTTATTTCGGTTGCTGGTTTTCCGCTCTGTAAATATGAAATATTCGGTTGGTTCTTAAAAAAAAGGTTAATTACGGAATTTGATTGATGGAAAAGCAATCTTCATGTCACCAGAACATAGACATATTAAGTTTATGCACCAGAACGACAATCAATATTTTATGGTAACATATCCATAGCACAGAACAACCTTTTTTCCTTATGATCCATAGACCATACCTAGCGATTTTTCCATTGTTGATTGTTGTCTGTTCTATGTATCATAAAGTAAATTAAGATTGTTCAATGGATATATTACCATAGAACATTGACTGTCGTTCTGGTGACAGAAATAACGTTTTTTCATCGTAAATTTCGTAATTAACGTTTTTTTCAGGAACCTACCGAATATTTAATATTTACGGAATGGAAAAGCGGCAAGCGAAATAACCAAGTTGATTTGCGGAACATATCCTATATAAATTTGGCACTATCAACATGAAATCAGGAATCCCAACTCAAAATTCAGCCAATCAGAGATGATTTTAACAAAACCCTATATTTGGAAGGAATTATCCTGTTTGAGGAGCCGAGGTATCTTTTACAGATATTTATAAATAACGCGAACCTTATCATGTCGAATTTGTCCTGGAATTCCCGTTTCCCAGTGATAGTAAATTTGTGAGAAAAATTGTGGGTTGGCAACTTGGGCCGAAGTCGTCTATTCCATAAAAATGAAATATTCGGTTGATTCATGAATTTACGGAATTTGGTTGCTGAAAATGGGATAGATTTTCTGTCACCAAAACGACAGTGGATTTTTATGGTAACATATCCATCGACCATAGTAAGTGATTGTCATTGTTGTACCACAGACCAACAAGACGAATCACTCTACCGTTTGCCGGCTTCACTGCCTTACGACTCTGAATGGCGTGGTGGTTTATCTGGTTGGTCTGTGGTTGTATATTGTCTGACTGAATCAGAAACCTATGGATATGTTACCTTAGAAAACCGAATGTCGTTCTGGTGACAGAAAATCTATCGCATTTCAGCAATCGCACCAATTCTGCGTACCCTTCCCTACCAGAGTGACTGCCTTATTAAAACATAAGTCATGCACAGAGTAAGGCAAGAAAGTGAGACAGGCTGGGGCAACATGCCTACATTTTTAAAAATCTCATGAAAATTTTCCAAATATATACCAATTAAAAATCAAAACATAAAATAAAACCAACTGAATTGGTTTGTGAAAAATTTTAATAGATAAGAACTCTGAATGAATACAATGAGTAATACAGCATAAAACAATACTAAGAGTAATGAACAATCATTGAACACGATCGAATACATAAAATGTTATACATAGAGATAAACACATAGAATAATACAAAAAATTCTTTGATACATTCTTTTTCCAAAATAATTTAGAATCGATGGACGATATAATTTTTTCGAGAGGAAAGGTCCAAAATTTTGAGCATATAATAATTCAAGGAAATAATTGAACAGAATTAAAATAGGTGATATAATTCACGATGTAAAAAAAATTAAAATCGATATAAATGTAGATATAAATTATAAGGTTTAGAACTGCATAGTATAATAACGATAATGTTGGATACTGCAGGATGAAAGAATGCATCAATGACAATAAGAATACAATCAGTACAATCTATAAAAACATTTTAATAATAATAATATATTTCAAAATCAGAAATGCGATGAATTCAAGCAATTTAATGAATTCGAGTACGCGTAAAAAATTTGAGGAATAAAATAAAAATCAAATATGAAATATGAGAAAAATTTTCAGCTTTGGCAATTCAGAAGAATTCAAAGAGAGGATTGGAAGCGGTCGACATCATACGGTTTTGAATCAGTGAAGTGTTCTGTGAAGGAGAAATATTATCAGTACAAGTTATAAATGAGAAATTATGAGAATATTGATGGGTGTTGGAATAATATAAGAGTTTCAAATTTTATCCGCCAATACCAAGGTTGCTGCTTCAATTTCGAGATGACCGAGAAATCACAGATATTCAGAATCGGATTTGGCTCTGTGGTTTTCGAAATATTCTCAAGAAGATCGATATAATTATGAATGGATATGACCAATTTTCGAAATACTTTTTCGTTTTCCATAACGCAGATGAAATCAATGGGTGCAGATCAAAGACTTAAGCCGATGTTCTGCAAGCTCAAAGAAGATTTGTAGGAGCATTGTCATGGTGGAGATGATTCACCTGGCAAAAAATGCTAGTGTGCCATTGTTCATGCAATATTGAATTATGTGAGCACATCGAATCCAATTAAGATTCTCTTCCAAATGCCTGAGAGACACTGGCTATCTACTTATGCGATGAAGAATGCCTGAAAAAAAACTCTCAAGAGCAACCCGTAACGAGTCATCAAGTTAGGACGAGTTTATGGGATTTCTTAGGAATGTACTGATGAATTGTGGCTTTGTAAACATATCCTCATTCAAGAATTCGTTAGACAAAAACATTTCAAGTACAGACACCCGCTTATGTTCTGCATGCTGCAACGATGCCAATAGCAGCGAGAAATATTCGGAAGCGTGATTTATAAATCTCGACGTTAGTAGGCTTATTCTTTGAAGGATTTTTTGGGATGACCTTGATTCTTTTGTGAAAATGTGCAATTTTATTTTTTTTTCATTTTTCACTCAATTCAGTTCAATTTAACAAAAATGTTTGAAAATCACTGTATTCTCTTAAGGAGACATATATCATGATAGAAAGTCAGGCAACACTGAGAGTCCTGGAATCACCAATCAAGAGGTCTACTGGCCTGGGAATGCTGTATTACCATGAAGAGCAACTGACCAACAAAGCGATTTCTTTATTGGTACCAGGGCGCTGTGGAATTGAAGGAATTGAAAAGGCCGATAAACTAGCAAGAAAGTCATCAAGATTAGAACCAGAACTTGCACGAGGGAGAATCATCTTAGAATTCTCAACATGCTATACCAGGGTGTTCCTGAATCTACCAAGAGGATGAAGGGACACTGTTGGTACAAGAAACTCTTGAACCGCATGGGCAAGTCAGCAGCTGTGAATCGGAAGGGGAAATATCCGAACATATGCGAAGAATTAGAGTTGGCTAGCCTAAGAACTTCAATTATGGAACAGTCAGTTCCAAATTCTCACAACGTAACAGCGAAGTCCTCAGGTAACAGAGCAAAAAATAGCGTCTGTCGCAGTTTTTAAGGGCTAAACCAAACCACACGATTCCGATCGAATAATAACAATGATTCAATTTCAAGAAATGTCACCTGACGATCTTGTCCAGGCCCAACATTGATATATTTAGGCGCAGCTGCTCATTTAAGAATGACGTTCACGAAATTCTCCATGCAGCGAGGCGTTAGCATGTGCAGCTCGGAAAACAAGCTACACAAGTTGGCTTGTGTTGGTACTTCATCAATTATATTTCTTGATCAAGATGAATGATAGCACTCGTATTGCACAATCTGATCAAAAAATTTAGGATGACAATGTCAGAATTGACATACTAACATCAGTGTATCTCAACATTCGGATAGCAATCCTCGTATATTATTAAATATCACGACTACATAGTGAACCAAATAACTTTGGCATTACTTACGTCTCTTGTATTCAACATAGTATTATTGTTGTAATAAGGAGGATAAAACACGCTTCTGCACGATGCACCAGGAAAGACAACATCGTTATATTTGGGTCTATCCAAAATAGCGCCGTATGCCATCGGGGGTGGCGGTGTACTCCTCTGCTGTAAAAATATTCTTTGGGGTAAAATGATTTCTATTGTTGAACCAACTTACTCTTGTCGGAATCAAAGATATAGGAAGACCAATCAATGGATTACGGAATGGCGACTGAAAATGTATAAAATGAAAACAGACCTTTGTAAAATCTGCCCAATAAACACGAAAACATATCTGCGATGTCGCATCGATGATCTGAGACACTAAAATCACTATGAATTACTTACTAAAAGATGCTACATGATTTGATAGTTGAATAGTGTGTACTCTATCCCCCATAATTGCGTTACACAAGGAGTTTCATCGATGTATTTTCATGCTTCCAGTGCAAATGCATCTGATTGATCTGAATTTGAGTTTAAAAATATCATATACCTACTCTGAAAAAAATTCAATACTGATTCAGATCCCAAATTGACCCGAAATTGCACAGGAAGCGTGTACATTCATTCATGAAACAACCTTTGTACAGGGTGAGTCTTTACGTTGTACATTGATTTCAATCATATATTCCTCTCATCAAATCAAACACTTCTCATTTGCCATTTTTCAGATTCGGCTCAGGTAAAGAGTTAAAAGCATTCAATTATTTGTCAATGTGCTAATACAGTCATGCACAGAAGTTCACCACACAATTACCAATCCATGGCTCGAAATTCAAAGAAACGCGATTCAGAAAATTCATTTACTCGCTTAATTCTAATGATTTGATACTTTTCGCGATATTATTGCAACGAAAACATTTCACTACACCTGACCATTGAAACAGTGATCTTCTACTTCATATTCATGCCATATCCAATTGTTGGCACCATAACATTATACACAATTCCATCCCTACCCATTCTCATATTGAAAATTCTATAATTTCCCTTATTTCCATCAAATTTATAAATGATTTACAATGAAATCATTCAGCTTATATACAGTGCGCGTCAAAATTATGAAACAAATTCATTTTCTCCGAAGAAATTTTATGCATTATTGAAGGATTTTTGTTGCACCCTGTGCCATCCCCATCAAACCTCTAAATTGTTCGAATAGGTAAAGTAGGTCATGTGGTACTTTTTTGGCAAGGTCTTTGAATCTCCTTCACAGGCGTGCAGAAATTTTCAAGAAAAAGAATTTTTTTTTTGAAAAATTAGTTACTTCAAAGGGGTTTTCAGTATGTGCACTTTGTCATGGCTCATTTACTTTGAGACGATGGTACCTGATGAAATTTGTCACCGAATGAAAGTCGACAGTTTTGTTCATGCACAACTTTCAACCCCTACAAACCCATTGATGGAGAAAGAAAAAATTCACGTGAGGAGGTTGAAAGTTGTGCATGAAACTGTAATGGTCGACTTTCATTAGGGGACAAATTTCATCAGGTACCATCGTCCCAAAGTAAATGAGCCATGACAAAGTGTACATATTGAAAACCTCTTTGAACTAACTAATTTAAAAAAAAAAATTTTTCTCGAAAATTTCTGCACGCCTGTGCAGGAGATACATGTGTCATAGTTATAGAAAACTTCAAACAGAACTTCATTCAATTCGGAGTATCTATGTCGAAGCTACAAAAGAAAGACTGCTTTTTTTTTAATTTCAACAGCCTGTATCTTTTTACCGGATCCCAATATGGAGAAATGGTAAACTGAAAGTTTTTTATTTGATAAGTCGAATCTATGGTTGAAATTAATTTACAACTTGAAGACACCCTTATTTCATGTAAAAACTCGATGCTGACCAGTAGAGATTGATATTATTCCTGGTTAAATCCACTAATGGAAGACAATATTTCAAAAATGACGGCCATAACGGTAATATTTGGCATTTTCTATACTTTGAATGTTGACTACCGATTCCATTATACTCAAGAAATCGCCTCTTTCACTATGAAATATATAACGTTTTTGGATACTCTTGGAACAGTTTTAGTATCTGACATATTTATCTTTATTGAAACTAGGGCTTGCGAACGTCTATTGACCGTTGAGTTATGAAGATTTGTTTCGCTTTCCTCAATAGCAAATTTTTTCAATATTAAGTGAATGAATAAACCAAACTCGGTTGAAGTTATATTTGCTTTTTACTCCCATAATCAAAAAAAAAAAATCATTAAAACTTAAATGGAAATTATTTTTCACGGAAAACGCCTTTGGGGTTTGCGGAATTCAAACTATTTGTCAAGGGCAGTTTCTCGACAGGAATGTTGCAGAATTGTATCAACGACATTGCAATGTGACGTTTCAGAGACTATATCTGACTCCTTCATCGGACAATAAGAGAAAATTTGCACCATTATTTTTCAATACAGGAAGTTATAAGGAACGTATTGAAAGAAAATAATTCTGTAAATTATCTCACTCAGTGAGATATAGACGCTGGAACGTTAGTTCATTTCGTTCATCATTTAAATTTTTTTCGAGAAAATGCCCTTGAAAAATACATTAGACTAGGAATAACGTGAACTTGCGATACCTTGTATGGCTCTATAACGTGAACAGAAATTCTGATTTATTGGGTACTCTGTAACGTGAACATCAACAAATTCACACTAAAAAAATCTAGAAAAGCACTGACGTGAAGTCAGCAGCTTTTACGCGCTTGTTCACATTGCGAAATGGCGACTTGGAAATTTCAATGAAATTTAAATGAAATTTGAAAATTTTCAAAAAAAAAATATTTTTTTTTTCAAATTTTTTATCGATAATTCTTCTTATTGATATTGTCCATATTCCAACCAAGTTTCATTCCGATCAGATAAATATTTCGAGTTATTGAAAAATCAAAATTTCAAATGGCTGTAACACAAAAACAATTTGGCAGTTTTGGCCCATTAACGAGCTTAACCGAGATATTTAGGATCAGAACCTAACCTGAAAATTTCGAGACTCTAGGTCTTCTCTTTCAGAAGTTACAACACACACTGCTGGGCAGAATTAAATTTGATCACGGATTATTCATCGGTGAGTCTAATCTAGTCGTTTGAGACCAATTTCAGCTCAAAATTCGCACATCGTGACGAAATGATAACGCGCTGTTACTTGGATCGAGCACGTAGTTACGAATTATTTAAACAGCCAAAATGAATAAATTGTTATTAAATACGTCACACAATTTGCTTATTTCTATGAACCCTCTACCCCCCTTGAGATGAACACTTCCGACTACTCGAACACCTTTGACATATTTTGTGTCACAGAATTGCGAGTCTATTGTTGTTTGAATCCCGCAATCCACAAGGATGATTTCTATGAATAATAATTGTTGTAATTGAAGTTATTTTTCAGATAGGTATTGGAAAACTTAGAAAAAAATGAATAAACAAGAATCTCAGTATCTCATTTCGATGGTCACAATTTGTATTCATTCCTACCTCTTCAGCGCGATTTTGTGCAGGAGTTGTCACAGCTCTTTGTGGAGTAGGTACTCTTGAGAAACAATTGAAGGGCTGAGATATTGCAGGTAAAGCAGTTCGGGCACCGATATTCTCTATTTTTCGGATCATTTCCTAATCAAAATAAAATTTATTGAAATGGAAGAACTATTACTGTTTCATGAGAACGATCATTTTTATATGTACTCACTTCTTCACGAGATGGCAGCAGGTTTCTAGAAGCTCGATTCATGTCTGTCATCGATATGGGTGCCAGCCCTTGATAGTTATTGACCTGTGGAATTGTCTTCACAATCTAAAATTTAAAGAGAGATGTGAAAGATTTTTTCATATAATGAGTCCATCATGAACTCATTTTTTTTTCATTCAATAAATAATTTTTTGGTAGAGAATCATATCAGAAAAAATTGTGAGTACGATTTTTCGAATTTGAAAAATTTCGATTATGTTCGAATCAAATATACTGTGCGCGTCAAAATTATGGAACAAATTCATTTTCTCAGAAGAAAAATATTTGGCAACAAAATCCTGAAACAGGTAAATTTTTGTATCACTTTTACCAAATTTTTATGCATTTTTGAAGGATTTTTGTTGCACCCTGTGCCATCCCCATCAACCCTCTAAATTTTTTCAATAGGGAAAGTAGGTCATGTGCTACTTTTTTGGCAAGGTTTTTGCATCTTCTTCACAGGTGTGCAGAAATTTTCAAGAAAAAAATTTTTTTTTTTGAACAATTAGTTAGTTCAAAGAGGTTTTCAGTATGTGCACTTTGTCATGACTCATTTACTCTGAGACGATGGTACCTGATGAAATTTGTCACCAAATGAATGTCGATCATTACAGTTTTGTTCATGCACAACTTTCAACCCCCTGACGTGAAAAATTAGAATGTGTGAAACACTGCGCTTCAGTCATGATCTTGCCAAAAAAGTACCACATGACCTATTTTCCCTATTCAAAAAATTTAGAGGGTTGATTGGGATGGCACAGGGTTCAACAAAAATCCTTCAAAAACACATAAAAATTTGGTAAAAGTGAAACAAAATTGACCTGTTTCAGGATTTCGTTGCCAAATATTTTTCTCCTGAGAAAATGAATTTGTTCCATAATTTTGACGCGCACTGTATATCATTATACCTCTCTTTTCTTCGAAGTTTCCACTCCATCCTTTAGGTTTGACATAATGGAAGTATTGGGAGACTGAAATGAAAAATAGCCATATAAGTATTGAAATCTTATACTGAACCGTCTTTATTTATTTTCTAATAATTTATCACTACTTTTTCCAACGAATCTGGTCGTATTGAGTCAATAGCAGCCTCAAAATGCTTCAGGCGTTAATGGTTTGTCGGCATAAACCACTGACTTTACATAGACACATAAAGCCAGGTCCAGATGAGTCCAAACAGCGGATGCAATAAAATTTGATGAACGGTTCGGCGAATAGTGTGGACGGCACTTAAGCTCAGCCTCGAATAATACTTTCAAATGCATCGTTAAGAGTTGAAAACCGAGTCCTGACAGAGCAGGAAGAGCGCTGCCTCGAACCATAACACTCCCTGTGATTTATTGCATGCAATGTTCGGATTACATCTGGACCCGGCTTAAAAGGTAATCAAGAGGCGAGCGAATTAGTTAATAGGACCACTTATGGAAATATAGTTGTCACCAAATTGATTTTGCGATGAATTGATATTGGAATCGACTGTCGTCAGTGTTTAGCTGTTCAATTTTCGCGCTACAGCAGCAATATTCTCTTCGTTACTCAAATTTCTTTGTTTTGTTGATGGTTTTAATCGTGCAATAACTGCACATATTGATTGAAATTTCCAAAATCTGGAAACGTTCAACGTTAAACGATTCATGATGTATTGCTAAACCTCACTGAACTGTCAACACGGTTTAACATTATCAAAAAAATCTAGAAAAGCACTGACGTGAAGTCAGCAGCTTTTGCGCGCTTGTTCATATTGTGAAATGTTGAAATTTTAATGAAATATAAAAATTTTCAAGAAAGAATTCTTTTCGAATTTTTCCATGGATAATTCTTCTTATTGACACTGTTCATCTTCCAACCAAGTTTCATTTCGATCAGATAAATATTTTTCGAGTTATTGAAAAATCAAAATTTCAAATGGCTGTAGCACAAAAACCATTCGGCAGATTTGGCCCATTTACGAACTCAACCGAGATATTCAGGATCTTAACCTGACCTGAAAATTTAAAGACTCTAGATCTTTTCTTTCGAGAGTTACAGCGCACACGGCCGGCCGGACGGACAGAATCTATTTTGACCACGGATTCTTCAACAGTGAGTCCAACCTAGTCGTTTGAAACCAATTTCGGCTCAAAATTCGAAAATTACAGACATCGTGACAAAATGATAACGCGCTGTTCCCCAAAACAAGCGCGTAAAAAGCACCCATTCCTTTCACTGGCGCCCAACGTGGGGCGATGCAAAACTTTTATTTAACCGACTTCAAAGAGGAGATTCCCAATTCTTCGAAAACTATTTTTTATCTACTTTTCATTTTCGTGAAAATGGCATATTGCATCAACCAAGTATTTCCCATAGAAGCGGTCGTGATAATACTCACAGATTTCTGACTGTCGTTGGAGGAAGTTTCAGATATCAGAGTATTGATGTACTCCTGATAATGGCGGCGCATTTTTGGTGGCAAGGAGCTGAAACAGATACATTTTTTTTTTAAACCTCAGAAACACGGCTCTAAGACCAATTTGGTACATTTTTCCAGAATGAATTCATGCTTCAGGCAATCAAAATCATGGGAAAGATCGAAGAACAATGTCGTTCGTCTCGTCAAAATGTTAATAGTCAGTACATATTATGAATAGGTCTCTTGCAGGTAACACTAATCATCATATTTTTATGTTTTTCTCATTCCATTTCTATAAAAAATCATAATGTATGCTACCTCACACTTCAAAAATTTGCGAATTTCGAATAATTCGGTAATGAAAATCGTCAAATCGGGACGGAAAACCAAAGTGGGTGAAACGCGGTAGATCGCCTCGTACGTCACTTGTTTTTCCACGATACCCTGATAGATACAGCTGACGTTCCCTATTGGCTTGCTAGAGAGAAAGGTACACGAGAAGAGGGAGAGAGTACGCGGTACGTCACGGAAGGCGCGAAGTTCCGAGTGTTTAAACAACCAATATGTGGAGCCTAATTTAAAAGATAGTTTTCTCGTTGAAAATTGAAATTTTTGGCGGCGATTGAAGTTTTTCAGTACTGTTATGGATAGAATATTTGATTTCAATGATAAAAAAAATTTCAAAAAGCACTGCCGTGAAGGCAGCAACTTTTGCGCGCATGTTCAATGTAGATGACCGCTTCAGCAACGAATTTGAACGTGCGCGCGTACCAAATTTCAGTTCGATACGATCATAAGTTCTGGAGATATCGGGAAAAAATATGTCAAATTTCGAGGTTTTCTTCTCGATATCGTTGATTTTTTCGGTATTACTCGAGAAATACTGATTCAGTCCTGATTAAACTTCACAGCTAGTTTTAAGATGCTAAAAGACAACTTTATGCAAAATTTCGTGATAATCGTGTTATTAGAACAATTTGAAAAAAAAAATTTATATGATTTTCTCATCATATCATCCTCATTAAATTCTGTATGAAACTTCGAACTGTTATTTTCGATGAAGTACTGAATTTCAATTCGATCTGATCTGTATTTTTGGAAACATTGGAAAAATAAAATTTTGATTGGGTATATCTACGGAATCATTGGGCGGATTTTACCCATTCACGAATTCGACCTTCGTAATTAAGCCCCAAACCTACTCTACAAATATCGAGTTTCTAAGTCGTTTCTTCCGGAAGTTATTGTGTTTACGGTCAGCCTAACGGCCGACTGCGTAAACACAATAACTTCCGAAAGAAACAACTTAGAAACTCGATATTTGTAGAGAAGGTTTGGACCTTAATTACGAAGGCCGAATTCGTGAATGGGTAAAATCCACCCAATGATTCCGTAGATATACCCAATCAAAATTTTATTTTTCCAATATTTCCAAAAATACAGACCAGATCGAATTGAAATCCAGTACTTCATCGAAAATAACAGTTCGAAGTTTCATACAGAATTTAATGAGGATGATATGATGAAAAAATCATATAAATTTTTTTTTTCAAATTGTTCTAATAACCCGATTATCACGAAATTTTGCACAAAGTTGTCTTTCAGCATCTTAAAACTAGCTGTGAAGTTTAATCAGGACTGAATCAGTATTTCTCGAGTAATACCAAAAAAATCAACGATATCGAGAAGAAAACCTCGAAATTTGACATATTTTTTCCCGATATCTCCAAAACTTATGATCGTATCGAGCTGAAATTTAGTACACTGCTGTGAAATTAGAAGGTCAAAGTGTGAGTATAATTTTTTTTGGATATGATGAATGGTTTCCGAAAAAAAAATTTTTTTGTAAAAAAATTTCGAAAAAAATTTTTTTTTTTATTTATCGACAATATGATCTTGACGAAATTTGGCTCAAAGTTGCGCGTCGCTATACTCCACCAAACTGCCAAGTTTGAATCCAATCGCTCAAGTAGTTTCTGAAATAAAAAATAAATAACTTCAAAACTTCAAATGCCTATAACTCCGAAACTATTCGATCGATTTGGCCCATTAACGAACTTAACCGCGGCATTCCAATGCGCGACCTACCCTGAAAGTTTCAAGTCGCTAGCTCACTTCGTTCGACAGTTATCGTGTCTACGGCCGGCCAACCGGCCGGCCGGCCGGCCGGCCGGACAGAATCGATTTTGACACCGGATTCGTCATCAGTGAGTCCAACCTAGTCGATTGAGACCATTTTCGGCTCAGTCATCCAAAATTACAGACATTTGGACAAAACGATAGCACGCTGTTCCCCTAGAACATGCGCGCAAAAATCCATGCAAGAGACCTATTGAGTGACTCTTTTTTTGAAAGGAATGTTTTATAATGAATATACTTACAGACAGAAATGTGTAGGTGGAGACTCCAAACGGTGTTGCTTGCTGAACTGTCTAGGACGAGCCCATTCGATGACTACATCCGGAAAAGGAAGCGCTAAAAATGGGGAATTGGTAAAAATATGCAATATTAGATTTATGATATTGGAGGAATATATTATTCCCTTGAATATTGGTATATGAAAGTCCCCGAATAAGCAATGCTTTGAGGCAAACATAAGTGCAGGAAACTGTGGTTTGTTTAGATTTCCGCCACAATACGAAGGTAGTTGTCTAAAGACGGGAGCGGTGTTGCCAAGGATCATATAATTCATACTAATAATTACCAGAATGACAACCATTTCGTCAGTTTGAAAAAATATACTATGATGGGAAGAATTCTAGAGAAGCACTGTCGTGGAGTTAGCAGCTTTTGCGAACATGTTCAAATTCTTAGATGAAAAAAATTTCGACTTATTTATTATTCTGATGACGCGATCACCAAGAAATTCTACACAAAATTGGACACCAGCGAGTCACTTAAATTCATCATGATTGAATCAGTATTATATTTCTTTCTCTGAAGATTACAAGTCAGATCAATGTGAGAATTGGCATACTGTTGGGAAATATTGACTTCAAAATATGTGTCCAATTCCATCAGAATCTGATGAATTGTTCCCGAAATAAAACGACTACAAAATTCGGAAAATTGTCGAACATAAATCATTCTTTATTTATTACTGACAGAACGATTCCAACAAAATTTCGCAAGCAGTTGCGCGTAAGTATTCTGGAACTCATTACCAAGCTTCAATTCGATGGCATAAGTAGTTTCTAAGATATTGAGGAAACATCCTCAAAAATTCATACGAGTGCATCTCAGAAACCGAGTTGACCCGATAATAAACGTAGTCGCCGCATTTTGCTGAGCAACCTAACCTGAAATTTTCAAGTAGCACAGAATAGAGAAGCGACACTCTCCCTTTTCCAATGTCCCAAATTTACATATGCGTGCTCTAATCCGCCATTTTGTTATTGGTTTTTTTGTCAGCACATAGACAAGGAATATATTCTGTGTGTTGGTTCACTTACTTCCACATGTTCCATTTCATTGTTCTTTTGGTTCTTTATACAGTGACAGTTTCGATTTTGTTGTTCGATTCGTTTTAATATAATATCTTTACAATCCCAACATAGAAAAGAATATAATATATATTTTGAATAAAGAACAGGAAGAAGCATAACGCTTTTCTACTTCGTATATCAGTGGGGCATAGGCGCCCATATTGAACCTCCAAGTATGACTCATCTTAGTTAGTTTCTTCAGACAAAGAAGTCTCGGAACAAGTTGTTCTCTCTTCAAAGTGAATGGGAAGTCGGCCATATGCAACATCCATCCCGGACCCACTATGTGAGGCATTATGCTCCTTCCTTATGTTATTTATCCAGAGAATATAAATAATACCTACTATTCTGTGATGATATGATTTCTGTGGCCAGATTCTATTACCAATTTTTAAGGTTTTTTCAAGGTCACGAAATATGGATACATCCATGGAGGTAAAAGAAGGGAAGGGAGCATATCCTGTATTTCCCTCGTATCAAAAAAGTCACACACTTTTGAGAACCTTCTGTGGATTTCCCCATACCAATATGGCCGACAACTACAAGGTGTATTTGTATTCTGTGGTGTACAGCAAATGAGACAAAAATATTCAGTTCAAAGTTTGCTATATTGCATGATGTAAATAAACATGGTGTACTCATCTGAGAAAAAAGACGTCAGCAAAATTAAAATACAAGGAAATATATATTCTGTACTTTGAATTTGAATGATAAAAGTGGCGTCATCATCGATCACAGATGAGCACACCATGTTTTACTTACATCATGCCATACTGATATGGGTAAATCCACAGAAGGTTCTCAAAAGTGTGTAACACTTTCCAAACATTACGCCCCCTCCACTCTTTTGCTACCTCCATGGCTACATTCATGATGCAAGCAAAACATGGTGTGCTAATCTGCGATCGGATTTACCAATGATGACTTTTTTCATTCAAATTCAAAGCACAGAATATATATTTCCTTGTATTTTAGGCTTGCTGACGTCGCTCATTTTTCGCGCATGTTCTAGGGGAACAGCTCAATCGACTAGGTTGGACTCATTGATGACGAATCCGGTGTCAAAATCGATTCCGTCCGGCCGGCCGTCCGACGACACGATAACTGTCGAACGAAGTGAGCTAGGAACTTGAAACTTCCATGGTAGGTCGCGCATTGAAATGCCGCGGTTGAGTTCGTTAATGGGCCAAATCGGTCGAATAGTTTCTGAGTTATAGCCACTCGAAATTTTGAGGTTATTTATTTTTTATTTCATAAACTTCTTGAGCGATTGGATTCAAACTTGGCAATTAGGTGGAGTATAACAACGTGCAACTCTGAGCCAAATTTTGTCAGGATCATATTGTCAGTAAATCTGAAAAAAATTTTTTTTCAAAATTTTATTCCAATAATTTTTTTTTTGGGAATCATTAATTTCACTAGCACTTTGAGCTTCATATTTCTCAGCAGTGTACCAAATTTCAGTTTGATACGATTATAAGTTTCGGAGATATCGGGAAAAAATATGTCAAATTTCGAGGTTTTCTTCTCGTTATTGTTGATTTTTTCGGTATAACTCGAGGAACACTGATTCAATCCTGATAAAACTTCGCAGCTAGTTTGAAGATGCTGAAAAACAACTTGATGCAAAATTTCGTTATGATCGTGGCATTAGAACAATTTGAAAAAAAAAATTTCTGTTATTTTCTTATCATATCATCCTCATTAGATTCTGTATGAACCTTCGAACTGTAATATTTTGATGAAGTACTGGATTTCAATTCCATCTGATCTGTATTTTCGGAAATATTGGGAAACTAAAATTTTGAATGGGTATATCTGCGGAATCATTGGGTGGAGTTTACCCGTTCACGAATTCGGCCTTCGTAATTAAGGTCCAAACCTTCTCTACAAATATCGAGTTTCTAAGTTGTTTCTTTCGGAAGAACTTCCGGAAGAAACGACTTAGAAACTCGATATTTGTAGAGAAGATTTGGGGCTCAATTACGAAGGTCGAATTCGTGAATGGGTAAAATCCGCCCAATGATTTCGTAGATATACCCATTCAAAATTTTATTTTTCCAATAATACAGATTAGATCGTATTGAAATCCAGTTATTTATCGAAAAAAAAATTATAAAAGCACTGCCGTGAAGGCAGCAGCTTTCGCGCACTAGTTCAAATTCGTTGCCGAAGTGGTCATCTACATTGAACATGCGCGCAAAAGCTTCTGCCCTCACGGCAGTGCTTTTCTAGATTTTTAACATCATGGGTACATCGAAAACAATGGAAATGTCACGGATTGTCGCTTCTGTAATACGAGACAATTCGAATATAAATGAGGGCGCTAAAACTGGCAACCTCGCCTCAGTATCTTCTCGAATTTCTATCCCATGAACCTTCCTCGGGAAAATCATCAAAATGCGAAAATCGTACTTAAGTCCGCAGGATTTTCACTACTTGCTTAGTCGCGTGAAAAAAGTCTACCTGTAATCGTGTACGTATGCACAACGCAGGGTGTGAACCTTTCAACGGAATTGAATTTCTTTGGAAGGAGAATCCTGTGAATGACAGCAGAGATAATCCCTTCAGAAGAGGACTCGGACTTTTATAATGGGAATGCCAGAAAATCTCCAGGGTTTCTTTTACGTCCCTGCTCACAATTTGCTCCTCATGGCCATCCTGATATATGGGGAAGACGATTCTTTCGTTCAGTTTAACGAGGCGAATTGGATTTTATTTTCCGTTTATGAAGGAATGGTTTGGAAAGTCGTTTCGAACAGGATTTTCGTTGAAAATGCCAAATTTGGTGTTTTATCTCCGTAAGTCTGTTCATGCTGCACTGTTATGCGATAATTTTCTTTCTTCTGATACATAAGTGGATACAATTTTTCAACTGGATCGAATTTATATCCTTTGTATCCAATAATGGGGGATTGAAGTTCGATACAGATATACAGCGTGTTTCAGAATGATATGCTGAACCTTAAGGGTGTGAACCCTAACTTCAAGGTGTTGAAGTTTTGAGAAACATTTGTTTTATTCGTCAAAGATTTAATGGAATTATAGAAATGACTCTGTTCTTTATCACCGGTTCATTTAACGGAACCAAATTTCGCACAAGAAACAATTGAGAAGAGAAAAACTTTTATTTAGGCAACATTTCGCCCCCTATTGGACCTCCTTCCGACTAAAATGAACCAAAAATAAAATCAAATTACAATCTGTGGTATACAAAAACAACATCAGACCAGTAAGAACAAAGTCATAAGAATCAATTCTCATCCGAAGAGAAACATGAATGTTGCCGAAAGGGTAGTTATTCTCATCACAATTGATTCTTGATCGAGATTTGGCTTCCCATAGATCTTGAACGATATTTGATAATAGTTTTATTTAAGGCTTTACAGTGACCCAAGTTTCATATTACAACTACATTCTCAATCTGGTGTATTGCAAGTTGAGTGAGTATCAGGGTTTCTGATGTTTCCTGCAGGCTCATTCCTTGAAAATTCATAAAATGGTGAATTTCATAGGTCCGTCTGTTCGTTCAGAAGTTACACTGCTACTACTGAGGTATTGGTAGCTTCCAATGATTCCAAAATGTCCAGTTGCTTGCTTTCGTCGTTGCCAGATGTAGAATTTCGAGACAATTCAGGTCAGAGAATGTGTGATTCGTTTCGAAGATATGGTTCGCGAAATTGGAGTAATTTTTTCGTTGTCTAAATAATATGCATGTTGCTCTTCAACCTTTTCAGCAGAGGTTTAACCTATACAACCATATACAGGGTGAGTCTTTGACCTTGCAGAATATTTTAACAGAAGATTCTTGAAGCTGAAAGAAACACATTTGTCCTCTACCATTTCTTCCGATTCGGTCTAGATAAAAAGATATAGGCATTATAAATTTTCATAATAGGCTAGCCGCCCCTGGAAACCTGAACACTGAAGTTTTTCAAAGCCTAAGATATACCATTCAAATCTTCGAAATAAGCAACTCTGTTATGAAAACAAGCGTCAACTTACTTTTTACATTCCAGTTGCTGAAAAAAGTTGTATTTATAGTACAATAAACAAGTTAGGTATTCCAAATTTCGTGGGCGATAAAAGTTGAATATTCTTCTCTTGGTTTCATTTTCGATAATGAGGAATTTATCTAGCTGTCACTCATATTGGCTTTGAGATTCATCTTCAATTTGTAATTGTTAATTTTCTTTGTTTATTTCATTTTCTCCAAGAATTATCAGATTCAGACATAACCCATTCAAACTTTCATTTTCATAAATAAATAAAACAGATGGACCTAATTCATCTATGAACGTACAAACGTTGCCAAATTGACGAACAGAAAAAAAGAACAGTCAAACAACACACAATATGCTAATTCTATGTATAAACTTGTGTAGTCTATGACTCTGAATTGAACTATGAATCTGTGGCTCCGTGGTTTTAAGGTTATGTCATGGTGGTTTTCTTCCACCATGGGTCGTTATGTTATGAAAGCGCATTGCGCATTTAAAGAATACCTCAAAATAAATACTATCAAAGTTCTGTACATAATTTCAAGAAATTTGGGTCAGCAGAAAGATGGCATTCAAACCAGTAAGAATCGCCATTATCATGGAAAAGTGAGAAGTTAATCAATTATACTACACAAATTAGCTCGAAATTGAAAAGGAAGCTTCATGAATGGACTCAGGAATGAATCACCACTGTATAACACAGATATAGTTTTGGGAAAAGTTTAACCTATTGTGAAGATTTTGGTACTTATGAATTTTGTAGTTTCCTCTTTGATTTTTACGCACAAATTGCGGGATTCTTACGGTTACGTACATTGTGAATTGGCCAAAGTCGGCTACTCCGCTTACAAATCATTCCAAATAAAAAATGCTAGGATTCCATTCTCAACTTTCAGACGTGGCAACGCGGAAAAATTGAATTCTGCGAAATTTTTGAACAGAGTTGCATTCAGCCGAAGTACCCAATTCTCGGAATTTCACAGATATTTTTTATTTTTGAATTTCAGATTACTCGAAAACGGCGCATCATACGAAAAAAAATAAGGAATACTTTTACTTTCCGAAATGGTTAAAAAATCGTTGAATAGCATTCAAATTATTTTAAAAGATCCTTTGAATTTCTGGTATTTTTATGGAATGTTATGGTCATATTAAAGAAACTGGAGGAAGTGGATGAAATTTTGTAATCCAGAAACATTCATCGTATCAATAAAAAACTGTATTCCAAAAATCATCTCATTCGATGAGATCGTTCGCGAGATATAATCGAAAATTTATTTTTTTTATGGATTTTCAACAGTCTGTATCTTACGAACCAAGCCGAATCGGAAAAACTGGTAAGGGAAAAAAGTGTTTCCTTTGGCTTCAGGAATCTTCTGTTAAAATATTCTGCAAGGTCAAAGACTCACCCTGTAGACGCTGTTGCACTTTCGACAACTCAATTCAATCGAAAATTAAAACGTAAATTTGAATTTTGGATGGCGGTGGAAAGTCAATTTTTGTGTTATTTTTTATCATTCCAGCTGAGTGAAATTGGTCCAAAAGGCGAATATGTTTTTTAATGCCGAAAATAAAAACAACAGATTCGATTTTGTAGCAGTTTATAAATAATCAAGTTGCCAAGAACTGAATAGCGTCTATATATGTCAGACAGTCAGAACCTTCACAAAAATGTTCAGAGCACCAGGTATCATTTAAATATCGGAAAGGGAACCGCAATTTCGAGAGCCATTTCATCGAAATAAACCATACCTAACTAGACCTGAATCATTTCAAGATTGCACATCTGGTACCGAAAAGCAAGAAATTGGACATTTTGGAATTGCTGGATATGACCCAGTAGTAAAACTTCAGAACGAACAGAAGGATCTATGGAATTGCCTACTTCTCAAAATTCTCAAGAAATAAGCCTACAGAACACGTTCAACCCTGTTACACAACTTGCAATACACCTATTTGAAAAACTCATTGTACTTCAAAACAAGATCACTGTAAAACCTTCAAAATTATAGTGATAAAAAACCAATCGATTTCTTTTATTCTATAGTCAAATAATTTATCACAATTTCCTCGAAGCCTTCGGGGTATTTGAAATTGATTCAGGGTTTTTAGCTCGATATGTATAGCTGGCAATGAATGGTATTATTTCTCCCAATATTGTTACCAAGTGTTTGAAAAGATTAATCATTTTTCTCCTTTTGCATTATTCCGCAGCAGCTGTATAGAAAGATTCAGTTAACATACCAGTCAGTGATTTCTTGCCATGTTCTGCAGCTTCTCGGGAGAAAAAATGGACAAAAGCATAATTCAATTGTTTGTGTATCTTGATTATCGTTTTAGAATCCACATACTGGCAAATTACTTTGCTCAGTTCTTCTTTACTCATGTTCACAGGTAGATGATGGATGAAAAGTTTAGTAACCTGAAACAGTCATTTTGTTTTTCACATTACTTATCATTTCCAGTTTTTGATTAATATTAAAATTACCGTATTACAGTTATACTGAAAAGTAAAAATATTTTTCTTAAGTTCTCATTATTCTATGCTGCGAAATGGTCTGTGATTAAGGTGCATTGAAATGATCAAGCATAGAATAATCAAGATATATAAGAAATAATCAGGTCAGGATGCATAGATTATTATTCATTCAACGCATCTATGAAATAATCATCTAACCATAGACATATGAGATTTTGAAATTGATTCTTATAGTCTATGTTCCTATGTTCATTGGTATCATACATGAAGTAAGCAAAACATGGTGTGCTCATTTGCTCATCTGTGATCGTATTTACCAATGATGACGTCACTTTTTCCATTCAAAATCAAGTACAGAATATATTTCCTTGTATTTCAATCTTGCTTACGTCACTTTTCTATTTCAGATTTGCACACCATAATCGATTTCAAGCGATGGACCAAAAGCTCCGGTTATAGTTGCGGTTATCCAAACTGACATATAGGCAAAGGATTATCTGTCAATTTGGAAAACCGTAACTATAACCGGAGATTTTGGTCCATCGCTTGAAATCGATTCATGTTTTTTATATCATGCATTCATAGAAGACCTTCAAATACTGATATGATTCTCAAAATAATTATATATCCGTCAGTGAATAAGTCATAATTTTCAAAATCAAATGAAAAATTCATATTTCGAGTTGAAGTTTATGGATAAAGATTTTTCATCGAAAAGTGATCGGTTCATGGAGGAATCTCTATCCAATATTCGTTGGTTTCCAGGAAACTGTAATATTCGACAGAATGCAACAGGTTGTTGCTAGGAAGCGTAGTTTATTGATTAAGTTCGATAGAAGACAATTGCAGATACGTGATGAAGGAACCTTCTAATGGTTCCTATCCATCTTCTCGGGATTGAATTCTTTTATCTAGAGAGATTTGTGATGAAACTCGATTGAATGATAGAGCTTGAAAATTATCACTGTGTCTACGGGGGCTTTAATATTTCATATTTCAATTCTTAATACTGAGAAGAGGTGGCGCTACTATCAATAGAATCAGATCGAAGATTTTTTTCATTATACAAGCTATTTATTTATATATTATTGCCGTTTTTTCGGTTTTTACCACCTTCAATATAGAGCAACTCTAAATAAGCCTCGAGAAAGTCTAAAAATATAGACGAAACGTCTGCTTATCATGAACATTACAACTTCCGGAAGAAACAATTGAGAATCTCGATATTTGTAGAGTAGATTTGGACCTTGTAAAGAAGGGCCGAATATGTAAGTAGGTAAAATCCTCCCACTGATCCCGCAGATATACCCATTCGAAATTTCATTATTCCAATAATTCCAAAAATATGGATCAACTTTATTGAAAAATGACAGCTGGAAGGTTCGAGAAAAAGTTGACATTTTTTGCGCACATGTTCTAAGGGAACAGCGTGCTATAGTTTTGTCCAAATGTCTGTAATTTTCGAATTTTGGGCCGAAAATGGTCACAAACGACTAGGTTCGACTAATGACGAATCTGGTGTCAAAATCGATTCTGTCCGGCCGGCTGTATGCAAGAATACGGGCATACGGAGAATCCTATCGACTTGAAACTTTCAGGGTAGGTTGCATTGAGTTCGTTAATAGGTCGAATCGGCCAGATAGTTTCGGAGTTATAGCCATTTGAAATGTTGAGGTTAAATTCCTCATATTTCAGAAACTACTGAAGCGATTCGATTCAAACTTGACAGTTAGTTGGAGAATAACGACCCGCAACTTTAACGAAACTTCGTTGAAATCGTATGGTTACTCAATCAAAAAAAAATAATTTTTCAACATTTTTTTCGAAAAAAATTTTTTTTTTTTGAACTAGTGTTCATATTCGGGAAAAATTTCAGTTATATCTTGAACTTCATATTTCACAACACTGTATCAAATTTCAATTCGATACGGCTAGTTTTAGTTTTGGAGATATTGTTGTTGTTTTCGGTATAACTCAAGAAATGCTGATTCAATCGTGATGAAACTTCGCAGCTAGTTCGAAGATGTTGAGGGACAACATTGTGCAAAATTTCGTGATGATCTTGTCATTAAAACAATTTGAAAAAAAATTTTTTTCTTATAATATTTAATATTCTGTGATCTTCTAATCATATTATCCTCATAAAATTCTGAATGAACTTTCAAACTGTCATTTTAAGTACTGGATTTCAATTCGATCTAATCTGTACTCTTGGAAATACTGGGAAAATTAAATTTTGAATGGGTATATATGCGGAATCATTGGGTGGCTTTCACCCATTCACGAATTCGATCTTCGTAATTAAGGTCCAAACCTTCTCTACAAATATCGTGTTTCAAGTCGTTTCTTTCGGAAATTATTGTGTTTACGGTCGGCTTATTGACACCGGATAATGAGTCCAACCCAGTCGTTTGGGACCATTTTAGGTTAAAAATTCGAAAATGACAGACATTTGGACGACACGATAGCTCAGCCTCGAATATTACATTGAAATGCATCGTTCGAGTGGAAAAACCGAGTCCTGACGGAGCAGTTGGAGCGCTGCCTCGAACCATAAAACTCCCTGTGATTTATGGCATTCGCTGTTCGCATTACACTCATCTGGACCCGGCTCTACGCTCATCTGGACCCGGCTTTACGCTCATCTGGACCCGGCTTTACGCTCATCTGGACCCGGCTTTACACTCATCTGGGCCCGGCTTTACATGAAATTCAAGTTGAATGAAGAATAAATTGTACTAATCCGTAACCATAAAGTGTTTCTTTGGGTAATGAAATATGGATACGAAAAACATAGATCTAGAGTGTTTTGCACTAGACTTAAACATCCATTCGGCGGTACTAAGACTTTAAAGGGAATGCCTAGAGATTTATTGTAATATGACAAATTTTTGAACATTTGAAATCTTGACAGCTTTGCGACTTGAAATTGTCCGATCAAGTTTGGAGTCCAAATATCTCGGTTAAGTTCGTCAATGGATGGAATCGGTTGGATAGTTTCGGAGCTAGGCCCATTTGAAATTTTGAGGTTAATTCCTCGATATCTCATAAAGTATTGATTCGATCGAATTGAAACTTCGTGGGCAAATTTGGAATACGAACGCGCAACTTAGAGCAACATTTTTTGTGGATCCAATTGTTGGAAAATTGAAAAAAAAATTATTCAAAAAATGTTTTTTTCTCTGAAATTATTGCTTAGATTTCAATGGAATTTGGCACAAACCTTACAGTCAGTATTTAACAACAATATTTCAAATTTCAATTCGATCCGATATTCACTTTCGGAAATATAAGGAAAAAAAATCAAAAAGCTCTGCCGTGAAGGCAGCAGCTTTTGCGCGCATGTTCAATGTAGATGACCACTTCAGCATCGAATTTGAACATACTCGCAAAGGTTACTGCCTTCACGGCAGTGCTTTTTGAATTTTTTTTTTGATAAATTACTGGATTTCAATTCAATCTAATCTGTATTTTTGGAAAAATAAAATTTTGAATGGGTGTACCTACGGAATCATTGGGCGGATTTTACCCATTCACAAATTCGACCTTCGGAATTAAGCCCCAAACCTACTCTACAAATGTCGAGTTTCTAAATTGTTTCTTTCGGAAATTATTGTGTTTACGCAGTCGGCCGTTAGGCTGACCAGTATCCAGTACTTCATCGAAAAATTACAGTTTAAAGGTTCATACAGAATTTAATGAGGATGATACGATAAGAAAATCACAGAAATTTTTTTTTCAAATTGTTCTGATGACACCATTATCACGAAATTTTGCATAAAGTTGTCTTTCAGCATCTTCAAACTAGCTGCGAAGTTTTATCAGAACTGAATCAGTATTTCTCGAGTTATACCGAAAAAAACAACGATATCGAGAAGAAAACCTCGAAATTTGACTTATTTTTTCCTAACATCTCCAAAACTTATGACCGTATCGAAATGAAATTTGGTACACTGCTGTTAAATATGAAGCTCAAAGTGTGAGTGGAATTTTTTTCGGATATGATGAATGGTTTCCGAAAAAAAAGTTTTTTGGAACAAACTTTTGGAGAAATTTTTTTTTTAATTTACTGACAAAATGATCCTGACGAAATTTGGCTCAAATTTGCGCGTCGTTATACTCCACTTAACTGCCAAGTTTAAATCCAATCGCTCAAGTAGTTTCTGAAATGAAAACTGAAAAACTTCAAAATTTCAAGTGCCTTTAACTCCGAAACTGTTGGACCGATTCGGCTCATTAACGAACTTAACCGCGGCATTCTGATGCGCGACCTACCCTGAAAGTTTCAAGTTGCTAGCTTGCTTCTGTCGACAGTTATCGTGTCCTCGGCCGGACGGCCGGCCGGACAGAATCGATTTTCACACCGTATTCGTCATCAGTGAGTCCAACCTAGTCAATTGAGACCATTTTCGGCTCAATCATCGAAAATTAAAGACATTTGGACAAAACGATAGCACGCTGTTCCCCTAGAACATGCGCGCAAAAATGTGCCAAATTTACGTTGGTCTAAAAATTTCCCATTTAGTTTCTGTTCGATCTGAAATCAAATTCGACCATCGTGTCGAGTCTAAACGTTTAAATTGGGATACTACAGACGTTGAGGTACTACTAGGTACCTATACTGTCCTTGTTTCAAAGAACAAGTGTAAAAACTAAATTTCAACCGAAATTATATTCCTACCTGATATGATAACGATCCTTTCTAGAAGATGATATAGTACAACCAGGTAACATGGAAATTATAAATATTCTATTGAATTTAAGAAATGGAACAGTTGTGAAAATTTAAAGGAACAATATCCGAACGTCAAGTTGAAAATGGGCATGCAGGTGCTTACATAAGAGATTGGCGCATGCGTGGAAGTTTTATACCTATGAATAGAATACCAGCCTGGTATTCATTACTGAATATGGTTAAAATCTAGTAAAGCAAATGATATTAAATAGTAAAATACTGCATAAAGTCCTTCCATACAATGAATAAAATGCGAATTTAACCCCAAAATCCAGTAGGTACTCACACAATAAATTCCCAGTTAAGCATGAAAATGAGAAAAAATAAGTCACCTCAAGAACTAATTGCTGAAAATATCACCTACCTTAGCCATAATCTTACTATCCACATCAGGAATTGGATCGGCCCAATCAACAAAAACTGACTGACCTTCGACAATCAGACAGCCTGGATATAGCTGTTTTTTAGCCATTGCGGCGTCCCTGTGTGTCCTGAATTCTACGAAAACGTAACCTCTGTTCAATTCAGGTTTCAGCAAATCCTTGTACATAATAATGTCGGAAACACCCTCAATTAAATTCTTATTCAGGATTCTGGCGATATCCGCTTTGTCGTATTCCTGTGGAATGTTCCCGAAAAACAATCGACAATTGTCAACAGACTTGAAAACGCCTATTCTGGTGTTCTTAGATATTTCGAAATTGTCGAAAAGGGCGATCGCCCTTTCTGCTCCTTCACTGGTTGTGTAAGTCGCAAAAGCGAAACCGCGATTTTTGAAGGAAAAATCCAGCATCAGTCGAAACTGATGTAATGGTCCGGCTCTCAGAAACAGGGGAATTAGCTCGTCTTCGAAAATTTTCCGTGGTATTTTACCTATGAAAATCTCTGTGCCCTTCACTTTTGGTTTCTCAGAGTACTGGATGGATGTACAAATCCTTTGCCCGTTTACTTGAGTGCATTGGAAACCGAACTTTGAACACATAACAGACATTCTTCTTTCTAGGTTTTCGATTTCTTCGTAGGCTAGTTTGTTGTCTGAATTAACTTTCAACATTTTGACGATACACAAACAGAATAAAAAATAAAACACTTCACAATAATGGCACTATTTGAATGGGTTCACTTGTAAAGAAGCGAAGCCTAAACCTATAACCTTACTCGATAAGAACGATTATGAAATCTAAATGGCGACTACCCTTCCTATGATGTGGAATTGCGAAATGTCTTGCGATGTCTAGTGTGTCTACGAGCTTTGATCGCATAGAGGGCCAGCTGATTTAGAGGGAAAGTTTGAATGTTGAAATTCAAATGAAGAACCGTTATCTCTTAAATTTATTTAGCTGATTTTGCTGAATATCCAGAAAGGATTGATCGTATATAAATTGATGTTTATGCTATGAGAGATGATTTACTGAAAGTTGATAAGAAATAGATGAAAATTGAGGGATATTCGGTTCTTTGGTGATTTGTATATTATGGAGTGAATAATCTGCTTCGCCAAATTATTATCCTTATAGATCCACAGACATGATTCAGATGAAAGATGCCGTCAGTTCAGTCGGCTTTTCAAAAATATTAGGTTTTTGTTTTGACGTTCTCAATGTGATTTTGGTGATGATATATGAATAATAATAAAATATGTTATGGACATCTGCAATTTCTAGCAAGAGATACACAAATGTATATGAAACAATTTTTGTTTCGTTTTTCGTATCATAGGGCTACCGGGTGCGCGAGGGAAGTAAACAAACACTCGTTCATGGAGCAGGCAATAATATTTTATCGTTCCTATTAATTTGGAGCTTTCGAAAAAGTTATTGACAATTTGTTTTCTAGATGAATTTTTATAAACTGAATCCAGCTTTTTGCGCGCATGTTGCAGGGAACAGTATGATATTATTTTACGGGAATGTTTGTGATTTTCTGATTTTCAGTGAATAAGATTTGATTCAGTGACAAAGAATTCGTTATCAAATTTAATTCTGTTTCGACCGTCTGTAATCACGATAACCGTCGATCAGAATGTGCTATCATTTGAATATTTTCAAGGCAGGTTGCGTAGTGGGTCCGTTAACGAAAATAATTCGTTAAATGCAAAATTTCATTGAATCGTATAACTAGGAAAAATATAGAAAAAATTTCCTTATTGTTCTCATGATAACTATGGAACGGAATAAGCTAGAGACAAATTTTCAGGATAGTTTGAGTATTTGAATGCGGCGTTAGAACGATAAATTCGAAACCTCGTTGAATGAGTTACTTTTTGCCCGCATGTTCTAGGGGAACAGCTGCATGCTATCATTTTGTTCAAATGTCTGTAATTTTCGATAGTTGAGCCGAAAATGGTCTTAAACGACTAGGTTGGACTCAATGATGACGAGTCCGGTGTCAAAATCGATTCTGTTCGGCCGGTCGGCCGTGGACACGATAACTGTCGAACAGAGCCAGTCAGCGACTTGAAACTTGTAGGGTAGTTCGCGCATCTGAATACCGCGGTTAATTTTGTTGTTGGGCCAAATCGGCCGAATCGTTTTGGAGTTATAACAATTTGAAATTTTGAGGTTATTTTCCTCATATTTCAGAAACTACTGAAGCGATTGAATTGAAACTTGGCAGTTAGTTGGAGCATACAGACGCGCAAGTTTGAGCGAAATTTTGTTGAAATCTCATGGTCATACAATTTTGAAAAAAATTTTATTCAAAATTTTTTTCGGAAACCGTTGTTCTTTTTCGAGAAAAATTTCAGTTGTATTTTGAACTTCATATTTCACAGCAGTGTGCCAAATTTCAATTCGATACGGCAATAAGTTTTGGATTTATTGGGAAAAAATATGTAGAATTTCGTGGTTTTCTTCCCGATATCCTTGTTTTTTTCGGTATAATTCAAGAAATACTGATTCAATCGTGATGAAATTGCAGTCAGTTCGAAGATGCTGTAGAATAACATAATGCGAAATTTCGTGATGATCGTGTCATTAGAACAATTCGAAAAAAATTTCATATTTTTTTTTCAAATATTCAATATTCTGCGATCTTCTCATCATGTTATCCTCATTATATTCTGTATGAGCCTTCATACTGTCATTTTTTGATAAAGTTCTGTAAATTCTGTATTTTTGGAAATATTGGGAAAATGAAATTTACCCATTCACGAACTCGGCCTTCGTAATTGAGGTCCAAACCTTCTCTTCAAATATCGAGTTTCTGAGTTGTTTCTTTTGGAAGTTAATGGGTAAAATTCACCCAATGATTCCGTAGACATAATAATGATTGTGCCTTTATTGAAACAAAAGAAAAAAAAATTATATATAATTCAAACATTTGGGGCGGAGTCTAGCTCCAGCTACTCCACTCAACCCCAAAAACAAAAGAAAACCTAATCTAAAGAAAAAAAAAACATAAAAACGGGTAATAAAACTTCAAGTAATCAAATGAATTGAAACAAGCAACTAAACTATGACCAAAATTAAAAACATATAGAAACAATTTTCAGTTTATGACTGGTTCATAAACAGCTTCTTTTTCAGTTCCCTACGCAAAATGCCCAAAGAAATCCCCTCACACCCTATCAAGAACTCATTGTGTAAATTCACCGCATTGAAGGTGAAAGAGCGCCGAAACACAGCTGAAACAAATCTTGGTAACATGAGCCTTTGCCCGTGCCTTATAGCTACACGATGAACATCACGACGGTGTACCAGCTTGGCTCTCAAATATGGAGGACTGCCAGTACTCAAAATCTGATGCACAACAGTCGTCATGTGAAGCCGGAAAATATTTTCGGCCCTAAGCCACTCTAATCTTTTCATCCCATCACTGATTCCCCTATCGTACTTTCTCATACCCAAAATGTATCGGCAGCAAGAATTCTGCAATTTCTGCAACCTGTTTCTCTCGACCGAGTCGAGACAAGGATAAAAAATTACTGAACCGTAGCTCAGTTTGGACAGCACAAGGGTTTCACAGAGATACTTACGTGAGTGAAAATCCAAAAAATGTCTATGACGATACAAATGGCGCAGTGCCAGAAACGAATTCCTCAACCGCAGAGAGACATGCTCCCTGAATCTTAGCCGGCAATCGAAAAGGATCCCAAGGTTTCTGCAGCAGAAAGAAGATGGAATTTTCTCGCCACCCATCTCAATTTCAACATCAGTTTGAAAAGTTCTTGGGAAGAAGGGTATATAGGGTACCCGCAAGATTTCCCGTCGCCGAGATATTAAAAAGATAGTTTCATCATTGTACGCAGTGTGATTTTCTGAATAAAAAATGAGAAATCGAACATAGGCGGTCTCCCTTAATTTGGAAGATATGGGCCCCCAAAGTTCCAAAATGAGTCGTTTTCAGGTCCCTTTTTCCACCATAAAAACGATCTCTCACTTCATCTGTATAGTTCACACACCACCTTTGAACCTTCAACCAACAATAAGCAACACTTTTTTTCAAGAATAATCAATATTTAATGAAAAAATAATGAAATTACTGGACAACCACTTATCCTCTATTCTTTCTGATTTCGACTCAGACTAAAAGTGAAGTTTGGCAATGGCGCAAATTTCATCGGTGGGAATCGTGCCATCGTGCGTATTCGTGAATGACAGGTTATTGCTGGCGAGAAAAATGAAATATGTTCTTAGTTCTTACTGTTTACTGCGAAACTCTAAATCTTCTAATAGGAGAATTCGTTCCTAATGAAATCTACAAGGTTGACACACATAGTAATGGAATGAGAATACACCCTGACATATTTGAACTTAAATTTTTTTCATATGTGATAGGTCGCGCCCTTCCCAGATTTCCAATGAAATCGAGGTTATTATATAACCCATTTCATTGGAATACCTTGAATCTCATTCTAAACTGGGACCATCTCGAAGACACAAGAAAGAAGAAGAAAGTTCAAACGAAAATATTGAGAGTGAAACCTTAAAGAAATATTCTCAATGATTTTGTTTTGATGTTAGAACAACCACCTCTTCTTCAGTGACAGAAGCATTTTCCTTACAATCATATCCTTCAACTGTCCATCATTTCATATTTCCCGCCAGCAACTACCCTTCGGTCATAATACGTTGGCCAGCGATGAAAAGACGCTGTTGCCAAGCTCCGCTTTAACATTGAGAAGTATTTCGTAGAAATATAGGTTAAGTTGTTGTCTAATATTTTCACTTTTCTTCCTTTAAATAATGAATATTCTTGAAAGAAAGTGTCTCTATTCGTTGGTTGAAGGTTCAAAGATGATTTATGAACTAGATTTGAGAAGTGAGAGATAATTTTTATGGCGGAAAAAAGGATCTGAAAATACAACAATTTGGAACTTTGGGGGCCCATATCTTCCAAACAAAGAGTGACCGCCTATATTGGCCTTAATATTTTTTGTTCAGGAACTCACACTGCTTAGAATGATATGAATATCTTACTTATAGCTTCGCGACGGGAAATCTTGCGGGTAAACCCTTTAAGCTGTTCGACTGTTTGAGAAATAGCGGACGGATGAAAAGAGAGGCGAACCTGTGTATCATCGCAATAAAAATAGAGGACGACAAACCTAACCACCCTATACATATCCGCCGTATATATAAGGAATAGCAAAGGACCAAGAATGAAACCCTGGGGCACACCTGACGTTATATTAGGCAGTACTCAGAAAATGCACCACGCAATTTAACGCACTGATATCTGCCAAAGATACAAGACCTGAAAAATCTCAGAGCAGATTCTTCAAAACCGAAATAACTTAACTTAGCACAGAGTAACTCATGGTCCAGGGTATCAAACGCCTTTGCAAAATCTAATAGGGTAAGAATGGTCGCATGGCCCTCATCCAAAGAACGCAGAATGTCATCTGTTACATTTAAGAGAATAGTGGTAGTGCTATAACCTTTTATGAAACCCGACTGCTGAGTAGAAATGATTCCGCCGACGGTGACGTAGTCATAAATCTGAGCGAACAATACTCTCTCAAGAACCTTAGACAAAATTTTATTTTCCCAATATTTCCAAAAATAGGGATTAGATCGAATTGAAATCCAGTAACTTATCGAAAAAGAATCTAGAAAAGCACTGCCGTGAAAGCAGCAGCTTTTGGGCGCATGTTCAAATTCGTTGCCGAAGCTGCTTTTCTAGATTTTGTTACAAAAACTTGATTAACCTAGATCATATCCAACCGGCGGACTTCATAAAAGTGAATGGAGCTCATGAATCTGCGGAATCCTTCTGTAGATTCAACCCCTGCATAATTTCGAATCACGACCTTTATAATTAACTTTATACGTTAGGCAGAAAACTTTGCTGAATGAAAAAAAATCACGTAATGCATACAAAGGTTGGAGAACGATAGTTACTTATTCTAATTTGTCAGGAAAAAAAATTGTTTTTATAATTCCACATGCGGCAAAAAAAGTTTCCACGTGGATATCTCAAGGGAATCCACATGAAAAAATTCACAGCTCAATTCCAAGACTTTATTCTCAAAATAATTAGCCGAAACAAACATGGATGTCATATAGGTACATTCCTGAAGCTATCGTTGGCAAACTGTGAAAACAAACGACGTGTAGCACAAAGGAAGGAACAAAGAGTGTTTTACGACTTGGTACAATGAAACATGTACTACGGTTAGAAAAGCAGCTCTTGGAATTGAAAAACGAAAAACGAGAATAACAGGAAAAATAATGAGATGCGCCTCCCACTCGTGTAGAACAATCCTTCTTGGGAGAGTGAAGGAAGAATTGGGTCAGTATAAGGAGATTTAGGTCCTTCGATCCTTCGAAGAGAGATTCAATTGTTCTGGTCCTTAGAGGATGCAAAAACGGAACATATTGAGCAGTAATTGGATTATACTTGCTGAGGAAAATGTAGGGAAGGGATCCAGGAACATAATTATGTAAATCAAGTTGGCTAGAGAGTCCGATGTCCCGAAGGGAAGTTTCTTTTTGATATATCGAGATCTCTCGAGGGGGGCCTACAAAAAAAACCAGCACATCGAAGGAGTTCTACTTCATTTTGATGATTCCATTATGGAGAACATTGACACGATTGAAGTGAAATTTGGGAGTTGTTTCAGCGTGACCAATTATTCTTTTTAGAATCTACCAAAACTTCTGTAGAAATCTACTTTTTTCTACCAAAGTCAATTACAGAAATCTACTAAAAATCTACTGTTACCTAAATCAGTCTTCAGCACTTTATGTTGAAAGGAAAGTAGAAAACCTTAATGTTTCGTGTAATCTAAAGAAATATCGCAGTAATTAACATTCGCTAAGCAAAAAAAGCTAGAGAAGCAAGGCCGTGAAGGCAGCAGCTTTTGCGCGCATGTTCAATAGAGATCACCGCTTTGGCAACGAATTTGAACAAGCGCGCAAAAGCTGCTGCCTTAATTCACGTCAGTGCGTCGTTTCTTCCAGAAGTTAACGGCCGACCGTAATAAACACAATAACTTTCGAAAGAAACAACTAAGAAATTCGATATTTGTAGAGAAGATTTGGACCTTAAATTACGAAGGCCGAAGTCGTGAATGGGTAAAATCCAACCAATGATTTCGCAGATATTCTTATATATTCACCTAAATGAAAGGCTCTTTCTTTTTGGATGGAAACGCTGAAAATGCGGGAAAATGTAGCGAACACACGCACCTATGATGGGAAATACGATATACTTAATGAGTGTGACGGTATTAAAGAAATACCCCAATGTCAGTCAGAGCCATCTATACGAGTTGTGCTATTTTTTCACATATTTCATGCGATAATAGTTAGGTTAGGTTAGGTTGTGCCATTTCTCAACTCAGACAGAAGCGTTCTACTGCTTCAACAAATAAATATACTACCAAAATCTACTGCTCAATTTCTGTCTACTAACAATGATGAAATTATCACAAAAATCTACCAAAAAAGTAGATTTCTACCAAAATTGGTCACGTTTGTTTAGAGATGAAATCTCTTGAGAAATTTCATGAAAATTATCTATTAAATAACATAATCACAAGGACGAATATCTGTCAATAAATCAATTAACATTTCCTCTGGATCAGAGCTAATCATCCAATAAACCAAAACATCTACACAGTAGAAAGCGGATCCCGGGGGAATGACTACATCTGTTTCTCATTTATTACTGATCGTCAGGCCAACTTACCTTGGATAAAACCGCGGAGAGAATCTCGATACTTGTCACCTTTCAGATGGACCGCTGAAGTATAACTACGTACAGCACGCCATCTTTCAGGAGCATCTTGCGAATCTCACCTTTGAGTGCAGAATACTTTGATCGATGTGCATGATATTCATCCTTTTGTCGTATCAGGTCGCTGCATCTGCGACATTGCAGATTACTGGAGCTCTTTCTTCTTCGTTGAACCAATTCATATCTTCATTATCGATTAAAGGATATTTTGGTAGGATATTTCAACATTCTTAGAGTTCTTTTAAGTATTCTCTCCTGATATCTGATGAAGAACGAAGATTTATAATCAAATAAAATTATTATTCATAGAAATCACCTCTTCTGATTTAGGGATCAATAATATTCGTCACGGCAGTTTCTTGAAATTATGTTGCTTGATAATTTGGCAGGAATCCATAAAATAAGAAAAACTTGTGGCTTCAACAAATGATATCGGTCAACTGGTTCAAGAATAGGTTTCCAATTATTGGTATCTAAATTTGAGATTGCAGCACCGCGGTGGCCAGTTGGAGAACCTTAGATAGACAGATAGGAGCTATGTTTTTTAGTCTTTGCCTGTATATTTGGTTGATTAAAATTCGATTTTACAATTCATTCATTCTTGGGAATATTGGAAAAATGAAATTTTGAATGGGTATATCCACGGAATCATTTGGCGGATTTTACCCATTCACGAATTCTACCTTCGTAATCAAGCCCCAAACCTACTCTTCAAATATCGACGGCCGACTGTGTGAACACAATAACTTCCGAAAGAAACAACTTAGAAACTCAATATTTGTAGAGAAGGTTTGGATCTTAATTACGAAGGCAGAATTCGTGAATGGGTAAAATCCACCCAATGATTCCGCAGATATACCCATTCAACATTTTATTTTCCCAATATTTCCTAAAATACAGATCAGATCGAATTGAAATCCAGTACTTCATCGGAAAATTACATTTCGAAGGTTCATACTGAATTTAATGAGGATGATATGATAAGAAAATCAGAGAATTTTTTTTTTCAAATTGTTCAATAACACGATCATCACAAAATTTTGCATGAAGTTGCCTTTCAGCAACTGCTGCGAAGTTTCATCAGGATTGAATTGATATTTCTTGAGTTATACCGAAAAAAACAACGATATCGAGAAGAAAACCTCAAAATTTGACATATTTTTTCCCAATATCACCAAAACTTATGATCGTATCGAACTGAAATTTGGTACACTGCTGTGAAATATGAAGCTCAAAATCCGAGTGGAATTTATTTTCGATATGATAAACGGTTTTCGAAAAAAAAAATTTTTGGAAGAAAATTTTGAAAAAAAATTCTTTTCAAATTCACTGACAGTATGATCCTGACAAAATTTGGCTCAAAGTTGCGCGTCATTATACTCCACCTTAAAGCCAAGTTTAAATCCAATCGCTCAAGTAGTTTCTAAAATAAAAAATAAAAACTTCAAAATTTCAAATGGTTATAACTCCGAAACTGTTCGACCGATTTGGCCCATTAACGAACTTAACCGCGGCATTCTGATGCGCGACCTACCCTGAAAGTTTCAAGTTGCTAGCTTGCTTTTGTCGACAGTTATCGTGTCCTCGGCCGGACGGACGGACGGCCGCCCGGACAGAATCAATTTTGACACCCGATTCGTCATCAGGGAGTCCAATCTAGTCGTTTGAGACCATTTTCGGCTCAATTATCGAAAATTACAGACATTTGGCCAAAACATTAGCAAGCTGTACCCCTAGAACATGCGCGCAAAAAAGGACATAACTATGATGGTCTAAAATACGAGGTGAATCCTGAAACGCATCGAATTTTTCTGATAAACTCGACTGAGATACTTCTGCGAAAAAGCGGGCTTCAAATGTTTCATTCAATTCGAATTTAATGAAAACTTTAGGGAATTTCTTCCAATGTTAAGATTTCGGATTATTCAAATTATACGTTAGATAAAATGAATAATCAGATAAAATCTAAAAAAGGTGTAACGAATCGGAACGCGTTATATTTCAACTCAAAATGAATAGAAATCAATACATCAGGGTCCCTATTCTTGAATCGGGGATGGGGGAAAATAGGCGTGTCGACGCTGTTGTCAAGGAAACGCGGTGCATTTTTGATGGAACTATAGAGAACGTTCATACCATCACATTCAAGAATAGGGTTTCATATGTGTTTCATTTAAGTGACAGACAAAGGATCTCTATGAACTAACGGCCAACAAAATTTGAAACTTCCCACTCTTTTTTAAGATTCCCAACCATGAACTGCCATGAACACTAGAAAATCTCGTGCATAACATACTCAATAAAGATCCCTTATTCACGAGCACCGAAACAATCCTTTCGGTTAACTTGTCCTTTCAACTTTCTGATCCTCAAGCCGTATAAACTTCCTCTGATTGCATAAATACCATTCTAGCTTCCGTATTTAATCATATCCAATTAGTCCTTGCCTTCAGGCAATCATTGTCTGAGAAAATGAGGCAATTCTACCACTAACAACACCGGTTTAATTGATTTCGGTGTTTGAGAACGCCCTAAGTCCTGGATATTCCGACATAAATTTTCAATTATCAGGAATTTACGATCGGGAATTTACCCCAGTGGAGTCAACCGTTCCGTCTTCGGATGTAATTTACACCGAAGATTGTTTGTGAAGTTTTGGAAGGATAAATATGTACCTGTAGGTAACTGCTGGAGTCGTTAGGGAACTTCCCGGAACTCGAAACTCGTAGTTGTGTTCTTTTTTCATATTTGTTGACAGAATTTCCTCTGATGAGCTCAACGAAAAGTTGGATGTGTAATATGTTGTTAAAGGCACGTGATGCGATAATCAAATGTTCAGGATTATGAAGTTTCCCACTGGAAACGAATTAAGGTTAGAATTTCACAGGGAATGCAGAAAATACGTAATATTCTCAGAGACATGATAAGATTTACATTCAAAAGAAATAATAATAATAATAATAATAATAGTGCCTTTATTGAAACCATTATATATAATTCAAACATTTGGGGCGGAGTCTAGCTTCAGCTACTCCACTCAACCCCAAAAACAAAAGGAATACTAATCTAAAGAAAAAAAAAACATATAAACGGGTAATAAAACTTCAAGTGAATTAATGAATTGAAAAGAGGAACTAAACTATGACCAAAATTAAAAACAATTTTCAGTTTATGACTGGTTCATAAACAGCCTCTTTTTCAGTTCCCTACGCAATGAGCCCAAAGAAATCCCCTCACACCCTATCAAGAACTCATTGTGTAAATTCACCGCATTGAAAGTAAAAGAGCGCCGAAACATAGCTGAAACAAATCTTGGCAACTTAAGCCTTTGCCCGTGCCTTATAGCCACACGATGAACATCACGACGGTGTACCAGCTTGGCTCTCAAATATGGAGGACTGCCAGTACTCAAAATCCGATGCACAACAGTCGTCATGTGAAGCCGGAAAATATTTTCGACCCTAAGCCACTCTAATCTTTTTATCCCATCACTGATTCCCCTATCGTACTTTCTCACACCCAAAATGTATCGGCAGAAAGAATTCTGCAATTTCTGCAACCTGTATCTCTCGACCGTGTCGAGACAAGGATAAAAAATTGTTAAACCGTAGCTCAGTTTGGACAGCACAAGGGTTTCACAGAGATACTTACGTGAGTGAAAATCCAAAAAATGTCTATGACGATACAAATGGCGCAGTGCCAGAAAAGAATTCATCAACAGCAGAGAGACATGCTCTCTGAATCTTAGCCGGCAATCGAAAAGGATCCCAAGGTTTCTGCAGCTGGTAGAAGATGGAATTTTCTCGCCACCCATCTCAATTTCAACATCAGTTTGAAAAGTTCTTGGGAAGAAGGGTATATAGAAACATTTTTTCACGTTTATTTTCAGGTTGTTTCTTTCACTTTCGGAGGACCAGTTTGGACTCACTGATAACAAATCCTGTAACAAATTCGATTCTGCTCTGCAGGCCGTCCGTCCGTGGGCACGATTACGGGCGTAGGATGAATCCTATCAACTCTCAGGGTTATTTTCTTGGTGTTTCAGGAACTACTAGAGCGATCAGATTGAAACTTTGCAATGGGGGTTTTTCCTTTAAACGAAAGTGCAGTTATTTTCATGTAAAACCTTTGGAACATCACATTTCAAACATATAATTTCAATATTATATTTTTAAAAAAATGTCTGATCACCTAAAAACTGAAAAATAAAATGGAGATTTGCATTTAAAGGGATCTGTCTTGAGTGCACGATATGGCAACGTCGAATTCAGCTTTCTCGGAAAGAAAAGTACGTCAAATGTATTACTTTGCTCAGGAAAACAGAGATAGCTATACTTCGATCTGGTTAGAGCAGAAGACAACGACCAAGGAATAGAAAAAGAAGAGCACAGACTGTCATATTACCGACAAATCGCAAACGGAAATTGTTTGGTTATATTGACAAAGAACACGTGTGTACCACAGAATAGGAATGAATATTTCGTTATTCTATAGCAGAAAAAGCAATTCTACTAAACAACGTTGTCACTTCGTACATGCATGACAAATCCCAAACCCCAATTTTGAAACCTGATTTTGAATACTTTCTGAAGGTAATTTGGGAAAATGATGAATCAAACCCATAATAATTATGTTCAAATTTGCATTTGCAGTAATAACCCAAATTCAGGAGAAACCCCCATTATATGCCAAATATAGTGTTTTTTTCCTCGGTATCGTTGTTTTTTACGGAATAGATCGAAAAATACTGATTCAGTAATAATGAAGTTGGTGACATGTTTGAAAATTCCTAGCATTACGCATAAATTCGCGAACATGCTGAATCGACAAAACCGTTACAGATGAGTTTCTCATTTAAAATTTTGAGGTTATTTCCTCAATATCTCAAGAAGTACTGATGGGATAAGATTGAAACTTAGTAATTAGTTGAAGACTACCGAAGCACAAGTTTATGTGAAATTTCGAAAGGCAGGTATAGGGCAAAAATTGAAAGAATATTTTCTAAATTAATCTACAAATTTTTTTTTCGGAAACTTCCCATGAGATTTCCATGAAGTCCATAGGTTCTTCCGTTGTACCTATGCATGAAAACGTTATTGACCACTAACTCCACTGACTTTCATTTCTCAGTGCAGATGAGTGTAGTTGAGTGGAAATACAAGGAGCTATGTATTCTGTGCTTTGAATTCGCATGTTAATTCAAAGCACAAAATATATAACTCCTTGTATTTTCAACTAGCTGACTTCACTCATTTTACAGATGAGCACACCCATGATGTGAAAAACAGATTAAAATACAAGGAAATATATATTCTGTGCCCTAAATTCGAATGGAAAAAGTGACGTCATCATTGGTAAATACGATCACAGATGAGCAGATATGAGCACACCATGTGTTTCACATCATGACGCAAATCCAAGATGACAGAATTCTATGCTTCTCTTGTTGTCGCTATCATTTT
Source organism: Myrrha octodecimguttata (assembly GCA_958510865.1). Classification (NCBI taxonomy): domain Eukaryota; kingdom Metazoa; phylum Arthropoda; class Insecta; order Coleoptera; family Coccinellidae; genus Myrrha; species Myrrha octodecimguttata. Next base: position 86,675,838 of record OY294056.1, read on the forward strand.
GGGGTTAAGTTCATAAACCCATAGACCTATAAAACTATATGGACATGGCTTAAAGAGAGAGGAAGCGGGCCGACAAAGAGGGAACTAGGGCGGGCCAAACCATCATAGAATACGGCAAAAATAAGACAGATCAGTTTGAAGCCATAGACTATAATAATGAATCTATGTTTGGAATAAATTTTTTTCGAAAGTTTTGAAAGTCACATTTGTTTTTTCCAAAGTATTTCAAAGCAGATTTTGAATTATAGTATAAAGACTGTATGTAAGATATAATTTTCGTGTTGTTTTCATGTTTTGTGTTTTCGTAAGTTTTTGAATAGAAATAGAAAATTCTTGTTGTGCCATTAATTGTACGAGAAAGTATAAAAAGGGGAAAACGTGAAATTCCATAAGTGAGTTTACCTTGCATGAATAACTGTGAATTTGTTCATTTTTTGCGCGCTTTTTGTTGGAAAGAAGAGCGCGATATCCTTCCGTTACAATGTCAGTATTTTTTGAGCAAAAAATTTTCTTACTGATGAAAAATTTGTGATCAAACTGGATTCTGTCCGTCCGCCTGGCAGGTCTGCGGTCTTGGTTTTATGTTCGTTAACGAACTAAATCCCCGAGGAAATATTTTGATTGTGGTTAAAAAATGGGACTCAACTGCTTCTAGGGGTCAAAATAATTTTTATAATACTGGTCCGAAGTTACGTTAATCATTATACATATATCATGTTCCCTTAAGATTTCGGAGTTATGGCCGGCTGATCATCTGTTTTTCCATAATTACTCGAAAGCTACACTCTGATGATCAAAATCAATGAGGAATATCAGTTCGAGATAAAATACTGCACAGAACCAAAGACACCATATAGAACAGTCATCATTCACGTTGTGAAGTTCAAAATTACCGCCATTCCGTGTTTTCTCTGATTGGCCGATTTCCTTCATGTCCCTGTCACTAGTCGCATGTTATTTTAATCGTGTATCTTGTCTATGGTCTGCCCGCTCCAGTTCCATCTCTCTCTCGGACCTCTCACTTGGTTCATTATCCCCATTGACCCCATTCGACTCTTCAGAAATGGATTCGTACGCCGTGTCCAGAGAGTTTAATATGTCTATGCATAAACCTTATAGTTTAAAGTTTATCGTTGTGGTAAGTGGTAATTATTCGGAAAGAGATTCTTAGATCGTCTTGAGTAAAGCGAACAAACGTAAGAAGAAAGTGAACATTTTCAAACCATTTATTGTTACCTAGATAACAGAGTAGAACCAGAGACATCAAGAGATATTCATGATGTAAAAAACATGGTGTGAGGTGTGCTCATCTGAAAACAAAGTGACGTCAGCAAGATTGAAATACAAGGATATATATTTTCTTTGCGTCGAATTTGAATGAAAAAATTGACGTCATCATTGGTACATACGATCACAGATGAGCACACCATATTTTGCTTAAATCATGGAGATATCTATGATGATGATTTGATGCAAAACCATTGCACAACATAACCTCATTTTATGCTCTTCACTCGTAATCTTTGACTACACAAACTCCCACATTTGCCCAGCAGAACAGGGTGCAAGTTCACAACATGTACGCATATGATAGTGCAGTTCGTGGATAGACAACGAACAAACTTGTGTTAACAGTATTGTGCCGAATTTCAAAAAAGATCCGACATTCATTGGTGGAAATTAAGGTAAGAAGATTATTCCGAATTTCGTTGTTATATCTTCAGTATTGTTGCTTTTTCTCAATGAAAGAAGCTTTACACGCTTTGATATGTTATACCAATTTATCGTAGCGGATTAAGGGCCTTCAACTCAAGGAATAGGGCGAAAAAGAAGAATTCTCATTATTCTGAAGTACTTCCATTCTTTCGAAAGACACCGAATAATTTCCAAAACATTCTCAATCAAAGCTATTTCCAGCGATAGTAAAGTGTTCGGCTCTGTTGCAATTTGGATAAACGGATTGTACTTAACTCGGAATCGTAATTGAAAAATATTCTCTGGAGAGCTTTCACATGTCTTAAGTTCTCAACGGTGGAAATGGGATCCAATTTTCCGCGATAGATAGGAAAATGAAAGATCTCTGAGAGCAAACATTGAACCCAACCCCACTTTCAGAGAAGAGCTTTGTGAATTCGATTCACATTGTCAATATGTTTCCATAGAGATTTTCAATAATGAAATCTAGGATTACATTGAATCGGCGAACCATAGAGATACCCTGATGTATAGGATCCACAATTTTGGCTTCAGTATTTTCAATATTTGAATTGGTTGAAGGTATTGTCAACTCAAAGGAAGTCAATATTTCACCAACATTCAATTATAAGCTCTAGAATTGATTGGCTAGTTGATATATCCAAAAAAATATTCCAGCGTTTTTCCAGAAATCTGGGATTTGTCATGAGTGCACGATATGGCACCGTCGAATTCAGCTTACTTGGAAAGAAAAGGACGTCAAATGTGTTACTTTGCTTAGGAAAACAGAGATAGCCATACTTCCATCTGGTTAGAGTAGAAGACAACGACCAAGGAATAGAAAAAGAAGAGCACAGACTGTCAACCTGTCATATTACTGACAAATCGCAAACGGAAATTGTTTAGTTATATTGACAAAGAACACGTGTGTACCACATAATAGGAATAAATATATCGTTATTCTATAGCAGAAAAAGCAATTCTACTAAACAACGTTGTCACTTCGAGCATGCGCATGACAAATCCCAAACCCCAATTTTGAAATCTGATTTTGAATACTTTCTGAAGGTAATTTGGGAAAATGATGAATCAAACCCATAATAATTATGTTCAAATATGCATTTGCAATAATAACCCAAATTCAGGAAAAACCCCCGTTCTTTTCTAGAATATTCATCTGTGAATCTAGCGTTTTGTCAGGTCTGCAGCTAGATGTGATGACCATGAATGTTTTAGTTTCGAATTTGAATAACCGAGCCTCAAAGTCCACACCTTTGCTTCTACTGTATTTCTCGAATTTACTAAAAGTTCTAAAATTCTCGAAAAGAAATCCAATAATGTCCGAATATCGATAACACAACCCTTGTTAAGGATATGACCGCCCAACATGTTATAGCCCATAAAACCGTGATAAGGATTATATTTCCATAACTGGGTTGATACCGTTGATCTAGAAATTAGGGCATCGTGAAACTTGCTTGATACACCTCAGCATGCTCGATTGCATCCAATCGATTCATCTTTGATGCTCGAACTAGTTCAGGCAACTATCGAATAATTCAGTGACTGATCCTCTTTACCGAAGTTTATGGTGGCTTCATGGACAGCTTCTTAAGCGGAAACGCGTATAGACAGAAATATTGATATTTATGGCTTATTTGGGTAGAGCAGATAGGTATTGATGTCTGAAAGCAACAGAGAAAATTTATGTGAATGAAATGAGTCGGAAGAATAAAATATTTAGAAGATGTCCAATGTGATATTATATGTAATATAATAAATTAACGTGAACTTTCTGATCCATGTCATTCACAATCTTCCTCATTTGAGGGCTCCTCCAGGCCTTTTCCAAATTACAGTATTTCCATAATGTGAACATGGGCTTCAGCTGGTTGAACAACCTAACAATGAGTTTGCATCATCACAAAGGTATTACTCTAGTGTTGACGGGTGGCTGAAGAGATGAACTATCAATAACATATAGAAATGACTCATATTCATTACATTGTAACGTATAAACACTCTGTATAATGGGGGTTTTTCCTTTAAACGAAAATGCAGTAATTTTCATGAAAAACCTTTAGAACATCACATTTCAAATATATTATTTCAATATTGTATTTTGAAAAAAATGTTTGATCACCTAAAACTGAAAAATAATTATGGGGATTTGCATTTAAAGGGATTTGTCTTGAGTGCACGATATGGCAACGTCGAATTCAGCTTTCTCAGAAAAAAAAGACGTCAAATGTGTTATTTTGCTTAGGAAAACAGAGAGACTATACTTCGATCTGGTTAGAGTAGAAGACAACGACCAAGGAGTAGAAAAAGAAGAGCACAGACTGTCATATTACTGACAAATCGCAAACGGAAATTGTTTGGTTATATTGACAAAAAACACGTGTGTACCACAGAATCGGAATAAATATTTCTATTATTTCATAGCAGAAAAAGCCATTCAACTAAACACCGTTGTCACTTCGTGCATGCCTGGCAAATCCCAAGCTCCAATTTTGAAATCTGATTTTGAATTCTTCCTGAAGGTAATTTGGGCAAATGATGAATCAAACCCATAATAATTATGTTCAAATTTGCATTTGCAGTAATAACCCAAATTCAGGAAAACCCCCCATTAATACGTAGGACAAGCAAGGTCCAGACAACCTCGCATCATCCAAAATACGTGTTCAGAAGAGTAGCTACTAATGTTGAAATCCCACGTCTGTTAGCATAATATGATTGAACACACTTTGACCAAGACATATATAATATTTATGTTTATGTAATATGAGGAGAGATACAGTGAAGCTATAGACCGCACTCATTGTTATGTCGTAGATAGTTACCGAAGTAATTAAACCCTTTATCTAGTTTGAGTGTTATTCCCAAACCCTCTCATGTTCCATCAACTGCACGAACCTATACCCTAACTGGGGTACATCACATGGCGATCCTGCCAGTTAAATGAAACATCGCAACATCTTAAAGAAGAAATATATAGATAAATTATAAATTGTATAATATTCACTCTGTACTCTTTCAGTTCCCTCAAAATTGCTCGAAACTATCTCACCATGGAGGTGTTTCCTCATTGTTCCACCTCAATTTTGAGTCTATTATCAGAAGAGTCCTTTTCTGAATCATCAAAAGTTGTTGTGGACCCCTATACACAATCGCACAGTGAACAATCCATGGAAATTGCTATAGCTCTTGAATCATCGAATTGCGACTATCCATTCACAGATTATCTTGCAAATGAACTGAAAAACGATGTAGAACAATGAACGAAAACCTACGTTAGTGATAACAGAGAAAAAATTTTTTTACCTCTACATTATCAGAAGTAGCAGTTACCTACTTCGATACATTAAGTTGATATTTTAGCTCTATTTTTTAACCTTTGAAATTTTGTCCGAATCTTTCTATTTCGAGTTTAAGATCACCACAATTCACACCTTATTCAATTAGTATAGTGTATAAAGAGTTTCATCATACGGATATTCTCCAGACTTGGTATCGTCTGATGGCCATCCATTCGCATTAGAGGGACACGACTCTACTGAACAACGTTCCAGTTCGTGTGAAAATACACTTTACTGGCTTGATAACTGGTTCATCTCAACAAGAGAACTGTTTTTTTTTGTCGTGGCAATCATAAATTGTCAAGGAGGTCGGACAATCCTACAACAATAGCACTTGAGCATATTTTGAATTGAATAACTGTTATCGTTTCCAAACAGACGTGTAATTCAAACCCAAAGATTCCGTTTCCACACTTCTACTCGTGTGTAGGATCGCTAAATCTTACCCCCACCCCTCTGCGCTTTGATGTTTATTCGCGGTTCCAAATAAATTTTTTTTTTCGAAAATCGTCGACCTTGTTATCGTTTCCTATTAAATCGAGGTCGTAGATCACGAATATGTCATTAGAAATCGTCCAGTGACAACCGTTTAGAAATTATGGCGGAAATAGTGAAAAAATTTCGAAATTTTGGTCAACTTTGAGACGTCGTGCCGACCAAAATAATGAAGCTGGGTGATGTCGAATTTTTTTTTGTCTGATTTTTCCATTGGTGTTCACGAATTCATTTTATTTGATCAGATACATTCAACGGTTTCATAATTAACCTTAATTTGTGACCTATTGACCTTTTCATATATTTCGAATCTGAAAAACAATCTACACCTCAATCTAATGACGTATTTCTATTCGAATATAAATCAACGTATAAATATGCTATTTCAGTATTAGAATGAGTTCAAAACTCTATTTTTACTCTATATTGTGTATGACTTCCGGGAGCTTTTGATATTGAGAAATAACAGAATTAACTTATCGATATTTTAGGCATATTTTTATAAATAAAATTTATTACCCGATCAGTATAAATTAAGGTACCACCAGTTATTACTGATTCACATAATGTCATTATATTACTTTAAAACATTTGATAACCTTTAACACTTGTTAGCAATTTCAAGGTTGTCTTTTATTGTGTGTGGATGCGAATTTTTTTTAAGCACGATTTTTGATTATAAATCACGAATTCATACTTTTTCAATTCACTTTTTCATTGGTTTCATAATTAACCTTAATTAGTGACCTTTTGACTTTTTTAGTCGAAATTGTCCAGCCTTACGCGTTTGATCTGTACGACGGCCCAAAGTTGACCCAAATTTCGAAAATTTCTCACCAAATCCGGAATATTTTCCAAACCGAATCAGTTACGCAAAATCTAATTACAGATTCGTAATCTACGTGTTCGAATCCATAATATATGATGTGCATATTGTCATAGCTTCAAAAATAAAATTTCGCACGGAATCGCTAAATCTTACCCCCACCCCTCTGCGCTTTGATGTTTATTCGCGGTTCTTTATGAAAAATTTTTTAAGTCCCAAATACATTTTTTTTTTCGAAAATCGTGGACCTTGTTATCGTTTCCTATTGAATCGAGGTCGTAGATCACGAATATGTCATTAGAAATCGTCCAGTGACAACCGTTTAGAAATTATGGCGGAAATAGTGAAAAAATTTCGAAATTTTGATCAACTTTGAGACGTCGTGCCGACCAAAATAATGAAGCTGGGTGATGTCGAATTTTTTCACGTGCAGTTCGATCCTTTATCTATACAATAAAATAGATTTCATCGTCCTACTTTCATCGAGTCGGTAATAATGATTCTTTGAAAAAAGGTCCAAAATTTTGGAACTTCAAGGACCTCTCACGTCCAGGACGATTTTTTAAAAAAATATCTGACCTTATATTCTTGTTCTACGCCCTCGAATTAGTAAGTGTGCCAAATTTCACGGCGATAGGAGTCGGAAAATTATTTTTCGAAAATCGATATTTTCTTAAGGGTAACCCCTTAAAATTTTACCAAAAATCGAAAGTTCTCCGATCGACCTGAAATTTGAAACATATACTAATTCGAGGGCGTAGATAAAGAAAATCCAATCAGAATGTTAGTGGAGAGTCTGGTTCGTTTTTTATGGCCAGAAGAAAATCGAAAAAATTGGACCTTTTTTAAAAAAATCATAATTTTTCAACTAGAGGACCTTCGTCTATAAAATAATTGGCTACGTACTCACAAAGGACCCAGATATAATCAAAAAAATTCGATATTGTCCAGCCTTACGCGTTTGATCTGTACGACGGCCCAAAGTTGACCCAAATTTCGAAAATTTCTCACCAAATCCGAAATATTTTCCAAACCGAATCAGTCACGCAAAATCTAATTACAGATTCGTAATGATGTGCATATTGTCATATTACTGACAAATCGCAAACGGAAATTGTTTGGTTATATTGACAAAAAACACGTGTGTACCACAGAATCGGAATAAATATTTCTATTATTTCATAGCAGAAAAAGCCATTCAACTAAACACCGTTGTCACTTCGTGCATGCCTGGCAAATCCCAAGCTCCAATTTTGAAATCTGATTTTGAATTCTTCCTGAAGGTAATTTGGGCAAATGATGAATCAAACCCATAATAATTATGTTCAAATTTGCATTTGCAGTAATAACCCAAATTCAGGAAAACCCCCCATTAATACGTAGGACAAGCAAGGTCCAGACAACCTCGCATCATCCAAAATACGTGTTCAGAAGAGTAGCTACTAATGTTGAAATCCCACGTCTGTTAGCATAATATGATTGAACACACTTTGACCAAGACATATATAATATTTATGTTTATGTAATATGAGGAGAGATACAGTGAAGCTATAGACCGCACTCATTGTTATGTCGTAGATAGTTACCGAAGTAATTAAACCCTTTATCTAGTTTGAGTGTTATTCCCAAACCCTCTCATGTTCCATCAACTGCACGAACCTATACCCTAACTGGGGTACATCACATGGCGATCCTGCCAGTTAAATGAAACATCGCAACATCTTAAAGAAGAAATATATAGATAAATTATAAATTGTATAATATTCACTCTGTACTCTTTCAGTTCCCTCAAAATTGCTCAAAACTATCTCACCATGGAGGTGTTTCCTCATTGTTCCACCTCAATTTTGAGTCTATTATCAGAAGAGTCCTTTTCTGAATCATCAAAAGTTGTTGTGGAAATTGCTATAGCTCTTGAATCATCGAATTGCGACTATCCATTCACAGATTATCTTGCAAATGAACTGAAAAACGATGTAGAACAATGAACGAAAACCTACGTTAGTGATAACAGAGAAAAAATTTTTTTACCTCTACATTATCAGAAGTAGCAGTTACCTACTTCGATACATTAAGTTGATATTTTAGCTCTATCTTTTAACCTTTGAAATTTTGTCCGAATCTTTCTATTTCGAGTTTAAGATCACCACAATTCACACCTTATTCAATTAGTATAGTGTATAAAGAGTTTCATCATACGGATATTCTCCAGACTTGGTATCGTCTGATGTCCATCCATTCGCATTAGAGGGACACGACTCTACTGAACAACGTTCCAGTTCGTGTGAAAATACACTTTACTGGCTTGATAACTGGTTCATCTCAACAAGAGAACTGTTTTTTTTTGTCGTGGCAATCATAAATTGTCAAGGAGGTCGGACAGTCCTACAACAATAGCACTTGAGCATATTTTGAATTGAATAACTGTTATCGTTTCCAAACAGACGTGTAATTCAAACCTAAAGATTCCGTTTCCACACTTCTACTCGTGTGTAGGATTGGCTCGTGGTGAGTGTGCTAATGAACTTTCAAATCTTAGTCCTTCGTGTCCGGTTCTCCTAGCTAATTCAATTAAAATCATGGTCCTTCGCGCCGGATGAACAATGCTTGTTCGAAACATCCCACTATTCACTTCAAAATCAGCAATTATCCCCCAATCCTTTCCTGATCAACAGGAGTTTCAACCACGTGGATGGTCATCCGTTTTCAGTTTCAGTATCGCAAGCCAAAATCTATCCTGAAAAAGCAAGTGAAAGGCATCTGAATGAGAAACAATATCCGGGGTTGCAAATTGGCGGAGGAACTGGGCCAATCCTTTTTGGTTGATTCTCGCTATACGTTCTGTAACCTTCCTGTATCCTTCCCTATGCACTTCATAACTATTAAATAGGCAAAAGTGCAATGGACATTGAACTGGTTCCAATAAATTTGTTAGCTCTACCCTGAAATTTTCGCTTTGGAAGGCTATTTTTCAGACTTGGTATCATATGTTGACCATCCATTCGCATTACTGGGACACTTAACTGGCTCGATAGCTGCTTAGTCTCATAAGAGGAACTTTTTTTTGACGTGGCAATCATGAATTGTCAGGGAGACGGGAAAAATGTATATAAAGCACTAGAGCTCATTTTGGATTAAATAACTGTCACCATTTTTAAGAACAGACGTATTCCCCACCAATTCACACCGTATCATTTCGTCACGATGTCTGTAATTTTCGAATTTTGAGCTGAAATTGGTCTTAAACGACTAGGTTTGACTCACTGAGGAAGAATCCTTGGTCAAATTTGATTTTGTCCGTGGAAAAAAATATGTCAAATTTCGTTGTTGTTCGAAATTTCCATATTATTCCCTCTAATTGTTGAAACATTCTGAACAATTTGTTTTTTGCGAAAATTATCCACTTCCCTATCGAAAAAAATAAATCTAAATATATCGTTGAATTTCTGCACAGACCTTGAAGTTAGTATTTCGCAACAGTTCTTCAAATGTCAATCTGATCTGATGTATATTTCGGGAGATATTAGAAAAAAATCAAGTCAAATTTCATTGTTATTTAAAATGTTGAGAATACCTCATCAATATCTCGATAACTATAGCGATCAGACTAAAACTTGGGATATACCTTGAAGTTAGTACTTAGAAACAGTGGTTCAAATTTTATTTCGATCCGATATTCATTTTCGGAGAAATTGAAAGATTGAGGTTATTTCCTCAATATCCCAAGAAGAACAGACGCGATCAGATTAAAACTAATGTGTCAAACTTTTTGGTTATTTCAACTCCAGAGACACTGAGGTAATGGAATTTCGAATGTATACTTATATGCGGAATCATTGGTTTCACCATTTCGCGAATTCGGTTTTTGTTATTGAACCGGTTCAACCAATGTACAGTTTCTAAATGAATTTTCATTTTACGGTTGACAGCTACGCCGACCTCAACCACAATAACATCCGAAAAAAACGACTTAGAGACTCGATATTTTTTAGCTGGTTTGGGGGTCAATTAAGAAGGTTGTTTTCGTGAAAACTTGAAATGATTTCGTAGATAGGTGTATGCATTCGGAATTTCATTTTCCCGAAATTCGAAATTCTGCACTTAAAAAATGACGGCGTGAAGGTTCATGCAAAAGTTCTTGATGAAATGGCTTCGGATGTGAACAAGCGCGTAAATCTCCTGACCTCACGTCAGTGCTTTTTACGCGCTTGTTCTAGGGAACAGCGCGTTATCATTTCGTCACGATGTCTGTAATTTTCGAATTTAGAGCCGAAATTGGTCTCGAACGACTAGGTTGGACTCACTGATGAAGAGTCCGTGGTCAAAATTGATTCTGTACGTCCGACCGTGTGTGTTGTAACTCTCGAAAGAAAAGACCTAGAGTCTTGAAATTTTCAGGTTAGGTTAAGATCCTGAATATCTCGGTTAAGTTCGTTAATGGGCCAAATCTGCCAAATGGTTTTTGTGCTACAGCCATTTGAAATTTTAATTTTTCAATAACTCGAAAAATATCTGTCTGATCGAAACGAAACTTGGTTGGAAGATGAACAATGTCAATAAGAAGAATCATCCATGGAAAAATTCGAAAAAAATTTTTTTTTTTTCATTTTTTTATTTCATTGAAATTTCACCATTTCGCAATGTGAACAAGCGCATAAAAGCTGCTGACTTCACGTCAGTGCTTTTCTAGATTTTTATAACTTCTACACGTGTATAAAATCACTTCGCAGTGAGAAACCAAATAAGCCTCAAAATCTTTCTCCTCCGAGCCGGATTCTCCCAGTTAAACCAATTTTAATCATGGTCCTTCGAGCCGGATCAACAATGAACAATGCCGGTTCCGAACATCCAGCTACTTACTTCAGAATCGGCAATGATCCCTTTCTGATTCAGACGCGTTTCAACCACGTGGACAGTGTGGATAGTCATCATCTCCCTTTCCAGTTCGAGAATCGCGCGCAAGCCAAAATCTATCCTGGTGCCGAGAGTTGATGCTCGCGGTGTCAGCCGGCAGAAGGCGCACTTCAGAACACGTGCAGACTGCGACATGCGGGTGCAGCTGACAATACACGGCGTCGCGGCGGTGCGTTCTTCCTGATCTGATCAAATGAAAGTTTGCCTGTTTGGGACCAATTTATACATTTTTCCTAGTGTGACAGAGTGAGGCAGATTTTTTCGGCAACTTCGTAACGATAACAATTATTAGGTTTGTAGAAGAAGTAGATGATGTCAATGCTTTTGATGTTATGCTCGTTCAGGTCACAGATAATGATGGTTTTTGACGTTTTTGCGAATTGAATAATTACTATGAATAGTTGATCTGACTCTATTACGATTTGGATTGAGGGGTCAGTTGAAATTTGAAAGGTAGACAATAAAAAATTTAGATAGGTACTCAACTAACGCTGCCACTAATGTGTCGATCTCTAAAAATTCATTTTATTTTCTTGGGAATTGACAATAGTTCCAGTGGATTCATTTCGAGAAATGTCTTCTGAGAATTAATCGGAAAAGTTACAAACTAGGTACAGAAAAATACTCATTTCACTGAAGGAAATCATTTTCTAAAAAATATCTGTTTCGGATCGTTCTCTTCAGGATTTCATTTTTATTTTCATCGTAATGAAAGAGTTGCTACACATCGTGATAAACAAGTTGAAAATTCTAGGAAACCACTTACTTGAGGTCAGAAGCTTTTACGCGCTTGTTGAAATTCGTTGCAGAACCGGTCACCTATTCACATATTTGCCCAGCCAGACACATGAACCTTCAGGATATCATTTTTCAATCAAATATTTCGATTTGATTCGATTTTGGATATATTGGGGAAATGAAAACCTACTCTACAAATATTGAGATTTTAAGTTGTTTCCAAAGCTTTTGTATCGATTTAAGCTTATTTTGGAAGTGTTTCGCATCATTTTTTATTTTTTTTCTAGGTTTTCACTTCCAATATCTGAAACTGAACTATTAAAAATTAAATAATATTGTATTTTCATGAAAATATCCTTGTGGATTGCAGGATTGAACTATTTTTCAAAGGCAGGTTCTGGAAGAACAGATGCCTAATGAACAATACAGAAACGATACAAACGATGAACAAAGTGAACTGTGACGTTCCAGAGTACAAATCTGACTCTTTCGTCAGACAAATGAGAAAATTTTAAGACTTATTTTCTATCGATATTTCGTTTTCGATTCCAGACTGTTCTCAAATTAATATTGAATACATAATTTGTCAAGAACCCACAAAAAATTCACAATGAAATCAGAAAAAATGATTAACTTTACTTTTTGGCTGTTTCAGTTGGAAAATATCAGCATCATTTTGAAACCAGTGTCTCTAGAAAAGATACACATACAAAAAAAGATCTGAATTTTTATAAAAATCATTAACTCAGTGTAAAAGAGGTATCATTGAATCCCTGTATGACAAAGCTAATGTAATTTCATCAACCCATGAGATTCGTCAACGTGAATTGAATTACATGCAATCGTTTCTTGAAGTGAATGGATATCCTGGAGCATTTATAAATAGAACCTTTTCAAATTCAGACAAAAAATCTTCGTCTAATTATCAACCAAATCAACAGAACAACCATCATGAACAACCCAATTTATTGAATATGATTCGTTAGGTACATGGACTTTCACGAAAAATCAGAAGAATTGGTGTTTAATTCAATAAGAGAAAATTTTTCAAATCAAAAAAATTATGGGATTTCCATACTAATAATAACCAAACCAATTAACGAGAAACAAAATAAGAAAATTGTGCTTATAGTATTCCATGTATTTGTGGAAAGACATATACGTCTCGATTGTTAGATGTTAGAAAACGAGGGCACAAAAGCAACCTAAGTAATAGAGACATACATAAATCCCAAATAGCGAACCATATTTGTTCAACCATGTTGAAATCAGATAATTTGAAAGAAGAATTAAAGAGTCCTCTTGCATTTCGTTAAATGGAGAGAGTAATTTTGTTCATTGTTCTGTAGAAATAGACCCTATTTGGCTAAATTCACTCGAAAAAAAGGTAGAATTAAAAACTTTGTTGCTTTGTTTTCTCAAAAATGTCAATTTGACAAGAGTCTAAAAACAAAAACGAAAAATCGAAAGGAAAAAATTCTTTAAATTTTCTCCATTGTCTAGTGAAAGAGTCAGATTTGTACTCTGAAATGTTAAAACTAGCTTTGTTTGACGTTTGTATTGTTCAGGTATTTTTCATTAGGCAATCTGTTTTGCAAGAAACTGCCCTTGACAAAAAGTTCAATCCTACAATCCGCAAGATTGTTTTCCATGAAAAAAACAATTTTATTTGATTTTTAATAGTTCTGTTTCAGATATAGGAAGTGAAGACCCAGAAAAAACCTAAAAAACAAAGCTATTATGCTCATGATCGGATGTTAACCGTGGCATTGAAAGTTTCAAGTCGCTAGCTTGCTACGTTCGACAGTTATCGGGTCTTCAACCGGACGGCCAGCCGGACATAATCTTTTTTTTAGGATGGATTCATCTTCACTCAGTCCAAAATAATCGTTCAAGACTATTTTCAGGAAAAATTGCATTTGGGTATAACGGTAGGACGCTGTTCCTCAGAAGATGCGCGCAAAAACGAATTTTTGTTAAGCCTAAATGTTGATAGGATTATTCGAGCCGAATATACGATATTGCGACCTGATTTCATATATGTTGACATAACGATTGATTTCGAAGACCATCACGAAATTCATCTTGAAGTATATACATATATATATTCTTTTGAGTTGAGCAGTACATTTTTTTATATCAAACAATTTGTGTCATAACAGTATTAGCAGAGGAAATGTAAACGGGGTACCATACATTTTTACGTATGATACAAGAGCACAGATAAAAACCTCAGGAAAAACTCTCTCTCCCCGTATAAGTGTAATGAAATTGTTGTTTTTTATTGATGGGCTTCTTTTTCATCGACAAAATTTCTTCTTTCCTATGCGATGCAGGTTAAAATCTTGGAATCACACCTAAAAACAAAAAAGGAGACGAAAAAAACTAATATGAATCAGTAAATGATTTAGTACTCATTAAATTAATTTGAAGTTCACGATCCATCTCGAAAAAGAATCAAACACCGAATGAATTGCCTCGAAACCATCGTCAAATTTATGTATTGGACAACTATTAACTAAATGTTCTATTGTTTCCTCGTCTTCTCCGCACTCGCACCTTGGACTTTCGACCGAATTCAATTTGAAGAGGAAACTATTACAGCGACCATGACCGGTTCTAAGTCGATTCAAAATGCACCAAATTTTCCTAGGAAGATTAAAACCATGAACTTTTTCTGAAGGATCGCTGATCAAACCTTTGTTGAAAACATTACACGAATTCCATTCCGAACGCCAAACTTCTTTTTCGCTTTTATTGGTGTGAAGAAAATCGTTAATCCATAAAGGTTTACGAGATTTCAATCTAGCAACTTTAGAATCCGGAATATAAGACATGATTGGAAATAAATTCGGAAAGGAATGATATTTATCCCAAGACTTTATCACTGCAACCTGTCTACGAATATGGGGCGGTACAATATTTGAGAGAACAGGTAACGACTGTAAAGGTGTAGATCTTATGGTCCCACTAATGATTCTCATAGCAACATTAAGCTGTACATCTATGTATTTTACTAACATGAGCGCTATTAAACCAAACCGAACAACAATATTCAGCAGAAAAAACCAAAGCCAAAGCTTCGGTACGAAGAGTTGTAGGGTCAGCCCCCATAAAAAACCAGCTAGTTTTTGAAGAATATTATTCCTAGATTTCAACTTCATGCGTGAGTTTTCGAAATGGGCCTTGAAATTTAAAGAAGTATCTAATTTCACTCCAAGATATTTAGGAGTGAAATTATGTTTCAGAACGGCATTATTGAAAGTAACATTCAAAGTTTTAAACTTCTGTTGATTATTCAAATGAAGTGACATGTGATCACGACTGCGTACGGAAAACGAGCGGAATTCTAGGCCAGAAATTGTGCATCACTAAAAGTCGAAGTTAGTTTAGCGGCACACTGCAATCCGAAAAAAATATTGGGAATATTTGCACGATGTTGTTCCGGATTTAAGCCTTTCTGACCAAGATGAATGTTTCAAGCAAAATTCAACAACAAAACTAGCAAGCGTATGAGAAAACGTTTAATTTCAAGAAGAAAAAACATATAGATTTGACATATTCATATGAAGACACCAACGAAAAATCATTTTAAGTCCATATTCATCAGAAAACGAAATAGTGTTACCATCTGTTAGAGAATAACTCACCATATAGCCCTAAACTTTCAGAAAAAATGCAAGAAAATGACAAGTCTCTGATCAAACACGTTCAACGAAAATGGAAAGTCTAAGATATGAAGAATTTCTAAAATCCATACCCAAATTTGGTTTTCTAATGTTGATTTTTCACATAGATTGCCCTAACTCATCAAAGCTTAGCGTTTATTAAACCAAAAAGGTCGGATTGTGCTTAGTTAAAACAAATTAACAGTTATTTTCCAAACTTTCAATTGTGGTTATCTCAAAACAAAAAAAATGTGATCTAACATGATTTTCCATTGTGTTTATATGTTGCCATATCTAAAAATTCAGGTAAGATGTAGCAACCTTGAAAACATTCAAATTTCAACATACACGTTCAAAAGACTTGTAAGCATCCCTGTCTTTTTGCAACATCGATTCGGGAACACCCTGTACAGCACCACCATACAGCTATGAATCAAATTTTATTATTCAGTAGGTAATCAAAGCTACAACATCCAAATTAGCACTCAACTACTCAAAATGAGTCGGTTACTATCGATCTATATGGAAATGAGCATTAGAACGCTCGGAAACCATCAAACTTGATTATTCTGTGTGATGATAGTTGAAAAAACAACCCTAGGTACTTATGAAACTTTGTATTTAAACTACCAAGGGAAAGGCACAAGCTTTGTCTTCTGGAAGCCATCAAGGACTTCCCAGGGACTCATTAAAAATTCCCATTTAGGATAATTTAGAGGCTATCATAACTTCATTAGTATTTTTTCGTTTAATCATTTCCGTCATTTTCATATTCATTGAACCAAGAGAACATCTATTCCATTCCGATTCAAATAAACTCTTAAGAATTTTCATATAAGGTGTCCAAAAAAGGCTATCGGGTGTTCCATACTTTACTATTTGAATTAGGTGCGAACCATGGAAAGCTTTGACTCGAAAGAGGAAAAATCGGACATCTCAACTTTTCTGGGCGAAAGTTGAAAAATATAGCTAATGAGTAGAGTCAAAAAGGTGGTGTTTCGACACTTCCGAGTAATTTTAAAAAATTCTCAAATTTGACATTGTAAATAATCGATATCGGATCCTGTCCATTTTGCAACTTTGGCAGATTGATCTAGTGTCAATGTCATGATTTTTGGACAACCATCCAATCTGAAGTGAATCTTTCGCTGAGTTTAATTGATGTTCTTCATTAGTTGATAACTTTACAATCAGGTCGCTTCTGGTTGCAAATAGCAATATTGCTAGGAAAAAGATATTGCTATCATAACAAGATTGGAATTATTGGCATTCTGATCAACGATTTTGAGCAATATGATCCATCACTTTAACAAGAATCTTACTATCAATATTGCTATCTTAGCAACCTCAAAATAGTACTTGCTACGCTTGATAACAAGATAGGTTAGAAAGGGAATCTTACAGAGATCCATTTGTTTCAGTATTCTTTCTTCCAAATATTTGAAAATATTGAAGACAGGGAAGTATGTGCTAATAAAAATTTGTTCAAGGTTCTCTAGAATATTCAATTGAAAGAGAAATTCTTACACTAAAATACCGGCATAGTAAGCAACAGCTGAGATGATTGTTCTACTGATCTCAACAACAGCCATCCCATAAAATTGCTGCACTTAATTCCTGGTCGCCAATATTCTATTGGTATCCAGGAAATTGGTTATTGCTCAATTTGACTCTTATTGTTTCCTAAAATTTTTTTTGTCGATATTTACATCGATAATGAAAGCCGTAGATAGAGGTTCTGTATGCGAAATTATAAAAAAACTCAAGATGTAAGGTTTCTTTCTTCTTCCTTGTAGCTCTAAAGTCACAAAATACAGTGTTGTCAGCTCTAAAATCACCGAATACGGAAGTCCATGCTGGCAATATTGCTATGACAAAATTCATAACAAACATTGCTATAACACGCGGAACAGAATACGTACCATCATGGCTATATTGCTTTAAACTACAAAGATAGCACTGTGACTAGAATAGCAAGGTTCACAGCAATAAGCATACAGAATCGACCTGAATAATTGAATATATGATTCCTTCGCCATTTTGCGACACCAGACAATCTGGTCTTGGCATGAACGATCTATTCAGAGAGTTGATTATTTCACAAATTCGATACACTACACAAGTTGTATGAAATAGAAGTGATGAATGATCAAGGGTGATATTGCTGGTTTATTCATATACAATGATGCCAACCTTCATTCTTCAAGCCATTTTCTGCCTAAGAACTGAGATTGGCAACATTGCGTTGACACCTTGCTTGTAAGACAGACGTCATTTCAGATCGGATTTTGTACTCATTAGATGCACTCGTTATCGACTACATTTTCATTTCATGTTTTCTCACAAAAAATTGTCAGGGCTGAGATCAGGACTCCTAGGGTCTTTCAGATCAATGGACTTTTCGAACATTCAATCTGCAAATAAAAATCTATTAACGAAGCCAGTTTCCTTCAGCACTTGAATTCACTGGATATAAAGAGCTTTCACATGTGTTTTTTTCTTCTAAATAAACTGTGGGGATGGTTGTTTGATATTCAGTAATTGATTTCGTTTGAAAAAAAATGATGACGGATTTCAGCAAGTCGAAGCATAACTTTTTCGATTATTTCTTCACGTTGAGGCTAAATATAATCACCTGACTTTTCAATTCAAAAATGAAACATTCATTCTGCAGTGTTCACGTCCATGTTTAAATAAATGAATGAATTCTCCTAGGGAGTTGGACAGATTGATAACAGATTAGTTATGGTTTTGCCGACGTTTCGGAACTATTGGTTTTTTTTTCAAGGCTGAATTACCAAATTTATTGATGACAAATAAAGTCATTGTCATTCATAAATTTGATATGAAAATGGCCTTGAAAATGGAACGAATGGTTCCGAAACGTCGGCAAAATTATATCTAATCTGTTATGAACTGCCCAACTCCCTATGAAAAATTCATACATAAAACATAGACTGTTCCGCATATTTCTCAAATAAGCAGTGACGAACTCACAAAAACGGTTAGGAGAGAAATAAGGAACATTTCTCCGAAAATAATAGATTTTCTAGGGCAATAAACATCTAATGAAAGTACCATCGTACCAGGAGTTTGAAAGTTTGATTTAGATCTGATTTATAAAATTTATTGTTATTCATTTTAATATATGGCAAATTTCTGAGAATTCGTCAATAGTTTGAATTTGGTGAAAAATGAATATAGCAGTGTGAATAATCAATTTATAAAGTTATACAAATGAAAAAGCAAAATTCAACATCAAATAGATATCACCTAGATAATAATAATTGTGAATATTCTATTGATGAACCATATCTACTTCAAAATCCCACTTTATAGAGGAGCCAACAATTAAAAGCAACACCATACTACCTTAAAAATGAATGTAAAACTATATGAGGGTTAATTGAAAATTATAATTGCAGATATTTGAATATGTAGTACCCATTTCGTGTTAAGTAGTTCATATTGGTGTGACTAATGGATATATTGACCCAAAAATTAATATATTTGCAATCACAATTTTGTCCCGAACAGCCTCTAAAAAAAATACGACCCGCATAGAATTCCGCATATCTATTCAAGATTGATTGTAAGGTCGAATGATTTTTTTTTCCATTTAAAATTTGACCTTTTTTCCCACTCATTTTAATATCCTAAATCATCTCATTGTGAAATTATCGTATTTACGGTCGGATATACCAACCAATAGAATCGAATATCAACAATGAAATCAAGATTAATATCATTCAATTCTCGATCTGTTCCTTAAGGGTTTGTCAACATTGTCAGAATAAAGCACAAATAATAATATCGGAGAGATACAATTCAAATTATACCATTTTGAGGAAATTGTTAGCTCGAGTTATAAAATTCCAGTTTTCCTCATGATTTCGAGAAGAATATCGCTGGAAATTGAATTTACTTTTTTCCAATTTCAATCGTATTCATTATTGATGAATTAGTGAGTTGGAGCAAACATCAGAAAGCAATTTCGGGAAATGTAGGCATTCAAAACGAACGAATCAGTTATTCACCTGGGATCATCTGAATTATTTCCGACATTATCGATCCAATAGAATATGTCAAGGCCAAGAATAACATTACCTTGAATCAACAGGAGATATCATCGCTTCTTTTGCGATGGTAGGTTTCTTGCAAGCTTTTCTCTATTATGGGGGTTTTTCCTTTGAACGAAAATGCAGTAATTTTCATGAAAAACCTTTAAAACATCACATTTCAAACATATGATTTCAATATTATATTTTTAAAAAAATGTTTGATCACCTAAAACTGAAAAATGAAAATAGGGATTTGCATTTAAAGGGATTTGTCTTGAGTGCACGATATGGCCACGTCGAATTCAGCTTTCTCGGAAAGAAAAGGACGTCAAATGTGTTACTTTGCTTAGGAAAACAGAGATAGCTATACTTCGATCTGGTTAGAGTAGAAGACAACGACCAAGGAATAGAAAAAGAAGAGCACAGACTGTCATACTGTCATATTACTGACGAATCGCAAACGGAAATTGTTTGGTTATATTGACAAAGAACACGTGTGTACCACAGAATAGGAATAAATATTTCATTATTCTATAGCAGAAAAAGCTACTAAACACCGTTGTCACTCCGTGCATGCCTGGCAAATCCCAAACCCCAATTTTGAAATCTGATTTTGAATAGTTTCTGAAGGTAATTTGGGAAAATGATGAATCAAACCCATAATAATTATGTCCAAATTTGCATTTGCAGTAATAACCCAAATTCAGGAAAAACCCCCATTGGAACCCATTATTATTTCCATGAAAATACTGAAAAAATTCAATCGGTTTCAAAAATTTCAATTTTCAACGAGAAAACCATTTTTTTTCATTTGGCTCCACATATTAGCTGTTTGCACGGTCGAAACTTCGCGTCTTCCGTGACATACGGGGTTATTTCCACTCTCTCTCTATTCTTGTGTACCTTTCTCTCTAGCAAGCCAATAGACAGTGTCGACTGTGTCCATCGTAGACTCGTGCTGTGACGTGTGACGTAGGAGACGATAAACCATGTTCTCCCCAATTTGCAGTAGGTGTGGAGTTTAGTTACGAAGTTCGAATTCGTGAATGGGTGCAATTCGCCCAATAATTCCGTAGATATACCCATTGATATTCAAATTTCCCAATATTTCCGAAAATACAAACTGGATCGAATTGAAATCGACTGTCTGATTGATAAATGGCAGCTTGAAGGTTCGTGCAGAATTTCGTGAGGATAATATGATAAGAAGATCACTTAATATCTCCATCAGGAAGTGAAGGTGCGATTAGCATGGTTAATATGTGAAGAGATGACAGCTTTGGCAATGAATTTGAACATGCACGCTTACTACACGTCAGTGCTTTTCTAGATTTTTTGCGCACATGTTCTATCGTTTTGTCGAAATGTCTCTAATTTTCGAATTTTGAGCCAAAAACTCAAACGACTAGGTTGAACTCACTGATGACGGTGTCAAAATCGATTCTGTCCAGCCGGCCGGCCGAACTATGATATTTCGTGTTCGATGCAAGAGAGAGAGCATTCTCAACCGGATTTCCTTGTCAACATTGCGGTCTGATGAATTTATCTTTAACTAGCAGCGTTGCGTAGGCTTTACATGGACACATGATGCAGGTGATGTTCGATTAGACAAGAACTCTGATTAGAAACGTAGGATGACTTCATTAGATGAAGCTTGATTACACCTGCACGCTTGTAATTGGGCCCTGTTATACACATCATATTCTTGCATGAATATGGTGTATATCTGGGGAGCATTAGATGGAATTTAGCCTTGGTTATCCGAAGCTGCTCCACAAAAATTCAGCCTACTCGAATGTAGTTACTGGCGCTATTTCCACAAAATTCATTTTTCTTCTTATGACAGAGCATCTATTTGAATTTCTGAATCTTCAATTTTATTCCTGTGAATTAGGGTTTCTCCTTTGAACGAAAATGCAGTAATTTTCATGAAAAACCTTCAGAACATCACATTTCAAACATATAATTTCAATATTATATATTTGAAAAAATATTTGAACACCTAAAACTGAAAAATAAAAATGGGGATTTGCATTTAAAGGGATTTGTCTTGAGTGCACGATATGGCAACGTCGAATACAGCTTTCTCGGAAAGAAAAGGACGTCAAATGTATTACTTTGCTCAGAGATACCTATACTTCGATCTGGTTAGAGTAGAAGACAACGAGCAAGTAATAGAAAAAGAAGAGCACAGACTGTCATATTACTGACAAATCGCAAACGGAAATCGTTAGGTTATATTGACAAAGAACACGTGTGTACCACAGAATAGGAATAAATATTTCATTATTCTATAGCAGAAAAAGCTATTCTACTGAACATCGTTGTCACTTCGTGCATGCCTGGCAAATCCCAAACCCCAATTTTGAAACCTCATTTTGAATACTCTCTGAAGGTAATTTGGGAAAATTATGAATCAAACCCATAATAATTATGTTCAAATTTGTATATGCCGTAATAACCCAAATTCAGGGAAAACCTCCATTGTTCCTTTAGAATATCGGATGATCTTCCAATGAAGGAGTAAAATGTCTTTTTGTAAAAACAGTGTCTATTCCTAGTTTTGAGCAGTAATATACCATAAGAGCTCAAAAAAACCTTGATCGGTTTGAAATACCAAAAATAACTCTGTGATGAAACTCATATAGAAAGGTTATTTTTTCATTCGGACAAAATTTCTTCTTTCCTTTCACTGCAGGTTGCTATCTCGAAATCACATCTGAATACAAAGAGAATGCGAAAAACCAGAAGGAAGCAGTAGATGATTTATTATTCATTGAATCACTTTGAAGTTCACGATCCATCTCAAAATAGAATAAGACACTGATTGAATAGCCTTTCCTTGGAAGATTAAATCCAGGAATTTCAACTGAAGGATAACTAATCAAACTCTTGTTACAAACATAACACACATTCTTTGTTACTTTTATTGAAATGAAGAAAATCATTAATACATAATGGTTTGAGATATTTCAAAGTAGCAGTTTTAGCATCTGGAAAACTAGTGTAGGCTATATAATTTCCTTAGAGATAGATTAGCCTTTTTCTAAATGTCAGAGACAGCAATGTGAAGGACCTAGCGGTTAGATTGTCTAATGTTGCAAAATAGCGAATGAAACCCTTATTCAATGGGGGTTTTTCCTTTAAACGAAAATGCAGTAATTTCCATGAAAAACCTTTGAAACATCACATTTAAAACATTTAATTTCAATATTATATTTTTAAAAAAATGTTTGATCATTTAAAACTGAAAAATAAAAATGGGGATTTGTATTTAAAGGGATTTGTCTTGAGTGCACGATATGGCAACGTCGATTTCAGCATTCTCGGAAAGAAAAGGACGTCAAATGTGTTACTTTGCTCAGGAAAACAGAGATAGCTATACTTCGATCTGGTTAGAGTAGAAGACAACGACCAAGGAATAGAAAAAGAAGAGCACTGACTGTCATACTGTCATATTACTGACAAATTGCAAACGGAAATTTTTTGGTTATATTAACAAAGAACACGTGTGTACCATAGAATAGGAATGAATATTTCATTATTCTATAGCAGAAAAAGCTATTCTACCAAACACTGTTGTCACTTCGTGCATGCCTGGCAAATCCCAAACCCCAATTTTGAAATCTGATTTTGAATACTTTCTGAAGGTAATTTGGGAAAATGATGAATCAAACCCATAATAATTTTGTTCAAATTTGCATCTGCAGTAATAACCCAAATTCAGGAAAAACCCCCATTAGTATATTAATAGAAATAATAAATAAAATTTGTAAAGAAAAGAAATTTATTCCTAGACTTCATCACTGCAACCCGTCTACGAGTATAATGAACCCGCGAATATACTAATTCAAAGTCTATTTTCCTAATATTTTCAAAAATATAGAGACAATGACGGTGAGAATCATTCTGCAAATTTTCACCAAAATTGACAGTTAGTTTTTGACTTTTTCAGTAACTTTCTGATTAAAGTATCCTCACTAAATTTCGCATGTGCTGGTTTTGAAAGTCTACATCTAACTTCCATACGATCAGAGCTATATTTATCGACTTATTGGAAAAACATTCACGAATCCCACCTCGGAATCGACCCTGTGTTTCCCACGCAGATATGCTCAAGCGATATTCATATTTTTCACATCTTGTGTATGAATGGAGAAGAAGTTAAGTGGCAAAAAAATCTACTTTACGTTTACCTAATTCGAATTTTGCGGTGAATGAACTGAACGCTAACCTTTATGAAAAAGAGGATATGTTATTAATTATAAGGTAATATACGCTTATATGTATAGCTGAAGTAGGCTACTTCAAACTGTGTTTCAATACTATCAGATAGCTATGTGAAGAGTCATCTAGAAAACTATTAGATGGCTATAACCCGAAGAACTTAGTTCTTTTGACTCTCAACCTACCCTCATACAATCAATCATTCACGCGCTTGTTCTGGGAACTAGATGTCTGTGTAATTTTTTCTCTATATTTTCGAAATTATTGAGGGGAATGATATATGTCGAATTTCTTTGTCGTTTACTCAGTCATTCGAAAAATATTAAACTAACATAACCACAAGCTTCTGAGGGGTTTCGTTGAAGCCTAGGATATTCGGAAAAAATACAAAAAAATACAAATACAAATACAAGGACAAATATCTGTCGATGAATCAACAAATTCTCAATGAGTCAATTTCTATCCTTGTTAGATGTTGGACGTTATCGCTTTGAGGGAATCTAGATGAACCGAGTGTTTCTGAGTCGTGACGGACATTGTAAACTGCAATATCGCAGATGCAGCGACCTGATACGACAATAGGATCATGCACATCGATGAAAGTTTTCTGCACTCGAGAGTTAGGATTTGCAAGATACTCCTGAGAGATGGCGCGCTATATGCAGTTATACTGCAGTGTTCTGTCTAATAGTTGAGTATCTAGATTCTTATTCTGCGGTTCACCAAGGTAAGATGGTCTGAAGATCGGTAAAAAACATGAAGCAGCTGTAACCATTCTTCTTGGACCGCTTCTTCGGTGTAGATGTTTTGGTTGATTGGTCGATTAGCTCTGATCCGGTGATCCGGTGGAATATTTAATGATTTATCTACAGCTATTCATCCTTGTAGTTATGTAAGTTCGTTTTTATTGGAGAGAATTGTTGTTTCACAATTTGAAAATTTTAGTGGATTGACGTAGGAAAGTCTCCACAACTGATATTATATGCATGTTGGTCTGAAAATATTCAGAATTATCTGGAAACCAAGAGAATGTGCCATTTTCAATTTGTATGCGCTTGTTGTGGGGAACAGCGCGTTATCATTTCGTCACGATGTCTGTAATTTTCGAATTTTGAGCCGAAATTGGTCTCAAACGACTAGGTTGTACCCATTGATGAAGAATCCGTGGTCAAAATTTTCTGTCCGTCCGGCCGCCCTGCCTTGTGCGCTGTAACTTTCGAAAGGAAGGATCTAGAGTCTTCAAAATTTCAGGTTAGATTAAGATCCTGAATATCTCTGTTGAGTTCGCTAATGGGCCAAATCTGCCGAATGGTTTTTGTGCTACAGCCATTTGAAAATTTGATTTTCCATTAACTCGAAAAATATTTATCTGATCGAAATGAAACTTGGTTGGAAGATGAACAGTGTCAATAAGAAGAATTATTCATGGAAAAATCCGAAAAAAAAATTTTTTTCTTAAATTTTTTCATTTCATTGAAATTTCACTAAAATTTCCAAAACACCATTTCGCAATGTGAACAAGCGCGTAAAAGCTGCTTACTTCACGTCGGTGCTTTTCTAGATTTTCGTTTTTTTTTCTCTTCACACTTTACCACAAACCAAGTTCAAATTATTCGATCAGATGTGCAATTTTGGACTGAATAAGAAATCGATATAATTCCGAAACCATTGATCGGCGTCAAACTCGGATTCTTCATCAGTGAGGTCAACCTATAATTCGTCGACGCCATTTTTTCCTGATAAATCGAAAACCGCCAACAATGGGACAGAAAGGCAGAATGACAATGCTCATGTTCCCTAATACAAACATGTGAAATGTCAAATTTCTTGTGCTAATGCCATAAAACATCAGGATATTACTGACAGGAAATGCTATTGAATGAATTACGTGCTCCCATCAGTATGAGAATTTATTTCGAATGGAAGTAGAAACAGATGTGACTTTCGTGTGTGGTGAGATTGATTTTGCAGGTTACATTTCTCCTTGGCGGATGACTGATTTAATATCGGCAGAAACCTCAACAGGATTCCAATATCCGGTTTGTACGGGACGAAACTGGGTTGCGATCTATTGGTGGATTATTCCAGGAAAAATTATGTTTGTAGATTCCATCAGAGAATGTACCGTGTTATTATGGGCTGCATATTTCACATTCATTGGAGCAGTATACTCCATTCACTTTTATAAAGTATCCCGGTTTGCCATGACATCCTGACAGATTTCACCATGTATATTTTGAAAATGTTAGGTTATAGTCAGATAACTACACAACGTTGTCCTCTCTACAAAGAGGTCGTAGTAATTACTTATTTTTCAAAATGTCAATCTACATTTGGAAAATGAATTTGATAAAATATTATGTGAATGCAATAATTCTAAAGACCTGGCGAATGTTGAAGAAACTTTTTTCTCTGTTAATACAGGAAATATTTCACGTATATAAACATGGTTGGAAGATTCTGTAATGCTTTTTTCTTGTACGGAAATTAAGAATAGAGTGTTTTGGAATTTTACTGAAAAATGATGGATATAGTAGTCCGTTGATTCGAATTCCCTATTTTTCTAAATTCTCAAGAAATAAGCCTACAGAAGTCATTTAAATACCTTGTTGTACAACTTGAAATATTCCAGTATGAAAATGTAGTAGTACTTTGAAACCTGTGTCACAGTTAACCTCAAAAGAACTTACTCCATTCAAAAAGGTCTTGGGAACCTACGTGAATGATACATACACTGGATTGGGATCAACATATTTCTGAACTCGGATGAAGCTTAGCTTCAGTCTGTTATCTCTGGGTGTAATGACAAGATGTCTGGATAAATTCTACCTATCATGCAGTACTCGAGTCAAAAGCAAGATATGGAATTATGTTTTATGGACATACTCTGAAGTCAACTCAAATATTCAATTCCCAGAAAAAAGCAATTCCTAAAATATTAGAAAAAATAGCATTGAATGAGATATTGTATAATTCATGTTATTTTCGTACATAAAAATTCAATGTTCTGCCAACATAGGATATACCAAGTTCATTTTCATTGTACTACTTCCTATCGAAACAATTCCACGAAATATATAACTTTTGAAATTATTCATTAAGGAATTTGTTCAATTCAAACAGGACTGCCTACTTAATTAAGGCTCAATACAATACAATCAAAGCGAAATGTTAATTTATTAATTTATTATGGCTGGAGCTGAATTGTTTTTTGTTATTGAAAGAGAGTAGAAATTGGCAACGTCGCGTCGAATTATTTTGACATTGTCGATATTTCAGGAGCGCCAACCTGCCTTGGTTTTAGTTACAAAAACATAATGGACCTAAATCATGGCCAACCGGGATACTTTATAAAAGTGAATGGAGTATATGTACTGATTTCTGTGGTAAGGTTTTCATTACGAAAATCGCAGATGAAATAGATGTTACCATGATACGCGATTGGGAATTCGTATGGCGTTTAGCTCGACGGCCCCCAGGGATCATTCTTTTTGTTGATTTTTGTAGGAACGATAAAACACATTGTTTACGAAGGAATACTCTGGTTAAAATATACAAGGTGTATCTGAATAACACCGACGTGTGATTCTGTGATGAGAATTGAGATGGGTATTTGGTATAAAATTTTTTGAAAAACCTCCCCCCGAAAAAGTTATACCCCTACGAAGATTAAAAAAAAATTTCTTTTATATTTTTCCTGTATATTAAGCTGAAGACACGAAACATGGTGAATGTTATTTGTCGATAAAACTACACATTCTGGAATTTTTTTTAACTCTGAAGTAGAAATTTTCCTCCAAAAAAGAAACATGGCTTAAAAATCCAATTCATTCACTAACGTTATTTAATTCATGTTAAATTGCATTTTATTGGACAACAGCCAACCATATTACGATTCTACGAGACTAAAACTTTCACAACTGAAAAAATAGCGAACAATTAAGAAAAACGGTCGTAACTGCTCGAGTTGATTCGTAAAAATGGAATTATTAGCAAATGTTAAAATGTCAAAAATTTCCTAAATTTTCGTAGAAAAACTTTAAGTTTGATTTGAATTAAATTTCTGGTGATAATATGGAAAAAGTTATATCAAATTTCATGTTTTATTCGACATTATAAGGTTCGCGTTATTTATAAATATCCGTGAAAGATGCCTCGGCTCCTCAAACAAGATAATTCCTTCCAAATATAGGGTATTGTTAAGATCATCTCTGATTGGCTGGAATTTAAGTTGGGATTCCCGATTTCTTGTTAAATTTATATCGGATATGTTCCGCAAATCAACTTGATTATTTCGGCTGCCGGTTTTTCACTCCGTAAATATGAAATATTCGGTTGGTTCCTGAAAAAAATTTTAATTACGGAACGTGATTGATGAAAAAACGTTCTTTCTGTCACCAGAACGACAGTCAATGTTTTACGGTAAAATATCCATAGCATTAAACATTCTTTATTTACTTTATGATCCATAGAACGTTGAAGAGGCAATAATCAATGATGGAAAAATTACTATGTATGGTCTATGGTGAATGTATGTTATATAAAGATTGTTCTATGCTATGGAAATGTTACCATAGAACATTGACTGTCGTTCTGGGGTCAGAAAAAACGTTTTTCCATCAATCAAATTCAGTAATAAACCTTTTTTTCAGGAACCAACCGAATATTTCATATTTACAGAACGGAAAACTGGAAACCGGAATAACCTAGTTGATTTGCGGAACATATCCTTCATAAACTTGACACTATTAAAATGAAATCAGGAATCCCAACTCAAATTTCAGCCTAACGAAAACCTATATTTGAAAGGAAGTAGCTTGTTCGAGGAGCCGAAGCATCTTTAACGGATATTTATGAAAAACGCGAACTTTATCATGTCGAGTTTGTCCTGAATTTCCCGTTCCCCAGTAATAGTAAAATTGTGAGGAAAATTGTGGGTTGGCAACTTGGGCCGAAGTCGTCTATTGTACAAACTGTTTCTTTATGATTGTGACATAAGATCGACCCAAAAAAGTCAAATTTTTTCGAAGTTATTATTAGAAATTAAAATTTTGAGTTTCAATGAAAATTTATTTTGAATCAATCTTTAAATTCCAACCCGGTTGTATCTGTTGCTTCGAAAATATCTGATATTTCGCAGGTATTAGCATGATGAATTCTCGTGATTTTGCGAAATTTGGAATACATAAAACTGAAGTTTTGATTTCAAGTAGTTATATTTTTATGGAGTGCTTATTGTTTTCATTTAAGCTTTCATATAGCCACGTGATGAATTTTGACCTGATCGTGTCTGTATTTTTGTAAATATTGGGATGACGACATTTCGAATGCGTTCATCTACCGAACAATCAGACGGATTTGTGCATTCTGAACTTTGTATTCGAGATTCAAATCTGCCGTGTGAATTTTGTTTTTCTAAGTTATTCCTTTACAAAAGTTTTTATTCTTAGTCGGCTGAAGGCTGTAGATATTTTCTCTCGAAATTTGTTATTCCATTATTTCAAAAAATAAAGCTTAGATTGAAATCTGATATTAGGCTCAAAAATGACAGCGGAAGGTTCATGCAAAATTCTGTGTGGATAATATGATGAGAATATCGAAATATTCTCTCATCGAGAAGTAACGCTGGGTCGGTTAAAATAATTAGCTATACAAGTGACTTGCTTCAAATTCAATGAAATACATAAAACTTCTTATTTCTGTCATCGATTTTAGGAGTGTTTTGAACTACGAGGAGCCTACTACAGCGAAGTTTTGATAGTAAAAATGGGATTTAATGCTCTAGAACAAAAAAATCCCTGGTAGAATTTCATGCAGGAAGGTTAAACTCAAAGTTCAAAATGATTCTGCTAAATTCAGCTGAATATCTCAAGAAACGTAAAAACTATGAGGTAAGAACCTGAAGAAAATTTAAACCCATTTTTAACTAGACTTTCATTGTTGATAATATCCAAGAAATTAACTCTTTCCAATTCAGAATCACCCTGCATTTTACTCAGAATCTCAGTTCCTGGTAGAACCAAGAAAGAAGTTGTTTTGTTCTCAGTCTCTAATTTCAGTGGAAAAAACACTTGAATCCAACCAGCGAACAAGCTTCCACAGTTTTAACAAGCAACCTCTGAATACAAACAACCAAAC
This sequence comes from Myrrha octodecimguttata, assembly GCA_958510865.1. Lineage (NCBI taxonomy): Eukaryota > Metazoa > Arthropoda > Insecta > Coleoptera > Coccinellidae > Myrrha > Myrrha octodecimguttata. The sequence goes on from OY294056.1 coordinate 86,705,962, forward strand.
ACGACAATAATGAAATAACCTAACAACTAACAAAAATCAGACAACCGTGGAAGAAAAGTGAGAAGTTTGTTAGCCGTCAGTTGGCATTACTGTTGTATATCGAGTTCGTCAGTTCCTCAACTTTGAAACTTTCAGCGTGTTCGAAGTAGAAGATATTTCCTCTTATTTTTCAGGCGCAAGCTTACAATTCTGGGAGCTTTATTCGTATTGTTTGCTCAACCGAGAATCCTCTAGCGCGTCGACGATTTGAATGTTTCATCAACATTTATTTTTATACCTTTGATATCGATCGAATTCGTGAGATACAAATGTCATATCAGGGATGAAGCAATAAACATTCATTTAACGATGTAGTGAAAATTTCAAGGGAATTTTCCCCTATATACATCGATTGTTTTGGCGAATTTTATGTCTTATTCAGCTCCTTGATTTAATGTTCGTTTTATTATCACTTGCTCGCGTAGTTTACATTATTTTATTATTATCTACAACGGATGAACCGAAGGTTTAGACTGAATTTTGAAAGAGAACGGAAAAAACTCCGAAAAAAGCTAAAGAATGAATTCTTTTCGTTCGCAACTGTTTTTATAAATATTTCGGTAATCCGTTTGTTCGAGCCTGGATCCTCCGCCATCTTGCAACCATAGACAATAAATCCCGTTTCGACCTCTAATGGTTCTTTGTTTCTTATATACGTACTCAGATGGTGTTTTCTCATGCTCTGTGCTACAATTTGCCATCTTTCTGTCCAAACATCTGTGATTTCGATTTTGTTTCCGATAAAGGTCCCAAAATGACTAGATAGGACTCACTGGTGACGAATCCGGCATCAAAATCAATATATTCTTTTGAGAACGAGCATTTAATTCTTTGGTATATCACAGTGTTAGCAGAGGAAATGTAAACGGGGTACCATACATTTTTCCGTATGATACAAGAGCACAGAAAAAAACCTAAACAAAAGTCTGTGTCTCCGTTTAAGTGTGGTAATTTGTTTGAAGAACATGGATGGCATTTTTTCATTGGAAAATCTTTTTTTGGTCATCTTGAATTTATTTTGACAAAATATCTTGACATAATATCTGAAACGGAAAGAGGGACAGAAAACCAGCAGGAAGCAGTGAATAAAATTACTTACATTTGCTTTCTGACCGGGAGAGTCTTTCGACCAGGTCCGGTCCTCCAAGTGATGATATTTCAGATCCTCAGATAAACTAAGAATGCTACAGGCCCCTTACATTGGGGAATCATCTCCCATAGATCCATAATTCGATTTACTACACTAGAAATCTAACAAAATATCGGGAATAAATTGAAAAACATGATGAAACTTGGGAACTAAATCGAAAATGCGGATCCATTGGATTGGCCAAATTCCACGATGAATATAAAATATATAACTTTTTTTTAATCATATCTCTTTGACTATAAACAAGCTGCAGTCTAGTTTGGACGCGATTGCTCGGTGGTCCGAAGAGTGGATGTTGCCCCTCAACCTGGAGAAATGCTGCGTGCTACACATTGGTAGGAACAATCCCGAACTGTCATACGTGCTCATGGGGCGACCTCTTGTCGTTGTCAGGAGTCATTGTTACCTTGGCGTAGTGGTGAATTCCGATCTAGATTGGTCGGAGTACATCTCGACAATCTGTAACAGGGCCAGGAGGTCTACATATCTCATTAAGCGCTCATTCGGCGGCTGCAATATCCAGACCGTTGTTGTACACAACTTATGTGAGGCCAATTCTGGAATACGCGGGCCCAGCTTGGTGGGCCGCCTTGAGATCCGACTCCCACCTTCTTGAGTCCGTGCAGAGATGGTGCACCAGAATTCCATTCCCAACCACCTCTCGACCGGACTACCCTGCTAGGTTGAGACTGTTTGGGCTGACCAGCTTCGAGGATCGGCGTGCCAGGGGAGACCTGATCGTGGCATTCCGAGCATGCATGGTTTCTTCGGTGTGGACCTCCGACAGCTGTTCGTTCTGAACCGAAATAACCTTCGAGGCCATGAGTTCAAACTTGCCAAGGAACCATTTCGTACTTCCTGCAGAATGAACTTTCTGTCCAATCGAGTCTTCGAGGCTTGGAATCGCCTCCCCGTTGAGGTGGTAAACGCGAGTTCGGTGAACGGGTTCAAGAACTCATTCGATAGACTTATGTGAGGTGCTTGTGTGAAGACTTTTTTTTATTGACAGTTACTTTTTATAGTGCAAAATACTTTTTTTATGTTTTTTTCATTTGAAAGCATAGGTAACATGTACCTACACTCTGATCCATATTTAATAATAAATAATAATAATATCTCCAAAAAATTTTGCACAAGACATCAAGCTGGCATTTTTCAATCAAGTGCCGTATTTCAATTCGATTCAATCTGTATTCTCGAAATCACAGTTCGACCATATATTCACATCGTGTGAACAAGAAAAAAAACCTAGAAGAGCACTGACGTGAAGTCAGCAGCATTTACGCGCTTGTTCACATTGAGAAATGACGACTTGGAAATTTCAATGAAATTTAAATGAAATATGAAAATTTTCAAAAAAAAATATTTTTTTTCAAATTCTTCCATGGATAATTTTTCTTATTGATACTGTTCATCTTTCAACCAAGTCATTTCGATCAAGTAAGTATTTTTCGAGTAATTGAAACATCAAAATTTCAAATGGCTGTAACACAAAAACCATTCGGCAGATTTGGCCAATTAACGAACTCAACCGAGATATTCAGGATCAAAACCTAACAAGAGAATTTCAGGACTCTAGGTCTTTTCTTTTGGTAGTTACAGCACACACAGCCGGCCGGACAGACAGAATTAAATTTGACCCCGGATTCTTCTTGAAGGATCTTTCGATACCATTTTTCGCTCAAAATTCGAAAATTACAGACATCGTGACGCGCTGTTCCCTAGAACAAGCGCGTAAAAACCCTATACCCTTTCTGGACACCCTGTATTCTGTCTAGAAATTCCCTTTCAATGTTGAGATCCACTCCATATGACGCTCTTATAGAGGCAATTCCAAGACTATAATGAGTTCCTGAATCGAATCATGAAACTGTGGCAATTTTTCCTGCAGCTTGCAAAAGGTCACTAGATGCAATTAGCGCACTAATTTTCTTCGTGAAGTTGCGCCCTCCATTTTTCTCTAGTCCTCTCCTTCCGCAATGTGATAGCATATCACCTTATTGCTTGCTGACGCTGTTATTGAATTAATCGTGTGCCCCGGCTAGAAGTAGAATTCATTTAGAAAGGAAACAGGAACAGATGTGACTCCTGAATTGAATCGCACATATGAAAACTCTCATTAAAGCACTTCATAAAACTGCTATGAAAAAACCTCGAAAAAGCACTGCCGTTAAGGCAGCAGCTTTTGCGCGCATGTTCAATGAAGATGACCGCTTCCAGTTTTTAGAGATTCCACCCAGAGCAAAGTCCAGAATTAATATACACTGCGCAAAAAAATTAACGCACATTATGGAAATCTCAAATTTATTCTACAACTGAAGAGGTTGAAGTCTCTCGAATGGAATGGCCAGCAAGAAGTCCAGATCTCAAAACGATTGAGCAGGTTTGGGACAACCTCAATAGAAGGCTGAGAAGTTCAGAAATTCATCCAGCTACTCTTAATGACTTAGGAATCCAACTCGGAGAAATCTGGGAAGGATTAGATCAGAACATTTTAAGATCTTTCATTTTGAGAATGAACCGTTGTTGCCGAGCTGTAATTAACGCAAGGGGTGGAAATAACAAGTATTAAATCACTTATCAGCATTTCAGTATTTTGAAAATTGTTCATTTCTCTTCTTTCACATAAGATTCGGTGAAATCCTGAATTTTTCTTCCATTTAATGTGTCTTGTTTCGTTCAAAACCTTCCCGAGAGAACATAAAAAATAAGTTATAAGGTCAATGTAGAGTTAATTTTCATTAAAATTGAGATTTTCAGAATGTGCGTTAATTTTTTTGCGCAGTGTATTCCAGTAATAATAAGCTTCGGTAGAAAGGTATTCCAGCCATAATCAGCTCCAGTACTAAGATAATCCAGCAATAATTGCCTGTGGTACTAAGATAATCCAGTTATACAAAGATAATCCAGTGAGAGTTAGCCCCGGTACAAGGATGGTCCAGTAGGCGTTAGCCCCGGTAAAAAGACTGCAAATTTCAAAACTATAAGATAGTGCTTGTAACACGTGATCTCATTCCCAGTGACTCTAGACGTTATTGAAATAATTTACTCAGGAATAAGATCACGTTATTCGATAGTAAGAGGTCGTAGATCACGAATATGTCATTAGAAATCGTCCAGTGACAACCGTTTAGAAATTATGGCGGAAATAGTGAAAACATTTCGAAATTTTGGTCAACTTTGAGACGTCGTGCCGACCAAAATAATGAAGCTGGGTGATGTCGAATTTTTTACGTGCAGTTCGATCCTTTATCTATGCAATAAAACAAATTTCATCGTCCTACTTTCATCGAGTCGGTAATAATGATTTTTTGAAAAAAGGTCCAAAATTTTGGAACTTCAAGGACCTCTCACGTCCAGGACGATTTTTTTAAAAAATATCTGACCTTATATTCTTGTTTTACGCCCTCGAATTAGTAAGTGTGCCAAATTTCACGGCGATAGGAGTCGGAAAATTATTTTTCGAAAATTGAGATTTTCTTAAGGGTAACCCCTTAAAATTTTACCAAAAATCGAAAGTTCTCCGATCGACCTGAAATTTGAAACATATACTAATTCGAGGGCGTAGATTAAGAAAATCCAATCAGAATGTTAGTGGAGAGTCTGGTTCGTTTTTTATGGCCCGAGGAAAATCGAAAAAATTGGACCTTTTTTAAAATCCGGATGGATTTTACCCCTCGACAAGTTCGATCTTCTCAATTAAGCCCCAAACCAACTATACAAATATCGAGTTCCCAAGTTGTTTCTATCAGAAGTTATTGTGTTTACAGTAGAACTAGCGGCCGACCGTAAAGGAGCAAATAAAGAGGAAGTTATCACCATTGAATATTAACATTGCTTTTCGTTCTAACAACACCATTAGAAAACTTTTCTTTCGTATAAAGAATGGTACTCCAGAAGAATTTTCAAGTAATATAGTCGACAGGATTGGTTGCAATGACTGTCAGTCAACGTATATAGGACAAGCGAGTCGATATCCTAAGGACAGAGTCTCCGAACATAAAAGAGATGCCCTGAATTTACTCAACCCTCTAAAAAGGGAAAAAGAAAATAACACCGCTTTAGCTGAACGTGTATCAATACGCTTCATTTATTCAATCGAAATATTGAGACATCAAAAAGTTCTGAAGAATCACCTTCTTCATGAAATGATTTCAATTAAATGAGATGAAAAATCCATTGATAAAATAGAACCTATTGCAACTTGAATATAGTCTTTCATTATCTCATTAATAAAATCAAAGATAAATTTCGAGTGTTTTGAGATCGAACGCCAACTTAGTTTTGTTCCGTAGATATACCGATATTCAAGTTTGCAATTTCAGACTTAAGCTTTGACTAGAGAGATGACTCCCTGTAAATTTTTTGGGATTCGTGAGATTTCCGGTTTCACCGGAAGTGACACCAATTTCCGTTTTTCAAATGAGAAGCCCCAAATTTTAGTATGAAAATAGATTCCTCATTAAATTTCGACTCGTTTTAATGTGAAATTTTCGAGTTTCTGATAGAAATTTTTTTTTTTGCGTGAAATTGCAAAAAAAAATTGAAAATGGTGCTCTGCTGAAACATGGATATCTTCAGGGTTTTTCATTTAGAAAATGTCGGTTTTGGGATTCCGCGAGAAGTAACAATAATGCTCATGTCACGATAGTCAGAATTGAAAATCATGATACAGGAGGTCACAAAAGCGCTGTTGAAAATTTCGAAAACGTGAAAATTCAATTTTATTAAATTAGAACCTCATTTTTTTATAGCCATAATGGAATCTACGTTGAAATATAATATGGGTGTGGAAACAACACCAGTGCCCTAAAATTCATATTTTCTCAGATATTCGTAAAAAACAATTTACGCGATCACATTTCGGGTTTTATTCTTCTCAGAAAAAAAAAATTGTCTCGAAGAGAATGGAGAACATATTGAACATTTATTTCAGATTGTACCCATAGAAATACTTAATTGCTAGTTTGTTTGTATATTTGAGAATATTGATATTAGAAATGTAATCGCGACTGCATATCTCAGAAAAATGAATTTGATGGCATTGGTGTTATTTCCACACCTACATTTCTTTTCAACGTAGATGCCATTATGTCCATAAAAAATGGGGTTCCCATTTCAAAAACTAGGCTTTTCACGTACTCGAAATCTCCAACTTCAACAACGCTTTTGTGACCTCCTGTGTCATAATTTTTAATTCTGACTTATTGTGACATGAGCATTATTGTTACTTCTTATGGAATCCTAAAAACGACATTTTTTCATTGAAAAATCTCAAAGATATCCATGTTTCTACAAAGCGCCATTTTCAATTTTTTTTTCGCAATTTCACGTTAAAAAAGAAATTTCTATCGGAAAGTCAAAAATTCGACAACAAAACGAGTCAGAATTTAATAAGAAATCTATTTTCATGCTAAAATTTGGGGCTTCCCATTTGAAAAACAAAAGTTGGTGACACTTCCGGTGAAACCGGAAGTCTCACGAATCCCAAAAAATTTACAGGGAGTCATCTCTCTAGTCCAAGCTTAGGTCCGAAATTGCAAACTAGAATTCCAGTACCTTCCCAAAAATATTCTAACGAACAGTATTCGTGGGACACCCGGTATATGTACCGCATATTTAGAAGAATAAGAACTATTCAATTGTGTGGTCAAATTCTCCCGATCGTTTCTTTTGTGATGTTATTTGGGGTATATTTGTTCCGATATTTTATATTTCTGACATAGAAACCACGTTTAAGTTCGTAAGTTAGGCCTGAAATCAATTTGATAAAACAGTTAGTTTCCTCATAAAGATAGTCAGGTATATTTTAGTTTTGCTTTTATATTTCTTTCCATCCTTCCCTCATTGCTCAGTTTTAGCTTTGTGTTATGAGTTGTAATCTACTTTCTGTTCGTGTAATTGCATACTACAGGATCTTTTCGTCTCGTTATTTACTTTCTGGTGCACCGTAGTGGAATTTCTGTTTCTCGTTTTAGAGCCCTGAAGAAGATTTTTGAATAAAATCAAAACATGTCGGCGTTATTTCAAAAAGTCTTTTCTCATTCAATAACCTAACCTTCAACCTGTCAACTATATTCACCATTTATAATATACAGGGTGATTCCGAAGGATACCGTCAGATTTTGGGATAAGTTTGCACTAGTCAAGACAGTCTCGGAACACTCTCTGGTTTATGGTTGGGTGTCTCTGTTGAGAATATACAGGGTGATTTGTCCGATTCGACCGATTTTACTTTTATTGATAACTTTTGTATGGCTTATTCCATTTCAATGAAATTTTCAGCGTAGTACAATAGTGTTGAACACATTTATTGACTTCAAATTTTTTTTCAAAATAAGCGGTTGTTATTGTGATAAATCCGGATTAATTGTGCAGGTTGAAACAACACCTTGTACATAGCGTTTCCTAAACTACGCTATCTGTTTACGATTGTACTATAATAAGTCATTATTTAAGAGTTTCTGATTTTTTTGGCACACTTCTAGTTTTCCGGGAAAATTTTTTCAAAAAATGTTTATGTCGAAATTTCGCTCCACTCGATTCTACTTTTATTGATAACTTCGGTATGGCCCATCCAATTTTGATGAAATTTGCAGTGTAGAACAATCTAAATGAGTACATTAAATAACAGTGTTGTCATTGTGATCATTTCAGAGTTTCAAATCGATTGTACAGTTGAAAAAAAAAACACCCTGTACATTGCTTTTCCAAAACTTTCTTATTCGTTGCAGATTCTACAATAATATGTTATCACCCAGAGGTTTTTGATTTCTTTGGCACACCTACGGTTTTCCCAGAAAACATTTTTGAAGAAGAGCATTATCGAAATTTGGCTCACAAGCAGTGAGAGTATTCCGCAGTATGTAGAAAAGCTGTATATTCCAAGGATGCAAAGTTGTTCGTCACTTCTAAAATATTCTTTTCAAATTCTAAATATATTCTGAATTGAATGATTTCATGGAAAATATTAGCAATTAAATATGAATTTGGAATTTGAAAAGAATATTTTAGAACTTAAGAACTGCTTTGCATCCTTGGACAATAGTGCTTTCCTACCTAGTGCAGAATACTCTCACTGCTTGTGAGCCAAATTTCGATCATGCTCTTCTTCAAAAATGTTTTCTAGGAAAACCGGAGGTGTGCCAAAGAAATTAAAAACCTCTGAATGATGACATATTACTGTAGAATCTGAAACGAATAAGAAAATTTTGGAAAAGCAATGTACAGGGTGTTTTTTTTTCAACTGCACAATTAATCTGAAATTCTAAAATTATCACAATTACAACACTGTTTTTTGAGAGACTTTTGCGATTATTGAATGTACTCGTTCAAATTGTTCCATACTGCAAATTTCATCGAAATTGAATGAGCCATACCAAAGTTATCAATGAAACTAGAATCGATTGGAGCGAAATTTCGAGATTGTCTTTTCTTGATGGAATTTTCTCAGAAAACTAGAAATATGCCAAAAAAATAAGAAACTCTCAAATAATGACTTATTATAGTAGAATCGTAAACAGATAGCGTAGTTTTGGAAATGCGATGTACAGGGTGTTTTCTCAACCTGCTTATTTAACCTGGAATTATAACAATAACAACCACTTGTTTAAAAAAAAAACTCTGAAATTAATGAATGTCCTCATCAATATTGTACTTCGCTGAAAATTTCTCTAAAATCGAAAAGGCCATACGAAAGTTATCAATAAAAGTAAAATCGGTCGAATCGGACAAATCACCCTGTATATTCTCAATAGAGTGCCCAACCATTTAACAAACATTGTTTCGAGACTGCCTTGACTAGTGTTAACTTATCCCAAAATCTGACGGTCTCCTCCGGAATCACCCTGTATATTTTTTCAAATATTTCTTCTTCCACGTAACGTCAGTGCAACTCTAGATTTTTCAGAATTAATTTGTGGATGGAAAGCGAGTAGGATAAAACAAAAATATTCAGGCAGGAAATTACCAATTGGGTTATTGACCCTCTTTACAACCCCGGAACTGAATATTCACACGCTCTACCCCTCTCGACCTCTTCTATCTAACGAAGAGCGATCCGTGATGTTCAAACTTAATCATCATAAAAAAGCGGGCCCTCGCCGCAGTGATGCATTCGCGAAATACTGATAATATCCGGAGGATTATAATTGTTCGAATGAAAAGTTTCTCGGAATTATCTCGTTCAATAGCTTCCTTCCGGGAATAGACTAAGGGTCGGAGTGGATTTGCAGTATTTCGTGAAGCTGTTCATGTTTACTGAAGATTCTGAAATATTTCCTTCTGAAGTATCAGATTTACTCTCGAAAATGTTTCCGCTGTTGGTCTGATATTTCGCAGTCTCTGAGATGCTTTAAGTTTCGGCCTGATGGTTTTGATTCCGGGGAAGTTCACCTTGTTAGGGAAATAAATTGGGAGAGCAGGAACATTTTGAAGAGTCCGAAATAACCTGATAATTCAAATGTTGTCGATATTTTGGTGTTCGTTAAACTCTGTAGTTATGAATTTTCGGAATTGATTTCGTGAAAAAGTCCATCTTGAGTATTTCCTGCTTTCAGATTGCTAAGATACTTAACGAATGTCAGTGACTTTGAAGGGTAGATGGTCGATTCAGAGGCGTATTTTAGACTGGATTCGATGATATGTAGAGGATATGGTCGCTTGCATCAAAACTGACCACTCTTTTTCTAGTTAGCTTAAGCTTGAATAAGGAGTACCACAAGGCTCTCTTCTGGGTCCACTCTTTTTTTTTGTTATTTATTGATGATCTTCCAACTTATTTGAAGAAGCTTTTTTCTTAATCATGAAACTCCAATAATTCCTTAGCCAAAATAATTTGCATGCTCTGGATTGTTGATGATTGCTCTATAGCGATTACTGAAGAGACCTCTGAGGTGCTACAAAAGTTGTGTGAACTATAAGTACTAGAAATATTGGGTTGCATTCACTTTTCACGGTTTACAGATGGTCATAGTACATTGGTTATTCGACCTTTCGATTTCATCATTCCGACCAAGTACTGCAATACGTTCTTGAATCCACATCGATGGACAACTGAGGTGGAATTCAAATGTAGACGCTGTTTGTAAAGAGTTTAATCGTTCCTAGTACACAATCAGTAGAGTTAGGGGTATATTTCAGTATCTAATTAAAGTCTACTATAGTTTGGTACACAGCTATCCATTATATAATTTTCTGTTATTTCTCAGATGTCGGCAGCTGTTTTATCATTCAAAAACAAATTCTCTGTATGATACTCAACGCCACTCTGATGTCTTCCTAACGACCTAGTTTCTTGCAAAATGATATACTTACATCTCTATCACTTTTGAGAAGCCTTTGTATAAATATGCGAAGGAAAATGAAAGCAGTTTTGCGAAACTATCAAGCTATCATTCTCATAATACAATAAATATGGAAAATTTGAAATTTTCTTCACCCAAACCTATATAAGTATGGCAAACTCTTCAATCATCTTTCTCGAAGTATGAAATCACCCAATGTCAGTCAGTTCAGGTCAGTAGTTAAGTCCTTATTATCGAGTAAATCCCTTAACACTGATGAATGAAAAAAATCCATCCAGGAATTCCATAATTCAAATCAACATTTTTCGAATAATTTCGAAAACCAACAGTACGAGGTCCTAAGTTGGAATTCAGCAAATGAAAAACAGCTTTTCTGTTGAAAATATGGTAGGGCAGATCGATCAATGAGTATTTCATATTGCGCTATTTTTTTGATCTAAGAAAATGTTATACCGCGTGTCCCATAATGAAGTCACTGAATATGTTTTCAAAAGGCTTTCATCATCATTTTTCTTCAAGGCTATATCAAGTAACACCATGTATTTAATGTTCATGTGATTCGAGAAGTTATTACAATGAATTGAGCAAGAGGCGCCTTCGCCATTTTGAAACAATGGATAAGGTAACTATTTTGGTAGGTCTTTGCTCAATGGGGGTTTATACTTTTAACGAAAATGCAGTAATTTTCATGGAAAACCTTCAGAACATCACATTTCAAACATATAATTCCAATATAATATTTTCAAAAAAATGTTTGATCACCTAAAACTGAAAAATAAAAATGGGGATTTGCATTTGAAGGGATTTGTCATGAGTGCACGATATGGCAACGTCGAGTTCAGCTTTCTCAGAAAGAAAAGGACGTCAAATGTGTAACTTTGCTAAGGAAAACAGAGATAGCTATACTTTGATCTGGTTAGAGTAGAAGACAACGACCAATGAACAGAAAAAGAAGAGCACAGACTGTCACACCGTCGTATTACTTACAAATCGTAAACGGAAATTGTTTGGTTATATTGACAAAGAACACGTGTGTACCACAAAAAGCTATTCTACTAACCACCGATGTCACTTCATGCATGCCTGGCAAATCCCAAACCCCAATTTTGAAATCTGATTTTGAATGCTTTCTGGGAAAATGATGAATCAAACCCCTAATAATTATGTTCGAATTTGCATTCGCACAAATAACCCAAATTCAGGAAAAACCCTCAATATGGTCTAACCTAAAAAAATTATGCAAAATTCCACCAAAATAAGCTTTAATCTATACCTAAAATGTTTAATTTAATACGCATAAGAATCTTGACATTATCTTCAAGAATAATATCGAATAAAAGTGGGATTTCCATTCAAAAAACAAGTAAGAGAATCACACTGTACAACTACATCGGAATGTCCTTTGTCCAAGACAGAGGGCCATTAAATGAAGGTCAAAATAATAATAGTGCTATACTGTTTTCATTTGTATAATCGTTGCTTGGTTACCTTCATTAATGTAATGATATTGTCTTTTCAATTAGAACCAATGGTGAGTTAGGCATATCACTGCATGTTATGATTGGTCGGAATTCTGTATTGTATTTTGAAATGCTTGTCATATCAATCTACATGGTAAAATAAATGCAATTGGAATGCGACATTAAATTATGCAACGATATCGGTGATATTGTAATTTGAATCGATAAAGCATACAATTCGTGTCGGAATATTTTGCTGAACTGATTTTTCTAGGAAGATTATTTTTCGAATTCGAATTCCATCGAAATCATATATATTCAGGCCGATTCTGTTTGCAAATAGCAATATTGCTAGGAAACAGATATTGCTATCATAACAAGATTGGAATTATAGGTATTCTGATCAACGATTCTGAGCAATATGATCAGTCACGTTAACAAGAATCCTGCTATCAATATTGCTATCTTACCAACTCAAAATAGTATTTGCTATGCTTGATAACAAGATAGGTCAGAAAAGGAATCTTACAGAGATTTGTTTCAGTATTATTTCTTCCAAGAATTCGAAAATATAAAAGATAGGGAAGTATGTGCTGATAGAAATTTGTTCAAGATTCTCTAGAATATTCAATTGAAAGAAAAATTCTTACACTAAAATACCGGCTTAGTAAGCAATAGCTGAGATGATTATTCTAATGATCTCAACAACAGCCATCCCTTTGAATTGCCAACAGTAAAGTTCATCGAATTTCGAATCATTAACGCCTGCACAAAATTGCGGCATTTGATTTCTGGAAACCAATATTCTATTGGTACCCAGGAAATTGGTCAATTTGACTTCAATGGGTTTTTCTGTTTCACAACATTTTTGCATAAGTCATTGTTAACATGAATAAGAAGTATATGCCAATGGAAACGTGTTCAAAGTCCTCTATAATATTTAATTTAAAGGAAAATTCTTAGACTAAAGTATAAGGAATAGTTGACAACAGCTGAGATGATTATTGTAATCATCTTAACAAGTGCCAACGAAAAAGTTTATCCAATTTCGAATTATTAACGCCTGAATAAAATTCGTGCATTTGATTTCTGGTAACCAATATTCTATTGGTATTCAGGAAATTGGTTGTTGGTCAATTTGACTCTTTTTGTTTCCGAACATTTGTTATGTCAATGTTCACTCACGAAGTAGGCTCACTTTCTTCTTCCTTGTAGCTCTAAAGTCACAAATTACAGTTTTGTGAACTCTAAAATCACTGATTATGGAAGTCAATGATAGCAATATTGCTATGACAAAATTTATAACAAACATTGCTATAAAACTCGGAACAGAATACGTAACATCATGGCCACATTGCTTTAAATTAGAAGCTTGGTTACGAAGATGGAATATATGAATGGGTTGAATTTACTCAATAATTCCGCAAATATACTCTTTTCCAAATCTCATTATTTCCAATAACAGATATTGTTTAATATCCTATATCTTTTTCTCATCAAATCAAATACTTTTTCCTTTTATAATTTTCAGATTCGGCTTAGTTAGAAAGCTGTTGAAGCTTAAAAAAAATTGACATTGCTATTCCGAATGGACTTTATTCTATTGTGATGTCTCTTTCAACTATGACATTTTCCATTCATCATTTTTCCTCTTATCAGTTTTTTTCTATAAAGTTTGATGAAAATTTCAGTAAGTGAACTATTTTTGTGAATCCACATATGAGCAGAAAAATACCATAGAATAGAGGAGTATACGTATCTATCATGATGTAAGTAAAACATGGTGTGCTCATCTGCTCATCTGTGATCGTATTTACCAATGATGACGTCACTTTTTCATTGAAATTCGAAGCACAGAATAAATGTTTCCTTGTATTTTAATCTTGCTGACGTCACTTTTTTTTTCAGATGAGCACACCAGGTTTTTACATCATAAGGTGACTTCACAAGTCATTCATGTGATTATGAAAATTTAAATATGAGAATGGACAATAATGGAACAAACAATTTTCATTGAATTCCAAGCACAGATTTTGGATATTCCACAATACAAATTATGGTGGAAATTATCTGTTCTGAACATGTTAGCAAAGCACAGGAGTGTATTAGGACATTGAAAAACCTTTGAACTCCTATAACTCTACACCTGTGCGCGGAAGCAGGAAAGAAATCTTGAAAAAAAAATCTGACAAAATGTCAGCAGCTTTTGCGTGCAGGTTCAAATTTGTTGCCAAAGCGGTCATTTTTTCACGCATTGGACCCGTCAAAGGTACCTCGACTACCTGATGAAAAAATTTGGTGATCTTCCAATTAAATTATCCTCAAAAAATTCTGCATGGTTATCATTCCTCAATCATGTACTGGATTTCAATGTGATCAAATCTTCATTTTTGCGCGCATGTTCTAGGGGAACAGCGTGCTATCGTTTTGTCCAAATGTCTGTAATTTTGGATGATTGAGCCGAACATGGTCTCAATCGACTAGGTTGGACTCACTGATGACGAATCCGGTGTCAAAATCGATTCTGTCCGACCGTCCGTCCGTCCGGCCGTAGACACGGTAACTCTCGACAGAAGCAAGCTAGCAACTTCAAACTTTCAGGATAGGTTGCGCATCAGAATGGCGCGGTTAAGTTCGTTAATGGACCAAATCGGTCGAATAGTTTCGGAGTAATAGGCACTTGAAATTTTGAAGTTATTCATTTTTTATTCCAGAAACTACTTGAGCGATTAGATTCAAACTTGGCAGTTAGGTGGAGTACAACGACGCGCAACTTTGAGCCAAATTTCGTCAGGATCATATTGTCAGTAAATTTGAAAAAAAATTTTTTTCGAATTTTTTTTCCAAAAAATTTTTTTTCCGGAAACCATTCATCATATCCAAAAAAAAACCACTCAACTTTAAGCTTCATATTTTACAGCAGTGTACCAAATTTCAGTTCGATGCGATCATGAGTTTTGGAGATATCGGGAAAAAATATGTCAAATTTCGAGGTTTTCTTCTCGATATCGTTGATTTTTGCGGTATAACTCGAGAAATACTGATTCAGTCCTGATAAAACTTCACAGCTAGTTTTGAGATGCTGAAAAACAACTTTATGCGAAATATCGTGATTATCGTGTCATAAGAACAATTCGAAAAAAAAAAATTCTATGATTTTCTTATCATATCATCCTCATTGAATTCTGTATGAAACTTCGAACTGTTATTTTTCGATGAAGTACTGGATTTCAATTCGATCTGATCTGTATTTTTGGAAATATTGGAAAAGTAAAATTTTGATTGGGTATATCTACGGAATCATTGGGTGGATTTTACCCATTCACGAATTCGGCCTTTGTAATTAAGGTCCAAACCTTCTCTACAAATATCGAGTTTCTAAGTTGTTTCTTTCGGAAGTTATTGTGTTTACGCAGTCGGCCGTTAGGCTGACCGTTAACACAATAACTTCCGGAAAAAAACGACTTAGAAACTCGATATTTGTAGAGTAGGTTTGGGGCTTAATTACGAAGGTCGAATTCGTGAATGGGTAAAATCCGCCCAATGATTCCGTAGATATACCCATTCAAAATTTTATTCCTCCAATATTTCCAAAAATACAGATTTGATCGAATTGAAATCCAGTAATTTATCAGTAAAAAATTTCAAAAAGCACTGCCGTGAAGGCAGCAGCTTTTGCGTGCATGTTCAAATTCGTTGCTGAAGCGGTCATCTACATTGAACATGCGCGCAAAAGTTGCTGCCTTCACGGCAGTGCTTTTTGAAATTTTTCAATTTTGGGCACATTTCGACGAAACGATAGCCTGGTGTTCCCCACCAGATCCACTCGAAAAATTATATTTCTTGATAAGATGAATCGACATCTGTAAAACTTGAAGTATCATCCTGTATATCTGCTACTTTTACACATAGACTTGTGCTTTCAGCGAAGTCAGTATATACCCGACCCTGTTCATCACCATCGACAACCCAACATCCAGAATCATCAAAAGTTACCTCTCGACTGATTTGTTATAAACTATGCGTAGCCAGGACAACCGAACCAGTTCGAACATTGTCATTCCAGTCGAGTGAATCACTCGACACTCGATCAAATTACTGTCTACCTCCGAATGACCTTAATTAATGTTTCCACACGGGTTCAGTCAAAAAAGTTTCTCGAAACTAGCAATCATGTGCATGTCCTGGCAAACACCAGTGAGTTAATGAAGAGCCATCTAGCTTTCAATAAAACAGGACTAATTATACAGTGCCTCTGGAATTATGAACTTAAATTGAAAATCATCCGAATCGTGTTACGTCTAATAGCACGCTTCGGCGACTATTGAAGTGCACGACTCAATTAGGACCATTTCAATGGAATAGTTCATTTTGCGGATAGTCGAGCAGGACTGTGAGCTAAAGGGAAGCAGAGACTTCCTTATTGTGGGGAAAATCTCGCTATAACTTTGTCTGAATGTCTGTAATTGATGTCCATAAAGTTAGCAGAGCCACTTGCACGGAAGTCAAGGAAAACCATCTCATCAATTGTCGTATATTTGTCGAGAATTTGTCGTGGCTCTGCTAACTTAGATTCTAGATCATGCATCGAATTCGATCAAAAATGTTATGAGTAATTGTCGTAGACGATTTAACCTGAAAAAACCAGAAAAAAACATTTTTTTAAAGCTTTTTTATAGGTTTTAATGAAATTTTCTGGTTTCTCAGGAAATTTGTCAGATTCGGCAACACTGCATCGGTAAATTGATATTTCAGGTATGTTTTCCGTAACATTATTGGCTGGTATTGGGTTGTATATGTTAAATCTTTCATTTCCCGAGATGACCAATTTTCGTTTCAATGCTGAATAATGGAAATATTCCATTCTCACGGATATACATCGACGTAACTTTGTGATACAAGAAAGTTGATTAGTTGACCGTTTTTTCTTCCGGAAATGAGCTGAACGATTGGAGGACGACCAAAACATATTTGTCGTGAAAGAAAAAATTTTGTCGCGCTTCTAGTTTTTTTCTTTCACGACAAATATGTTTTGGTCGTCCTCCAATCGTTCAGCTCATTTCCGGAAGAAAAAACGGTCATCTAATCAACTTTCTTGTATCACAAAGTTACGTCGATGTATATCCGTGAGAATGGAATATTTCCATTATTCAGCATTGAAACGAAAATTGTTCATCTCAGGAAATAGAAGATTTAACATATACAACCCAATATCAGTCAATAATGATACGAAAAACATACCCGAAATATCAATTTGCCGATGCAGTGTTGCCGAATCTGACAAATTTCCTGAGAAACCAGAAAATTTCCTTAAAACCTATAAAAAAGCTATAAAAAAATGTTTTTTTCTGGTTTTTTCAGGTTAAATCGTCTACGACAAATACTAGACAATTACTCATAACATTTTTGATCGAATTCGATGCATATTTTAGAATGGCTCTGCTAACTTAATATTAAGTTAGCAGAACCCCTTAAAAAAAAAACTAGAAGCGTGACAAATTCTTTTCTTTCACGACAAATTCTCGACAAATATACGACAATTAATGAGATGGTTTTCATTGACTTCCGTGCAAGTGGCTCTGCTAACTTTATGGACATCTGTAATTGTCAAATTCCTATCTGAAAAAATAATCTAGAAAAGCACTGCCGTGAAGGCAGCAGCTTTTGCTCGCATATTCAATATAGATGACTTCGGCAACAAATCTGAACATGCGCGTAAAAGCTGCTGCCTCCACGACAGTGCTTTTCTAGATTTTTTTTCTATAAAAATAACGGCCAGACCGTAAACACAATAACCTCCGAAAAAAACAACTTAAAAACTCGATATTTGTAGAGAAGGTTTAGACCTCAATTAAGGCCGATTACGTAAATGGGTAAAATCCACTCTATGATTCCGCAGATATACCCATTCAAAATTTTATTTTCCCAATATTTCCAAAAATACAGATTAGATAGAATTGGAATCCAGTACTTTATCCAAAAATAACAGTTCGTTGGTTCATACAGAGTTTAATGAGGATAATATGATGAGAAGATCACAGAATATTGAATATTTGAAAAAGAAATATTTTTTTTAACATTGTTCTGATCATACGATCATCACGAAATTTTGCCCAAGGTTGTCTTTCAGCATCTTCAAACGAGGTGCAAAGTAACATCATGATTGTATTCGTATTTCGTGAGTTATACCGAAAAAAACAAAGATATCGGGAAGAAAAACACGAAATTTTATATATTTTTTCCCAATATCTCCAAAACTAATAATCGTATCGAATGTTTTTTCAAATGTGATGAACAGTTCGCGAAGAAGAAATTTTTTCGAAAAAAACTTTGTAAAAAAGTTTTTTCAAAATTTACCGATGGCATGATCCCAACGAAATTTTGCGAGAAGTTGCGCGATGGTTTACTCCAACTAACTGCCAATTTTCGATCCAATCGGTCTAGTAGTTTTTGAATTATCGCCAAAATAACGTCAAAAATTCAATAGACTCTAACTCCGAAACCGTTTGGCCGATTTTTGTCCGGCCGGCCGAACGAATCGATTTTGACACCGGACTCTTCATTTGTCAACTTTTGACTCGATCATCGAAAATTACAGACATTTGGACAAAACGATAGCACGCTGTTTCCCTGAACATGCGCGCAAAAATATCAAAAATCAAATTTCGATCCCTTGAATAAAGACCAACTTCGGTTGAGTTCATTTAGTCAAATACTGTTGTCGATGGATTAAATGCTTGAGTTTAAGCCTGTGGCGCAGGATATCCGGGTTCAATTCCCAGCTGAATAGCAAATTGAGCTCTACTTTTTTGTTCCTTCTAACTTCATTCAGTGATAACTGAATCACTCAGCTGGAATTCCGGTGATTTTTGAAGACTAACGACTAGCCGTGGGTTTCACAGAGGTTGATGTTCCGATCAACACTTCGATATTCTGTGGTATCGCTAAAAATGAACTGAAATTGAACATAGAATTGTCTTGATCGGAACAATCCCGTTAATCAGAGCTTTGTGAAACCCGCTATAGGTCAGGTTTACTGACGAAGAATCCGGGTAATCATTCAATTCTTAACGGCCGATGACACGAGGACTTCTATTTCTCAAATATATCGAGAAATGATGGGGCCATAGGTTTCAATCTCTTCCCGAAGTTATTTAGATTTCCTAAAATTATCTCACAATCGCCAAAGTTGAAAATTAATACCAGATCGATTAAACACTATGCCCTGGAAAAAATATGACCTCGTAGATTTGTAATCGAAATTAGCGGATTACATTGTGTGAACTCTAAAATGTAATGTCTATGCCAAATTTCGTTTGAATATCCTCAGAAATGCTGATGTTATGCTCGTCGTTTGTACCCCCAAGAAACACCGTGTATTTTCTAAGGATATCAAAATATGCTATCAAAAGTTTATTGAAATATCCAGCATTATAATCCCAATTATGTTTATGAAGAGACAGCGAAAGCTTGTGATTTTGAACTTGGAATTAGTTTCACCTAATTCCAACGGGAAATAGTCTATTTACTAATCAGATTCTCATTCATCTCGGGAAAATTGAAAAATTCCAGAATCACGAGGCAGAATTTTTCGAATTAGCTGAAAAATTCCGTCTCTAATCTGAATTTGATATAATCGAATATTCCTTTGGAAATGAGCTTTTTAGATTCTATTAAAAATAATCGAGAAAAGTGGTTTCAGCTTTCCAGGTCTCGGGAAAGATTTCATACCAGTTTAATTCGGGGGTAATTATCTATGTCTCAACAAGTTTCCCGCTCAGAATGAAACAACATGTTTATTTGATTCTGATGGAAAATATGGAAACATTAAGCCATAAAATAGCATGTTTTTCTGTATCATCTCAACCGAATTTGATTACTGAATGAAATAAGGTTTCGTTCAACAAGAAGCTTTTTGTAATTCGAACCATTATCCGAAGAATACCAGGTGTCGACAACCCATGAATATTGCTTAAAATTTCTTTCGCCTCACGATCGAAAGTAGGTAAACACAGCAATTTCCGGAAGTAAGAAGTTAGGGACGATAATTGCGAAGCAAATTTGCGGTATGATAACGATGGAAGAATAGGTTAAATCTAATTACAGATTCGTAATCTACGTGTTCGAATCCATAATATATGATGTGCATATTGTCATAGCTTCAAAAATAAAATTTCGCACGGAATCGCAAAATCTTACCCCCCCGCCCCTCTGCGCTTTGATGTTTATTCGCGGTTCTTTATGAAAAATTTTCCAAGTCCCAAATAAATTTTTTTTTTCGAAAATCGTCCACCTTGTTATCGTTTCCTATTAAATCGAGGTCGTAGATCACGAATATGTCATTAGAAATCGTCCAGTGACAACCGTTTAGAAATTATGGCGGAAATAGTGAAAAAATTTCGAAATTTTGGTCAACTTTGAGACGTCGTGCCGACCAAAATAATGAAGCTGGGTGATGTCGAATTTTTTACGTGCAGTTAGATCCTTTATCTATGAAGATTATCAGATTTTATCGTCCTACTCTCATCGAGTCGGTAAAAATGATTTTTTGAAAAAAGGTCCAAAATTTTGGAAATTCAAGGACCTCTCACGTCCAGGACGATTTTTTTAAAAAATATCTGACCTTATATTCTTGTTCTACGCCCTCGAATTAGTAAGTGTGCCAAATTTCACGGCGATAGGAGTCGGAAAATTATTTTTCGAAAATCGATATTTTCTTAAGGGTAACCCCTTAAAATTTTACCAAAAATCGAAAGTTCTCCGATCGACCTGAAATTTGAAACATATACTAATTCGAGAGCGTAGATAAAGAAAATCCAATCAGAATGTTAGTGGAGAGTCTGGTTCGTTTTTTATGGCCAGAAGAAAATCGAAAAAATTGGACCTTTTTTAAAAAAATCATAATTTTTCAACTAGAGGACCTTCGTCTATAAAATAATTGGCTACGTACTCACAAAGGACCCAGATATGACCAAAAAAATTCGATATTGTCCAGCCTTACGCGTTTGATCAGTACGACGGCCCAAAGTTGACCCAAATTTCGAAAATTTCTCACCAAATCCGGAATATTTTCCAAACCGAATCAGCTACGCAAAATCTAATTACAGATTCGTAATCTACGTGTTCGAATCCATAATATATGATGTGCATATTGTCATAGCTTCAAAAATAAAATTTCGCACGGAATCGCTAAATCTTACCCCCCCACCCCTCTGCGCTTTGATGTTTATTCGCGGTTCTTTATGAAAAATTTTCCAAGTCCCAAATAAATTTTTTTTTTCGAAAATCGACGACCTTGTTATCGTTTCCTATTAAATCGAGGTCGTAGATCACGAATATGTCATTAGAAATCGTCCAGTGACAACCGTTTAGAAATTATGGCGGAAATAGTGAAAAAATTTCGAAATTTTGGTCAACTTTGAGACGTCGTGCCGACCAAAATAATGAAGCTGGGTGATGTCGAATTTTTTACGTGCAGTTCGATTCTTTATCTATGAATTAAAACAGATTTCATCGTCCTACTCTCATCGAGTCGGTAATAATGATTTTTTGAAAAAAGGTCCAAAATTTTGGAACTTCAAGGACCTCTCACGTCCAGGACGATTTTTTTAAAAAATATCTGACCTTATATTCTTGTTCTACGCCTTCGAATTAGTAAGTGTGCCAAATTTCACGGCGATAGGAGTCGGAAAATTATTTTTCGAAAATTGAGATTTTCTTAAGGGTAACCCCTTAAAATTTTACCAAAAATCGAAAGTTCTCCGATCGACCTGAAATTTGAAACATATACTAATTCAAGGGCGTAGATTAAGAAAATCCAATCAGAATGTTAGTGGAGAGTCTGGTTCGTTTTTTATGGCCTGAACTTAATAATTTCGCAGCTTTATCTAGTCGATAGTTTGTGTTACCAAATAGTAAAAAGTTTAAAATACAAATTCCTTTTTTTAAACAAAGTTCCTGTTCGAGAAATGAGTGTTAAGGGTCATGCAAAATTTGTGCGAATAATTTGATCTTCAAACTCCTAGCTACTCTACTTACTCTCATTAATGATGTTTGTGTTCATGAACGTGTGAAAAATATGAACATCCTCCATTTTTAATATTATTCTTTCGATTATCCCGAAAATAGATCTCAGGCTGAAGTTTGGTTGAATACCGGTTCAAAGTGGTATGTTCCTTGGATTTTGATAAACAGTATTCAAAGAAATCTTCTTTTTTAAGTAAATTCAGCTGAATAACTTCCATTTATTCAGAACAATGAGCAAAATTACTATCTACATTCAACGAAACGCAAGAGCACTCTTTAATTTTTCTTTTCAAATTATCTGATTCCGATATCAGTATTTTTGTATTGTCCCAATCTGTCATGTGATTCACAATGGTCGAACATACACGATTTGCTGTTTCGGAAGTTTGTATGTCTTTATACAAAATACTAATAGCATAATCAGATAATATGAAAAAAAAAATAAATTAAAGAGTTATCTCTAATTTTTTTAAATGGAGAGACTTCTGTTGGAATGGGCCCTATTTGGCTGAATTTACTCAAAGAAGAAGTAGAATTTAAAAACATTCAAAAAAAGCCTCAAAACAAAAAATCCAAAGAAAGTAATTTTGACAATTTTCTCGTTTGTCTTATGAAGGAGTCGGATTTGTACTCTGAAAGGGCACAGTTCACTTCGTTTATCGTCTATAATACTAAACGCGTTACAGGCAACACCGCCGAAACCACTGCAGGAGATCAAGAAAAACTTATGCTAAGAAAGGGTTATTTTCGTGAGAGTTTTTCTGATATTTCCGGGGAGTCTTGGCGTGATATCTGAACGTGATCAGAAAGAGGAAGTTTCGAATTTTCCCGTACTGTTGATCTTTCATCGCGGAAAAATCGAAAGATACTTTTCAAAACTTCCCGAAAAATAACGAAAATATCGATATTTCCCAAAGGTGCAAAACCACAGGAAAGGATTCGGTCGCTGGGTTCAAGCTAGGTGAAGTTTTTTGGTACGAACAGAAAGACGAAAGACGAAATTGTGGCGTAGCGGGACCCTTTTTTTGATTCCCACTTTCGTATTCTTGCAGGAATGATGGAAAAAAGTGACATTTCTAGGAAAATCCGGTAAAAATTCGCCATTTCATATTCTTCTGTGGACTCGGCCGAGATCGGCTATCTCCGCCGCCTTCGGGCTCGCTTTGTAGGTAGAATTTCTTGCGACAGAAAACTTAAGCATCGTAGGCCTTGACCGTCGGCAAAGATCGGGTACTTCCGTCAATATTTTCAAGCCGAACCGGCGTTATGTTCATGTCAATTGTCATTAACATCAATTCTAATTTGCCGTCAAAATAGCATTCTATATGGAAGCTACATTGACGAAAATAAAGTTGGTAACGAATGGAAATGCATTAAGAAGTATCAACCATGGTCAATACTGCCTAATTCCAACTCTAACAATGACTATTTCAAGAAAAAGTCTAGTTATCGGTATATTTTTAGCAAGTTACTATAACCTTATGCTACATTCACGAGAGGAAACAGTAAGTATTACCTACAGACGGCCGAAGGCCGGCTGTAAACGCGATAACTTTGCAAAGGAATGACTTAGACAGTCGAAATTTTCCGGGTAGGTTTGAAGTTTGAATTCGAAGGTTAAGTTCGGAATGAACAAAATCCGCCCAACGGTTCAGAAGGTGAACGCATTTGAAATTTCATGATTTCAATATTCACAAAAATACATACACGATTTGGTCAAAATTCAGTTCGAGGATAGACGATTACTGTGATCGAATTTTACATTAGCTACTGATTTTTTGTAAATTTATAAACAGTGTGCTTCGTTTTTAATAATTCAGTCAACTATTCAATTAATCTACTCAAAAGGGCAAATCTACCCGCTAGGTAGATCTGGGCGCTTCCTACGTAAGTATCGTTTAAGTAGATCTACAGTAAAGATTGATCTATCGCTAGGTAGATCTGGGCGCGTACTAGTTTATATTATTCCTGTATTGTTCATTAGGCAATCTGTTTTCCAAGAAACTGCCCTTGACAAATAGTTCAATCCTGCCATCCGCAAAGGCGCCTGCCATAAAAAACAATTTTATTTAATTTTTAATAGTTTTCTTCCAGATATTGGTAGTGAAAATCCAGAGAAAACATAAAAAATGATACAAAATCCTCCCAAATTCAGCTTTAATCGATAATAATGAATCTATTGTCAAAACCAGACGACATGAGCCGCAACAGTTTATACTCTGATCCCCTTTCCTACCATCAGAACAATTGTGAATTACTTTTTGTTCAAATATATCCTTTTCACAACTATTCGCGGTGTTTTCATTTAAATATATTCGATGTTCGATTGAGAAGCATCAAATCAATCGAACAACCATTTCATCTGTCATTCATGGAATTCGACTGTGTTCCTGAGTGAAGTCTGGCATCGATGCACCATTCCTGGGCGCCTATTCTTGAATCCGGGGAAGAGAACGAATGATAGAAAGGGGGCATGTCGACGAGTTTTTCAGGGAAACGGTATTCTTGAAATGAATGAGTGCTTCACGGAGAGCGAGCGATGTATCTCCTACGATTTGTGATGGAACGATACATAGAGGACGCTTATCATGTTTCGGGTATTTGACAATTTTGATCTGTTTGGCATTAAGTCATTGCAATCTGTGTTAACTTTTACTACAAGATTTCTGTTTTCATTCGAAGATGGACATGGCGAGTGCAATTATGCGGGAACTTAACTCGGAACACTGCTCAAAATATTCGTGATTTCATTCCACTTTTTTTTTCATATTCTTCCTTGTATAAACTAAATTAAGCCGACCTATGTTCATTTCAGGTCTTTGTCTAATGTAGTCGGTGAGCAGCTCCTTCTGTTTATAGTTGATTGGAAGTGATTTTTTTTTCAAAATTATCCACTTTACAATTTTCCGAAATACGCTCCTTATGACAACTGTATGATTTCAGATTTGAATTATGACAATGACTATGAAATATAGTATATGTCGATGCATTATACATAAAGTTGGCTACATGAATGAAGTTAGCTTCAAGTCTGTCAAAAATACTTGATTTTGATTGGTTAGAACATTTGGCATAATGGTTCGTCTATGACCGCTCATTCGGACTGCTCCCCATCTTGACTGCGATGGTATAAACGTTCTCTTTCGTTCCATCATAAATGTTTGCATTTCCTTGCCAACGGCGTCGAAACGGCTATTTTTCCACGTTTGTTCTCTTCCCATAATTCATGAATAGCGCTCTTTGATGTTCAAGAATACGGAATTGACGTTTTGACAAATGGGAGGAAGGTCGAACGGGAGATTGTGCCATAGAGAACGTTCTATACCATCGGATTTCAAGTATAAGGCCCCTGGTACTCAATCGAGGATCCTCTGTCCACATAAGAAAATGAAATTGTATGAAACTCTCCTAAATCAAACTAACCTTACCTAACCTAGGACCTAAACTCAATTTATCTGGATTGATCGATCAGATTTCCATATTTTCATTTCATTCTCCGGAATTTATGAGCAGTGATGATATTGCATTGATGCCAAACTTCACTCGTGATTGAATTCAAATTCCATTAAATGACAGATGAAATCGACATTCGTTAAATTTGATTTTTCCAATTAAACAGTGTATATATTTGAAAGGAAATACTGCAAATCTTCATGAAAAGATTGAAGAATTCATTGTTCATTCGAGGCCGATATATTCGAAATTTTCGGAATCGTCGAAACTTAAATATTAACCGATAAATACACTTGGCTTAGGTTGAGTGTAACTAACTTCATCATGAGGAAGATAGAGTTGTCTCTTTCTAGGGGTAACCGGTTTTGTTGTGATTGCTTAGTCCATGTATCCATTTCTGAATATCTATGATAGATACTGATCCAAATCTCTCACTAACATTTATTGAGCATCATATTCGCCAACAATCATCAAATCTGTGACCAGAACAGCCCCTCAAACAAAGTTCTAACATTTCTTTGATCATTCAGAATGTCCATGTACTTTTTCCGTCTGCACAACCTGCGTAAGGCCGAAGAGGACAAGAAGAAGAAAGTGCAAGAGCAGCGTAGACGTAGAAGATCGGTGCGGTTAGGATCCCGAACCGTCCTCTGTCATCGTTACACGAACGCAGCCCTGACCTTGGCACCGAGTCGTCTCTTTGAACGCACCCCATTGACACCATCAGACAGCCTGGACGAGGTGGCGTTACAAATACCCAGGTGGTCCATAATTGTAAATATTATGACTGTTCTTTTGATTAGTTATAATTTTGATACAATCAAAAATCCTTCGAAATGAATTTTATTATTACTGGGGATCGTTCATGTGAAAAAAAATAGATGAATAACTGAAAAACTTACTCATTCTCAATATAAGGTAAGTTTATGATGTCGACTGCCAAAATAAAACTATCTCTCAGACCTAGATAGTATGAGTGATCATCGTTCAAGGTTTCTGCATCACAGAGAGTATGAGTTCGTAAAGTTCTTCTCAGATGGCGTTAGTGAATTTTTTCGCGGATGAGATGAATCCATATATGCATATTAGTACCTATAGAACACTTATGGATCATTTAGGGTGATCTTCTCTAATTATCAGTGATGTTTATCATCACTATTCCGACAATTCTACATGGTATAGTAAAAATATGTTATATAGCGAAATCAATAGTTTTCATTGGTGTCAATTTGATACTTTGAGCTAAGAAGAATTTGTCGCATCCAATATTAGTTTTTCATTATTATTATTTAGAGATGTTCAAACTTTATTGTAAGTTTATCAACAAGAATTTCGTGAAACTTATTATCATCATGAAGTCGTTTCAGTTAAATTTGTTTTTATGTGGACTTGGATCAGTAAGTATTTCGCATTATATTATTTGAATATTTCCTTGAAGGTAGGCTTGGAATAGGCTTATCAAGTTTTTGCAATTATGGGCAAGGATAGCACTCGTGGAATGGGGGTTTTCCTTCGAACGAAAATGCAATAATTTTCATGAAAAACTTGTAGAACATCAAATTTCAAACATATAATTTCAATATTATATTTTTTAAAATTTCAAAAAGCACTGCCGTGAAGGCAGCAGTTTTTGCGCGCATGTTCAATGTAGATGACCGCTTCAGCAGCGAATTTGAACATGCACGCAAAAGCTGCTGACTTCACGGCAGTGCTTTTTGAAATTTTTTTTTGATAAATTACTGGATTTCAATTCGATCTAATCTATATTTTTGGAAATATTGGAAAAATAAAATTTTGAATGGGTATATCTACGGAATCATTGGGCGGATTTTACCCATTCACGAATTCGGCCTTCGTAATTAAGGTCCAAACCTTCTCTACAAATATCAAGTTTCTAAGTTGTTTCTCTCGGAAGTTATTGTTTACGCCGTCGGCCGTTAGGCTGACCGTAAATACAATAACTTCCGGAAGAAACGACTTAGAAACTCGATATTTGTAGAGTACGTTTGGGGCTTAATTGTTAAATGGTAAATCCACCCAATGATTCCGCAGATATACACATTCAAAATTTTATTTTTCCAATATTTCCAAAAATACAGATCAGATCGAATTGAAATCCAGTACTTCATCGGAAAATTACAGTTCGAAGGTTCATACAGAATTTAATGAGGATGATATGATAAGAAAATCACAGAATTTTTTTTTCAAATTGTTCTGATGACACGATTATCACGAAATTTTGCATAAAGTTGTCCTTCAGCATCTTCAAACTAGATGCGAAGTTTTACCAGGACTGAATCAGTATTTCTCGAGTTATACCGAAAAAAACAACGATATCGAGAAGAAAACCCCGAAATTTCACATATTTTTTTTCGATATCTCCAAAACTTATGATCGTATCGAATTGAAATTTGATACACTGCTGTGAAATATGTAGCTCAAAGTGTGAGGGGAATTTTTTTTGGATATGATGGATCGTTTCTGAAAAAAAAATTTTTTTTAATTTACTGACAATATGATCCTGACGAAATTTGGCTCAAAGTTCGAATCCAATCGTTCAAGTAGTTTCTGAAATAATAAATAAATAACTTCAAAATTTCAAGTGCCTATAACTCCGAAACTATCCGACTGATTTGGCCCATTAACGAACTCAACTGCGGCATTCTGATGCGCGACCAACCCTGAAAGTTTCAAGTTGCTAGCCTGCTTCTGTCGACAGTTATCGTGTCCTCGGCCGGACAGGATCGATTTTTACAGCGGATTCGTCATCAGTGATTCCAACCTAGTCGATTGAGACCATTTTCGGCTCAATCATCCGAAATTACAGACATTTGGACAAAACGATAGCGCGCTGTTCCCCTAGCACATGCGCGCAAAACAATGTTTGATCACCTAAAACTGAAAAATAAAAATGGGGATTTGCATTTAAAGGGATTTGTCTTGAGTGCACGATATGGCAACGTCGAATTCAGCTTTCTCGGAAAGAAAAGAACGTCAAATGTTTTACTTTGCTTAGGAAAACAGAGATAGCTATACTTCGATCTGGTTAGATTAGAAGACAACGACAAAGGAATAGAAAAAGAAGAGCACAGACTGTCATACTGTCATATAACTGACAAATCGCACACGGAAATTGTTTGGTTATATTGACAAAGAACTCGTGGTGTGTACCACAGAATAGGAATAAATATTTCATTATTTTATAGCAAAAAGAGCTATTCTACTAAACACAGTTGTCACTTCGTGCATGCCTGGCAAATCCCAAACCCCGATTTTGAAATATGATTTTGAATACTTTCTGAAGGTGATTTGGGAAAATGATGAGTCAAACCCATAATGATTATGTTCAAATTTGCATTTGCAGTAGTAACCCAAATTCAGGAAAAACCCCCATTTTGTCGAGTTCGAAATCATTCAGCTGAACCCTGTCAATTCCTTCATATTTGTATCAAGGTCTCTATGGTTTGGTTTAGTTACAAATGTTATAACTACGACCTTTGGGTAGAACACCCTATGTAGTTGTGTGGCATGAAAAACACTATAATCTAATAGTCCCTCATCATACAGAGTAGAATATCTCAAAATTTGAAGGCCTTCCGACTGACTTCATATAAATGAATGGAGTAAATATATAATTACTCAAGTCTTTTTTCGAATGATATTCTGGGTAACTGTCGATATAATTCAATAACTCAATTTAACGGAGTTCGATGAAGTGAACAGTATCAAGTGCCATTTCAAAGAAAATGATTGAATTTCGTTACCAAGTGAAATCTTTCGGTATCAGCTCAGTCAAGATCTATGAAACAGAATAAAAACTTTGGTCGGGTGATATTCGTGGGAGTTAAGTTCATAATTCAAAGATATTTCGGTCAGATGTTAACTTTCCAGATAAGTTCACTTAAATAAATGACATATTAGGGAGTTTTCTACCATATTTCATGGCACTAAGGGGCAACACATCATCTCTACAATTCAGAATTCATCTTGATAGATCAAAAAATGAAATATTACAGAGTGAGTGTTTCGATCCTTCTTATTTTGTGATGAAGAGAGACTTCGACGTCACGACAGTCACGACAGATGCTCTATTTTGAAGAAATATGTATTTCAAAATTGTTAGTTCATGTTTTTCTCACGATTCATTGATTTTAATCAAATACCTAAATTGAAGAGAGAATATAAGGTCTGGACAAGTATACTGTTCATTAAATAACAAGTCATTGCTTGGTTCGTATTTTAATTGGAGTCGTATAAAAATACCTGTGACTTTTTGTCGGTAGGCTATGGAAGTTTTACACATTCCAATGTATACAATTTAAATGCAAAGCTGAAGTAATGTTTTTCTGACGACTACGTGAAAATGTCCAGTGAACATGAAGGTCGTAGCGATTACATATGTTACTTTTCAGGAAATTATATAGGCCTTGAAATCAACACATTAGAGTCCATCTTTGGCACTTTGCGAATGGGCCAAGGCAGATTTCTTACCTATATACTGTGGGCGTCAAAATCCATTTTCTCAGAAGAAAAATATTTTGCAACAAAATCCTGAAATAGGTCAATTTTGTTTCAGTTTCACCAAATTTTTATGCATTTTTTAAGGATTTTTGTTGCACCCTGTGCCCTCCCATCAACCCTCTAAAGTTTTGAATAGGGAAAGTGGGTCATGTGGTACTTTTCTAAAAAAAATTTTTTTTTTTGAAAAATTAGTTACTTCAACAGGTTTTCAGTATGTCCACTTTGTCATGACTCATTTATTTTGAGACGATGGTACCTGATGAGATTGGTCACCGAATGAGAGTCGACCATTACAGTTTTGTTCATGCACAACTTTCAACGCCTGTGAAGAAGATACAAAGACCTTGCCAAAAAAGTACCACATGTCTCACTTCCCCTATTCGAAAACTTCAGAGGGTTGATGGGGATGGCACAGGATGCAACAAAAATCCTTCAAAAATGGATAAAATTTGGTAGTGAAACAAAAATTGACCTGTTTCAAGATTTTTCTTGTCAAATATTTTTCTTCTGATTTATATTCTTTTGAGATAAGCAGTACATTTTACGCGCCTGTTTTTATATCAGAGGAAATGTGTTCATCACAAGAGATGTAAACGGAATACCATACATTTTAACGGATGATACAAGTCTTCCCGTATAATCGCAATGAAATTTTTTTTTTTGAAGGGCACCTTTTTCATCAACAAATTTCTTCTTTCCTATTCGATGTAGGTTGATATCTCCAAATCACTCCTGAAAATAAAAAAAAGAAGATAAAAACTAATATGAACACGTGAATGATTCATTGAATTGTAGTTCATGATCCATCTCAAAAAAAAAAAATTAGACACCGAATGAATTGCCCCGAAACCATCGTCAAATTTATATATTGGATAGCTATTATTATAACGATGAATTTTTCATGCTCAGGACTGTCAAACCTTGGATATCCCAATTATTGAAGGTTCACAGGACATCCTGTATATCTTTGCTCCTTTTTCCATACTCTACTACATGATCTCTACTCTATATAAACAAAATGTAAGTTGTAAAGGAATCTTTCCAACAAGATTGATGATTTATTCATAATGCCACGAACCCAATGAAACTTTTCTTTTGAGACATTCAAGAGGATTTGTTCTTTTGGCTGAAACTTCGGATGATTTCCATAACTTATTCATATAAGTATAAACATAAAACTAACATAACCATAGAAAAACTCTCCTCACGAACCATAGAGAGAAAGAAGGCGAAATTTTCTGATTCTTCCTTTCACATCAAGAAATTTAAGACCTCTCGTTCGTGAGATTTCTCTGGAAGGAACGTTTAAGAGGGAGGGAGGAATTACTCCTGGAATTATTTCGTGTGTTCAATTATCCACGCTATGGGAAGGGAAGAAAAAGTAAGAGAAGTCAATAAAATATTTCACTTCTTCCTTTTGCCCAATTTGAAATGACCGCATCTGTTGTGAATTC
Source organism: Myrrha octodecimguttata (assembly GCA_958510865.1). NCBI lineage: Eukaryota > Metazoa > Arthropoda > Insecta > Coleoptera > Coccinellidae > Myrrha > Myrrha octodecimguttata. The sequence continues at coordinate 86,737,370 of OY294056.1, forward strand.
TCTTGGGTGGAAATTTACCAGTTTTTTGTAGGGATCGATAGTATTATAAATTTGCACAAATGTCTGTAATTTCCTTATTTCAACCCTTAAATGGTTTTAAGTTGGCTGACCGTAGATGCAATCGACTTGAAACTTTCAGAGTATTACATTTCTTAATGCGTCGGCTAAGTTCGTTAATGGGCTAAATCGGCGAAACAGTTGACGATTAAATTGAAACATGACATTTATTTGGAGCTCTTCGACGTGCAACTTTCTGGTAACATTTTTTTTAACATTGTTAATGAATCGAACGAAAAAATTCAATCCAAATTCTTGTCTTGAATTTGTTTTTGGATAAATCAGATTTGAAAAACTTTTTCACATACAATATTTCACAACAGTATTTTAAACTTAAGTCCTACCGATTACATTTTTCGTAGATACTCTGAGAAAATATGTGAAATTTCATGGTTTTTTCTCGCTACCGTTGTCATATCTAGATAACCTCAAAAAATTCTGATTCAATCATGATGAAACATGGTAATAAGTTTCAAAATGCCTACAAAACAAGTTTGAGCCCAAATCGTCATGAGATTTCCATTAGAATGATTTAAAAAAAAAGAAATATTTTCAATATTCTATATTCTGCGATATTCTGATGATATTCTTCTCACGAAATCCTGCCTAAATTTTCTGTCATTTTTTAATCATAATTACTGGATTTCAATTCAAGCAACCCAGAAACTCAATATTTGTAGAGTAGGCTTAGACCTTGATTACAAAGGCCGAATTCGCGAGTGGGTAAAATCTACCCAATGATTCCGCAGATATTCCCATTCAAAATTTCATTTATCCATATTTCCAGAGATACAGATTAGCTCGAATTAAAATCTAGTACTCGATTGAAAAATGACAGCTTGAAGGTTCATACAGAAATTCGTGCGAAAAATATGACCAGAAGATTGCAGAATATTGAATGCTAAAATTTTTTTTTCAAAAGGTTCTAAAGACACGATCATCACGAAATTTTGCACAAACTTGTTCATCAGCATTATGAATTTAGTTATCAAGTTTTATCATTATTGGGTCAGTATGTTTTGAGCTATTCCGGAGAAAACAACGATACCTTAAAAAAACACGAAATTTGAAATCTTTTTTCCCAATATCTCCTAAAATGATAGAAGTCTTGAACTGAAATTTTGGACATTGCTGTGAAATATGGAGCTCAATGTATGAGCAAAAATTTCCTTGGATAGGATAAATAGGTTCGAAAAAAAATTTCTCTACTTGAAAAATAATTTCCTTAAAATTAACTAACCGTATGATTTTAACAAGATTTTGGGAGGGATTGCGCGTTGTTTTGCTCCAACTTACTGCCAAATTCCAATTCTATCGCTCGAGAAGTTCCTGGAATATCGGAAAAACAACCTTAAAATTTGAAATGGCTAATTCCGAAACCATTTGACAAATTTTGTCGATTATCAAACTTAACCGGCGCATTTTAAAATGTACTCTGAAAGTCTCAAGTCGATAGACTTCCCCGTACGTCTGTGATTGTGCATACGGACGGCTGGCAGGTCAGCCGGACACATACGATTTTGACAACCGGATTCGTCATCAGTAGGTGCAACTTAGTCGTTTGAGATCATTTTCGGCTCAAAATTCGAAAATTACAGACATTCAGACAAAACGATGGCAGCCTGTTTCTCAGAATATGCTCACAAAAATGAAAAACTCGAAGATAATCCGATTTTCGTGACATTTCTTATGTCACCGACTGCATTCCATGCTTTGTATGAAATTGGTGAAATGAAAACGAGATTCGTAAAATTCAGCAACCGACCTACAAAGACTGCTGTTGTGCTCTGGAATATTCAAAAGGAAGCACATTTATGCAGTGAACGTGCCTGGTGGATCCTTCATCCAATTATTGCGTCCGTTCTTAGGTCTGTTTAGAATTTTATCAGGAGTAGAGTCAAGGAGAAAATGAAACAGAAAAATTGGAAACTTCAACGAAAGGAACGCCATCATGGATGATTGATTATCTTTAATGTAATACGAGGATGAAAAAGGATATTTTTATGAGGCGTGAGAATAAATTATTCAGATACTTTTTTTCCCATCATTTCGTCAATACGATAGTAGTAGTACTGATAATATACAGGGAAGGTCTTCGAGTTGTACATTAATTTTTACCATAAATTCCTCTAATCAAACAAAACTTTTTTCCATTTCCAGATTCGGCTCAGGTAAAGTTATAAGCATTTAAATATTTCTAAATGTGCTGATAAACTCCTACACTTTCTTTGCAAAATCACTACAGGTAGCTCTTACGGTGATCTCTTTTGCAGAATAACCATTCCAATGTTTGAAATCCGAAGAAACATGATTGAGAAACTCATTCACTCACTTAATTCTTACGACTTTGTTGTTTTTGCGATGTTATCGAAAGAAAAACATTTCACTATACTGGACTATCGAAACAGTGATTTTCCACTTGCTTTTCTTGCGATATTCAATTTCATTCCACTATAAAATTATACATAATTCTATCCTCGACGTTTCTCATATTGAAAACTACATAATTATTCTTATTTTCATCAAATTTATACATGAATTATATGAAATCACTCAACTAACCTGAACACTTTAATTGAACACTATGGAAAGTCTGGTCCATAGACATGAAGACGTAGCTTCCATATCTGTGGTCGGATCATGAAATAGCATAGACCTTATATAAGAACATTAGTTCAATACGAAATAGATAAATATTTCTGTATATTCTATGGTGCGGATAAACGTAGACGGAGCTTAATTTGCCGATTTACTAACTCGAGGACGGATCCATGAAAATGAGGTAACTTTTCGAATTTTTATCAGATTTTATATCATTCAACGTTCAATATCTCCAAAATGGTGCGTTTAAGGAGAAATTATGAAGAATAATTAAGTATTTCAAAATGATTGAAGATTCGTATTATGACATGAGATAAACTGCATCTGCAATCTTCATGCTGATTTCTTAGAGTTTTCCGAATCGTTGAGTCTATAACTCAGAAACTGTTTGAAGAAGGATGAAAGTGATTTCAGAAGAATATATGTTATATTTATAGAAAACTTCACACCAAAATTCATCTCATTCGGAGTTACCATATGAAATCTAAAAATCTAGAAGAGCACTGCCGTGAAGGCAGCAGCTTTTGCGCGCATGTTCAATGTAGATGACCACTTCAGCAACGAATTTGAACATGCACGCAAAAGCTGTCGCCTTCACGGCAGTGCTCTTTAAATTTTTTTTTGATAAATTACTGGATTTCAATTTGATCTAATCTGTATTTTTGGAAATATTGGAAAAATAAAATTTTGAATGGGTATATCTACGAAATCATTGGGCGGATTTTACGCATTCACGAATTCGACCTTCGTAATTAAGCCCCAAACCTACTCTACGAATATCGAGTTTCTAAGTCGTTTCTTCCGTAAGTAATTGTGTTTACGGTCGGACTAACGGCCGACTGCGTAAACTCAATAACTTCCGAAAGAAAAAACTTAGAATCTCTATATTTGTAGAGAAGGTTTGGACCTCAATTACGAAGGCCGAATTCTTGAATGGGTAAAATCCACCCAATGATTCCGCAGATATACCCATTCAAAATTTTAGTTTCCCAATATTTCCAAAAATACAGATCAGATCGAATGGAAATCCAGTACTTCATCGAAACACTATAGTTCGAAGGTTCATACAGAATTTAATGAGGATGATATGATAAGAAAATCACAGAAATTTTTTTTTCAAATTGTTCTAATGACACGATCATCACGAAATTTCGCACAAAGTTTCTGCATCTTCAAAATATCTGCGAAGTTTTATTAGGATTGAATCAGTATTTCTCGAGTTATACTGAAAAAAATAACGATACCGAGAAAAAATCCTCGAAATTTGACATATTTTTTCCCGATAACTCCAAAACTTATAATCGTATCGAACTGAAATTTGGTACACTGCTGTGAAATATGAAGCTCAAAGTGTGAAAGGAATTTTTTCCTGAATATGATCAACGATTTTCAAAAAAAAAAATTTTGTTAAAAAATGTTGAAAAAATTTTTTTTAAAACTAACTGACGATATGATCCTGACAAAATTTCGCTCAAAGTTGCGCGTCGTTATACTCCACCTAAATGCCAAGTTTGAATCCAATCGCTAGAGTAGTTTCTGAAATAAAAAATATATAACTTCGAAATTTCAAGTGGCTACAACTCCGAAACTATTCGACCGATTTGACCCATTAACGAACTTAACAGCGGCATTTCAATGCGCGACCCACCCTGAAAGTTTCAAGTTGCTAGCTCACTTCGTTCGACAGTTATCCTGGCCTCGGACGGCCGGCCGGCCGGACAGAATCGATTTTGACACCGGATTCGTCATCAGTGAGTCCAACCTAGTCGATTGAGACCATTTTTGGCTCAATAGTCCAAAATTACAGACATTTGGACAAAACGATAGCACGCTGTTCCCCTAGAACATGCGCGCAAAAAGTGTTTTATTTATTGAGAAGAATTTACGGTTGAAATTAATGTACAAGTTGAATACTCACCATGTATATTTTCTGTTTGGTAACAAAATGTTACATGAACCTTCAAAGCAAGTCCTATTTGATTCTTATCGAAACTGCATTCTCATAACAATTGAATCCCTTCGTTGTTGAGCCAAATCCAGCTTCGAAGATCATGTACCAGTTCAAAAAGTTGGGGAACGTTAAGTTCACTGGAGTTGAATTCATCAATTCTAGGAATATTGGTTTGAGCTCAGGAACAGTTCAGTTTTCCTTTGTATCACTAATCTCAAAATTGGCACATATCTATTCACCTACGTGTTCCTGACATTCGAATCAGAGGTCCCGTGAATAACTCATTTTCATGTTGTTCGAGTTTTCAATTCCAACAATTCATACCGTAGGAAGCTTATACCTCAGCAGAACTTATCAATTTCTGATTATTACAGTATTGGCGAATGAACATAAGCGCTACTTCCTCTGGTGACTATCCGAGTAACCCGAGGTACAGACATTATCATTGACAAGTTGAAAGAAATGTTAAGAAAATGAGAAAGTTTATGCGTTTTTCTTGGCGTTTGTGTGATTTTACAAGTGCTTCTACTGAGGAAAAGCAAACTCAAATGTTTCCTTCCCATAGATTTCCACAGCCCGGTGAAAAATTACGAGTTAGGGTGAAAGAAACTTCCTTTAACAAGTCGGGCCTGAAAGTGTTGAAGAATCGATAAAAACCAACAAACAAGATTTATGAGAGTCTTTTACCTGAATTTTACCGATGATGATCATTTTTATAGAGGTAAGCACGAATTGCTCATGAAATATTAGATCACATTCATGTAGACAATTTTCTTTCAGACCCATAATGCAAGCAGAGAAATTTACTTAAGAGGAATGCTATGCCTTCCAGAAATCTGCCTGTTGAACTGATGTAAACTTGATGTAAATGTTGTAGTGGTAGAACTGACTTTCGAAAAAAAAAGTTTCTCAACAAGGAAATATCTGGTGATGAATACTCTTCGCTCAAAGTGCTTTTGCCGATGGAAGCAAAGTTGTACAAGGCTTATTTATTACAGCTTTTTCTAGACCAATCATATGAGTGTTGGAAAGTTTATTTGTCAATCCATAATGAATCAGGCTTACGGTAGAAGTAGCATTAGTTCCATGTGAATGTACTCATTTTATTCATAATATATTGAGTATTTAGTTCAGTTATGAGTTATCTATTATTCCAAAAAGTATGTTTTACAAAACTATCTGTTTTTCAACTTTCAACACAGCCTAAGAAATCCACCAAAGTCAACTTCGCCATTAGGATCTGAAAATAAATAATATTAAAATACTGTCTAATCTTGGATATATCCCCGTAATTTTAGAGTTGCCACACTCAATTAGATTGAAGGATGATACATACCTACTTTATAAGAATGGAATATGTACTATCAATAATACTCTCGTCAACTATAAAAGTCTGAAAAGTCTTTGAATAAATCTTGAAATCAAAAATTATCAAACCAAACACTAACAAACAGTACAAAATCGACTACCACAACAAAATCTATGTCTGTATGTAAGGTTCTAAAACTGGCCATCGTGGTGCTGCAATCTTAAATTCAGACGCCAATACATATCTTATCGAATTTCCATTTCGTATTGAAAAATAACCACACAAATTCGAGCCAATTTCGAAGTATCCTATCATTCATTTCGGCCAATGTAGTAGATATTCCGACAATAATCAGCTGGATTTAGTGTTTGTGTATTCACAGAACAACATGAGGGAATAATTCGTTGAAACTGTTGGATATTCGATGATGAGGCACGTCCGAACTGAACTGAAATCAAACATCAATTTGATGTGTGAATGTGAACAACAGTGTTTGGGTAATTGTTCGGAGTAAGATGTGGAATATCACTTTCATATTTCGATCAGAACGATCTGATTGGACTCGATGCTGGATAATTAATAGCTCATATCGATTCATGCCGTACTTGTGCTCGCCTTTGAACACTCCAAAGTTTCCGAGGAAGATTTCTAGAGCCCTGTATCGTCCATGGTAGTTTTGTGGTCCAAAATTGTCCGTGGGATGCGCTCACGGTTGAAATTTGGCTCAATGATTACAGAGATATATGAAATTTCATTCTATGGTCTCAAACCGGCCCGAAGGTTCATGCAAAATTTCGTGAAGATCGTACGAGTATAACATCGCAGATTAATTTTTATCAGGAAGCCGAGCAAAATTGTGTCGAGTGGTTTCAGAACTGAAATGGATAAGCACTGGAAATCTCCACTGGCTTTGAGCGCATGTTACAGGGAAACAGCGTGCTATTGTTGTGTCCAAATACTCCAAATGTCTGTTATTTTCGAATTTTGAGCCGAAAAGGATCTCAAATGACTAGGTTCACTTCCATGAACTATCCCGATTGGCCATGACATTCTAACATATTTCACCGTGTATATTTTGAAAATGTTAGGTTATAGTCATTTTCCTGTCAGATAACTACATAACGTTGTCCTCTCTACATAGAGGTCGTGCGTGTTTTTCAAAATATCAATTTACTTTTGTAAAATAATAAATTTGAGAAAATATTATGTGAATTCAATTATTCCAGAGACCTAGAGTAGTACATTACTTTGTGGTAATTCATTAGAAAAAAAAATAGAAGTACTCGAATAACCCTGCAGTAAAACTTCTTAACGAACAGACAAACCTATAAAATTCCCTACATTTCGAAATTCTCAAAAAATAAGTTAACAGAAGACATTCAAAAACCTTGTTGCTTAACTTGAAATACTCCAGTATGTAAATGTTGGATAGCTTGTGATAAATTATGGATTACAAATTATCGGGGTTACTATCAGGAAAATCAGCTTTCAATTCTACATAGCACTTCCTGATACTTTTTTTTAGTTTCCAAGCGTGATGATTATGTTGAGATCGAGAGTAGAAATTTGCATTGGCATTTGGCAACGTCTCTGAGAATTATTTTGTTTAAAAGTAATATTATGACATTATGTGAATCAGTAATAACTGTTAGTACCTTAATTTTATACTGATCGAGTAATGAATTCAATATGTGAAAATATGCCTAAAATATCGATAGGATAATTCTGTTTTTTCTCAATATCAAAAGCTCCCGGAAGTCATACACAATATAGAGTAAAAATAAGCTTTCAAACTCATTCTAATACCGAAATAGCATATTTATACGTTGATTTCTATTCGAATAGAAATACGTCATTAAATTGAGGTGTAGATTGTTTTTCAGATTCGAAATATATAAAAAAAACATTAGGTCACTAATTAAGGTTAATTATTAAACCGTTGAATGTATCTGATCAAATGAGATGAATTCGTTAACACCAATAAAAAAATCAGACAAAAAAAAATTCGCATCATTAATGAATAAAAAGAAATAATAAAATTTTGAACCAAATCCGGAATATTTTCCAAACCGAACCAGTTACGTAAAATCCAATTACAGATTCGTAATCTACGTGTTCTAATCCATAATACATGATGTGCATATCGTTATAGCTTCAAAAATAAAATTTCGCACAGAACTGTCAAACTCTTACCCCCACTCCTCTACCAGTCGACGTCACCTTGCGGTGATGAAAAGTCCCAAATAATTTTTTTTTTTCGGAAAACGTCGATCTTGGTATCTTTTCCTATTAAATCGAGGTCGTAGATCACGAATATTCCATTTGAAATCGTCCAGTGACAAACGTTTAGAAATTATGGCGAAAATAATGAAAAAATTTCGAAATTTTGGTCAAATTTGAGACGTCGTGCCGACCAAAATAATGAAGCTTGGTGATGTCGAATTTTTTACGTGCAGTTCGATCCTTTATCTATGAATTAAAACAGATTTCATCGTCCTACTCTCATCGAGTCGGTAATAATGGTTTTTTGAAAAAAGGTCCAAAATTTTGGAACTTCAAGGACCTCTCACGTCCAGGACGATTTTTTCAAAAAATATCTGACCTTATATTCTTGTTCTACGCCCTCGAATTAGTAAGTGTGCCAAATTTCACGGCGATAGGAGTCGGAAAATTAATTTTCGAAAATTGAGATTTTCTTAAGGGTAGACCCTTAAAATTTTACCAAAAATCGAAAGTTCTCCGATCGACCTGAAATTTGAAACATATACTAATTCGAGGGCGTAGATTAAGAAAATCCAATCAGAATGTTAGTGGAGAGTCTGGTTCGTTTTTTATGGCCCGAGGAAAATCGAAAAAATTGGACCTTTTTTAAAAAAATCATAATTTTTCAACCAGAAGACTTACGTCTATAAAATAAGTGGCTACGTACTCACAAAGGATCCAGATATAACCAAAAAAATTCGATATTGTCCAGCCTCGCGCGTTTGATCTGTACGACGACCCAAAGTTGACCCAAATTTCGAAATTTTTTCACCATTTCCGCCATAATTTCTAAACGGTTGTCACTGGACGATTTCTAATGACATATTCGTGATCTACGACCTCGATTTAATAGGAAACGATAACAAGGTCGACGATTTTCGAAAAAAAAAATTTATTTGGGACTCAGAAAATTTTTCATAAAGAACCGCGAATAAACATCAAAGCGCAGAGGGGTGGGGGAGTAAGATTTAGCGATTCCGTGCGAAATTTTATTTTTGAAGCTATGACAATATGCACATCATATATTATGGATTCGAACACGTAGATTACGAATCTGTGATTAGATTTTGCGTAACTGATTCGGTTTGGAAAATATTCCGGATTTGGTGAGAAATTTTCGAAATTTGGGTCAATATTTCACGAGTGCCAACCTGCGTTAGTTTCAAGTGAAAAAACTTGATAGACTTAAATCATGGCCAACCGGGATAGTTCATAAAAGTGAATGGAGTATATGTCACCAAACCAAACCAAAGATTCATTGCAAAATATGTAAGAATTGACAACGTTCCGCTGAACTATTTGAACCCCGACGATATTGACGAGGACCAATCTCATTCATCCATAATTTGATGATACTATTTGAAGGCCTACCGATTTACTTCTCGAAAGAGAATGTTTACTGTGCGCGTCAAAATTATGAAACAAATTAATTTTCTCAGAAGAAAAATATTTGGCAACAAAATCTTGAAGCAGGTCAATTTTTGTTTCACTTTTACCAAATTTTTATGCGTTTTTGAAGGATTTTTGTTGCACCCTGTGCCATCCCCATCAACCTTCAAAAATTTTTTGAATAGGGAAAGTAGGTCATGTGGTACTTTTTTGGCAAGGTTTTTCCTTTAAATTAGTTAGTTCAAAGTGGTTTTCAGTATGTGCACTTTGTCATGGCTCATTCACTTTGAGACGACGGTACCTGATGAAACCCTTTAATAGAGAAAAAAATGGAGTGACATTGGAAATTTATTTCGGCATTGATGTACCACCCGGAGAATCACTAACTAATTTTTTAAAGAAAAATATTTTTTTTTTGAAAATTTCTGCACGCCTGTAAAGAAGATACAAAGACCTTGCCAAAAAAGTATCAGATGACCTACTTTCCCTATTCAAAAAATTTAGAGGGTTGATGGGGATGGCACAGAGTGCAACAAAAATCATTCAAAATTGCATAAAACTTTGGTAAACATGAAACAAAAGTTGACCTGCTTCAGGATTTTGTTGCCAAATATTTTTCTTCTGAGAAATTGAATTTGTTTCATAATTTTGACGCGCACTGTATAATTAAAATTTCATTCTCTGATATCACGTTTTAAAAAAAACAAAATTTAATCAAGAAACAGTAGTTTATGCTAAGCAGGTTGAATTAATATTGATTTACATTGTCACTAAGATGTATTAAGAAAGCGAGAGTACTGAATGGCAAGAAAGCTCAAGCTCAGCGGTTACCCGGAAATCTTTGAGATTCACAAGGGGTCAATAATGGAGATTTTTCTGAATTTGGGTTATTACTGCAAATGCAAATTTGAACATAATTATTCTGGGTTTGTTTCATCATTTTCCCAAATTACCTTCTGAAAGTATTTAAAATCAGATTTCAAAATTGGGGTTTTGGATTCGCCAGGCATGCACGAAGTGACAACGGTGTTTAGTAGACAAGCTTTTTCTGCTATAGAATAATGAAATATTTATTCCTATTCTGTGGTACACACGTGTTCTTTGTCAATATAACCAAACGATTTCTGATTGCGATTTGTCACTAATATGACAGTATGACAGTCTGTGCTCTTCTTTTTCTATTCCTTGGTCGTTGTCTTCTACTCTAACCAGATCGAAGTATAGCTATCTCTGTTTTCCTAAGCAGAGTAACACATTTGACGTCCTTTTCTTTCCAAAAAAGCTCAATTCGACGTTGCCATATTGTGCACTCATGACAAATCCTTTTAAATGCAAATCCCCATTTTTATTTTTCAGTTTTAGGTGAACATTCAAAAATATAATATTGAAATTATATGTTTGAAATGTGATGTTCTAAAGGTTTTTCATGAAAATTACTTCATTTTCGTTTAAAGGAAAAACCCCTATTGCAGGTCATCCATAGAGAGAAATATGTGTCTCAAAAAATTGAAAACTATTCAACTACTCCATGTCAGTGCTATTCAGAATATTTCAATGGTAGGTATCATTGATGTTGAATGGTTATGCGATCATGACCCCACCGAGTAAATAATTCCGTGTGAGGAATCAAGAGAAGCAACAGAGTTACTCGTTATAATTGGGGAAATATGGCTGGAAACGCCAAATCCCTTATGTTGGAAGCTGATTGCCCCATTTCGAAGGCTCGAATAACATCATAATCCTGAGGGTTTAGATGATACCTTCTGAAATGTTTCCACCTACAAGATCGATACTTATGCTTACGCAAGAAATGAGAAAATATGAAAGGAGAAGAATGTATCACATAAACATCGGATGTTCCAAAAGCTTGAATATCATATTTTTGAACGAATAACTTCTTGATTAGTATTTTCGCGCGCATGTTCTAGGGGAACAGCGTGCTTTCGTTTTGTCCAAATGTCTGTAATTTTCGATGATTGAGCCGAACATGGTCTCGAACGACTAGACTGGACTCACTGATGACGAATCCTGTGTCAAAATCGATTCTGTCCGGCCTGCCAGCCAACGACACGATAACTATCGAACGAAGCCAAGTGGCGATTTGATAAGGTCACGCGTTGGAATGCGCCGGTTGAGTTCGTTAATGGGTCAAATCGGCCAAATGGTTTCGGAGTTATAGGCATTTGAAGTTTTGAGGTAATTTCCTTGATAATTCAGAAACTACTTGAGTGATTAGATTGAAACTTGGCACTTAAGTAGAGCATAACGTCGCACAGCTTTAGTCGAAATTGTTTAGATCGTATGATCACTTGAATGAAAAAAAAAATTTTTCGAAATTTTTCAACAAAAAAAATTTTTTTTTAGAAAATATTCATCGTATTCGGAAACAGTTCTGCTCATATCCTCAACTTTATATTCCACAGCAGTGTAGTAAATTTTAATTCGATACGGCTTTTAGTTCCGGAGATATTCGGAAAAAATATGTAAAATTCCGTGGTTTTCTTCTCGATATCGCTGTTTGCTATAATTCAAGAAATACTAATTCAATCATGATGAATATCCGCAGCTAATTTGAAGATGCTGAAAGACAACTTTGTGCAGCATTCGGTGCGGCTCATGACATCAGAACAATTTTAAAAAAAATTTCAATTTTTTTTTTCAAATATTCAATATTCTGTGATCTTCTCATCATGTAATCCCCATTTAATTCTGTATGAATCTTCGAAGTATCATTTTTCGATGGGGAATTGGATTTTAATCCGATCTAATCTGTATTTTTGGAAATATCAGGAAAATAAAAATTTTGAATGGGTGCGGAATCATTAGGTGGATTTTACGCATTCAAGAATTCGGCCTTAATTTCGGTAATTAAGGTCCAAGCCTACTCCACAAATGTTGAGTTTCTAAGTCTGTTCTTTCGGAAGTTATTGTGTTTACGGTTGGCCGTTTGGCTCCCGCTTGATTTCTAGTGTGTTGTTGAATCTGTTTCCGGTTGTACCTTTAGTTCTTCTCTGATAAAGTCACTTCGTTTATGATCGGAACGTGTGCAGCCCTACATCGATCTTAAAAACCTCATTTCTGATGTTTCCAATGGCTTGTAATCTTGTTTCCTGGTCGCCCAAGTTTCCGACCCATATGGTAGCGTGAGGATGGTCATAAATTTGTAAAATTTCATCTCTCTTTCTTTCAATGTCGTTCCTTTCGATGTTCTTCGGATGGATCCACAAATTACTTGATATTTGGTTATTTTGTCTGTTATATCTTCGTCTTCATCACATGTGATATCGTATCCTTGATAATTAAAATGTAACATCTGCTCTAAAATGTAATCCCCATTATCGGATCTTTTCCTAGAAACGCCATAGTTTCAGTTTTCTCTTTATAATTGTAATCTTCAGATATAAAGTTCAATATGTGTTCAGCTGGTAGAAATTTATATAATCTGTCTTGTACTATGAATTAAGAAAGACAAATTCATAATATGACAAATATTATGAATTTTTCATTCTGAGTTTTGTGTCAAAAATGCACGGTCATCCTCAAAGCCAATCGGAATCACAATAACTTCCGAAAGAATCAACTCAAGAATTTGATATTTGCAGTGTGGATCCAGACCTTAATCAGACACATTGAACTCGTAAGCACCTAGTGATTCCACTGATATACCCATTCAAGTTTTCATTTTCCGTATATCAACAAAATACAGATGGAATCGAATTGAAATCCAGTTCCTACTAGTTCTCAAAAATTTTATCTATCATAATCGAATCAGTATTTTTCGTATTTCTTCTAGAATAATAATACCTAGGAGAAATCCACGAAATTCAAAAAAACGACAAATGCTGCTGATTTCATCCTCTCATTCAAACAATTCCCATTCAAACTAGACCAAATAGTACTGGCACATGCGCCATTTTGGACCAACAGCTATGTAGCATTCCAGACAAATTTGATTGTTTATTCCAATATGAAAACTTTTCCAACTCAAAACACCCTATAGTCGGGATGAATGCTTAATTATTTTCATCTTTTCGAATGTGAAATGTTACTACTGAATACGTCGCCTTAACTGTCATTCGACATGTATTATTACAACGCTTTCGACATACTTCAGCTCAGATATTCAGTATTTGAACCGAATTCTGGCTTATATATCACTTCTTTTCTGCTTGCTTGGTGTATTATTAGTTGAATAATACTGTCCCCAGGGAAAACCTACCTTTTCCTCTAATTCATTATGAATTCATGCACTTCGAAATTGAGCGCGCCTGTTAACTTACAACATACAATGGACTGTATATAGCTTCTCGTCGAAAGTAATACTAATCTGGAGACTTGGTTCATCAAAGAAGGATTCAACCGAATATGGATTTCATCAAGAATTATTTACTCAAGTTACATAAAGAGACATAGACGGAGCCTTTCCTTTTGAATCTATTGACAAAAACAGGTACATGTGAGAGATACGAAATAAATACAGGGTCTATAAATAAATTATCCTGAATGTACAGCGGTTCGTTTTGGATTATTCTTATTTTGCCGGTTTATATGCATTTTGTTCTTTTATGTATGCTACATGATTTGTCTTCAACGAATATGCTGAAGATATGCAAGTGGCTTCCTGATATAGTTTGAGCCCCTTTTTGAGGAACTTCAACTTTTTGATTAGGTTCAGTATCAAAATGAGCAGGTTGAGTTCCTTTATATGCCAAATCATCCCATAAAGAAATTTTACCACATTCCTTGAAGTAGGTACATATTCTATCATAATGTACCAAATTCCACTTTGATCTGATTTATATTATAAGAAATATTAGAAAGAGATTTGTAAAATTTCGTTGATTCATCTCCCGAACCGCAATGTTTTCGAGATATACAATATTGAATGATAAAAAAACAAGAAATTCCATTATTTAGTGGATCCACCCCTAGGCTAGTGTGAAGGCCTCAAATCAAGTTCCACCCTTGATGTAAGCGAAACATGGTGTGCTCATCTGAAACAAAGTCAGCAAGATTGAAATAAGACGAAATATTTATTCTGTGCTTCGAATTTGAATGAAAAAAGTGACGTCATCCTTGGTGAATACGATCACAGATGAGCAGATGAGCACACTATGTTTTGTTTACATCATGGTTCCACCCATGATGTAAAAAACATGGTTTGATCATCTGAAAAATGAGTGACGTCAGCTAGCAGAAAATAAAAAGAGTTATATATTCTGTGCTTCGAATTAACATGCAAATTCAAAGCACAGAATATATAACTCTTCGTATTTTAATCCTGCTGACTTCACTCATTTTTCAGATGAGCCCATGTTTTTTACATCATGGTTCCACCCACCTTCATTCAGACCACAGAGTAAATAGAAATACTTTAGATCTTGTAGCTAGTCTACAGATAACGAAGTTCTAAGTTCGTAATTTATAGATCAGACTACCGAGAAATTCATCAATGTGTTCACACTGATTGGGGTAAGTTTTTATAAGACAATAAAAGGATGGATGAAAATTAGGATAATTGTTTGATTAGCACATTGAAAATTAAGTTAATGCTCATACATTTCTTTCTGAGTCGAACTTGGAAAAGAAGTAAATAAAAAAAGTGTTTTATTTGATGAAAGCAATATATGATTACAATTTATGAACAACTTTAAGACTCTTTCTGGATTTGACAATATTTCTTTCTGTTTGATTCATGGGAATGGTCTATATGACTATGGTTCGGGTACCTTACTATAGATGCATAGAATACATGGTGCGGGCACTCTTTGACATATTTTGGGTCCGAAATCAGGTCCAAATGTTGTCAAAATACGGCTTCATATGCTATTTCGGTTTCTGCTGATTGATGCCTTCATCGAGAAATTTGCCAGGTAAAATCTGAAATTCGGAAGTTACCGACATGTCATATCGAAAGTAGTCAAATCAAAGTTTTTATTGATTTTCTGAGTTGGACCATACATTTATCTCAAGAAGTTCCGAAAACAAATTCAGTTTGACAATTCGAAGTCAGAAAAGCGCAAATACTTATGGAAGCTTCCTTCGTCTCTGAATACACAAGCCCGAAACTGCATATTTTTGAAAACCTATTCATTGCAAGAGTGTTTTATTATTTCAATATTGAGTTTGCGGAGAAAAACTTGCGTATCCAAAAATTCATTTAAGAAACATTCTACGATATTCGACAATTTTAGGACCGCGTTCTGGACCCAAAATGTTAACGGGCAATAGTGTCGACACCGTATATATTCTATGCATCTTGATCTAACCAAAGTTTCATAGTATGCTATTCTATGCATCTCCAAATCACAACATGATAACTGTCAACAGACCCATCTTTTAAGTGTAGCCGAGATTCTGTAAAAGGTAAGTGAAAAAATTTTTTTTTCCAGGAAAAATAATGAGCCATCTAAACATCCTATTTATTCGTCCGGAAATCTAGAATAACCGCTTGATCGAAATCATTTTTTCCTATATAGCCACTTATATGGGCGATTTTTATGGGAGGATTTATTTTGATGGGTTCTTCATCCTCTTGAAAAAAGGATATAAATCGGCATTTTACTCGTGACAGAGATCAATCGATTGGTTTCATTTCTGTTGCTATTTGAGTTTAATGTCCGATATTAATGGCAATTGCAGAGTTGATGATGATTGAACATGCATCACAGAATTGATACGTATGTATGTCTCTAGAAAAATATGTTTGTATCTTAAATGCTTAACTCATTACGCGCTTGCCCGATAGAGATCAAAATAATTTTTTTTTGCCCAATCGTCTCTTATTTTCGAGTTATTCAATGATAGATTCTGTCTGTTCGTCAACACGATAACTTTTGAAGGGAAGAACAGGGACATTTGAACATTGGAGGAAAGGTTCCACAAATATGCTCGATAATCGGTAGACTCCGCCCAAAAGTTTCGTAGCTATCTGCAATGTTTTCTGTCAATATTGATTAGATATTTGCAATAATGTATGCAGTGGGCCATCCTGAACAAAACATGTGCTGTCGGAACTAAGTAATCTTTCATAGTTCAGAAGACATGAGACCTCAAAATTTTGAATTGATGCACTTTCAGGTAATTTTTTCCACCATAAGCGATAACTTTTGTTTTAAAAGGCTCCGTATAATTGATGGATTGTCACTTAACTATAAGCGAGAATTAACAGCTTGCCACCTAACCTATTGTGCGCATGTTCTAGGGGAACAGCGTGCTATAGATTTGTCCAAATGTCTGTAATTTTCAAATTCTGAGTCGTAAATGATCTCAAACGACTAGGTTAGACTCACTGGTGATGAATCTGTCCGGCCGGCCGTATACGCAAAAAGGGGCGTGCGGAGAATCCTATAAACTTGAAACTTTCAGGGAAGGCTGCATTTCAAAATGCGACGATTAAGTGCGTTAGTGGGCAGAATCGGCCGAATGGTTTCGGAATTATAGCCATTTGAAATTTTCAAATTATAACTTGATGTTTCTACAGCATAACGACATGCAACCTCGCGCGAAATTCTGTTGTGATTATACTGTATACTGTTATACTTTTTTGTAATTTTTTTTCGAAACTATTCATCATATTCGAAAAAATTCGTTCACATCTTGAAGTCTACATTTCACAGCAGTGTACCAAATTTCAATTCGATACGGTTATTATTGTCGGAGATATTGGGTACAACATGTGAAATTTCGTGTTTTTTTCTCGATATAGTGTTTTTTTTTGGAATAACTCGAAAAATACTGATCCAATCATGATAAACTTGGCAGTTAGTTAAAAAAATGGGAATAAACATGTAAAATTTCGTGGTTCTTTCTCGATATCGGCAGCTTGTTTAAAAATGCTAAGGAACAACTTTGTGGAGAATTTCGTGATGATCGTGTCATTAGAACAACTTGAAAAAAACAAAAAATTTTTTTTCGACCTATTCACTATTCTGTGATCTTCTGATAATATTATCCTCATGATAATCCGTATGAACCTTCGAACTGTAATTTTTCAATGAAGTACTAAATTTGAATTCGATTTAATCTGTACTTTTGAAAATATTGGGAAAATAAAATTTAGAATGGGTATATCTGCGGAATCATTGGCTGGTTTTTACCCATTCACGAATTCGGCCTTCGTTACTAAGGTCCATAACTGGAATGGTGACATAACAAACTTTCGAAAATTTCCGACTTCATTTCAGTGATCCTCTGGAACGTTTTATGATTTCGATTGTGCTCTTGGAAGATTTTTTCAAGAAGTTCAGGTCAGCCATACACTATTTTTT
This sequence comes from Myrrha octodecimguttata, assembly GCA_958510865.1. NCBI lineage: Eukaryota > Metazoa > Arthropoda > Insecta > Coleoptera > Coccinellidae > Myrrha > Myrrha octodecimguttata. The sequence goes on from OY294056.1 coordinate 86,755,209, forward strand.
GTAGCATGATGAAAAATTCTCACGGAAAAATGTGGCAAATTGATGCAAATCCCTGAATTGGCCTCTGGATGGGCCATCACTTTTTCCTACCCACAAGACGGTCATTATAAGGGACAGCGTATAAAATAAAATTGAATGAAGTCCCCAGACAGACTCACCCTAAGCTTTCAGTAATGGGGTAAATGTTTACATTATGAAGTGGAAATTGCTAGTCTGAACATCGTTAGAATTTTTAATAACGTAATATCTTTGCATATTTATTCCGCTGTGCTATCATTTTACGAACCTATATGTCTTCATTTAGAAAATTCCACGTTTTATGAATTATCAAAGTAATGCAAACTATGACGTACAAATTCTAGCTAGCCAAGTTCGCTTCGTTTTAATGAATGCGTTCAGGTTGCACCAGCAGACTAATCGATATGAAACTGCATGAAGGTGAATAACCTGGAATAAATCCTGCAATTTCCCGTATGCAATACTTTGCGATTTTAACGAGATTACAATACAAATTCGGGAGCACGGACTTTGACGGCATGAGCTAGACAACAGAGTGACGTCCAATAGACGTCAATTTCTGGTCACAAAATTACGAGTTCTTGAATGATTTATGCGAGGTCCTGCTTGAAGGTAAATCATTTTTATAACGAGATTGCTGTGAACTTCTCATGGATGTTCTCTTTCAAAATCGGAATTATATAAGTGATGAAAACTATAATTTTTGCGCGTATGTTTAAGGGGTACAGCGTGCTATCGTTCTGTCCAAATCTCTGTAATTTTCGATGATTGGACCGAAAATGGTCTCAAACGAATAGATTGGACTCACTAATGATGAATCCGGTGTCAAAATCGATTCTGTCCGGCCGGTCGGCCGTGGACACGATAACTATCGAAGGGAGTGAGCTAGCAACATGAAACTTTCAGGGTAGGTTGCGCATTAGAATGCCGCGGTTGAGTTCGGTAATGGGCCAAATCAGTCGAATAGTTTCGGAGTTAAGGCCACTTGAAATTTTGAAGTTGTTTATTTTTTATTTCAGAAACTACTTGGGAGAATCGAATTCAAACTTGGCAATTAGGTGGAGTATAACGACGCGCTACTTTGAGCCAAATTTTGTCAGGATCATACTGCCAGTAATTTTAAAAAAAAATTTTTTTCAAATTTTTTTTTCACGAAAACCGTTTATCACATTCGGAAAAAAATTCCTCGGACTTTGAGCTTTATATTTCACAGCAGTGTACCAAATTTCAGTTCGATACGATTATAAGTTTTGGAGATATCGGGAAAAAATATGTCAAATTTCGAGTTTTTTTTTTCGATATCGTTGCTTTTTTCGGTATACCTCGAAAAATACTGATTCAATGGTGATAAAACTTCGCAGCTAGTTTAAAGATGCTGAAAGACAACTCTATGCAGAATTTCGTGATGATCGTGTCATTAGAACAATTTGAAAAAAAAATTCTGTGATTTTCTTATCATATCATCCTCATTAAATTCTTTATGAACCTTCGAACTGTAATTTTTCGATGAAGTACTGGATTTCAATTCGTTCTGATCTGTATTTTTGGAAATATCAGGAAAATAAAATTTTGAATGGGTAAATCTGCTGAATTTTGTGGATTTTACCTATTCACGAATTCAGACTTCGTAATTAAGGTCCAAACCTTCTCAACAAATATCGAGTTTCTAAGTTGTTTCTTCCGGAAAAAACTACTTAGAAACTCGATATTTGTTGAGAAGGTTTGGGGCTTAATTACGAATGCCGAATTCGTGAATGGGGACAATCCGCCCAATGATTCCGTAGATATACCTATTCAAAATTTTATTTTTCCAATAATTCCAAATAAACATATTATATCGAATTGAAATCCAGTAATTCATCGAAAAAAAAATAGAATAGCACTGCCGTGAAGGCAGCAGCTTTCGCGCGCAAGTTCAAATTCTTTGCCGAAGCGGTCATCTACATTGAACATGCGTGCAAAAGCTGCTGCCTTCACGGTAGTGCTTCTCTAGATTTTCTATATCAAGTACCCCTGCATTAGAGTACAGAATTAATCAGAACCATTATTTTCGAAACAAAGTTGTAATCATATGAAGTGGAAATATTCTGGATTATTTTCTTGACCTATTTTCTCATTCAGAAGTTCTTTTCAGATTGAGGTTTTCAGAATTGCTAATTTTTTTGACAGGGCAACATTTTTTGGTTTCTCTCTTGATAATAGTATTTCGATAAAGATAAGATGAATTTGTGTAATCGGCGGCTGGATATCATGCTTTATCCTATTCTTTTTTTAAACGCTTAAGCATACAGTACCTTGAATATAACAGAAAAAGATTTTGAGGCCACCGTTCGTTATTTACGAAAACTTTTTTGATGGGTGCAAATGGATTTTATTTTCAAGAATATTCGAAAAATAGAACTGACACCCCGTCTATCTAAGAAAATTGGCATCAGATTGGCCTTATTATCCTAGTGTGCATCCTAGATCGACCCCTAACTGTGTCGATTTTGAGAATTTTTCGAAAATACTCGGAATTATCAGAATATCACCTCATTTAGTTCATTTGCTTACTAAATTTGTAAATTTCCGTCAAGAAAAGTCGAAATGCCGTCGGAATATTTTTATTTCGACTCGACGTGATTCACACCTTATCCAATTAGTATAATATGGAACTAGTGAAGTCCACAAATCTATTCTAGATAGATTCGCCTTTTCAGACCGATAAATAGATGTTTGCACAGAATTTCTAGTGCGACGCCGGCAACAGAGCTATTTTCTCATGTCCCGAAATGGTGCAGGAGCTGGTATAGATCGAATGCTGGATTGGTTTCGACATTTTTAAGTACTTGAAATTGTCTGAAATCAAGTTAGTTCGTTCATTTAATTTCTTTCCAGAAATGTCAAAACGTTGTCCAAATTCTTTATATTTCAATTTAGAGCCCTCCCCGATTCACACCTTTTTCAATTAGTAATGTATAGAATGAGTTTCGGATATTTGGAAGGAAAATATAAAATTGAAATTCCTTCTATGAAAGCACATGGTGCCGCCATCTATCACTAAGGTACCCAAGCTCTTTGCTGGTTATGCTGCTATTGATTTTAGAGTTTGTTTACATCCTCACTCTTCTTTCAGCGGATTGATCTGAGACTAGCTGTCAGATTTTTCGCTTGCGCACTAGGAATAATGAAATGATAATGGAAGAGATCTTTAATTCAATAACTGGACCAAACGATCCGAAAATATATGCTGAACGGAAGGTAAAAAGTTATATACAGTTTAATCAGACTTGTTCAATTACATAGAATTTCCGTTGAAATACGGAACCCTTCTCATATTTCCCTAATGAAGTTCATATTGTGGTGTGAATGTTGTATTCGGATATTAGGAATTAATAATTTCTGTACTTAGGTTTCATGTTGATCTCTCTTTTCTCGGTTGAATGGAATAACAACTCTGATTGAGGTCTCGAATTTATACAGGAAATGTATGAAATATTCCTGAGAAACCGTTGAGGTTATGACTATGTTCGTTTGCTCTGAATAAAGAACATAAGGAAGGAGCATAATGCCTCACAAAGTGGGTCCGGGATGGATGTTGCATATGGCCGACTTCCCTTTCACTTTGAAGAGAGAACAACTTGTTCCGAGACTTCTTTGTCTGAAGAAACTAACTAACATGAGTCATACTTGGGGGTTCAAAATGGGCGCCTATGCCCCACTGATATACGAAGTAGAAAAGCGTTATGCTTCTTCCTGTAGTTCTTTATTCAAAGTTCTCTTGATTGTTCGCCACAGATTACAGATGTTAGATTATCTCTTTGTAATCTGTGTTGTTCGCTCAACAGCGAATGGTTGGACGGTCACCTGAAAAACTGACAGAGGCTTAAACCACAGACCAGTTGGTCTGTGCTTAGACCTTGAGATCATGAGGTAGAATCCCCACCACTGGACCACAGTCACAGTAAAAAATTCCATCAGATTCTTCGACTCGTTAATAGTCAACAGGACTGAGACTTGGCAGTTAGGTGGTGCGAAGTTTTGTAGAGATCTTACTGTCGGTCAATTAAAGGAGAAAAAAAATTCCGAAAAACATTTTTTGTAAACTGTTCATCATATTTGGAAAAGACTTCCGTTAAGACTTTGAGCAGAAACCAAATTCCAATTTGGTATGATTATTTTTTCTTCAACTTTAAATGTTATATAAAATATGATGAAAAACCGAGAAAGCTTACTGTATTTGTGGATTCAACCCTGAGCTTTTGAAGTTTTTGAATCAAGCTCCTTTCACTTTTCTAGACCATAGAACCGACAGGGTTACTTCTCTACTTTGTGACTATAACCAGATCAAGAAAGTTCATGATCTGCAGACTAAACTATCGAGAATATTTATAGAGTTTTAATTGATGATTTCACATTGATTGAGTGATTTCATATCATTCATTTATGAATTTGATGACAATTTGAATTACCAATATGAGAATTGGCTAAACTAAGAATGTATCTTTAATCTTATATTAGAACCAATTGTATTGGCGAATTAAGATAAGCGCTACTCCCTCTGGTGGCTATCCGAGTAACCCGAGGTACAGACATTATCATTGACAAGTTAAAAGAAATTTTAAGAAAATGAGAAAGTTTATGAATTTTTCTTGGCGTTTGTGTGATTTCACAAGTGTTTCTACTGAGGAAAAGCAAACTTAAATGTCCCTTCCCATAGATTTCCACAGCCTGGTGAAAAATTTCGAGTTAGGGTGAGAGAAACTTCCTTTAACAAGTCGGTCCTGAAAGTGTTGAAGAATCGATAAAAACCAACAAACAAGATTTATGAGAGTCTGTTACCTGTCTTTTACCGATGATGATCATTTTTATAGAGGTAAGCACGAATTGCCCATGAAATATTAAATCACATTCATGAAGACAATTTTTTTCCAGGCCCCTAATCCAAGCAGAAAAATTTACTTAAGAGGAATGCTCTGCCTCCCAGAAATCTGCCTGCTGAACTGATCATTAAGGAACAACGTAAATGTTTTAGTGATGAAACTGACTATTAAAAAATAAAGAGTCTCAACAAGGAAATATCTGGTGATGAATACTGTTCGCTCAAAGTGCTTCTGCCGATGAGAGCAAAGTTGTACAATGTTTATTTATTATAGCTTTTTCTAAACCAATCATATAAGTGTTGGAAAATTTATTTGTCAATCCATAATGACTAACACTTACGATACAAGTAGCATTAGTTTTATGTGAATGTGTTCATTTTATTCCAATATATTGAGTATTTAGTTCTTTGCTATAAAAATAGTAAAGTTATAAGTATATGTCTATTATTCCAGAAAGAATGTTATACAATACTATTGTTTTTCAACTTTCAAGACAGCCTAAGAAATCCATCAAAGTCAATCTTGCCATTTGGATCTGAAAATAAATAATATTGAAATACTGCCTAACCTTGGAGATATCTCCGTAATATTAGTTGCCACACTCAACAAGATTGAAGAATGATTCATACCTACTTTATAAGAATGGAATATGTACTCCCAGTAATACTCTCGTCAACTATAAAAGTCTAAAAAGTCTTTGAATAAATCGTGAAATAAAAAATTATCAAACCAAACACTAACAAACAGTACAAAATCGACTATCAAAACAAAATCTATGTCTGTATCAAAGGTTCTGCAACTGGCCACCGTGGCGCTGCGATCTCAAATTCAGACGCCAATTGAGAATATTCATAGAGTTTTAATTGATGATTTCACATTGATTGATGAAAATTTGAATTACCAATATGAGAATTGGCTAAAATAAGAATGTATCTTTAATCTTATAATAGAACCAATTGTATACTACACGAATATCAAGTGAAACAACATTTTCAATAGTCAAGTGTAGCGAAATATTTTCCTCATAATGATACCGCAAAACTTATAATAACAAATCACAAAAACTATGCGTGAAAATGAGTGTTCTCAATCAACTATCTTCGTATATCAAGCAACAATGCATTGGTTATTCTGCGATAAAGATTATAGTAAGAGATATGTGCTAAGATTGTAAACAAAGTGCAGGTGTGTATTAGCACATTGAGAAATATTAAAATGAGTAAAACTTTTACCTGAGACAAACCTGGAAAAATGGCAAATGAATTCATGGTTGCAATAACAACTTCAAGACTCACCCTGTTTGTGGCTTGTACTCAATAGTCTGAAGCAGAAAATACGATGTGACCCTGGATTCGCAGCCATAAGTATTGAATTCAATTTGATTCAAATAATCGTCCAGAAAGTTTGTAGTGAGAACGAGTACCTGCCAACTAAATAATTCATAGTCTTGTTCATTTTAATTGTCTGACAAATGAATTATTCATTATCTTAACGACTGAATTATTGAAAACTCAAATCTTTGGGGTATACCTATGAAGTTCGTGCACAAATATATACCTTGTTCCCGAGACAAGCGGAAAATTATCGGTGTATAATCCCACGGGACTTTCGAACAATTTGTTAGACCCTTTTCTATGTCGAGTGGAAGTCCCTGTTCGTGATCCCTTGATAGACCTACATATATCACTTTATAATTCCAAGTAGATCGATCTACAGTTGCCTACACTTTGAAATATTTTTCATCAGAGTTTTGGAAATAGTTTAGAGAGTCTAAAAATAACGGGAGAAATCAACTATATTGTCTTTTCATAATGAGGAGGATTCACCTTTTTAGACACTTGAATGATTTTAATGTTTTCAGCAGGAAATTGTCTTGAGAGCAAACAGTATCGCGCCATCGAGTTGGGTTCAGTTTAGGTTTTTCGAGAGAAATGAACTGGTACATTGCGGCTTCGTAGATTTTGGGAACGCAGTCACATTCAAGGTTCATGAAACCTCATAAACATCTCAAGTTCATCACCCCCAACGGTTTCCATGCTGCAACAATGCCAGTAGTAGCGAGAAATATTCGAAAACTTCAGTAAATTTTTTTTTTAATTTTTCTTTATAATGAACTTTATTCTTTCATGAGAATACGCAATGTTATTTTTCAGGTTCAAGCAATGCGCATTCTTGATATTTCCAAGCATTTGTAACCAAAGAAAAATTTTTGAAGATAACGAACTGTGGCGTCCAAAAGTTTCCCTTTTTAATTCGAAGTTCTGTATGCTCCTGAGGGATTAGGTAAGTTAACACTTATCTTGAAATTTTCGGGGTATTTGCGGAAGCCTGAACATCTTGATATATTCGAACACTGGGCAAAATTTTCTTTATAGGAACGAAATTTCTTCCTCCTTCCGACGTCAGATTGATGAAATATCTTGCGATCCTACTTGCAACAGAAAAAAATTTGAACAAGAACTAGCGTGAAATCGTGAACTTTTTCACACGTATGTTCAACTTTCCTGCAGAAGCGATGGCTTATTCACGTATCAACTGATCAAAATGCAACTCTACTTCATCGTGATGAAAAGATATGTCGATCTCCTATACATGTGGACCTCATGAAATTTCACATGAACGTTAAAGCTATCATTTTCAATCAAGTATAAGATTTCAATCCGATTTGATTGGTATTTTCGGAGATATCGAGAAAATGAAATTTTGAATTTGAATTGATTCAGCGTGGAATGTTATAGAATCAGTCAAATTTTCAAGGAATTTTACTTTTTTATGGATCCGCCTATGAGCTTGTAAAAGTCTTGAATAAAGTTTTATCCATGTGAATCCAGACCACAGAATACACAGAGTTATCCTTTCATTTTGTGATTGGATCATCGAGAGATTTCATAGAGCTTAATCAATTTGTTGCACAGATTAGCTAATTTGATATGAATCATTTATAAATTTGCTGGATATTAATTTATTTTCGGAATGAGGACTGGCTATGATCAAATCGTATATAGACAATCGTTTGGTGGAAACAGTTGGATATTCCATGTAGTGGACGATCAATATGTTTCAATAATCAAGTATAGTGAAATATTTTATTTAGAATAATAAGCCTATTGCAACAAGCACTAAGTTATGAAAATTATCATGCTAATTCTTGCATTAAACATCGATTGATCGAGAATATTTTGGGAGGATTTAGCATTATTTTTCAGGTTTTTCTAGATTTTCACTCCCAATATCTAACAGAGAACAATAAAAAATTGAATAAAATATTCAAAGGAAACATCTGTGTAGATTGTGAGATTCAAACTATTTTTCAAGAGTAGTTTCCAGAAAAACTGCTATCTAATGAAAGATATCATAATAATGCACAAAAGATCATCGAAGTGAACTGTAAAATTTTAGATTCTATACCTCACTTTTTCGTCAGACAATGAAGAGAAAATTTGCCGAATTATTTCCTTCTAATAATTTCTTATTCAAAGATTTCTTTGGAAATTTTTCAATGCTATCTTTGTTTTCGGTGAACTCAACGAAATATGTTTAATTTCTATAAAACAATGAGTGAAATTATTTTATCCCTTCAGAAAAAATAGAGGATTCTTCAATTATCCTTTTTTTATCATGTGATTTTTAATTGTCCAACATACGTGGTTCGCAATTTTGGATATGTGTATAAATCTTTATTTTTCAGGTTGTTTTTGTGTTACCTAATGGCCGTCATGTTTCTCCTGAATGTGTCTTATTTTGGCAACGTTTTCTTATAACTCAGGAACCACTGATCCGAAATCATCCGGGTGGAAATATTTAGGTTGAGTTATGCAACAGTAATCAACGTTGGGAGTTTAATGAAAATTCGATGATGAGTTTTCGAGAAACAACTTTTTTTCCTCGTACCCACAGTTTTGAGCTCTTAGGGTACACCGATCTTGCTGAAAATCTTGAAGGATCAATCTCGAGCGACACACGATTTTTCAATCAACTTTCACGGATTTCGGTTCAGTACTTTCGGAGGAAAGCCCTGCACAACCGACGGCAGACGGACGTTTTTTGGTTTATTATTTGATAAAATCAAATAATAAACCTTAGTGATCGACCAACAAAAAAAAATTTTTAACCCCCCCTGAAAATTTCACAGTTTACGTTTTGGAGTATGTAGGTTTGAATGAAGTAATAAAAAAAAATCCGTCCGTCCGCCGTCCGCCGTCCACCGTCCGCCGCCCGTTGTCCGGGGCTTTTCTCTGAAAGTACTGAACCGAAACCAGTGAAACTTGGTAGAAAAATCGTGTGTCAGTCGGGATGGATCCTCCAAGCTTTTCAGCAGAATCGGTGTACTCTAAGGGCTCAAAATAGGGGGTTGGGAGGAAAAAAGAATTATTTCTCGAAAACTTACCACTGAATTTTCATGAAACTCTGAACGTTGATTACTGCTGCTAAACTAAACCAAAAAAATTTCACCAGGATGACTTCCGACCAGTGGTTCCTGAGTTATAAAGAAAAACGCTGCAAATTTCCAATAATGTCGAAAATGACATCATCGCATTCGGTTCTAAAATTGGAATTCACTGGAATAATCGGTTTACTTTTCATCCAGAATCATACATCTAAAAGTAGATGAAAATATTGATTACCAAATTATCAACACATATCGAGAAATTTTTAATGGATGCGTTATTATTTTATAAACACAATTTGCAAATGCCCCATCGATGTTCTTGGCAATTGAATAATCGTAAGTAGTTCAGATTGAATATTTTTGGGTTTTCTCTCCCAATATCTCAAACATAACTACTGAAAATCGGATCAAATTATTATTTATAGAAATCACCCTGCGGATTACGGGATTTAAGATAAAATTTCTTCATGAAGCTCATTCATATCTTGAATAAAACTTTTATTTTATTCATAAATCATTGGTTTTTCAGAACACAAAAACCAATTCCATGAAGAAATTCATTTGAAACATTGAAATCTCAATAAATACTCTTTTATAGCTGAATAACACTTTTACATGCAGAACGCGAATTGAGTAGCGTAATTTAAAATAATGCAGATTTCCAAAAAATTCGGTTGATTGGAGGTTTCCATCAATTCCGGTTTGCGTAGTACGATTATCGTCAACATGTGGATATCCGTTACTGGTTTCAATCGAAATCCAAAATCTTTCGTACTGATAGTTTGAAATAAGCGTGAATATAAAAAATAATGAGCATTCATATGATAAATCAAATTGGAGGATATAATATGCAAAAAAATCAATAACAAACCGCAAATCTCATCAATTGTCGATTGTCGAGAATCTTATGCTTAGAGCCGTAGACTAAAGTAAGGAGCCGAAGATCTATCCACCTGTTCTGAAAGGGGTCTGTGCCGAGTCGTGACCTAAGACAAGGGATATAGCGTAGACAAAAATATAGCACATGTATCATCATCTGGTTGTCGGCAAACTAGTTTGAATTTCACGTCTTTACATCAAACAGACTTTCGGATTTGACACCCTCTTAGTTGAGTGTATCTGACAACGATAACAACGAACGAAATTTATAATCTAGAATTATTCTTTCGAATTCAACCTGATGAGGTTCACGATATATTTAATTGTTTCCGAAATGTTATTGAAAATAACTTAAGTTTTTCAGTTTGTGTAGTGGATACTTTGTGAATAGAGTGAATCGGATATCTGCTGTGGAAAAATTTTTTTGCACAGGAAGGTTGAGTTTTCTTTCATTTCATTAATATTTTTCAGAACAAAGTTGAATCCTAGCAGAAATCACATCTTCACATTTGATATTAGCGGAAAGTCTTGAATTTTGTTTTACGTATTGGTGTTAGTTTGAAATATTGAGTTTATTTCTTCAGTGTCGAGAAATACGAACGCGTTCGGATTGAAACATCATGACTAATTGTGAAATATAGACACTCGATTTAATGCAAAATTTCGTGAGAATTGTATTGGAAAAATCGAATTTTTTTTCAAACATTTTTTTTCGAATACATATTCATCAAAGTTCAATGAAATTTGGTACAGGTTTCAGAGTCAACATTCAGAAACAGTTGTTCAAATTTCAGTTTTGACCAATATTTATTTGTGCAGATATTGGCGAAAAATTTCGTGACCATTTTGAATATTGAGGTTATTTCCCTTATATCTCAAAAAGGGCAAACCCTATCTGATTTGAAGTTCATTTTCAGTTGTAGAATACCGACACGAAATTTAATAATTGTGGAAAATAGTTAGATTTTCAAAGAGGTGAAACGACTGTGGAACGTCTCTTCTCATTCAAAATATTATTTTAGATTTTGCTACTCAGTTAGCGTTCTGCATGTGGAAATGTTATTCAATTATACTAGTGTATTTAGTGAGATTTCAATGTTCACATGAATCATTTCACGGAATTGGTTTCTGTGTTGTGAGAAACCAATGAGTTATGCATAATATATAAGTTTTTTAAGATATTAATGGTAAATTGGGTTATATAACTGAGAAAATAAAAAACCCTGGTGTAAAATTTGCAGCGTTTTTTTATTCGTTAATCCAAATCTACATACTTCAAAATGTATACTATGTAATTTTCAGTGGGGGTTATTTTTTGGCTCGATCATCAAGGTTTATTATTTGATTGTATCAAATAGTTAACAAAAAGAAAAAGCAGGCATTCTTAAACATGTATGGCTGTTGCCGATAGTAGCCTATTTTGTCTCTTTCACTCTCAGGCCAAGGATTCTTCATAAAGCTCTTCCCTACACTAGTGCTAAATCTTCTAACCCAGATGAACTGCCAAAGAACATTGCATTATACCTACTTCTTGATTCAAAGACGATGGATAGATTGAGTTTCTAGATAATTACTGGCAAAATGGAAAATAAAAAACGGTTCATTGGATGAGATGAATATACGATTTAAATTGATGTACAATTTTAAGATCCAACAGGAGTTTTTCCAGATAGTTTAAAAACAGCAGTTGTAGTCCCAATATACAAAGGAGGAGATGAAAAATCTTATGGCAATTATAGACCAGTCAGCCTGCTAACCTCATTCTCCAAGATATTTGAACTGGCTTACAGTGATCAACTGATGGGGTTTCTTCTGGAATGTACGTTTTTCAAGACTAACCAACATGGATACATAAAAGGCAGGTCCATCCAAACTGCAATCTATCAATTCACCAAAAGAGTAACTAAGGCATTTGAAGAGGGAGATTTAGCACTTGGTATATTTCTGGATCTCTCAAAGGCATATGACTGCTTAGATCCGGAGATACTGTTTAAGAAGCTGTATCATTGTGGAATTAGAGGTACAGCACTACAATGGATAAAATCTTATTTTCAAAATAGAGCACAACTAGTGAAGATAGTCACCGACGGATTAGAAGAGAAATCAGATATAGAAAAACTGTTATTAGGAATAGCTCAAGGGAGCATACTGGGGCCCCTACTCTTTATAATATACATAAATGATTATGGTATGGAGGTTGATTGGGATCAGATCATGAGTGTGCATTATGCAGATGATACAAATCTCCTAGCAGTGAAGAAGTTATGGACAGAACTCAAAAGTCTGGCATCAGAAATAATGAGATATTCACAAGATTGGTTCACAGAAAATAACTTGCTGATCAACAATGCAAAAACTAATCTTGTTGTGTTCAATCCCAGTTCAAAAAGAGATTATTCAACTGAGGTAGTTTTAAACAACACAAATTTTGTAATATTGGAAGAAGCAAAATTGATAAAAGACTCAACTGGAAAGCTCATATAGAAAGTCTCTGTGGAAAATTGGGATCTCCCATCTATGCATTGTCTATATTATCTAAATATCTTAACGAAGGCGTTCTGAAGACTGTGTATCATGCCACTATAGAATCGAAGATCAGATTTGGTATAGTTTTTTATGGATCTGGAAATGTAACAACACTTTTCACTCTGCAGAAAAGGGCAATTCGGATCCTAAACGGGTTGAAATATCGAGAGTCCTGCAGGGGCATATTCAGGAAAAATGGTTTATTAACAGTATATGCTATATATATTCAGGAATGCCTCCTGTTCATGCATAAAAATCCAACGATGTTTGAGATATTCAAAAGTGATCATACATATGGAACAAGAAGTTTTGATTACAACTACCCTAAGTGTAATCTCACAACAACCCAGAAACAGCTTGAGTATAGATGCCTAAAATTATTCAACAACCTACCCCCAGCAGTGAAAGCCATAAAGGACATCAAAAGCTTCAAAAAACACTTATATAGATATTTACTACAGTTAGAACCTTATTCCATGGCAGATTTTGGATGTTTCTGACTGTTTGGTTTCCATTTTCTTTTTTTTGACACTATTTCATTTCATGTAACTTATATGTACTTACTGTAGGTGAAATGATCTGAAATAAAGAAGCTTGTTATGTTATGTTATGTTATGTTATGTTATATTCATTATTCCCTTTTTCGATGTTCCAAGCGCCATGGGCGTCCCTTAGGCGTCTCGCACACTAAACCCGCCAAACGAAAATCCAAAAAGAAAGCTTCCCGCCACAGACCTGACAGGCGTAACACCTGTGGGAGGGGCGGCAGGCTCGACCCTCTGTGCTTCACCGTCGCGACGTGGTGCGCCTTTGTCAGTGGCGTGTGGCGCCCGGCCTCGCGAACATGGCTACTTTCGAACCGGTAACGACGCTTTACGTCGAGACGCATCCACGCGAACTCGCGTAACGTTCTTCTCGAATGTGCATGGATAGCATGGCAGCCTCGTCGCGGTACAGTTCCTATAATTGTCTTACGAGTTGGGACAGCTACGACAGGATACCAAGGTATGAAGCCAGAGAGGTCCTGGAAGGACCATGGCTTCTGTGATATCAGAAATTTTCGATAATTGACCGGGAGTTTTCGAAAATAGAGAGTATTTTCGAGAATCTATTCGAACCCTTTTTAAATTGAAGTATTTTTGAGTTGCAAGTTTTGAAACTATGAATTTCCAAGATGGCGTCACCAAAAACAATAGAACATCTTCGCACCCAATATTATTTGAGCACATTCTCGAATTTTAACGCAATTGACAGCGCACATTAAAATAAGTTTATTTACATTTACATTTGTGGAACCAGAATGTGAATGAGAAATGTCACCTAGAAAAAAAAAATGAAAAAGTAAGGAATAATCATTTGCAGAATATTCGCAAATGAAGTTCCAACGTTGGGAAGGAACTGTTAAATTCATATATGAACGCCAAAGTGAGATATATAGGTGTCTGGTGAAACTGAAACAATATTGGAATTGGTTGAAGGCTAATCCAAGAATATTTAAGTATATATAAAGATTGAAAAGGTTTTTTTTTGAAATTATGGCCTCTGCCACAGAATGGACAGACTATGAAGTTCTTTATTGATCAGTACAATTAATCTATTGAAACTGGTTTGGGGTTTAGAAATACTCATTCAAAACAGATTTGAAATTGAATATTGTATTTAAATATTCCAGTGAATTATCTTGAGCGATGGATTCGTTCCTATTAATTTTTCTTCAATCATTTCATCTCGATAAATTTCAAACGAATCAATTTATTTGGCAAAAGCTTGACTGAAATATACCCACACTCAAATTTCAAGGTTAAACCCCTTCCAATAATAATGAAAGAATTCTTTATATAATTCTGAAGACCGGACATAGTACGCATATATTTGGAAGAAAGATTTACATCCACGCCAAAAATTCCTTCTTTGGAAGATTATGAGTGAATGAAAATGAGTGAAATTTAAATCTGGCATATTATACTCATTGACAGGAGGTACAAAAGAAGAGGAGAAAGTCCCTCAAACCGTTAACATTTCGTTTTTGCGATATGAGGTGAATTTTTTTCAAGTTCATTTCTCTGCGGATCTACATTTCACAATATTTCACAACTTCCATGAATATAGACCTTTAGAGCTTGTGCCAACTCTGATATATATATATATATATATATACAGGGTACACATGAAAAAGTGTACCCTGTGTACCCTGGGTTACCATTTTTCCGGATTCGGCCTCGATAAAAACATACAGGCTGTTAAAATTCCCAAGAAAATAGTCTTTTTTCTGTAGCTTTGTCAGAAACTTCTGTGTTGAACTTGCAAACAAAGAGCAGGAGTGTATTAGCATATTGAGAAATATTTAAATGAGTATAACTTTTATTTGAGACAAACCTGGAAAAATGGCAAATGAATTCATGGTTGCAATAACAACTTCAAGACTCACCCTGTTTGTGGCCTGTACTCAATAGTCTGAAGCAGAAAATACGATGTGACTCTGGATTCGCAGCCATATGTATTGAATTCAATTTGATTCAAATAATCGTCCAGAAAGTTTGTAGTGAGAACGAGTACCTGCCAACTAAATAATTCATAGTCCCGTTCATTTTAATTGTCTGACAAATGAATTATTCATTATCTTAACGACTGAATTATTGATAACTCAAATCTTTGGGGTATACCTATGAAGTTCGTGCACAAATATATACCTTGTTCCCGGGACAAGCGGAAAATTATCGGTGTATAATCCCACGGGACTTTCGAACAATTTGTTAGACCCTTTTCTATGTCGAGTGGAAGTCCCTGTTCGTGATCCCTTGATAGACCTACATATATCACTTTATAATTCCAAGTAGATCGATCTACAGTTGCCTACACTTTGAAATATTTTTCATCAGAGTTTTGGAAATAGTTTAGAGAGTATAAAAATAATGGGAGAAACCAAATATATTGTCTTTTTACAATGAGGAGGATTCAGATTCTTCTACACTTGAATGCCTATAATTTTAATATCTTCAGAGTAAACAGTAACGCATAATCAAGTCGGGTTCAGTTTAGGTTTTTCGTCAGAAATGAACTGGTACATTGCGGCTTCGTAGATTTTGGAAACGCAGTTATATTCAAAGTTCATCAAACCTTATAAACATATCAACGGTTTCCATGCTGCAACAATGCCAATAGCAGCGAAAAATAGTCGAAAGCTTCAGTGAATGTTTTTTGGATTTTTTCTTCTCAATGAACTTTAGTCTTTCAAGAGAAGGTGCAATGTTATTTTTCATCAGGTTCAGTTCCCAAAAAAATTCTTCGGAATAACAAGTGGAAGTATTTGCAACCAAAAAAAAAAATTTTGGGGAAAACGAACGGTGGCCTCCAAATGTTTCCTCTTTATATTTGGAGTTCTGTATTCTCCTGATGGATTAAGGGCCGGTATTATAAAACTTAACTGGAAGTTATCTTGAACTTTAACTGACAGTTAAGCAGTAACTTCCGGTTAAAATAAGATTTTTAGAGTTATCTTTATCTGGTGGTTTGGGTATAAATTATAGTTAAAGTTGAAATTAACTCCTGTTTTTCCACAGATTCTCTGTCTTTTCGGCTGACATAACGGGAATATAACCTCGATTTTATTGATGTTATGATATTTTCGGAAACATGTTAGCAAGATATATTCACTTCATTTTTAAAGAATTTTTAATTCACGATGATGAAGATGACATGAATATTGTTGAACCTCCTCGTTGAGAGATATTCACTTCATTTTTGAAAAACTTTATTTCACGATGATGACTATGATCTACATTTCACAATATTTCACAACTTCCATGAATATAGACCTTTAGAGCTTGTGCCAACTCTGATATATATATTACAGGGTACACATGAAAAAGTGTACCCTGGGTTACCATTTTTCCGGATTCGGCCTCGATAAAAACATACAGGCTGTTGAAATTCCCAAGAAAATAGTCTTTTTCTGTAGCTTTGCCAGAAACTTCTGTGTTGAACTTGCAAACAAAGAGCAGGAGTGTATTAGCATATTGAGAAATATTTAAATGCTTAGTATTTTTTAACTGGGTCGAACTTGGAAAAATGGTGAATGAAAATGAAGGGTTTTATGTGATGAGAGGAACCTATGGCTACAATTTATGTACATCTTAAAGACTCTTCCTGTATTTAGGGTAATAGTACCTTGTTTTCCTTCAGAACTTTTTTTTGGCGAACTACTATTTATTTGGAAAATCTTCGTTGCTATGCTAAACTCTATGGACAACTTGGAAATATTTCAATCTATAACACTCTGTATCTCAAAGTCCTTCCAGGTTTAACAGACTCCCCTTTTATCATAAGTTATATTCATGAAATGTTCATTGCCGTATTTTCGTAACTAATGTGAAAATTGTAACTGTATATGAACAACAATTAATCACAGGATTAATTCGATCACAAAAATCATCAAAATGAAAGTTTGTGGAACATACCGTTAATGCTCGATATTCCATCGTATTATGGAGGATTAAATTGATTTATTGTTTTGGATATCACGTGAAAATCTGAAATAGTTTACATGATGTGATATTCTCGTAACTAACAACGAATAATTATCAACTAATACACACACGTTTAAAATCGAGTATTTCGTATTCCTCATTATAGCTGTTGATGATATTATATTAATTAAAACTTTCCATTTGTTCTATTTACAATATACTGCTGATAAATACTAGGAATTTCGCTCGATAAGTCACTCATTCGAGAACATTATATTTGGAATACCTCATAATTGGCGTCTGAATTTAAGATTGCAGCGCCACGGTGGCCAGTTTTAGAACTTTACATACAGACATAGATTTTGTTTTGATAGTCGATTTTGTACTGTTTGTTAGGGTTTGGTTTGATAATTTTTTTGATTTCACGATTTATTCAAAGACTTTTTAGACTTTTATAGTTGACCAGAGTATTACTGAGAGGAGTACATATTCCATTCTTATAAACTAGGTATGTATCATCCTTCAATCTTATTGAGTGTTGCAACTTTAAAATTACGGGGATATCTCCAAGGTTAGACAGTATTTCAATATTATTCATTTTCAGATCCAAATTGCAAAATTGACTTTGGTGGATTTCTTAGGCTGTTTTGAAAGTCGAAAAACAGATAGTATTGTAAAACATACTTTTTGGAATCCTAGACAAATACTCATAACTAAACCAAATAGTCGATATATTGTGAATAAAATAAATACATTCACATGCAATTAATGCTACTTCTACCGTAAGCCTTATTCATTATGGATTGACAAATAAGTTTTCCAACACTCCCATGTTTGGTCTTGAAAAAGCTGTAATAAATAAGCTTTGTACAACTTTGCTTCCATCGGCAGGAGCACTTTGAGCGAACAGTATTCATCACCAGATATTTCCTTGTTGTGACTCTTTTTTTTTCAATAGTCAGTTCTATCACTAGAACATTTACGTTGTTCCTTAATGGTCAGTTCAACAGGCAGACTTCTGGAAGGCATAGCATTCCTCTTAAGTAAATTTCTCTGCTTGGATTATGGGCCCGGAAAAAAATTGGTTTCATGAATGTGATCTAATATTACATGAGCTTACCTTTATAAAAATGATCGTCATCGGTAAAATGCAGGTAACAGACTATCATAAATCTTGTTTGTTGGTTTTTATCGATTCTTCAACACTTTCAGGTCCGACTTCTTAAAGGAAGTTTCTTTCACCCTAACTCCAAATTTTTTACCGGGCTGTAGAAATCTATGGAAAGGGACATTTGAGTTTGCTTTTTTTCAGTAAAAGCACTTGTAAACTCATACAAACGCCAAGAAAAATGCATAAACTTTCTCATTTTCTTAACATTTCTTTTAACTTGTCAATGATAATGTCTGTACCTTGGGTTACTCGGATAGTCACCAGAGGGAGTAGCGCTTATCTTCATTCGCCAATAAGTACTGAAATTTTTATCATGCTACTTCTACCGAACACAGCAATACAATTCGGCAAAAACGTCTAATGAATTCGAATGTTGAGCCAGTATTGGATTGAACTAGCGAAGGAAAATACCTAAAAACAAGGAAGTGAATCTGTCCAACGGTGACGGAGTCACAGCTGTCTGAAGTTATGATTTTCCGATAACTCGAAAAATATTGATTTGATCGCATTAAAACTTGTTCAGTGATTTAATTGTACACACCCACACAAACTCGAAAATATCGCATCAAGAGACAAATTTTTAAAAATGAAAAAAAATTCAGATTTCACTGCCATACGGCATTGTACCACTCAACACTGTTCGACTTCAAGAAATAATTGTACGGTCTTCAAATTGTATGATCATCATTTTTCTCTGCATGAACCATCAATTCAAGTAGTTTAATTCGATGAAATCTGTATTTTGAAAAAGTTTTTGGGAGATAAAACTCGGACACGGTATGACCGATTATGAAGGTAATAATGCAAAATTTCGTCAGATCGCATAACCGTTTCTAGAGCATCTGTGTATCCATCGATCAATTTTTCTAAATTAATTTTTTCAAATTTAAATGATTTCAAATTGATGAGGATGTAACAATTTCAGTTGGAAGTTATCAAAGACATTACTGTCGTGTTTATAATGAAAAGTTTGCATGAGTGTAATGGATGTACCTAGGTTTGAAATCTGTTATTAGAGTGCAAGGAAATTGGGGAACTTATGAACTTAACTTTGTATATCATTATCACAAATTATTTAGGTATCGGATCTCATAAATCAGTAAGTTCTAGCAATTTCCCGATTACGGCTTTCCGCGGATCACGTAACAAATAACAGTGTTTATGCTCCATGAAGGAATATTGGATAGAGTAGCTCGCGTTTAATTTTGTTATATTCATTAACTTGGTACAAATTGTACATTGTTTAGACAATGAATTTTTCTCATTTCATTCGCAAATTGAATAAAACAAATAACTCTGCTTTCTGACATTACGTTTTATTGAATTCAATAAGGCAGAAGCTTGTAAATTAGGTTGTCGAGAACTCTATAGCAACAAACAGATATTAAAATCCTAGCGAAATGGTTCAAAGACCTTGAATGCATAAATTCCTGGTCTGAGTCTTTAGACAAGGTTTATCTGGATTTTTCTCGAGCATTCGACCGTGTACCACATGATCTTCTTCTGCACAAACTCGATCATTTGGGATCCGTGGCCGCCTGCTTCCTTCGATTAAAGCATTTCTTACCGATTGAACCTTCCAGGTTCGGGTCGATAGATCCTTCTCTTCGGAGAGACCTATTGGAAATGGAGTTCCGCCGGGTTCTGTTTTGGGTCCACTACTTTTTCTCCGGGAGTGCCGGGAGTGGAAGTTGCCCCTCATTTGTGAGAAGAGTGTTGTACTGCACTTGGGTGCTCACAATCCTTGTAGTAGTCATGCTGACCTTGGTGTTATTGGGTGTAGTTGGTCCGACCACATTCTCCAAACGGCAAACAAGGCTAAGATAACCTTATTCATGGTTCAGAAAGCTTTTGGTGGTTGTGACTCCTGCACCTGTGCTACCCTTTAAAAGCTTTAAGTGAGACCCATTTTGTAGTTTACTGGCCCTGTGTGGGGTCCATTATTGGGTGGAGACTCAGCATTGTTGGAAAGCGTCCAGCGACGGGCAACTCGTCTACCCTACGGCATCTTGCGTCCCAGTTATGGTGGAAGACTGTCTGTCGTGAATTTGTCCACGTTTGATGACAAGAGGCTGAGATGTGATCTCGTCATAACCTACATAACCACAACTTTTTTGGAGTTGACCTCAGCGGTCTCTTCAAGTTGAACCTGGAAAACCGTTTGCGAGGTTACGCTTGCAACCTGAGGAAGGAGAGTTTCAAAACCCCGCAGACAGTGGTACATCACCAATCGCGGATTTTCCGATTGGAACAAGAACTTTAATCGATGGTGTACTAAGTTTCTGTGGACGCTTCTAAGAAAAGCTGTGATGCCTTATTTCTTTAGATTTCGGAGTATTTTTTTGTATGCTTTTTTTTTGTGAGTTTATATGCTTTGCCTCAACTTTTTACCTTTATATAATAATAATAATAATAGTAATGATGATAATGATAATAATAATAATAATAATAATTATGATAATAATAATGATAATAATAATAATTATAATAATAATAATAATAATAAAAGAGCATCAGGCGTCATTCAAACATAAGAAGGATAACTGCAGCTTTGCGCACCATTTTTTTGAAATGAATCCCCGACAGTGTAACCCGACAGTTAATCTTCTGAAAATTTTAAGATCATATTCGAAAAAAGTTCCGCTAATACTTTGAGCTTTATATTCCACAGCAGTGTACCAAATTTCAATTCGATACGGCTATTAGTTTTGGAGGTTTTGGGAAAAAATATATAAAATTTCGTGGTTTTTCATCTTGATATTATTGATTTTTTCGGTTCAGCTCAAGGAATACTGATTCAATCATTATAAACCTTCGCAGCTAGTTAAGGGATGCTGAAAGATCATTTTGTGCAGAATTTCGTGGTGTTCGTATTACTAGAACAATAAAAAAAATTCCGAATTTTTTTTTCAAATATAAAATAGTCTGTGATAAAGTACTGTATTCGAAATCGAACGAATCTGTATTTTTGGAAGTATTGGGAAAATTGAATTTTGAGTTGGTATATCTGCGGAATGATTGGGAGGATTTCACCCATTCAGGAATTCGACCTTCGTAATTAAGGTCCTTCTCCATAAATATCGAGTTTTTTAGTTGTTTCTTTCAGATGTTATTGTGTTAACGGTCGGCCGTTAAATTCATAAACTACCAGGAAGAAGTAAATATGATAACCTACATTGTTTCTCTTTCTTTCGATCAGTTCCAATCCTTTAAAGCGATGATTTTTCATATCCTTCCGTGCATGAATTACGCTACAAGCCTCTTATTTTGGTAAATTATTTCTCATGTATCCATAATTCAGATTTTTCACTTGAATCTTTAAAATATCAAGAATAAACTGAGAAAATTTTGATGCTATTGATGCTTATCAAAATGAATAAATATCCTGTTCTAATTTATAAAAACTACGAATACAATAATATAAATCATTTTTATAATGTCTCGTCATTTCGGGGTTGGTTTTGTGGAAATCAGTTTATGGTGATGTCATCTGGGATAATATGTATATGCATTTGTCATCTGATAATGCAAGATTGTAATGAACTGAAATCTGGACATTCGGGAAGCTAAAATGTATGGTTTGAACGCTGTGCGATTTTCTATGGCACAGGGAAACAGTTCCTTCAGTTGCATCCATAACTGGGACAGTTACGACAAAATACCAAGGTAATCCCGCCTTTATATTAGACATATCTGTCAACTGCGTGGGCCCTAGAGCCCTAGATCAGCAAGCCTAGCTCTGTATGTCACGTGAACTACGTAAGCACTTCGTAGCTGCAATAGTTTAGAGTAGAGAATTCTAGAGCACTGTAATCCTGCAATGAAAACGTGATTATCCAGAAGTGACATGGGATAATGCCTTATTGACCCAATATGGAATTGATTATCCTACCTGATATCCAGGGGTATGATTCATTTTCATTCATTCTCCTCAGAATTTCAAGGTGTTCATTGTACTTTTACAGTCCGAAAGCTCATGAAACATGTTTCATGGAATGTTTGATTCAAATTGAAAATATTACATGATTGCCAGATGTCTTTCTGACCTTCCTGGGTACATCAGGTACTGCGCATAAAAGGAAGTTGCAAAATAAGAACGATTCGACAATTTAATTTCCGTAGAGTAAAAGAAACAACAAGCAAGACCATTTTGGATGAGGTTACATTGAACAAAATACACCATAGCTGCAATGTTCAGGAGACAAAAAGAGGTATTTTCATCCGGTACAAACAAGAAATTCGACAATTTAGTTGTCAAGGGGGAGGAAAATGGAGAGAGCTTCGTTCATTTTTCTACTCTATGATGAATACATGGTTTGATTTTGTTTGGTCCTGAATCAAACTATAAAAGTTAATGAACTTCGGCCTATCTTCTCCTAACACCCTATACCGGGTGTCCCACGAATGCCGTTCGTTCGAATATTTTTGGGAAGGAATTGAAATTCAAGTTTGCAATTTCGGACTTGAGCTCTGAGTAGAGAGACGACTACTTGTAATTTTTTTGGGATTCGTGAGACTTTCTGTTTCACTGGAAGTGACACCAACTTTCGTTTTTCAAATAGGAAGGCCCAAATTTTATAATGAAAATAGATTCCTTACTGAATTCTGACTCGTTTCAATGTCAAATTTTCGAATTTTCGATAGAAATTTCTTTTTTAACGTGAAATTGCGAAAAAAAAATAAAAACTGCGCTCTGCTGAAACATGGATATCTTCAAGGTTTTACATTGGAAAAATGTCGTTTTAAGGATTCTGCGAGGAGTAACAATAATGTTCCTTACACAATAGTCAGAATTGAAAATCAGGATACAGTAGGTTACAAAAGCGTTGTTGAAGTTGGAAATTTCGAAAACGTGAAAACTCAAGCTTTTCAAATGAGAACCCCGTTTTTTATAGCCATAATAGAATCTACGTTGAAAAATAATATAGGTATGGAAATAACACCATTGCCCTAAAATTCATATTTTCTGAGATATGCAGTCGCGATTACTTTCTAATATCCATATTCTCAAATATACAAACTGGAAATCAAGTTTTTCTATGGGTACAATCTGAAATGAATGTTTAATATGTCCTCTACTTTCTTCGAGACAGTATTTTTTTTCTGAGAAGAATAAAATTCGAAATGTGACCGCGTAGATTGTTTTTTACGAATATCTCAGAAAATATGAATTTTGGGGCACTGGTTTTGTTTTCACACCTATGTTATTTTTCAACGTAGATTCCATTATGGCTATGATAAATGAGGTTCTAATTTGAAAAATTGAGTTTTCACTTTTTCGAAAAATTTCAACAACGCTTTTGTGACCTCCTGTATCATGATTTT
Organism: Myrrha octodecimguttata; assembly: GCA_958510865.1. Lineage (NCBI taxonomy): Eukaryota > Metazoa > Arthropoda > Insecta > Coleoptera > Coccinellidae > Myrrha > Myrrha octodecimguttata. Next base: position 86,778,846 of record OY294056.1, read on the forward strand.
CAATTTTGACTATTGTTAAAGGAGCATTATTGGTACTCCTCGCAGAATCCTAAAAACGACATTTTTCGAATGAAAAACCTTGAAGATATCCATGTTTCAGCAGAGCGCAATTTTCATTTTTTTTTCGCAATTTCACATATAACCAAAAAAATTCGATATTGTCCAGCCTCACGCGTTTGATCTGTACGACGACCCAAAGTTGACCCAAATTTCGAAATTTTGGTCAACTTTGAGACGTCGTGCCGACCAAAATAATGAAGCTGGGTGATGTCGAATTTTTTACGTGCAGTTCGATCCTTTATCTATGCAATAAAACAGATTTCATCGTCCTACTTTCATCGAGTCGGTAATAATGATTTTTTGAAAAAAGGTCCAAAATTTTGGAACTTCAAGGACCTCTCACGTCCAGGACGATTTTTTTTTAAAATATCTGACCTTATATTCTTGTTCTACGCCCTTGAATTAGTAAGTGTGCCAAATTTCACGGCGATAGGAGTCGGAAAATTATTTTTCGAAAATCGATATTTTCTTAAAATTTTACCAAAAATCGAAAGTTCTCCGATCGACCTGAAATTTGAAACATATACTAATTCGAGGGCGTAGATAAAGAAACTCCAATCAGAATGTTAGTGGAGAGTCTGGTTCGTTTTTTATGGCCAGAAGAAAATCGAAAAAATTGGACCTTTTTTAAAAAAATCATAATTTTTCAACCAGAGGACCTTCGTCAATAAAATAATTGACTACGTACTCACAAAGGACCCAGATATAACCAAAAAATTCGATATTGTCCAGCCTTACGCGTTTGATCTGTACGACGGCCCAAAGTTGACCCAAATTTCGAAAATTTCTCACCAAATCCGGAATATTTTCCAAACCGAATCAGTTACGCAAAATCTAATTACAGATTCGTAATCTACGTGTTCGAATCCATGATATATGATGTGCATATTGTCATAGCTTCAAAAATAAAATTTCGCACGGAATCGCTAAATCTTACCCCCACCCCTCTGCGCTTTGATGTTTATTCGCGGTTCTTTATGAAAAATTTTCTAAGTCCCAAATAAATTTTTTTTTTCGAAAATCGTCGACCTTGTTATCGTTTCCTATTAATTCGAGGTCGTAGATCACGAATATGTCATTAGAAATCGTCCAGTGACAACCGTTTAGAAATTATGGCGGAAATAGTGAAAAAATTTCGAAATTTTAGTCAACTTTGAGACGTCGTGCCGACCAAAATAATGAAGCTGGGTGATGTCGAATTTTTTTACGTGCAGTTCGATCCTTTATCTATGAATTAAAATAGATTTCATCGTCCTACTCTCATCGAGTCGGTAATAATGATTTTTTGAAAAAAGGTCCAAAATTTTGGAACTTCAAGGACCTCTCACGTCCAGGACGATTTTTTAAAAAAATATCTGACCTTATATTCTTGTTCTACGCCCTCGAATTAGTAAGTGTGTCAAATTTCACGGCGATAGGAGTCGGAAAATTATTTTTCGAAAATTGAGATTTTCTTAAGGGTAACCCCTTAAAATTTTATCAAAAATCGAAAGTTCTCCGATCGACCTGAAATTTGAAACATATACTAATTCGAGGGCGTAGATAAAGAAAATCCAATCAGAATGTTAGTGTATAGTCTGGTTCGTTTTTTATGGCCAGAAGAAAATCGAAAAAATTGGACCTTTTTTAAAAAAACCATAATTTTTCAATCAGAGGACCCTTGTCTATAAAATAATTGGCTACGTACTCACAAAGGACCCAGATATAACCAAAAAAATTCGATATTGTTCAGCCTTACGCGTTTGATCTGTACGACGGCCCAAAGTTGACCCAAATTTCGAAAATTTCTCACCAAATCCGGAATATTTTCCAAACCGAATCAGTTACGCAAAATCTAATTACAGATTCGTAATCTACGTGTTCGAATCCATAATATATGATGTGCATATTGTCATAGCTTCAAAAATAAAATTTCGCACGGAATCCCAAATAAAGTCCCAAATAAATTTTTTTTTTCGAAAATCGTCGACCTTGTTTCTATCGCAAACTCCAAAATTTGACATTAAAACGAGTCAGAATTCAGTAAGGAATCTATTTTCATTATGAAATTTGGGCCTTTCTATTTGAAAAACGAAAGTTGGTGTCACTTCCGGTGAAAGTCTCACGAATCCCAAAAAATTTACAGGGACTCATCTCTCTAGTCAGAGCTCAAGTCCGAAATTGCAAACGTGAATTTCAATTCCTTCCCAAATATATATATATATATATATATATATATATATATAAATACTGGACACCCGGTATATTGATCTCACGAAAATGATCGCCTGACCAGGAGTTGAACGCAACCAGTTTCCTCGTCAATTTACACCTTGCAAAAGATTTCTAATGCTATACTTCAGAGTTCTCATTCATCACGAAATCAGCGGAAGTAAGGCCAACAAACTTGAAATCTGATAGATAAGATCTCTATACGGTATCCGTCATGAAAGGCCTCCTCGATATCCCAAGGGCGATGAAGCGTGTTAGAATTGGTGAGGAAATTGTGGGTTGAAGTAGGAGGAGTTTCTAGGATTTTCGTGAATATTTTCCTCGGTAGTTTCAAAGATTCTATGGAAAATTCGAGAAGGATTCTGATTTGTAATCAGGAATTTTCACACGCTGATCCATCTAGCATATAGGTAAAAACTATTGAAATTCGTATGGCCCTCAAGTCACCATTTATCAACCTATTACTTTAATTTAAAAAAAAAATTTACCTGATACTTAGTGGGGAATTGAACCCGGATCATTTGAGCGACATGTATGCACCCTAATAGTTTGGCTTACGCAATTATCACTGAAATAAAACACATTTATGTTGTTTCGTATTTATTTTGAGTTGAAAAAAAATGCATTCAGCTACATTGTAGCTTCTTCAGATGCTTCAGATCTTCGAAACCAATTACTGTACTATCAGTAAATACAGTTTTTTTCTGAATTACCTTCACACAATATCTTTCGAAATTGATATCTTACAATACACTTTCATTGTCTTCGTCGTACCACGTCTTCAATGATGAATTTGATTTTTCTATCAACTGGCATATAATGATCGAAGTTAAAAACCTCGGAAAACGGCAACATAAGAAAATACCATACAAATATAAACGTAGACAGGTTATTTGATCTTCTATCTTTCGATTTAGAATTATCAGTAGTATTTATTTTATGTTATTTATAGAAATCTTACACTGGTCACAGTAGATATTAGTACGAATTTCTCCCAAAATAATTCCAAATCCAAAATTCTCATCGAGCTGAAATCTGTAATAAAATGATGCCTCGAGGGTGAATGAGAATTTCAGAGGGATCTGACCAATCTAACACGTCCAATTTAATTCAGAATTATTACTGGCAATAATTAAAAGCAAAACACGCATTTCTACCTTTTTCAGAGAAAAAAGAGAAATGGCGAACAACTTCTCCCATTATAAATCTATTTTTAATTGGATTCTCACAAAACTTCGCCCTTGTTCTTTGCAATATCAGTAATGAAGAAGCAGTCGATCCAACTCTTCTAGAATTAATTACGTGGGGCGCTTAGTGAGCGATATGACGTTGGAAAATGAAATATGAATTTGTTGAAACTTTGGAAATGAATTGATTTACTATACATCCATTACATAAAGTCATCATACTTCAGAAAAAATTCCAAGAGACTTCTCATAAGAGGTCAGGAAGTTTTGCTGACTTCTTAGTATTTCAATTATTGTCTTCCTTTTATCACACAAATACGTCCATACTTAGCATATTCATATTGTATATATGAAGGCCATATTGTATATATAAAGGCCAGGTTTCAAATAAATAAAACCTATGAAGCTCTGATATGAAGTCAGGAGCTTGTACATATTCGAAAACATTTCCTCGCGAAAGGTTGCTTGAACTTTACGTCATAAGTTTTCAACAGACTACTAGCATTCAATAGAGGACTTCGGCCCAACCCAGAATTTTCTTCACAAATTAACTTTCACTGGGGAACGAGAATTTCAGGACAAATTCGACAGGATAAGGTTCGCGTTTTTTATAAATATCCCTAAAAGATGCCTTGGCTCTTCAAACAAGATAATTCCTTCCAAATAAAGGGTTTTTTTAGGCTGAAATTCAAGTTGGGATTACTGATTTCATGTTAATATAGTGTCAAGTTTAAAACGGATATGTTCCGCAAATCAACTTGGTTGCTTCGGTTGCCGTTTTTACGTTCTGTAAATATGAAATATTCGGTTGGTTCCCGAAAAGGTTAATTGCGTAATTTGATTGATGAAAAAGAAATCTTTCTGTCACCAGAACATAGACATATTTAGTCTATGCACCAGAACGACAATCAATATTTTATGGTAACATATCCATAGCATAGAACAATCTTTATTTACCTTATGATCCATAGATCAGATTTTTCCATTGTTGATTTTTGTCTCTTCTATGATCTATGTATCATGAAACGAATAAAGATTGTTCTCTAACACCTCTCCACTGTGACCATATGATAAAGACGTCTGTTTATCACTGAAACATGCGACATATCTAACAACCCCGGCTGAGTATTGGATTATCCAAGACCTGTCTCGACAGACTCAAACGGTATAATTGGAAAGCTTGTCTGAATGGCCATAGTAGCCGAGGACATCTAAAAGAATAGAAGAAGAAGAAGAAAGATTGTTCTATGCTATGAATATAGTACCATAGAATATTGACTATATTTCTGGTGACAGAAAGAACGGTTTTTCATCAATCAAATTCCGTAATTGACTTTTTTCAGGAACCAACCGAATATTTCATATTTACGGAATGGAAAACCGGCAATCGAGATAACCAAGTTGATTTGCGGAACATATCCTAAAAAAATTTGACACTATTAACATGGAATCAGGAATCCCAACTCAAATTTCAGCCAATCAGAGATGATCTCAACAAAACCCTATATTTGTAAGGAATTATCTTGTTTGAGGAGCCGAGGCATCTTTCACGCATATTTACAAATAACGCGAACCTTATCATGTCGAGTTTGTCCTGAAATTCTCGTTCCCCAGTGATAGTAAATTTGTGAAGAAAATTGTGAGTTGGCAACTTGGGCCGAAGTCGTCTTTTCGATTGGATCTCAAGTTTTGAAACTATGGGAGAAATATTTTGCTTACGATTGGCCTTACTGATAATAGTAATGGCAATAACTTCCGAAGATAGTAAACGATGGACTCGAATTTGCAAGATATTTTGGGACTCACTTAAGCTCGAATTTATGAATAACTAAAATCAACCTAATTTTCCTCCATTGAAAGTTTTATTTCCGAAATACGAGATCGGGACAAATACGGTACAAGGTTGTTAACTAATGTTTTCAGCGAAATCTGATGGATAGTTTCTGGAAAAAATGTTTCAAAAACAATTTCGAAATGTTCGGAAAAAATTATTTTATATTTTATAACAGTACGATTCCTACGAAATTTTACACAGGTTCTAACTTCGGTTTTGTACATATAATTCAGTTTATCGTACCTTTTTTCTGTTCGCAACAGTATTTTCTGAGATAACAAGAAATAAATCCTCAAAGTTTCAAATAAGTATAATTCTGAAGTTATAAGGTGAATAAACGCTACACAAAGTTGAAAATGGTCTCTCATAGATTCAGAATTGGTAATTTCTAACCAAGAAATTATTAACTACCAGGAATATATTGCAGGACAACTAGATTGAAATGTGAGATACAATTCATTCTAAAATCTCAGTCATCGACCACTATATAGGCTCATCTTAGGAGCACCTACAAGATGATCTTTTTGAAGTATTTTGATTATAGTGATGAATAATTATTGTATAATAATAATATAAAACATTTTGAGTGTGCCAACAGATAGACGGATATTTAAACTACCATTAGGCACTTATACATCTGCATTGAAGTGAATATAGCTTAAACTACAAGCGTTCTCCCTTAATTGGATCATCTTGTACACCTTTCCCCCACTAATTCCATGATTCCTAAAACTTCAGTCCGCCGCATAAAAAGAAATCTCAGAAAAGGTTATGTAAATCTCTCGATTCTCAATTTTCCATCAGTGACACTATCTTGGAATCCTTAATTTAATTAACGACCAAAAACCTGAAATCTCACTGGAGATTTCTAGTGCTGAGAACTAATTAGTGCAGAATATTCATCATAATGTGTACAAACTGAAATGGCTACATCGCCCGGAGCAAGTTCTTTCAGCTGTATTACTGGTTGGGACAGCTACGAGGAAATACCTAGGTAATTGGGTGTTCACTGTTTTGAATAAACGGATATTCTGTTACTTGTATTGTATGTCTGTCAGGGTTGAAATGGATGACGTATTCACATTGTATACTTTTCTTTATTATGTGTTGCCTGAATGTTTGTTTGCTCCATTGTTTTTATGTGAATGGTAGTTTCTGTTGTTTTAAATATGAATAAATGTTATGAATTGTATAGAAAAAGTAGGATTGGTATTGTTTTTGTGGATGGGTGTACTTACGGGCTTGAAGGGTCATTCTTAATTTCTTTTCATTTCGATATTCTGTGGAGAATTCTTTGTCGAATAATTTATTCTGGGGCAGTCCTTCTTTTGCTTGGAACAAGACTGACCTTTCGAACATTCTGTGTATTTCGGAATTATTTCTTCATAAATGTGACGTGACATCGGCGAAATACAAACAGTGAGATGTTTACATGATCCTGATTTTATTATATTGATGTATGTTTGATTGTATATGTGAATTGGAAATTATATGTTTAATGAAGACGAGGATGCACCGAAACGTTTACGAATTCAGTTATTTTCAAGTATTTGAACCATAACCTATACTCCATTCACTTTTATAAACTATCCCGGATGGCCATGATTTAGGTCTATCAAGTTTTTTTTACTTGAAACTGACGCAGGTTGGCACTCGTGAAATATTGGCAATGTCAAAATAATTCCTAGAGATGTTGCCAAATGCAAAAGCCAATTTCTACTCTCAATCTCAACATAATCAACACGTATTAAATTCAAAAAAGTCTACTTGTTAAAGGCTATTGAAACAACAATTAAATACAGATTTTTCTGTATAACCTTTACATAATATCTTTCGATATTGATTTGATATCTTACGATATACTTTTATGTCTTCGACGTACTACGTCTTCAATGACAAAATTATTATATCAACTGGCATATAATGATCAAAGTAAAAAACTTGAGAAAAGTGTAAAAAAATGAAATACAACCTAAAAACTGTTGATATAATAATTTTGTCATTGAAGACGTAGTACGTCGAAGACATAAAAGTATATCGTAAGATATCAAATCAATATCGAAAGATATTATGTAAAGGTTATACAGAAAAATCTGTATTTAATAATCAACACGCTTGGAAACTGAAAATGCCGAAGGTGGTTTTGAAGAAGCAGAGACAAAGTATCAGAAAGTGCTATGTGGAATTGAAATCTGCTTTTCTGATAGTAACCCTGATGATTTGAAATCAATAATTTATCACAAGCTATTCAACATTTTCGAAGTATGTGAGGGAGAACCAAGAAATTCTATTTTATATAAATAGATATTAATTTTTTAGCTGCACATCACCACAATAAGAAAGATTTTGAGTGAAACAGATGACAAAAAAGTTCCTTCTATTGCTCACCTGACACTGACTGAAGATTTTATTTCGAAAAACTCACATATATTCCCAAGAACTTTGTAAACTGATTCAGTTCTTTTAAGGTGACACAGTTTTCGTACTACGACTAAATTTTCATATTGGAGTATTTCGAGTTGTGCAACAAGGTATTTTAATGTCTTTTGTAGGTTTTTTTCTTGAGAATATCGACAGGTAGGGAATTCCATAGGTATTTCTGTTTCTTTAAAAGTTTTACTGCAGGGTTATTCGAGTACTTTCATTTTTCCTTTCGAATGAACTATCACAAAGTAACGAACAACTCGATCCATTATTTTTCAGTACAATTTCAACACTTCTTGATTTCTGGACGAGAAAATAGCATAACTGAATCTTCCAACCCTGTTTATACACGTAAAATATTTCCAGTATTAACAGACAAAAAAGGTTTCTTCAACCTTCGCCAGGTCTTTAGAATCATTGAGTTCACATAATATTCTCTCAAATTCATCATTTGCCCAAACTAAATTCACTTTTTGAAGAATACGTAATTACTACGACCCCTATGTAGAGAGGACAACGTTGTGTAGTTATCTGACAGGAAAATGACTATAACCTAACATTCTCGAAATATACAAGGTGAAATGTGTCAAATATTGTGACCAACCGGGATAATTTATGAAAGTGAATGAAGTATAGATACCCAATTCATTGAAATAATACAAGTATTCACGAAACTAGGAAAAAATCAGACTCATACTATATATATCACAAACAATAAATAAATAAAATGGTATCGAAATAATAGTGGAACATCCGCTGAGAATTGCCTTTTCGATAGCCTACTATGAAAAAGAACCTTAAAAGAAATAAACGAATGAATCGATAATTTGAGAATATTATTTGTGAACTACACTGAATGCCTTTTAAATGAATATTAGATTTTCCGTGAATGGGAGAGATCCACTGTATTGAATTTGAAGTCTCAATTCGATCAAATGGGTAGTTCTTGAGATATTGAGAAAATAATAATAATAAATTTAAATGAGTATAACTCTAGAAGCATTATGCCGATTTGGACCATTAACTAACTCAACCGGAGCATTTTGATAAGCTACATACAAATTGGTAATTTTCTTCCGTTTCACGTTATCCGGCTAAAAAAAACCAATTGTGATCTCTGATTATCCATCAGTCTGTACAACCTAGTCGTTTTCGAGAAAATAAAAGACTTTTCGACAAAATTAGAGCACGCTGTTCTCTACAACATGACCGACAAAATTGGATTTACTCATAATTTCTCCACTCGAGTTGTGAGCTTATGAGATATGCAAATGATATCTCGTAAATTGATATACAGTTACTTATAGGGTTCACATAGCACACTCTGAAAAGTTCAACCTTCCATGTTTTTGCTGTTATCGTAATGAGTTACGGAAACAGCCAATTTCAAGTGTTGCATATCGCGACATGGAGCGGAGTGTTTCAACTTAATCTTCTCATGAAATAATGAATCCTCTTCAAGGTGAAACACACTGCTATTTATTCTCTTTGAATCAGAAAATGGTGATTTCATAGTAATTAACTCTGATCCTTGATGAGCAGAGAAAGCCATCATTTCAATTATTTAATTTCGGAACAATACATAGTATGTATCTACATTTATTATATCCCTGGAATATTTTCTTTCTAGAAATATAAATTCAAGTCTATTCAAAATAACAATCGCTATTCTCAACAAAATCGACACCTTCAACATTATGTATTATAACAATATAGGCGCCTTCATCATTTAGCCTCACCAGGCGTTCTCGCCATTTTGCATCAATATAACACCGTTTTGAAACGAAGTGCATTTTCTAGCTAATAATCTTGCATATATGGTCAAATCTCAAATGGAAGGATTTTAAGCAGGACTGGAGGAAAAATGGATAATAATTTATGAGTAAATATGACTCTATTCGAGCTGAACAACTCATTTTTTGTTTTCGTAAAGGTCACAGTGTCCTGTTTGTTTTATTTCGAAAAAAGTCCACATTTTCAGCGAAGTCAGGATATAGTTGTATGCTCATTCTTAATAAAGGACTCTGAATCAATGAACAGTGATATCATAACAGGAATCGTAATCTGAATTAATCATATTTCAACTAGGAATGATCTATAACTCCATCAGAAGTTCAATTTACCTAATATCTCTAGAAATATAAATCTGGTACTCAGTTGAAAATGCTTTTCGCCTCATTCATTTTCATTGTTGAGCTTCAAATGTTGTCTTCGAATATCAAATATCTTAAAATATGCTAGTTGTGTCTAGAATTTTATGGTTATGGCAAGTCAAAATATAGTTCATAGACAGGGACCATATTTGTGGTGTGATCACGAAATAGCATATATCATTAGAAATTATAACTTGAACGGATCCATAAATATGAGGAAATTTTTCGAATTTATCCGATTTTATAATATTCAACGTTGAATATCTACTAAACGGTGCGATTAAGGAGGAATTATATAGGGAATAATCAAATATTTTAAAATGATTGAAAATTCCTGTGATTACATAAGATCAACTTCATCTGCATTCTTCATACTAATTTCCTATAGTTTTATGAATCGGCGAGTCTATAACTCGGAAACTGTTCGAAGTAGGATGAAAGTTGTGACTGAAGAATATTTGTCATAGTTATAGAAAACTTCACACCAATATTCATCTCATTCGGAGTTACCATATAGAAGCTACAAAAGAAAGTTTTTTTTGGAAATTTAAACAACCTGTATCTTTTCGCTGGAGCCGAATCTGGAAAAATGATAAATGTAAAATTTCAAAAAGCACTGCCGTGAAGGCAGCAACTTTTGCGCGCATGTTCAATGTAGATGACCGCTTCAGCAACGAATTTGAACATGCACGCAAAAGCTGCTGCCTTCACGGCAGTGCTTTTTGAAATTTTTTTCTGATAAATTACTGGATTTCAATTCGATCAAATCTGTAATAAATATTGGAAAAATAAAATTTTGAATGGGTATATCTACGGATTCATTAGGCGGATTTTAACCATCCTCGAATTCGACCTTCGTAACTAAGCCCCAAACCTACTCTACAAATATCGAGTTTCTAAGTGGTTTCTTCCGGAAGTTATTGTGTTTACGGTCAGCCCTACGGCCGACTGCGTAAACACAATAACTTCCGACAGAAGGAACTTAGAAACTCGATATTTGTAGAGAAGATTGGACCTTAATTACGAGGGCCGAATTCGTGAATGGGTAAAATCCACCCAATGATTCCGCAGATATACCCAATCAAAATTTTATTTTTCCAATATTTCCAAAAATACAGATCAGATCCAATTGAAATCCAGTACTTCATCGAAAAATAACAGTTCAAAGTTTCATACAGAATTTAATGAGGATATGATAAGAAAATCATAAAAATTTTTTTTTTCAAATTGTTCTAATGACACGATTATCACGAAATTTCGCACAGAGTTGTCTTTCAGCATCTCAAAACTAGCTGTGATGTCTTATCAGGATTGAATAAGTATTTCTTGAGTAATACCGAAAAAATCAACGATATCGAGAAGAAAACCTCGAAATTTGACATATTTTTTCCCGATATCTCCAATTGGTACATTGCTGTGAAATATGATGCTCAAAGTGTGAGTGAATTTGTTTTTTGGATATGATGAATGGTTTCCGGAAAAAAAAAATTTTTGGAAAAAATTTCGAAAAAATTTTTTTTTCAAATTTACTGACCACATGATCCTGACAAAATTTGGCTCAAAATTGCACGTCTTTATACTCCATCGAACTGCCAAGTTCGAATCCAATCGCTAAAGTAGTTTCTGAAATAAAAAATAAATAACTACAAAACTTCAAGTGCCTATAACTCCGAAACTATTCGAACGATTCAGCCCATTAACAAACTTAACCGCGGCATTCTGATGCGCAACCTATCCTGAAAGTTTTAAGTTGCTAGCTTGTTTCTGTCGACAGTTATCGTGTCTACGGACGGCCGGCCGGTCATAATCGATTTTGACACCGGATTCGTCATCAGTGAGTCCAACCTAGTCGATTGAGACCATTTTTGGCTCAATCATCCAAAATTACAGACATTTGAACAAAATGATAGCACACTGTTTCCCTAGAACATGCGCGCAAGTGTCTCATTCGATGAAAGGAATATATGGTTACAATTAATGTACAAATTAAAGACTCACCCTGTATCTACTTATAAAACCCTTGGATTAAACTGCTCAGCATGTACTATGGATAAACACATTTAGAGTGTGTTTCTTGGAATTCAGCAGGAAAATAGTGAATTAAACATTTAAGGATGTTACCCTGCTTCTGAATTCTAATTGTTACCGTCATTCAATTTCAGGGTCTAGACATGCAAACCGAAGACTTCTTTACATGCTTGGGTCGTATAGATTTTATTATTTATAACTTGAACTACATCTGTCGAAGAAAACTGGACTATGCTTGAACCTTAGTTTTGGTAATTTGCGTTGCAGCTATATCGAAAGCTTCGAATCTTCATATCTCAATATTTTGCGGGCTCATTCCTAGGAATGAGTTATTCATCCATAATATCACTTGGCGAAATCCATCTAATATTTTCTGAGTGTTAGTTGAAAACTCATAAACTTACTGTGAGAAATTTATACGAAGGCACTCGTAAATTCCGAGAAAGATCCAATCAGCAGAAATTGTTTTCGAATCGATATTTTAGAATCTATTCTGAAGATTTTGCTCGAATTCCTCCAAGACCTTTTTTTCCAACCATGCTCTAGATTTTAACTCGATGAGATCTGTATTTCTGCGAATAATGAAAAAATTAAATCATGAATGGCTATATTTTCGAAACCATTTCATAGTCTTTCTGGAAAATACTTAGATTCATACTTTTCGATACCAAATTTGCAAATCCGCAAAATATTCATTGCCAATGAATCATTATTTGACGGAAAGGTTGATTATTTTATTGAATGTGGTTCGTATTATGGAAATCTAGAATTTATTATTCTTCAATAACTAGTACAAACTTATGACAAGTTTGTAAAATAGTGACTCATAGTTTGACGCAAAATTTCAGCACAATGTGGAAAAAATTTTCGAAATAAATTTTTTCGGGAAATAAATTTTTTCGGGAAATAAATTCCACAACTAAATTAGAATTTCTACTTTCAAGATACATATTCATAAGGAATGTTGCAGAAAGTTTCACGTTGGCATTCTACACTCGATCACAGTGCCTTCAGTTAAATAAGTTTAGTGTTTTTCGATTTTTCAAGATAACAAGCCCTAAATGCAGATGGGTATACCTCTAAAACCTATTGCATATTTCGCTCAACCGTCTTATTCCGATTCACAATTCACCTCGAAAATCTCAAGTCGCCAGCTTATTCTGCTTAAGATTTATCAAGATAACAGCTGGTCGTCCGGTAACTCTTCATCAAATACTTTGAACCCTATCGTTTGATAGACTATTGTCGACTGATCCTTCCACATTTGAGAGAATGACAACACGCTGTTCCCTAGAACAATGGCGCCTCATGAAAAATCTAGAAAAGCACTGACGTGGAGGCAGCAGCTTTTGCTCGCATATTCGATGTAGATGACCGCTTTGGCAACGAATTCGAACATTCCAACAAAAGCAGCTGAATTCACGGTAGTGCTTCTCTAGATTTTTTTCGATGAATTACTGGATTTCAATTCCGTCTAATCCGTATTACTGGAAATATTGGAAGGATAAAATTTTGAATGGGTATATCTATGGAATCATTGGGCGGATTTTACCCATTCACGAATTCGACCTTCGTAATTTAGCCCCAAACCTACTCTACAAATATCGAGTTTAAAGTTGTTTCTTCCGGAAGTTATTGTGTTTACGGTCGGGCTTGATTACAAAGCCCTTATTCGTGAATGGGTAAAATCCGCACAATGATTCCGCAGATATACTCATTCAAAATTTATCTTCCCAATATTTCCGAAAATACAGATTAGATCGAATTGAACTTCAGTACTTCATCGAAAAATGACAGTTTGAAGGTTTATACAGAATTTAATGAGGATAATATGATGAGAAGATCACAGAATATTGAATATTTGAAAAAAAAATTTTGAATCTTTTTTTTTGAATTAGTCTAATGACACGATCATCACGAAATTTTGCACAATGTTATCCTTCAGCATCTTTGAACTAGCTGCAAAGTTTCATCACGATTTAATCAGTGTTTTTTGAGTTATACCGAAAAAACAACGATATCGAGAAGAAAACCACGAAATTCTACATATTTTTTCGTAATATCTCCAAAACTAATAGCGGTACCGAATTGAGATTTAATACACTGCTGTGAAATATGGAGTTCAAGATACGCCTGGAATTGTTCTCGAATATGAAAAATGGTTTCAGAAAAAAAAAATTTTTCGCAAAAAATTTCGAAAAATAATTTTTTTTCAAATTCGGTGACCATAAAATTTCGACCAAATTGAGTTCAAAGTTGCGCGTCATTATGCTCCAACTAACTGCCAAGTTTCAATCCAATCTCTTTGGTAGTTCCTGAAATATGTGTGAATTAATCTCAAAATTTCAAATGGCTATAACTCCGAAACTATTTGGCCTATTTGGCCCATTAACAAACTTAACCACGGCATTCCAATGCGCGAATTACCCTACAAATTTCAAGTCAAGACAGAATCGATTTTGACACCGAATTCGTCATCAGTGAGTCCAACCTAGTCGTTTGAGACCATTTTCGGCTCGATCATCGAAAATTACGGACATTTGCACAAAACGATAGCACGCTGTTTCCCTGGAACATGCGCGCAAAAACAATTTCTGATCTCAAAAAAGTGGAAATTCCTCATCTCCAAATTTTGCTTCTAAAATCGGCCTGAAAAAATTCATCAAATGGTTCGATGGTTCCAATAAAAGCGATAATTGGATATCGGAAAAGAAGAGTGCCGACACGTGGAAACTCCTCAAAGGAAGCGGAAAGCTGTTTACGTTCCTTTGGAACTTTTTAAGACTGTAAAAGTAATGGAAAAGTTCACGGAAGTCCGACAATTTTATTTTCGTCTGCAAATACTGGAATAACGTTTGTTCACCTTTCTTGGTTATCAACTCCAGAAAGTGCTTTCATCCTAGTGAAAAATGAATTCAATTATAAATGTCGATGGTCCCACTACGAAAATGAAAAATGAGGAAAACTCCATCTTGTACAGTGAACTTCTTTCTTGGAGTAGTTGCAACTATATTTTCTACGTTTCCAAGAATATTCTCTTTTTATGCATGATAATGAACTGGATGTCTTATGAGAGAGATAACTTATTGTTATTCTGGCCGATTCTCTTACGATTCTGTAGTTACCATTCACAAGGTGTGTGTGAGTTAGGAGGATGCCTGTGATCTGTGTAAACTGTGATACTGCTTTCTTACGCTACGTCAGGAACAGCATTTGTAATTGTTCACCAAACTGTTGAAGGAATATTTTTTCCCACCCAGGGGACTGGAACCACAGACCTTACGATCTAAGCACAGAGTCCTTGCCACTAGACCACCAGTGCAAGTGGTTTTCTCGTCACTAAAAACATTAAGTATTCGATAATTAAGGAAATCCTAGAAGTACACTGACCTCACGTCAGCAGCTTTTGCTCGTATGTTCAAATTCGTTGCCAAGGCTTTGAGTGATTCTATATCTTATCTTCTGATATAGGTATTTAAATTTTTGGAGATATTTTCACGAAATACTAGATGTTTTCATGTTTAATGTATGAATGATCATCATATTATATTCACTTGATAAATTTCGACCTGTGCGTGTATGTATTTTTGTGGATATTGCTAAGACGGAATTGCATGAGCATTTATCTATCAAACAGTCGGATCTGGTCCATTTTGAACTGAATCTCCTTATTCATGTTGAGCTTCAAATCTACCCCGAAATTTCGATACTTGATTGTCTCAGTCTTTACTTGTCGGAAATTCATCTTGATGATTAAAAAGTAAAATAACCCTATTATCGGTACCAAGAGACAACTCGCGATGTTTTTAGAATTCATAAATTCATTATCCCCCACAATAAAATTCACATATGAGGAGGAACAAAATAAAAGTATTAATTTTCTTGACTTAAAAATCACGAAAATTAATAATAAACATGATTTTTCAATTTTTCGAAAACCAACATACACAGATCTCACAATTCATTCCTCCTCTAACCACCCATATGCTCAAAAACTGGCAGCTTATAATAGCATGATTTTTAGATTGATCAACATACCCATGACACATGAGAACTTTAATATAGAACTAAATACAATAAAGCAGATTGCATTTAACAATGGTTTCAATCCATCCGTCATTAACAAACTACTTAATCGAATGCAACTGAAAAAATCCATTTCACTTGTATATCCGACAATTTCACAAAATAATAAATATACTTCTCTTTCATACATCGGACATAAATCTGAAAAAATAGCAAGATATCTAAAGAAAAATAATAATTGCCATATTTCATTCAGGACTAGAAACTCATTAGGAAATTTAATAAAAAACAATAAAGATAGAGTCGCAAAAGATAGAAAGTCTGGAGTCTATAAGTTGAACTGCGGTACTTGCCCATATGTATACGTTGGTCAAACGGGTAGATCATTTGGAACTAGGATAGGAGAACACCAGAAAGCATACGTAAACGAAGCTCATAATTCAACATATGCAAAACATTTCTTGGAGACTGGGCATGATTTCGACAACAATTTCGAAATTTTGCACGTGGAAAATAAGACCCTAAAATTGAACTTCCTGGAAGCAATGGAGATAAATAGGTACAATAAAAAACAGATTCTCCTCAACGACCAAACGGACCTGAATAAATCTCCCTTACTCAACCTTTTTTGGAAACCCAGGAATTCCCATAATTTCTTGTATTTCGCACCATATTTTTTCATTTTTTTTTTTTCAACTATTTAAAGAACTGTGTCCCAAAAATGTAGTCAGTTACCATACTCACCTGATGAAGTCATGTTATCATGACGAAACAATTGTTGTGAAAATAAATATATAAAGCGGAAATAAGTTATTTTACTTTTAAATCACCGAAATTTCGAGTTTCCTAGTCACTTTATCACAATTATATTGCATTAACAGTTGGCAGGAGGACGAGTCATACCCCGATTGTAAACACAACGACTTCGCAAAGGAATGGCTTAGTCACTCAAAATTTTCAGGATAGGTTTGAACGTCGAATACGAAGATCAGGATTAGAATTTATTTTTCGATTTCTTTCGATGACACGATTTTCATGAAATTTCGCACATAACTATGCAGCAGCATTTACCCACTCACCATAAGTTTCGTCAAGATCATGATGTCAATTTGACATATTTCTTTCACCTGTGGACTATTTTTTTTTGGGAGTTGAAAGATATGGCTAATGCTCAGAACGTCCAGTCCAGAAAACAATTGATGGAGATGGAATGATAAACTGTTAGGATATATTAGGAAACTATACACAGGCTAGAGCACATCTGACAGTTCGACAAGAAAAATGTATACTAGTGAGTTTATTCGACTCAATTTAAATATAGAGAATCATATTTTTCTTTATATCTTTATATTTGGCTGGTATCTCATTTTCTTATGAGCTCATTGAAGTTTTTTCGGTCTCCAAATGATTGTAGGAATTCACATGGTATCTACCTATTATAGTCCTACCGTCGGTTTCACGAAACTTTTGACTTCTGATCAACTCGTTGATTAAGGTTTGCATTCGATGGTAGGGTTGAAAATGAACTGAAATCGAGCACAGAATTTACTGTTGACTGACAATCAAGCCCTGGATCTGGCCATCAAAGTTTTGTGAAACCGGACGTTAGTAATGTAGATTTCGTTTTCTTATCCTAAAATACCGGAATAATTAATATCTGCCACCGTTCTTTTTAGCATATGTCAACAACATTTTAAGTTTCAAATAATTTCGTTGATGAGTTTGCGTGTGATGATTAAAGTATCATCATGAATTTGAAGAATCACCCTGTTGATTTCTGGAGAAAGCCAGAAGTTAATTTTTCACTGTCAATCCGTGCTCTACTTCTGGTAAGATAATGTTCAGTAACTTCAAAGATACCCTTCTTTCAAGAACAGGCATTACCTTTGTTATATCCCAGTGTTAGCAGAGGAAATTTAAATGGGTTCCATACATTTTTAAGTATGATACAAGAGCACAGAAAAAAACCTCAGCAAAAACTCTGTCCCCCCGTATAAGTCTTTTAATTTGTTTGAAGAATATGGATGGCATATTTTTCATTGAAAACAAATTTTTTCGTCATCTTGAATCTATCTCGAAGAAATATCTTGACATAATATCTGAAACAGAAAGAGGGACAGACAACCAGTAGGAATCACTAAGCAATATTACCTACATTTGCTCTCTGACCGGGAGAGTCTTTAAACCAGATCCGGTGCTCCAAGCGATGATAGTTCAGATATTGAGAAATCATCTGCCATAGGTCCATAATTGGTTATTTTAAACTAAAAATCTAATAAAATATCGGGAATGAATAGAAAAACTTTTGACATGTAAATTTGACATTATGCCTCATATGAAAAAATACGTAATAGACGACTTCGGCCCAAGTTGCCAACCCAAAATTTACTTAGCAAGTTTACTTTCACTGGAAAACGGAAATTTCTGGACAAATTCGACATGATAAGGTTCGCATTATTTATAAATACCCGTAAAACATACCTCGGCTCTTCAAACCGGATAATTCCTTCCAAATATAGGTTTTTGTTAAGATCGTCCCCGATTGGCTGAAATTTAAGTTGGGATTCCTGATTTCATGCAAACAGTGTCAATTTTCATAGGATACGTTCCGAAAATCAACTCTGTTGTTTCGGTTGCCGATTTTCCGCTCCGTAAATATGAAATATTCGGATGGTTCCTGGAACAAGCGCTTGAAAAAGGTTATTTACGGAATCTGGTTGATGAAAATGCGGTCGATTTACTGTCACCAGAACGATTTTCTATGGTAAATATCCATAGCATAGAACAATCATGTTTACTTTAGGTTTGTTTTGGTTTCGATTTCAGATCTGTTCGGGACGGTTCTAGCATAGACCAATAGTCTGTGGTTCTGAACTCGGAACCAAAACAAACCTAAAGTAAACATGATTGTTCTATGCTATGGATATTTACCATAGAAAATCGTTCTGATGACAGTAAATCGACCGCATTTTCATCAACCAGATTCCGTAAATAACCTTTTTCACGCGCTTGTTCCAGGAACCATCCGAATATTTCATATTTACGGAGCGGAAAATCGGCAACCGAAACAACAGAGTTGATTTTCGGAACGTATCCTATGAAAATTGACACTGTTTGCATGAAATCAGGAATCCCAACTTAAATTTCAGCCAATCGGGGACGATCTTAACAAAAACCTATATTTGGAAGGAATTATCCGGTTTGAAGAGCCGAGGTATGTTTTACGGGTATTTATAAATAATGCGAACCTTATCATGTCGAATTTGTCCAGAAATTTCCGTTTTCCAGTGAAAGTAAACTTGCTAAGTAAATTGTGGGTTGGCAACTTGGGCCGAAGTCGTCTATTGAGGTATGGCGTAGAAAATGAGATCAGAAAATATAAACAGTATATTTGAACTGATATTTGTGTATTAATGGTTTCCTTTTTTGGCTCCGAACCCACGGTGTACAAATTTTTCTAACAAGCTACGAAATCAAGTCAATTTACATAACAGTCAGCGTTCACATCTAATTCAGCTACGGCACAGCAGAGATCTGAAATCCAATCTGCATATTATTTCATGAAAACATGAATATATTATTCCACAGCCATGGGCGAAAGAGTTCATTTTCTTTCTGATGGAATCTGATACGCATCGATGATTAAGTTACGAAAAACCTACAATAGCTGGAGTATTCTGATCGTATTTTCCTGATCTTTATAAATACATTCCTGAATTCGTTAATCCACATAATTATATTATATTATGTAGATGGAATTTTTTGTGCTTGTTCTAGGAAACAGCAGGTTATCGTTCCTTCACGATGTCTGTAATTTTCCAAGTCTGAGCCGAAATTCGTCTAAAAAGATTGGGTTATATATATATATATATATATTTTTTTGAGATGAGCAGTACATTTTTTTTACATCAAACAATTTGTGTAATAACAGTATTAGCAGAGAAATGTAAACGTGGTACCATACATTTTTACGTATGATACAAGAGCACAGATAAAAACCTCAGGAAAAACTCTGTCTCCCCGTATAAGTGTAATGAAATTGTTGTTTTTTATTGAAGGGCTTCTTTTTCATCGACGAAATTTCTTCTTTTCTATGCAATGCAGGTAAATCTTGGAATTAAACCTGAAAACAAAAAAGGAGACGAAAGAACTAATATGAACTAGTAAATGATTCAGTACTCATTAAATTAATTTGAAGTTCACGATCACTCTCAAAAAAGAAACACCGAATGAATTGCCAATTTAGATATTGGACAACTATTAACTAAATAAGATTGGGTTGAACACCCCGAAGAACAATTCGTGGTCAAATTCAATTCTGTCCGTCTGTCCGTATATGCTCTAACTTTTGAACAAAAGGACCTAACGACTCGAAATTGTCAGATTGGGGTAATTTTAAGGTTAAGTTAGATTCGCTCAGATTTGAACTTTGTATATAGTTATTGAACTCAGTACAGTCTAATGGATCCAGTTGGCAGAATATTCTGAAAAAACGTTTATTCGAATATTTTCAAACTTTTCGATGAAAAAGTTTTTTATTCCGGAAATATGGATTAGATTACAACGAAATTTGGCACACACCTTACACTCAGTATTTAACAACAATGTTTGAAATTTCAATTCGATCCGATACTAACTTTCGGACATATAACAAAGAAATGTGCCAAATTTTGAAGTATTTCTTCAATCTTGTTCTAGAAAGACTTTTCTATGATGAAATCACAGACAATAGACGACTTCGGCCCATGTTGCCAACCCACAATTTTCTTCACAAATTTACATTCACTGGGAAACGGGAATTTCAGGACAAATTCGACATAATGAGGTTCGCGTTATTTATAAATATCTGTAAAAGAAATTTATTAAGGATATGTTCCGCAAATCAACTTCGTTATTTCGGTTGCCGGTTTTCCATTCCGTAAATATGAAATATTCGGTTGGTTCCTGGAAAAAAGTTTAATTACGGAATTTGATTAATGAAAAAGCAATCTTTCTGTAACCTGAACGACAGTCAATGTTCTATGGTAACATATCCATAGCATAGAACATCATTATTTACTTTATGATCCATAGAACATAGAAGAGACAACAATCAACAATAGAAAAATTACTAGGTATGTTCTATGGATCATGAGATGAATAAAGATTGTTCTATGCTATGGATATGTTACCATAAAACATTGATTGTCGGTCTGGTGCATAGACTTAATATGTCTATGTTCTGGTGACAGAAAGATTGCTTTTTCATCGATAAAATTTCGTAATTAACCTTTTTTTTTTTCAGAAACCACCTGAATATTTCATATTAACAGAACGGAAAACCAGCAACCGAAATAACCAAGATGATTTGCGGAACATATCCTTTATAAACTTGACACTATTAACATGAAATCAGGAATCCCAACTCAAATTTCAGCCAAACAAAAACCTATATTTGGAAGGAATTATCTTGTTTGATGTGCTGAGGCATCTTTTACGGATCTCTTTGAATAACGCGAGACTTATCATGTCGAATTTGTCCTGAAATTCTCGTTACCCAGTGATAGTAAATTTGTGAAGAAAATTGTGGGTTGGCAACTTGGGCCGAAGTCGTCTATTGAAGTTAAATATTCATCAGAATGAAGCTGCATCTGGACTTTAATGGCCTACTTCGGTGTCAATAATTATTCTTGAATGAACCATACAGGAATCTAACAGTATCAATAATCTCTTAGGATATGTTCCAAATGATTTGCAGGTACAGGCAGTTATCGATCAGGACAGGGCAGTCAAAATTGATGAATTCCATGATTTTATTTATATAAAGAACTGGCGTTTATTGATTTCAACAGAAAACTAATGTGCATTGAACCCATTTACCGTACCATTATTTGGAAAATGGCTTTCATCTATTTAGTATCGTCGGATTCAAAGCCATTATATATTACAATGAAGCGATGAATTCAAAAGTGCATTAGTCTGTTTGTAATTTATAGAGAAATCGGAAAAAATGTGTCAAATGTCATTTTTTTCCTAGGTATCGTTGTTATTTCCGAAATAACTCGGAATATACCTAATGATTCTCTGCTAGACATAGAGAAAATGCGGAATGACCTCATAAAGCTGAGTATTTCCAAAAAAAAAAGTTTCCAGATTACAGACCTTCTAGTTATCTACTTATATGGGCTTCCTCAAGGAGAAAAGAGACAGAGGATACTTGCTATCATATCTTCCCCTTCCATCTATGATCTATAGAGCGGGGAATTATACCTCATTGACTCCTATGAAATCAATCGGTAGGCTTTCGAATTTTGACAAATCTACTACTCATAAATAGAAGTCATTCTTCTGTCAGGTACTAGGCATTGTTATACATTCGTTTTGAAGTACCTAAATCTGAATGTAACCAGAGCAAACCATACATTCCTTGATAAGAATATGTAGGAATTTCGGAACTGACATTTCACGAGTGTCAATCAGACACATTGCTTGTAACAAAATCGCAATGGAACTGTTTGAAGGCCTACCAACTGACATTCAAAAAAATCTAGAAAAGCACTGCCGTGAAGGCAGCAGCTTTTGCGCGCATGTTCATTGTAGATGACCGCTTCGGCAACGATTCTGAACTTGCGCGCGAAAGCTGCTGCCTTCACGGCAGTGCTTTTCTAGATTTTTTTCGATGAATTTCAATTCGATCAAATCTGTGGGTATTTTTGTAAATAGTGGAAAGATAAAATTTTGAACGGGTATATCTACGGAATCATTGGGCAGATTTTACCCATTCACGAATTCGACCTTCGTAATGAAGCCCCAAACCTTCTCTACAAATATCTACTTTATAAGTCGTTTCTTCCGGAAGTTATTGTGTTTACGGTCGGAATAATTTCGAAATTAAACATATGGTACCGGAAGACAAGGAATTGGATATTTTGAATTCGTTGGAAATCTACAAGTACGTGAGTAACCGACAGTTAATCTTCTGAAAATTTGTAAATCATATTCGATAAAAGTTCCGCTAATACTGAGCTTCCGAAAGAAACGACTTAGAGACTCGATATTTGTAGAGAAGGTTTGGACCTTAATTACGAAGGCCGAATTCGTGAATGGGTGAAATCCGCCCAATGATTCCACAGATATACCCATTCAAAATTTTATTTTCCCAATATTTCCAAAAATACAGATCAGATCGAACTGAAATCCAGTACTTATTGGGAAAATTACTGTTCGAATGTTCCTACAGAATTTAATGAGGATGATATGATAAGAAAATCACAGGATTTTATTTTTCAAATTGTTCTAATGACACGATCATCACAAAATTCTGCATAAAGTTGTCTTTCAGCATTTTCAGACCAGCTGCGAAGTTTTATCAGGATTGAATCAGTATTTTTCGAGTTATACCGAAAAAAGCAACGATATCGGGAAAAAAACCTCGAAATTTGACATATTTTTTTCCGATAACTCCAAAAATTATAATCGTATCGAACTGAAATTTTAAACACTGCTATGAAATATGAAGTTCAAAGTCCGAGAGGATTTTTTTTTTGGATATGATAAAAGGTTTTCGAAAAAAAAAATTCTTTCAATTCACTGACAGTATGATCCTGACAAAATTTGGCTCAAAATTGCGCGTTGTTATACTCCACCGAATTGCCAAGTTTGAATTCAATCGCTCAAGTAGTTTCTGAAATAAAAAATAAATAACTGCGAAATTTCAAGTGGCTATAACTCTGACACTATTCGACCGATTTGGCCCATTAACGAACTCAACAGCGGAATTCCAGAATCGATTTTGACACCGGATTCGTCATCAGTGAGTCCAACCTAGTCGTTTGAGACCATTTTCGGCTCAATCTTCTAAAATTACAGACATTTGAACATAACGATATCACGCTGCTCCCCTAGAACATGCGCGCAAAAATAACGACTCCTGTCCCTCTACAGGAATGACATAGTTCAAGCGAATTCCTGTGACTGTATGGGCTTGAGAAACAAATTCGAACTAGCAAAGTCACCAGCATCTCCGACACCTCAAAATCATCTTGTCAAACTTCAAAGCAGGAATCCGTCAAAATCAGAGGCGAAAAGCGTCAACACGAGTAAACGTCAAATGTCAAATCAAAGTCCGAGAATTTCTATGCCAAGGTGCACAATGAGGTAACACCGACCCCTGAAGCCACGGCGAAGTGGAAAAAGTCCTAATAAGTGGGAATTAACCGTCCTGCTCCGGAATTGAGTGGTTCGTTCATATTAATTGGTTGTCGGAAGTACGGACATAAATCAATACCTGAAATTCCAGTCGGTTAAAACACTCCACTCAAATTCAGATATCTGTCGTTTCTGCTCCGAAAATCTTATGAAGGGTCCAATTTGAAAGTAGCATCGTTGCTCACTGCTTCAATTTTTTTTCAGACTAGGGTGTTTCACATGGGACCCTCATCCGAGCCAGTAGAATGGAATTGAGTTGGTTTTTTTGAATTACTTATTTATGTGAAATATTTAATTGAAGGTTTCCACAGTTTTATCTGTATTATCATACAAAAATTTCAAAAAGCACTGCCGTGAAGGCAGCAGCTTTTGCGCGCACGTTCAAATTCGTTGCTGAAGCGGTCATCTACATTAAACATGCGCGCAAAAGTTGCTGCCTTCACGGCAGTGCTTTTTGATATTTTTGAAATTTTTTTCTGATAAAATACTGGATTCCAATTCGATCATATCTGTATTTTTGGACATATAGGAAAAATAAAATTTTGAATGGGTATATCTACGGAATCATTGGGCGGATTTTACCCATCCACGAACTGAATATTTGTAGAGAAGGTTTGGACCTTAATTACGAAGGCCGAGATCGTGAATGGGTAAAATCCACCCAATGATTCCGTAGATATACCCAATCGAAATTTTATTTTTCCAATATTTCCAAAAATACAGATCAGATCGAATTGAAATCCAGTAATTCATCGAAAAATAACAGTTCGAAGTTTCATACAGAATTTAATGAGGATGATTTGATGAGACAATCATAGAAATTTTTTTTTCAAATTGTTCTAATAACACGAAATTTTGCATAAAGTGTTCTTTCAGCATCTTAAAACTAGCTGTGAAGTTTAATCAGGACTGAATCAGTATTTCTCGAGTTATACCGAGAATATCAACGATATCGAGAAGAAAACCTCGAAATTTGACATATTTTTTCCCGATATATCCAAAACTTATGATAGTATCGAACTGAAATTTGCTACACTGCTGTAAAATTAGAAGGTCAAAGTGTGAGTATAATTTTTTTTGGATATGATGGATGGTTTCCGAAAAATTTTTTTTAAATTACTGACGATATGATCCTGACGAAATTTGGCTCAAAGTTGCGCGTCGTTGTATTTCACCTAACTGCCTAGTTTGAATCCAATCGCTCAGGTAGTTTCCGAAATAAAAAATAAATAACTTCAAAACTTCAAGTGCCTATAACTCCGAAACTATTCGACCGATTTTGCCCATTGACGAACTTAACCGCGGAATTTTGATGCGCAACCTATCCTGAAAGTTTCAAGTTACCAGCTTGCTTCTGTCGACAGTTATCTTGTCTACGGCCGGACGGCCGGACAGAATCGATTTTGACACCGGATTCGTCATCAGTGAGTCCAACCTAGTCGATTGAGACCATTTTCGGCTCAATCATCCAAAATTACAGACATTTGGACAAAACGATAGCACGCTGTTCCCCTAGAACATGCGCGCAAAAATATAGTTTTTCTGTAACACTTTTATATAATATCTCTCGATATTTATATCTTTCGATATACTTTCATTGTCATCAACTTTTCTAGATCTTGAATGAGAAATTTGATCATTATACCAACTGGCATACAAAGATTGAATTTCGAAACTTGAGAAAACCATTACATAATAAAATACAATACAGAAATAATACAAGACAAATTATCAAAATTTATTCCGGGAATGTGGACAAATATATAATGTTTATTCAATTAAGAAAACAACATCATATACTTGTCCACATAACCGTAATAATTCTCGATATTTCCGAACATGAATTAACAAACCAGCAGACTAGACACACTGTTGCATCTGCTATTTTTCGATTTAAAAACATTATTCTATATTATATGTCAAAATCTTACCACTTGGTCTCAACACCACTTCAATGAAACCATGATGTAAGTAAAACATGGTGTGCTCATCTGTGATCGTTTTACCAATGATGACGTCACATTATTTATTCAAATTCAAAGCACAGAATATATATTTCCTTGTATTTTAATCTTGCTGACGTCACTTTTTTTTCAGATGAGCACACCATGTTTTGCTCACATCATGACTAAAACCAAACCAAGCTGATATAGACCTATTCAATCATTCCTTTAAGTGTCCTCGGCTACTATGGCCATTTAGACAAGCTTTCAATTTTTTACATTTATACATTGACATTCATTCTGATCCATACCAACTAGAGACTTTTTTTTCTGTATAACCTTTACATAATATCTTTCGATATTGATTTGATATCTTACGATATACTTTTATGTCTTCGACGTACTACGTCTTCAATGACAAAATTATTATATCAACTGGCATACAATGATCAGAGTAAAAAACTTGAGAAAAGTGTGAAAAAATGAAATACAACCTAAAAACAATACTAGACACAGTGTTTCATCTTCTATCTTTCGATTTAGAATCATCAGTAGCATTTATTCTATATTATACATCAAAAACTCACCACGTGTTTGTTACGTACACTTCACTTCAATAACGGAAATAAGCAGGTTTAAGTCCATACGCATGCTTGTTAGAATTGTGCATAGAAACAATAATGCCACATATTTTACTTACACCTTCTTCTTTCCTTGACAAATGAAATGCGGTAAAAAACATTTTCCAAAATCTTTATAACCTCAAAAATTAAATGACAGTTGATATTGACCCTTGAAAACTATAAGTCTTCATTCAAATATTAAATTCAAAAAAGTCTACTTGTTGAAGGCTATTGAAACAACAATTAAATACAGATTTTTCTGTATACCTTTAACAAGTAGACTTTTTTGAATTTAATATAGAGACTTTTTATTTATAGACACACAAACATTTACCTACACCACAAATTTAATACAACATCCATAACCTCGCCGGGATTCGAACCCAGTACCTCCGGTTTTACAAGCAGGTAATCAACCCACTGCACCACCGTGGCAGTTTGATATAGACCTACTTTCAAGCCTGTCGAATTGTGCATAGAATAATATTGCCACTAGTTCTTCTTTCTTTAATGAATGAAATGTGGTATGAAACACTTCTACATCTACTTAATGAAGGCTATTTATACATTAATCGAAATATCCTGTTATACCTTCACATAATTGTTTGAAGTTCTGAACAGGAACTTGTCATAATTTAATTAGAAGTAATTTTATTGTATAATTCTTAGAAAAATATAGCGTCCCATCTGAGATTTCCTATAAGAAATCATTAAAAAGAATTGGGCACCTTCATGAAGCAATCGAAGTCCAATTTTGTTGATTTCTACACATCATATTCAGGACGTCAAAAAAATATTTTGACAATGAAGTTACACGATGGCCTGAATAACTGATAGTAGGAATTATGAAAACGCAATTCTGCACAGAGTGGAAAATCTCCCGATTGCCTTCTCTTGCAAGAATTCGAAAATTACAGACATTCGTGCAAAAAAACTTTTTTCTTGAAACCTTAATAACTGTACCGAAAAATATTGCACGTTCACGACAAACGTTCATACGATTTTTTTTTTAAATGGCTCCCAGAATCGCCTTCCCAACTATTAGCATATTAACATAATCAAAAAGACGAATATCCGTCGATAAATCAACAAATATTCCCCCTTGATCAGAGCTAATCACCCAATCAACCAAAACACCTACACCGAAGAAGCGGATCCAAGTAGAATGACTACAGCTGTTTCACAATTGTTATTGATCGTCAGGTCAACTTAACTTGGATAAACCGCAGATAGTTCTCTCGATACTTGTTACCTTTCAGAAGGACCGCTGCAGTATACAACTTACAGCGCGCCATCTGCCAGGAGCATCTTGCGAGTCTCACCATCGAGTGCAGTATACTTTGATCGATGATCGATCAATAACAATTGTGAAACAGCTGTAGTAATTCTACTTGGATCCGCTTCTTCGGTGCAGGTGTTTTGGTTGATTGGGTGATTAGCTCTGATCAAGGGGGAATATTTGTTGATTTATCGACGGATATTCGTCCTTGTGATTATGTTATTTATTATTACTGGAGCTCTTTCTTCTCCGTGAAACCATTTCCTATATTAGCATATTATTTAAAACACCCTGTATAATACGTAAAATTCCAGTGGGTTGAAACATTCCACTTCAGATAGAATCTCCACTCGACCTCAGAAAGATATCGTTTCCTGCTCCGAAAATCTTATGAAGAGTCCAATTTTAAAAGGAGCATCGTTGCTCACTGCGTCAATATTTTTTTAGGATTCCGTACTCGAAGGTTTTTGATAGGACCCTATATCCGAGCCGGAAAAATGAAATTGAGTTGATTTTTCTGAATGGTATGTTTATGTGGAATATATTAGTACGTAGACCTTTCACAAAGTAATTTGTTTTATTTAATGTGGGGGTTGTTTTTTCGAATGCAGAATTGGCAACACTGCTTTCTGTAACAGTTGATTTTACAGTTTTTTGGGTGATTTGATCCAGAGGTACTTCGGTTTAGGTTTCACATATAGGGGGTTGCGATATAACTGAGCTTTTGAACCGGAGGGTGGCTGAGGTTAGAGGGTAGTTGGTGGGAAAATACGTTGGCAAACCTGTTCAGTAATTTTTATTGTTCTCTGTGATTTAATCCCAAAAAAGTATGGAGAATGGATATGAAAGATTTAATTTCATTCATCTTTCCACTGAAGTAATCGAAAGGAGATTGAATTCGTTTTATTACTGATATTATGACCTGATTGCCCATTTTAGAGCCTTGAAGAAGACTCCAAAAAAAAGTCGAAACCAGTTGGCGTTGTTTTTGAGAGAGTGGTTTCGATAGCCATTCAAAATTGCATTTTACCAATATTTCCGAAAATACAGATCAGATCGAATTGAAATCTAGTACTTAATCGAAAAAATGACAGTTCGAAGGTTCAAACAGAATTTAATGAGGATGTATGATAGGGAGATCATCAAAAAATTCTGCACAAAGTTGTCTTTCAGCATCTTCAAACTAGCTCCGAAGTTTTATCTCGATTGAATCATTATTTCTTGAGTTATACCGAAAAAACGACGATAAAGAGAAGAAAACCAAGAAATTTTACATATTTTTTCGCAATATCTCCGAAACTGATAGCAGTATCGAATTGAAGTTTGATACACTACTGTGAAAAATGGAGCTCAAAGTTTGCGCTGAACTGTTTTTGAAATGTGATGAAAAATTCGCTAAAAATTTTTTTCGAAAGAAATTTTGAAAAAAAATTTTTTTTAAATTCACTGATAGTATGATTTCGACAAAATTGGATGCCCGTTGCTGTACTCCAACTAACTGCCAAATTTCGATCCTATTAGTCCCCGAATTATCGGCAAAATAACGTTAAAACTTCAAAAGGCTCTAACTTCGAAACCGTTTGGCCAATTTTGCCCATTAACGAACTCATCCGTAGCATTTTGGAATGCAACCGACTCTTAAAGTTTCAGGTCGGGAGGATTCTCCGTACGACCGTAGTCGTAGTACAGACGGCCTGTCGGCTAGACAGAATCGTTTTTGACACCGAATTCGTCATCAGTGAGTTCAACCTAGTTGTTTCAGACCATTTTCGGCTCAGAATTCGAAAATAACATACATCTACACAAAACGATAGTACACTGTTCCCCAGAACATAAGCGCAAATAGGTCTAAAACTGTTCATATTTATTGTTGTATATTTTTCAACTGTCTCCCCAGATAGATGGAATCGATTGTTCGCAGGAACTATTATACAATGAACCCAATACACCTGAATGTAGAATATTAATATCGTTTATTATTCCCGAGGGTGTACGAGCATGACGGACTATCAACAACATCCATCGCTTTTACGAAAATAGAAACGCTTTTGGGAGCGGTTCTCTCTAATATACTTCGTGCAAGTGAGCGAAGTTCATTACTGGACGAAAGTGAAATGAATGCAGAACAGCATAATTATTTTGTTAAATCTTTGCACGTACTACGGAGCGAGCTCTGCTTAGGAGATGATTAGAATGGTCTAAAAAAGCTTTACATTTTACTGGAACAATATGGAGATGCTACAAATTGTCGTATATACACTCTGTTATTATCCATTTGTCTACTGTTTCTGTTAGTATTTTCAAATTGTCACAGCAGAAGCTTTCGAATTTCTGAATTTAGTATCAATAAAAGCTTACTTGTGGAGGATTTTAAATTATTTTCCAGGAATTTTCGAGTTTTCACTCCTTATATCTGCCAAATTATCAGAAAATAAATAAGAATCGTTATTTTTATAAAACGAAAACGAAATTTCGTTGAGTTCATAAATCAGTAAATTAGAAAAAAGTTAAATATTTTTTTTTTAAATCCTCAGTATTCTGCGATCTTCTGATCACACCATCCTCATTGAATAACTGGATTTTAATAGACGACTTCGGCACAAGTTGCCAACCCACAATTTTCTTCACAAATTCACTATCACTGGGAAAGGGAAATTTCAGGACAAATTCGACATGATAAGGTTCGTGTTATTTATAAATATCTGTAAAAGATGCCTCGGCTCCTCAAACAAGATAATTCCTTCCAAATATAGGTTTTTGTTAGGCTGAAATTTAAGTTGGGATTCTTGATTTCAGTTAATGGTGTCAAGTTTATAAAGGATATGTTCCGCAAACCAACTTGGTTATTTCGATTGTCGGTTTTCCGTTCCGTAAATATGAAATATTCGGTTGATTCCTGAAAAAAAGGTTAATTACGGAATTTGATTGATGAAAAAGTAATCTTTCCGTCACCAGAACACAGACATATTAAGTATATGCACCAGAACGACAATCAATGTTTCATGGTAACATATCCATGGCAGGGAACAATTTTTATTTACCTTATGATCCATAGTAATTTGTCCATTGTTAATTGTTGTCTCTTTTATTCTTTCGATCATAAAGTTAATAAAGATTGTTCTATGCTATGGATATATAACCATAAAACATTGACTGTCGTTCTGGTGACATAAAGAACGTTTTTTCATCAATCAAATTCCGTAATTAACCTTTTTTTCAGGAACCAACCGAGTATTTCATATTTACGGAATGGAAAACCGGCAACCGAAATAACCAGGTTGATTTGCGGAACATGTCCTATATAAATTTGACACTATTAACATGAAATCATTAATCCCAACTTAAATTTCAGCCAATCAGAGATGATCTTAACGAAACCCTATATTTGGAAGGAATTATCCTGTTTGAGGAGCCGAGGCATCTTTAACGGATATTTATAAATAACGCGAACCTTATCATGTCGAATTTGTCCTGAAATTCCCGTTTCCCAGTGATAGTGAATTTGTGAAGAAAATTGTGGGTTGGCAACTTGGGCCGAAGTCGTCTATTCGATCTCATCAGTATTTTTGGGAATATTGGAAAAATAAAATTTCGAATGGGTATATCTGCAGAATCATACAAATATCGAGTTTCTAAGTTGTTTCTTTTTGAAGTTATTGTGTTTACGGTCGGCCATTAGGTTTGGTTTCAGTAAACGGCCTTCCAGAAAAAATCGCAAAAATTGGTGCTGATTTCAATAGAAGAAAGGATTTCGAATGGAATAATTGTTTGTGGTCTATACTGAAATAAACCAATTTACGAGAACCAGAAATCAGAAAATTCAATTGATGAAAAAGCAATCTTTCTGCCACCAGAACGACAGTCAATGTTCTATGGTAATATATCGATGGCATAGAACAATCTATGTTTACCTTATGATCCATATGCCATGCTGAGTGTTTTTTTCATTGTTGATTGTTGTCTGGTCTATGCTCTATGCATGATGTAAAAAACATGGTGTGCTCATCTGAAAAAGAAGTGACATCAGCAAGATTAAAATGCAGGGAAAAGGATATTCTGTGCTTCGAATTCGAATGAAAAAGTGACGTCATCATTGGTAAATACGATCCACAGATGAGCAGATGAGCACACCATGTTTTACTTACATCATGTTTCTATGGATCATAAAGTAAATAATTATTGTTCTATGCTATGGATATGTTCTGTGACAAAAAGATCGCTCTTTCATCAATCAAGTTCCATAATCAATCTGTTTCTCAGGAACTTAACGAATATTTCATATTCACGGAACGGAAAACCGGCAACCGAAGTAACCAAGTTGATTCGCGGAACTTTTCCTATATAAACTCGACACTATTAACATGAAATCCGGAATCCCAATTCAGATTTCAGCCAATCGGAGATGATCTTTACAAAAACTAATATTTGGAAAGAATTATCTGGTTTGAGGAGCCGAGGCACCGTTTATGGATATTTATAGATAACGCGAAACTTATCATGTCGAATTTGTTCTGAAATTCCCCTTTCCCAGTTATAGTAAATTTGGACGAAATTTGTAGGTTGGCAACTTGGTCCGAAGTCGTCTATTGCTACTGCTCCACGTTCATTGAGTGAGTGATAGATGAGGGTCAAGTTATTCTGGATTTGTAACAGAATTAATGACTTGTGCAGAAGATCGATAGTTGATATAATCATGGGAAGATATATCGGGCCTGTCTAGGCGAAATGGTTCATTGGTTCCACACTATTGATCGATGATAAACGGCTTTAATGGAAGTTTACGATTCATGAGATGCTGCAAATTGAATTCATATTCTGAATCACTCCATCATTTTGTTAGTCTGAATTTTGTCCGATTGATTTCACAACCGAAATGGGTTCATTTTGCTTCGACATATATCTACTTATACTGCATATCATTATGACTTTTTAGTAATGTTAATTTCTCTTTGTTACAGAGTGCGTGTTGAGTACTACGTGAACGAAAATACATTCAAAGAAAGACTTCAGCTTTATTTCATCAAGAATCAAAGATCTAGTGAGTATACATTTCTCTATAGCAAAATTGTTAATTTTTTATTTCCCATATCAAATATGTGCCAGGATATTTTTGATTCAATTAAACAAAAGATTCTTAAAACGAGGAGGAAGAGGTATATAGTACCTACCTATATTTTCTTTGAACGAAGTTGAATACTCCTACCAAGTTAACAAAGTTAACCCGACTGAATGGCTCCGAAAACCATCATAAATGTATATGGGTAAAGAATCTATTCATCGTGTAATCAATCCTTCACATCACCAACATCTTAGACACTCTAAATGACCTATCATCTAACACGTATGGCAATTTACCAAATATTTCAAGGAAAAAACCAGAATCAGTAATCAGACCTTCTCAGAAAAGAACACAGAAATTCATTTGAAATGCAAATTTCTTTGTCAATTTCATTGGAATTTGAAAAGTCATCAACTGTCAAAAGGTTTCGGCGCTATACTACTTTGAATTGTTAGGATATTCACTCAATATCTCTGGGAGTACTGATGCCATCTATATACACTAGTGTAGATAGAGTAGCACTCATACTGTTCGGCGTGTTTTGTTGCAAACTTGGACTCTCTTCGTTGCAGAAATGTTGGAAGTTAGTGTAGTCGCAGATTATGAAGTTCTGACTGAATGAGGTTGCAAAGAATATGGAGAATGGTGTGAGGTTATGTGTATTCATTTAAATATAATTGTAAATACCTATCAATCTTAGGATTGGCATCTGAATTTAAGATTGTAGCGCCACGGTGGCCAGTTTTAGAACCTTAGATACAGACATAGATTTTGTTTTGATAGTCGATTTTGTACTGTTCGTTAGTGGTTGTTTTGATAATTTTTGATTTCACGATTAATTCAAAGACTTTTATAGTTAACGAGCGTATTACTGGGAGTTCATATTCCATTCTTATGTAGTAGGTATATATCATTCTACAATCTTATTGACTGTAGGAACTCTGAGATTACGGGGATATCTCCAAGGTTAGACAGTATTTTAATATTATTTATTTTCAGATCCAAATGGCAAAGATTAAGTTTGGTAGTTTTTTTAGGCTGCCTTGACAGTTGAAAAACAGATAGTATTGTAAAACATACTTTTTGGAATAATAGACAAATACTCATGACTACTATTTTTATAGCGATGGACTAAATACTCAATATATTGCGAATAAAATGAATACTTTACATTAAACTAATGCTACTTGTATCGGAAGTCTAATTATTATGGATTGACAAATAAATTCACCAACACTCATATGATTGGTCTTGAAAGAGCTGTAATGAATAAGCCTTGTACAACTTTGCTTTCATCGGCAGCAGCACTTTGAGCGAACAGTATTCATCACCAGATATTTTCTTCTTGAGACTCTTTTTTTTTTCAATATTCAGTTCTATCACTAAAACATTTACGTTGTTCCTTAATAATCAGTTCAACAGGCAGATTTCTGGAAGGCAGGGCATTGTTCTTAAGTAAATTTCTCTGCTTGGATTAGGGTCCTGGAAAAAAATTGTCTTCATGAATGTGATCTAATATTTCATGAGCAATTAGAGTTTACCTCTATGAAAATGATCATCATCGGTAAAATGCAGGTAACAGACTCTCATAAATCTTGTTTGTTGGTTTTACCGATTCCCCAACACTTTCAGGCCCGACTTGTTATAGGAAGTTTCTTTCACCCTAACTCGAAATATTTCACCGGGCTGTGGAAATTTATGGGAAGGGACATTTGAGTTTGCTTTTCCTCAGTAGAAGCACTTGTAAAATCACACGAACGCCAAGAAAAATGCATAAACTTCCTCATTTTCTTAACATTTCTTTTAACTTGTCAATGATAATCAGGTCGATTCTGTTTGCAAATAGCAATATATTGCTAGGAAAAAGATATTGCTATCATAACAAGATTGGAATTATTGGTATTCTGATCAACGATTTTGAGCAATATGGTCTGTCACTTTAACAAGAATCTTGCTATCAACATTGCTATCTTAGCAACCTCAAAATAGTACTTGATAACAAGATAGGTTAGAAAGGGAATCTTAAAGAGATCCATTCGTTTCAGTATTATTTCTTCCAAGAATTCGAAAATATTGAAGAAAGGGAAGAATGTGCTAATAGAAATGTGTTCAAAGTTCTCTAGGATATTTAATTTTAAGGATTCTTAGACTAAAATACCGGTATAGTAAGCAACAGCTGACCTGATTATTCTAATGATCTCAACAACAGCCATCCCTTAGAATGCCCAACAGAAAAGTTCATCGAATTTCGAATTATTATCTCCTGCATAAAATTGCTGCATTTGATTTCTGGAAACCAAAATTCTATCGGTATCCAGGAAATAGGTCAATTTGACTTTAATTGGTTTTTCTGTTTCATAACATTTTCGAATAAGTCGATGTTTACATGAATAAAACAAAGTATATGCTAATGGAAACGTGTTCAAAGTTCTCTAGAATATTATTTAATTTCAAGGAAAATTCTTAGACTAAGATACAGGCATAGGCAACAGCTGAGATGATTATTCTAATCATCTCAACAACAGCAATCCCTTTGAAGTGCCAACGAAAAAGTTTATCGAATTTCGAATTATTTAACGCCTGAATAAAATTGCTGCATTCGATTTCTGATAATTAGTATTTTATTGGTGTCCAGGAAATTGGTTATTGGTCAATTTGACTCGTTTCGTTTCCTAACATTTTTTATGTCTATGTTTACATGAATAAAGAAAGCCGTAGATAGAGGTTATGTATGCGAAACCATAAAGAAAACTCAAGAATTAGGGTTATTTTTATCTTCCTTGTAGTTCTAAAGTCACAAAATACAGTGTTGTCAGCTCTAAAATCACCAATTATGGAAGTCTATGATAGCAATATTGTTATGACAAAATTCATAACAAACATTGCTATAACACTCGGAACAGAATACGTAACATCATGGCCATATTGCTATAAATTAGAAAGATAGCAATATGACTAGAATAGCAAGGTTCATAGCAATACGCAAACAGAATCGACCTGAATGTCTGTACCTCGGGTTACTCGGATAGCCTCCAGAG
The DNA here is from genome assembly GCA_958510865.1 of Myrrha octodecimguttata. Taxonomy (NCBI): domain Eukaryota; kingdom Metazoa; phylum Arthropoda; class Insecta; order Coleoptera; family Coccinellidae; genus Myrrha; species Myrrha octodecimguttata. The sequence goes on from OY294056.1 coordinate 86,814,898, forward strand.
GAAGTAGTGCTTATCTTCATTCGCCAATAGTCGTGAAATCAAGACAAGCATAAAAGTCAGTCATCTTGGATTTGCCCATCATAGAACAAATTGAACTGCACTGACTATACCCATTCTGCAAACCTATAACAACTAATTGTAGGATACTAACACGCAACTTCGTATGAAATTTGATTGGTATCGTACCGTTGGAAGTTGAGAAACTATCGAACTCAGTGTTTGAAAACAAATTATCGAAATTTCTGGTCAAAACATTGATTCAGATTATTTAAATGAATTTTTCTGGAACTATCCATCAGATTAAAAAAAAATTGGCACAGATATTTTTGCAACAGTGTTTCAGCTCGATCCTATATTTATGTCTGGAAATATTGGAGAACATATCTGAATTTTCTGAAGAAAATTCGTGAAGTTTACTGAATCCACGCCAGTGGTTTTCTATACAATTCTCAAAAATGAATTTAGAGAGCAATGTGAAAGACAAAATGAATTTTCGAGCGTTGCAAAATGGCGAATGAGGTGGGGCCAGCCTCCCTATTCGATCTTCTTCTATTTATTACTCAGGGTTTTCGGATAAGAAAATTTCGTCTTCTCCTGAAAATGCCTTAATTCCCTCGGATCTCTCGACTTAGCAGATTAAGCTCAGGATACATTCCATTATTATTTAGAAATCATGTTCCAAAACCACCTCCAGACATTCCGTCATGATTGTAACTATACCTGAAGTAATTCGCGTGGAACATGCACTTGACGGAATTCTAATTGGCACTCTGCGACTTGAAACACTCGACTTGATGGGCGGATGGAAGAGATGTTGCAATTATTACTTAGTTGAAAGTTTCTTCTTCACGGCGACAATTCGGATGAGGCCAACAAGGTTAGCTACTTGATAGAGCTCGAGTGAATTTTGGACATATATCGCTTTCGTGGCATGAGATATTTGAGAATAGATACGTTCATTCTCACCGATACCTGACATTTAGAGGAACATTCGTAGATAATTTTTGCGCTCATGTTCTATACTTCATCCACTTTTAAAAACTATCCCGGTTGGCCATGATTTAGGTCTATCAATTTTTTTTTCTTAAAACTGACGCAGGTTGGCACTTGTGAAATATCGGTAATGTCAAAATAATTCTCAGCGACGTTGCCAAACGCAAATGCCATTCTCTACTTTCAATCTCAACATAATCATCCCGCTTGGAAACTAAAAATGCCGAAGGTAGTTTTGAAGCAGACACGAGGTATCAGGAAGTGCTACGTAGAATTGAAATCTGCTTTTTCTGATAGTAACTCTGATAATTTGGAATCAATAATTTATTACAAGCTATCTAACATTTTCGACGTATATATCGTTCACGAATATTCCCAAAAACTTTGTGAATTGATTTAGTTCTTTCAAGGTGACACAGGTTTAGTAGTACTACAACATTTTCATACTGGAGTATTTCAAGTTGTACAAAAAGGTATTTAAATGTCTTCTGCGAACTTATTTCTTGAGAGGTTCGAAAAGTGAAAAATTGCATAGGTTTGTCTGTTCGTTTAGAAGTTTTACTGCAGGGTTATTCGAGTACTTTTATTGTTTTTTTGGAATGAACTATCACAAAATTACGGACTACTATATCCATTATTTCACATTAAAATTTCAACATTCCAGTCGTGATTTCCGTACGAGAAAATAGCATAACCGAATCTTCCAACCATGTTTATATACGTGAAATATTTTCAGTGTTAACAGAGAAAAAAGTTTCTTCAACATTCGCCAGGTCTTTGGAATTTTTGTATTCACATAATATCTTCTCAAATTCAATTAAGTTCAAAGTGAATTCACATTTTGAAAAATACTACTACGACATCTATGTAGAGAGGACAATGTTGTGAGGACAGGAAAATGACTATAACCTAACATTTTCGAAATATACACAGTGAAATATGTCAGAATGTCATGGCCAACCGGGATATAGTTTATAAAAGTGAATGGAGTACAGTTTCAAATGACTAGATTAGACTCACTGATGACAAATCCGGTGTCAAAATCGATACTGTCCGCCCAGCTGTGGAAACGATAAGAATTGAAAGGAGCAAGCGAACATCTCAAAACTTTCATAATAGGTCGGTCGCGCATCAGAATGCCGCGATTAAGTTCGATGGGCCAAATCGGTAAAACGTTTGTTAGTAATGGCTATTTGATATTGGGAGGTTATTTCCCAGATATTCAAAGAAATCCTGGAGCATTGGATTGAAACTTGGCAGTTAGTAGGGACATAACAAGGCAAAATTTCTTGTAAAATTTTGTTGAGATTGTCTCGTCACTCAATTCGAAAAAAAAATTTCCAAAATTTTCTTCCAAAACATTTTTTTTCTGGAAATGTTTATGATATTCGACAAACTTCCGCTCACACCTTGAACTCCATATCACACAACAGTGTACCAAATTTCATTTTGGGATGGTTATAATTCTCGGAGATAATGGGAAAAAAAATCTGTCAAATTTCATGTTTTCTCCTCGGTATCGTTGTTTTTTCCTGGAATAACTCGAAAATACTGATTCAATCTTGACGAAACTTGAAGACTAGTTTGGAAATTCTGATGAAAAGATGTCAATTTTTTCTTTCAAATATTCAGTATTCTGTTATCTTTTGATCATATTATTCTCACGAAATTCACTGTGAACTTTCAAGCTGTAATTTTTCCATCGAGTACTGGATTTCTATTCGATCTTATCTGTATTTTCGAAAATATTGTAAAAATGAAATTTTAAATGGGTATCTACTAGCGGCCGATCTTTTTACGAAATTTTGTGATGATTATGTCATTCTGATTCGTTGCCAGGACTACAATTCGATCCCCGCAAAATTTTCTAGCAATAATTCGAAAATTATGGACATCTATCAGAACAACATAGTGTAACATATAGTATGCTATTTACATTTCTTTTATTTCCAGGTCTTAGGATAAGGATAGCCAATTTATTTTTCAAATTGCTGACCTGCATTTTATACATGCTGCGGGTCGTGACTGATCTAGATCCTACATATGCAAAATGGTGAGTTATATTTTAAATTGATAAGATAAATTTTTTTCTTGCTGATGAATATTTTATGCTAACATATAATATGTCGAACAAATGAATTTTTTGTTTAAAACTTCCTATCCCTAGGACGACGAGAAAAATAGAATCAATTTCAACCAATGAAATGAGTGGAAGAACCTAGAAAAGCACTCACGTGAAATCAGCAACTTCAACCACGTTGCCAAGGTGGTAATCTCCTTTGAACATGCGCGCAAAAGCTGCTGACTTCACGTCAGTGCTTTTCTATGTTTTTTTTGAGTTATTTTGAAAAAAATCGATGCCGAAGAAAAAACAACGAAACTTTCTAGCATTAAGTGATTGGATTGAAGATAACGATTTTCATTGCGTTTTTGACACGAAAGATAGGTCTCCATTTCATTCTTCAAGGTGGAATAGGAGATTCAATCTAGATTTGAGCATCATTTCTCGTGATAACGATCCTAAGCCTCTTTCTGTTGATCGCAAGGTTCTCAATGATTTTTCACGTAGTCAAATTTGTTCTAAATTCAATTGATAGTTCTCGAAGAAAATTTTGAAAAAAAATTTTGAAAAAAAAAATTGAAAAAAATTTTTTCAATGCACCGACAGCACGATATCGACAAAATTCAGCGAAAAGTTGCAAATCCTTATGCCCTAACCATTTGCCAAGTTTGAATCCAATCTCTTCAGTAGTTCTCGAAATAACAGAACATGCGAGCAAAATCATGAATTAACTTACAAAAATCTGATAATAGCACCAGGAATCGCATTCTAACGATAGTAATGAACGATGGAGTTTATATAGCTTATGACTGTTTCACAATGTTCCGTCCATATAGTCACATCATAAACAAAATGATCGTAAAAAATAACGAGGTCATTCCGATGGGGGTTTTCCCAAGATTACATAATAAAAATCGCTGTTAAATATTTGGATAGCGGCAGTTACGTTTGGAAACTCCCCAAAATAATGCAGTTTGTACCTCAAATGCAGAAAATTCTTATTGAGTCTTCCTCTTGAATTGAAAAACCTGATGATTCTCACAGCAACCATTTCAAGAATATATCATTGCTGATTATATTCATGACGATGGGATCACTTACTGTTGTAAAGCTTTCAACCAAATATGCGTCATTTTCTCTGCAGAGCTTTCTTCGATTCTTAAGAGCTGAAGATCTGTCGAATGATATTTTGAGGTTGGATCGTTGTCAGGACAAAAAGAAATATAATTCATTCTCCTCCTTCCGCATCAGGGATGAAATGAAATTCATTTTTTTTGCGTTAATACTAAAACAAATTCGCATGAATACGCCTACATATAAATTCTAGGTATTTTGGAAGGTCAATAGCTTCAAAGTTTCTTAAAATGCACAAGGAAAAGATGATTATTCAAAATTCCCTCATCACATTTTATTTGGCGGCCTCCATGACTACTTCTGAAACCTTTCCTTATCGTATGCTGTGGTTTTTGTTACAGCAGATTCCTCCAAAATTAAGCCAATGACCATACGAAATTTCTGACGTGACACAAAGTTTCGAACAAACTCTCTGCTTAACAGAATCTCTAGTTTTGCGATGCGACAAAACAGAAAAACTTGTGGGATGTATGTAAACAGCTGCATAGGAAAACTGAGAAAAAAATGATCACATATTTCATCTTGGGAATACCAGCTAAACATAAAAAAAACTAGAAAAGCACTGGCGTGAGGTCAGGAGCTTTTACGCGCTTGTTCCGATGCCAAATCGGTCATCTATACAAGTATTGACCCTGCCAAACACAGATTTTAATTCATATGGTTCTCACAAAATTCTGCATGAACCTCAAGCTATAATTTTCGATCAAGTACTAGATTGCAATTCGAACCAAAATTTTCAATGGGTACAACTATCTGTAGAATAATTGGCGAATTCAACCCGTTTAAGCATTCGACCTTCTTAATTAGACTGAAAACCTACTCTACAAATATATTCCCTATATCAATTTTTCCTAAAGTTAATGAGTTTACAAAATAATGGATCGAATTTCAACCTAATACTTTATCTAAAATTATAGCTTGAGGTTCATGCAGAATTTCGTGAAGACCATGTAAAAAAAATCTGCGTTTGGCAGGGTCAATACTTGCATAGATGACCGCTTTGGCAACGGAACAAGCGCGTAAATGCTCCTCACCTCACGTCAGTGCTTTTCTAGGTTTTTTCAGATTCAACTAGAAGTAAAAGAGATACAGGATATGGAAATTTTTTTTTGAGGATTGACATGGTGATTCGGAATGAGTTGAATTTCCGGGTTAATAACTATAGCATATATGTTTCAATAATCAGTGTTATCCAACTTGAAACTGTTTTGTAGTTGTAGACTCTCTGATTTATAAAAAATTATGAAATTAGTATGGAGAATGAGATACAGTTCATCCTCAGTCATTACAGGAATCTTCAGTCATTTCAGAATATTTAACTGTTCTCTGAAATTCCTTCTATAACGCATTCCCAAGCTATTCAACTTTGATTGCTATAAATTTAATGAGATTCGAGAAATTTCCCTATTTGTGTGGATCCGCCCTTTTACATTTCCCACCTATTTTCATCCAGAACACAAAATAGAATTACTTCTCTATTTTGTGACCACAAATCACGAATTCTTATGTTCGGAATCTGTGTCGGTATACCAGACTTACTAAATTTACTAGAATAACATAAAGATGTTCTCACTTATTAGGTTATTTCATTAAATGCGTTCCTGAATTTGAATAATATTGAGATATTTATGTAATTTCCAATATGAAAATGGGCGAGAGTTAATTTGTGTATAATCTCATGGTGTAGATATAGCATGAATATGAAGTGGGAGATCAGTGTTTCAATGTTGAAATAGTTTTGTAGCAAATATACTTCAAAAATCTTATTAAGAGTTGAGTGAGTTCACAAGTTTTCTGAATTGAGTTTCTTGAAATGTCAAGCCAATTTATCACAGGTCACAGTAATAGATATCTTTGTCGTTTGCACCATAATGGATATAATCTCAAGAATAGATTATTCTGATGCTATTTATTCTCTACTCACAAAATCACAAAGAAGTAAAATTTTTTACTTACAATTACGGCATATATCAGAATGAAATCCTTCCCTAATTGAGTTTCATATTTATCCGAAATAGGACAATGTACTTAGTAAACTATAAAAACCTAAAAAACCTCTCGTACGTGCTTGTTCAAATTCGATGCGAATGTGTTAAGATGAGAACACTTCCACCATGACAAACAGACTTTTTTAACTCCTATCATTTCATGTTGTGAAAAACATCATATTATATCATGCAGACCATGCAGTTATGGTGCAAATGAAGTGCATTTGAGCATTTCTACTTGTATTCTGTGAATCTGAATATATTTGCTTTGAATTTTAATCTTGCTGATGTCACCCTTGAATTCAGATGAGCACACCATGTTTTACTTACATCATGGTCGGTTCCATCAAACTTTTGAAGAACGATTAAAGGTTGTTTCACACTTAATGTTCCGTAACCTTCCAGTATCCCTTCCATATGATTTGAGTCAAAATTTAGAAGGCAAAAATGTCATGTTGACGGAACGTAAACGGGACGTACAGTATGCATACATCAATTTATTTACACCTTATAATATTTTACGGAAAGGATACTGGAAGGTTGCGGAACGTATAGTGAGAATCGACCTATTTCGTTGATTGAAGTTCGAATTCGATGGTCGAGAAGAAAATGAAGTAGGATGCACAGAACAATGGTGCTTCAATTTTCATTTGTATTTCTACTAAATCTTTAGACAAAACTGGGGAAACGGGCTGTACTTCATACTCTCGCCACAGACACAAACGCCACCAATCGTCTAATCAGAGCGCATGAAACTAATGGGAATTCGGCAATTGTCATTTTGAATTTATTTATGTTTTCTCAGATTATTATTGATAAGTGCGTGAAATATTTTTGTGTTCGTTTCGATGAAATGTGTAGATCCTAGGATACTTTTGAATGGGTCCCTTTTGTAGCTTTTCAGGACAGTGTATATGGAAATAAATGATCAAATGAAACTCCAACTCTTGATAGTTCTCAGTCTGACTCAAAGTAAGGATGATGCTTGCTCTGTATCAACTGTCATGAACTTCCCGCCGCTTTTCCATATTTCGTTGTATATGTGCAAAATCTGGAAAATATGAATATATTTGAACAATGTTTCGCATGATATCGATGTATCAGTTGATTCTGTAGAATAATTTCACATTGCTTACCTAATAATTTCATTCCTCGCTTACTAAATTATAGTAAAACATCGTGAGATGGTGTATTAGCCAAAAATTAAATTGAATTCTTAGAATATATTCCACTGAAAGTTAAGCAAAACATAATGTGGTAGAAATTCATTCCACCAGATATTTTTTACCTTATATCTCGTTCTGACAGACAGTTGCCTTGGCGACCGGTCGTAATTTTCAAATAGCTCCACCTTCCGTGGAAAAAACAAATTCTGCCGAATTCCCCAACATTGGCGAAACAAAGGCGCATCTTTGAATTCACCTTATCTTCTGTGCATCCTAAAATGAAGCGAAATCGAGCACAGAATTGACTGTTGATTGACAATGAAGCCCTTGATCGGATAATCAAAGTTTTGTTAAGCCGGCCGTAAGACTCACCCTCTACATCTAGTGGAATAAATGCATATCATTATCTAACAAGATAAATAAGCTTCTGATTATTTCAGAATATCGGGACAATCCTAATTGAATTTTTTCGTTTCAGTCATGGTTGTATTCCAGGTAACAAAACGGAATACATAATTTCTGCCAACCTGACGGAGGAGAAATTCCAAGAGAATCCAATCATCAATTGGGATGCCATCATTTGGGTGAATCGACCTTTCGAGCTCTGGGTTGTGCAAGTTATTCTTGCTGTGATTAGTTTAACTGAAGCTTTGTTGCTCGCCTACCTGGGTTATAAGGTGAGAGACAAACATTCGAAGAGTTTTCTCAGTTGCTTTTTTCCTGGCATGGTTCAGACGGAATCGTAAAAGTCTGAAACTATCTGATGAGAATATCTGCAGGTTATATTTAGGAACTACTGGAAAATAAGTGTTTCAAAGGTCAATGACAGTGAAATATTGTCTCTACAATAATACAGTAAAAAGTATCAAACCATAAGAATCAAGTGAGAAAATAAGTCTTATCAATCATTTTCATTTGAATTTCAAGCAATGTATTGGTAATCCTGCAACACAGACGAAGATATCTGTGTCAAACATGCGAATGATGTACAGAAAAGGCTTAGCACATTGAGAATTGCTTCAATCCTTATAACGTTTTACTTCAGCTGGCCCAATAAAACCTAGAAAAGCACTGTCGTGAAGTCAACAGCTTTTGTGCGCATGTTCACTTTTGTTTAAATCCTTTGAACATGCGCGCAAAAGCTGCTGACTTCACTTAAGTGCTAGGTTTTTTCGATGAACTACTGGATTTGAATTAGATATGACCGGTATTTTTGGAAATATTAGACAAATAATATTTCGAAAGGGTATATCTACGGAATCATTCGGCGGATATTACCCATTCACGTATTCGACCTTCGTGATTTGGTCTCAAACCATAAACACATTAACATCCGAAAGAAACAACTCAAAAACTCGTATTTGTAGAGTAGGTTTGGACCTTAATTACGAAGGCTGAATTCGTGAATGGGTAAAATACGATATAGATTATATCGAATTGAAATCCAGAAGTTCATCGAGAAATGACAGTTCGAAGGTTCATATCATGAGGATATTATGGTCAGAAGATCACAGAATATTGAAGATTTGAAAAAAAAATTTTTTTTTTAATGATCTAATGGCAAGATCATCACGAAATTTTGCACAAAGTTGCCAATTAGCTTTTTCGAACTAGCTGCCAAGTTTCATTTCGATTGAATTAGTATTTCTAGAGTTATTCCGGAAAAACAACGATATCGAGAAGAAAACCACGAAATTTCATATATTGTTTCTCAATATTTCCAGAAATTATAAGCGCATCAAAATTAAATTTGGTACACCTCTGTAAAATATGATTTTCGAGGTGTGAACAGAAGTTGTTTCAAGATGCAATGAACAGTTTCCGAAAAAAAAAATTTCGAAAAAAATTGCGAAAACATTTTTTTCAAAATTTACTGACAGTGTGATCTCAACGAAATTTCGTGAAAAGTTGTGCGTTGTTATGATCCAAGTAACTGTCAAGTTTAAATTCAATCGCTTGAGTAGTTCCTTAAATATCAGGAAATTAATCTCAAAATTTCAAATGACCATAACTCCGAAACTATTCGAACGATTCTTCCTATTGACGAACTCACCCGGCGTATTCTGATGCGCGACCTAATCTGGAAGTTTCAAATTGCTAGCTTGCTTCTTTCGACAGTTATCATGTCGTAGGCCGGACAGAATCGATTTTGACACCGGATTCGTCATCAGTGAGGCCAACCTAATGGTTTGAGACAATTTTCGGGAAAAAATTCGAAAATTACAGACATTTGGACAAAACTATATGAAATGGCAACTGAAAAAAGTGGTTAAAACCATGATACAGCAAAAAGACATCCAGTGAATTTGTCCCAGAACTGTTCTATGAAAGATAGAATGTAGAAAATTAATTAGAACTAGAAGTAATATCCATCATATTCATTGGAGCCTTCTAAGGAGCTTTCTAATTAAATAAAGAAAGAATTTTCATGTCTACTCGAAAATTTATTATAAATAAATTATAAAATAATATAATTATAAAATAAGTACTACATATGATCCGACCTCTACAAAATAATTATTAAACAAACATGTTTGTTTTAAGCGGTTTCTGCTCGTCCGTCCTCCTTATACTCGTGTGTTGTTGTCCTTTTTCTTGTTTGACTTATGTCATGTATTTGAGGTTCCACATCTAGTCATTTGTTTTTACTACCCTATTCACGTGACTTTTGTCAATAATTTAATTTTAAAATATCTTTTTACTTTTAATCTTTGACCATGTATTCGACCATGTTATAAAATCTACCTTAAATTACCTGCATTTTCAGATTGCCTGAAGATGACGCCAATTTTGTAGAAGTCGAAACATATGTGGTATTATTTGGAGTAGACATAAAACTTCTTTCTTCAATAGAAAATTAATGTCGACTGGCGCATATTAATTAATCCCAAAAAATCATAAACGTTTTTGAAATAATGTTTTGGCCCTTGAAAGACATCCTATTTTCGATGACTCTTCATTAAAGTAAGAGCTCCTATGTAATCTCAGCTTGACTACAATCCCAGCTGGAATCGAGAAAAAAATGTCATTTTCCCCTCGAACAATTGCTTGCACTAGATATTCACCAGCACGAGACAAAACAGCTGAAGATGATTCGCATGAAAAAAGTCTCTAAGTGAGCATCTCACGGAAATTCGCTATTCTAAGAACCGTTTCGCAGTTTGTGAGCTCGACACGCTCTGCCTTTAGGGTTTCGTCAAAGACAAACCCTTCATTCAACTGAAGCTTCTCCGATACGTCTGGCACGTATACAGCTCGCATATTTGTGTATGTTACAAAAAGTTTTATCCACCTGAGAGAAAGCGTTGATTTCGACTAGAGTGCTTTGTTGTCGGCGCTATTTTTTTGTTATAAATGAGGTCACTCGATCATTAGGATGAGAGGAAACCTGAGGATGCTAAAGTGAAAGAACAATTCAATTTTCGTTGTTATTCCGGTATTGAAAGCTTTGGAAGCAGAAGCGAAAAATTGTCTAGTTCTCCCGGAAATTTAAATGTGAATGTGGAATCGAAAAAGATAGTGAACTGGCGTTAAGTTTTTGCTCGTTATCATTAAATTTCAATTTGATTGTATTGCAATCATCAATGGGGGTTTTTCCTTCAAACGAAAATGCAGTAATTTTCATGAAAAACCTTCAGAACATCACATTTCAAACATATAATTTCAATTTTATATTTTTAAAAAAATGTTTGGTCACCTAAAACTGAAAAATAAAAATGGCGATTTGCATTTAAAGGGATATGTGCACGATATGGCAACGTCGAATTCAGCTTTCTCGGAAAGAAAAGGACGTCAAATGTGGGACTCTGCTTAGGAAAACAGAGATAGCTATACTTCGATCTGGTTAGAGTAGAAGACAACGACCAAGGGATAGAAATTGAAGAGCACAGACTGTCATACTGTCATATTACTGACAAATCGAAAACGGAAATTGTTTGGTTGTATTGACAAAGAACAAGTGTGTACCACGGAATAGGAATAAATATTTCATTATTTTATAGCAGAAAAAGCTATTCTGCACCGTTGTCACTTCGTGCATGCCTGGCAAATCCCAAACCCCAATTTTGAAATCTGATTTTGAATACTTTCTGAAGGTAATTTGGGAAAATGATGAATCAAACCCATTATAATTATGTTCAAATTTGCATTTGCAGTAATAACCCAAATTCAGGAAAACCACCATTGGCGTCTGAATTTAAGATTGCAGCGCTACGGTGGCCATCTTGGAAACCTTCGATAGACAGATGGGAGCTAAGTTTTCAAGTGTTTGCTCGTATGATTGATTAAAATTCTATTTTACATTTTGTTCAGAGAATTTTTCAGTTAACAGACGAGGTTCTGTGTATAAATATTTCATTTTTATGAAATAGTTATGTATCATCTATTGTAATTCAGAGTAGCAATACTTCAGTTACTGCTAGAAGTATTTTAATATCAACTTAACTCAACTCTTAATGGCAAGATTAATTTCAAATTATTTGGAGTACCTTGAAGTCACAGAAGTAAAAGGTGTTCAGGAAAATGCACGTGATATTAGTTGCATTTTATTTACGAAACTAATGAACTTTCAACCTTTTTACTTACTCAACTTGATCTCTGATCGAAAACCCTCAGATCTACTGCTCAAAAAGTTGAAAAACAGATAGTTTTTTAAAACATACTTATTGTGAATAAAATGAAAACATTCACATAAAACTAATGCTACTTGTACCGTAAGCCTTATTCATTATGGATTGACAAATAAATTCTTCCAACACTCATAAGTTTGGTCTTGAAAAAGCTGTAATAAATAAGCCTCGTACTACTTTGATTTCATCGGCAGAAGCACTTTGAGCGAAGTATTCATCACCAGATATTTCCTTGTTGAAACTCTTTTGTTTCAATCACTCAGTTCTATCACTAAAACATTTACGTTGTTCCTTAATGATCAGTTCAAAAGGCAGAATTCTGGGAGGCATAGCATTCCCCTTAAGTAACTTTCTATGTTTGGATTAGGGGCCTGAAAAACAATTGTCTTCATGAATGTCATCAGTTAAATGCAGGTAACAGACTCAACCATGAATCTTGTTCGTTGGTTTACCAGTTTTGAGTTTCAAGTTGCCAAGGTTTATATCGATTATTCAACACTTTCAGGTCAGAAATGCATAAACTTTCTCATTTTCTTGACATTTCTTTCAACTTGTCAATGATAATCCCTAGACCTCGGGTTACTCTGATGGCCACCAGAGGGGGTTGATATATCAGCGAAGTACAATGAGTACAGCAACAGTCACGACGTGGAAACATTCGTTCATGTGGTCTTCCCACAAGACGGTACATCAATCAAAATAATGGTTGATGAGGAAAAGACAGCTCCATTTTAATTATTCAATTTATTGCTTCTGTTTCTCTGGAACTACTTATGGGATCGGACTGGAACTTGGTAACGAGTTGAAGAACACTGATGCTGGTTGCGAAATTTTTTTGGGTCATTTCGTTTGAAAATTCAAAAAGAATTTCGAAGATTTTCTTGGCCAATGATTCCGTAGATATGCCCATTCAAAACTTCCCAAGAGTACTGAATGGATTAAATTTTAATTCAATACTCGACACAAAATGTCCTCACGAGATTCTACATGAACCTTCAAACTTATTTTTTCCAATGAAGCACTGGATTGCAATTCAATCCAATCTGTATTTTTCGAAAAATTGGCAACATAGAATTTTGAATTTAGGGAATAATTAAGTGAATTTCACCCATCCACGAATTCAAGCTTCGTCAGCATTTTGAAACTAGTAACTGAGTCCCATCATTATTGACTTATTATTTTCGAATTATTCCGATATCGAGGATAAAACCACGAAATTTGACATTTTTTTTTCTAATATCTCCAAAAATTATAATCGTATCAAACTCAAATTCGGTGCACTGCTGTGAAATATGAAGCTCAGTGCTATTCCACGCCGAGATAGAAGGAAATTTTCCATCAATGGAAATTGTAATCCGAATTGGTTATCGTTGGACCTCAAAGTTCTACAGTATTTCACTTCATGTGCCATTTGCAGCAAGAGTTAAACCCACACCAAATTAGAAGGCACTATTAAGTTTCATTGAGATTTGGAGAATGGAATAATACACTGTTTCGTCTGGAAATTAGTGTGGGTTCTGGAGAATTGTTCTGAGCGAATCGAGGACACAGTTTTGATGTATCATCGATTGATTATACTGAATAGACTTAACCTCAAAAGTGTTCGCTTCTGACTACAATCTGACTTGATATTGCGAGCTCTTCAAATTGCTATCAGTTGACACGGGTGCGTTTTTATTGGGTTAGAAATAATAAAAATGGTTTTGATTTATTCATGAGATTCTTGCAAGAATATTGTTATACGTTGATAGAACGGTCGCCCATCCAGGTAGTGGCAATGTCAATGCTCCTTTACTGTCAGATAAAAACAATTTTGCTGCAATTTTGAAAATATTCAAATCTCTTACCAAATTCCATTTGATGTGTTTCTTTTGAGAAATATGGATAAAGAGCAATCGTAAGCATAATAAATCTCAGCAGAACCAATCCATTGAATGGATAAAATCCACCCAATGATTCCGCAGATAAATCTATCCGATATAATATTTTTCCAATATTTCCTTAAACACAGATTCGATTGAGTTTATATCTAATGCTTGGTCGAAAAATGACGGCGTGAAGGGCCATGCAAAATCCGTTAGAATAATTCACGATATTTTTGAAATACGGATCTAATCGAGCTAATATTTGGTGCTCTTTTGCTATATATCCATTTGAAGGATAACGTCAAATTTGAGCGGTATCTGAGAAATAGTTTCGGAGAAATATAAGTTTTGAGAATTTTTTCAATTTTTCTTCCTCAAATGTTCATAACTAAAATATCCTCAAGGATTTAGCTCTGAATGCATATAAGGTTCAAATAATACAGGAACTAGAGCCATTCGATCATTTAGAACGTCGTTCATTGATTTCATCAATTAACAACCAGCTGATTCTTCTCAAAAAATCATGTTTTCCGATGGGGCACATTTTCAACTTGGTGGCTTTGTTAATAAACAAAATTGTCGTATCTGGGATGAGGAAAATCCATGTATTATTCATGAGAAACCTAAGCATTCGAAACGAGTCACTGTTTGGTGTGCATTATGGTCAGATGGTGTAATTGGACCTTACTTCCTTGAAAATGCTGCTGGTGAAGCTGTAACTGTCCATGGTGATCGACACCGTCGGATGATAATCGAATTTTTGTGGCCTGAATTGAAGAACATTGATCTAGAGGACATTTGGTTTCAACAGGATGGCGCTACACCGCACTTTGAAAATGGCACAATTGATTTATTGAGACAAAAATTTCTTGGACGAATAATCTCCAGAAACGGTAATGTCAGTTTTCAGATTTACAGTATGCGCTGAATTGGATACATTCGAATAGAAGACTTCGGCCCAAGTTGCCAACCCACAATTTTCTTCACAAATTTACTATCGCGGGAACGGGAATTTCAGGACAAGCTCAACATGATAAGGTTCGCGTTATTTATAAATATCCGTAAAACTTGCCTCGGCTCCTCAAGCAAGATAATTCTTTCCAAATATAGGTTTTTGTTAGGCTGAAATTTAAGTTGGGATTCCTGATTTCATGTTAATATTGTCAAGTTTATAAAGGATATGTTCCGCAAATCAACTTGGTTATTTCGGTTGCCGGTTTTCCGTTCTGTATATATGAAGATTCGGTTGGTTCTTTAAAAAAAGAAGTTAATTACGGAATTTGATTGATGGAAAACCAATCTTTCTGTCACCAGATTATAGATATATCAAGTCTTTATGCACCAGAACGACAATCAATGTTTTATGCTAGCATATCCATAGCATAGAACAATCCTTATTTACCTTATGATCCATAGACCATACCTAGTAATTTTTCCATTGTTGATTAATGTCTCTTTAATGGTCTATGGATCATAAAGTAAATAAAGATTGTTCTATGCTATGGATATGTTACCATAAATCATTGATTATCGTTCTGGTGACAAAGAAAGTTTTTTCATCAATCAAATTCCGTAATTAACCTTTCTTTCAGGAACCAATCGCATATTCCATATTTACGGAATTAAAAACCGGCAACCGAAATAACCAAGTTGATTTGCGGAACATATCCTATATAAATTTGACACTATTATTATGAAATCAGGAATCCCAACTTAAATTTCAGCCAATCAGAGATGATCTTAACAAAACCCTATATTTGGAAGGAATTATCTCATTTGAGGAGCCGAGGCACCTTTCACGGATATTTATAAATACTGCGAACCTTATCATGTCGAATTTGTCCTGAAATTCCCGTTCCCCAGTAAATTTGTGAAGAAAATTTTGTGTTGGCATCTTGGGCCGAAGTCGTCAATTGGCCACCGAGATCATGTGATTTGACACCGGTGGACTATTTTTTTCGGGTTATGTGAAAAGCCAGATCTATAAGAGTAATCCACAATCGATTTCTGAACTGAAAGATGAAATTATTCGTGTTATTAGTGAGATAGAGCCTAAATTATGTCAAAATGTCATTGAAAATTTTAACCGTAGAATGGACGTCTGTATAGCTGCAACAGGAGGCCATTTGACAGATATTATTTTTGGTATATAAATGTCATAATTGATACTTTCTGAAAATGAAAATGAATGCAAAAAAAATGTTATTAAAAAAAAAAACCACTTTGAAACACCCTTCATGTTACTACATATTTAATCACTTCACTATCCAATATTTGACAACCGATAATGGAAGTGGATTAAAACTTTTCCTATCCACTGAATTTCTTCATGTCATACCAGCGCTTTTATAATTTTCTACAGAGGTTCCCGTTTATCCATCATGCAGCTTCGAAAGCATCGCTCGGAAGAAGCGAACTGATCGATCCATCTAATCACCTCAAAAAGCCGGAGCGGGCTCTAATCTTTGAGGAGATACACAAAGAAAACAAAACTCCTCCTAATTGACTGATGAAAAACGGTAATCGATAAGTTGGCTTCTCTACTTCAGACAATGATACCGAGATTATTCTGATGGAGTCATTATTTGAGCTGATAAGGGCTAAATTAAGGCCTAAAGCTTCGTGCACACTGTTTGGATGGAAAGCTAAAAGATTATCTTATCGTAGGGTGATAATGGGTAGTAATCATTTAGAGCTGAGATGAAGAGCGAAGTGAAATATGAAATATTTGAAGATATTTTCATGAAAAATCTCTATTTGGTGGAATTTGTGTTTACTTATGACACGAAGAGTGCAAAATTGAAGGGAAGCACGAACACGATATTAAGTGTAATTATTAAGTTGTTTAATCCGTTTCCTTAGCGGTTATCCATTGAGGTGTTGACCCTGTCGAATGCAACTTGAGTTTTCAGAAAAAAACTTCGAAAATTTCGAAATTGAAAATTTCTAAATATTTTCCCTCGAAACTGACTGACACAACTAGGAATTGCAGGATTTTATTTCGTATGAATCAGTCTATCCTTGTACTTATTTGAAATAAAATATTGATCTTCGTATTGTGGTGGCCTTTACTTGATACAAATCCATTGTAAACTCAATTAAAAGACACAAGTGTGGTTGATTTCTACTTTATTATAAACACATGATGCGTTTCACTGCATTGTAGTTTCATCAGATGCTGAGTTGAAACTGTCTCAAAAAGTGTGTTACAGTTTTACATAAACCAATACAGGTACAGAGATATCAGCGTACGCCGAACATTTAATAATAGAAAAACACGAATTCGACGAAAATTTCAAGATTCTACACATAGAGAACAAAGGGCGGAAGTTAAATTTATTGGAGGCTCTAGAGATAAACCGTTTAAGAAATTCTGGGAATTTATTAAACCTATTCAGCTATGAGCCCGGTTTGGTTTTTCCATGATTGACCGACCCGTTGGAAATATCATTTGTACCTGTATTGGTTTATGTAAAACTGTAACACACTTTTTGAGACAGTTGCAACTCAGCATCTGATGAAACAACAATTTAGTGAAACGCGTCATGTGTTTATAATAAAGTAGAAATCAACCACACTTGTGTCTTTTAATTGAGTTTAAAATATTGATCTTGGACTCTTTACCTCCAATTTGAAAAAAGTTTCTAGACTCCCCTGAAACGCTGTATTTAGCTACATTTTCAAGAATTCGGGCTGTGTGAAATTTATGCTCCTGGAGTTCTTGAAATCGTTGGTTTTAATTATAAAAGTGATAATAGAATCACATATCCACCGAATTTTTTTTCCTTCAAACGGAACTCAAACAAAATTTGCGAGTTGAGTATGAAAATTGGAATTGTCAAAGTTGCTGAATATGACTGAGTTATAGTTGCATCGATGTCTCCTATGATTCAGATTGTCACTCATCAAATGGGAAATTCACAACACTGAAAATTTCGAACATTCATGATGGAATCAATTGGGAACTGAAGATTATTATCGAACACGAAAACCTTTGTGATTATGCCAATACTAAAGGAAATACTACTTTTTCAATTTTACATCGGAATTCAAATGGGAGTCCGCACCCCCGTAAAAAACAATTTATTGCAAATTTACAGTTTCTTGTTCACATCCGTTGCCAAAGCTTTCATCTATACACGTATTCAGCCCGCAGCAAGTTCGAAATATTGGATAAATTCTGCATGAATCTTAAAGCTACCATTTTAACGCGCTGGTTCTGGGAAACCGGGTTTTATCGTTTTGTCCAAATGTCTGTAATTTCCAAATCTTTCCCGATAATGGTTTATAACGACTAGGTTGGACTCACTGATAAAATGCGTTTCAGAATGCGGCAGTTAAGTTCTTCAATGGGCTGAATTAGTTGAACGTATCGGAGTATCCATTTAAAACTTTCAGGTTATTACCTTGATATTTCAGAAACTACTGGAGTAACAAAATTGAAACTTGGCAGCTAGTTGGAATATAATCACGTGCATTTTTAAAAGAAATTTTGTTGATATCATAATATCAGCAAATTCAAAAAGAAAACTATCGACTAAGATAGACAGAAAAAATTATGCTCGAACCTAGAACATCATATTTCACAGCATTGAACCAAATGAGAGATCGATACTATTATAATTTGAGGAGACATTGGGAAAAATAAGTAGTAGAATCTTGGCAATATTGGACTTGTTTTTGGGGAAGATGAATCAAACCCAATTTAATTTTAAGTATATTGATGTAATTCATCTTCTCTGTTGTGGATCACAATCAATTGTGGATCATTAAATAGAACCACTGATAGACGTCAAATTGGCGACTTCCATCTTCTCAATGTGTACGTTCTGTGAATGTGTTTTGGTATTTCCGAGAAAAGTTTTGAAGTGAGGTTTTATTGATGTTTTGTTCCAGCATGGACTCATGTTAATGATTTTATATATATGTGACTTTTTAAATGTTTTAAATGGATTAAGGTAATTACCTAGAGGAGATTATATGATATTGTATTGCCACCTGCTATATTTATTTTTAGTCATGATTAAGGACAACCCCGCTGTTTTGTATGTGAATATTGAACAATAAACGTCCGAAACGTCGACGAAATTCAATTGGGTTTGATTCATCTTCCCCAAAAACAAGTCCAATATTGCCAAGATTCTACTACTTATTATTAGAAATGGACATGAACAATCCTACTAATTGGGAAAAATATGACACATTCCGTGGCATTTTGTTCGGTATCAATTTGAAAGAAAAATTTCAAAGTTTTTTTTACAAAATTCAATCTTTTGCGATCTCCTGATGATATCATTCTCATGAAATTCTGTATGAACCTTTGAACTTCATTTCAATTCGATATAACCTGTAGTTTTCGAAATATTGGGAAAATGAAATTTTGAATATAGTTTACGAATTCGGCCTTCGTTCAAGCTCTAAACCTGCCCTTCAAACATCGAGTCTTTGAGTCGTTTGTTTATTGTTGGCTTACCTGCCGGTTTTAGGCTCATTATTTGAGTTTTCTTATGCGTAATTGTAAAGATTTTGATAACACTTTGTGACTCTCAGTGTGCCTCAATAACCGTTAATTATTCCTATTAACCCGCATTAAATTTTCTAGAGACCGAATTTGACTTTGTTGAACTGAAATCTCTATTTATTTCAGGGAAATATATGGCAGCAGCTTCTATCATTTCACTTCATCTTAGAGATAGTTAATACCATTCCGTTCACGTTGACGGTGAGTATCAGTTTTTATGCTATCACGAAATTGTTAATTGATATTTTGTTTCAGATTTTTTACCCACCATTAAGAAATCTCTTCATACCAGTGTTTTTGAACTGCTGGTTGGCGAAACATGCCTTAGAAAATATGTTTGTAAGTAGAAATGATTCCATGTAGGTTCTTCATTTCGATTTTATATGAGGTGTATCCAAATAATTCAGTAAGTCGAAAAATATCTGATGATATTCGCGGTACCTACAAAAAACCTTTTGAAGATTAATATGTGGCTATTTTAGGTATTGAGTACTATAAGATTTGAAAGGATCGAGTACCATTAGAGGTTGCGAAAGAATTTATTATTTTGCATTATTATGAATCAAATTCCACATGCTGTATTTCCATGACGATGCATATTTTAGACATAGCTTATAATATTTGGAAACAGCCTGTATTTGCCTTATGTTGGGTTGGGAAACCAGTGAAAAAGCCATTAAATCTTTTTGTATTTTGAGAAATTCGATCGAATCTTCCTAATAAATTCGTCTGCTTTAACAGATCAGCTAATAGTGTGAAAACATAGCCAGTCAGATAAATATTGATACCCACTCTAAAAGGTTTGCAAAATGGCGAATACATCGGGTTTCATTTCCTACTTGCTGGAGTTTGGTAATTTTTTAAGAATAATCGGGAACTTCTGAGAATGGCGTGCTATTGTTTATTTGTTGGTCAGATCATTCTACCGTCATCTCGAAAAGTAGTATAATACTATTGGAATGAGGACCCACATAATTCACATCTTAAAAAATAATTGACACACGTTTTCAAAAATACTCCACTTTGATTCTATATTTACTTGAGCTTTTTCTGAAATATTAATAACGAACACTTTATATTATTTGTGACTATGGTTTTTTTCACAGAATGATCTACATAGAGCTATGCAAAAGTCACAGTCGGCCTTATCTCAACAATTGACCATATTATCGGCAACGTTGGTTTGTCTTGTCTTTACCAGGTGAGTTATTTCCTACATAATATGTTCTTATGAAGTAAGGTTCAGGAGAAGACCACCAAATTTTAGGCTGAATTCTCAAAAACCAGAATTCTAACTTTACTCTGATAAACACGTGAGAAATTATTCATTAGGTATCGATTTAAGCTTATTCTGGGAGGATTTCGTATCGTGTTATATTTTTTTTTGGTTTCCACTTGCAATATTTCATCAATCCATTAAATTCGTCAACGTGAATTGAATTACATAATATCGTTTTTTTTTTTCTTGAAGTAAATGAATATCCGAGAGAATTTATAAATAGAACCTCTTCAAATTTAGACAGAAAATCTTCTTCTTATTATCAACCAGATCCACAGAGTTAACATTGTAAACAAACCAATTTATTGAATGTGATTCCCTAGCTACATGGACTTTCAGAAAAAATCAGGAAAATTGGCGCTGATTTCAATAGAAGAACGGTTTTCAAATCAAAAAATTATTTGTGATCCATTCTAACCAAAACCAAACCAATTAACGAGAAACAAAATGAAAAAATCCCTGCACTTGTGAAAAGACATATAAAGGGGAAACGTCTCGACTGTTAGATATTAGTAAACGAGAGCACAAAAACAACCTGAGGAAAAGAGACAAACAAAAATCCCAAATATCGAACCACGCTTGTTCGACCATTGGGAATAACATGATAGATTGAGATGATACAGAAAAATCTAGAAAAGCACTGCCGTGAAGGCAGCAGCTTTTGCGCGTATGTTCAATGTAGATGACCGCTTCGGAACGAACTTGAACATTCCAAAAATACAGATCAGATTGAATTGAAATCCAGTACTTCATCGAAAAATTACAGTTCGAAGGTTCATACAGAATTCAATGAGGATGATATGATAAGAAAATCACAGAAATTTTTTTTTTAATCGTTCTAATGACACGATCATCACGAAATTTTGCGTAAAGTTGTCCTTCAGCATCTCAAACTAGCTGCGAAGTTTTATCAGGATTGAATCAGTCTTTCTCGAGTTATACTGAAAAATGCAACGATATCGAGAAAAAATCTCGAAATTTGACATATTTTTTCACGATATATCCAAAACTTATAATCGTATCGAACTGAAACTGCTGTGAAATATGAAGCTCAAAGTCTGAGTGGAATATTTTTCCGAATTTGATAAACGGTTGTCGAAAAAAATTTTTTTTTAAATTTACTGACATTATGATCCTGACAAAATTTGGTTCGAAGTTGCGCGTCGTTGTACTGCACCAATTGCCAAGTTTGAATTCAATCGCTCAAGTAGTTTCTGAAATAAAAAAATAACTTCAAAATTTCAAGTGGCTATAACTCCGAAACTATTCGACCGATTTGGCCCATTAACGAACTTAACCGCGGTATTCCAATGCGCGATCTACCCTGAAAGTTTCAAGTTGGTAGCTCACTCCATTCGACAGTTATCGTGTCCACGGCTAGCCGTACAGCCGGATAGAATCGATTTTGACACAGGATTCGTCATCAGTGAGTCCTATCTAGTCGTTTGAGACCATGCGCGCTATACTGATGTTGGAATCAGATAAGTTGAAAAGAAAAATTCAGGTGTCCTCTTGCATTTTATTAAAAGGAGAGAGTTATTTTGCTCATTTTTCTGTGGAAAAAGACTCTATTTGGCTGAGTCTACTTAAAAAAGGATTAGAATCAAAAAACTTTCAAACCAAATGAATCTGTGTTGCTCTCTCTTCTCAAAAATGTCAATTTGACAGAAGTCTTCACTTAAAACGAAGAATCGAAAAAAATAATCCTTAAAATTTACTCCTTTGTCTGACGAAAGAGTCAGATTTGTACAATGAAACTTCACAGTTCGCTTTGTTTATCGATATTATTGTTTATTTATTGTTCATAAGGCAATCTGTTTTCCAAGAAACTGCCCTTGACAAATAGTTTAGCCCTGCAATCCGCAAGGGCGTTTTTCATAAAAAAAACAAGTTTATTAAATTTTAATGGTTCTGTTTCAGATATTGGAAGTGAAACCCCAAAAAAACCTAAAAAAATATTCATT
Organism: Myrrha octodecimguttata; assembly: GCA_958510865.1. NCBI lineage: Eukaryota > Metazoa > Arthropoda > Insecta > Coleoptera > Coccinellidae > Myrrha > Myrrha octodecimguttata. The sequence continues at coordinate 86,837,498 of OY294056.1, forward strand.
ATTTGTAGTGATTCTAATGAATAGATTTCTAACAAGTAAATACCATAAATGGATACATGTTTCGATCACCACCAAAATAATTCATACGTGCACACGAGCAAGCTCTGAAAAAATATTGGGTAATTTTTCAATGTAGATTCGTTCAATTCCACCGAACGTTGACATTCACAGAAGTGTAGTGTCCGCTGTAACTACCGTGAGAACTCCAATTATCCGAAGTGGCTGGTTCTATGATTCACAGTCAGTTTCAGACAAATACTCTGACGTTGTTAATCATATTGGGGGCGATACCTGACAAGCTAACCTAATTTCTCTATTCACCGCCACCAATGAAACGAGACTATCGTCAAATACGAATTTGATTAGGAACGGGGAGATGCTGACTAATTCAGGTTCATCTGGGCCAAGGAATGAAATTATTGCAAAAGGCGGGTTTCGTTTCAATGAAAATCACAGCTTAAAACTGAGTTACGTCGGTGGTGAACCAGGTATATTTCTCTCAAGCTCCTTTTACTCCACCTGCATTCTGATGTTCAGGATTTCTCCTGAATTTCGTTGATATTTAGAACAAAGTGAAGTTTTTTTCCAGAATAACTCACGAAACACTGATCTGATCGAGATAAAACTTGATGGTAATAGTTTAAGATGATCGTATCATCAAAATCTCACAAGTTGAAAAAAGTCAAACATTGTTTTTTCGTGAATTTTATAGGTGAGAAAATACTAACTCTAACGCGCAACTTTGAGCAGAATTTTGTTGGAGTCATACTGTCCTTAAGTTGAAAAAAATTTTTTCTGAAAAAAATTTGTTTTTCAGAAACTATCACTCATATTCGAGAAAAACTCTGCTCATACTTCAAGCTTCATATTCCACAGTAGTGTACCAAATTTCAACTCGAAACGGCCATTAGTTTTGGGGATTTTGGGAAAAAATATGTAAAATTTAGTGGTTTTCTTCTCGATATCGTTGATTTTTTCGGTATTACTCAAGAAATACCGATTCAATCCTGATGGAACTTCGCAGTAAGTTTGAATATGCTGAAGTACAACTTAGTGCAAAATTTCGTGACAATCGTGTCATTAGAACAATTTGAAAAAAAATTTCAAATATTTTTTTGCAAATATTCAATATTCTTATTCTTCTTATCATATTATCCTCATTAAATTCTGTCGGTCATTTTTCGATATAGTACTGGACTTCAATTCGATCTAATCTGTATTTCTGAAAATATTGGGAAAATAAAATTTTGAATGGTTGTACGCATATCTGCGGAGTTCTATTTTTCCAATATTTCCAAAACTACAGATTAGATCGAATTGAACCTCAGTAATTTATCGAAAAAACCCATAAAAGCACTGACGTGAAGTCAGCAGATTTGCACGCATGTTCAAAGGCTATCACCAAAAGTGAACATGCTCGCAAAAGCTGCTGACTTGACGTTATTGCTTTTTTAAGTTTTTGAAGGAGAATCCCTTGCGGATTACAGGATCAAACTATTTACCAAGGCCTAAGGGTGATTTCTAGGAAAAAAGGGTACCTAATGAATAATTCTGGAACAATAGAAACGATCAACAAAGTAAACTTTAACGTGTCAGAGTCCAAGTCTGACTTCCTCATCACACAAACGAGAAAATTTGCAGTTTACCAGTTTTAGTCACAAAAATTTGATATACATATTCTGAAAAAAAACTGGTTCACGCAACGATGATGTACCTAAAGCTCAATACATTTTCCACAGTTCACTGCCACAAAAACATATCGAAAATGGTGACAACTGCGACTTGAAACATAAACAACCAAGCTTTGACATTGATTCGACGTAATTTCACCGGAATTCGAACGTGAAAATCCACGAGTGTTCACACTATCGCTACATATTCCACTCATTTTGTATCCAGCTGTCCAATTGTACAAGCTTGTCATGAGTACATGAGGAATTTTTTCCGATTGCGATCCCAAGCAACATGAAACGTGTCGTCCTTTGTGGTATTCTGAACTCTGGTTCATTTCAACTCTGCGGGAGAATTGTATACCCCTGGCTAGTTGGTAAACAAGCTCATAGCAGTTTGTTTTGAATTAGTCGGTTGGCAGTGTTGGTAAATTGTATGACGTGGAGAATGTTTGGACTGAGCTTGGGTTTTCTCTGTTTGTTTTTGCCGGCGTACGACCTCGTAATTCCAGACGTTACACTACAAATTTTTGTTGTTCTCTGAAACGGCAAGCTAAAGTGTTGTCCAAATGTCTGTAATTTCCGAGTTTTGAATCGAAAATTGTCTTGAACGACTTGGTTGCAATCACTGATCCTGTTCGACCGGCCGTAGACACAGTAACTTCAGAACGGAACAAACAAGCGACTTGGAACTTTTACGGGCGTACGGAGGAATATTTCGACTTGAAAATTTCAGGGTTGGTTTCATTTCAATATGCCAAGGTTGAATTCGTTTATGGGCAGAATTGGTCGAATGCCATTTGAAGTTATTTTCCTGATATTTCTTGAACTACTGAAGCGATGGAATTGAAACTTGGCAGATAGTGATGACTTCGAACTTTTCGCGAAATTTTCTAGAAATAGTGCTGTCAGTAAATTTCGAACAAATGTGTATTGAAATTTCTTCCGCAAAATTTTTTGTGTCTCGGAATTTTTTCATTACATTCGGAAAAAATTCTAGTTGTGCCTTGAGCTTCTCATAAGTGTGTGAAATTTCAGTTCGATTCGATTAGAGACTTCAAAGATATGGTGAAAAAATATGTCAAATTTCGTGCTTTTTTCGAGATATCGTTATTTTTTCGGGAATGTCCCAAAAAATACTATTTCAATTATAATGGAACATGGCAGCTAGCTTGGAAATGCTAATGGACAACTTTGTGCAAAACTTCGTGGTAGTGGTGTCATTAAAACAATTTGAAAAAAAATTCAATTTTTTTTTCAAATGTTCAATGTTCTGTGATCTTCTGATAATAATATCTTCATGAATTTCTGCATGAACATTCGAACTGTTGTTTCTGAGTTTTCGGAATGCTGAATTCCATTCTCTGTGATTGCTGGAAGCTGTCAAGCTTATTAGAAACGTTAAACCCTCAATAATTAAATATCACAAGGACGAATACCTGTCAATAATACAACAAATATTCCACCTTCATCTGAGCTAGTCATTCTATCAACCAAAATATCTACATCGAAGAAGCGGGCCTAAAGAGAACACTGCAGTTTCACGGTCCTTACCGATCGTCAGACTGCCTTACCTATGGCAACCGCCGTAATAGGACTCAAGATACTCACAACCTTCTAGCCGGAGAACTGCAGTATTACTATTTACAATTTTCCATCTATCTTTCACTCGAGCATTTTTTTCGTTAATAATATTTTCAAATTCGGCTTTGCCGAAAAGATACAGAAAGTTCAATGTCTATTTCTAGAAAATCTGATGAGAATTTGAGAAATTCTACTTTGTTGGTGAAATCAAGCTCCACCTACTTTTTTTCCAAACCACAGAATTCAAATAATTACTTCTCCATTTTGGAAGCATACGACAGATTGCGAAATTTAGTTTATAATCTGTGAATCAGAGGAAATTCATAAAGTCACATTAATGTTTTCACACTGATTGAGTGATTTCACTCTTTTCATATAATTCAGTTATCAATACCACAATCATCAGGATGATTATGTAATGTTCACTATAACAACTCGCATCTACTGCCTGTTGAAAATGAAGCGGCCATATTTTGATGAGCAACCCCGTAGATATATATTCTCCTATTAACGAATGCTTGTCAAAAATTGGTTTCAAGCAAATACTCGATGAGTGCACTAATTCTGCAGCGGGATCTTAGAGTATAAATTTATTTATATAAATACATTATCAAGTGGAAGATCAGTGTTACAAAAGTCAAACGTGATGAAATATTCTCTTCACAATAATACTGCTGAAAGTATCAAATCATGAGAATTCTGTAAATAAATTTCCGTTCATTTCGACCAATGGATTGCTGATTCTGCAATACAGTACGAGATATCTTTGTTCAGCTTGTGAACGAAGTGTAGATTGACAACTATTAGAATGCTAATTATTTATTTCCTGAGTCTAACCTTGAAAAATGGCAAATGACAAAGGTATTTCATTCGATAAGAGGAATCTTTGGTTGAAATGAATGTACAAACAAAAAAATTCCACCTGTATACCTACGGAATATCACGAAGACAGTTAAACTATCTGTAGGTTGGCACAAATGTTACTCATTCTTATGTGGATTCAATAGCAAAATCAGAAGATCTTGTTAATCGCAATGTCAAATGGCTGCCTCAAAGGTAAACTACCCATCTAATCCAATAGACGGTGAACCTCTCACGAACAAGTCAGGCAGTCCCATCCCAATCTATCAACTGATACGGAAATGACATGACATCCTAAAACCCTAAGAAAATAGGGATTCTACCTGCGTATTTACCAACCTTATATGAACCGAACCTTCCAAATGATGTCCCGAAGCAAAACATGAAAAGGTTAACAACCTGACAAAAAAAACATCCGCTCCGCGGCAATTAGGAATAAAATACGCTCGAGTACTCCGAATATCGGAAATACTACCTGTCAGGGTGGAATATCGATCGTTTTTTTTTAATATTCATTGATAGTTGAGTCATGTTTGTCTGGTGCGATGAAAAGATTCAATAAATATATCAGAGCTCCAACGTGATAAATACGGGTTCGGTGTAGATTTGACGTCAACGATCGAAAAACTCTCTTATGAGTTTGATGAAGTGGGTGAATGCGTAAAAGAAAATCTCTTCAAAGAAAGAAAGAGAGTTTTGAGATTTCTGAGTGTCGATAAAAGCCTATTTTGGTTGTTTTTTGCATCATTTTGAAGGTTTTTTTCTAGGTTTTCATCCAAATATCTGAAACAGAACTATTAAATATTGAATAAAATTGTATTTTATGGAAACCGCTCTTTCGGATTGTAGAATTTAACTAGTTGTCAAGGGCAGTTTCATTGGAAACAGGATGCCTTATGAACAATACCGAAACAATACAAATGATAAACAAAGAGAACCGTGACGTTTCAGAGTACAATTCTGACATTTTTTTTCTATTTTCGTTTTGTGAAACTTTTGTCAAATTGATATATTTCAAAAAACCACAGCCACACAGATTCATTTGGTTTCAAAGTTTTTCAACTTTACCTCTTTTTTAAGTAAATTCAGCCAAGTATGGTCCATTCCTGCATAACAATGTGCAAAATCACTCTATCCATTTAACATTAAGGGCAAAGAAAAGCTCGAATATAACGGGGTGACTTTGGAGGGTAGAATTCGTTATTTTCGAAGAATTTTTCGGTGTAAATGGTTGAAAAAAATTGTGAAATGCGCGTTGTTGCCACTTTTAAACTCAAGAACTTTCGGGAAAATAAAAGTGTATTATGGTGACTTGGAAATTGCAGTGAAATTTTTATAAAATATGAAAATTAAAGAAAAATTTAATTTTCGAATTTTTCCATGGATAATTCTTCCTATTGACTCTATTCATCTTCCAACCAAGTTTCATTTCGATCAGATAAATATTTTTCGAGTTATTGAAAAATCAAAATTTCAAATGGCTGTAGCACAAAAAACATCCAGCAGATTTGGCCCATTAATGAACTTAACCGAGATATTCAGGATCTTAACCTAACCTGGAAATTTCCAGACTCTAGGTCCTTCCTTTCGAAAGTTACAGCGCACAGGGCCGGCCGGCCGGACGGACAGAATCAATTTTGACCACGGATTCTTCATCAGTGAGTCCAACCTAGTCGTTTGGGACCAATTTCGGCTCAAAATTCGAAAATTACAGACATCGTGACGAAATGATAACGCGCGGTTCCCCAGAACAAGCGCGTAAAAATGGGGAAATAACTAACATTGCAATAACACGAAAGAATTAAGTACATCCTAAAAAAAATTTCCAAAAAATACTCACTGAAGCCTGCAGGACGACCCCCGTTTTCTCCAATAAACTTAGAAACTTTTCTCGATTCTACGATTTCACGCGGCTATTGGCAACGTTGAAGAACGTACACCGTGTGCAGGTGCCTGAACTTGAGATATTGACGAGGTTTAATGAAACTTGAATGTGGCTGTGTTGCGGAGCCGTAATTTATCAGCACATGGTAATGTTTGCTCTTAATTTTTAACGCGCTTGTCCTGGGAAACAGCGCGTTATCATTTCGTCACGATGTCTGTAATTTTCGAATTTTGAGACGAAATTGGTCTCAAACGACTGGGTGGGACTCACTGATGATGAATCCGAGGTCAAAATTTATTCTGTCCGTCCGTCCGGCCGTGTGCGATGTAACTCTCGAAAGAAAGGACCTAGAGTTTTGAAATTTTCAGGTTAGGTTAAGGTTCTGAATATCTCGGTTGAATTGGTTAATGGGCCAAATCTGCCAAATGGTTTTTGTGCTACAGCTATTTGAAATTTTGATTTTTCAATAACTCGAAAACTGTTTATCTGATCGAAATGAAACTTGGTTGGAAGATGAACAGTGTCAATAAGAAGAATTATTCATGGAAAAATTCGAAAAACAAATTTTTTTCTGTGAAAATTTTATATTTCATGAAAATTTCACTGAAATTTCGAAGCCACCATTTCGCAATGTGAACAAGCGCGTAAAAGCTGCTGACTTCACGTCAGTGCTTTTCTAGATTATTTTTCAAATCATCTAGTTCCGACATCAATATTTTCGTATTGATCATCTAATTCCCAATAGTCGAACATACATGGTTCGCTTTTTGAAATTATATAACTTCCGGAAGAAACGAATCAGAATCTCCATATTTGTAGAGAAGGTTTGTGTCTTAATAACGAATGCCGAATTCGTGAATGCCTAAAACCGATTTCGTATTTCCATTCAGAATTTTTTTCCCAAATATTTCCAAAAATACAGAACGAATTTAAATCTAGTTGCTTATTGATTCAAAACCTAGAAAAGCACTGACGTGAAGTCAGCAACTTTTGCGCTCATGTTCAAAGGAGTTCACCAAAAGTACGTTTGATAGGGACAATACGTGAAAATATATCCACTTTGACAACGAATCTGATCATACGCGCAGAAGCTGCTGACTTCACGTCGGTGATTTTCTAGGTTTTTTCAATATCTCTATAAATTGGTATCCAATTCAAGTAAAAATCGGTACACTGTTATGAAAAAAAGGTTCTCAGTAAGCCCAATTTTTTTTATCTCATAACAAGTTTTCAAGGAAAAATTTCCACAAAAATATTCGAAATTTTTGTTCTAATAAGACGATTTTCAAGAAATTTTGCACAAGACTGTGAGTCGGTATTTTCAACCAGATGCGAAGTTTATTATGTTATGTTATTCTGGAAATAACATCGAAACGAGTAGAAACCTCATAAAGCGGCATATTTCTGATGATATCTACAAAATTTGAATCTGATTCGAATGGAAATCAGATACATTCATGAGGAATATAGATAGATTGATAGAGACATTCTTTATTTCAAATCAGCATTTACAAAGAGAACACGAAATGAAACAGTATCATAGAGTAATTCGGATCTACATATAAAATAATCCCTCAAACTATACGGTTCAAAATTTATCAAGCTGTTTTGTCTTAACTTCGAAAAGTTTATAATTTTGTACTATTTTCAAGTTATGCGGCAAATTATTGAAGATTTTGATGCACATATAAGATGGACTCATTTCTGTTAGGGACAACCTACGCTGTGAGTGATATTGACCGTTCTTGTATTGTATGTGAAATGGATGTTATTCTTGAGAAATTCTGGTTTGTTTCGTTGTAGGTACAGGATGCACTCATGCAGATAGAGGCCGTAGACTGTCAGCAGTCCAATGACTTGAATTTGACCCTATAAGAATTTCGGTACCCATTATTTTCAAGAATTCTAAGTATTCTTTTCTGGATTATGAATACCGACTGTGTTGATTTACTCACACCCCAAAATATTATATTATTATGATATAGGCGAGGCTCGTGTGAAGTTTTGTTGGAATAGGAAATAGTTTTCCACGAACTTCCTTTCTCAATCTACTATACGATCATTACTATCCCAACAAAATTTCTATGACTCAGCCTCCACATTCTGATGCTCGACCTACCCAGAAAGTTTCAAATCGCTAGCTTGCACGGTTTTACTGTTATAGTTCCCCGGCTGCCCGGACAGAATCGATTTTTACTCTGGATTCGTCATCAGTAAGTCCAACTTAGAAGCTTGACAATTTTCAAGAAAATTACAAACATTTGAGCAAAACGACAGCACGCTTGTTCCCAGAACCTACGATTAAAATCAGGGTGTACTATGACTCCCAGTTACCCTGTATAATGGGGGTTTTTCCTTCAGACGATGCAGTAATTTTCATTACATTTCAAACAAATAATTTCAGTATTATATTTCGAAAAAAATATTTGATTATCTAAAACTGAAAATTAAAAATGGGGATTTGAAATTTAAAGGGATTTGTCTTGATTGCACGATATGGCAACGTCGAATTCAGCTTTCTCGGAAAGAAAAAGACGTCAAATGTGTTACTTTTCTTAGGAAAACAGAGATAGGTATACTTCGATCTGGTTAGAATAGAAGACAACGATCAAGGAATAGAAAAAGAAGAGCACAGATCGTCATACTGTCATTACTGACAAATCGCAAACGGAAACGAATAACAAATTGTTTCATTGACAAATAGCAAGCGTGTACCACAGAATAGGAATAAATATTTCATTATTCTATAGTAGAACAAGCTATTCTACTAAACACCGTTGCCACTTCGTGCATACCTGGCAAATCCCAAACCCCAATTTTGAAATCTGATTTCTGATCTGAGGCAATTTGGGAAAATGATGAATCAAACCCATATTGATTATGTTCAAATTTACATTTGCAGTATTAACCCAAATTGAGGAAAAACCCCCATTGAACATACCGTTTTCGAAATGAAACACTTTCTAGTCAATAAAAGATGAAATTTTAAAAAGTTCACCGTGGCACGAAGACTCAAATTAGGATATCGTCGTATAATATTTATGCAATATTGCATGAAGTGAAAGAATCAACATGAATAGGGGTCCAGTGTGCATAGGGCAGGACATTTCCAGGTGAATTTCCTGCCTACGTCCTTTGAAACTACCATTCAAAGTGGCACTAGTCACGACCTAGATGAATTTATTATTGAAAATTATTGATTTTGTCTGGACAACGTCAGCAAGAATGGTGGAGCCATCGATTAGAGGGAAATTTCTTATTGATATACAAAGGCGAACGGCCCTTCGATGAGGCTCTGCCCTTTTGAATTCACTTTCGAACATGTAGGAAGCTGAAATTCATGGAAAAGTACCTGTGGGTTGATTATAGCATAAATTATTTTCTCTTTCGCTTCAAAACTTCATTAAAAAAAACATAGAATTCAGCAGCTTTTGCGCGAATGTTCACTTCTGGTGATATCCTTTGAGCGTGCGAGCAAAAGCTGCTGACTTCACGTCAGTGCTTCTCTAGGTTTTTTTCGATGAATAACTGAGTTTCAATTCTGTATTTTTGAAAATATTTGAAAAATTGGATTTGAATGGGTATATCCACGGAATCATTGGGCGGATTATACCCATTCACGAATCCGGTCTTCGTAATCAAGGTCCATACCAACTCTACAAATATCGAGTTTCTAAGTCGTTTCTTCCGGAAGTTATTATGTTCATGATCGGCCATAAAGTGGAAAAACTTGAGAACTCGATATTTGTCGAGTAGGTTTGGGCTCTAATTACGAAGGCAGAATTCGTAAATGGGTAAAATCCACCCAATGATTCCGTAGATATACTCATTCAAAATTTTATTTTTCCAATATTTCCACAAATACAGATAAGATCGAATTTGAATCCAATACCTTATCGAAAAGTGACCGTTCGAAGGTTCATTAATAATTTAATGATGATAATATGTTAAGAAGATCACAGAATATTGAATATTTGAAAAAAAAATCTGATGATTTTTTAAAATTGTTCTAATCACACAATCATCACCAAATTCTGTACAAGGTTGTCTTTCAGCATTTTCGAACTAACTACGAAGTTTTATAATGATTGGTTCAGTATTTCTCGAGTTATACCGAAAAAAACAACTATATCAAGAAGAAAACCACGAAATTTTACATATTTTTTTTCAATACAATATTTCCGAAACTAATAGTCATATCGGATTGAAATTTCGTTCACTGCTGTGAAATATGGAGCTCAAAGTATGCGTTGAATTTTTCTCAAATGTGATGACCAATTCGTGACAAAAAATTTTTTTTGGAAAAAAATTTTGAAAAAATTTGCCATACTCCAACTAATTTCAATCTTATAGTTCCAGTAGTTTCCGAATTATTACGGATATGACCTCAAAATTTCAAAAGGTTTCAACTCCGAAACTATTTGGCCGATTTTGCCTATTGACGAATTTATTCATCGCATTTTGAAATGTAACCTACCGTGGAAGTTTCAGGTGGATACGATTTTCTGATACGATTTTCCGTACGACCGTAATCGTGCCTACGGACGACCGGCCGGCCGGACAGAAACGTTTTTGACACCGGATTCGTCATCAACGAGTCCAACCTAAGTGACTGAGACCATTTTCGGCTCAAAATTCGAAAATTACAGACATTTGGACGAAACGATAGCATGCTCTGTTCCCCAAGCGCAATAAAAAGTACGAAAAAATTACGATAGCAAGAGTGGAAATGAAAGTTGGAAATGACTAAACATGTTCTAAAACATTTCCTGAATTACCAGTGAATCCCACGTGTGGAAAAAAACAGAATTTTCAGATGCCATGAAAATAATTTTTTCCACAATATTACTGATATAAAAGATCAAGTATACAATATTTCTGAAAAGGCCGTCGAATTATCTACAAAACTAGATGTCACTCTGCCCTTCTTTCCATTTAAGATTTTAGGGGTTGCTGTTATCATGCTCATATGTTTGATACAAAATTAATAAAACCAACCGAACAAACTGTTCACCTAAGAATCGAAGTTTACCAATTTTTGCATTGTTGCCAAGATACTAAGGGTAACTCTTTACACTGACACACTGTATATTCTCCTACGCATATTGCCTGAATCAAATCCTTCTGAAATAACAATCCGATGAGATTTTTTTTTTATTTCCAGTGTATGTGGAATTCAGCATTTCCAGAGAGCTGGACATCGGCACTTGAACCTCTTCCAAGCCACCTATTACGTGGTGGTAACTTTTTCTACTGTTGGCTACGGGGACTTTGTTCCAGACATATGGCCTTCGCAACTCTACATGGTCATTATGATTTGTGTGGCTCTTATCGTCCTGCCGACACAGGTAAGAAGACTGGATTAATCCATTAAGAACTAAATTACCTAATTTCTTTTATAAATCTTCAGTAGATACAGACAATTCTTTGTGGGACAAGTAACAATAACGAGGATTCGAGACGGGCATTAACTTAAACTTTGTTCACGTGAATGTACAGGGTGGGAAAAATTAGTTGGCTACTGAAGGGATCTCGAGAACTATAGCAGCTAGAAGAAAACTGATGACACATTCTCGAGCTCTTTTTTCCTGACTAATCCGAATCTGAAATCAGATCCAGCTTCCATAGAACATGAGTTATAAGCGAAAACTGAGGAATTTTCATTTTCAATAATTTTGAATAACTCGCTTGTTCGAACTTGTATTTGAAATCTGTTGATACATTCTACAGGCACTAATTCAAATATAATATGACTGAATTTTTTAATCCAGCCATTTTCGAGAAATGAGAAGGATTTTGAATTTTTCAAATGTAAACTATAGTCGAAAGTTCTCTTATCTTGCTGCAAAATTTTTGCTGATTTCAAAAATGTATCATATGTCGCAATTTACATGAATATAACATGAGAAAAACTTCAATACTTTTTTCCCGCTTTTCTATTCACTGTTGAATTATTATAAGTAGGCTGGCGTTTCCATAGCGACCATTGAATATGCATTATATATATTATTATATATGTCGTTCTGGATATTTCTCGAAATAGACTTCCCTTGCAACTCAGCTATTTCCATTCGCTTGAATATAGCATACCAACATATCGAATTTTTTGTAGTTTGGAATATTTTGGGCCATAAGGGATAATAAACCGATTTGCTATTGCAAATCTTAAGAATCAGCAATCGCTGATTCCAATCATAGAGGCGCAAGTTCACACAAAGATAATGCATATTCAATCGTAACGTCAGCCTACTCATTATTCAACAGTGAATAGAAAAGCAAGAAAAAAGTATTGAATTTTTCTCGAGTAATATTCATGTATATAGCGACATATGATACATTTTTGAAATCAACAAAAATTTTGTAGCTAGATAAGAGAAATTTCGACTATAGTTTACATTTGAAAAATTCAAAATCCTTCTCATTTCTCGAAAATGGCTAGATTGAAAAATTCAGTCATATTATATTTGAATTACTCCTAAAAAAGTGCCTGTAGAATGTATCAACAGATTTCGAATACGAGTTCAAACAAGCGAGTTATTCAGCATTATTGAAAATGACAATTTCTCAGTTTTCGCTCATAACTCAAGTTCTATGCGGGATAAGCTGGATCTGTTTTCAGATTCGGATTAGTCAGGAAAAACGAGTGCCATCAGTTTTCTTCTAGCTGCTATAGTTCTCGAGATCCCTTCAGTAGACAACGAATTTTGCCCACCCTGTACACATTCACATTTGCCACAACATTCGAACAGAAATCTTAGATTTTGACGAATGACATTCTCCTACGAATTTGGTAAAAACTTTCATTTCGTTTTTGAACGATATAATGAGATGTTAGTTCAAAAAATCTTGTGAACGACATTGACACCTGAAGCACGTCCTATAGTTGCAAAATGGCGAATGGTCGGGTTCATCTCTCACTCAGTCGAATTAGAGTATTTTTTTGAAATACTCAGGATCATCGGAAGATAACGTTGTTTTATTTACTTGTTAGCTTTGACTAGCAATTTTTTTTTCTTGCCAAAGAAATCGAAATATCATTCGATGTCCTCCATTTCCATTTGGGGCTTGCAGATACTTAAAAAAAATTGCAAAAAATTCAAACTGTACTACCCTGTAAATTGAAACGTTTGCGGTCCCATGTTGATGGAACTTTTTCTTCCTAAATTCATGCAAAAAGTTTCTCTTTACGATCAAAAATATTGATGGAAAGCTGAATAATTATTTCTTGAAAAGATCGGCCGATTTTTGGAGTAGGTTTGTACATAGGCCGAATTCGTGAATGGGCGATGAACAACCAATGATTCCGCAGATATTCCTATTCAAAATTTTATTCTCCTAATATTTACAAGAATGTACATCGGTGTTAGTTGAGATCTACCACTTGACTGAAGAATGGCAGTTTGAAGGTTCAAGGTTCATGCCGAAATTCGCCAGGACCACATCATTATGAGAATATTTTGGAGATATTTCTGAAAAAACAATGCTACCGAGAAAGAAGACGAGATTTGACAAATTTTTTCCAAAACCTCTTAACAAAACATAAGATAATTCAGGATTATAATAAGAATGAGACTTGAATTCAAAACGAGAAAGTCGATACTAAAGAAATTTTGCAGTTCCGAGTTAGTGTTCTTATTAGGAAGGTCAAATTCTTTAGATATTGAGGAAAAAACCTAAGATTTCAAATCTGTTCTGCTCCGAAACCCTTCCCTGAAAGCTTCAAGTCGAAAGTTCGTTCTGTTCTTTCTCATGCCATCCTGGCAACGAATGGACGGTCGATTAGACAAAATTGGTTTACACATCGGATTTCTCTTCGGTGAATTCAACCTAGTCTCTTAACGCTATTTTTGTCAGTAAAGTTGGGAACTAAATACATTTGGACGAAATTATAACGTACTTATGTCAACGAACAGAATTAACGAAATTTTTAATTCAACAGCCCTGCTTGATATCATCCAAATAACGACAGGTTTTTTTTTCAATTTAGGTACACCAGTCACATATATAACGAACGAGTGCGTTCCTGACATAATATCTTTTCGAATTTTCTCTTAAAATTTCATCGAACATAAAAGACTATCCTTATAAAAACAAATTATTGGGAAACATAGTACTAACCAAATTACATACTACAAAGAACTAGAATATTGATGATTCTCCCTTACAGATCTAAACGAAATCGCATCAAATATGAACGATTCGTTCCATTATCGGTGAATTTCCAATCCTCTAGTCATCGCATATTCAGGACATTAAAAGAAACCAAAATTCTGGTCATGTACGTACCATTTTCAGCGGTAGATATATAATATTACTGTTCAAATAAAGTATGGTCCCTTTTATATTGGCAGGAGTCCAATATTTTACTTGAACGCTCAGAGCCCTTCAGCACACCGGATCACGTTTCTTTGCTACGTGTTCAAATTCGAACATAAATGATGATATCGACAGTGAGGAAGGAAAAAATACCCAACGATTATTTCGAGATATGGCAACACTGATGTGGAAATGTCGAATCTGACGTTGAACTCGTGTAATTTTAGGTTTTTAATAAGGAACCTAGTCGCAGCATATTTTTCTTTGTATACCATTGGCGTCTGAAATTAAGATTGCAGCGCCACGGTGGCCAGTTTAAGAACCTTAGGTAGAGGGATAGGAGCTAGGTTTCCAAGTGTTTGCTTGTATAGTTGATTGATTAAAATTCGATTTTACAATTTATTCAAAGATTTTTTCAGTTAACAGAAGTGATTCTGTGTACACATATTTCATTTTTATGAAAGAGTTATGTATCCTCTATTCTAATTCGCAGAAGCAGTGCTACAATTATTGTTGGCAGTATTTTGGCATCAACTCGTTTCAACTCTGAATGGCAAGATCAATTTAAAATTATTTGGAGTATCTTGAAGGTACAGAAGCTAGAAGTGTTCAAGAAGATGCATGTTATTTGCAAAACTGAAACTAAAACTAAAACTGTCAACCTTTTCACCTACCCAACTTGATTATTGATCAAATATCCCCCAGATCCACTGCTCAAAAAGTTGAGATTATTATTGTATAACATACTTTTTGGAATAATAGACAAAAACTTATAACTTTACTACTGAATTCACACAGTAAATTGTGAATGAAATACACATTTACATAAAACTAATGCTACTTGTACCGTTAGCCTTATTCATTATGGATTGACCAATAAATTTTTCCAATACTGATATGATTGGTCTTGAAGAAGCTGTAATAAATAAGCCTTGTTCAGCATTGATTTCATCGGCAAAAGCACTTTGAGCGAAGAGTATTCATCACCAGATATTTCCTTGTTGAGACTCTTTTGTCTCAATGGGTCAGTTCTATCACTAACACATTAACGTTGTTCCTAAATGATCAGTTTAACAGGCTGATTTCTGGAAGGCATAGCATTCCTCTTAATTAACTTTCTCTGCTTGGATTAGTCTCTTGGCAAACAATAGTCTTCATGAATGTGATCCAATATTCCATGAGCAATTCGTGCTTATAATAAAAATGATCATCATCGGTAAAATGCAGGTAACAGACTCTCATGAATCTTGTTTGTTGGTTCACCAATTTTGAGTTACAAGTCGTCAAAGTTTTTATCGATTCTTCAACACTTTCAGGCCCGACTTGTAAAAGGAAGTTTCTTTCACCAAGACTCGAAATTTTTCACCTAACAGTGGAAATCTATGCGGGAAGGGACATTTGAGTTGCCTTCTTCTCAGTAGAAACACTTGTAAAATCACACAAATGTCAAGAAAAATTCATAAACTTTCTCATTTTCTTCACATTTCTCCTGACTTGTCAATGCTAATCCCTGTTGCTCAGGTTACTCTGATAGCCACCAGAGGGAGTAGCGCTTATCTTCATTCGCCAATAATATAATAGGAGGGAGGCATAGACATATTGAACTCTCTGGACGCGGCGTACGAATTCATACAAGGAAACATCTCGATTGGCAACACTACAAACACCGCCTACCATGGTTATAATTTCGACATATTTGAACTGGAGGCATTTTTTTATGCTGCATCAAAAATAACTGTACTTTTCAGGTTTCCTGAATTGATTTCTCCAAGAATAAAATGACAAAAACAATCTCTTTATAAAAACTGAAACGCTGATATCATAATCAGAGCATGCTTTTGACAATAAATGAAGATCGCAAAGCCATTTTTTTTGGATGTAATGCTTCTGATGTCATTGAGAGCACTCCGTGCTTTCGCCGTCGAGCATTATTTGGTTCGCTCGCGTCACGCTTTTTGCAGACATTTTGATATTGGACGACTATGTGATGGGCCGAGCACTCAACTTATCTGGTTGTGGGTAATAAGATTCAGACAAGAAGATAATATGGTAAACAGAGCTCTCTCGGGAGCATAAACGTCAGCAACAACGCCAACAACAGGTGTCTCAAGTTCGAAATGAAATTATTCGAAATCCACGTAAATCGATAAGGAAAATTGCGGAATCCACAGGAATGAAAAAATCATCAGTATGATAGATGAGTTTCTGTTATCGCATTTACAGCTGTATCAAGGCTACAACAACCGAACATTATTTCAGCAAGATGGTGCAACCCCTCATACAGCTAGGGTTTCGATGAAAAAGTCAAGGTCAATTTTCCCGAATAAACTGATAAGCAAGTTCGGGGACATTCCATGGCCGCCTATATAGCATAACCTCACGCCTCGCGATGTTTTTTATGGGTATACCTTAAATCAGAGGTTTACAATAATAATCCCCGGACAGTTCAGGCCTTGCAAAACAATATTCGCCGTGAAGACATTACTTCGACGCTCTGCTGTCGCGTGATTGTGAATGTAAAGGTCATATTGCAAGAGTGTTGCCTTTAAAAACTCCACGTTGTAATGATGAACTTCATTAAAATGAAAATGAATGAGAACGATGTGCTTTTTTGCGCGCATGTTCTAGGGGAATAGCTATCGTTTTGTCCAAATGTCTGTAATTTTCGATGATTGAGCCGAAAATGGTCTCAAACTCCTAGATTGGACTCACTGATGATGAATCCGGTATCAAAATCGATTCTGTTCGGCAGGCCGTCGACACCATAACTGCCGAACGGAGTGAGCTAGCAACTTGAAACTTTCTGGGTAGGTCGCGCATTAGAATCCGCGGTCAAGTTCGTAATGGGCCAAATTGTTCGAATAGTTTCGGAGTTATAGCCACTTGAAAATTTGAAGTTATTTATTTTTATTTCAGAAACTACTCGAGCGATTGAATTCCAACTTGGTAATTAGATGGAGTATAACGACGCGCAACTTTGAGCCGAATTTTGTCAGGAAATTAAAGTCTGTATGTTATGTAATTTTCGATGAAGTACTGAATTTCAACTCGATCTGATCTGTATTTTTCGAAATATTGGGAAAATATGCGGAATCATTAGGTGGATTTTACCCATTCACGAATTCGGCCCTCGTAATTAAGGTCCAAACCTTCTCTACAAATATCGAGTTTCTAAGTTGTTTCTTTCCGAAGTTATTGTGTTTGCGCAGTCGGCCGTTAGGCCGGCTGTAAGCACAATAACTTCAGCAAGGAACGACTTAGAAACTCGATATTTGTAGAGTAGATTTAGGGCCTAATTACGAATGTCGAATTCGTAAATGGGTAAAATCCGTCCAATGATTCCGTAGAAATACCCATTCAAAATTTTAAATAATAATAATAACAGTTCTTCATTGGAAAAACATTCCAAAAGGCCATCGACCGAAGTCCTTCAAAATTTTATTTTTCCAATATTTCCAAAACTACAAATCAGATCGAATTGAAATCCAAAAATTAAAAAAAAATCTAGAAAAGCACTGCCATGAAGGCAGCAGGCTAGATTTTTTACATTGTATTTTGAGTTGCGAAATATCCTCTAGACAGATTTTAGGACGGTAATATGTGGATGATCATGACTGTGAATAATCTGTATTCTGAAATGAAGATTCGTATCTTGAAATCTTGTAATGTAATGCAGTATCATTCTTTTCAGTTCGAGCAACTCGCCTACACGTGGATGGAGCGCCAAAAGCTTGGAGGATCATATTCATCTCATAGAGCACAATCCGAGAAACATGTCGTCGTTTGTAGCACAACGCTGCATGCCGACACAATCATGGATTTCCTGAACGAATTCTATGCGCATCCTCTTCTACAGGATTTTTATGTGGTGAGTCCATTATTACTCCTTCAATAATCGAGAATGTCGAATACAAGGAAATGACTGAACATTCATTGAAGCTATAAAATCCCCTGCTATCAAAACTAACATGCTAATAATAGGGGTGTTAATAGTTCTTGCATCCATAAGATTAATAAACTCAGGGGGATGTTCGAGATAGTTATGCACCAGATTGATTCATGATTTTCCAGTTGAACTCAATTCATGCGAAACATGTCATGATTGAGAATTGTATACTTAAACCACCAAGTATGGTATTATCATTAACCTAAGTTTCAGAATGCATTGAGAGGTGTAATACACAAATATCTCCATTCATTGAGATGTACAACTCGACATAAATGATGTGTTCAATTCTACATAAATGTAGAATCCTAAAAAAAAGTGTTATCGATACAGGCAGTAAGTGATTGAAATCTTGCAAATATCTGCTCTTGTTTTCATCGTTTGAGTTTCCAAAGGACGATTGCTTGCTTTGCCAAAACACATCTTGTAAAAACCTCATATATCGTTGTGAAACATAACAGCTCACTTATTGGCCTCGATGAACAAAGCTGACTAAAACCAATTTCAAGCGATGCACCAAAAGCTTCAGTTATAGTTGCGGTTATCCAAACTGACATATAGTCGAAGGAAAATCTGTCGGTTCGGATAACCGTTACATAGATGCTTATAATACATAAGGTACTCTTTGACATATTTTGGGTCCGAAAAGAGGTCCAAACGTTGTCAAAATAGGCTTTGTTGGCCTACTTCAGTTTTCGCCGATAGATGTCGGCATAAGAAAATGGGCCATATAAAATCTGAAATTTTTACGGAAGTTACCGATCTGTCATATAAAAAAAAGTCAAATCAGAACTACTTTCTGATTTTTCTGACCATACATTATTTTCAAAAATTTACGGTAATAAATTCATTTTGACGAATTTAAATTATGATTATTCATTTCATTCAGTCAGACTGGCAATAATATCATTCGTCTTGATATTTTTGAATACCTGCTTATTAACAAGAGGTATTTATTATCTCAATATTCAGTTCATGGAAAGGAAGTATTCCAGAGTTTTTTTCAAAAATACCACAAGAAATCATTTGAAACGATAGATACTATATAGTATCTATCATACAAAATTTAAATAGAATCCATTAGTAATATCAATCTTCCGTTTCGTTCTCACCATTGTTTTGGTTTCGAAATATTTTCTGGTATCCATCTATGAAAATGTTCTCAAAAACCTGATACTGCTCCATATTCCCTTACACATATTCCATATCATCAATGAGTAGATGTTCCACATTTGTTAAACTCCTCTTATGTGTTAGTGAGAATCCATAATTTCAAATATCTGATTCATTTTTTGGGGAATAGTTTCATCAGATCAATCAGATTATAGCTCAATTCATTTTTATTCAGCGGAATTAAATGTATGCACTGGCCAAAGCGACGTTAGCGCCATCATCGTTTACAGAGCCAAGTAGCCCAAGATTTGACAATTCTAGGGCCGCGTTTTTGACCCAAAATTTCAGTGAGTAATTCAAGAAAAGTGTCGACACCTGATATATTCTATGTATCTATACCTTAACTTTAACCGGAGCTTTTGGTCCATCGCTCGAAATTGCTTAAAGTAAACTTCTATAGTTGGCAAATCTCCATCGACTTTGTTATCCTCCTAAAGTTGTTCTGTCATTTTCGAATTATCGAAAAATGGAGCACACAGATATGTTTTCTTCGACATTTGGCTGGCAGCATGATGTAAAAAACATGGCTGGCAGTAATATGATTTTTCATAGGTGCAAAGAACAATCTTCAATGCACCTCAGGTGTAACCATGATGTGAGTAAAACATGGTGTGCTCATCTGCTTTTCTGTGATCGTTTTCTCAAATGATGACGTATGAAACTACATGCAAATTCAAAGTACAAAACATATTTCCTTGTATTTTTAACATCATCTAAACTTTCGTTTGGACTAGTGCTTATGAATTCAGGGTTGAAAAAAGGCGGTTTTGCTCATAGTATAGCGAAAATCAACATTTTAATCATCGATTAAAGGAAATTTTGGGAAATTTCAATCAGTAATGAAATTATCCCACTTTGTATAGATAATGAGAAGGAATAATATATTTCCAGGTGCTGCTCTCGCCAATGGAGCTAGACACCACTATGAGGATGATTCTACAAGTGCCTATCTGGGCACAGAGGGTAATTTATATTCAGGGTTCATGTCTAAAGGACAGCGATTTAGCCAGGGCCAGAATGAACGAAGCAGAAGCTTGCTTTGTCTTGGCTGCAAGAAATTACGCCGATAAGACTGCGGCTGTAAGTTGAACCATAATATTATTATAGTTGGAGTTTCATGTTTTCGTCGCGTAAACCTATTCTTATGCGGACACCTTAATAATACTCTCTCCTATATGATCTAAGCCGTTGCTTTCAACGTTGAATTTACCTTCCAGAAATGTCTGAAATAATTTTGGTATAGATCTGCAGTCATTTCGAATTTATATTATCAGTGTCGGTTATCTGAATATGTATTTCTCATTCTATCGAGTAATGAATTCTCAGAATTAGGAGCTTCTTCTATATTCTACCCCATGATAGGGTATGAAATAGATGCATAGAAAACATATGTTGCGGACACTCTTTGACATATTTGGGTCTAGAATGAGGTCCAAATGTTGTCAAAATACGGCTTTGTTGTTCCACTTCAGATTTCGCCGATAGATCCTGGCATTGGAAAATCTGCCATATAAAATCTGAAATATTTACGGAAGTAACCGATTTGTCATATCAAAACTGGTCAAATTAGAACTTCTTTCTGATTTTCCGAGTTGGACCATTCCGTGCGAAATTTTATTTTTGAAGCTATGACAATATGCACATCATAAATAATGGATTCGAACACGTAGATTACGAATCTGTAATTAGATTTTGCGTAACTGATTCGGTTTGGAAAATATTCCGGATTTGGTGAGAAATTTTCGAAATTTGGGTCAACTTTGGGCCGTCGTACAGATCAAACGCGTAAGGCTGGACAATATCGAATTTTTTTGGTTATATCTGGGTCCTTTGTAAGTACGCAGCCAATTATTTTATAGACGAAGGTCCTCTGGTTGAAAAATTATGATTTTTTAAAAAAAGGTCCAATTTTTTCGATTTTCTTCTGGCCATAAAAAACGAACCAGACTCTCCACTAACATTCTGATTGGATTTTCTTTATCTTCGCCCTCGAATTAGTATATGTTTCAAATTTCAGGTCGATCGGAGAACTTTCGATTTTTGGTAAAATTTTAAGGGGTTACCCTTAAGAAAATCTCGATTTTCGAAAAATAATTTTCCGACTCCTATCGCCGTGAAATTTGGTACACTTACTAACTCGAGGGCGTAGAACAAGAATATAAGGTCAGATATTTTTTAAAAAAATCGTCCTGGACGTGAGAGGTCCTTGAAGTTCCAAAATTTTGGACCTTTTTTCAAAAAATCATTATTACCGACTCGATGAGAGTAGGACGATGAAATCTGTTTTAATTCATAGATAGAGGATCGATTTGCACGTAAAAAAATTCGACATCACCCAGCTTCATTATTTTGGTCGGCACGACGTCTCAAAGTTGACCAAAATTTCGAAATTTGGGTCAACTTTGGGTCGTCGTACAGATCAAACGCGTGAGGCTGGACAATATCGAATTTTTTTGGTTATATCTGGATCCTTTGTGAGTACGTAGCC
This sequence comes from Myrrha octodecimguttata, assembly GCA_958510865.1. NCBI lineage: Eukaryota > Metazoa > Arthropoda > Insecta > Coleoptera > Coccinellidae > Myrrha > Myrrha octodecimguttata. Next base: position 86,859,421 of record OY294056.1, read on the forward strand.
ACTTATTTTATAGACGTAAGTCTTCTGGTTGAAAAATTATGATTTCATCATTTTCAAGAATTCACGAAAATGAATTCATTCTGACAAATTTGAAGTATGATTATTCATTTCATTCAGTCAGAATGGCGATAATATATATAAAAGTTTCCTTCGTCTCTGAGTACACAAGTCTGAAACTTGAAATTTTGGAATACCTGTTTATTACAAGAGGTATCATCATTATTCTTCCAGAGTTGCTCTTTCAAAAATATCACAAGAAATCATTTGGAACGATAGATACTACAATTAATTTGTCTGGTTTTATATTCGTCTGATAAATTGGTATGAACATGAACAGCAAAGTTAAAATTCATATATCAATTTCAATAATGATAAGCAAGAACATTTTCTCGAAATAATTGCGTAAGTATGTAACAAAATTCATAATTTTTGAATTGAATATTTAAGATACATACAAAATTTATAAACCACATTTTTATGAAAGGAGATCCAAACTATCAAATAAAATCCATTAGTAATATCAATCTCCTGTTCCGTTTTCACTGTTGTTTTGACTTCGAAATGACTTCTTGTATCCATCCATGAAAGTGTTATATATTAGTAAGAATCCATACTTTCAAATATCTTATTCATTTTTCGGGAAATAGTTTCATCAGATCAATCAGATTATAGGTCAGTTTATTTTATTTAGCGGAAATAATTGTAACTTGAAAAAGCGACCTTAGCGCCAAGTAGGACAATATTTGATAATTCTAGGACAGCGTTTTGGACCAAAATTTTAGTGGATAATTGTAGGAAAGTGTCGACACCTGATTTATTTTATGCATCTGGGTATGAATAACGTTTATTCACTATAAACTACCCACACCCTCAGTCACAGATTAGAGAAGTATGAAGTTATATTTCTCTATTCTCCATGCTGCGTCTCGCCATCTTCATACAGGGTGTACCTTAATTGGGGATATCTCCATTCTTCAAGATATTCAACAAATTTTACATAAATACAACACAATGTGACTTGCCAATTCCGACTGCAAATCTACAGGGTAATATTTTTTCCGGAACACAATGCCCTGTTATCCTCTGGAACTTTTTTCTTGTTGAGCCACTGTTAGTATAAAAAAAATTGGAAAGAAGCTCTGTTGTCGTACTGAAGTTAAAGGCACGAGAAAATAAAATAAAATTGTAATGATATCTAGTTGGTCAGCTGTGGTGAGAAAATGATCATTAGTTTTTATGGATATTTTCTGATCTGTAACATTGATTCATAAAGTTTATATAAACTCGTAAATTATCTTGTAAAGTGCATATACTACGAGTGAAAACTTGAAGAAAATTCGAGCTTTATCACCCTGTACCTCGAAAACGAAACGCCTGCAGTCCCATGTTCGTGGGAATTTTTTTTCTCAAATTTATCGTTTGTAACTAAGAAACATCCCTCTTCATTGCTTCACTAATTGACTGTATAGAAAAGTCGGTGATTTCAAATGAAATGTGTGGCCTCGCCAGGCTGTGGTTCAAACAAGACGAACGATGTCCGTGTTACCCTAAATGTAGATACTTCATGAAACTATAATCAAATTTCAAACGCCATAAAAATAAGGGACGCAAAAATATCTGTCGATATTGTAGTTCGAACACATAAAAAATTTACTTCGTTCACAATCATTTCAAGGTTATCCTTTCTGTATATCAACCAACCTGCGTCTAACCACTTTCAATATTTAATTCGTAGCACAAACGTACAAACATGTAAATAATTAAACAGCAACCCACTTGAAGAAGTTTGTTTGCAGATTTTGTTTTCGAAATCCTGAACATGTTTGTTTACGCGTGCAGAAACTTCAACAAGCGGTATTCGCCTAAAGCGAGTAGGTTTATATTTCTCTCTTCTGCATGTTGAATATACAGATAAGTATGCTGATTTGGAAAAAGGAACCCATTTTGATTTTCAATATCCACCTGAGAAGAAAACACAGCTTTTCTGACCAAACTGAGTATATTTCGTTCGCTTGATTCTGAAGGCTCATTCATATACAGGGTGAGTCTTTAAGTTGGACAATAATTTTAACGCTAGATTCTCCCCATGAAATAAAAAAAAATTTCCATTTACCATTTTTCCAGATTCGGCTCTGGTAAAAAGATACAGGCTGTTGAAATTTCCAAAAAAAAACAGTTTTTCTTTTCTAGCTTTGACATGGTTCCTCCGATTTAAATGAATTTTGGTGTGAAGTTGGCTACTACTATGACTCGTATTCCTCAGTATTCAATATCAACCAACCTCAAACAATTTTCTGGTTATATACTGGCCGATTCATAAAACTAATAGAAATTAGCATGAATAGTGCAGATACAGTTTAACTCAAGTCAGTAAGAGAATCCTCAATCATTTTAGAATACTTAATTATTTTTTATTATTTCTTCTCAAACGAACCGTTTTCGAGATATTCGAGATAAATTGCCTTATTTCCGTAGATCCGCCCCTGAGCTAGTAAAGCTACGCTCACCTTTTTCTGGAACATAGAATACACATGAATATTTGTCTATTTCGCATAGACCAAATATTAGGTCTATGCTATTTCGGCACCAGACCACAGACATAATCCATGTCTATGGACCCGGCTTTCCATAGAATTCTAGAGTTTAATTAATATTTTTAGGATAATTGAGTAATTTCTCATAAGCAAGATATGAATTTGATGAAAATCAGAATAATTATGGAATTTTCAATATAAGAATGGGCAAGATTGAAATTGTGTAGAATCTCATGGTGGAAACAACTGGATATTGCACGAATTTCAAGTGGTAGGTTTGTGTTTCAATGGTCAAGTGTAGTGAAATATTTTTTCCACAATAATACCGCATAAAGTACCAAATTATAAGCATTAAGTGAGTAAATGAGTTTTCCCAATGATATTTCAATGAATTTCAAGCAATGGATTGATTTCCCTACAAAACAAATCACCGTAAGTGATATCTGTGCTTAATTTGCGAACAAAGTGCAGGAATTAAGAAATATTTAAATGCTTATAACTTTTTATCAGAGCCGAATCTGGAAAAATGGTAAATGAAAAAGTGTTTTATTCGAAGAGAGGAGGAATCTACGGTTAAAATTAATGTACAACTTGAAGACTCACCCTGTAGTCCGACCGGCACAGCACAATTCCGCCGCGCCAGAGGTTCAGTCTTCAGATTTCCGATATGCTCCCACGAAATGACCGAATTTCGTTTATCTTCTTTTGGGAAGTAAATACATCCGCAAAGTTCCACTTCCCTTTTAAATGTCAACATCGACGTGACATCTGAAAATAAACTGTTTGGCAGCGTTTAGTGGGTTTGAACATGCAATGACTTCCATATAGAAGTGGAAGCGTACTTCAGCCACAAAGGAGAATATATACTTTGTGAGGTCCAGCTGAATTATTCCCTGAATAATTCGGTTCATAGGTTATGGGTTACAAGTTATAAGCATTAAAATACAGGGTCTTTCACGAGGAACCTCACCCATATTTATACGGGAAACTACTGAACGTATTTTCATGAAATTCAGCACTTATAAGTATTTCACGAAGCTGATGAAATATAAAATATTTTCAAGGCATGAGCACCTCCGGTTTTTCCGGAAATGACGTCAACTTCCGTTTTTCAAATTAGAACACCATTTTTTTATTGCAGAAATAGATTACTTAAAAAATTTCAATTTATTTTGATGTAACATTTTTCAGTTTTGGTTGGAAAATTCTCTCTGAGCGGGAAAATTCGAAAAAAAAATCGAAAATAGAGCTCCGCTGAAACAAGAATAACTTCGAGGTTTTTGGATGGAAAATTTTCATTTTTGAGATTTTCCAAGATGTAAGATTGATGTATCCACTTTGAAAATCGAAATCGCGATTCATGATACAGGGGGTGAAAAACTCGCTTTCAAAGTTAGGGATGACAAAATCGTGAAAAATCAATTTTTTCAAATTAGAACCCCATTTTTTTATGGCAGATATTGAATCTACGTTAAAAAATAATGTAAGTGTATGCATCACACCCTTGCCCTAAAATGGATATTTTCTGAGTTATTCACAAAAAACTGTTTTTCGTCTTGAATTTTCAGCTATTTCTTTTCCCTTCATGCCAAAAAGATGACATTTTCAGGAACTGTTACTTAAACCATGTTTTAGATTTTACTACCCTAATATGCAAGAGAAAAAAGTTACAGGTTGTTCCTAAATAGATGGCGAATTTGGATTCGAATTTGTATCGGAAACCTCTTTATTTCAACTAATCGGCCATCGGTTCTCTCTCCAGTGATAAATAAATAATTCCTTATGAACCATATGCAAAAACTTACCATGTTTTACATTATTTTTTTTGAATGATAATATAACTTAAGACGAATTATCACCAAATTAATAGTAAACACAAAATGCTACTGAATAAAGAGGAATTTGGCAGATGTAATTAATGATATCTATCATTAAAAAAAAATAATGTAAAACATGGTAAGTTTTTGCATATGGTTCATAAGGAATTATTTATTTATCACTGGAGAGAGAACCGATGGCCGATTAGTTGAAATAAAGAGGTTTCCGATACAAATTCGAATCCAAATTCGCCATCTATTTAGGAACAACCTGTAACTTTTTTCTCTTGCATATTAGGGTAGTAAAATCTAAAACATGGTTTAAGTAACAGTTCCTGAAAATGTCATCTTTTTGGCATGAAGGGAAAAGAAATAGCTGAAAATTCAAGACGAAAAACAGTTTTTTGTGAATAACTCAGAAAATATCCATTTTAGGGCAAGGGTGTGATGCATACACTCACATTATTTTTTAACGTAGATTCAATATCTGCCATAAAAAAATTGGGTTCTAATTTGAAAAAATTGATTTTTCACGATTTTGTCATCCCTAACTTTGAAAGCGAGTTTTTCACCCCCTGTATCATGAATCGCGATTTCGATTTTCAAAGTGGATACACCAATCTTACATCTTGAAAAATCCCAAAAATGAAAATTTTCCATCCAAAAACCTCTAAGTTATTCTTGTTTCAGCGGAGCTCTATTTTCGATTTTTTTTTCGAATTTTCCCGCTCAGAGAGAATTTTCCAACCAAAACTGAAAAATGTTACATCAAAATAAATTGAAATTTTCTAAGGAATCTATTTCTGCAATAAAAAAATGGTGTTCTAATTTGAAAAACAGAAGTTGACGTCATTTCCGGAAAAACCGGAGGTGCTCATGCCTTGAAAATATTTCAGATTTCATCAGCATCGTGAAATACTTATAAGTGCTGAATTTCATGAAAATACGTTCGGTAGTTTCCCGTATAAATATGGGTGAGGTTCCTCGTGAAAGACCCTGTATATCTCCATGTGCTAATCATTCCTACAGTTTATTTGCAAGTTCAATACAGACATCTCTGGAGGTGATTCATATTGAAGACTAACCAACCCATCTCTTGCAATTAAATGGAACTCATTTTCCCGCTCAGTACTTATGAATTGGCTTTCATTGCAGCATTGGCCGCGTTTTTTAATTCACCAAATTCGTGTGGTGGAAGAGTGATGGATCCACCAAATCATTTTTTATTGTTGTTTGATTGACGTAAATGTCAAATTATCTAGTCCAACATCCACCATTTATGTTCTATGTCCACCACACTCCACCACAACCACACCAGTTTGGTGAATTAAAAAACCCGCCCATTACGAGAATCTTTCACTATTCTCGATTATTGAAATACTATTCTTCCGATTGATATATCACTCAATGAGTATAAAATGATTTGATAAACTCTATGAATTCTCACAATAGTCTGGTCACAAAAAATGGAGGTGATACAAGAAGTATTCTGTGGTTTGGTTAAACATTTTGGTATAGCATAATCAGAAGTATTTACTAGCTAAGAGGCGAATCCACAATTATAGTGCCATTAATCGAATATTTTTCAGATTTCATAACATTAACGTCTCGTTTCACATAACTTTGATTGCCCGATCAAAGAACTAATGATCAATCAACAGTGAAACATGTGCTCGATTACATTTCATTTTCAACCCAACCATAGAATTCCAACTGAAAACTGAAGAAGCTGATCGGACATACATTTTTTATGAAATCCTCCGTAAATGTTGAATATACCCAATTCATTGCTTATTAGGAGAAATTATAAGATATAATAAATTCTATGCTATAATGTTATTTGAATAACAAATTCATTGAGCAGAAAGAAGCTAATTGTCCCGAGCAAATTTCGACTTTTGTATCAGAAGAGAGGAGGACTGAATGAACTCATAACCTAAGGAGTTTCGAATTCGTAAGTTTGCGAGTATTTCTCAAAAATTTCGAAACAGTCAGGTCAGGAATCAGCCCTGCTCCTTCGTGAATCGGCGAAGCTTCAACAAGAAGATCATTTGAAATAGAATAAATTTGATCATTGAACGATATATGCCATAGTTAGAGAAAGTGTCACAACAACAATAATTTCTTGAATTAAAACGAGTCTACTTGATCAAGACTATCGATAGTGAAAAATACAGATTTTTCCGAAATACCTTTAAGTAATATCTTTCGATATAGATATCTTGCCAAGTACTCTTATTGTCTCGAATGAAAAATTTAATTTTTATTTCAACTGGCACATAATGATCGACGCGATAAAGCTTGAAAGAACTGTAGCATAATGAAATACAGTATAGAATGAAACGAGAAACAGTATTTCATTTTCTATATTGATCGATTTAGAATCATCAGTAGCACCCATTTTATATCATATGTCAAAATCTTACCAGGTGCTTTCACCAACACTTTCTCACAAACGGACTAAGCTGATATAGAACTACTGACGTAGTATATTGAAGATAATAGAAAAAACTTAAGATACTGATAGCGAAAGATATAATGTAAAGGTATCACAGAAAAATCTGTATTTTATAGTTTTTAAAATACTTCTTCAAAAGTTATTCTCAGAAAACATATCGAATATACAAAAAAAACTTTTTAGGAGATTTCAACAGCCTTTATCCTTGAACCAATGCCAACTCTGGAGTAATCTGTAACTGAAAACAATGAATACAACTTGAAGACTTTATATACTGTGCGCGTCAAAATTATAGAACAAATTCATTTTCTCAGAAGAAAAATATTTGGCAACAAAATCCTGAAACAGTTCAATTTTTGTTTCACTTTTACCAAATTCATATGCATTTTTGAAGGATTTTAATTGCACCCTGTGCCATCGCCATCAACTTTTTGAATATTTTGAATACTGAAAGTATGTGATGTTGTACTTTTTTGGCAAGGTCTTTGTATCTTTTTTACAGGCGTGCAGAAATTTTCAAGAAAAAAAATTTTTTTTTGAACAATAAGTTAGTTCAAAGAGGTTTTCAGTATGTGCACTTTGTCATGGATCATTTACTTTGAGACGATGGTACCTGATGAAATTTGTCACCGAATGAAAGTCGACCATTACAGTTTTGTTCATGAACAACTTTCAACCCCTACAAAACCTTTAATGGAGAAAAAGATGTTTTCACGTGAGGGGGTTGAAAGTTGTGCATGAACAAAACTGTGATGGTCGACTTTCATTTGGTGACAAATTTCATCAGGTACCATCGTCTCAAAGTAAATGAGCCATGACAAAGTGCACACAAACAAAATTTTTTTCCTGAAAATTTCTGCACGCCTGTGAAAAAGAAACAGAGACCTTGCCAAAAAAGTACCACAAGACCCACTTTCCCTATTCAAAAAATTTAGAGGGTTGATGGGGATGGCACAGGGTGAAACAAAAATCCTTAAAAAAATGCATAAAAATTCGGTAAAAGGAATACAAAAATTACTCTGTTTCAGGATTTTGTTGCCAAATATTTTTCTTCCGAGAAAATGAATTTGTTCCATAATTTTGACGAGCACTGTATTATTATATTTGAGACCACCTTCCTCAATCCACTGACTTCGTTCCGTTCAATCCGAGTTTTTTTTTCAGGACGAACACACGATACTGAGATCGTGGGCTGTGAAGGATTTTGCACCAAGTGTAGCTCAATATGTACAAATATTCAGGCCGGAAAACAAGTTGCACGTGAAATTTGCAGAGTATGTAGTTTGCGAAGACGAGTTCAAGTACGCTCTTCTGGCAAACAACTGTACATGTCCTGGAGCCTCGACACTGGTGACCTTGTTGTTACACACCTCCAGGGGACAGTGAGTATTCAATTATCATCATCTGCGGAAAACACAGTCGTTAGAAAATCGATACGCTTGAACGCCAGAACTGTGTACAGTCAGTTCAAGTATGAACGTCAACATAGAAAAAAAACTTTTTATTTGTTATTTCTGCGTGCTTGGTGCAGAGAACAGAATCGTTCAAATTCGTAACCGGCAGTTACACTGCACAACCAGATGTTGGAGTAGATTTGGAACGAAAGCCGAATTCGTGAATGGCAGTGAATGGGTAAAATCCAAGCAATGATTCCGAAGGTGTGTTCATGAAAATTTTATTTTTCCTATATATCCACAAATGTAGATGGGATTGATATCAACTACATGATTTAGAAATGACAGTTTGGAGGTTCGTGTAGAATTCCGTGAGGACATGATCAGAAGATAACTGAATATAGAATTACGAATAAAAAAGTAATTTATTTTTTCGAATGGTTCTAATACCACGATAATCACGAATTTCTATATAAAATTGTGTATTTGCATTTTCCAATCAGTTGCTTAGTTTCATCACGATTGGAAATTTTCTTTCGAGTTTCTCCGTAATTACAATGATACCAAGGAAAAACCACGAAATTCCAATGTTTTTCCCAATATCTCCGAAAATCTGAATTGTTAAAATTTTGGTATACTGTCGTTAAATATGGAGCGTCTTTTTGGTATATTAAATAACAGGAAATTTTGAAAATTGGTGATGAATGTGATCATTACTCCAATATGAATATCCGAAATGATTAATCAATAATAATTATTTATGAATGACTCTTCTTCTTTCAAATTCTCCTGGACTGCTTGTTTCAGGAAGGTATTCTTAGCTCCAAATGGTTTTGGTTTATTATTTGATAAAATCAAATGATAAACCTTAGTGATCGATCAAAAAAAAAAATACCCCCTCTGAATTTTCCTAAGCAGCGTACAGACTCGCGTGCTGAGCGGCTTCCAGAGCAGTTTAATTGGGCTTCCTCACAAATATAACTATAAAGTGTTTTGAGCAGCTCGCGAGCCATTCAACACCGTCCAAACTTGCGAGGAAGCCGAATCAAATTGCCTCGAAAGTCGCTCAGCTCGCGTGTCTGCACACAGTTCTTGAATTTTGTGCATTATATGGTGTCAAATGATTAAAATGCACTAAATAATGAAGAAACCTGTGCGAAATTCATTTCTGCGCTCGGATTCATAGCAATTCTACATTCATTAAATTTTTTAACGTTTTTTACTGAAATTCTCTTTCATTTTATATCTCCTCGTACAATTAATGGTAAAACACGAATTAACCATTATTCTTCACCGGTGAACCCAGTTTGAAACGAAGGAAATTAAATTCTATTCAAAAAGCTTACGAAAACACAAAAAAACGAAAATTATATCTTCTATGTTGTCTATATTCTAATTCGGATTGAAATAACACAAGAGCTACTTTGAAATACTTCCGAAAACACAAATTTGACTTGCAAAACCTAAACGTAAAAAAAAATTATTTCAAACATAGACTTATAATTATAGTCTATGGCTTCAAACTGATCTGTCTTATTTTGCCCTATTCTATGGTTTTGCCCACCCTAGTTTCATCATTGTCAGCCTGCTTCCTCTCTCTTAAAGCCATGTTCATATAGTATTATTGGGAACTTCTGCGAAGATGCCAGCGCCCTAACGGATAAATTTGGAACCTGTCCAAGCTAGTAGTTTTATGTGAACAAACCGTAGAAATGTGGTGGAGAACGATTATTTATTAAGCAGAGCTAGAGTATTCAATGAAATTATTATAATTTTGTGTGAGATTTTTTGAGAAGGGACTTTTCTTTAGGATGACGTTTAAAAATCGTGCTTCAAGTCGTTCCTGGAGGATAATTTCGATGTTATTTTAGTGTCTGTTGCTTGGTGGATCAAAATGAAACAATATCCAAGTTTACTTGAATTTCTGGAAAAATAGGCACCTCTATAAGTAATTCAAGGACTTTTATCAATGTGAAGAAGTACTGAATGCAAGCCATATTATGTGGTAAATCTAGAATCAGTCTAAATGATAGGACTTGTACTCTTTGTTTACAAATGAGTGAATCAATAAAATGAAAAGGCAGCTTTTCTGCTTTAGTTCTTTTGCATCGTATTTCAAAAGAAAAGAAAGGAAATAGATAGACATATAATTGATTTTATTTTCACATCACAGCAGCTCAAGATACACATACAAAATGAAAAATGTCACTGCTGGTTCAACCTACCTATGTAGAAATGAAAAATATCAAGGTATTTATATGAATATAACTTTAGCTATTATCAACTTTAACATTTTATTTAGTTTTTGTCAGGTTTCCAACCAGATCACTCTCTTTGAATATGATTTTGTGTAGCGTGTGAAGTAGGAAGCTGCAGAAGTGCTTGGCAGTTTCTCTGCAGGATCAGCATTTTTCATCAAAATTCCTTTATTTTCATTTACACCTAAAATATCTGGACATGAAGTTATTTCGAAATGAATACTTGTAATTTACCTTTATGAAAATGAACATATCTTCAGAGAAATGCAGTGCACATACTCTCATGTATTTCGTGAACTGTTTTCCAATATTCAATTTCAAAATCCAGGCCTTTCTTGTACCATTGAGTTCCCTGCCAAATGCTGTTTCCAAATAAATTTTACTTTCAGTTGGCTTTGGAGAAAATGAAAACTTGAGGCAGTAGATGATCCTTTCTTTCTTGACCAAGAATAACATTGAGTTGAGGCACACAACAATAGTCATTTCGGGAGGATGCCATTTCGAATTGATATAATCGAAAATTTAAATCGGAAAGAAAGGAATCGATTGATGAATATTACAAACACTTTCGGTATACCAAAATTTCAACTCTGAGAACAACACAAAAGCTCGAAAATGAACTCCAGAAGTAAGCAAATTACGTTAGAATAACAGGCACTTCGAAAAACTACTAGCTTGGAAGTGATCGAATTTCTATCGCCAGAGGGCGTATCGCTTAGCAGTAGCTGCGAATAAGTCAATGCAAACTAAATGAACTTAACCTCGAAATAGTAGTGGAAATAAAAGCATAGAATTATGTCATCTTGGGTTTGCGCAAAATCATCTACTACACTGACTACACCCATTCTGTTATTTGTGACTACACTCAAATACACTCATCTGCACTGACAAGTTGAAGTCAGGGGAGTTAGTGTACAATAACATTTTCATGCAGGTTCAACCAACAAACCTAGAGAAACTCCCCCTGAATACCTGTAATAATTAACCCGGACATCCTGTATAAAATTCATTCGATTGGAAAGTCTCCCACTCGAAGTCAACAATCACACAATGAATTTACCCGTCCATAGAACTGTTCATTAACGAAAACTCATTTCCAGGGAAGGTCAACAGTCTCAAGAAGAATGGCACCGTTTGTACGGTCGATGCTCAGGCAACGAAATTTATCATATCGTCTTAGGCGACAGCCGGTTCTTCGGCGAATATGAGGGGAAAAGCTTCACCTACGCGAGCTTTCATTCTCATCGAAAGTAAGTTGAAATTTGATTTGATGTTTTTATCCTGCTTCCTGCTCGAAGACGTAAAATTGTTTACCCCGTGCGGTTGAAGGTTCGCTGGGTAATTTAGCTGGAAAGCCGAGAAACTCTAGAGTGCCGGATGAAATGGACTATTTTCATTTCAGGTATTTTCAATTTGACGCTCGAATTGCACGTTGTTCGGGAAAATTGTTCTGAAAAATTCTTTTATCAGTTATATCGCTTATATTTCAAATTTTTCAATATACAGGATGATTCTTCAAAGTGCACCTAAGGTGCATAGAACAATATGGTGCTCTTATATTCATTTGTTTTTCTTACTAAGTCATTGGACCAAACTGGGGAAATTAAGTTTATTTCATACTCTCACCACCGACACAAACGCCATCAATCGATCAATCACATAGTGGCACATGCCACTATTACTGGTAATTCGGCAATTGCCATTCTGAATTTATTTATGTTTTTTCAGATTTTTATTTCGTTCTTGATAGGTGAGTGAAACCTTTTTGTGTTAGCTTCGAAGAATTGTGTAGATCCTCAGATACTTTTCAATGGGTCCCATTAGTATTTTGTTTGGACAGTGTAGATGTAAATGGAAATAAGTGTTCAAATGAAGAGAGAGAATCATATTTTTAGAAGGTATAAACTTCATGATACTCAGCAGCATATCATTCTTTTCATAATTGTCTTTAAATCATTTTCACTAATCGACAATCGAGTTATCAACCCCAATATATCATTTTCACTATTGAATGTGTTGTATTTTTCTTGGTTCTTTATTGAATGAACATGAGTTTTTTAACAATTTTCATTCACTTTAAATTGAAATTTTCTAATATATGTTACGTTTTAGGAAAACTATTTTTAAATCCTATGAAATAAAACACCTGTTTCTTAATTGGAAATCTTATGAAAATAACTTGAATTGAACTGGTTTAATAATATGGCCTATTCAATGAGTTTTATCCTCTGTGAAACTTCAACTCTTGATAGGTTTCAGTGTAACTTAAAGTAAAGATGATGCTTGTTTTGTATCAACTTCCATAACCTTCCCGCTGCTTTACCGGATTCCTTTGTATATGTGCACAATCTGGAAAAATTTGAATGTATATGAACAAGCTATCAGATGATATAAATGTATCAATCGATTCTGTAAAACAATCTCACATCGCTTACCTAATGATTTCACTCCTCGCTTACTATAATATAGGCAAACACCGAATAATAGTCTATATCAGTCAAAAATTTCAACGTTTATTGAATTCTTAGAATATATTCCACTGAAAAATATACAAAACAAAATATGGTAGAAATTCCTTCATCCAGCTATTTATTACCTTACATCTTGTCTAATGTCAAATCAGCTCTGACAGGCAGTTGCCTTGACGACCGGTCGTAATTTCCAAATAGTGCCACCTTCAGTACAAAAAATGAATTCCCAGCGAATCCCCAACATTGGCGAAACAAAAGCGCATCTTTGAATTCACCTTATCTTCTATGCACCTTAGGTGCACCTTACCTACTTTCAATCATAGATTCCTTTCATCAAATGTAACAATTTTCTCATTTACCATTTTTTTCAGGTTTAGTTCAGAAAAACAGTTGAAAGCATTCAAATATTTCTCAATGTACTCCTGCATTTCGCTTACTAGTTCAACACAGATATTACTTCAATTTATTTTAGATGTTTTTCGCAGTAATACCAAAACTACAATATTTCACTAGTCTTGACTATTGAAATACCCATCTTGCATTTATATTCGTGCAATATGCCACGAAAATATTATACAAAATTTAATCCTTTTCCATTTCCATATCGAAAATTTCATAATTATCTCAATTAGCATCAAATTTCTGAAATTTTCATATTGAATCACACAATAAGTGTAAAATCATTATTTAAACAATGAATTTTCTCTATAGTCTAATACACAGGATACAAATATACACACCGGCATAAAAAAGGAAACGGACAAAAATCTCAACGAAGTTTGTAGTTTTTTTTTCTCTTGTACACTTCAGCCGATTTTAGTCTCTCCACTCTAGCTTGATTTCTTGAAAACATTACTGTTCAGATGGCGTCCTCAGTTATTTAGTTTCTTGTTATACAGTGCGCGTCAAAATTATTTTTCTCAGAAGAAAAATATTTGGCTACAAAATCCTGAAACGGGTCAATTTTCGTTTCGAATATTCCATTTGAAATCGTCCAGTGACAAACGTTTAGAAATTATGGCGAAAATAATGAAAAAATTTCGAAATTTTGGTCAACTTTGAGACGTCGTGCCGACCAAAATAATGAAGCTGGGTGACGTCGAATTTTTTACTTGCAGTTCGATCCTTTATCTATGCAATAAAACAGATTTCATCGTCCTACTTTCATCGAGTCGGTAATAATGATTTTTTGAAAAAAGGTCCAAAATTTTGGAACTTCAAGGACCTCTCACGTCCAGGACGATTTTTTTAAAAAATATCTGACCTTATATTCTTGTTCTACGCCCTCGAATTACTAAGTGTGCCAAATTTCACGGCGATAGGAGTCGGAAAATTATTTTTCGAAAATCGATATTTTCTTAAGGGTAACCCCCTTAAAATTTTACCAAAAATCGAAAGTTCTCCGATCGACCTGAAATTTGAGACATATTCTAATTCGAGGGCGTAGATAAAGAAAATCCAATCAGAATGTTAGTGGAGAGTCTGGTTCGTTTTTTATGGCCAGAAGAAAATCGAAAAAATTGGACCTTTTTTAAAAAAATCATAATTTTTCAACTAGAGGACCTTCGTCTATAAAATAATTGGCTGCGTACTCACAAAGGACCCAGATATAACCAAAAAAATTCGATATTGTCCAGCCTTACGCGTTTGATCTGTACAACGGCCCAAAGTTGACCCAAATTTCGAAAATTTCTCACCAAATCCGGAATATTTTCCAAACCGAATCAGTTACGCAAAATCTAATTACAGATTCGTAATCTACGTGTTCGAATCCATAATATATGATGTGCATATTGTCATAGCTTCAAAAATAAAATTTCGCACGGAATCGCTAAATCTTACCCCCCCACCCCTCTGCGCTTTGATGTTTATTCACGGTTCTTTATGAAAAATTTTTTAAGTCCCAAATAAATTTTATTTTTCGAAAATCGTCGACCTTGTTATCGTTTCCTATTAAATCGAGGTCGTAGATCACGAATATGTCATTAGAAATCGTCCAGTGACAACCGTTTAGAAATTATGGCGGAAATAGTGAAAAAATTTCGAAATTTTGGTCAACTTTGAAACGTCGTGCCGACCAAAATAATGAAGCTAGGATGTCGAATTTTTTTACGTGCAGTTCGATCCTTTATCTATGAATTAAAACAGATTTCATCGTCCTACTCTCATCGAGTCGGTAATAATGATTTTTTGAAAAAAGGTCCAAAATTTTGGAATCTCAAGGACCTCTCACGTCCAGGACGATTTTTTTAAAAAATATCTGACCTTATATTCTTGTTCTACGCCCTCGAATCAGTAAGTGTGCCAAATTTCACGGCGATAGGAGTCGGAAAATTATTTTTCGAAAATTGAGATTTTCTTAAGGGTAACCCCTTAAAATTTTACCAAAAATCGAAAGTTCTCCGATCGACCTGAAATTTGAAACATATACTAATTCGAGGGCGTAGATTGAGAAAATCCAATCAGAATGTTAGTGGAGAGTCTGGTTCGTTTTTTATGGCCCGAGGAAAATCGAAAAAATTGGACCTTTTTTAAAAAAATTATAATTTTTCAACCAGAAGACTTAAGTCTATAAAATAAGTGGCTACGTACTCACAAAGGATCCAGATATAACCAAAAAAATTCGATATTGTCCAGCCTCACGCGTTTGATCTGTACGACGACCCAAATTTGACCCAAATTTCGAAATTTTGGTCAACTTTGAGACGTCGTGCCGACCAAAATAATGAAGCTGGTTGATGTCGAATTTTTTACGTGCAGTTCGATCCTTTATCTATGAATTAAAACAGATTTCATCGTTTTCGAGGGCGTAGATAAAGAAAATCCAATCAGAATGTTAGTGGAGAGTCTGGTTCGTTTTTTATGGCCAGAAGAAAATCGAAAAAATTGGACCTTTCGTTTTACCAAATTTCATGCATTTTTGAAGGATTTTTGTTGCACCTTATGCCATCCCCATCAACCGTCTAAATTTTTCGAATAGGGAAAGTGGGTCATGTGGTACTTTTTTGGCAAGGTATTCGTATCTTCTTTACAGGCGTGCAGAAATTTTCAAGAAAAATTAGTTAGTTCAAAGAGGTTTTCAGTATGTGCATTTTGTAATGGCTCATTTACTTTGAGACGATGGTACCTGATGAAATTTGTCACCGAATGGAAGTCGACCATTACAGTTATGTTCATGCACAACTTTCAACCCTTACGAAGCCTTTAATGGAGAAAAAAAAAATTCTTCTAATTTTTTAACTAATTTTTCAAAAAAAAAAAATTTGTCTTGAAAATTCATTGTATACGGGAGGCAACAGAAGTATGAAGAGAAAGCTCTTATTTGGAATACCCTGTGGTGTGAATCGTTGACAAGCAAGAATATTTATGAATACTCAGACGTTGCCACATCTTTTCTGAACATTTCAATTGTTCATTCATGAAGTCTCGACCGAAATAACAGCTTTTCATATGGTTTCAGTATCATTCGAATTAGCGTTAAGAGCTTTGCAATTCAAAACAATGAAAAATCTATCGCAGCAGCTCAAACCAGATTGCCAATTGCCCCCGATTTTCCACTGCAGGAACTCTATTTATCAGCTTTCTACGTAACGTGTCAACTGAATTCAGGTCTGAAGAACATGCTGCACGTGAGGGTAATCATCGCATGAGCAAAAAGTCTCCTCTGATCAAAGGATCGAATTGCACGACATGTTCTTGAAGAATGTTTTCAATATATCCATGCGCATTCACCGAACACGAATTCCACCGCAGATCATTGAAAAAAAAATGGAAGAATGGTTAAATGAACGGTTCCTTATAGAGTGCTGTGATTTCTTTCAGAATTAAGATAGCGCAACGAATTGAATGCAGAAATGTTCAAAAATGATGAGGCAACATCTCAGACGTGAAAATTCTCGTCTATAAAGAATTCGCTCTACAGGGTGTCCTGAATAAAAGCGCAGTTTACATTATTGTCGTTCGCCCCTGTATACAGGGTGATTCCGGAGGAGACCGTCAGATTTTGGGATAAGTTCACACAAGTCAAGACAGTCTCGAAACAGTGTTTGGTTTATGGTTGGGGGTCTCTATTGAGAATATTCAGGGTGATTTGTCCGATTCGACCGATTTTACTTTTATTGATAACTTTGGTATGGCTTATTCGATTTCAGAGAAACTTTCAGCAAAGTACAACATTGATGAGGACATTCCTTAATTTCAAAGCATTTTTCAAAATAAGTGGTTGTTATTGTGGTAATTCCAGGTTAATTGAGCAGGTTGAAAAAACACCCTGTACATCGCATTTCCAAAACTACGCTATCTGTTTACGATTCTACTATAATAAGCCATTATTTGAGAGTTTCTAATTTTTTTGACACACTTCTAGTTTTCTGAGAACATTTTTTCAAAAAATGATATGGTCGAAATTTCGCTCCAATCGATTCTACTTTCATTATTTCCATTTTTTCATTTTTCATTGATAACTTTGGTATGGCTCATTCAATTTCGATGAAATTTGCAGTATAGAACAATCTGAAGGAGTACATTCAATAATCGCAAAAGTCTCTCAAAATACAGTGTTGTACTTGTGATAATTTTAGAATTTCACATTAATTGTGCAGTTGAAAAAAAAACACCCTGTACATTGTTTTTCCAAAAGTTTCTTATTCGTTTTAGATTCTACAATAATATGTCATCATTCAGAGGTTTTTAATTTTTTTGGCACACCTCCGGTTTTCCTAGAAAACATTTTTAAAGAAGAGCATGATCGAAATTTGGCTCACAAGCAGTGAGAGTACTACGCACTAGGTAGGGAAGCTGTAATGTCCAAGGATGCAAAGCAGTTCTTAAGTTCTAAAATATTCTTTTCAAATTCCAAATTCATATTTAATTGCTAATATTTTGTATGAAATCATTCAATTCAGAATATATATAGAATTTGAAAAGAATATTTTAGAAGTAACGAACCACTTTGCATCCTTGGAATATACAGCTTTCCTAACTAGTTCGGAATACTCTCACTGCTTGTGAGCCAAATTTCGATAATGCTCTTCTTCAAAAATGTTTCATAGGAAAACCGGAGTGGTCCCAAGAAAATCAGAAACCTCTGGGTGATGACATATTATTGTAGAATCTGCAACGAATAAGAATGTTTTGGAAAAGCAATGTACAGGGTGTTTTTTTTCAAATACACAATTAATCTGAAACTCTGAAATTATCACAATTACAACACTGTATTTTGAGAGATTGTTGCGATTATTCAATGTACTCATTCAGATTGTTCTACACTGCAAATTTCATCAAAATTGAATGAGCCATACCAAAGTTATCAATAAAAGTAGAATCGATTGGAGCGAAATTTCAACATTATCATTTTTTGAAAAAATTTTCTCGGAAAACTAGAGGTGTGCCAAAAAAAATAGAAACTCTCAAATAATGACTTATTATAGTACAATCGTGAACAGATAGCGTAGTTTAGGAAACGCTATGAACAGGGTTCTTTTTCAACCTGCATAATTAATCTGGATTTATCACAATAACAACCGCTTATTTTGGAAAAAAAAATTTAAATCACCCTGTATATTCTCAATAGAGACCCCCAACCATAAACCAAACAGTGTTCCGAGATTGTCTTGACTAGTGTAAACTTATCCCAAAATCTGACAGTCTCCTCCGGAATCACCCTGTATAACAAAAAACGGTGCAACTCAGGACGGTATTTGAGCTGTTATGTACCCGAGCAATCATGCTACAATGAGAACTTTTTTCAAATATCGGAGAGGGTTTAAGAGACACTAACAACTTCATTGGGATTTTGTCCGTTTCCGGTGTGTACGATAATAAAGTGCAGAAGTTCCTTTCAAAATTATGATATTGCAATGAATGAAAAATGGAAATGTTCAGACAAGATGTGGCAAAGTTTGAATATTTATAAACATTCTCCCTTGTCGATGATTCACTCGACAGAGTGTTTCAATAAAGAGCTTATATTTCACACTTTTTGGTTAACCCTATATATAACGTGAAAACGGAGCAATTGAGGACGCCATCTGAAGAGCTAAAATAGAAAAAAATCATCCTATCAGCCGGAGGGTTGAAGAAAAAAAAATACAAACTTCTTTAAGATTATTATCCGTTCATTGAACATTGAACGTGTTTACGGTTACTCCACTTGAGTTATATGTCCATTAAATTCTTCTCGTTATCCTTTTTCTTTCAAAATAATAGTCTCTAATAGTCTCAATTTTTCAAGATACGGCGTGGCTCTTGTAGGAGTACGACCCGCCGAACTGCCAGAATTTTACGAAGACACCATCCTGCTCAATCCCGGTCCTCGTCACATAATGAAAAAGAGCGACACCTGCTATTACATGAGCATAACGAAAGAGGAAAACTCCTCGTTCACCGTGGCCAATCACCAGGCGAACAACAATTACACGACGTCTACAGAGACGAAAGCTGCTGAAACAGAAGAAAAGCGGCCGACGCCAAATGCCACAACGAAAGACGGTACCCGATCACCTCAACTTATTCTGCAAGTGCCCACGTGTGTCAGTGAGTGTTGTAGCGCATGATTGAGCCATTTGTTGTTTTTAGCTTTGTCGAAATGCTGTTCTCACAGAAAAATTTGAGGTTTCTTGCGCTCATGCCGTAGGCGAAAGCGTGCTGTTGTTTTGTACAAATGTCTGTCATTTTTGAATTGCAAGGTTGGACCCACTGATGACAAATCCGATATCAAGATAGATTCTGTCTGGCAGTTGGCAGCATCACGTGAGTACCGAGAATCCTTTCGGTTTGGAATTTTCGGGGTAGGTTGCATTTCCAAATGCGTAGGTTGAGTTCGTTAATAATCCAAATCAACCAAAAGTTTCTGTAAGTCGGTAAAATCGGCCTGAACGATCACGGAATAGAGCAATTCCAGCTGACGTCACAACATGGCCGATGGGGGGACAGCCTGTCAAACGTTGAAAGTAAAACAACAGAACCTCACTTTCCCGTTTTGTTTATGTTATGAAGTACAGCATTTTCAACAATTTCAGGATGAATTCACAAGTTAAAATGATTTATATTAATAGAATTGGTGGATTACTAGGCCAAGTTAGTGTGTCGTTGTGAAATTCAACATAAATACACCGAGAGACGAAGGAATACATTCCCTTTGTTTACATTGGCGAAGAGCGATTATTTGGAGATTTTAGTGATTTCACAAGTGAAATTTCGTGATAATGGATCTGATTAACTGATATTCAATCTCAGATGATAATCATTCAAAACGATGTAAATGAAAATTGCAGTATTTATTCTTGTCTTTTAAAGCCTAGAGTATCAACATCAGAGATAGCATTCATTATAGGTATAACTATTGAAACTGAAACAGTAAAATGTTTGGCTCATTTATTCCTGAAAATAAACAGTAGAATGAAATCCAACAAATGTATGGAATGGAAAAAACATGGGTTCCAGAGAACTTCTCAGTACTATTTCAAATAACATTATATGTTGCAAATTACCAAATTACTACAATATTGGACTGCAGTTGCTATGTCAGTGCTATCATAATATTCAATCATATATTTATTATACTACATATATGTTACAAATAAAATAATTCATATGAAATTTTTTCCTTGAACACCGATTTCGATTCATCCTCAAAAAATGCTTTACTATCCATATAAAATGTTTTTTATTATGCAGATGCAACGTTAAGGGTTTCATAATTTTTAATTGACAATAAGTTCAATTCGAAACATATTACAAACAACAAAATGTAGAAGTTCCATCCTTGGGTAGTCGAGCCACGTCGGAATATGTTCGGTTGAGAACAGAGGAAGTTATCTGGTTCATTATTATTTGTAATACATACAATTTATACAACATATAGAGATGTGAGTGGTAAACAATCAGGATGGGTTTGTCCATCATAACGCCAGCTATCGTAGGTTGATATCATTCTTGAAATGTGTATAATAAACACGAAATATTCTTATCATGGTTATCTCATCATGATTTAACTTATTAAACAGAACAAATTGAATAGATAGTCTTAACATAATTCATTCACCAGTGTGGAAACGTCTCCAACGAACTCTACCATAGTTTGTTACTTTGTCAGAACAGTTTTTTCAATTTATGGCGGGAATATAGTATGATTGCCTTCTCTGGGATAGTTCACATAGTATTCTGTTTCTTCCAATACCAGATAAAATTTAGGGGAATGGGTCAAAAATGCAAATATTCAAATATAAAGTCTACAGTACAATATATCTGAAACATCGGATTCTTTCGTCTCTCGGTGTATTTATGTTGTATTTCACAACGAAACAATAACTTGGCCTAGTTATTCACCAATTCTATTAATATAAATCATTTTAACTTGTGATTTTATCCTGAAATTGTTGAAAATATTGTACTTCATAACATAAACAAATCGGGAAAGTGAGGTTGTGTTGTTTTACTTTCAACGTTTGACAGGCTGTCCCCCCATCAGCTGATTCATCTCGATGAACCATAGATAGCTGGAATTGCTCTATTATAGTCGTTCGAATTTTTGAGTTCCTTTCCACAATATTTCAGAAGCTGCTAGAGGCATCGGATTGAAACTTGGATAATATGATTGGAAGATCGCCAAATATTTTCATCAAGAAGTGAAGATGCGATTAGCGGGGCCAATATGTGAAAAAATTACCGCTTGAGCAACGATTTGAACATGCTCAAAGGCTGCTTAAGTCGAGTCGGTGCTTCCCTTCAATTTTCTAGTGGGTAATTCGCTGAAAATGGTAACAATAAGGGAGCGTTCTCATTTTCATCGAACTGATTAATCGGTGTATCTCCCTCTCTCTCTTCTTTTGTTCTCCACCAAAAAGGGAAAAAGATAGAGGTTAATCGATTAATCATTTCGATGAAAATAAAAACGCCCCCTAAATTGTAAGGGATTATCAAAGGTTTCGAAAGAAATTGTGAAAAAGCAATGATGTGATCAAATTTTGTGCTCATGTTGAACATCGTGGACAGATAATTCAAATTGTTGATGACAAGATCATCAAAAAATTTCGTACAAAGTTTTATTATAAACTGAACAGTATTTTTTTGGATATTTCGGAAATAACAACGTTACCGCGAAAAAAACCCCTGAATTTCACAAAGTTTTTACGCTATATTTCCAATTCGAATTGAATCATACTGAAACTTGGCACACTGTCATAAAATAGCGGCTGAGGCGTATGTGCAAAATTGCATAGGAATCTGATGGATAATTCCCAAAGACAATTTTTTTGAAATAACTCCTGATACGATGTCTACAAAATTCTGCTAGCAGTTGAAATATAATGGAAAAAAAACCGTAAATTGTAATAAGTATACCTTCCAAACTTTTGAGTCGATTTTGCTGGTTAACTGAATGAACCGGCACAATTTGATGCTCATCCTACCCTAAAAGTTTCAAGTCTCTAGATCTTTCCGGCTTAGAGTCATCGTACAGTACAATCTGATCGTTTGAAACCATTTCAGGGAATTCCGAAAATAATGTACATTTGGTCGAAACCATATCATGTGTTTTCCATTATTCGGTTAACGCTAGAAGGGATTGTATTCAGTCTTTAAAATTCGCGAGTTCAGTCGAAGATTTTGGTAATACATCTGGAAAATGTTCACTGGGCAACTACACCAATCAAAGGGAAAAAAAAATGTCGAAAAATTCACATTGAGACTATCCGAAGTTCCATGAAAAATTTATTCAAAGAATGTTTTTGTAAAGAAAAAATTTGATTAGAGAATAATGAAGTCTGTTCCTCCCATGTCAAGTGGATATTATGAACTGTTTTTGAGAGAATAACCTTGAATTCACAGTGAAAACAGCATCACGATATCTCGCCACTCATATTTCATTCATGATATTTGAGTATGCAGATATTTCCATACCATAATTTTAAGTTTTTATCTAATTTTGTGGCTGGATATCTCTCATTATATAAATTGCTTTGGAAAATTCATGATGTTTCAAACCTGTATCACGCTATTCTTTTTTGTGCCTAATCATTTGCGTGCCAAAAAGCTTTGAAACTCACACACAAGAAACAATAAAAAAACAGCTGAAACTAAATTGTATTTCTTTAGAATTTTGACTAGCTTCAGTCGGTACACAAGTAGGCTCTATGAAGGCATGATGTGAAAAGAGGTTCCTTTCCATTGGTACATGAAAGTGAGATGAAATATATTCGAATAATATGAAATGAAATGTAAAATTACAAGCCAATAATATAAATATTTCATTCTACAAGCCCTAATTCTTTTCGTCATTTTTTTTTAATATTACTCGAAAAAAAAACACTTATTTGTTGATTTTGATTCATTTTGGGTTGAAAATAATTGTTTTTCATACGTTGAAGCTTCTTCAGATGTAATTTCATAGCTGGTTCAAGAATTCGTTTCAAATAGTATTTGAAGAAATTTTTGAGGATACGATATATTCCTGATATTATTTTGAAATATACTGAGCTCCTGGAGGACTACAATCGAGAAAATAAAAAAATACTAATTTTTGTTGAAGTCGTAGAATTACGCAAAAGATGTGAAGGATTGACAAAGTAGGTGATATCTATTACTTTGGAAAAAACCTTTGGTCCTTTGGGGGAACAAACTCAATATCTTTGCTTGATATTTACTCAATAACTTGCCATAATTATCTCAATTCCCTCAATAAACTTGTTCGCGTAAAAGACCAATGATTTTTCAAAGTAAGGGAAACCGACTTGCAGTGTTCTACCTGTACACCTTTTACGTAACAATACGAATTCACCAGAAACCAGAATCTAGTCTTTTTTTTCTCTATTGTAGTCCTCTAGAAGTCTAGTGGATTTTTCGAAAAATAAATAAAGAAATTCCCTCAAGTACGGTTTGAAACCAATTTTCGAGCCAGCTGCCCAATATAATCTCAAGAAGCAGCAAGGAATTTCAGAACGAATTCGACATGATAAGGTTTGCGTTATTCCTAAATATCCGTAAAAGATGCCTCGTCTCCTCAAACAAGATAATTCCTTTCAAATATAGGTTTTTGTTATGATCATCTCTGATTGGCTGAAATTGAAGTTGGGATTCCTGAATTCATGTAAATAGTTTATATAGGATATGTTCCGCAAATCAACTTGGTTATTTCGGTTGCCGGTTTTCTGTTCCGTAAATATGAAATATTCGGTTGGTTCCTGAAAAAAAGGTTAATTACGGAATTTGATTGATGAAAAAACGTTCTTTCTGTCAACAGAAGGACAGTCAATGTTCTATGATAACATATCCATAGCATAGAACAAGCTTCATTTACTTTATGATCCATAGGACGTAGACGAGACAACAATCAACAATGAAAAAATGACTTAGTATGTTCTATGGATCAGAAGGTAAATATAGATTTTCTATGCCATGGATATGTTACCACAGAACATCTACTGACAGAAATATTTCTTTTTTATCAATCAGATTCCGTAATGAACCTTTTTTCAGGAACCAACCGAATATTTCATTTTTACGGAACGGAAAACCGGCAACCGAAATAACCAAGTTGGTTTGCGGAATATATCCTAAAAAATCTTGACACTATTGATATGAAATCAAGAATCCTAACTTAAATTTCAGCTTAACACAAACTTATATTTGGAAGGAATTATCTTGTTTGAGGAGCCGAGGCATCTTCTACAGATATTTATGAATAACGCGAATCTTATCATGTCGAATTTGTTCTGAAATTCCCGTTCCCCAGTGATAGTAAATTGGTGAGAAAATTGTGGGTTGGCAACTTGGGACGAAGTCGTCTATTAAGAGACAACAAAATTTGAAACTTCTGACTACTGCATAAGGAAACATTAATGAATAACTCCTGTTCTTCATCCAATTCCAAAATGTGGAATAGTGAGCCTGCTAATCCAGACAGAAAACTCTGAAATCGGAAATTCTGAGAAGAAATTCCCCCATGAAAGCCGACGCTTCCACATACCTAGATTGGTTCTAAATTTCATTTATGAATACCGGGAGTAGCTTTCCTCGTGAAATTGCATTACTGAAATGTCATAGGCTCAGAAACACATTCATGTCATTTTATTACGGCATCTCTTGAAATTTAATATCAAGTTTTTGCATCGATCTGATTTCGTGAGTTCGTACAGAACATTTTCCTGCAGGTATTAATTTATTCATGAAATTTGCCGAATCTAGCTCAGATTCTACTTTATTCTTACATAAGGCCTGCAGTTGTATTCCGCAGTTAACCTTAGATTTCCTATTGAACTACTGAGAACTTCCAACGAATCGAATTCAGAAAATCGGATAAAAAATCTAGACAGTGAATAATAAAGGATATTAGAATTTGATTCATTCATTAATTTTTCAAATATGTTTCATTTCATATTGGAAGTCTGAAGACAGTTTCAAAGCTTCAGTGAATTATTTACAAATAACGGGTTTTTCAACAAGAACATTGTTTTTCAATGTGGTAACACCGGCACCACATGACAATTTTGACATTTAGTTTTTTGACTTATTCGCAGTATATGCTTTGGCAATTGTTACAATGAATTCAATTTCGCTCGAAAATCGCATTAAAATAATTCAAATCCACTATGAAAATGGTCGTTCTGTTAAAGTTACATTTCGTAAAATTCGTGACATTTGTCAGGGTACGTCAACAAGCAAAATTGCCGCATTTAGGCTTCTGAAAATCCTAAAGCAATTATTGAGAAGCCTTTGCATGCTCAACGTGTCACTGTGTGGTGTGCTATGTGGTCTGGAGGTCTGATTGGGCCGTTTTTTTTCGAAGATGAGGCTGGAAATGCGGTAACAGTCAATGGATCACGCTATCGCGAGATGTTAAAAACTGAATTTTGGCCTATTATTGACGACATGGATGTCACTCAAATGTGGTTTCAACAAGACGGTGCCACATGTCACACAGCCAATGAAACGATCAATTAATTGCAAACCAAATTTCCCGATCGCATAATTTCGCGAAATTCGGCCTGTTAAGTGGCCGGCCAGATCGTGTGATTTAACACCACTGGATTATTTTTTGTGGGGCTATGTTAAAGACAGAGTTTATACGGAGCCAATCGAATCGATTGCAGCCTTAAAACTCAAAATCCGTGATGTCATTAACGAAATAGACCCTCCATCTTGCCAAAAAATGATTAAAAATTTTGATGAAAGAATCAACGTCTGTCAGCGTGGTCGTGGTGGTCATTTGTCAGATATCATTTTTCATTCATAATTGCCGAACTTTTCTCTTTGTAATACAATAAAAATGTTATTCATTTTCCACTAAATTCTTTGTTTTATTTTGTTTTACAAAACAAAGTTCTTGTTGAAAAACCCTTTACAAGGAATTAAAACATTTGCACAAACGCAGTTGACTTCACATCAGTGCTTCTCTAGATATTTCCAAAAATCTTCGAAAACCCGTCCTTCATCTCCTTCGATATTCCTCAGCGACATTCCCAGACAACACCGGCCTAAGCGATTCCCGCCAATGTCTGAAGGAATCCTCGCCGGGTTCGACGACCATCGACATATCCCTGGCGGGAAATCACTTGGACATTCCACGCGCCGGAGAAAATCCCAACCTGCTCAGTCCGGAAGTGATCAATCAGCGACGGAATTCCAGGAGGCCGAGTATACTTCCGGTGCCGGACATGTTCACGAATTCCACGCTGAACATCAGCCAAGACGCTGGGGACGAGGGAGACGAGAGCGATGACGAGCTTGAGGACGACGTCCCCTGGAGGTCGCCAAGCGAGAAGATTGCGTAAGTTTCTTTTTGTTTTGAATGTGAAGGTATTGAAATGAGTTCTCTTCAAAATGTTGGTAAATGGACCTGTCGATCATTCACTTTGTTACGTTTCATTTTAGTTTCACAGGAGCGTTTTCCTAATGCCAAAGATGCTTAAATGTTCAAGCTTTTACGGAACTCCATCACAACAAATTGATAAATTTCTAGGGAATACTGGCATCAACATAGCTTTCAAAATCACAAACTCGTTGGGTAGAATCTTGGAAAACTACAAACCTAAAATCATGGAAGTCAACCTATCTGGGATCCTTTTCTTGAATGTGATGGAATGAACGTTCTCTATCGTTCCATCAAAAATGCACCGCGTTTCCTTGACAACAGCGTCGACACGCCTATCTTCTCCCTTTCCCGATTCAAGAATAGGGACCCAGGAGTGGTTCATGCCCTGAAACTAACGTAGGTCAAACGGAAAGAACATTCAACACCATAATCCAAGAATACAGAAGTTCCTTTTTGGAAAATAAATTGTCCACGTACGCAGAATATTCAATAAGAGAAAAACACAAGTCCGATGGAAATTTCAGGATGTTACAAATCGAGAACAAAGGGTGAAAGTTGAATTTATTGAAAGCACTAAAGATAAACCGTCAAAGAAATTTAGGAAATTTATTTAACGACCAGATGGAACTGTCAAATTCACCATTGTTGAACCTATTCATCTAGGAGCCCGGTTGATATTCTATGACTGACCCGTTGGAAACATCTATGTACCTGTGATATTTGTTTATATAGAATTGTAACACACTTTTTGAGACAGTGGCAACTTAGCATATGATGAAACTACAATGTTGTGTGAAACGCATCATGTGTTAGTGATGAAGTAGAAATCAACCACATTTGTGTCTTTTAATAGGTTGACTTTCAAGTAAAGGCCAACACAATACGACGTTACTGACTAAAACTTGTCTAGAGAAAACTTAGGTTTTATGCCGGTCATTTACTTTAGGGTCTACGGGAAAGGTTGACATGCGCAAGTCTACCTGCACAGGTCAACCGGTGCGTGTATTGGAACAGAACTGCACAGGTTCTCCGACCTGCACAGGCGACCAGGGAAGGAGTGAAATTCGATTCATTCTCGAACACAGATAACAGAGAGGGTTATCTGTGTTCGAGAAGCAACTTACGGTGAACTCGAGCATATGTGTAAGACCTCCGAACATCCCATACATGTAACGGCGTCAGGCCTGAAACTTGCACAGGTCAACCTCTCCGGTAGACCGGAGCATCTGTGGCCGGCATAAGGTACATATTCTGATTCATGGATGGTTGAAAGACAACAAAAATCTAGTTATCCGACTGTCCTTCTGATATATATTTTCAAACATTCCTACACATTTTATTTTTCTTTCTTCAAACGACATATTGTTTGAGTATGGATTAAAGCTTATTTTGGGAGTATTTTGCATCATTTTTTAGGCTTTTTTCTGCATTTTAAGTCCCAATATCTGAAACGGAACTATTAAAAATTAAATGAAAATTGTTTTTTTTTATGGAAAACGCTCTTGCAGATTGCAGGATCGATTCTTGTAAAGGGCAGTTTCTTGGAGAACAGATTGCCTAATGAACCATACCGAAATAATACAAACGATAAACAAAGCAAACTGTGACGTTTCAGAGTACAAATCTGACTCTTTCATCAGACAAACGAGAAAATTTTCAGAATGGTTTTTTTCGATTTTTAGTTTTGAGACTTTTGTCAAATTGACATTCTCAAGGAATCACAGCAACACAGATTCAAAAATAATTCTGAACATTTTCTCGTTTGTCAGATGAAAGGGTCAGATTTGTGCTCTGAAATTTCACAAATTTCTTTATTTTTTCGTATTGTTCCGGTATTATTCATTAAGCCATCTGTTATTCAAAAAAATGCCCTTGACTAATTGTTCAATCCTACAAACTCCAAGGGCGTTGTGCATAAAAAACAATTTTCATTTCGTTTTTAATAGTTCTGTTTCAGATATTGGCAGGAGAGACCCAGAAAAAATCTAAAAAATGACATATCGTCTCTAACATATTCGTTGGAATTTCATGAATGAACAACAACAAATATCGTATTCAGTTCACTTCTCAATCGAACTGTCTTAACCTACCATTTATCTCGAAGAAATATGAGATATTCTATTTCCCTTTCACATTCAAATTATGGTTCTTCATTCAATTCAAACGGAGTGTTCAATTATATCCCAATCTCTTCGCAGACTCCGTTGAACTAAGTATTTAACCAGAGACTTGAAAACAGGAAAAAATTCGTTATGTCATTAAGATGCAAATCTTGGGTTAATATTCTTTTCCGGCAGATTCTCAAATATTGTGAACCGAGGAAAACCCAATTTAAACATCGTCTGATAGCAGCATAATCTTCCTTTTCGTTCTCGACTTGAAAGATATGAAAATATGGTCACTCTGGTGAGATTAATGCGAAAATAGAGGTTATAATTGGGTTGAGTTTCTAGCGCGTTTATTCTAGGGAATAAGGGGATTTGCTGCAGGGAATTAAATATGTATTTTCGCATAGAGTTGGAGCAACTTGCATAGAGGAAAGTTTGTCTAGGATAGCCTGGAAACTTTGCGGAAAATTATTATTTTATTTCTTCTGAATGAATAACTTCCGTTATTAGTGCTGCTCTCAAAAATTTTTAAGCTACGGATTATTTCTGAATGAGTATAGAACGTTATTTTCAGCTGTTTTCTATATTTATACTTCCAGCATCTAAAAAAAACTGGGTATTCAATGAAAATTATTATTTATAAAAAAAACCTTTACGTATTGTGAACGATCAACAAAGTAACGTTTCTGACCACTCCATCAGACAATAACTATAGAAAATACGCAGAATTAGTTTTTTATCATCTCGAAACAAAACACAAATATCGAAAAAAAAAATATTCTTGAAGTTTTCACATCGCGATCCGGTAGTTTGTTGAACCTTTGCATCGTGCCGATATTGTTCATTAGGTAACAATTTTCCCAGAAAATACCCTTGACAAAAATTTTCAATCCTGCAATCTGAAAGGGTGTTTTCTATATATAATAATATTTGTTTAATTTTTAATATTTCCTTATAAGATACTGGAAGTGAAGAGTTGAGAATATCAGAATATTTTTGAGATCGATTTCTGAATACATTTTGAGAAATCATTTTTTCTGATTTATTCGAAGGAACTGCAGAAAGAAAAGACTAGAAACATTGTTGTCAGCTTATCTATTTTAAAACACCTCTCAGAACGAAAAATGAGTTCTTTTCATCAGAATCTTTTGAAAAAATAGCATATAAATGTGATGAGAACAATTTTTATTTAAATTTTTGCTGTATCTACAAAATTCTCAGGAATAATACCAGTATCATCAATTATTTTATAGGACCCAAAATGATTATACAGGGTTTATCTGAATAACACTGAAAAAATTCAAGGGGTGATTCTTTGATGAAAATTAATCTAGGTAGACGGTATACAATTTTTTGAAGAACCCCCCACCCCCCGGAAAAATTACACTCCTCCGAAGATTAACAAAAAAAATTGTTTTTTTTTTATTTGCCCTGTATATTAAGCTAAAGATACGAAACTTGGTTAGTATTATTTGTCAATAAAACTACAGCTTTTTGAATTTTTCAACCCTGAAGTATGCTTAGAAGGGGTTGAAATTGTCACCCCCTAAGATATTTTTTCTTACAACTTTATTTTGGATACCTATTTTCGTTTTAAAACCACATGCCTAAAAAGCCCAATTCATTTACCAACTTTTTTATGTCTACAAGTTTTTTCGAAAACTTGAGTATTCACGAAAAAAACCATGATCTGCGAAACCGCATTGTAGCAGGGTGTGAAACGGTAAGAAATTCAGCAGGCATAATTCATCGCATACGCATTTCAATGAGGAGAAGAGTATTGAAGCTGAAGGCAGTCATTTTCAACATTTTTAATAATTGTATTGTCAATATTCGACAGGTTTTGTTCATTGTTGGCTATTGTTTCAGTTGTAAAAGTCTTGGCCTAGTAGAATCATAATTTCGTTGGCTATTGTTCAATAAAATGGTTTTTAACATGAGGAATGTTTTTTTCGTAAATGCTAAAGTTTCCGAAAAAACTTGTAGAGATAAATCAGTTGGTGAAGGAATTGGGATTTTAAAGCAGTGTTTCAAATCATTTCAAACCAAATACCCCACCTTAATTTTCATCACAGAATCACCCCTCACATTTTTTCGGTGTTATTCACATACACCCTGTATATAAATATGTCACACCCATCTGAAATGTAGCGACTTCTGCAAAACTAATACGATCTACTTCCAACTAGATGATGCGATGTTAAATGACGACGTTTGAACTATGACGAAAATTCCTAGAATCGTATCATAAAAAAAAATTGTATTTCTGCGGAAAGCTTAGACCAACCTTCGAGCGGTGTATTTCAAAATCGATTGAAATATTATATCAGCTCGATTGGATATGTTTCTCTGGAAATATTTGGAGAATTCAATTCGAAAGCATAAGTCTATAGAAATATTTGTGAAGATTTTACACACTCATTTAGTCAACCTTTGCCATTGAACTCCAAACCTGCTCTAAAACTATCAAGCCTTTCAGCTCCTATTGTTGAGAAAAATTTTCCAAATGATCCAATATCGTGTTCTTTCAGAACGTCGTATTGGCCATCGAATTTGAGACACCTTGTATAAATTCACATCTCCTGATCTCAAGAAGGTCCATCAAGTAATCTCTTCCCGTTGTATTTTGTCGTTAAATGCTGAATTATAATTTTTTTCGTGACTAATTCTTCAAGGGTTTGAAACATTGTGTTTAAAAACAGACGCGTATCTCTTGACAAACGAAAATATTGCCCACAAAATCGTCGTCATTTTTATTATCACCGTTTTCATTGCAAGCTGTAAGCTTGAGAAATAATCTCTCATTCCGTCTAATTCCAGCTGCACAAAGAGAAATAAAAGTAAGAAACTATTACATCTAGGAAATTCATGACATTAATGCGGTATAAAACGCATGGGTAAGGAGTAAGCTTATACACTACTTGTCAAACCTACTGCTTCGTAAATGAAAGTTCAGACAACCTATCGATTGTCGGGCACACCTAGCAAGTTCGCTGAGGTCAGACTGTATGGTGGAGAATTTTGTTTACAACACATATACGAAGGTTTTTCTGAATAGATATCATTCACGGTTATGCTTCTCTGATTTGACGCGCTTGTTCAACAAAGGAGGCCTCTAGACTCAAAGTTTTCAGGGTAAGCTGAAAGCCTGAAATCAGCTAAGTTCGTTAATGAGCAGAATTTGCCTAATGGTTGCCGATATATAACCATCTGCAATTTCATTTCTCAATTAGTTGAACAAAACTGATCGGGCTATGAGACTTCGATCCAAGTTGGCAACCCAAAATTTTCGTCAAATTTACAAGCACTGGGGAAGGGCAATTTTTGAACACATCCGACATGATAATACAAGTATTTGTTGAACTAGCTGAAATTTAAGTTGAGGTTTTTGATTTACGTCGATATTGTCAAATTCTTAAAAGATATGTTCCTCAAATCAACATGATTATTTTGGCTGCTGGTTTTCCGTTCCGTAAATGAGAAATCTTCGGTTGATTCCTGAAAAAAGCTATTTACGAAATTTGATTCATGAGAAAGCGATAGATTTTCTGCCGCTGATTCACGAAATTTGTTGACTGATAAAACATTTTCCATCACCAGAACAATAGTCGATTTTCTGTGGTACCATATCCATCTTTGGTTTCGAGAATTTGGATGGAACTCATTTCACTATATAAAATTATATGTTGAAACTTCAAATATCTGTTTATTGTTGCTTATTTATGTTTGCTGCTTGTATGTGATTCTATTCTTTGTTTTGTCATTTGTACACTTTTCACTTTCTTTCCAGCAATATGTCATGAAATTGTAAGCGTTGATAGGTGCAAATGATACAGGGTGCTGACACTGGTTGACATCATGATGTAGGTTTTCCTGTGTTTTCATTCCCAATATCTGAAACAGAACTATCAAAAATTAAGTAAAATAGTTTTTTTCTAATAACATTGCGTATTGTAGGATTAAACTATTTGTTGAGGGAAGTTCGGGAGAAAAAATATTACCTAATGAGCTAAACCGGAACGATACAAACAATCAACCATAAGCGAACAGTTACGTTTCAGAGTACAAATCTCACTTCTTCCCAGACAAACGAGAAAATTTGCAGATTAAATTTTCTTTCGATTTTTCGTTTTGTGAGATTTTCCACAAAGAAATGTCTGTGGAAATACACAGAGCTTTTTTTAATTTTCCAAGTTGAAGCATTATTTTCATGAATTTCTGGAATAAATTCAAAGCAAATGACTTCATTCAGACAATTTCGATATAAAGGTAGCCACTATCTCCAACTAACCATAATATTGAACTTGATTTTTTTTTCAATATATTACAGGAGGTATTTATTATTTCATTATTTAGTTTTTGGAATAAATAATATATAATATTTCAGAGTTTGGTATTCAAAAGCACCTATAGGAAATAATTGTAAAATACGATTATTTCGTCTGGTTCAATATTCTCATGACAAATTTCTGTGGTGAAAATCAACACATAGAAAAAAAGTCATATTTCATTTCCTGGAAAAATTTTCAGAATTAGGTATTCAACAAATTTATAACTTCCCCCGTTCCTTTTACTGTTACTGAAAGAATCTTCATATCAATTAGCTCAGTTCATGTTTATTTTTCGGGATCAATTGTTTCTAGTCAAAAGGACATCAGCGCCATGAACTTTTTCAGAGCGGAATAGAACAAATTGACAGTTCTAGATCAGCGTTTTGGACCAAAAATTTGGTGGGTACTAGCATGATGTAAAAAACATGTTGTGCTCATCTGAAAAAATAGTGACGTCAGCCAGATTAAAATGCAAGAAAATATATATTCTGTACTTTGAATTTGAATGCAAAATGTGATGTCATCATTAGTAAATACGATAACAGAGGAGCAGATGAGCACCATATTTTACTTACATCATTGTACGTACTAGTAAGGATGCACAGAACAATCTGCTATGCATCTTAGTACTAGTATGGTATTTTGTATGGTAATTTTCTTCACAAATTTACTATTACTGGGGAACGGGAATTTCAGGACAAATTCGACATGATGAGGTTCGCGTTTTTTAAAAATAGCCGCAAAAGATGCCTCGGCTCTTCGAACAAGATAATTTCTTCCAAATATAGAGTTTTGTTAAGATCATCTTTGATTGGCTGAAATTTAAGTTGGGATTCCTGATTTGATTTAATAGTGTCAAATTTATATAGGATATTTTCCGCAAATCAACTTGGTTATTTCGGTTGCCGGTTTTCCATTCCGTAAAAATGAAATATTCGGTAGGTTCCTGAAAAGAAGGTGAATTACGGAATTTGATTGATGAAAAAACGTTCTTTCTGTCAATAGAACGACAGTCAATGTTCTATGGTAACATATCCATAGCATAGAACAATCTTTATCTACTTTATGATCTATATAACATAGAAGAGACAACAATCAACAAGAGCAAAATTACTAGGTATGGTCTATGGATCATAAGGTTTGACGGTCTGGTGCATAGACTTAATATGTCTATGTTCTGGTGACAGAAAGATTCCTTTTTCATCAATCAAATTCCGTAATTAACCTTTTTTTTTCAGGAACCAAGCGAATATTTCATATTTACAGAACAAATAACCGGCAACCGAAATAACCAAGTTGATTTGCGGAACATATCCTTTATAAACTTGACACTATTAACATGAAATCAGGAATCCCAACTTAAATTTCAGCCTAACAAAAACATACATTTGGAAGGAATTATCTTGTTTGAGGAGCCAAGGCATCTTTTACGGATATTTATAAATAATGCGAACCTTATCATGTCGAATTTGTCTTGAAATTCCCGTTCCCCAGTGATAGTAAATTTGTGAAGCAAATTGTGGCTTGGCAACTAGGGCCGAAGTCGTCTTTTGTCGACATCTGGTATTCTATGCATCTTGCTATAATGTCATATGTCGAAACTCAAGTTCCAATCGTTGTAACCTTTAAATGGGCTCAGAATCTTAGATTTACAGCTTCTAGCACTAGTAGAAAAGAAAGGTAATCTAATCTTTATATTCCATCACATCAAACAAGCGATACCTATGATATACCATTCGGAAAATTTCATATTCTTCTTTTCAATTCTTCATAAATGATGAAGAACGTATTCATGACATATTGCACCAGCAATCAGATCTTCAGTAGAACTAATAGACCTCTATGGTGAACTTGGAAAGGAAATTCGAATTGCTTCATCTGCATGCAACTGTTTCCAATCAACGTTGAACAAAAAGATTTATTCGCTCGCTAACGCTTTGATCTTCCTGAATGAAAGTGAACTTCAATAGTAAACAGAGGAAAAGAACGAATTTCCATTTCATGTAAATCAGAATCTTCGAATACGGATATACGCAATGTTGCCATCTCTCACTGAATGATATTAGCCATATCTGAATATCTGATTGCAGGATGTCGAATCTAGCACTGTATATTTGCACTTTTAGCCTCTTTTTTCTTTCTTGATCACTCTCTCCTTACCTTGCACCCCTTTAGGTCGAGTGTTAATGACGTCTCCAGTGATTCTGAAAAACCTGCATGGCATGACGAATGTGTGCGGTAAGTGCAATCCTCTCTGTCTCTTAAAGTAGCAACTGTGATATGTGATAGACATATCTGGATAGATGACTGATAGTTTTTGGTGGGATATTCACTTAGAAATTAATTTTGATGCTGTGACTTCAAATAATAACTAATATGCTAACACTTCCTAATATCGATAACACTCTTCTAGGAGAAGTTACATAAGCTAGAAGTGAACTGATGTAAATGATACTTAGTAATATTTCTCATTGACATTGAAGCCAATGCCATAATTTAAATTCGTGTCCTTATGTATCTAATTGGGAACTTCTGCGAAGATGCCAGCGCCCTAGCGGATTAATTTGGAACCTATCCAAGCTAGTAGTTTTATGTAAACAAACCGTAGAAATGTGGTGGAGAACGAATATTCATTAAGCAGAGCTAGAATATTTAAAGAAATTATTATAATTTTGTATAAGATTTTTTGGGAAGGGACTTTTGTTTTGGATGACATTATAAAATCGTGCTTCAAATCGTTCCTGGAGGGTAATTTCGATGGTATTTTAGTGTCTGTTGCTTGGTGGATCAAAATGAACCAATATCTAAATGATACTTGAATTTCCGGAAAGATAGACACCTCAATAAGTAATTCAAGACCTCTTATCAATGTGAGGAAGTGCTGAATGCAAGCCATATTATGTGGTGAAACTACAATCAGTCTAAATGATATGACTTGTTCTCTTTGTTTACAAACGAGTGAATCAATAAAATGAAAAGACAGCTTTTCTGCTTCAGTTCTTTCGCATCGTATTTCGAAAGAAAGGAAAGGAAACAGATAGACATATAATTGATTTTATTTTCATATCACAGCAGCTCAAGATGCACATACAAAATGAAAAATGTCACTGCTGGTACAACCTACCTATATAGAAATGACAAATATCAATGTATTTATGTGAATTACTTTAGCTGTTATCAACTATAACAGTATATTTAGTTTTTGTTAGGTCAGTTTGAATATGATTTTGTGTGGAGTGTGAAGTAGGTAGCTGCAGATGTGCTCGGTAGTTTCTCTGCAGGATCAGCATTTTTCATCAAAATTCCTTTATTTTCATTTACATCTAAAATATCTGGACATGAAGTTGGCTCCAAATGAATACATTGTAATTTACCTTCATGAAAATAAACATCTTCAGAGAAATGCAGTGAACATACTTTCATGTATTTCGTGAACTGTTTTCCAATCTTCAATTTCAAAATCCAGGCCTTTCTTCTTCTATCATTGAGTTCCCTGCCAAATGCTGGTTCCCAATTAATTTTGCTCTCATTTGGCTTTGGAAAAAATGAAAACTTGAAGCAGTAGATGATCATTTGTTCTTTGACCAAGAATAACATTGAGTAGAGGCACACAACAATAGTCATTTCGGGAGGATGCCATTTCGAATTAATACAATCGAAAATTTTAATCGGAAAGAAAGGAATCGTTTGATGAATATAACAAACACTTTCGGTATACCAAAATTTCAACTCTGAGAACAACACAAAAGCTCGCAATTGAACTCTCAAAGTAAGCAAAATACATTAAAATAATGGGCACGTCGAAAAACTACTAGCTTGGAAGTGTTCGAATTTTTATCGCCAGAGGGCGTATCGCTTAGCAGTAGTTGCGAATAAAGTGGTTCATTATTAGCTCTAGGACTAGGGAAAATTAAAATCCTTCTTAGATTGTCGACGATTCGATCCGCCTTTGGATATTCATCAAGACTTTCTAAATGGATTTACACAGGAGATGACAGTTTTTGAATGGGTGCAAAGATGAACAATTTATCAGAATCTGGCATAATCAAAACAAGTACAATCCAACATATAGCAGACATTATCTGCACCCATTCAAAATCATCTCCTTTGTAGATCCATCCAAAAAGTCTTGATGAAGATCCAAAGACGGATCGAAACGTCGACAATTTTAGAAGGATTGTAATTTGCCCTAGTCCGAGGGCCAATAATGAACCATTTTATTGAAGCAAATCTTCATGAAAACTTTCATTATCAGAAAAGAAAATATATACTGGAATGAAATGTAGCGTGCAGGACAAAAGTATCGGTCGTTCTCACAGCCGATCGTAAACATCATAACTTCCGAAATTAACAACTTAGAACCTCGATATTTATAGACTAATCACGAAGATTGAATTCGGGAAATTGATTTCGCATATATACCCATTCAGAATATTATCTTCCTAATATTTCCAAATATACTATACTGAATCACAGCTTGAAAATTCATTTAAAATTTCGCAAATATGATATGATCAGACGGTCGCACTGACGTGAAGTCAGCAGCTTTTGCGAGCATGTTCGTTGTCGATGATATCTTGCGAACATGCGCGCAAAAGCTGAAACTTCACGTCAGTGCTTTTCTATGTTTTTTCCGATGAAGTACTGGATTTCAATCAGTTCTAATCTGTATTTTTGGAAAAATTGGGAAAATAAAATTTTGAATGGGTATATCAGCGGAATCTCTGGGTGGATTTCACACGAATTTAGCCTTCGTAATAAAGGTCCAAATCTACTTTACAAATATCGAGTTTCGGAGTTGTTTCTTTCGGAAGTTATTGTGTTTACGGTCGGCCGTAATTCTCTGAGTCACGAAACATTTTTTTGGAAAAATTTGAAAAATAAAGTTTTATGGATAATTGGGTGGAACTAATTCATTTACGAATTTGCCCGCCCTAATCCAAGTGAAATACTTGGTGCACAAATTAGGTTAACCGTAACTTCACGTGAATTTGGTTTCTCCAATATTTTGAGAAATACTCCGTACTTGGTTCAAAAATCGACATCACTCGGAGCTGATACGTGAATAGGCGGCCATTTAGTAACGAATTTGAAAAATTGCGTAAAATCTACCGACTTCTCTTTTGTGTTTTTCCAAAATTTTATGAAAGTATTCTATTCTCAGTAGGTTATATTTTTGTAAGATTCAATAAATCGTTAGAAACAAACAATACTTTGAATATAACGGGGTGACATCTGAAGGCCAGAGTTGGTTTTTTTTTTAAAAAAAATTTTTGTGCAAATGATTGAAAAAAATTCTAAGAATGGGCAATGTCGCCACTTTTTCATATTCATGAATTTTCGGGAAAATAAACACTGAAATTGAGTAAAAAATGAAAAAATAACTAACATTGTGCATTCTCTCAAAAGAATTAAGTACATCCCAATAAAAAAAATTCCAAAAAATACTCATTGAAGCCTGCAGAACGCCCCCCCCCTTTTTTCCTATAAACGTCGGAATTTCTCCGAATTCTAATATTTCACGCGGCTGTTGGCAACGTTGAAGCATGTAGACCGCGTCCAGGTGTCTGACCTTGAGATATTACCAAGGTTTAATGAAACTTGAATGCGGTTGTGTTGCCTAGCCGTAATTTAGCACCACGTGGTATTGTTGCTCTCAATATAAACCCTGATCAAATTCAATTATTGTTTTCATCAGCCAATGTTATTCATTTCTGATTATCCTGGCTGAATATTTATAACTGTTAATGCTGCTGTTCTATCCCATACCCATTCACGTGAGACATTCAATTTATAAATATCGAAAATTAAATTCGTCAGGAAATAATTCAATTTATAGATATCACAAAGCACTAAGTTGGAGCGTAGATTCATGGTGAACGTATTGTATTTCACGAAATTAATACCAGTCAAATTGCTTCTATTACCATGAGCGGAAAATAACAATTCCAGTAATTCAATTCGAGGCTTTTATGTCAAAATAATGGATTATTTTCCGGTTATTGGTGTCACAAAATTGATTTAAATGGGACATTTATTGCATTATAACTTCCAATTATATTTTTTCACCTAAACTCGCCATTAAAACTAAATTTACCCTTATGAAGGGGAAATTCAATCTGGAAAAGTCCAAAATGCGTTAAATTAAGATTAATTGAGACTCACGGAATATTGATTAAGGAAATACGTTTTTCGGTTATTTTTAAATTCTCTTCTTCCACTTCCAACCGAGGAAAAAGATTCTATTGAAATTGGGGTTAGAGGTAAATAATTTCTCAATTTTAAAAAACTTTAACCTTAAAATGTTCATGAAATCCTACTTAAGTCTACGTGTCGATAGTCCATAAACAACTTCCTGCCTTTTATTCAAGCGGATCTTTATTTTTCGTTTTATTCAGGAAAATATTCACACCTTCCTAAGGAGGATTCGAACCTGCGGGTGTTCAATTTTCACCATACCCTACAGACTCTGGCACAGTCAATTCACGAAATTCAAGTTGCTTGGAACAAAACAGTGTGTGACTACTCTCTAATCCACTTACACTTTCTGCGTCTAACGTTTCGTATATACACGTTGCATCATCAGCATCAAATCATAATTTTTCAACTAGAGGACCTTCGTCTATAAAATAATTGGCTACGTACTCACAAAGGACCCAGATATAACCAAAAAAATTCGATATTGTCCCAAATAAATTTTTTTTTTCGAAAATCGTCGACCTTGTTAACGTTTCCTATTAAATCGAGGTCGTAGATCACGAATATGTCATTAGAAATCGTCCAGCGACAACCGTTTAGAAATTATGGCGGAAATAGTGAAAAAATTTCGAAATTTTGGTCAACTTTGAGACGTCGTGCCGACCAAAATAATGAAGCTGGGTGATGTCGAATTTTTGTACGTGCAGTTCGATCCTTTGTCTATGCAATGAAACAGATTTCATCGTCCTACTCTCATCGAGTCGGTAATAATGATTTTTTGAAAAAAGGTCCAAAATTTTGGAATTTCAAGGACCTCTCACGTCCAGGAAGATTTTTTTAAAAAATATCTGACCTTATATTCTTGTTCTACGCCCTCGAATTAGTAAGTGTGCCAAATTTCACGGCGATAGGAGTCGGAAAATTATTTTTCGAAAATTGAGATTTTCTTAAGGGTAACCCCTTAAAATTTTACCAAAAATCGAAAGTTCTCCGATCGACCTGAAATTTGAAACATATACTAATTCGAGGGCGTAGATAAAGAAAATCCAATCAGAATGTTAGTGGAGAGTCTGGTTCGTTTTTTATGGCCAGAAGAAAATCGAAAAAATTGGACCTTTTTTAAAAAAATCATAATTTTTCAACTAGAGGACCTTCGTCTATACAATAATTGGCT
The DNA here is from genome assembly GCA_958510865.1 of Myrrha octodecimguttata. Classification (NCBI taxonomy): domain Eukaryota; kingdom Metazoa; phylum Arthropoda; class Insecta; order Coleoptera; family Coccinellidae; genus Myrrha; species Myrrha octodecimguttata. The sequence goes on from OY294056.1 coordinate 86,899,974, forward strand.
ACGTACTCACAAAGGACCCAGATATTACCAAAAAAATTCGATATTGTCCAGCCTTACGCGTTTGATCTGTACGACGGCCCAAAGTTGACCCAAATTTCGAAAATTTCTCACCAAATCCGGAATATTTTCCAAACCGAATCAGTTACGCAAAATCTAATTACAGATTCGTAATCTACGTGTTCGAATCCATAATATATGATGTGCATATTATCATAGCTTCAAAAATAAAATTTCGCACGGAATCGCTATATCTTACCCCCCCACCCCTCTGCGCTTTGATGTTTATTCGCGGTTCTTTATGAAAAATTTTCACGTATATGCACGTTTCGGAAACCAAGTCTCATTTGGCTAAGATGTATCGTTACTCAGTAACGATATGTCTTAGACAAAGGAAACTTGGTTTCCGAAACGTGCGATAGACGCAGAAAGTGTAAGTGGATTAGAGAGTAGTAACACATTGTTTTGTTATCAGTACCCAGCAAACACTAAAACGCAGCAAGAGTGCAAAAAACTGTACAGCGTTGTTGCACTTGAAGTACAGCGATGGTGGTACAGTAACTGTATCGAAACGGACCGTATATGTCCCGCGAAATTGCATCGAAACTGTACAGCTCAAACTGAGTTCGAAATACAGCCACTATACAGCAGTTGTGGAGGAGCTATGCCTCGTTGTAATGCAGTTTGTACGTAGTAATAATGCACCAACTGTGCTACTTCGATATGAAGTTTCTAAGCAGCAACAATGCAGCAGAAGCTCGGCTGTATACCGAGACTCACAGGAATAAGTCTTACTGCCGAAAAAATAATTATTTTTTAAGAGATTGAATTGAAACAGATTGATACTTAATTATTAACCATCGACAGATGTAAAAAAGAGGGTCTACGACTTCCAGTTTATTCGGAAATTGCCGAATAATTTTGATTTTCTTCTATGATGTGATGTATATATTTTTGCATATTCGACATCTATGCTTTACGGTAGAAGAAATTCTGCAATTTTTTCTGTATCTAGATATTGATTACTTTACAAAAAAAATATTCGAATTATTTAATTTTTCACGACATTTCACCAAAAACTCAGCATGGAATTCAAATATATAAAAATATACACAACATTCTTTGAAAAAATCGTTCGACCATTCCCGATTGAAGCGAAAAAAAATTTAATTGTCTATTTACCCTCAGTCGATGGAAGACAGTCTGTAGTATACAGGTTTAGAATTTCAATGCGATTACTTGAAAAATATAGGTGTTTCGGAGGTGAGCCTGATTCCTGAAACATACTGGCTGTCTTAGGAGTCGGGTTAACCTAGTTCATGTTGAGCATATTACGGAATGTGGTTCATAGCAAATTCAACTAAATAAAAGAAATATTGCACTGGGAACATGACTTTAATAGAAAAAACTAGAATTTACAGAAATACCGGCGATATCAAACATTATAAATATAATATATTATTGGGTGACTCTCTCTCGTTCCTTTCTAATTCCTCTAAAATGAGTACATATTTCTCAATCATACCGTGATGGTTGTTTCAATATCGGTTGGTGAATCATTTTTGCTCACTTTGTTTTTGCGTACTTAAGCTACTTAAGGTGAAGAAAAATGAGTTAATAAACAAAAAAAGTTTTACCTTGTGTGAATAAAATATTTAAAATTCCTTCATTGATGTTAGTACTTCGAAATTCTGTTTCTTAGTTGGCCCTATCCAGTTCAGGTAGAGACCCAGATGCTTTCTACTATTGTTCATTTATTCCAGTTCCGAAAGAATAGGCATCATCTAAATTGCCACACACCTAAATTGCCTTATTTCGTTTTTCCGGGAATTTATCATGTCGATACACTTGTTTTTCGCACTTGCAACACAGTCAACTTGAAACAAACAGCCAGTTCAAATAGCTTGAATCAAAAACGACACAAAGAACAAATTTCCGTTACAAAACAGCATGGCCGACGACGACGATTGACAACGGCTCAACCGGCATAGAAGGTGTGTGCTATAGCATCAAAGACAGAGACAACGTTGTCTCATACAGCATTTCGATTTTGTTGCACAAAAGCTGTACAGCAGCTGTATTTAAAAGACTGCATTTAGGAAAGCAGTATCACCAATGCAGAGATTGTGCAGTTTCAATACAACATTTTATGTACTGCATTCCGGTGGCACTTGTAATGCAGTAACTGCGCAATTGCTGTATTTTGTGTTTGTTGGGTATTCTATCTACAGTGATCTCAAATAGTTATTTTGCATGGAACAAGTTGTTACAAACAGACATCGACAATCCCATTTCGTCGATGCTTAGTTCCGTATACAACAGTGTATCCAGCTGCGGGGTCGTCAAACATATTATTGTTTTTTCATCTTCTATTAACTCTATGGCTCCCTTCACTCTATTCTCTCAATTAAACACACAATCATGCATCGTATCCGGCTTCTCAAACTCAATATTTAAAATCTCTATGATTTGTAGGATAGTCAAAGGATTTCCTCCAGTCTCCCCGTACATAGGCGTCAGTCCTACCCTGTGCTACCTTCTGAAAGAAAAGAAACCACTGTGCTGTCTTCAGCTCGCCCAAGTTTGCGAGCACTGTAGTTACAGGAACGCCAGGGACTATCAGTGGCAAAACAAGACCATCATCCTGGCCGCAGATTACGCCTCCAATGGGATCTACAACTTTATCATTCCGCTGAGGGCCCATTTCCGGTCCAAGACGTCCCTGAACCCGATCATACTGCTGCTGGAGAGAAGGCCGGACATCGCGTTTTTGGACGCCATTTCGTATTTTCCACTGGTCTATTGGATGTTAGGATCGATTGACTGGTGAGTTTATCTGGAGTTGAAAGAAAGCTGAATTCAGAATTGTTACCAAGATTTATTTATTTTTTCGTGATGATTTGAATGTTTGCGGCTCTTTCTAGGTTTTTATGAAACCTCCCAAACTGCTCCACATCTTCTGGACATAGAAATAGTAAGACATTGTTCATTCATGAATAACTTTCATGTTCAAATACAAACTGGATTTCTACTTCAACTTGTTCGAAAAATAAAATTAATTTCTGAACATTTTCGTGCGACGATTGTCTATGGATTAAACTCGCTTTTATTTTGGTTGATTTTTTGGATTTATTCGTGGTCACACTTTGCCACTAAGAATATCGTGAAGATTGTTCGAAAACATCGATGCATTGCGTGAAATGATTGCAAGATCGTCGTGCGACGTACTGTAAGATCTAGACTCCATTTTCCATTTTATGAAGTCAGTCAGTAGACCACGAAATTGGTCTATCAAGTTTTGGAAACTAATAAAACCGAGGCAGGTTGGGTATTGTGAAAAGTCATCGAAATCAAAATAATTCGGAGAGTCGTTTTCAAGTCCTACATATTTTTTATATATGGTTTGATGTAGTTCCATACGTACCTATGAATACATTTACATAATATGTATTATGTTACATATATATACTCCATTCACTTTTTTAAACTATCCCGGTTGGCCATGATTTACGTCTATCAAGTTTTTCACTTGAAACTGACGCAGGTTGGCACTCCTGAAATATCGACAGTGTCAAAATAATTCTCAGAGACGTTAAAGCCACATAATATTTTTCACGAGCAAACTATCGTTGATTTACTCAATTCATTCAAATGAGAGACTCACACTGTATATTTCATTTTTATAATCGGAGTTCTTATCATTCTCAACGCAACCTATCCAAATTCATATTATCAGGAATGTAGAGTAAAGGATAACGGAAGATCTTCAGTATTTCCAACCTAAGTCTTTGATGTGGAGACGACTTTCAGCAACCCTGACGTCATCTCATTTCTCTAATCTATACAACCTCCCAGAAATTAGGGAGGTAATTGAGTTTAGGTTGGGTTAGAAGACCGAGCATCGAGTTTTTGGGGGAGAATGCGTGTTTTTCACCGGTTTTTGCAAGTTGAGACTGATTGACTGTTAGGTTCCATCAGACTCTACGCGTTCACAGTCGATAAAGTGAGCTTCGAACGTGCATGAACTGTGGAGGTTTCGGGTTTCCGCTAATCACGGACCATCTGCATTATTCAGTTGAACATGAATTACTCACTTCGAAAGCGAATTTGTCCACATCGTTATTTTTGCAGGAGATGCTGTTTGCGAAATCAGGCAAGATAAGGATATTCTATTAGCACCAATCAATCGTACACCTTTGCAGTTTGATGCTGGATAATTGACAGAAAAATCGTGCACTACTTCTATTATAAGCAAATCAATTCGCATTGCTTAAGATATTCTGTTGAAATGAATACTACACTTCCATGTCAACATAACATGACTTGTCAATTGCTCATTGCCAGGAAAAATCTATGGGATGATACTTCTTCTAGAGACTATTTCCTTTCAGAAGATTTTGTCGTACCTGCTAGAATGTTAGAAAACATGACTTATCTCATCAAACTTATCTTTGTTTTATTTGGAAAATCGTTTGAAATACTTTCTAAGATGTATACACCAAAAAAGTAGCTATTTTATTTTTTCTGAATCTTCCCTAGAAAATTCCCGATACTTCAGACCCAACGTAAAAACTCCATTCACTTTTATAATATATCCCGGTTGGCCATGATATTCTGACGCATTTCACCTTGTATATTTTGAAAATGTTAGGTTATAGTCATTTTCCTGTCAGATAACTACGCAACATTGTCCTCTCTACATAGAGGTATTTGTTATTACGTATTTTTCAAAATGTGAATTTACTTTGGGAAAATAATGAATCTGAGAAAATATTATGTGAATTCAATAATTCCAAAAACCTGGCGGATGTTGAAGAAACTTTATTATATGTTAACACTGGTAATATTTCACGTATATAAACATGGTTGCAAGATTTAGGTGAGCTATTTTCTTGTACAGAAATCAAGAATCGAGTATTGAAGTTTCACTGAAAAATAATGGATAGGGTAGTCCGTTACTTTTTGATACTTCATTCGAAAAATAAATAAAAGTACTCGAATAACCCTGCAGTAAAACGTCTGAGCGAACAGACAAACCTATGGAATTCCCTACTTTTTGAATTCTCAAGAAGAAAGTCTACATAAGACATTCAAATACCTTGTTGCACAACTTGAAATACTCCAGTATGAAAATGTGATAGTACTACAAATTCTGGGTCACCTTAAGAGAACTAACTCGATTAACAAAGTTCTTGGAAATCTATGTGAACGATACACTAAATTGAGTTTTCACTCACATACGTCGAAAATGTTGGATAGCTTGTGCTAAATTAGTGATTCCAAATTATCAGGGTTACCATGAGAAAAAGCAGATTGCAGTTCTACATAGCACTTCCTGATACTTTGTCTCTGCTTCTTCAAAACTACCTTCGGAATTTTTAGTTTCCAAGCTATGTTGAGATTGAGAGTAGAAATGGACATTGGCATTTGGCAACGTCGCTGAGAATTATTTTGACATTTCCGATGTTTCACGACTGTCATCCTGCGTCAGTTTTGAGTAAAAAAACTTGATAGACGTGAATCATGGCCAACCGGGATTTTTCATAAAAGTTAATGAATATACCACAGAGCAGATTTCTGAAAGTATGAATATTTTACCGCCACAAACAACACTGTCATATTTCATCAGAGATTCGAAATTTCCAAAATTGATAGATCTTGAAAGCTCAATCATGAATAAAACACGATTGAGACTTCAAAAGCAGTCAATATGAATTCAAAGGACCTTCGTTGATAATAGAGAGATATTGCAGTGTCAAATTTGTGTGACGTTATTAGCGCAAACGATATTCTTGACATCTAAGCATGCGCAGATTCAGTTTCAGAATAACGCGACGTTAATAGCGTTAGCGTCTAACGTTATTTAATGAAAATTGCGAGAAGCACTTTACGTTGCGCTATTCTATATCGAAAGGATTCGTTAAGCTCCGGGTCCTTCCGGCTACGATCACTGTCATAGAAAAGCTGTTTGGTTATATGTTTTCTCGTCTTTTGGTGTCAATTTCACAACTTCCTCAGATTTTTTAATCTATTTTATGATACACACAACTGATATCACACATTAAGATTCATTAGTGCTACCACAACAGATTTTTTATATATAGGTATTTGCTACTTTTCCAAGAATCAAGGAATACTTTCGGAAGCAACATGAGGGGTTTGAAATTAGGAATAGTTTGAACCATGCTCTAATCATATTGTGCAATATAACTAGTTCCACTTCTTCTGAAATAACACCAGCTAAAATTACCGATTTCCTTTGTCCAAAATCGAAAAACTAATGCAGAAATGCAAATGATTGAACTTTAGGAGTTTAAACGTGAGTTTGTAACACAAAAATCTGACGTCTCACATAACCTAACCAAACAAACTGATAACTAACGCAACGGTAACGAAAACGTGTAGCAATAATAGGTCTACTTTTGGAACGACCGTTATAACCGAAACGTAATATTTAGCGTAACCGTAATAACATAACGTTTGCGCTATTCAAAAGTCGCAATATCTCTCTAATGATGTACTGACTGTAGTGTTGTTGAAGTCAATAGTTGCTGAAAATTCTTCTTTGGATAGGGAAATTCTGAATGTGACACATTCGGTTTAATGACATTCAATGTTGACAACACCAGTTACTTATTAAATCGGAAACTGCCAGGGTCTGCTCGATGCTCAATCTCAAGTCTTCAATTACTCACTAGGGCATTAGCGTCATCAACAAACTACAGTAGTCTCGTTATTCCTTTCCTTCTCTGTCGGTGCTATATTTCTTCCTGAAGGTCCTCGTCCTACAAGGGGACTTGCAATACCACAACAACTTACACAAACTCATTCCAATAAATCACCGAAAAGAACTTCCACCCTATATCTTCATAAACTTCCTCCAAGGAGTAATTGCAGAATCTCCTCCATACAGATGTCGCTACCTAATACCGCATATAATTCTTCTTTCGCGATATCGATCCATACCCCAAAACGAACCGGCCATAAAACGTTCTTTATGCCTCGACGGTAACGAAACTGATCCTTTCCTTTCCAGTCTTCATGGCTTATCGACCTGAATTATTATTATTGCAGCTTGGACGATTTGCTACGGGCTGGAATCATATTGGCGGAGAACGTTGTCGTGGTGAACAAAGAGCTGTCCAATTCCGCGGAAGAGGACTCCCTGGCCGACTGTAACACCATTGTGGCCGTTCAGACGATGTTCAAGTGAGTATTGGAACTTTTCGTGTTGTTTTTTCAGGTATTAGAAGGTTGAGAAATCGAGTAAAGCATATTGGGAATGGGAATGGTGCGGTATTACGAGATTTCCCGCACTTGTTCGTATTCATACCTGGAATTTCTATATAGGGGTTACATTTAAAAGGAAACATAGGTCTTTTCTAGTGGAAAATTCAAGATTCTGGGAAAAAGCTTGAATCACTCAAATGTGTTCTTAAAGGTAATATTTTCTAACATGAAACCCATCATCCTATCATTTCATCCCTCTGCCAATCCAAACCAGGGGCGTAGCTAGGGAACGTCCAGGTGGGGCAATGCCCTTGAAACACCATTGCCCTACCTCGAAAAGCAAAGGCTGAATATCTCAAAAATTCAATGAGTCAATCGATGAGATGAAAAATTCCATTGCCCAACATTCCATTTCAAGATGACTTAGAAGTAGGACATACTTCTAAGTCAAGTGCACAGCTACAGCACTGACCCAAACCCCTGAAGTTCAATCGGTAGTAAATAAATTCAATTTCCCGAATTTTTTTCATTTATGAACGACAACTATTCCGCCATACCGTATCTCAATCATGTTGTACATTTGGACTAATACTGTCTGAAAATTCACTTTACCTAGGTTCTTAAATATGCCAGGTATTACAGTGAACGGGACGTGGTTTGTTCGTTTAGGAGAATCTTCTGAGAATTCCTCACATTCATCGTACGTTTTTTCTGGTAAAACATAGATAGTATAGCAAGGAGTCAATGATTGAAATTTGGAGAAAAAACGAAGGGTTTACAATTTATTTTATTGAATTGGTTAATTATGTGTTTGTCCACCGCGGTTATCTATACACTCCTCACCACGTCTTGGCATTTATGCAAGAAGATGGTCTATTTCTTCTTGAGGGATACAATCCCAAGCCCCAAGCTATCTTTACTTTCTTAGAGCCGCCAAAGTCCGTAAGTGCTGGGGTAAATTACCAAGCCTTCTACCCATGATGTCCCAAACATGGGGGATCGGGGGATCTGGGCGGCCATGGCAAAAGATTCATATGGGTCGCTTCAAAAAAGTTCAAACTAACTCTGGCTTCATGAGGTCGAGCCTTATCTTGCTGAAATAATAGATTCTCGAGCCGGTTTAGGTGAGGGAGAACATATGGCTCCACTATTTCTTGAAGGTACCGCAGCGCTTCTTGTTACCTCGAATGAAGACTGAAGGTGACCTACTTGCATGTGCAATAGCACCTCATACCATAACGCCTACTGTCCGGTGTTCATGACGCTCAACATCAAAATGAGTGTCACGTCTTTCTCCCCGACGTCGTCTAACCCTTCTTCGGACATCATGTGCACCCAAGGAGAATCGAGATTCATCAGAAAAGATGCCATTCCACATTCCAATGTTGTCGTTCCCTGCACCACTGTAATTTTTGCGGACGATGCTTGTCCGTAAGAGGTAACACAAGATGGGGTTGATGATGATGCAATCCAAAAGACCGGACAGTTACAGGATGGCCTTGTACTCCTAACCACTCATCAGCCAAAGATCGACTTATCGTAAATCGGTCTCTAATGGCCATAAGTCTTAGATGTCGATCTTAAACTTCATTTTGCCTTCTCATTTTCGATTTTGGGCATTATCACACCACGGTTGACAACATCTCATAACAGTAGTTGGATTTCTGTTCGAACGGTTAGCGATTTCTGGAAATGACAACCCCGCCTCCCGTAGACCAATAATTCGACCTCTTTCAAATTCACTTAGCTGGCGATAAATTCTGCTCCAGGCATTTTAACAACAACTAAACATCGACTCTGCATCTTTTCAAACAGCTGGTCTGTTGTTAAATTTAAAAGATTTGCAAAAAACAATTACAGTATTTAAGTTACAAAAAATGTTTACTTGAAAAAACCTTCACGATTTTTCTCTCCGAATACTAATCATTTACTCCTTATACTATCTATGATTAGAAATTGGAGAAAAAATCGTGAAGGTTTTTTGAAGTGAAAATTTTTTATTTCTTGAATATTATAGTTTTTTGCAAATTTTTCAAATTTTACAACAAACCAGCTGTTCGAGGAGGTCGAATTATTGGTCTACAGGAGGCGGGATTGTCATTTCGACAAATTGATAACCGTACAACAGAAATCCAACTACTATTATGAGATGTTGTCAAGCGTGGTTTGATAATGCCTAAAATCGAAGAAGAGTAGGCAACGGACGTCGAAGGGGCACAAATGAAATTCAAGATCGACGTCTGAAACTTATGGCGATTAGAGACCGATTTGCGACAACTCGATCTTTGGCTGAGGGGTGGTTAGGAGAACAAGGCCATTCTGAAGCTGTCCGAACGGTTTACCGTCGTATAAGGTCTACCTCTTACAGTTCGAAAAAAATTGAAATTTAAACAGCTCCTTCCAGGTGTTGCTGTTTCTATGTCAGGTAGTATATCAGCAACAAAAATTAAATCATGCATATCGTAGGCCAAGGCCAACCCACACTCATCAGAGCAACAGTTCGGACCAAGGCAGAACGCAATCAATTGAACATGTGCGCAAAAGCTGCTGACTTCACGTCAGTGCTTTTCTAAGATTTCATTTTCTTATTTTCTGTAAATTTTCCTTCCAGCAAGTTGCTTCTTCACTGTTTCATTCGAAAAGGAGAGTCAGTGAATTATTATTGAAAATTTTTGTATTGAATTGAATATTCAGAATTGATAAACAACTAAATTAAACGCTCCACTAAAGCAGCTCCCAAAAAATATACGTTGAAGGGCTAAATTGATTAATTGCAATATATCAATAGAAGATTGCTCAGATACCTACGTATTTTCACTTCAAATATCCTCAGGCATACGATTTCGAAACTGCAGGTTCATCTCCAACAACTGGCGAAGATAATCCTTTCGTATATCTATCGCTGTTTTTGATTTATGGGGTATTTCATGAAGATCGTAATTCTCCGGAAATAGGGAATATCGGAGAAACCTTTGGGAATTGATGGATGTGGGGTTTTTATAGTGCAGAAACTATCTATCTGAATCAGCGCTAATCAATTGAGAAAGATCTCGCAGCTCGGAAATGAAACACAACGGTAATAAAATAAACTTGATTTGAAATAACGAAGGTTATATGGAAAGGTTCGTGAAAACATTGAAGATTTCGAACACATAACACAGCCGTTGGTCTTTCAGGTCGGATATGCACCAGCGACCTATCCTCTCGAAATGGAGAAGACATCCTTGCCCTAGAATATCTCAGTTACGCGAACTTTGCAGAATTGTTTTCTAGGAATACTTCCGTATTCGTATTCAGTAACGCATATTCACGTGATTTGATACTTGTTTTTTCAGTGAATTTTGCCAAATGTGGTCCATTTCCATAAAATAATGGGCAAAAATACAAGAACTATTAATTTTTTTTATAGTATCTGGTTTCGTCTTCAGTATCTTTGTATTATCTCAATCAATAATGTGATTTCCAATAGTCGAGCATATACTCCATTCACTTCTATAAACTATCCCAATTGGCCATGACATTCTGACACATTTCGTCGTGTATAGTTTGAAAATGTTAGGTTATAATCATTTTCCTGTCAGATAACTACACAAAGTTGTCCTCTCCACAAAGAGGTCGTAGTAATTACGTATATTGAAGAAACTTTTTCCTCTGTTAACACTGGAAATATTTCACGTATATAAACATGGTTGAAAGATTCAGTTATGCTACTTTCTTGTACGGAAATCAAGAATCGAGTGTTGAAATTTTACTGAAAAATAATGAATAGAGTAGTCCGCCACTTATTTGTGATAGTTGATTCGAAAAAAAAATAAAAGTACACGAATAACCCTGCAGTAGAACTTCTAAACGAACCAACAAACCTATGGAATTACCTACTTTTCGAAATTCTCAAGAAATAAGTCTACAGAAAACATTTAAATACCTTGTTGCACAACTTGAAACACTCCAGTATGAAAATGTAGTGTATAACAATAAAAAGATACAATTGTTATATTTAAACCTTGAACCTACTCAACCTATTGCATGGAGAGGAAACTGAAAGACTGGATTACTAACCAATTCAATATATTAATCTTTCACAAATATCTACATATTTTTACAAACAATTTCTGAGCTCAGACTAGAGAAATACAAGAAAAGTAACACTTATCTAACGGTCGACTAGAGTAGTGTTGGTGGTCGAAGATCTCAGGTCGTAGGCCTTTTTAATCCAATTTTGGTTTGTGCTCTTGAACTGCTTGGTATCACAGGTGGAATTGCAGGTAGTTACGCAAGTTGGTATGTCCTAGTCCCAAAAGTACGTAATAAATCAGGTGAACAGGTACTCGGTATCCAAAAGATGAGAACCCAGATAGTAAGGTTCCAAAAAGTTAGATTCCAGGAAGTCAGTTTCCAGGAAGTGAAATTCCAGGAAAAGTCAGGTTCCGGGAAGTTAGATTCCAGGGAAAGTGCTAGAAAATTCGAACAAAATTACCACATGTTCATTTGTGTTGGCCTTACCCTCCAGTCTATCTTCCAAAGTTTTAAGAGAATGAACAATGACAAAATTCAACTAAGAAAAATATATAGACTGGAAAATAATCCACTCGAAGATCAATAAGATATGAACAGATACACTGTTTGAGTCGCAAAACCTCCTGGCCACAATCTCTCAAAATGGCGTTCCTACATGTGACGAAATATCGGAAAAAGCAAATAAAATTGATATATTAGGTCATTCAGAACAGTTAAATTAAAAGTACTTACCCCTAATACTTAATATTAGAGCACACAGGTAAGAATTTCTCAAAATCAATGAGAATACTAAACTCAATTAATCGATATTGATCGTTAATATAAAATCGATCTTTGCACCTTGAAAACTCTGCCAGAAAAGAAAGAAGGAAACCGAACGAAGGAGCTCTGAGACGCACCTTCCTCAGACGCGATTGCGCAACAGTATCGAGAACACAGAGTTTGATATGTGTCAAGTAAAAATTGAACTACTGAAGTGTTTAACTACTACTTCGTTTATATTATTGTTAAAATGTACTTTTAAACCGTTACAAGTGGTACTGCAAAACCTGTGTCACCTTAAAAGAAATAACTCAATTGAAAAAGTTCTTGGGAATCTATGTGAATGATACACTGGGTTTTCACCCACATACGTCGAAAATGTTGGATTGCTGGTGATAAATTATTGATTCCAAATTATCAGGTTTACTATCAGAATAAGTAGATTTCAATTCTACAAAGCACACTTTATCTCTGCTTAGTCAAAACTACCATCGGCATTTTTAGTTTCCAAGCGTGATGATGATGTTAAGATTGAGAGTAGAAATTAGTATTACCATTTGGCAACGTCTCTGAGAATTATTATGACATTGCCCATATTTCACGAGTGCCAACCTGCGTCAGTTTCAAGTAAAAAAACTTGATAGACCTAAATCATGGCCAACTTTTTTTTATAAACTATCGTTTATAAAAGTGAATGGAGTAAATATGATCTGCTTTCTGAGAACGTCGTATATATCTTTTTCTAAATGCCCTCCTATGGTAGAGAATTATTAAGTTTGAATAACTTTAATTCTTTTTCTGTGGTATAGCTGTGAAGTTGACATATTATAACACATATTTCGGATGTGCTTGTAGAACCGCAAAATTTCAGCTGCATGTGACAAATAGTTCCTGAGATATCGAAGATTATTTAGATTTTTCTCAAAATATTTTCTAGTGATATGACCATCTCAAACGTATACTACACAACTGCAACCCAAGTTTCAATTCGATGGAATCGCTATTTCTCGAGTTGTTGAGACAACAAAATTCCAGCTGGCTATATCTCTGAAACTGACTGGGGCGGATTCCGCCCATTAACTAACTTAACCGAAATACTGAGATCTCCAAACCTTTGAAAGTAACAACAAATACGGTCGGCCGGACAGAATTAATTTCAATCATGAATTCTTAGGGAGTTCTAACTAATCATTTCTGGATCAAAATTCAAAAGTTACAGACATTTGGACCAAACGATAACGCGCTCTTCTCCTGAACAACGAAAGAAGTTGTTGTTGTTTCTCTGTTGAAACTTTTTCATATTCCCTAAATGATTCCTAATTTATCAGGAAGTAATACTCAGTTGGGCGATTCCTCTGAATAAAGAATATCACGAAGGAGCACCAGGCCTCACATCGGGTGTCCGAGATGGAGGTTGCATTTGGCCGACTTCCCTTTCACTTTGGAGAGAGAACAACTTGTTCCGAGACTTCTTTGTTCGAAGAAACTAACTAACGTGAGTCATACTTGGAGGTTCAATATGGGCGCCTATGTCCCACTGATATACGAAGTAGAAAAGCGTTATGCTCCTTCCTGTTGTTCTTTATTCAAAGGGCGATTCACATTCTAAATGGGTGACCACTTTGAATACGAATACATAGAAATCCGTGAAAGTTCACGTATTTTCCGGAATTTTCATCTTTCAAGAATACTCGAATATTCACATGACACCATCGCATATCAACTGTTTTGCCCTCTCCTGATGGAAATGCGTATATCACATTTTGAATGATATCCCATGAATTTTTCATTAGGCCGGAAATAATTCACGCGAACTGATGGAATTTTCCCCATGAGCGCCATATTTTACGCGAGTCAAGGTTAAAAGGGCTGAAATGAAAAACCGCCTGACCAGCAAACATTTTTACTGCTTCGAGGACTGACCCATTTCATTTAATATAGCCATTACCTCACAATTTTCCCTGATGAAATCAGCAGGAAATGGTATTACCCGGGAATTTATAACAGTATGTAGATCTGGATTATCAACATCCAAATGAAACTTTTCATCGGCTGCATTTCCACCAAGTGTTGGGTTCACATTCCAAATTCACGTAATTTATTAACATTTCGAATAATTGAAGGGAGGAATTGGAAGAATTTCAAAGTGAAGCAGAGACCAAAATATCTCATGCCCCCTCCGAGCTTTTTCCTTCAATCGAAAATGCAGTTATTTTCATGAAAACCCTTCAGAACATCATATTTCAAACATACAATTTCAATATTATATTTTTAAAAAAATGTTTGATCACCTAAAACTGAGAAATAAAAATGGGGATTTGCATTTAAAGGGATTTGTCATGAGTGAACGATATGACAACGTCGAATTCAGCTTTCTCGGAAAGAAAAGGACGTCAAATGTGTTACTTTGCTTAGGAAAACAGGGATAGCTATACTTCGATCTGGCTAGAGTAGAAGACAACGACCAAGGAATAGAAAAAGTAGAGCACAGACTGTCATACTGTCATATTACTGACAAATCGCAAACGGAAATTGTTTGGTTATATTGACAAAGAACACGTGTGTACCACAGAATAGGAATAAATATTTCGTTATTCTATAGCAGAAAACGCAATTCTACTAAACAACGTTGTCACTTCGTGCATGCATGACAAATTCCAAACCCCAATTTTGAAACCTGATTGTGAATTTTTTCTGAAGGTTATTTGGGAAAATGATGAATCAAACCCATAATAATTATGTTCAAATTTGCATTCAAGGATGAGATGCAGTATTGGGAACTTCTGCGAAGATGCCAGCGCCCTAACGGATAAATTTGGAACCTGTCCAAGATAGTAGTTTTATGTAAACAGACCGTAGAAATGTGGTGGAGAACGAATATTCATTAAGTAGTACTAGAATATTCAATGAAATCATTATAATTTTGTGTGAGATTTTTTGAGAAGGGACTTTTCTTTTGGATGACATTATAAAATCGTGCTTCAAATCGTTCCTGGAGGATAATTTCGATGTTATTTCAGTGTCTGTTGCTTGGTGGATAAAAATGAACCAATTTCTGAGTTTACTTGAATTTCTGGAAAAATAGGCACCTCAATAAGTAATTCAAGGACTCTTATCAATGTGAGGAAGTGCTGAATGCAAGCCATATTATGTGGTAAATCTAGAATCAGTCTAAATGATATGACTCGTTCTCTTTGTTTACAAACGAGTGAATCAGTGAAATGAAGACAACTTTTCTACTTTTGTTTTTCTGCATCGTATTTTGAAAGAAAGGAAAGGAAACAGATAGACATAGAATTGATTTTATTTTCTTATCACAACAGCACAAGATACACATACAAAATGAAAAATGTCACGGCTGGTTCAACCTACCTATATAGAAATGAAAAATATCAATGTATTCATGTGAATTACTTTAGCTGTTATCAACTATAACAGTATATTTAGTTTTTGTCAGGTTTTCAACCAGATCGCTCTCTTTGAATATGATTTTGTGTAGCATGTGAAGTAGGTAAGCTGCAGAAGTGCTCATAGGTTTTCTCTGCAGGATCAGCATTTTTCATCAAAATTCCTTCATTTTCATTTACATCTAAAATATCTGGAAATGAAGTTGGACATTGAGTTCCTTGCCAAATGCTGTTTCCAAATTAACTGCACTTTCATTTGGCTTTGGAAAAAATGAAAAGTTGAGGCAGTAGATGATCCTTTCTTCTTTGATCATGAATAACATTGAGTTGAGGCACAAAACAATAGTCATTTCGGAAGGATGGCATTTCGAATAAATACGATCGAAAATTTTAATCGAAAAGAAAGGAACCGATTAATGAATATTACAAACACTTTCGGTATACCAAAATTCCAACACGGAAAACAACACAAAAGCGCAAAAATCAACTCTCAAAGTAAGCAGAATACGTTAGAATAACGGACACGTCGAAAAACTACTAGCTTGGAAGTGTTCGAATTTCTATCGCCAGAGGGCGTATCGCTTAGCAGTAGTTGCGAATAGTTGAAGTCGACTCATTTCAAAACATTGGTAATGGCATTCGAATTTTGCACACATTATTATTTGATTGCCATTACACCTTGTGAAAATGAAATTCTTAAAAATCCCTTACGTGAAGTCGGCAGGTTTAAACATAAACATAAACATAAACATTACTTTATTCCCATAATCAGTGTAAATACAAAAGAAGAGAGAAAAACGTCAAAAATACAACATACTTAATTATGCTCTGAAAGGATATTCCATGAATTCCTTGATCGAATATGGTTCAATTTTCACAATGAGATTGGTTATTTCAGATTAAAATTTTTTTATATCAGATAAGATGATAAGGTTTTTGGGTATTATATTGAACAGCTTTATGCACATATATTTTGAATTCTTCTCAGTAAGTGTCAAGGAATGGAAAGTGATATGGAATTTTGCGCCTTGTATTGTTTTTATTGAACAGATCATCAAAATATTCAGGATGTTTTCTCACGAACAGTAGACATTCCAACACATACAGTCCCGGAAGGGTAATTATTTCTAAAACAACCTCCACACGATTCTTTGTAACCCAAACCAATTATTGCCCTCAAAGCGAATTTTTGCAGAATAAATAATTTATTTATATCGCTGCTTCCACCCCATAAAACAAGCCCATACCTGAGAACCGAAACGAAATTAGTGTAGTAGATTGTCTTAAGGAGTTCCACATCCACCCTCCGAGACAAAACTCTGATCATGTACAGCACTTGATTAAGTCTTTTGCTGACCAGATTCACATGGTCAACCCATTTGAGATGACAGTCTAACGAAACTCCAAGAAATTTCGTAGATGTTGAAAATCTGACTGGAGTGTTATCCAAAGTTATTGATTGAGGAGGTTTTGAGAGTATGTTCAAATTCCTTGCCCAAGTGGTCACCTTTTAACGTATCGACTCCGCCAATAGCAGCTCTACTTCCTGATGGAAAGATATGGCGATCTTCTTTTAGCGCGCATGTTCTAGGAGAAAAGCGTGCTATCTTTTTGTCTAAATGTCTGTATTTTCGAATTTTCAGCCGAAAATGGCCTCAAACGAATAGGTTCGACTCACTGATGACGAATCCGGCGTCAAAATAAATTCTGTGCGTCCGAATGCACCATTCAGGGTAGGTTGCGCATCCGAATGCCGCGATTAAGTTCGTTAATGGGCCAAATCGGTCAAATAGTTTCGGAGTTGAGGTTATTTCCTCATATTTCAGAAACTACTGAAACGATGGGATTGGAACTTGGCAGTTAGTTGGAGCATAACAACGTGCAACTTCGAGCAGAATTTCGTTGGAATCTTGTGGTCACTCAATTCTAAAAACTTTTTTTTCAAAATTTTTTTCGAAAAAATTTTTTTTTTCTGAAACTATTATTCATATTCGAGAAAAATTCCATTTTTACCTTGAGCTTCATATTTCACAGCAGTATACCAAATTTCAGTTTGATGTGACTTTTAGTTTCGCAAATATTGGGAAAAAATATGTAGAATTTCGTGATTTTCTTCTCGATGTCGTTGTTTTTTTCGGTATAACTCAAGAAATACTGATTCAATCGTGATTAAACTTCGCAGCTAGTTCAAAAATGCTGAAGGATAACATTGTGAGAAATTTTATGATGATCGTGTCATTAAAACGATTCGAAAAAAAAATTGCAATTTTGTTTTTCAAATATTCAATATTCTGTGATCTTCTCATCATATTATCCTCATTAAATTCTGTTTGAGCCTTCAAACTGTCATTTTTCGATAAAGTACTGGATTTAAATTCGATCTGATCTGTATTTTAGGAAATATTGGGAAAATAAAATGTTGAATGGGTATATCTGCGGAATCATTAAGTGGATTTTACCCATTCACGAATTAAGTCTTCGTTATTGAGGTACAAACCTACGCTACAAATATGGAGTTCCTAAGTTGTTCCTTTCGGAAGTTATTGTGTTTACGGTCGGCCGTTCGGCCAAACGGTTTTCGAGTTATGCTCTATTGGATTGTTGGAGTTATATTCTCAACAGCTCACGAAAATGTGGAAAATGCAGGGTCTATCAAATTTCCCGTGCTTTTGGTTTCAAAGGACCACAATTTGCATGAAAAATGGAACGATAAAATAAATGTCAAAAAACATAGTCCTCATTTAAGAATTTTCCACAACTAATTTAATTTCTGAAACCGACCGTTCAGTTCAACAGAAAATATCATGATTAAATGGAATTGCGTTATTTCGAGCGTGAAGGAAAAAAACATTCGTTCTTTTCATATCAAATTAGGCACTCGCTCGTAATGAAAATATTCACGAAGTGAAAAAGAGCTGAACTTTTTATGGATTCAGGGTCTGTTTCGTGAATATTTGAGTTTTTTATTACGGGAGAAAAAATTTCCACAGCGTTTCATCATTCGTTCGTGCATATAAAAAAGTAAGATTTGCTATTAATTCACCCAAATCTCTATTATTTACGAATTTCACAAGATTTGGTTCTACTAATGGATGAAAAATTTTGTCTAGCCCTCCTTGTATTGTCACGGGAGCTTAGAGAATGAATTAGTGACTCGAAATTTCCAGGGTAGGTTACGTATCCGGAATGATTTCCATATTTCCGAAAAATATTGAAAAATACCGATCCAATGTTGATGAAACTTGATAGCTGATTGAAAAATATTAATACAAACTCCGTACAGAATTTTGTGTCGATTGTATCATTGGCACAATTGGAAAAAAATTCTTTGAATAATTTCAAAAAACTCATTTTTCGCGGAAACCATTGACCAGATTCCACATAAATTTCGATTGGACCTTTAACCCCATATTCTACAAAAGTATACCAATTTGCAGTTCGATCCGATCTCAATTTTAAATTGAAAAAATTATATCAAATTTCGTATTTTTTTTCGGTGTCGTTGTTTTCGGAGTAACTCAAAAAATACTGATACAATCATATTGAGATTTGAAAGCTATTTGAGAAAAACTGATGCACAACTCTGTAGGAAATTTGGTGATGATCGTGTATCATTAAAACAATCAGAAATACAAATATTGAATTCAAGCGAGTCACTTGATAAAGGTTATCAATACAATCATTAATAATATAGATTTTTCTGTAAAACCTTTACATGATATCTTGCAATATTGATATCGAACGATATAATTTTATTGTCTTCAACGTTCTACGTTCAATAACAAATTATTTTGTCAATTGGCATACAATGACTGAACTGAAAATGTTCTTCAAATATTTCTTGAAAAATCATTTTTTCCTGAAACCATTCATCAGATTCCAAATTGATTTCGCCTAGAGCTTGAACCTCATTTCCTTCAACCGTGTTTTCAGTTTGATCAGGTACCAATTAGTATGAATATTGAAAAAAAAAAAAAATTCCTGGTTTTTTCTTGGTATCGATGTAATTTCTCGAATAATTCGAAAAATACTGATCCAAATCATGAAAACTCGATAGTCAATTGGAAAATATTTTACAAAAGTGTACTAAATTTTAGTTCCAACTGATCCCAATTGACGGTGATATTGGTAAAAAATATGTCCAATTTCGTGGTATTTTCACTAGTAATACCACTAGAGGTCAAATTATTTCCGGAAATTTTATCGAGCTCATGAATATTTTGAAATTATCCCGAGTCGAAGACGAGGGTTAATTTTCTAAAAATATTCATGAGCGAGAAAAAAATTCCGGATTTAATTTGACCTCGTCAAGTACTTGCAAAATATAGAAGGTTTTGTCGACTTGAATATTTAGTTACCATCGCAAATCATTGCATCATATGCATGAAATTATTTCTGTTTTGAATTTGTCAAAAACAGCACGACGTAGAAAAATGTCTCGCTTCGGTCAAGAAAGTAAAGAAAATATTCGCCAGAATAACAAGCAGTTGACACCCGCGAATATTAGGAAATCGAAGGCAAGTGTATGGAAGCAGTTTATAAACTTTTGCGCAGAAAAAGCCTATGATTTTGACAGAGCGGATATACCTGTGGAACAACTGGCGCTTATTCTTGAAGACTATTCCTTCAACATGCGAAAAAAGAACTCCGAAGACTACAAGGAGAGTGTTATCGAAGTTCTATTGAACTCTACAGCTAAGCAGTTGTAGGAATATTTTTTCGAAAGCTATAATCGCAAATTTAATCTATTCTCTGACATAGAATTTGTCGACGCAAGAGCTGCAAAAAATGCTAAGCGTCGGAAGCTACAAATAGATGCAACCAAGAGAAGGGAAGTTCATCCGCACTATCCGCAGACGAATTGAGAAAATATTCTGTCATTAAAAACGTCAAAAAAATTCCCAGTATAATTCGCTGTTGGGTAAAAAAATTTCCACTGAAGTTAATCCGTTGCGATGGTGATCTGTCAGAAATGTTATCAAAGTTCTATTGAAATCTACAGCCAAGCAGTTGTAGGAATATTTTTTCGAAAGGTATAATCGCAAATTTAATCCATTCTCTGACAAAGAATTGGTCATTGCAAGAGCTGCAAAAGATGCTTAGTGTCGGAAGCTACAAATAGATGCAACCAAGAGAAAGACAAGTTCATCCGCACTATCAGCAGACGAAATGAGAAAATATGTCATTATAAACGTCACAAAAATTTCCAGTATAATTCGCTGTTGGGTGAAAAAATTTCCACTGAAGTTAATCCGTTGCGATGGTGATTGCGTGATAACGTTCTGATTGGTTAAAAATTACAGGTGTGGAATTTTCCTCTATAAAGTGGTTATTTCCGGAATAACGTAAAAAATACTGATCATGCTAACACTTAGTTACTGTTGTCTTCATTGAATTTTGGATGAACCTTCAAGTTATAATTTTTTGATCAAGTACTATAGTTGAATCCGATTCAATCTGTTTTTTCGAAAATGTTGGGAATATAAAATTTTTAATGGGTACATCTGTGAATTCATCGGGTGTATTCTACCCGTTCATGAATTCGGGCTTCGTAATCAACGTGTACAGGCCTCCTCTACAAATATAGAGTTGCCAAGTTGTTCCTATCGAAAGTTATTAGGATTTTTTGTGAAATGTTTGGTCCATATTAGTTCTACCTGTCATTCGAAATACCCTGTACATGACCGTATTGCTTATTCCATAAGGAAATACCGTTTCATTTCGTGGAAAAAAGCCAACCAGTCTCGTCGTTCCAGCGTAATATCACCCGATGCAAGTTTAATTAACGCCACATCTCTTATAAATCCCACATACCCTGACATTCAATTTATTCGCAGGTTCTTCCCCACCATCAAGAGCATCACGGAATTGTCGCAATCCTCGAACATGAGATTTATGCAGTTCAGGGCGCACGACAAATACGCCCTACATCTGTCCAAGATGGAAAAGGTGAGTAAAGAAAATGAAATGTCTTGTTTCCGTTTATTTACGACCTGCGTTAACATGTTTCACGCATGTAGTTATCTTTGAAAAACAGGATGTCCCACGAGAAACTTCACATACTCCCACTATATACAGGCTGACTATTAAAGTTGTACATTAATTTCAACCCTTGATTCCTTCCATCAAAGTAAACACTTTTTGCGCGCATGTTCAAGGGGAACAGCGTGCGATCGTTTTGTCCAAATGTCTGTAGTTTTGGATGATTTAGCCGAAAATGGTCTGAATCGACTAGGCTGGACTCACTGATCCGAATCCGGTGTCGAAATCGATTCTGTCCGGCCGGCCGGCCGTCGACACGATAACGGTCGACAGAAGCAAGCTAGGAATTTGAAATTTTCAGGGTAGGTCGCGCATCAGAATGCCGCGGCTAAGTTCGTTGATGGACCAAATCGGTCGAATAGTTTCGGATTTATAGGCATTTGAAATTTTAAAGTTATTTATTTTTTATTTCACAAACCACTGAAGCGATTAGATTTAAACTTGACAGTTAGGTAAAGTATAACGACGCGCAACTTTGAGCCAAATTTTGTCAGGATCATATTGTCAGTAAACTTGAAAAAAAAAATTTTTCGAAATTTTTCTTCAAGAATTTTTTTTTTTTTGGAACCATTCATCACATCCAAAAAAAAATCCCACTCACACTTTGAACTTCATATTTCACAGCAGTGTATCAAATTTCTGTTCGATACGATCATAAGTTTTGGAGAAATCGGCAAAAAATGGTCAAATTTCGAGGATATCTTCTCGATATCGTTGTTTTTCTCGGTAAAACTCGAGAAATACTGAATCATTCCTGATCAAACTTCGCAGTTAGTTTGGAGATGCTGAAGGACAACTTTATGCAAAATTTCGTAATAATT
Source organism: Myrrha octodecimguttata (assembly GCA_958510865.1). NCBI lineage: Eukaryota > Metazoa > Arthropoda > Insecta > Coleoptera > Coccinellidae > Myrrha > Myrrha octodecimguttata. The sequence continues at coordinate 86,922,250 of OY294056.1, forward strand.
GTGTCATCAGAACAATTTGAAAAAAAAAATTCTGTGATTTTCTTATCATATCATCCTCCTTAAATTCTGTATGAACCTTCGAACTATAATTTTTCAATGAAGTACTGGATTTCAATTCGATCTGATCTCTATTTTTGGAAATATTGGAAAAATAAAATTTTGAATGAGTATATCTGCGGAATCATTGAGTGGATTTTACCCATTCAAGAATTCGGCCTTGATTAAGGTCCAAACCTTCTCTACAAATATCGAGATTTTAAGTTGTTTCTTTCGGAAGTTATTGTGTTTACGCTGTGGGCCGTTAGGCTGACCGTAAACATATTAACTTCCGGAAGAAACGACTCAGAAACTCGATATTTGTAGAGTAGGTTTGGGGCTCAATTACGAAGGTCGAATTCGTGAATGGGTAAAATCCGCCCAATGATTCCGCAAATATAATTCTGAAATACGAAATCACCTTAAGAAATATCTTCGTTGAACTTAACAAAGTGCAGGAGTGTATTAGCACGTTTAGAAATATTTGAATGCTCATATCTTTTTACCTGAGCCGAACCTGGAAAAAAGGTGAATGAAAATAGTGTTACCTTTGGTGACAGGAATTTATGGTTGAAAACTAATTAGAACTTGAAGACTCACCCTGTATACAGCCTATATTGGCATGAATACAGCTTAGTGTTGCTGTTTGAGATCGAATTTTTGACGATTATGGTGAAAAAACATGTTTCCTTGATTGAATAAAAACGTCACCAAGATTTTCGAATTCTGAATATGCGGCATTGATTTTTGTTTATGGATTCTGTAGTGGAAATAGCAGAGCTCCATCTCCTAGGGAAAAATCAGAAAATCAGGTTGGCCACCATTTTGAAGTGGAGATTTTGAATACTGTGGAGGCGGATCCTGAAATAAGTAAAGGGTTTTCCAATAAGAGGTGTTATTTTGAATAGCCCGCTATTTCAGTAGATGTCACTTTTGAAGCTGTCATTTCTTGACATTTGACAAGTAGAAACTACGCCATTAATATAAATGGAACGACAAACGCTCCTGCGCGTTAAAATTATTAAAATTCACTATAAAAATGGTGAAAATTTGGCAAAGACGGTTCGTAAAACTCGAACATTTTTGGGTCGTTGTGAAGCACCTTGTCGGACTGCAATAAAGAAATTCGTGGAAAAATTCGAGCTGTTGGGACAAGTTAGTGATGTGAAGAATAAAACCCGTGCACGTTGCTCAAGAACAGCCGAGAATATTGCTGCTGTAGCCGAAAATGTTGAAGAAAACCAAGGTTTGTCCATTCCTCGTCGTTCTTTGGAATAAGGCATTCCACAAACGTCATTACACCGTATTTTGCATGAAGATTTGGGTCTTAAGGCTTATAAAGTGCAGTTAACACAAGATCTCAAGCCGGCCGATCATCAACAACGTCGCGTCTTTGCTGATTGGGTCGTTGAAATGCATGAAAATGATCCGGAATTCCATCGAAAAATCATCTTTAGTGATGAGGCCCATTTCCTGCCCGGTGGCTTCGTCAACAAACAAAATTGTCACATCTGGGCTCGGAATACCCGAGAGTTATTGTTGAATAGCCTCTCTATCCTCAACGTGTGACTGTTCGGTGCGGTTTATGGTCCGGCGGAGTCATTGGACCTTACTTTTTCGAAAATGAGGCTGGAGCAACAGTTACGGTGAATGGATTGCGCTATCGAGAGATGATTAATGATTTTTTATGGCCGGAATTGGATGGTATTGATCTGGACAACATTTACTTTCAACAAGACGGCGCTGCGTGCCACACAAGCAACGAAACCATTGATCTTTCACGGGAAAAGTTTCCGGACCGTGTTATCTCTCGAAGAGGTGATCACAATTGGCTACCGAGATCTTGTGATTTAACACCTTGCGACTTCTTCCTTTGGGGCCACGTGAAAGAGAAGGTCTACGCCAATAGCCCAGCATCGATTCAAGACCTCAAAGATGGAATTCGTGCGGCTATCGAGGACATAGGGCAACCACTTTGCGATTTGGTTATGGAAAATTTCATTAAAAGGATATGGTCCTGTAAACGTGGTCGGGGTGGTCATTTGCCTGATGTTATTTTCCACTATAAACGGCATAGCTTCTTCTTTATAATGAAATAAACATCCGATCATTTATATTGAAAAATGGCATTTTTCTTTGAATATCAAAATGACACCTCTTATTCGAAAACCCTTTATAAGATGGGATATCGATAAATATAAAAGAATGATATTCCATCAGTTTATTTACAAATCCGTTCAAACTTACTATTTTCTCGTGAAAATAAATCATTTTTTGTCATTTCATTAAAGGGATGATTGTCCTAGAGTGAAGAACATTGTATTCATCCGCTTTCCTTTGGCAAGATACATGTTACTGATTTCCTCAGAAATACGAAAATTATTCAGTGCACTTGTACAAAGGAACGAATACCAGTTCGTAATCCTAGCAAAACGGAAAAATATTCCAGAATGGAACACCGCATCTGTTCAGAGTGTTTGTATTCGAATTCCAGACCAAAGATAGCATGATATCAAGTCTTAGAATTCTGGTTCAATAGCGGAAAGCAGAATACTGTAATATGAAAGATGATATTCGTACACGGGTGACTCGAATGAATTATATTTCTCTTTTGATCTATTTGTCCGAAATATCTGGAAAATTTCCGATGTAACTATATATTTCCTCGAGATATATTTACTTTTCGGTACTGAACTCATGAAGGTATCGATTTCAGCGAGATTTATTCAGCTTGAGCGATATGTGACGACGAAGTAAGCTGAAAGATTCGAAACTAAATACTGTATGCAGAGCCAAATTGTGAAATTTCGAAGGCAAATATTCTTGTTCATGACCTAAAGTGGTGAACACTCAGGATAATTTAAAATTGAAAATCATATGTCGATATATTTTATTGTTTTATACTTACGTGTTTCTCGATAATCTTAATTTCTAACATAATGACAAGGATGAAAATCTATCGATGAATCAACAAATATTCCACCTTGATCAGATCTAATCATACTGTCAACCAAAACATCTACACCGAAGAAGCGGATCCAAGAAGAATGACTACAGCTGTTTCACAGTTATTACTGATCGTCAGGACATCTTACCTTGTATGACACAGCTGAGTAGGAAATCTAGAGGCTTGTAACCTTTCAGATGAAATACTGCAGTATAACTACGTACAGCGTGCCATCTTCCAGAAACATATTGCGAACTCGAAGGTAGGATTCGCAAGGTTTTCCGGGAAGATGGCGCGCATTACGTAGTTATACTGCAGTATTCCATCCGAAAGGTGACAAATATCTAGATTCCCGACTCAGCGGTTTTATCCAAGGCAAGATGGCCTGACGATCAGTAATAACTGTGAAACAGCTGTACTCATTCTCCTTGGTTCCGTTTCTGCGGTGTAGATGTTTTGGTTGATCAGATGATTAACTCTGATCAAGGTGGAATATTTGTTGATTTATCGACAGATTCTCGTCCTTGTGATTATGTTAGTTTATTATTACTGGAGCTCTCTTTCCTCCACAAACGAATTCTTATCTTTTTCAAATCTTTATTTCAATATTGTTTTTCATTTCTAAAATTCCTCCCACTTTTTAATGAACAATTCAACAATTCCAGCAGTTTATTTAAGTATAAGAGTATAAGGCTTGAATAGATGGAAGATTATACGCGAAAAAACTCCTGATTTCACATCAGTTATTTTCTGGAAGTTTTCAACGCATCACTAAAAAGCTGCTTCTTTGGAGTATAAATATTTTTCTAAGCTAGGTATAAGAAAATATAGGGAAAACTAATAATAAATCCCTGGGATAAAATTTGGAATAATAATAAAGGAATGGTTCATGAATATTCATTTGTAGATTTGTCCACAAATCAAAAAATATTCTTCTATTTTAATCTGAGCTTATCATACATTCAACCAAATATGTTCTACAGTAATTGCATTGAATGAATTCCTTCTTCAGTAAAGAGGTTTTGGTTGATATGATGATTTATCGACAGATATTGGTCCTAGTGTTTATGTTTTGTCTTTTTAAAGTTTACTCAATTTTATTTCTCTAGAATGTTTTTGTTATAATTCATTTTATGTAGTTTATTTTTAATAATGATCAACAGGAACAAAATACTTCGTTTCGGAAAAAAGTTGAAGCATTATTTCAGAACATTTTTCCACAATATCGAATCTTTGAATATACATACTTTTTATGACATTTTTACAAGAACCTAGAAATTGAACATTTTCAGTGTGAAAAAGAACGAGGATCCCACATATCATATATGTTCAGACTGCCTTTTGCTGCTGGTAGCGTCTTCAGTGCAAGTATGTTAGATACTCTTCTCTACCAAGCATTCGTAAAGGACTACGTCATAACATTCGTGAGGCTCCTACTAGGAATAGACCAGGCCCCAGGATCAGGATTTTTAACATCGGTAAGAATTTTTTGATATTATTAGTTATTTCTTAACATTTATTATTCTGTAGATTTCAACCGAATTTTCAATGAAATCGCACGTCCGGTTCCCGTTAAAGTCCAGAGCACCAACAACCGTGGCCCACCCTGTATACATGCAAATCAGAATACTAATCTTGCTTATCCTCTCGTAAATTCTAAAGCTAAGAGGAATCTCGCTTGGATCATGATGTATTTTCCAAAATCAGATAATCGATACATTTTGCAGGGTACCTATAGGCAGTATTACCCGGATATATCTCCCATAGAAGCGATAATATAACTATTACGCATGGAGTACAATGTTGTTGAATCTCGAAACTATGTATATGAATTGAACAACTAATGGAGGCCGCTCCATTAGTTGTTCAATTCGAATTTTCGAATTTGATGAACCTAGGATAATTCCTGTAATTCTAACTTGTATTAACGTAACCCGGAATGAAGTTATCTGAATATGAGATAATTTATTTGCTTCGCGATATTTTACTCTGTCGAAATTATATCACCCTAAAAGAACTATGATATAGTACTTCGAATTCATAGACAATATCGTTTTTCGTCGTTCATATAATACCTCCGATTCAAGATAAAACCTATGTTCTCATGAGTGGAATACTCCCTCGTTTTTTTTTGCCGAAAATTTCCTGAAAAAACTAGTTCAGTGAGTCCTGATGATGAAAAAGATGTTGAAATCGGCCTAACGGCCGGACCGTGAACACAATAACTTTCGAAAGAAAAAACTTAGAAACTCGATATTTGTAGAGAAGGTTTGGACCTTAATTACAAAGGCCGAATTCGTGAATGGGTAAAATACACCTAATGATTCCGCAGATATACCCATTTAAATTTTATTTTCCCAATTTTTCCAAAAATACAGATAAGATCGAATTGAAATCCATTACTTTATTGACAAATTACAGTTTGAAGGTTCATACAGAATTTGATGAGGATACTTTGATGAGAAGATCACAGAATATTGAATATTTGATTTTTTTTTCAGACTGTTCTAATGACACGATAATCACGAAATTCAGCACAATTTTGTCCTTCAATATCTTTGAACTAGTTGGAGAGTTTCATCATGATTGAATAAGTATTTCTTGAGTTATACCGAAAAAAAACGATATGTTGAAGAAAAGTACGAAATTCTACATATGTTTTCCCAATATCTCCAAAACTAATAGCCGTATCGAATTGAAATTTGGTACACTGCGGTGAAATATAAAGCTCAAAGTATAACTGAAATTTTTCTCAAATATGGACAATAGATTCAGAAAAAAAAATTATTTTTGAAAAAAAAGTAGAAAATTTTTTTTTCAAGAATCGAGTGATCATACGATTTCAACGGAATTTTGCTCAAAGTTGCTCGATGTTATTCTCCAACGAACTGCCAATTTTCAATCCAATCGTTTCAGTAGTTTTCGAAATATAAGGGAAATAACCTCAAAATTTCAAACGGCCATAACTTCGAAACAATTCTGCCGATTTGGCCCATTAACAAACTCCACTGAGGTATTTCTATGCGCAATTCACCCTACAAGTTTTGAGTTGCTAGCTAGCTTTGTTCGACAGTTATCGTGTCCACGGCCGGCCGGACGGACAGAATAGATTTTGACACCGGATTCGTCTTCAGTGAGTCGAATCTAGTCGTTTGAGACCATTTTCGGCTTAATCATCGAAAATTATAGACATTTGAAAAAAACGATAGCACGCTGTTTCCTCAGAACATGCGCGCAAAAATTATTTTCAATTTTAATTATTTCGATTTTCAAGATTGAATATCAGAGTAACCGGGTAAGATGGTATGCAAGTATAGGTTTTCGAGGTCGCTGAATATGACTAAGACATTATCTCATCGATATCTTCTACCGTTTAGATTTCCATCTGTCAAATAGGAATTTTCTAAAATGTGAAATTTCAAATTCATTTATTTTCCCTCTCAACTGACGAAACCAATTGGGAATTGCAGATTATCATTCAGCATTGAACCCGCTTCGTTTATACCAATTTTGAGGGAAATCCATTTTCAAATTCTCATCGAAATTTTACTCAGGGTCTAGACCCCCCCAAAAACGCTATATTTGGCTTATTTTCAAGAATTCAGTGAAACCTACGTGTAGTTTTCTGCTGTAAAGTTCTTGAGCTCGTTGGTGTGAATGATAAAAAGCAATAATAGAATCGCACACTCATCAATTCTTCCTTGTAGAGCCCTTCAAACAAAACTCGGAAATGAAAAACGCGAAAGTTTCTAATTGGAATAATTTCGAAAATATCAGAGTTACTGGGCAAGTTTGGTATACAGACATAGGTTTTTGAGGTCGCTGAATATGACTAAGATATTATCTCATCGATATCTTCTATCGTTAAGATTTTCACCTGTCTAATGGGAATTTTCCAAAATGTGAAATTTCAAATTCATTTATTTTCCCTTTCAACTGACGGAATCAATTGTGAATTACAGATTATCATTCAGCATTGAAGCCGCTTCGTGTATACCAATTTTCAAGGAAGTCAATTTTCTCAAATTTTCATCGAAATATACTAAGTCTAGACCCCCAAAAACGCTATATTAACCGTGGGTTTCACAAAGCTTAATCCTCTGATCAACGCCTTGATATTCTGTGTTATGGCTAAAAATTAACTGAAATTGAACATAGAATTGTCTTGATCAGAACAATAAAGTTAATCAGAGCTTTGTGAAACCCGCTATTAATCTTGAAAAAATTGCAAATATGCAAAAATTATCCTTCCATATCCATAGCTTCGATAAACTTCCATGTATAAAAGTGAGATTTGTCACAAAACGATAATAATGTCACGAATATTCGGAACAAATGTTGCGCATCAGGGCTCAACTCTACAATATAATGCTCACACATTTTCATTTTCACTTCTTCTCAATTTAAGTATTCCCAGTTATACTACAACTCGAAATAATTATCCATTGTCCAACATCCAAGTTTGTTCGTTCCAATTCAACCTTTCAACATTGAATTTAGGTTCATTTAGTCGAGGCCCTGTGGAGAACTTCAGAATACTCGCGATTATGAATTCAGTGATGTTGCCGAACCTAGGACCTAATTAGTTTCGGCAAACCCTGACAGCTGTACTTCCACGCCTACGGCATCCCAGGTCTTAATTGAACTTAATTTTTGAATTTCCGTCGAAATGTACACTTTCGGTTAGTAAATGATGAAGCGCCTTTGTTTGGAAAATTTTTTAGAAAAGCACCGACGTGAGGTCAGGAGCTTTTACGCGCTTGTTTGAATTTTAACTATTAGATCAACACGACATTTTGCATCTTTTTGCGTGTTGGTATTCTACAAATGATTACGAAGTTTCAATCTGTATGCAGTTGTACTACTTGAGATAGTGCGGAAAAAACGTTAAAATTCCAAATAACTAGGAAATTTGCCATATTTTTTTCCTTATATCTCCGAAACTGAATATGGGATCGAATTGAAATTTGAAACATTGTTGTTGAATACTGACTCTGGGGTTTGTCCAAATTTCGTTTGAATCTAGTCGATAATTTCGGAGAAACAAATTTCAACAAAAATTTGAAAAATAATAAAATTTTCTAACAACTGGATGCTCACAAAACTTTGAACTTAGTTGGGAGTTGGTATTCCCAATATATCCACAAAGTTTGAATTCAATCTAATCCAATCAGTTCTTCAAGAAATATCGAGGAATCAATCACCAAATTTCAAATGAGCCTTACTCCGAAAATATTCGACCGGTTAACGTAACCGGGATATTCGAAAGAATGTAATCTGACTATTTCATCGGTAGATGTCACTTTTGAAGCTGTCATTTTTTGACATTTGACAAGTAGAAACTACGCCATTAATAAAAATGGAACGATAAACGCTTTTGCGCGTTGAAATTATTAAAATTCACTTTAAAACTGGTGAAAATTTGGCAGAGACGGTTCGTAAAACTCGAACATTTCTGGGTCGTCGTGAAGCACCTTGTCGGACCGCAATGAAGAAATTGGTGGAAAAATTCGAGCTGTTGAGACAAGTTAGTGATGTGAAGAATAAAACCCGTGCACGTCGCTCAAGAACAGCCGAGAATATTGCTGCTGTAGCCGAAAGTGTTGAAGAAAACCCAGATTTGTCCATTCCTCGTCGTTATTTGGAATTAGGCATCCCACAAATGTCATAACACCGTATTTTGCATAAAGATTTGGGTCTTAAGGCTTATAAAGTTCAGTTAACACAAGACCTCAAGCCGGCCGATCATCAACAACGTCGTGTCTTTGCTGATTGGGTCGTTGAAATGCATGAAGATGATCCGAAATTCCATCCAAAAATCATCTTGAGTGATGAGGCCCATTTCCACCTCGGTGGCTTCGTCAACAAGCAAAATTGTCGCATCTGAGGCTCGGAAAACCCGAGAGTTATTGTTGAAAAGCCTCTCTATCCTTAACGTGTGACTGGTGCGGTTTATGGTCCGGCGGAGTCATTGGACCTTACTTTTTTGAAAATGAGGCTGGAGCAACAGTTACGGTGAATGGATTGCGCTATGGAAAGATGATTAATGATTTTTCATGGCCCGAATTGGATGGTATTGATCTGAACAACGTTTACTTTCAACAAGACGGCGCTACGTGCCACACAAGCGACGAAACCATTGATCATTTGCGGGAAAAGTTTCCGGACCGTGTTATCTCTCGAAGAGGTGATCACAATTGGCCACCGAGAACTTCCTTTGGGGCCACGTGGGGAGAAGGTCTACGCCAATAGCCCAGCGTCGATTCAAGACCTAAAAGATGGAATTCGTGAGGCTATAGAGGACATAGGGCAGCAACTTTGCGATTTGGTTATGGAAAATTTCATTAAAAGGATATGGTCCTGTAAGCGTGGTCGTGGTGGTCATTTGCCTGATGTTATTTTCCACTATTAACGGCATAACATCTTCTTTATAATGAAATAAACATCCGATCATTTATATTGAAAAATGGCATTTTTCTCTGAATATCAAAATAACACCTCTTATTGGAAAACCCTTCAGATGAAGAATTTTAGCGTTAAATTGGAGTTAACAGAGTTGTCTGAATTTTTTCTGTATTTTTCCAAATAGGATTACTCTCTTTACACAGGAGATGAAGAAGGGGACGATTCAATCTAGTCACTCGTTGGTATCCGGAATTGTGGTTAGGTAAATTGAGTCTTCATTCAACGAGCCAAGGTAAATCTCGAAAAACAAGAAAGTGAAAGAAAAAACAGATTAGCACCGACATGATGTTTACATTCTTCCCTTACTCCGAATGTCAACAAAAAACTCCCGGGAAAAACTAATTAGTGACTCAATATTTGTACCTGAAGGTTTTTCGTATATTTAAATGTTTTTCTTGACGATATTTCCGAAAATAAATATTTGAATGAGCTGAAATCTGGTACTTTTTGTCCAATGATAGTTTTAAAGTTCATGCAAAATTTCAGTGAATCATCTGAACATCGCCAGCGTAAGTTTTCTCAATATTGGAAGTAGTGTTTCAGACTACAATACTGATTCTTACAGGTGTGAATCGTAAAGAAAAATTCAAAGATCCTCTATCTTTAACCTCTTAACTTTTGATGAAAGATGGCGAAATTTCAAGAAAATACTCGTTATTTCACAATGATTTCATTATTTTCCTGCACATTCTAGGGAACAGCGTTCCCTCATTCTGAGCCTAAAAGCATAAACGGAAGTAAAAAAATCCGTATGCAAGATCCTGGACAAAATGATAAATAGGTATTTACCTATAATTTCCTCAATGATAAAACCGTGTTTTCACGCGATGGTCTATTGTCGGTCGAAAAAAAAGAGACAAAAATCAAATATGTCCTGGAATGAACAATGATATGAAAAATTATTCCATGTTAGGAAAATGTAGTGGCGTACATAATATGTTTCGGAACATATTCGGTTTCCAACAGTTACAGACGCCACTGGTGGAAACCATAATACATCTTCTTAATCAAAAATGACCATCAGTGCTCAGACGGCTCGTGCTGAATTTCATAAAACTATATTGTGAATTATCGAAGACATAATAAAACACTATTTTTTCAAAACAAATTACCCTGTACCTCAAAAGTATAGAGATTCAGGACATAATTTTCTGTTCGAAATCACTTAGGAATTCACAAGTTCTAGGATCGGCATCTTAATTTTTAATTTACTTCTATGAACTTGTATGAAATTATAAATAAAACTTCTCTATCTAATGAGAATATCATCTTGTTCCAGATGAAAATCACGAAAGATGATATGTGGATACGCACCTACGGTCGTCTATACCAAAAGCTGTGTTCGACGACTTGCGAGATACCCATAGGAATATATCGGACCCAAGACACATCCCTGTCGGAAACCTCACATGTGAGTATGAGCAACCAATCATCGACATGGTCCAGCTGTGTGCGTGTAGCTTCGGTGAGTACATTCTAAGACAGGTCAAATTCTTTATCTGGCACTTTGGATCTTCTTCATAAATAAATAATGCTATTGTATACGAGAAAAACATCAACAGGAATCGATGAGATACCTCGTGTGAAATAGCATATTTTAAACTTCCTTCGAGCACTTTCTCATCAAAATATTTGTACCTATGTGTTTCTATTTTGAAGTCGACTGTATATACATATACAGGGTGAGTCTTCAAGTTGTACATTAATTTCAACCATAGATTCCTCTCATAAAATAAAACACTTTTTTATTCACCACTTCGGCTCAGGTATAAAGTTATAAGCATTTAAATATTTCTCAATGTGCTAATCCACTCCTGCGCTTTGTTTGCAAGTTCACAACAGATATCTCTTACGGTTTTTTTTTTTGAGAATAACTAATCCAAGGTTTGAAATTCAAATTAACAAGATTGGGGAAACTGATTTACTCACTTAATTCTTATGATTTTGCGATTTTATCGCAAGAAAAACATTACACTACACTGTACTTGAATATCCAATTTCATTCCACTATACGATTATACACAATTCCACCCTCGCCCATTCTCAAATTGAAAACTCCACAATTATAATGTTTTCACGAAATTTATAAATGAATTACATATATGAAATCCATAGACTTCTAAAACTAATATGTCTATGATGAAATCAATCAAATAACCCAAAAATATTCTCTCTAGAATGATATCACTGACTTCTGAAAACATGTTATTCTATGTCTATGAATGTTATGGTTAGGTCTGTGGTATGGTCACGAATTTTATTAGTTCTATGCGAAATAGATGAATATTTATGTGTATTCTATGGTCCGGATAAACGTGAACCCCGCTTAATTTACTTCCTTAAGGGCCAATTGCACCGTTTTCGTCTTAAGCTTCAGTTAGTTAAACGACGATAAACTTATTAAGCTCTTGTTTAAACATTCGGCTTGCACCGAAGCTGAATGTAACTAGATTAAAGTTAATCTACAAATCTGGTTACTTTCTCATGAATTGGTACTTGTGTCTAGCTCCATGTTGTTTATTTTAACCCTTATTGATGAAATATTTTAATTCAAAAGATGAAACTCATTTTATCGGTTCTACCATATTTCCATAAGATATGAAAAATCAAGATGCATCTATTGAAAAACCCATAAAAATATTGCATGTGACGTTCCCGACTTGTTTATTATCATTAAGACTAGGGATCTCTCAGTTCTGCATCAGACTTTAAACATTATTCAAATTTATAGTTATATATTCAAGTAAACTTATATTTTATAATATCATAAGATTTGAGCTTCTGCATGGAATTACAATCCTGGCGTTTGTAAAATGAATAAATAAATAGTATTGATTCATCCGAAACAACTTTTGGATAAGGAACGGCTTACCCAAGGATAGACTTTCTATTGAATTATTTTGTTTGTAATAAATATATTATGAATTGAGTTAATTTTTGGTCTAATATAATGAAAACTCTAATGTGAGATCCACAGAATAAAAAGTATTCTATATAAATATTGAAGTATCATGTAAGGATGGATTGACGAAGTGTACGTTTGAAGATCGACTAACACAAGGATGCAATTTCTTTTACATTAATTCGTTTGTAGTTATATTTTGAGTCCAGTTAATATATAATCGAGGAGAATGATAGCACAGAGACAGCACCTGCACAATAATAAAGTAGTGTATGATAGCTTTCCACGTAATACATCACTTAATAAAATAGTACTGAAGAATCTTTATGAAACTATGCTTTTTCATTCCAAATATGTCTTCGATTTCATTCTGCTATTCGCTCTTGGAAATAAATAAGCATATCATTGTAACTTTATCAATTCAAGTAGTTGAAGGCTTATAAGAAATACCATTGAGTTTTCGAACTCAATGGAAATACTGATGTCAATTCTTCATGCTTTAAAAGATACGAATCAATGCCTACTGATGTCATTATCTCTCTATATCATTTTTCATGAATATCATCTGAAATTCAATAACTTTCAATCAAAATTTGATTATCAAATCCTTAGACAAAGGAAAGGCTCTTTCCTTTGTCTAAGATCAAATCCATTAACTCATACGAGTTCTTCATAAATATTCAATGTAAACAAAAAAAAAATGTAAACAAACTGGAGGTTACGTCCAGAAAAATGTCAAACTTGTACGAAATCGCTTGAAAGTAGGGTTAGATTTCGAAGCTTACCATTAATCCTTCTTTTAAGCCCCCAAATTTCAGGGTTTAAATTTAATAGTCAGTTAAGGCCATTAAACGTGGATTACGTGACGGTGCAAGACAAGATAATTTTTTATCTAAGCCTTGGTTATGGTCTTAATCTATGGTTTTGTAATACGGTGCAAGTGGCCCTTACTAGATCAGGGGCGGAGCCATAAATTTTAGGTGATTTTTCGAATTTTTATCCGATCATATAATATTCTACGTTGAATATCTGCAAAACGGTGCATTTAAGGAGAAATTATAAAGAATAATCAAGTATTTTTAAATGATTGAAGATTCCTATAATAACATAAGATAGTTATAGAAAACTTCACACCTAAATTCATCCCATTCAAAGTTACCATATCAAAGCTACAAAAGAAAAACTCATTTTTTTTGGAAGTTCAAACAGCCTGTATATTTTGGCTGGAGCTGAATCTGAAAAAATGATAAATGAAAAAGTGTTTTATTTGATGAGAGGAATCTATGGTTAAAATGAATGTACAACTTAAAGACTCACCCTGAATACCTCACATAAAGCTTGATTGGAGTATTTGTCCGAATTCCATTAGATCATCACCAAAAATCCTTGTCACAAAAGTGACATTCCTTCTTTACATACACAATTCTATTCTTATTTGGATGCAGATCAAAATGACTATCGATTGAAAGAAGCTGGAACTCAAAGTAGCAGATACCAAAAATAAGTGAATCATTTTAGTCTATTGATTTTCAGTATTTAGGTTCTCATATAATCGAATTTTCTTCATAACTCTTTGGTGAACTTTTTATACTCTCGGAAGCACACGCACATATAAATGGATTCTTCGTCCTTGAGATGCATGCAATCCTATGTAATTGTTATGCCCTTAGCGTAATTTGTAAATATTCATATTCTTAGCTTTTATGCTCGCAGCACATATTACTCAAAGGGAAAGAACTAACAGACATCCTTTCTGGATCTTCGAGATTAACTTCCAAAACTTAAGAATATCTGAGATTGAGAATAACATAAATTAGGCGAAAAACTTCACGTCTAACGTTCCAAATTTTTACTTCATAATTAATGGCACCGGTTTGAATAATTCTAAGTTGGTAAGTACACCCTCTTACTTCTACAGGCATTGTATAAAATGCTACAGGTGGACACCTTAGGATCGTCCAATAACTGCTTGTTTCAGAGAGCAGTATATAATCAAAACCTAACCGACATATTCGCCAGAAATGGTGGCGCTTGCGAGTATAAAACCTTAAGGATAATACAATCCATATTATATTTAAGTGTTTCTATCCATTTTAACTCTTTACTGTTCCACACGAATGAGCACTATGGCACACTATACTAAACGTGAATGGTCACAAGAGCACCTTGAACTTCATGACGTTTTATTTATAATCTGGCAACTTAAATCTTGATATAGCAATGTACGTTCGAAAACAGAGGCTATTTAGGAAATAACTGCTTGCTATCTATATAGAGGGCACTGCTAGATACCAGCTAATAACTATGTTAGTATCGAGAATAGTGTGGAAATGTTTCAGATTCCAACACGACGAACTAGATTGTTCACGTAGGACTGTTTAGGACTTTTAGTTCTACGTAATTTCAAACGAACGTACGCACAAAAGTCGAAACGAGTAGGAACAATGTTTGCTTGAAATATTTTGATTTTTCCCTAATTGATTGAATCCTGATATTCTCTTCAAGCCATTTATATTTCGTGCTATACGTTTGTACGAAGTTGCACCGGCAGTTTTGGAAGTTTCACACGTTTAACGAACGCATTCAGATTTCACACGCATTCCGAGAACATTGTTCTCCACGTGGTCCATCGTTTCGGGCTTATCGGCGTAGACTAGCGACTTCACATATCCCCACAGAAAATAGTCTAGCGGCGTTAAATCACACAATCTTGGAGGTCAGTTTACGGGTCCGGAAGTGAAATTATGCGGTAATCATACTTTTCCATCAATAAATCAATTTAGGCACGAGCTGTGTGACATGTTGCTCCGTCTTGTTGAAACCACAGCTGCTACTCATCATGTTGTTCAATTGAGGAACAAAAAAAATCAGTAATCATGACTCAATAGCGGTCACCATTGACTCTTACGTTCTGATCAGGGTTTTTCTCTGCGCTACGGTCTACAGCAGCAATTGCTTCTTTTGTTCTCTGTGGATGCGTATTATCAGTTAGAGTACAACTGATGCGAAAACGGACTCTAGCTAGTCGAATTAATTGCTTTGATGGACGATTATGTTGACCGTAAAATGGTCGAAGAGCGTGATACGTATTTCGAACAGAACCATTATAGATTTGCACAATTTTGAAGCGTTGTTCAGGCTTCAGTCTATTCATGTTGAAATGCCAAATGACTTGACAGCTGACAAAATGGCCGCCAGTTAAACCAGTGTTGCCAATTAAGTTTATACCTCTAAAAAACACCCTTCATTAGCGAGAACAGGAGTTTTCGTACGAACGTATGCACTTAAGTCGAAACTCTCCTGTAAGGAGTATAACTGCCTGGGAAAGTTAGATTTCTTACCTAACGAATGGCAATTCTAATGGCAGTTGTACTTTCAATTCGATATATAATGCGTTCGTAAACACACATTTCGACAACTGAAAACAGAGTTGGACTTTTCGGTCTACGTTATTTCATACGAACGTATACACTTAAATTCGAATAGTAGAAAAAAGGACAACGTCTACCTGAATCAAAAGATTTCTGCTTCGATGAAGGAGTATCTGAATTCTTAACAAATAACTAGAAACTTAATACGACTCAATTCAGTACGAATTTAAGAAGCTTCATTCTGTGACAAAGGATTTTCTGAAATTTTAATTCTTTAAAGGCGGATATTCTCTCAATTGCGGTTGTTTTTCATGTAAATGGTTCGTTCAAAGTTATACCGGACTCAAAGTTAGTATCTTTCACACGTCTTACGAACGCAATCAGTTTCCCTAAGCATTTCGACAAGTTGTAGGAAGAAATGGACATTTAGTACGAACACTTAACGTACTTAAGTCAAAAGCATCCGAAAAATCAGTTCTAACTTGTTTAACGGCAGGTACATATACCTGATATATTTCGACTTGTGGCAAGAATCGGATTTTTCGTTTCACGAAATTGAATTCTTTGAAGGAAATATATATATTCGTGCGATATGTACGCATTTCGACTCGCGAAACAAAATGGGACCCTCTAAACGACGTATTTATGTAGGATAACTTCCAAACCTTCTAATTAGGAAAATTTCACCGAAGCATCTTAGATTCTTAACTGGCAGAATATTATCTGAATTCCTAATTGTTCAAAGGCGTATATCTCCCAATTGCAGTTTTTTTTTTCGTTCGACAAGTTCATAGACGTACTATAGATTTTAAGCTTGCAACCGGCTATTAGTACCTTAGAACCCCTGATATCTGCTAAACGATTCCTTTTCACCCTGTTCTGTTGCTGACGCATTCAGTAGTGCACGTACTTAGACTTTCTTCATTACTTTCTGTCAGATTGATGATGACATTGGATCTGATCGTGTTGGAGTTACCTATCGACCGAAAGATGGCAGTGATTATCTGAGGTGTACTGAAAAGGGAGCCTCGATGGTAAGTTCTTGATTAGCTCTTAGTTTTATTAGTCTTTCTATGAGAAGGATGCTTTTTGAATGTATCCCTAGTTTTTTGACTTTGACTAGTTGCCTATCTTGATCATTTTAATTTAGATTCTATTAGAAAGACTTACTTAGGATGACTAGACTTTTTATTAGTAAGTATTCGAAGTGGAAATGATATATAAATAGTTTGAGGTATTGTGTTTGAATATTTTGTATTGATGGAAATATTTTAAAAACTTATTAGTCTAGCATTTCAAATACAACCTAGATTAGAGTAGACGGTGTTGTTGGAATTCGAGACTACTTTCTGGGTGACCAGTTAGATCTTCTGTGCGATATCATTAGTCTATGGCTTAACTAGGAATTTAAAATCCATACATATTCAAAGTACTTATTACAAGATGTAATAAGAGGTACCTAATAGATTAATTTTCCCTTCTTACTTGGATGCTACAAAACAGAGATCTAGATAAAGTTATAGATTAATAAGGAATAACATTCCACTGCGACCTCGCCCTCCAGCTCTAGAGCTCTAATGAAGTCCAATATCTGTGAACAGATATCACACATTATTAAAAATATTTGAAAAAAAATTCGAGAGATCGAGAAAGAAACCCCGAAATTTTTCAGCAATATCTCCGAAAGTAATAACCGTATCGAATTTAAATTTGGTACACTGCCGTGAAATATAGAGTTCAAGGTATGAGTTAAATTTTTTTCGAATATGATGAATATAAGATCTCAACAAAATTTCGCTAGAAGTTGCGCGTCATTATGCTCCAATTAACCGCCAAGGTTCAATTCAACCACTTCAGTTGTTCCTGATATATCAGAGAAATAACCTCAAAATTTCAAATGACTATAACTCCGAAACTATTCTACCGCTTTGGCTCATTAACGAACTTAACCGCGGCATTCCGATGCGCCAACTACCCTGAAAGTTCGAAGTCGCTTGCTTGATGGGTTCGTCAGTTATCGTGTCCACGACCGGTAGGACAGGCAGAATTGATTTGGACACCGGATTCGTCATCAGTGAGTCCAACTACAGACATTTGGACAAAACGATATAACGTTGTTCCACTATAACACGCACCTAGAATCTCGAGAACGAAACGTTTGCGGTCCCGTATCAACTTTTTTTCCTTGAATTTATGCGAGAAATCAACCTCCTTCATTTTACCTGTAATTTAGGAACACCCTGTATAGTTCGATTAATCCTGTCCACAATTCAATAATTCAATCTTCAAGCATTGACAGCCGACGCTCGCGAAGATTATTGTGACCTGTGACTCGGATGTCGGGACCCTGAATGCAAGAATGCGGGTTTTTCCTGAATTTGGGTTATTACTGCAAATGCAACTTTGAACATAATTATTATGGATTTGATTCATCATTTTCCCAAATTACCTTCAGAAAGTATTCAAAATCAGATTTTAAAATTGTGGTTTGGGATTTGCCAGGCATGCACGAAGTGACAACGATGTTTAGTAGAATAGATTTTCCTGCTTTAGAATAATGAAATATTTACTCCTATTCTGTGGTACACACGTGTTCTTTATCATTATAACCAAACAATTTCCGTTTGCGATTTGTCAGTAATATGACAGTCTGTGCTCTTCTTTTTCTATTCCATGGTCGTTGTCTTCTACTCTAACCAGATCGAAGTATAGCTATCTCTGTTTTCCTAAGCAAAGTAACACATTTGACGTCCTTTTCTTTTCGAGAAAGCTGAATTCGACGTTGCCATATCGTGCACTCATGACAAATCCCTTTAAATGCATATCCCCATTTTTATTTTTCAGTTTTAGGTGATCAAACATTTTTTTTTAAATATAATATTGAAATTATATGTTTGAAATGTGATGTTCTAAAGGTTTTTCATGAAAATTACTGCATTTTCGTTTAAAGGAAAAACCCCCATTACCGAGATTCATACGCAGACTCTTTCTGAGCATTCGTGAATGTTGGTTGCGCTATACACGCCCCAAAAAAGTCCTCCTGAGGAGCTAGCATTAAAGATTTCGATTTCTTCGTATTATTTCGAACTCAGACAGTGGAAAATTCTTATTCGATAACTTGAACAACCTAAAGGGAAATCAATCGGCCATCGGTACATACATTGATATCCACTTATTCTCATTCTTCCGTATTACTTTTTCAGTGCTCAGTAAATATGACGGACGAAGCCAGGGACAACCACGAACAGCAGATCGAGAGGGCCGAAATTGCCAATTTAGTTAGATCTCGAATGGAGAGCCTAAATCTACCTGCAGTCGACTATAACGACGTGAGCGAAAAAAGAAATAGTCTCTCTTACGTCATCATAAATCCAAGCTGTGATCTGAAACTCGAGGAAGGAGATATCATGTGAGTAGGCGGATAATATAGGGATTTCATATCTTGAACGGTGCTCAATTTGCCTATAAAATAATTCAAGAATATTGCTTCTTTGCTTCTCGTTTATGGGAATTTCATGGCAAAGAACTTGCGAAATCAGTTGTTAATATTTGAAAATTCCACACGTGTGATTTTTAACCAATCAGAACGTGTATTTCTGACAGATCACCATCGCAACGGATAAATTTTAGTGGAAGTTTTCTCCTCGTTGGTACCCAACAGTGAATTATACTGGAATTTTTTTTGACGTTTATAATGTCGGAGAATGGATTGAATTTGCGGTTATACCTTTCGAAAAAATATTCCTGCAACTGCTCAGTAGTCTTCAGAGTT
The DNA here is from genome assembly GCA_958510865.1 of Myrrha octodecimguttata. Lineage (NCBI taxonomy): Eukaryota > Metazoa > Arthropoda > Insecta > Coleoptera > Coccinellidae > Myrrha > Myrrha octodecimguttata. The sequence continues at coordinate 86,941,743 of OY294056.1, forward strand.
CTTTTTTCGCATGTTGAAGGCATAGTCCTCAAGAATAATAAATAAGCCTTACTTCCCCGGTGTCCAAGGTCTTGGAAAGAATTGTAAGTGATCAGCTACTTCACTTTGCGCTAGCTAATGACTTGGTTCCTCTTGAACAACATGGGTTTGTTCCTGGTCGTTCTACAATGACTAACCTACTGTGCTGCTTTAACGATTGGACTCGCTGTCTGGATCGGAGTATTCCTGTGGACGTCTTGTATCTGGACTTCTCAAAGGCGTTCGACCGGGTCCCACTCCGTCGCCTTTTATCCAAGCTACAACAACTGGGCATAGGGGCAGAGTTGCTCGCTTTGATTAGGGCTTTCCTGTCTAATAGAACGTTTCGAGTGAGAGTGGCAGACGTCCATTCATCTACGGATATTCTCGTTACCAGTGGCGTGCCGCAAGGATCTGTCCTGGGCCCCATTCTCTTCTTGCTGTATACGTCTGATCTGCCCCGACTGTTGAAATCTCCATGCGCACTTTCTGCAGATGATACGAAAATATATAGCCAATCATAGAATGCGTTGACCCTGCAGGAAGATTTAAGGGCTGTGGAGGAGTGGTGTCGAAAATGGTTGTTGCCACTCAACGCCAGCAAATCTCACGTTTTGCACTTAGGCAGAAACAATCCTAAGTCTCAATATGAAGTCGATGGTCTCCGCTTGACTCCCGTTGAGCATTACAACGATCTGGGCATCACAGTGTCCCATGATTTGAGCTGGTCTCACCACGTGGTGGCTGTCGCATCTAGGGCCAGACAGATGACCTACATGATTCAGAGATCGTTTAGGGGCTGCAGCTTGACAACTTGTGTGGTACCCTACTCTCAGGAGTGACCAACTTCTCCTCGAGTCTGTACAGCGTTGGAATACAAGGATCCCCATTGGGATAATATAACCAGACTACCACGCTCGTTTGAGAATGCTCAATCTGCAAACCTTTGAGGATCGACGGGATAGAGGTGATCTTATTGTGACATTTCGGGCTCTGCGTGGGTTCTTTGGTGTAAGTTTAGATCATCTCTACATGAGAAGCAGCACACAACTCCGTGGCCATGCCTTCAAACTGGCAAAAGAAAATTTTAGGACCACACAGCGACAAACGTTTCTTTCCAACAGAGTTTTCGAGGGATGGAATGGGCTGCCGCATTGTGTTGTTGGTGCAAATTCGGTGAATTCCTTCAAGAACCGACTCCACAAGTTCATTCGAGACCAGACCAATTATTGAGTGATTGTTAATATGTGCGTTTTCTCTATTATTTCTTTTGTAGTTTATGAATTCCAATTAATTTTGTAAATTTGAGTTTATGGCAGAAAACTCCTACTCTTTATGTTTATTAATAATAATAATAATAATAATAAGCGCCAGTTCTTCCACGGTTATATCCGCTCGGTCGAAATCATACGCTTTTTCTGCGCAAAAGTTTATAAACTGCTCTCATACACTTGCCTTCGATTTCCTAGTATTCGCGGGTGTCAACTGGTTAATATTCTGGCGAATATTTTCTTTACTTTCTTGACCAAAGCGAGATATTTTTCTACGTCGTGCTGATTTTGACAAATTCAAAACAGAAATAATTTCTAGCTTACAGTTTCACTGAGTTGCCATGGTGTCAAATAATCAAGTCGACAAAACCTCCCATATTTTGCAAGTACTTGATGAAGACGAAAATTGATGTTGTTATGATAAACACATTTGGTGTGGGATTTCCTTACCGAATACCACACTTGGTCAAATTTAATCCCTCGGGGTAATTTTCAATTGTTTATTAATAATAATAATAATAATAATAAGCGCCAGTTCTTCCACGGTTATATCCGCTCGGTCGAAATCATACGCTTTTTCTGCGCAAAAGTTTATAAACTGCTCTCATACACTTGCCTTCGATTTCCTAGTATTCGCGGGTGTCAACTGGTTAATATTCTGGCGAATATTTTCTTTACTTTCTTGACCGAAGCGAGATATTTTTCTACGTCGTGCTGATTTTGACAAATTCAAAACAGAAATAATTTCTAGCTTACAGTTTCACTGAGTTGCCATGGTGAGTAAATAATCAAGTCGACAAAACCTTCCATGTTTTGCAAGTAGGTACTTGATGAAGACGAAAATTGATGTTGTTATGATAAACACATTTGGTGTGGGATTTCCTTACCGAATACCACACTTGGTCAAATTAAATCCCTCGGGGTAATTTTCAAAATATTCATGGGCTCGAAAAAATTTACGGAAATAATCTGACCTCTAGTGGTATTAGTAGTGAAAATCACTTCATTTCATGTTCTCTTCGTCTGGAGCTATTTCGCCTGATTGCTAATAATTTCTCCAATTTTGACTGGATTGAACCAATTCTTGAACTCTATCTTGTTAACTAGGCTCTAAATATGCTCTATAAATTATCTAATTTACAATCGGCCTTATGACCAACCTCAATCAATGCAGATGCGGCGACCTATAATGACAATTGGATACTTTTAGGGTTCCAAAAATGATCCTTATATGGCGCCTTATAATTTTTAAACCCAAGGCGAGTCATCACGCAGTTAATAAGTATAAAGAACGCTCTCTGCGTTTCCAGGATGATATTTGTTGATTTATCAAATGGTAGTCGTCCTTGTGTTGAGTTAGTTTACAAGTAGGTATCTTCGTTTCCAATTTGGCTGTAGAATCATTTGTTATTCAATAGAATTAACCTCTGTGGTATGTTCGGAATGAGCACGATGGCGAAGCCAGAAGTGACCATTTCTTATTAATACAACTTTGTATATTTATTTCCCTTTATTTTTTCAGATACTTAGTTAGGCCTAGTCCCTTCTCTGCTCAAAAAACTTTCGAAAGGCACAACAGTAGGAGGAAATCTAATATCAGTTTCTGCTCCCAAACTCTTCTCCAACAGTTACAATCCAATTCACAACTGGGAATAGCCAGTAGAAGAGGATCAGGTCTAGGATTAACAGGTTCGACTACAAAACTACTATCAATCTCTATTTTAAAAGACTGAAATCAGTTCTGAAAAAATAGTCCGATTTCTATACAGTTGAAAAACCTCAACCAAAAAATTATCATTCGTTGAAATACTCGAAAATGAACGATCTGGGTTTGAGCTATACAAATAGATATTAAAATGTTTTGTTCATTTCGTATCATTGGGAAGTAATATCCCGGATGATTCTGAAGAAACTGTTTCAATGATACAAATTGATTGTAATGAGCTTTTTAAGGGAGTTCTAGTTTCCAGAAGGTATCCCTCGAAAAATCAGACATTGAACAAAAACAAAAAATATAGAAAAACATTTATTCGATATCAATATATGAGTCAGAAACATAGTGTTATCCCATAAAAAAGTATGGGGAACTCAACAGCTAAAATTTTACATATTGAGTAAAAAGTAAGATAAAAAACCAAAGATTTTCGGCTTAAGTATATGGTTCGAATAAAGGTTCTGAAGAAAACACTGTGACCAATGGGTGAAAATTGAAATTAAATATATCAAACTTTTGCCGTACTATATATTCTATGATCTTTAGTTAGTTATAGAGGGTTTGTCAAAGAGATAGAGATAGGACTATAACTTTTCGTTGAATCGACGACGGTATCAGTAGATAGAGAGAAAATATACGTGCCTCCCTCTTAAGTAGGATGAGTCTTTAAGTTGTAAATTAATTTTAACCATAGATTCCTCTAAACAAATTCCTTTGCAATTCAGATTCGGCTCAGGTAAAAAGTTATAAGCATTTAAATATTTCTCAATGTGCTAATACACTCCTACACTTTCTTTGCAAGTTCACCACAGATATCTCTCACAATGATCTCTTTGGCAAAATAATCAATCCAATGTTTGAAATTCAAAGAGAAATGAATGAAAAACTAATTTTTCACTTAATTCTTATGATTTGGTGCTTTTTGCGGTATTATCGCAAGGTAAACATTTCACTGCACTGGACTATTGAAACAGTTATTTGCCACTTGATATTTTTGGGACATTCGATTTCATTCCACTATAAAATTACACACTATTCCATTCTTGCCCACTCTCATATTTAATACTACATAATTATTCTTAGTTTCATCAAACTTATACATGAATTATATGAAATCAATCAACTTACCTAAATAAGTAATTGAACTCTACGGAAAATCAGGTTCATAGACATGAAGACCTAGCCTCCATATGTGTGGTCTGATCACGAAATAGCATAGACCATGACCATGATGATAAAACATGATGTGCTCATCTGAAAAAAAAAAGACGTCAGCAAGATTAAAATACGAGGAAAAATATATTGAATTTGAATGAGAAAGGTGACGTCATCATTGGTAAATTGAACACAGATGAGCAGATAAGCACACCATGTTTTACTTACATCATGGCATAGACCTAATATGGGTACATTAGTTCTATGCGAAATGGATAAATATTTCTGTGTATTCTATGGGTCGGATAAGTGTAGACCTAACTTAAATTACCGCCTTTACTACCTCAGGGACGGATCCGTGAAAATTAGGTAATTTCTCTACTTTTCATCAGATTTTATAACATTCAACTTTGAATATCTCCAAAACTCGCCGTTTACGGCGAAATTATAAAGAATAACTAAGCATTCTAAAATAATTGAAGGTTCTTATTATGACATGAGATGAATTTCATCTGCAATCTTCATGCTAATTTCATATAGTTTTATGAATCGTTGAGTCAATAACTCGAAAACTATTTATACTAGGGTGAAAGTGATTACTTCAGAATTTGTGTCATATTTGAAGAAAACTTCACATTCATCTCATTCAGAGTTAACGTATCAAAGCCAAAAAAGAAAAACTGATTTTTTTGTAAATTTCAATAGCCTGTATCTTTTTACTGGAGCCGAATCTGGAAAAATGGTAAATGAAAAAAATGTTTTATTCGATGAGAGAAATCTACGGTTGAAATTAATGTACAACTTAAAAACTCGCCCTGTATATATGGTCTTATTCGAGGACTTCATTGAACGAAATACTGATTGATGATTTTTCACAGATAAAAAGCCTTCAGTCATTGATTATCTTTTAAGGACTACAACTCCCTTCGCAAATTTCTTTAGATAAGAAGTCTGCAATTAGAATTAAGGAACAGGATCGAATTTTATCACCAAAAGGATTCTAATATATTCGAATGGAATCTAACGTCACTTACTTATTTCATTAATTTCTTGTTCTTCACTTCATTCTGATTCAACCTATTCACAGCACACCTCATCACTAAAACTGTACTATACTCCTAACACATAATTTTTCACGAGGTTCTAAATGTCTCTACATTTCTCTTTCAACTCTTAACACAGAAAATTTCAATTTCTCTATTGGCAGGCTACCAATCTCCAAGACCTCCCCCTCTGGCAACTACTAAGTCCAACTCTTTGTCCTTACCAGATAGTCCAACAGTTGCAGGGTATCAAAGGGGTCGATCCAACTCCTTGAGGGTCATAGACGATATACTTATGAGGAGGTCTAACTCCCTCAGACAGGGGCTGATGAATGTCGGAAGAAGAAAGAGCAGCTTAGAGGACATCGGTCTGTCGCACTTCTCCACGAATTATAACAATCCCATAAAGATTGCATTGAACGGCAGTATAGGTAAGTCGTTTTTAATCTTAGTCTTCTCAATCAACCCAAGATTCGAATTTGGTGACATTCAAGTTGAGCAGTGTTGGTAACTATTTGGATGCACAGAAGATATAGTGTATTCAAAGATGCGCTTTTGTTTCGCCAATGTTGGGGAATTCGGCAGAATTCGTATTTTCCACTGAAGGTGGCGCTATTTGAAGATTACGACCGATCGTCAAGGTAACTGTCTGTCCAAACTGAATTTACATCAGACAAGATATAAGGTAAAAAAATATTTGGATGAGTGAATTTTTACCATATTCTGTTTTGCATAACTTTCAGTGGGATATATTCTAAGAATTCTGCATTGCAATGTGCGTTGTAATTTTTGGCTAATATACACATAATGTTTTCCTATATTATAATATAGCTCACTTGCTATAGCAAGTGAGGAATGAAATTATTAGGTAAGCACAGTGAAATTATTCTACAGAATCTACTGATACATCTATATCATTGGATAGCTTATTCAAATACACTGCGCAAAAAAATTAACGCACATTCTGAAAATCTCAATTTTAATGAAAGTTAACTCTACATTGACCTTATAACTTATTTTTTATGTTCTCTCGGGAAGGTTTTGAACGAAACAAGACACATTAAATGGAAGAAAAATTCAGGATTTCACCGAATCTTATGTGAAAGAAGAGAAATGAACAATTTTCAAAATATTGATAAGTGATTTAATACTTGGTATTTCCACCCCTTGCGTTAATTACAGCTCGGCAACGACGGTTCATACTCAAAATGAGTGATCTTAAAATGTTCTGATCTAATCCTTCCCAGATTTCTCCGAGTTGGATTCCTAAGTCATTAAGAGTAGCTGGATGATTTTATGAACTTCTCAGCCTTCTATTGAGGTTGTCCCAAACCTGCTCAATCGGATTGAGATCTGGACTTCTTGCTGGCCATTCCATTCGAGAGACTTTAACATCCTCAAGGTACTCTTGAACGATGCTTTCCATAATGTGCGTTAATTTTTTCGCGCAGTGTATATTAATATTTTCCAGATTGTGCGCATATACAAAGAAATCTGGTAAAGCGGTGGGAAGTTCATGGAATTTTATACAGAACAAGCATCATCCTTACTTTAAGTCAGACTGAGACCTATCAAGAGTTGAAGTTTCACAGAGGATAAAAACTCATCGAATAGACCATATTATTAAACCAATTCAATTTGAGTTCTTTTCCATTTAAATTCATAAGATTTCCAATTAGAAGGCAAGTGTTTTATTCAATGGTTAATTTTATTTCATCAGATCTGAAAACTGAGGTTTTCTATTACGTAGCACTTGATAGTATCATATATTAGTAAATTTCAGTTTCAAGTAAATGAAAATTGTTGAGCAATTCATGTATATTCAATAAGAAACCAGGAAAAATACAACACAATGTGAAAATAATATGCTTAATGTGGGGTTGATAACTGATAACTCGATTAGTGAAAATGATTGAAAGGCAATTGTGGCAAAAATGATGAGCGGTTGAGGTTCATGAAGTTTATACCTTCTATAAATATAGCTATATTTGCATAGAAAATGCTACACTTTCTTTGCAAACGAAAGGACCTCATGATTCTCACTTCACTTGAACACTTATTTCCATTTACATCGGCACTGTCCAAACAAAATACAAGAGGGATCCATTTAGAAGTATCTGAAGATCTACGCAATTCTTCGAAGCTAACACAAACAGATTTCACGCACTTATCAATTACTAGATAATAATCTAAGAAAACATAAATAAATTCAAAATTAATGCCCATTAATAGTATCCTGCGCTCAGATTGGTCGATTGGTGGCGTTTCTGTCGGTGGCGAGAGTATGAAATACATCCGGTTTCCCCAGTTTGGTCTTAAGATTTAGTAGGAAAACAAATGAAAATAAGAGCACTATATCTCCTGTGCATCCTAGTAACTATGAAAGAATTATGCTGACATAATTTGTTCCGAAATTTCAGATTTTAAACAAATTTGGCATAGACCTTGACCTCAATAGTTAACAATAACACTCTAGATTTCAGTATGATCTGGTATATATTTTCAGACATATTGAAAATAAATATGTCAATTTTTGTGGCTGTTTGAAATTTTGGGATTATGTCTTAAATATCTAGAGAACTGACGATTTATAAACGGATCTTTGTGATCAGTTGGAAAATACCGATGTAGATCTTTGTGCATAGTTTTTGAACGATTATGCATTCCTACTGGTAGTAAATTTGAAAAAAATATCTTCTCGGGATTCTTCAGGTTAATATCTCGAAAATATCTTAGGCAATCAGAATGAAACTTTATTCTTAGTTGTAAAGTACCGACACATAACTATACGGAAAATTTAGCAAGGATCCAATTTGTAGAAAATTTCGAAATAATGTTTTTCCAGAAATTTCCAGATTTTATTAAAAAAAAATTAAAGTTCATCAAAGACCTTGGGATCACTACTTGACTGAATTATTTTAAATTTTAGTTCAATCGAATATTTGTCTTCGAAGATATTTTTTCAGTATCACTTGTTATTCCCGAAATATTGAAGAATTCTAATGCGCAAACTTCTGGATGATCGTTCTCATTAAAATAACTTAACGAAAAAATTTCCAATTCTGTTTTGAAATATTTTATTATAATTTGTGATTTTCTGCAATCATATGGTGCTCAAGAAATTATGCTCGTATTTTCTAACTATCGTTTTCCAATAACGTACTAGATGTCAGTCGCAATCTGCTTTCTTGGAAATATTGAAAAAAAAACTTCAAATCTGCTTCATTATTATCAATTCCAAAGTAGAATCTTTCGGTAGTTATTGGGTTAACGGTCGCCGTTTGTCCAGCCGTAAACACAATAACTACAGAAAGAAATCACTTAGAGACTCAATATTCTTAGAGAGGCTCGAAATTACGGAGGCCAAATTTGTGAACGGGTAAAATTCCCCCAATAAATCATAAATATACTCATTCAAGATTCAATTTTCCCAATATTTAGGAAACTACCGATCTGGTCGAATTTTAATCTAGTAAAGCTGCTTACCTCACGTCAGGGCTTTTCGAGATTTATAACAGCAACAAAGAATCTGGACATAAATCATAGAAACTCTTTTTAAAAATGAATCACGCTCTGAAATTTCGTACTGTACTCAGGAAACACCGTGTCTTTTTACTGGGTATACAGAATCATTTTGTGAGTTCTAACGGTTTGTGCGTTAGATCTTCAAATCCTTGTCGCCTTCGAATTATTTCCTACGAAAGTTATAGTGTTTCAAAATCCTTCTCAACTCTGTTTATATCGTAAAAGTTGAAGCAGAAAGTTCTTCTTTAGCATGTTCGAATACCTGACCAAATATTCCAAAACAGAGCCCTTCACGATGCCTTCCGATGAATATTTCATTGTGAGTATTAACGCCGAAACTCTAAGACAAATTACTTTCTCGTGTTCTTCCTCTCAAGTCATCAACTCGGCCCTTTCAACTCAGAAATCTCTTTAAGGATCGAGTTATTTCAAATTCAGTCTACCCCTTCAGACAAATCGGACCTTGTCAACGTCTTGAATCCTGACATTCTACAGATTAATTCGTTTCGCGACAAATTATTGAAATTAACATTTAGTTAATGTGTTCAAGTTATCTAGGGTCCAGAGTCTCCTGAAATATTTTCTAGTGGATTAACGTGTTCGAGTATTCATTGATATTCGATCATAAAGTATGGGGTCCCATTTGGGACAAAAGTATGTTTGCAAATATATTCATTTTCGAGTAAATATATTTATTAGTAGCAGCAATTTATTTGTTTTATGTGACGGTATACATATTTGTTTTTCGTTCCGAAATATTTAGAGAGGACGAAACGTGATACCCCAAAAATTTGCTGCAACTTCGTACACCTTCAGAACAATTCAATTCAAACTGTTTTTGAGCGCATGTTCTAGGGAAACAGCGTGCTATCGTTTTGTCCAAATGTCTGTTATTTTGGATGATTAAGCCGAAAATGGTCTCAATCGACCATGTTGGACTCACTGATAACAAATCCGGTGTCAAAATCGATTCTGTCCGACCGTCCGTGGACACGATAACTGTCGACAGAAGCAAGCTAGCAACTTGAAACTTTCAGGGTAGGTCGCGCATCAGAATGCCGCGGTTAAGGTCGTTAATGGCCCAAATCGGTCGAATAGTTTCGGAGTTATAGGCATTTGAAATTTTGAAGTTATTTATTTTTTATTTCAGAAACTACTCAAACGATTGGATTCAAACTTGGCAGTTAGGTGGAGTTTAACGACGCGCAACTTTAAGCCAAATTTCGTCAGGATCAAATTGTCAGTAAATGCAAACCAAAATTTTTTTCAAAATTTTTTTGCAAAAAATTTTTTTTTTCGGAAACCATTCATCAAATCCGAAAAAAAATTCCACACACTTTGAGCTTCATATTTCACAGCAGTGTACAAAATTTCAGTTCGATACGATCATAAGTTTCGGAGATGTGTCAAATTTCGAGGTTTTCTTCTCGATATCGTTGTTATCGTGTCATTAGAACAATTTGAAAAAAAAAATTTCTGTGATTTTCCTATCATATCATCCTCATTAGATTCTGTATGAACCTTCGAACTGTTATTTCTAGATGAAGTACTGGATTTCAATTCGATCTGATCTGTATTTTTGGAAATATTGGAAAAATAAAATTTTGAATGGGTATATCTGCGGAATCATTGGGTGGAATTCGGCCTTCGTAATTAAGGTCCTAACCTTCTCTACAAATGTCGAGTTTCTAAGTTGTTTCTTTCGGAAGTTATTGTGTTTACGCAGTCGGCCGTTAGGCTGACCGTAAACATAATAACTTCCGGAAGAAACGACTTGGAAACTCGATATTTGTTAAGTAGGTTTGGGGCTTAATTACGAAGGTCGGAATCGTGAATGGGTAAAATCCGCCCAACAATTCCGTAGATATAGCCATTCAAATTTTTTTTTCCAATATTTCCAAAAATACAGATTAGATCAATTGAAATCCAGTAATTTATTGAAAAAAAAATTTCGAAAAGCACTGCCGTGAAGGCTGCAGCTTCTGCGTGCATGTTCAAATTCGTTGCTGAAGCGGTCATCGAAATTAAACATGCGCGCAAAAGCTGCTGCCTTCACGGCAGTGCTTTTTGAAATTTTTTTGTTTTGCGTGCCATCTCTTGACAATATTAGATGGGTCGAATGAATGAAAATTTTGGTTCTGACATTTTATATTGCTTTTTGAAACTAGAATATATTATGGTTTTGATGGAAAATGAAAATATATGAGAAGGAAAAATGAATATATCGTTACAGATAATGAATATATTTCTATAACTATATAGAATATATTAACTCAGGAATAAACATATTTATATACACTTTGTCGTCCAATTCGGTGCTAAACATTTGATTGCCGTTTGAAGTAAAATGGAACTCTGGAGTTCTGAGACCTAAGTTTACGAGAATATCGAGGCAGCCAATGGAATTTTCTTCGAAATGCACCATAGACATTTCAAATGAACTTGGTCAGTTTTATTCGAGTCTTGAATTGCTCTACAACTTTGCAGGAAGAAATATCGAGGAGATCGATACAGTTGAAAACTTCGAAAGGTCATCGAGAGGCCAAACAAAAAGTCTGAACGGAGATGCATGCATTTCTATCCAGACAGTTCCGAGAAAAATATTCTACTCGATCAATCTCGAACGCGATTACTTTTCGAAGAAACGAACTAGAGTCTCGGTATTCGAAAGCAGTTTTGGACCTCTCATACAATGGCAGAATTTATGACTGCGTAAAATTCACTCAACATCTCCGCAGAAATAAACATTCAAAATTTATTTCGTTTCAATTTTGTCTTTCCGACCTCGTGAAATAACCCAACTGTCTTCAGCCTCCAGATAAAAATCAATAGTCGAATAAATTTGACTAGTTGAATCCAGATTACTTGAACTGAAATCACAGGTTGTACCTGCCGAATAACAGTACCATATTTATTTGCAAATCACAGAATGAAAATCAGAATGATCACCTATCACCTATAATACTGAAAGAATAAGGAAAACCATCGAATGATGATTTTTTGAACTTTTTTTTGCGAGAGGTGTCCGCGCGGCGGATCCTCGAGCCCCATCTTGAAGAAGAAAGAACGTTCTTTTCGTCGATACCCCATTCGTTCGCCTCCAAAATTTTCAAGATACCGAAAAAAATTCTCAACCTAGCTCGATTTCGTCAAGTGGACTATCTCGCGAACTCGATCTCCTCCGAAGGCTAAGCTTCTCGGCCGAGACCGAGGGTTGGAAAAGAACCATCAAGGACAGAACCGACCCCTGTGGAATTCTCATACTTTACAAACCAACCGAAAAATACGAAAGAAAGTTGGTAATTTTTTGACTTTTCTTAATTCTCCAAAAAATTCTGACAGATCATCGAGTCCGAACTGTGTTTACACTGGTATTTATAGTTGTTCCTTGAGGCTTCCTTACTGAAGGCCGCCTTGAAATTGCTTTTCTATGTTTCTATGCAAACAAACTTGTAATTGTTTCCATAGAAAAGCAAATTCAAGGTGGCCTTCAGTAAGGAAGCCTTAAGGAACAACTATAAATACGGCCCTATGACAGCCTGGGTCAGTGCCGTCAGGTGGAAATTGAATAAAACTGACGGAAAAACAACGAAATACTGGCAAAAATTGTATGAAATGGCGAAAACTAAGCACAGGGCTTCGATTTCAAGCAGAAGAATGGAGCGATTGGTGATATTTTCGAAGGAAATTTCATGAATCTATCAGATGACCGAGAGCTCCTTATACGGAATTTTAACATGAAATTCAACAAAATCGAGGGAAATATGGGATATATTATATTGAAATGGATCGATTAGAGGTTGGTTCTGATTCCTTTCAACTATTTTACCATCAACTTTGAGTTTTTTCCAAAATTTCAGCATAATTTGTATTGTAAATTGCATTTCCGATGCCCTTCCAACGATATTTATTTCCCTTTCTCTAGAAAATGTACCTATCTGAAAAATAGATAATTCTGAAGTAACCTTGAAATTTCCAGAGGACACAGAGTGATTTTTTGCGAGGGTACAGATCATTTTTTTGAGATTGCCCAAAAAATTTTGTAGATGACGTCATATTATTACAATAAATTTAACCACATGAAAGGCGAATCTACGCGAAAGGTAGATCTGGGCGCAAGGTAGTAGATCCACATCTCAACTAGTAATTACTAATCTATTTTGGAATGCAGTATACTGAAACATAAGCTGATGAGAAATCGTTCTATCTTAACCAGTTACTTGAGAAAATAGGTCGAGAAATTCATTGAAAGTAAATTGAAATTCTGAAAAAGGTAAGGTAAAAATTTCCAAGACATACAAGTCTTCAAACTGAAAAACTTTAGAAGATGGAACGAATCTGGCCTAATATTCCCCAGATATGGAACTCTGCAAAAATCCAATTTGAAGTAAGGCACCCAAACTAAATTCACACTGATGTGAATCGACTGTGAAAATGTGACCCCTTTATTTATGAAATATTTTGCAAATCAAACAATAATGTTTGTTCCCAATGCGCTTGATATTTGTCCATAATATAATCATTCTCGGCTGAGAACATTATTCCTGCATCCATAGGTAAACGAAAACTCATGTAGAAAAGACAACAAAAGCCCCACAGCCGAACGAATCTATTCTCAATTAATCCTACGTTTCTGGCTCTAGTGATTCTTCCTCAGTCGCCCTCGAAATCACGAGAGTGTATGTGGTGTGAGAGTTCTCGAGTTTATTCATCAGTGAGATAAAACCTCGACAAATGGTCTCGATCCCTGGAAGCATTAGTGCGGTGAGGGAACAAGGATCCAGACTCATTGTAGTCTTGAAATTCGATTTAACATAACACAAGATTGGGGAACATTGAATCCTACGTTTGCGGGAGATGATGGGCTTGCTAGACTGATTCAGAACAATAGAGATTTCGCAGCGGAGAAGTTTTATTCTTGTGCTATCGTTCTAGGGAACCAGAGCGTTAATATTTCGTTTAAATGTCTGAAATTCGACTATTTAAAGGAGAGATCGCAGGATATTCGGTTATGATTGAAAGAATTTCGAATATATATTTTTACACGCATGTTCTAGAGATCGGTGGGTTATCTATTCGCCTAATTACCTAAAATTTTTGAATTTGGAGTCTCGAACTACTCGGTTGAATTCATTGATTACGAATCCGAACCTTATACATTGTTCAGATCAGGCACCTACGCGCCCTTAATGTTTATCTTACACACATTCGAATAGGAACAGTCATTCAAGACACATTCAATAAACATAGTCTGAGAGAGAAACATATCTCACTCATTTGCGCAGTGTAGCATCTTATCATCTAGCATAATTCATTTCATACGAATTAATAATATCCAGTAGGTAATATTTCAATATTACTGGAGCTCTCTTTTCTCCATGAACCAATTCCATTCTTTGTCAGAAGTTGGACGTTATAGTCTTGTGAGAAAACTACATGAACCGAGTGCTTTGAAAGTCGTGACGGTTGTTTGTTATCTGCAAAATCGCTGATACGGCGACCTGATGCACATCGATTAAAGTATTCTGCACTCGAAGGTGGGAATTGCAAGATGCTCCTGGAAGATGGCGTGCTGTACGTAGTTATACTGCAGCGATCCATCCGAAAGGTGACAAGTATCGAGATTGCTTCTGCGGTTTTATCCGAGGTAAGATGACCTGACATCAGCAAAAACTATGAAACAGCTGTAGTCATTCTCCTTGGATCCGCTTCTTCGGTGTAGATGTTTTGGTTGATTGGATGATTAGCTCTGATCAAAGTGGAATATTTGTTGATTTATCGATAAATATTCGTCTTTGTGATTATGTTATTATTCATAAAAGTGTTAAGCATTGACACAAAGGTTCTTTATATTCTCCTAAATGAAGCGATGAGGAGATTTCGAGAATAAAGGTGTGAAACCATATAAATTCCAGTATAAGAAGTTCAGAATGTTGGCAAACGATCCAGTCAGCGTTGCCAACCTAGCTACTTGAAATAACCGTATCTGGTACGAAAAAATTACCGTATTCGGTGGACTTTTACCGTACACCCTACTACAGAATGAAAAGCCTAATTAATCAATATTTATTCCCTACTCTGTGACCATACAAACATTAGGAATAAGATTTATTCACATTTATTCAAAAAAACAATACACAATTTATATATAATTATAAAACACTTGATGAAAAGTAACCATATCTGGAGTTTATGTATCAAAATCAAACTGGTCACCTCCCAGTTCTAGACTAGTACTGGAAGAATATTTTTCCACATAATTCATAATGCATTGCTTGTGTGGGTGTGAAATAAACAAAGTTTACACTTTTTTTCACACTGAATCGTTACAAGACAGCCGTTTATTGTCTCTGTAATCAGTTTATTCCTAGACTTTGTTTTAATCCTGTTGATTTTAATCAATACTCTTTTGCATTCAGCATTTCCATTCAACGAATTGATATTAAATTCTAATTCACATCCGGCACCTGTTCAAACACTTGAGGTTATTTTATGATTTATGACAACGAACCAAATTCTTTTTTTTCCTTCACTAATATAATATTTGTTAGTTTATTGAACAGAATATATTGCGGGTATTCAGTTTCACGAAATTAATTGAAAAAATGTGGTGAAATATTATTTGGACGTGGTAAAATAAATCTTGTTGAAATTACCGTATTTCGACGTACGGTAGCCCCTCTGGACCGTATAACGTATTTGGTGTCAATTTAACGTACAAATACGGTAATTACCGTACGGTTGGCAACGCTGGATCCAGTGTATTTTTCAATCCATACCATTCCTATTTCTAATGATCTATATACACCATATCAAAGCTACGCGATATTATTGAGCACACCACAGGAAACACTGATCAATAAACTGCACGAACCAGCAGACCAGAAGATCTATGTAGATGAAACCCAGACAGACGACGCCTGCCTAAAATCCAAATCCTTCCAAAATATCTACTTACTTCTTGTCTAGGGAAGATTACACATTTGCAAAAAATATTCAAGGTGAGAGCTCTTGTGCTTACGGATGTCACCGTCATTTTGATGAAGTGATAACATCCTGCTCTATATGGAAAGCGCGTTGTTTTTCAGTTTCGATCATATTCCCAGTCCTTTCTTTCGATATGCGAATGCTGATTCATTATTTTTCAGGCCTGGAAGTAACACCTCCTGAAGAAAACAGCCCGCCAGTCATCTGCAGCAATACTGCGCTGATATCCAATCAGAGTCCTCGTCCGTCTATAATTTCAGGCAGCTCATTGAATCTAGCTCACACCGGCATTCCAACGTCGAGCTGTTCCCTACCACAACAGCTCAACGTGGGTATCAACAACCCACCATACGGAGAGGGGATACTTCCCCAGGTGGCTCTACCAATGCCAACAGCTTCACTTCCGGTAGTACCAACTGATGCACAGCATCTTCAGGGGACGATAGTATGATATAACCTCATGTGGGGGAGGAGATCTGGCAGTATTAGAAATAAATGGCTTTAGATCTCCTCGCTTCCACATTAGGCGCTCTGCTAGTTTCTTAGCTCCTTAGCGCAGAGCTAGTTACGCAAGGTTACCGATATTTATTTAATCTTTCCTAAATATTTTTTCAGAGGTTTTGTTAAGCCCTGCAACACAAGAAGGTTTTAACGTTATTTTCTTGGTCATTGGTAGTAAGTTTTGCGAGGTTTTTAACAAGTTACAGTATGTACGGTGATTCCGGAGGAGACCGTCAGATTTTGGGATAAGTTTACACAAGTCAAGACAGTCTCGAAACAATGTTTGGTTTATGGTTGGGGGTCTCTATTCAGAATATACAGGGTGATTTTTACGATTCGACCGATTTTACTTTTATTGATAACTTTGGTATGGCTTATTCGATTTTAGAGAAATTTTCAGCGAAGTACAATATTGATGAGGACATTCATTAATTTCAAAGTTTTTTTCAAAATAAGTGGTTGTTATTGTGATAATTCCAGGTTAATTGAGCAGGTTGAAAAAACACCCTGTACATCGCATTTCCAAAACTACGCTATCTGTTTACGATTCTACTATAATAAGCCATTATTTGAGAGTTTCTAATTTTTTTGGCACACTTCTAGTTTTCTGAGGAAATTCCATCAAAATGAGACAATGTCGAAATTTCGCTCCAATCGATTCTACTTTCATTGATAACTTTGGTATGGCTCATTCAATTTTGATGAAATTTGCAGTAAAGAACAATCTGAACGAGTACATTGAATAATCGCAGAAGTCCCTCAAAATACAGTGTTGTAATTGTGATAATTTTAGAATTTCAGATTAATTGAGCAGTTGAAAAAAAAAACACCCTGTACATTGCTTTTCCAAAAGTTTCTTATTCGTTTTAGATTCTACACTAATATGTCATCATTCAGAGGTTCTTAATATTTTTGGCACACCTCCGGTTTTCCTAGAAAACATTTTTGAAGAAGAGCATGATCGAAATTTGGCTCACAAGCAGTGAGAGTATTCCGCACTAGGTAGGAAAGCTGTATTGTCGAAGGATGCAAAGCAGTTCTTAAGTTCTAAAATATTCTTTTCAAACTCCAAATTCATATTTAATTGCTAATATTTTGTGTGAAATCATTCAATTCAGAATATATTTAGAATTTGAAAAGAATATTTTAGAAGTGACGAACAACTTTGCATCCTTGGAATATACAGCTTTCCTACCTAGTTCGGAATACTCTCACTGCTTGTGAGCCAAATTTCGATAATGCTCTTCTTCAAAAATGTTTTCTAGGAAAACCGGAGGTGTGCCAAAAAAATCAAAAACCTCTGGGTGATGACATATTATTGTAGAATCTGCAACGAATAAGAAAGTTTTGGAATAGCAATGTACAGAGTGTTTTTTTTTCAACTGCACAATTAATCTGAAACTCTGAAATTATCACAATTACAACACTGTATTTTGAGAGATTATTGGGATTATTTAATGTACTCATTCAGATTGTTCTACACTGCAAATTTCATCAAAATTGGATGAGCTATACCAAAGTAATCAATAAAAGTAGAATCGATTGGAGCGAAATTTCGACATTATCATTTTTTGAAAAAATTTTCTCGGAAAACTAGGTGTGCCAAAAAAATTAGAAACTCTCAAATAATGACTTATTATAGTACAATCGTAAACAGATAGCGTAGTATAGGAAACGCTATGTACAGGGTGTTTTTTCAACCTGCACAATTAATCTGGATTTATCACAATAACAACCGCTTATTTTGAAAAAAAAAATTGAAATCAATGAATGTGTTCAACACTTTTGTACTACGCTGAAAATTTCATTCAAATCGAATAAGCCATACCAAAGTTATCAATAAAAGTAAAATCACTCGAATCGGACAAATCACCCTGTATATTCTCAATAGAGACCCCCAACCATAAACCAAACAGTGTTCCGAGACTGTCTTGACTAGTGTAAACTTATCCCAAAATCTGACGGTCTCCTCCGGAATCACCCTGTATGTCTCCCAAAGGTCCACCACCTTAAAAAATGTCAAAGAGGTCCTAAAGATATCACATGTAGAAATTCTCAAGCTGCTCATTCTGGGAAGGGAAATTTGGTCACATTGCAACATATCAAGAAGTTCAAACTATTCCCAATCAGTGCTTATTTCGAGATCTCCACGAGCTCACCATATCATAATTTTATGGAATATTTTCGAAGAGGTCGTTAAGAAATTTCATGAGGAAATTCTCTAACTGCATACTGAGAGAAATGAATTCACAAAGCTCCATAACTAGGATTTCATGAAATTCACAACCACTGCCTATCTCAGATCTGTGAGATTTCGTCAGGTGATGATCTTAAGGAGCTCTCCAACGAGGATATTAACAAAAAAAAACCTTAGAATTGAAGTACTTCTCGGAATTCTGTATGAGATCATAATGCCTTTTATATCTTCTACGTTCGCCACCAGGAATATTCTCAAAGAAGTCCCAAAGATATCGCATGTGGAAATTCTCAAACTGCACATTATGACGAGGTCTGTCAAAAATTCGCTAGAATATAGCGTCATAACGAGAAGTTCCTGTGATTATTCTCAGTTACTGAATATTGCGAGATCCTTTTATATCTAGACCCAATTCAGGTGGCCAGGAAAGGTAATCTGATTCACCACATGAGACAGAACTGTTCGATCAGGAAGACACTCCCAAGAAACTTCATCAAGAAGAGATAGAAGAAGCGAGATACCCTGGCAAAATGTTATTATATCAGAAAATTACAAATTACTTGGGCACTAATTAGAAACTTCTGAACTATCGGTTACATTCTCCAACTGTTTTTTGGAAAACTCTTCAATATATACTAAAAATGTGAATTATCGGTAACCTTGCTCTTATATTATTATCGACAAGGAGAGGATGATTAACGTGAATGAAAGTTGAATGAATAATGAAGAAAAAGGATAATACAAATACCATACAAGATAAAATTAAAAAGATCGTAGTCTAAAACCGATCAACTATTTATCTACCCCTTCTTAGTTGAAATGCAACAAAATCTCATCGATATAAATATGCTTGAAAACTTCTGTAACATATTCTTGTACATCTCGATACATCATTTATATCATGAATCTTGTAAATATGCCATCTAAACTATTGAGCTGAAAGGCTATGATACCAATGGTGCTATAATTTATTCACGTCAATCTTCATCTCAAAATATTTGGCCTTAAAGACTTCATTATAACTTAGACTGAACTCTCATGATTTTCTGTATTCTGCCGATTTAGCCAAAATTACCCTATAGGTATATATTTATTTGGAGTGGTGATGGGGTCCAAATGTAGACTAAAGATCTGAGAACACTTCTGATAATATTTACCTGAATATATTGTGAACAGAAACCATGTATGTTTCCAATCAAACGATGATTTATCACAAAGAAAGAGTGTTTGCACAGTTCTCAAAAATCACCATGTCTATTATTAACTGTCAGAAGTTGAAAATTTCTGCCATGTTTTCAATAACTCTCTGTTTCAATTTTTCATTTCCTTGCGTTGATTCTTGTAAAATCCTTTGGTGGTGGATATTTTCTTTATTCACGCAAAATTATTTCTTTCTTTTCAAAAATAGCATTGTGCTCTCGGTTTCAACCAAAATTTAACTCTCGATCAATTTGTGTTCTCACCACTTCAATTTGGGGATCAATATAGTTTCATTTAGAATTTGAGGGCTTGTTGAGAGATGCTTCGAATTATTGAATTCTAGTCACTTTGCCGATAGAACTGATGCAATAGGCTGAACATGTATTAAAGTATCAGATCATCGCCAAAATATTTTCAATACGGGTACCTACAGAAAAAAAAATGTTCAAGTAGAGTGTACCGCGAATTTATATTGAAGTTCAACCGTCCAAATGAAAGATTTCTCTGCTCAAACAAAAATTGATCCATCGAAAAATATTCTATTCCATGGCGAATAGCATCGCCATAGAATATAATGTATAAATGAGTCTCTTGCATTTACTTTTTTATATTGGAATCGATTATTCTATCCATAAGAAAAATGAAAACATTCAATGGCCACCAGGTATTTCAATCTTCAACGAGCAAACATATTGACTGATTAAGCGTCAAATTTCTGGGCGTTCCGTGACGTAATTTGTCGTATCTACCCTTTCTCTCTCCCTCTCTTCTCGTGTACCTTCCACTCTGCCAAGCAAGTGAACAGCATCGGCTAAATCGATCATAGAATAGTGTGGCGTAGGAGGTGATCTTACACGTTACAACTAATTTGGACTTGCGTCTCCTTGTTACCATTTTTGATACCGAATTATTCAAAATTCAAAGCTACCGAAAAAAATAAGATGTTTCGTATTACATGCAAGAGGCCTATTGAAATAACGATAGAAATGTAACAGAATGTAAGAGAAAATGTCATGTGAATGAATATTTAGAGAGTCTCCGAATTGAGTCGAGAAATCTATATTATCTATTCCAATTTTTTCCGAAAAAAAAATAGATTTTTATTCATATCATAAACCTTTAGGTGAATATTTTTAGAAAAGACTGTGAAGTGGTCCAAATATGAGGTAATGTAGGTACACTTATTCCACATATCTATAAAATGTGCATATATTTTTCTAGAAAATTGGGAATTGTCCTCAAGACCAATTTAAGCTTTGGTACTATCGCTTTACTCAAGAGATTGTCTAGGCATCTGGAATGCGTTGAGAAAGTCTCTATAATTGAAAATTTTTATATCACTGTAAATAAATTCCTTATCATAAGAAAACAATGGCTTGTAAATTTCGAGCTTTCTATCGAATTAATGTTGATATATAAATATATGAGAAGTTGTAATTTCTAAATAATAACTGTATAGTTATTGTGATTTTAGAATAGAAGCACCATTGAGAAAGTTCTTCAATTAACTCTGAATAGACTATATAGAACGAATTTAGAATTTAAGATATATCTGATGTAATAAATATATATGATTTATTGTGAATATGAATTGGGGAAATGAGCTTTTGTTCATTGAATTGAGGCTGTAGCACAATATATATATCTTCGTTCCATTATTATCTTTCATTTAATTCTGATACTTATTAATTGAAGTAACAAAACTCCCGAAAGAAACAACTGCCTGATGAAACAATCGATTAGATAATTATTTTTCAATTGTCGAGGAATCATCTAGTCCAACCAAAAAATTTTAGAACAATTTCGGCTCAAAATTCATAACTAATAGATATTGGTGATGAATTATTTATCATTCCACACCATCAAATAAAACGAGGAGGATAGAAGAGGCAAAACGAAGGATATATTGATGAAAAATGTAAATAACAACGAATCATTTGTAATGAAAGAATAATTCATTTATTCACATAAATAAGTACATTGAAATTGAAGTTTTCTCATTATTATAGGTTATCTCACTTCACCGGAATGTTTATGGTTCTTCACTTTATATTTGATATTATTTCTCAGTAATAGATTAAAAGGAATATTTAGGAAAATATGTCAACATTCTGTCTACCCTTACGTACTAATATAATGGAAATCGTTTACTACATGATATTGGAGGGATTTTCATTATCACTCAACAACAACAACACTATTACAGTCTTCAATAATCACACTTCTCTTGAATCTATCACACAATCAGATAGAAATATTCAAGTGGTAAATTCCTAAAATGGATTAAATCGAAAAATCTTTGGATTATTTACCTAATACTGGCATTGGAAAAATCTACTGAAAATCCACAATAAATGTAGAAATTTGTAAAAGCTCGAACTTATCACCTAACATCTTTGGAATGGAAGAACTAGTTTCTTGAAATACTTGTTCAATATTAAAAATTGTTTATGATAAATAACTTACAGGTACTGATTGATATAACAGCCTCTCATGGAATTAAATTGTTTATGTTACATATTATAAATTCGAAAGGATCTCTTTGGACTTTACTGCCGCTTTCATTAAAATTTTCTTTTAATGAAATCTTGTGATCAAACTTTCCAGATAACAGTAGTGTTGGAATCAGCGATCAGCCTATAAAGTTCATCCCCCATTTGTTCGTGAATATTATTATTTTTTACATGAATGAATACTGGAAGATTTGACCACCAGAACCTTTTTACAAATTCTATAGTTTGACAGCGCTTATGCAAAATCCTTTTTCTTCTCTTAACTCTAGAAGCAACTGATTTGAAAATTGAATTCTTGCCTAATGAAACGTTTGTTCGATTGTTTAGAATTCTTTCGTCAACATGTACAGGCATTATTCACAAGATTTTTGCATATTGAGTACTTATATACTCATCTGATGATGAAAAGAATTTTTTTGTCGATGGCGTAGTACGAATTGAATAATGCTTATCTAACCTTTGTTCTGATATGAAACGAAACGAAAATTATTCATACTACCTGTGTTAGCCTAAGACACAGAATGGACATTGAGGCACCTCAAAATTATCCGCATGTCGAAATCAGGTTCCCCATTCTGATTTTAAATCACTTGATCTTTTCAATAGACGACTTCGGCCCAAGTTGCCATCCCACAATATTCTTCTCAAATTTGCTATCACTGGGGAACGGGAATTTCAGGATAAATTCTATACATGATGAGGTTCGCGTTATTTAAAAATATACGTAAAAGATGCCTTGGCTCCTCGAACAAGATAATTCCTTCCAAATATAGGGTTTTGTTAGACTGAAATTTGAGTTGAGATTCCTGATTTCATGTTAATAGTGTCAAGTTTATAAAGGATATGTTCCGCAAATCAACTTGGTTATTTCAGTTGCCCGTTTTTCCGTTTTGTAAATATGAAATATTCTGTTGGTTCCGGAAAAAAGGTGAATTACGGAATTTGATTAATGAAACAGCAATATTTCTGTCACCAGAACATATAGATATAAAATCTATGCACCAGAACGACAATCAATGTTTTATGGTAACATATCCATAGCATAGAACAATATTTACCTTATGATCCATAGACCATACTTAGTGATTTTTCCATTGTTGATTGTTGTCTCTCCTATGTTCTATGGATCTTAAAGTGAATAAAGATTGTTCTATATGCTATGGATATGTTACCATAGTACCATGACGTGAAAAATATGGTGTGCTCATCTGAAAAATTAATGACGTCAGCTAGCAGAAAATACAAAGATTTGTATATTCTGTGCTTTGAATTAACATGCAAATTCAAAGCACAGAATATATAACTCTTGTATTTTCTGCTAGCTGACGTTACTCACTTTTCAGATGAGCACACCTTGTTTTTCACAGCATGCATAGAACATTGACGGTCGTTCTGATGACAGAAAGAATGTTTTTTCATTAATCAAATACCGTAATTAATTTTTTTTCAGGAACCAACCGAATATTTCATATTTACGGGACGGAAAACCGGCCACCAAAATAATCGTGTTGATTTGCGGAACATTTCCTATATAAACTTGACACTATTAACATGAAATCAGGAATCCCAACTTAAATTTCGGCCAATCAGAGATAATCTTAACAAAAACCTATATTGGGAAGGAAGTATCCTGTTTGGGGAACTCAGGCATCTTTAACGGATATTTATAAATAACGCGAACCTTATCATGTCGAATTTGTTCTGAAATTTCCCTTCCCGAATGATAGTGAATTTTGAAGTAATTTGTGGGTTGGCAACTTGAACCGAAGTCGTTTTATTGAGAAATAATTGCTGACACTTCATGAAACAACAGAAAATCAGACTAAGTGACATAATCACCATCTTGATTACAATATCGTTTAAGATACCAAAGAGGTATTTTCGAAATTAGGCAGCATGAAAAATCTAAATCGGTTCAAGAGTTATGAGAAGGTGTTCATTCAAGATTTGCACTATATAATTAAATACAATGACATATTCACCGTGTACATAGAATGACAAAAAAATTGTCAAATGGTATATAAGGCTTTTTTGCTCACGAATTTAATTCGTCATTGCTTAGGCCGTGGGACATTCTGAGCAAACTGTCCCATAAAGTTACCTCTAGGATTATAGTTGGCAACCACATATGTTTCACCCTTTCTGTTCTTCGACATGGCTATGCCCAACTCTGTACTTTCCTTCCACACGATTTGTGTGAAATGTAAGGTTCCAAGGTTCATGGTTTCCACGCCGTAGTTGTGCATTTTCACTTCATCGTACCAAGTTTTCACAGCATCTCGAGCGCTAGGTGTAGCGCTCGTATCTGAGGAATAGCTGTAAAATATATTTTCCCCATATAGGTTGTTCGGACGATGTGACATTTTTCCACTTCTGGCGCAGAGGTCTGCCCATTCTTGGGCATAATCGCAAATCTGAAAATAAAGATTATAATGAATAGACTTTCTAGCCAAAGCGGTTACCTATCCAGCTACCGAACCTGTTCAACTTAGCTTGATTTTCTTATTGAAAGGATTTTGTGATCGTTTCCTATGATCCTCGCGAAATTCTGCAAGAACTTTCCAGCTCTCGTTCTTGCAAGTACGTTCTTCGGGAATACCTGGTATTATTTTGCTCACATGTCTTTAATTTTAGAATTTTTAGCCGATAATTGGCTCAAGCTACTAGTTTGGTTTCTCTGATGAAGAATCCGATGTCAAATGCGATTCTGTCTAGCCGTTATCACTATTATTTGAAAACGGAAATAGCTAGCGACTCTAAATTTTCAATAATTATTTGAGCGATTGACCTCAAGTCATTATAAGAATTCTCAATCATTTTAGAATACTTAATTATTGCACATTTTTCATATATATTCAACGTTGAATGTTAAAAAATCTGATAAAAATCCGAGAAATTGCCTTATTTTCGCGGATCCGCCCCTGAGCTAGTTAAGACTGCAAATTAAGCTACGCTCACCTTTACCCTGACCATAAAATACACCGGAATGTATTTCAGATAGACGAAATATTAGGTCTATGCTATTTCGTGACTAGACCACAGACATAACCCATGTCTATGGACCAGGCTTTCCATAGAATTCTAGAGTTCAATTCATATTTTTAGGTCAATTAAGTGATTTCTCATAATTAATTCATAAATTTGATGAAAATTAGGATAATTATAGAATTTTCAATATAAGAATGGACAAGATTGAAATTGCGTAGAATCTCATGGTGGAAACAACTGGATATTGCACGAATTTCAAGTGGAAGATTAGTGTTTCAATGGTCAAGTGTAGTGAAATATTATTTCCACAATAATACCGCAAAAAGTACCAAATCATAAGAATTAAGTGAGTAATTGAGTTTTACCAATCATATTTCTTTAAATTTCAAACAATGGATCGATTTCTCTGCAATACAAATCACCGTAAGTGATATCTGTGTTGAACTTGCAAACAAAGTGCAGGAGTGTATTAGCACAATCAGAAATATTTAAATGCTCATTACTTTTTACCAGAGCCGAACCTAGAAAAATGGCAAATGAAAAAAGTGTTTTATTTGATGAGATGAATCTATGGTTGATATTGATGTACAACTTAAAAATTCACCCTGTATAATCACAACTACTTTGTCCGCGAAATTGAACAGTCATTGCTTTTCAAGAATATATATATATATAATATTCTTCTATAGCATCTGTATTTTTGGAATTATTTGGAAAAAAATTGAGAATATATAACAAGAGAATCATTTTGTGGATTCCACCCATTTAATTATTCGTAATGCTCCAATGGAATGCCAAGTTTGAATCCAATCGCTTCGGTAGCTCCTGAAGTATCAGGAATATACCCTCAAAATTTCACCGAAAATAACTCAATTTCGCCCATTAACCAACTCAACCATAGCATCTCAAAATGCAGCCTAACCTGAAAACTTCAAGTACTCCCGTATTGGTGAATGCGGATGGCCGAATTAACCGATTTCTATATCAGATTCGTCATCAGCTAGTCCAACTTACTCGTTTGAGACCATTTCTCAATTCGAAAATAACGGATATTTGGACGAACGATAGCACGATGATGTTTCGTATTACAGCAAGAGACCTTTTATCGAAAAATATCCTAACCTTCTTGTTCAACTTCATCTCTGGCACTCCATGTTTCTTCCTGTATTCGTTGTGAACCTTCAAACCTTCCAAAGCGAAAGGAGAGAATTCGACATGATTCCTATCGTTGTGATGGCTATTGTTGTTCGTTTCGCTCTTAGTTGGCGACACTGATCCAGACCTCAACGGGGGTGGCACATTTTCCACAAACTGTTTTACGAAGTTACCAGCTGGCGAATAATTCGCCACCACTATAATGCTACCCTGATGTTTTGCTATGCCGACTCCTAATTGCTTACTAGACTTCCAGATGAGTTGTGTGAAGTGTCCTGTGCTCAAATCGTTGGGTTCTTTGTCGTAAACGTGCTTCTTGCCCTCCTCGTACCTGGAAAGAATAAAGAAAAGTGAGAATCCTCAAATTTTCGAAGATATTGATTGGACATTTGCATCAATGTATGCCATATTTTGAATTGGAAATAGAAGTATTCGGACGATATTTCGTCTCCTTTGGAGGGAAGTCGCGACAAGCTGACAAGTAAACTAAGGCACGTGATGTTTCAACGATTCTGAGTACATAAAAAAAAATCTCAAACTATAAAGTGTAGCTGATCTGTCCAACTCAAAGTTGACCAAAATTTCGAAATTTTTTCACTATTTCCGCCATAATTTCTAAACGGTTGTCACTGGACGATTTCTAATGACATATTCGTGATATACGACCTCGATTTAATAGGAAACGATAACAAGGTCGACGATTTTCGAAAAAAAAAATTTATTTGGGACTTTTTCATAAAGAACCGCGAATAAACATCAAAGCGCAGAGGGGTGGGGGGGTAAGATTTAGCGATTCCGTGCGAAATTTTATTTTTGAAGCTATGACAATATGCACATCATATATTATGGATTCGAACACGTAGATTACGAATCTGTAATTAGATTTTGCGTAACTGATTCGGTTTGGAAAATATTCCGGATTTGGTGAGAAATTTTCGAAATTTGGGTCAACTTTGGGCCGTCGTACAGATCAAACGCGTAAGGCTGGACAATATCGAATTTTTTTGGTTATATCTGGGTCCTTTGTGAGTACGTAGCCAATTATTTTATAGACGAAGGTCCTCTAGTTGGAAAATTATGATTTTTTTTAAAAAGGTCCAATTTTTTCGATTTTCTTCTGGCCATAAAAAACGAACCAGACTTTCCACTAACATTCTGATTGGATTTTCTTTATCTACGCCCTCGAATTAGTATATGTTTCAAATTTCAGGTCGATCGGAGAACTTTCGATTTTTGGTAAAATTTTAAGGGTTACCCTTAAGAAAATATCGATTTTCGAAAAATAATTTTCCGACTCCTATCGCCGTGAAATTTGGCATACTTACTAATTAGATGGCGTAGAACAAGAATATAAGGTCAGATATATTTTAAAAAAATCGTCCTGGACGTGAGAGGTCCTTGAAGTTCCAAAATTTTGGACCTTTTTTCAAAAAATCATTATTACCGACTCGATGAAAGTAGGACGATGAAATCTATTTTATTGCATAGATAAAAGATCGAACTGCACGTGAAAAAATTCGACATCACACAGCTTCATTATTTTGGTCGGCACGACGTCTCAAAGTTGACCAAAATTTCGAAATTTGGGTCAACTTTGGGTCGTCGTACAGATCAAACGCGTGAGGCTGGACAATATCGAATTTTTTTGGTTATATCTGGATTCTTTGTGAGCACGTAGCCACTTATTTTATAGACGTAAGTCTTGTGCTTGAAAAATTATGATTTTTTCAAAAAAGGTCCAATTTTTTCGATTTTCCTCGGGCCATAAAAAACGAACCAGACTCTCCACTAACATTCTGATTGGATTTTCTTAATCTACGCCCTCGAATTAGTATATGTTTCAAATTTCAGGTCGATCGGAGAACTTTCGATTTTTGGTAAAATTTTCGAAAAATAATTTTCCGACTCCTATCGCCGTGAAATTTGGCACACTTACTAATTCGAGGGCGTAGAACAAGCATATAAGGTCAGATATTTTTTTAAAAAATCGTCCTGGACGTGAGAGGTCCTTGAAGTTCCAAAATTTTGGACCTTTTTTCAAAAAATCATTATTACCGACTCGATGAGAGTAGGACGATGAAATCTGTTTTAATTCATAGATAAAGGATCGAACTGCACGTAAAAATTCGACATCACCCAGCTTCATTATTTTGGTCGGCACGACGTCTCAAAGTTGACCAAAATTTCGAAATTTTTTCACTATTTCCGCCATAATTTCTAAACGGACGATTTCTAATGACATATTCGTGATCTACATTTTGAAAAAATGTTTTGTGGTCATTTTATAGGTTTTTTTCTGAGTTTTCGCTTCCAATATCCGAAACAGAACTATTAAAACTCAAAAAAGTCAGCAGCTTTTGCGTGCATGTTCACTCTTGGTGATATCCTTTGAACATGCTCGCAAAAGGTTCTGACTTCACGTCAGTGCTTTGCTAGGTTTTTTTGGTGAATCACTGGATTTCAATTCGATCTATTTGTATTTTTCGAAATATGGGGAAAATCGAATTTTGAAAGAGTGTATCCACGGAATGATTAGGCGGATTTCACCCATTCAAGACGACATTCGTAATTAGGACCCAAACCTACTCAACAAATATCGAGTTTCTAAGTCATTCCTCCCGGAAGTTTGTGTTTATATTTTCGAAACAACAGATTAGATCGAATTGAAATCCAGTTCTTTATAGAGAAATGACATTTTGAATTTTCATACAGATTTTCATGGGGCAAATATGATCAGAAGATCACAGAATATAAAAAAAAAAATTTGTATTTTTTTTCAAATTGTCCTAATGACACTATAACCACGAAATTTTGCAGGAAGTTGTCCATCAGCATTTTCATACCAGCTGCCAAGTTTCATCATTATTGAAGTATTTTTTGAAATATTCCGAAGAAACAACGATATCGAGAAAAAAAACATGAAATTTTATATATTTTTTCCCAATTTCTAATAAATGATAGCAGTATTGAATTGAAATTTGGTACACTTCTGTGGAATACAGAGTTCAAGGTATAAGCCAATTTGCTTTTGAATATGATGGATAGTTCCTGGAGAAAAAAAAATTTTCGAAAAAAATTTTGAAAAAAATTACGCTCGTCGTTACGCTCCAACTAAGTGTCAAGTTTCAATCCAACCGAAGCAGTATTCTCTGAAATATCAAGACAATAACCTCAAAATTTCGAAGGCTATTACTCCGAAACCATTCGGCTGATTTGGCCCATTAATGAACTCAAGTGCAGCATTCCGACGCGCGAACTACCCTGAGAGTTTCAAGTTGCAAGCGTGCTCTATTCGACAGTTATCGTGTCCGCAGCTGGACGGACAGAATCGATTTTGACAGCGGATTCGTCATCAGTGAGTCCAACCTAGTCGTTTGAGACCATTTTCGGCTCCAAATTCAAAAGTTACAGACATTTACACAAAACCATAGCACGCTGTTTCCCTACAGCATGTTATTTACATGGTTCCTTGTACTAACATCTCAGTTGGTCGGTTCCAATAAGGTTTTTTATCCGCTAGGATTAATTGATGACCCCTTCTAATAAATAATACTGATTCAAATGCTCATGGCATTTACTTACCATTTCTCAACTGGAATGTTCCCTTCTAAGGTGAATGAAGGATCAGTTGAAGAAACCTTATAAATATTCTCTCCATAGTTGCAATTAGGGCGTGTTTCCAGAACATTTTTGAAAGCTAGATGTCTGGCCCATTCCTCAGCGTATTTGCTCAATTTTCTGTCAAGTTCCAACGGTCCAACGCCATGCAGTGCTCTATATTTGTTGTGCGCTTGGAGAAAATCAGTTTCGAACGTGCCAACGTTGAGTGAATCATCAGCACCTCTTATCGAGATCTGTAAGGTAAAAATGAAGGATGATCATTGTTCTGTGAAATTTTGAACTATATTCGGACTGCTGTGGTGATGACAAATATCATGCGATGCTTTTCTATGACACTCAAGGTTTATCACACGAACAATAAAATATCATAAATGCACCTAAACCAATTTGGTTGAAATTTGGTAAAGTTATACTTTTGAAGTAAGAAGGCGCATATTTAATCCAAACAACAGTGCGCGTTGAAATTATGGAACAAATTCATTTTCTCAGAAGAAAAATATTTGGCAACAAAATCCTGAACAGGTCAATTTTTGTTTCACTTTCAACAAATTTTTATGCGTTTTTGAAGGATTTTGTTGCACCCTGTGCCATCCTCATCAACGCTCTAAATTTTTTCAATAGGGAAAGTAGGTCATGTGGTACTTTTTTGGCAAGGTCTCTGTATCTTCTTTACAGGCGTGCAGAAATTTTCAAGAAGAAATTTTTTTTTTTTTGAAAAATTAATTAGTTCAAAGAGGTTTTCAGTATGTGCACTTTGTCACGGCTCATTTACTTTGAGACGAAGGTACCTGATGAAATTTATCAGCAAATGGAAGTTGACCATTACAGTTTTGTTCATGCTCAACTTTCAATCCCCTTCAACCCCTTCAAATGAAAATTTTTTTTCTGCATTAAGGGGTTCGTAGGGGTTGAATGTTGTGCATGAACAAAACTGTAATGATCGACTTCCATTCGGAGACAAATTTCATCAGGTACCATCGTCTCAAAGTAAATGAGCCATGACAAAATGCATATACTGAAAACCTCTTTGAAGTAACTAATTTAAAAAAAAACATATTTTCTTGAAAATTTCTGCACGCCTGTAAAGAAAATACAAAGACCTTGCCAAAAAAGTACCACATGACCTACCTTCCCTATTCAAAAATTTAGAGGATTGATGGGGATGGCAACGGGTAAAACAAGTTTTCGAGGACAAAAACTGAAGCCATTCATGTATAAACATTTGCCTTGGGGACAAGTCATATCAGTAAAAATGACTTTTTTTCGAAAACGAAGCTTGATATGAAGAAAGTATAAGTGCCCAAAAAATTGAATTCTGAGTGGCTCAATCTAAAAACTGAAGCTCAATCCCAGAAACAAAGTTACTCTGGACATAAGTTAATCGAAACTGATTTTGAAACGACCTCACGAATCACCCTGTATAAGTCAATGCGTCGTGATTAAGTGTTCGAGAGTCGTCTATTCGATCTTGGAAATATTTTCAAATACATTATCAAGTACGAAACGATTCATGACTAGGAATAAGGATATCAATTTACCTTATGGACATCCCGTGCTAACTCGCTTACTTTGTCAGGGGTGCTTCCAAGACGAGGTACATTCTCCACATACCTCCCAACATAATTTCCTGGTGGATAATAATTCGCAACGACGATAATCTTACCCCCCGACTTTGCATAACCAACTCCAAGCTCCTTGGAGTCCCTCCAAACCACCTGACTGAAATGTCCGGACTCCAAATTTTTTGGCTCCTCACCAAAAGGATGTTTATCCATTTCCTTGTACCAGCTTTCCACGGGTTCGTTACCCTTAACAGTAAAATTATGATTGCTCGACTGCATGCAGAAAATATTTTCTCCGTATTTGTCGTTGTTGCTGTGGGCCAAACCGCCAGCTTTGACCAGGTGATCTGCCCATTTTTGACTGTCGCGGCAGATTTCTTTGCTCAGTTTTAAGGCGGGAACACCGTGTAGTTTCCGGAATTCGTTGTGCGCTTGAAGGCACTCTTTGGCGAAGGTGTCCATCAGGGAGAATCTGGACTGAAAATAAAACGATAGTTTTTAGTGGAGAGTTGGGAAGCCTACCACTTCTTCTGGTGTACAGGGTGTGCAAAATTCGTTGTCTACTGAAGGGATCTCGAGAACTATAGCAGCTAGCAGAAAACTGATAACACTTTTTCTAACTCTTTTTTCCTGACTAATCCGAATCTGAGACCAAATCCAGCTTATCGTTCATAGAACTTGAGTTATGAGCGAAAATTGAGAAATTGTCATTTTCAATAATGCTGAATAACTCGCTTGTTTGAACTTGTATTGGAAATCTGTTGATTCATTCTACAGGCACTTTTCTGAGAGTAATTCAAATATAATATGACTGAATTTTTTAATGCAGCCATTTTCGAGAAATGAGAAGGATTTTGAATTTTTTAAATGTAAACTATAGTCGACAGTTCTCTTATTTTGCTACAAAATTTTTGCTGATTTCGTATTGGAAAACCATTTGAAAAATCCAAAATCTTTCTCATTACTCGAAAATGGCAGGATTGAAAAATTCAGTCATATTATATTTGAATTACTCCTGAAAAAGTGCCTGTAGAATGTATCAACAGATTTCGAATACGAGTTCAGACAAGCGAGTTATTCAGCATTATTGAAAATGACAATTCCTCATTTTTCGCTCATAACTCAAGTTCTATGAACGATAAGCTGGATCTGTTTTCAGATTCAGATTAGTCAGGAAAAAAAGCTCGAGAATGTGTTACCAGTTTTCTTCTAGCTGCTATAGTTCTCGAGATCCCTTCAGTAGACAACGAATTTTGCCCACCCTGTATAATTGCTATTGATAATTCGAAATCAAAAGATGAAACACTGTGTCTAGTATTATTTTTATGTTGTATTTTATTGTTTTACCGTTTTCCCAAGTTTTTTACTTCAATTATAATGTGCCAGCTGATATAATAAGTGAACTTCTTGGTTCGTTGAGGACAATAAAAGTATATCGTATATCGATATCATAATCGGTAGATAATGTGTAAAGATATTACAGAAATAATAATAACAATGATAGGAATTGGTTCATGGAGAAAAGAGAGCTCCAGTAGTAATACTAACAAAATCACGAGGACGAATATCTGTCGATAAATCAAGAAATATTTCACATTGATCAGAGTTAATCATCAATCATCCAATCAATCAAAACATCTACACCGAAAAAGCGGATCCAAGTAGAATGACTACAGCTGTTTCACAATAGTTATTGATCGTCAGGTCAACTTAACTTGGATAAACCGCATAGAGTTCTCTCGATACTTGTTGCTTTTCAGAAGGACCGCTGCAGTATACAACTTACAGCGCGCCATCTGCCAGGAGTATATTGCGAGTCTCACCTTCGAGTGCAGAATACTTTGATCGATGTGCACGACGTTCATCCTTTTGTCGTATCAGGTCGCTTCAACTGCGAATTTGCAGTTCCAAACATCCATCACGTATGTTAGTATTACTACTGGAGCTCGCTTTTCTGCATGAACCGATTCCTATCTTTTCAAGATGTTGGAAGTTTTCGTCTTGTGGGAAAACCACATGAACCGAGTGTTTCCAAAGTCGTAACGGACGTTTGGAACGTTTTGAACGCGCGCATTTCCCTGCAACATGCGCGTCAAAATGCTTAAATTCTCTCGGATAAAGCTGAAACCTTGCATTAATTTCCATGTAATCATTTCCCAACCACTGCTTGATTTCAATACGATCGCAGATGTTTATTTAGAAATATTGTAAAATGAAATATTAAATCGAGACATGTGCAGAATCTTTGGGTGGATCGCGCCCATTCATGCATTCGACCTTCTAAATTGTACTCCAAATTTCGAGAATCTAAGTTTCTTTTTGTAGAAGACGCTCGACTATTTACTGATTAGGTCGACGTCGAATTGGCATCGCTGCCTCGAAAATGCCTATTGAGTTTATTATCCCGATATCTGATGCACGTAAAATGAATAATGCAATTGATAATTCTGAATGAATCTGAGTAATCCCTATACGAAATATAAAATATGTAGAATTCCCAACACACCTCATAGTAAGCTTGTTATCATAACCTAGACAGATTTCATTCGCTGTATTGAATGACTGAAGGGTTACGTCATGACCTAAAATTATTTTTGGGATTGTCATAAACACCTGTGGATCAATAGTGAGATAATCTGAATTAGGGTGACGGTGTTTATGATAAGAAACATGATTAGATCATGAAATTTTGCGTGAATTCCTATTTGTAATATCATATCTTTTTGTAGGCGATACGACTTTGTCCTGTACTTTTCGAATCTTGAACCAGAAATGGATGTAAACAATCACATCAAACTCACTGATAGTCAACTGTTGCTTAGATTCAATAACGTCAGTTTTTTCTGTAAATAACTCCATTTTCAGGAAGAGAAAACGTTGTGTGATGTTTCCGAAGATATACTTGTTTGGATTACTGAATCATTTTTAGCAATAGTGAAAAAAAACTGATCCTACAGGATCAAAATTTTGTGATTCATTTCGATACATCGCATTGACTACTATACCACAGTAAATTTAGTGACGATTATTGAAATTTGGAAGAAAATCGCTAATCGGATTGACATGAGCTTTCCATCGTTTTTGTGCGCATGTTCTGGGGAACTGGGTGCTATCGTTTTGTTCAAATGTCGGTAATTTTCGAATTTTCAGCCAAAAATGGTCTCAAACCACTAGGTTGGACCCATTGATGACAAATCCGGTGTCAAAATCGAATCTGTGCGGTCGTCCAGCCGGCCGGCCGACGACACGATATCTGTCGAAAAAAGCAAGCTAGCAACTTGAAATTTTCAGATCAGGTCGCGAATTAGAATGCGGCGGTTGGGTTCGTTAATGAGACAAATCGATCCAATGGTTTCGGAGTTATGGTCATTTGTAATTTTGAGATTAATTTCCTGATATTTCAGGAACTACTTATGTGATTCACCTGAAACTTGACAGTTAGTTGGAGCATAACAACGCACAACTTTTCACCAAATTTCGTTGGGATCACAATGCCAGTAAATTTCGAAAACATTTGTTTTTTCCAGAAACTTTCCATTGAATCCGAAAAAACTTCTGATCGTACCTTGACAATCATATTTTATAGCAGTGTATCAAATTTCATTTCAATACAACCATAATTTCACGAGATATTGGGAAAAAATATATGAAATTTCGTGGTGTTTTCTCGATATCGTTGTTTTTCCGGATTAACTCGAAAAATACTGATTGAATCGGAATGGAACTTCGCAGTTAGTTCGAAAGTGCTGATTCGCAACTCTGTACAGAATTTCGTGATGATCATCATCATCAGACATCAGAACAATTTGAAAAAATATTTCCAAAATTTTTTTTCAAATATTCAATATTCTGTGGTCTTCTGATCATATCATCTTCATGATATTCTTTATGAACCTTCGAACTATCAATTTTCGATAGAATACTAGATTTCTATTCGATCTAATCTGTGTTTCTGGAAATATCAGAAATATTCAATTTTGAATGGGTACATCTGCGGAATCATCAAGATCAAGATTTTACCCATTCACGAACTCAGCCTTCGTAATTAAGATCCAAACCTACTCTACAAATATCGAGTTTCTGGGTTGGTTTTTTGGGAAGTTATTGTGTTTACGGTCGGCCGTTAAAAAATACAGATTAGATCGAATTGAAATCCAGTAGTTAATCGGAAAAACTTGCCAAAGCGGTCATCTCCACTGAACATGCGCGTAAAAGTTGCTGCCTTCACGGCAATGTTTTGCTAGTTTTTTATACTTTGAATTCACCCGAATATTTCAATATTGCCAATTCCTTTCGAAAATCTCATTACAGGTCGGTCGTCCATCCAGAAATTGGCACCGCTTAATCATCGTTAGCTTTCAGATAAAAAAACAATTTTTTACTCTTCTGACCTATTGATCCTCACGAAAGCCTACATGAATTAGAAGTCATTTCACAAAGTGCTAGATATCGACTGTAACAGATCTGCATTTTCGGGAATATTAGGAAAATCAAAGTTCTAAGAAGAATGCAAACGTTTACTTTTCAAACTGGGTCCCAATAGCCAACAAACGACATTTTTCTGAGTGGTTTGATCAAGAATAATTGTGCTCATGGCAATCAAACAGTTGGGGTTACTAATCACCAAAAAATTAGGGTCTCACTAAATCATTGGATAGAAAACTTTGACTTGAGAGAAAACATTCACTTACGTGTAAAACACTAAATATAATTCGCACAGGATATACCTTAACAGATGTACTCTTATCTGCTTTATGAAACTGAGATGATCCTAATACGTATCTCTGGATATATATAGGTATGGCCGATCTTAATCAAAAACTAATAACTTATGACTAATCAATTGTTCTGAAACACGGGAAAAATAATTAGTAGGAACAGATAATGAAGAAACTCCTCACTGATATGAAACCACATTATGAAAATCCGCAAAAATAAACTGTTACATAGGATTTAATATCGATTATGTTATAATCATGGAAAGATTGCGTCCCAATGATCAACTTTTCCGAATTTTCCAGATATTTGACAATATATCCCCATGGAATCAGAAAGAACTCCAAGTTTCCACTACTTGTACTCAAAATCACAATAACTTGGTACAATCTAAGGAATATTTTGTATTGTATTGATCAATTCATTACATCATCCAATATCTTTTCTTGGTGACACAAATATACGAACTGACAAACTGCAACACCCGGAAGGGGCTGTTTAAATTTTAAAGTTTTTTTGCTTAAACATAGAAAGTATAGCAAGGAGTAAATGATCGAAATTTGGAGAGAAAAAAAGGAGGGACTACAATTTTTGCGCGTATGTTCTAGGGGAACAGCGTGCTATCGTTTTGTCCAAATGTCTGTAATTTTGGAAGATTGAGCCGAAAATGGTCTCAATCGACTAGGTTGGACTCACTGATGACGAATCCGGTGTCAATATCGTGTCGAACGAAGTGAGCTAGTAACTTGAAACTTTTAGGGTAGGTCGCACAATGGAATGCCGCGGTTAAGTTCGTTAATGGGCCAAATCTGTCGAATAGTTTCGGAGTTATAGCCACTTGAAGTTTTGTAGTTATTTATTTTTTATTTCAGAAACTACTTGAGCGATTTGATTCAAACTTGGCAGTTAGGTGGAGTAAAACGACGCGCAACTTTGAGCTAAATTTCGTCAGGATCATATCGTCAGTAAATTAAAAAAAAATTTTTTTGGGAAAAATTTTTTTTTCCGGAAACCATTCCTCATATCCAATTTTTTTTTCGGAAACCATTTATGATAACTGAACCACTAGCACTTGAGCTTCATATTTCACAGCAGTGTACCAAATTTCAGTTTGATACGATTATAAGTTTCGGAGATATAGGGAAAAAATATGTCAAATTTCGAGGTTTTCTCCTCGATATCGTTGATTTTTTCCGTATAACTGGAGAAATACTGATTCAATCCTGATAAAATTTCACAGCTAGTTTGAAGATGCTGAAAAACAGCTTCATGCAAAATTTCGTGAAGATCGTGTCATTAGAACAATTCGAAAAAAAAAAATTCTGTGATTTTCTTATCACATCATCCTCATTAAATTCTGTATGAACCTTCGAACTGTCATTTTTCGATGAAGTACTGGATTTTAATTCGATATGATCTGTATTTTTGGAAGTATTGGGAAAATAAAATTTTAAATGGGTATATCTGCGGAATCATTGGGTGGATTTCACCCGTTCACGAATTCGGCCTTCGTAATTAAGGTCCAAACCTTCTCTACAAATATCGAGTTTCTAAGTTGTTTCTTTTGGGAGTTATTGTGTTTACGCAGTCGGCCGTTAGGCCGTTTCTTCCGGAAGTTATAGTGTTTACGCAGTCGGCCGTACATATGGCTCCACTATTTCTTAAAGATAACCCAACGCTGTCATGTTACCTCGAATTGTTCGTCGAGCTCCTGGTGGTCTTTTCCTCATCAATTCACTACGTGAGCGAAGTTCTTCAACCCAACGGAGAATGGTGTTTCGAGAGGAAACAGCCCGATTTCGGTGGATATTGAAATGTCGATGAAAATCACTCTGAAAGGCCATGACGGACTCGTTATTACGGACGTTACTGTCGTAACCAAAAAGAACGTCCACAGGTTCATGATGTCAACTGGTTAAAAAATGCTAAGACCTACCGAATCCAACGGCCCCTTCCTCGCATCTGTCGACACAGTAAGGGGGAAGTACGAGCTGTTTCAAAAACGTACGAGTCCTCTGCCGGATCCTGTATAATGAAGGACTCACCTTTGTTGGAGTGGGTTTCGTGTCTAGTCTACTGCTACTTCTGCTCTTCATCATCAAGTTCTCAATTATATCAGGTGGAACTCCTTCTTCAAGATCTTTTGTCTCTGTGGTGACTTTACATGCTGTTCTTGGACCTCTGAACGTTTCGATTGTCTCTCTTGTTATGGTCTCAATTTGTGGCTCCTGAAAAATTAAGAAAAAGAAATTGTATGATCAAAAACATATACCTATTGAATCGTATCATCATCTTGTCAATTCCATATTATTTTTATTTTCTCAATGAAAATATCCTCATAAGATTCTGCTTGAGAGTGCGAGAGGGCAACTTTCAACTAATCGCCAAGTTTCAATTCAATCCAGTTAGTATTTTTCGATACAATCATGAAAAGGAACAATCTGAAAAGAAAACAACACTTTCGGCAACGTTTTCTCCATTTATTGGGCCTTCTTCAGACTAAAACCTTACCGATACAATAG
This sequence comes from Myrrha octodecimguttata, assembly GCA_958510865.1. NCBI lineage: Eukaryota > Metazoa > Arthropoda > Insecta > Coleoptera > Coccinellidae > Myrrha > Myrrha octodecimguttata. The sequence goes on from OY294056.1 coordinate 86,980,431, forward strand.
TTTTTTTTTTCATAATTGTTTCTTCTATTGATCAGTATGTTTTGAATTACTGGGGAAATGTATTCATAATTCCAGATGACCACAAGGCCTATTTTGATCATAAATCAAATGAGATATTGAGACTTCACAACATCTACTGAACAATACTCTAGGTGGTCTCTTTGGAAAGCTACATTGTTAACGGACGTACAGTATTTGTTTGGACTACGGATTTTTCATGACTGTTTCATAATCGTTTGGGACCAATTTTTGAAAATTTCAGACATCTACGCAAAATTATAATGCTTTTGTTGCATGGAAAAGCTCATGAAATAATTTTTTTCGTGTTCTCAATACTTAGAAGAGTGAATATTTCAGTATTTTCCGTTAACTATTTATGTTTCTTGTTATTTCTTCCTCTGAAGAAAAAGATGCATGATCGAATTTTTTATCCTTACCTGTCCGTTCTTCAGTGATGCAAATGTCCTCTGATCAGTTTTCCTGACCATAACTATCCTACTTGACCCATTGTGCCCATGGACAGTTTTCCTGAACCTATGCAGATCGTTCAAGGATCCAGGAAATGCTGGTTTCTTCCTTTAATTTAAGATTAAAAATATTGATGAAAATATAAACAAGATTGTTGCATTTCAATCAAAATTCAAGACCAAAATTAATTGGATTATTAATACAATTTTTTTTCCAATTATAAACATATTCTTCATGAAATAAGCATACAATACTCTCAATGAGGGGGATTTCTGTTTTTATTGATCCCTCCACCAAGTTAACTCGGTTGAATTTAAATTTTTAATAGTACAAAAGTGATGTTGAGGTCCCGTGTAATATTTCGACATATAAAATAGAATAAATGGTATGGATAATTCGAATTCGAATAATAGAACAGGTAACATTGTATATGGTCAGTTTGGTTTTCATGCTTGAACATGATATAAGAATAACAATTTATCAGAAATTTGTACTATGTATTTAGCTCTCAAATTTGATCAATTTGCTAACGTTTCGGAGGTATAACTATTCCTCCTTCTTCAGCTCTAGAACTAAAAAAATAACCCAAATTCCTGATAAATTGATTTACTCATATTGTATATAGTATTAATTTGGTGCGATATTTTTTTGTAATGCCGTTTACTCAAGTTTTCGACTTTAATCGTTATATTTCAGTTGATATAATTTTTTATCATTTCATTCAAGACATATTAATATAGTAAAATCAACAATTCACGTTGCAGATTCAATATCGTAAGATATCAATAAGGAAAGATATTTTGTGAATGTGATGGAGAAAAATTTATCGATTCCTTTGAATTTAATATTTGAAAACTGCCGTTTACCTTTAAGTCACTGTCAGAAGATGGAAATATTGGTCATTACTGAATAAAAATTATCAAGTTCAGGTTTTTATAGAACGATAAGCTTCAAGCGGACAAATACCTTTATGACCATCTGATCAATGTAACTAGTGTTATTGCTTCTTGGAAAAATATGAGTCAGGTGAGGGAATAAATGATATGAAAAGAAATATTTATGTGATGTTGATATGGTTGATAAAAATTGAGTCACCAAACTTGTAACCGTTGGACTGGCTTAGAAATATATCTCTTATGAAATGAGCTGAATTATGTTCCGGAGTTATTCCTTTCACATTTCTGTATTTTCACTACAACCGTATAAGAGGAAAAACAGTTTATGAAAACTCTTTCACAATAAATAAAATTCTAAAAATGCATTCACTCGAGGGCAGGAGCTTTTACGCGCTTGCAGCCATACATTGACTCCTATCTCAGATAAATAATATGATCCTTACAAAAGTTTGCATGAACCTTCAGGACCACTTTTTCCAAGCATGTAGGTACTGGAGTTCAATCCGAACATAACTGATTTTCAAGTATCTCAGTTCTAAAATAATCGTGCTTTCGGCTTGTCGGACGGACGGTGAGACGTCCTTTCCAAGGGAATTTGAGTTTTTACCCAGTCACATTATTCATCTCTTAAACTAGAAATAATTAACATTTCCAGTCATGTGGATGCAGAGTTTTTTTGTGAAGATTCTTGGTTACCGTGTCATTAGAACAATAAAAACAAATTCAATTTTTTCTTCTCGCGAATTTGAACATGCAAACCTAAGCTGCTGACTTCACGTCAGTGCTCATGTAAAATTTCTATGAAATGTTGCATTTTAAAGGAAAGAAATTTTTGAGAACGTCAACCTGAAGGAAAGAGATTCAACAATATCGTTGGAGTCATTTATGATATTTTGGAACAACCTACACTAAATGTCTTCTGTGTCTTCTGTGTCTCAGTCGATTTCAATTCTTCGCTATATGTTCGTTATTTGTTCTTCTAAAGCATTTGATTTTGTGAATCATGAAAGATTGTTAGAGAAACTGGAGGCATATGGAATAAGAGAAACAGCTCATGCTTATTCAAAGTTACCTAGGAGGTCGGGAGCAGAAGGTACGCGTACAGATAACGCTGAAACTTTTGTTTCAGATGGGAGAAATTTCGGTCATGGGGTACCCCAAGGTAGTGTTTTAGGGCCTCTCCTGTTTATATATTATATGTAAATGACATTCCTCTTAATGTGAATCAATTGCTGTATCGGATAAATTAAGTTGATGATACTAACATTCTAAAAATTATAAAAGACATTATAAAGTTGATGGAAGAATAATTAAATAATGCCTATGTAGAAGTTAAAAAGTAGTGTTCGATAAATTACTTGAACTTAAATGCCAAAAAAACCGAGTGTATAATGTTCCATAGTGAAATATCCGAAATTGAGCCTCCCAATGAGATATTACTGGATGGCACTCAAGTTAAAATAACCGATTGTATTAAATTTCTTGGTGTTCACGTCGACTATAACTTGAAATGGAAAACTCATGTAGATTACTTGGATTAAATAGTAAATTCCACCATCTATGCGATTAATGTATTAAAAAAGTCAGTCGAACTATCCACCTTGAAAATAGTTTATTTCTCTAACTTCCAGTCAATGTTGTCGTATGGTATTGTGTTCTGGGGAAATAGTTCCTGCGCCTTATGCCTGTTTGTGAAACAAAAGATAGCTTCAAGATCTATGCTGAACAGAAAATACAGGGGTATTTTTAGATCTAGCAATATTCATACTTTAACGGGACTCCATGTTCATAATTGTATAAAATTTCTTATACAACATAAAGAATTATTCGAACAGCAACAAAATAAGAACACTTAAACTAGACAAGTGGACCAATATTTCTTTCCCAGACATAATATGGCATTAACACAAAATAAAGCGATGTACAGGGTGGGCAAAATTCGTTGTCTACTGAAGGGATCTCGAGAACTATAGCAGCTAGAAGAAAACTGATAACACATTCTCGAGCTCTTTTTTCCTGACTAATCCGAATCTGGAAACAGATCCAGCTTATCGTTCATAGAACTTGAGTTATGAGCGAAAATTGAGATATTGTCATTTTCAATAATACTGAATAACTCGCTTGTTTGAACTCGTATTCGAAATCTGTTGATACATTCTACAGGCACTTTCCTAAGAGTAATTCAAAAATAATATGACTGAATTTTTTAATCCAGCCATTTTCGAGAAATGAGAAGGATTTTGAATTTTTCAAATGTAAAATATAATCGAGAGTTCTCTTATCTTGCTACGAAATTTTGCTGATTTCAAAAATGTATCATATGTCGCTTTTCACATGAATATTACATGAGAAAAAATTCAATACTTTTTTCCCGCTTTTCTATTCACTGTTGAATTATTATAAGTACGCTGGCGTTACGATAGCGACCATTGAATATGCATTATATATATTTTTATATATGTCGTTCTAGATATTTCTCGAAAAAGACTTCCCTTGTAACTCGGCTATTTCCATTCGCTTGAATGTAGCATACCAACATATCGAATGTTTCGTAATTTGGAATATTTCGGGCCATTAGGGATAATAAACAGATTTGCTATTGCTAATCTTAAGAACTATGACAAATTAATCATAGAAATATTTATTCAGCAATCGCTGATTCCAATCATAGAGGCGCAAGTTCACACAAAGATAATGCATATTCAATCGTCGCTGTGGTAACGTCAGCCTGCTCATAATTCAACAGTGAATAGAAAAGCAGGAAAAAAGTATCGAATTTTTTCTCATGTAATATTCATCTGAAAAGCGACATATGATACATTTTTGAAATCAGCAAAAATTTTGTAGCAAAATAAGAGAACTGTCGACTATAGTTTACATTTGAAAAATTCAATATCCTTCTAATTTCTCGAAAATGGCTGCATTAAAAAATTCAGTCATATTATATTTGAATTCCTCCTAAAAGAGTGCCTGTAGAATGTATCAACAGATTTCGAATACGAGTTCAAACAAGCGAGTTATTCAGCATTATTGAAAATGATAATTTCTCAATTTTCGCTCATAACTCAAGTTCTATGAACGATAAGCTGGTTTTCAGATTCGGATTAGTCAGGAAAAAAGAGCTCGAGAATGTGATATCAGTTTTCTTCTAGCTGCTATAGTTCTCGATATCCCTTCAGTAGACAACGAATTTTGCTCACCCTGTATATGTACATTAAATTATTCAACGCTCTTCCAAAGCAATTTCGTCGCATGGCGAATGAAAATGTATTTGTTCAAAAGGTGTGTTTCTTCATTATGGAATGTGAACTGTACAGTGTGCAGGAATACTATGATTTCTGTAAATTGAACAAGAATTGTAATTTCATTTGACATTTTTTCTAGGTATTACAGTTGTATACTATGAAATGAATAAACATTATTATTATTGATTTTGCCATTACTGAGAGACAGTTCAAGTTCATAATAATTTAGATTCGAAATGTATCCAACAATTCAATATTATTCCCTATACTCACTCCTTAAATGTATTCATCTGATCGAACTATCGCCGAGATAATTTTTATCTATAACTGTTATAACCTATGTTTACTTGAAAAGGCAATAAAAATGAGAATATCACAATTAGGTTATAATATTTCAAAATGATGAAGCGGCGTTAAGTCTAATTTAACTATACAGAAAATGTAACAATACAAACTGTGAAATAAAGTTGAGTTTATAATCCATATCGAATTGTCAGGAATAAGAACCACGAGTTTGATAAACAACCACGCACTAAAGTTGATAATTTTAATTCGTCACTTGATCCGTTAAAATCCGAAATTTTCGATGTTTATAGCGGCACCTTATCAATGAAACAATGTATACAAAAACAAGGCATCAAAACGGTCGAGATTTTAATTCTGCGGACGAGAGGTAACAATCGAGGCTGCGTTGAATGTACAATAACTAATAATCAACTAGGACGAACTTTGATATCGGTACAAGTACTATGAACTTTTCGTCAATAGAAGTACCTGCAGGTAAATATAGTTCGCAAATCAGAGTATCAATTATGGAAGTTGGGAACGTTTATTATTACGCTATACTAGGAAACAAGACCGGTACGTTCTATTTTTGCGCGCAGGTTCTAGGAGAACATCGTGCTATCGTTTTATGCAAATGTCTCTAATTTTCGATGATTGAGCCGAAAATGGTCTTAAATGACTAGGTTGGACTCACTGATGACAATTCGGTGTCAAAATCGATTCTGTCCGGCCGACCGTCACCACGATTTCGGGCGTACGGAGAATTCTATCAACTTGAAAATTTCAGGAAGGGTTGCATTTTAAAATACGAAGGTTGAGTTCGTTAATGGGTTGAATCGGCAGAATAGTTTCGGAGTTATAGCCATTTGAAATGTTGAGGTTAATTTTTTCACATTTCAGAAACTACTGGAGCGATTGGATTGAAACTTGGCAGTTAGTTCGAGCATAACGATGAGCAACTTCAAGCAAAATTTCGTTGGAATCGTATGATTACTCAATGAAAAAAAAAATTCAGATTTTTTTCCAAAAAAAATTTTTTTCCTGAAACCGTTGTTCATATTGGAGAACAATTTCAGTTATCACCTGAACTTCATATGTCACAGCAGTGTACGAAATTTCGGTTCGATACGGCTATTAGTTTTGGAGATATCGGAAAAAAATATGTAGAATTTCGTGGTTTTCTTCTCCATATTGTTGTTTTTTTCGGTATAAGTCAAGGAATTCTGATTAAATCGTGATGAAACTTTGCAGCTAGTTGGAAGATATTGTAGGACATCATTGTGCAAAATTTCGTGATGATCTTGTTATTAGAACAATTTGAAAAAAAAAATATTTTTGCGCGCATGTTCTAGGGGAACAGCGTGCTATCGTTTTGTCCAAATGTCTGTAATTTTGGATGATTGAGCCGAAAATGGTCTCAATCGACTAGGTTGGACTCACTGATGACGAATCCGGTGTCAAAATCGATTCTGTCCGGCCGGCCGTAGACACGCTAACTGTCGACAGAAGCAAGCTAGCAACTTGAAACTTTCAGGATAGGTTGCGCATCAGAATGCCGCGGTTAAGTTCGTTAATGAGCCAAATCGGTCGAATAGTTTCGGAGTTATAGGCAGTTGAAGTTTTGAAGTTATTTATTTTTTATTTCAGAAACATATTGAGAGATTAGATTCAAACTTGTCAGTTGGATGGAGTATAACGACGCGCAACTTTGAGCCAAATTTCGTCAGGATCAGATTTTCAGTGAATTTCAAAAAAATTTTTTTTCGAAATTTTTTTTTGCGGAAACCATTTATCATATTCGAAAAAAAAGTCCACTTACACATTGAACTTCATATTTCACAGCAGTGTACCAAATTTCAGTTCAATACGATCATAAGTTTCGAAGATATCCGAAAAAAATGTGTCAAATTTCGAGGTTTTCTTCGCGATATCGTTAATTTTTTCGGTATAACTCGAGAAATACTGATTCAGTCCTGATGAAATTTCACAGCTAGTTTTGAGATGCTAAAAGACAACTTCATGCGAAATTTCGTGATAATCGTGTCATCAGAACAATTTGAAAAAAAAATTTCTATGATTTTTCTTATCATATCATCCTCATCAAATTCTGTATGAAACTTCGAACTGTTATTTTTCGATGAAGTACTGGATTTCAATAGACGACTTCGGCCCAAATTGCCAACCCACAATTTACTTAGCAAGTTTACTTTCACTGGGGAACGGGAATTTCAGGACAAATTCGACATGATAAGGTTCACATTATTTATAAATAACCGTAAAACATGCCTCGGCTCTTCAAACCAGATAATTCCTTCCAAATATAGGTTTTTGTTAAGATCGTCCCCGATTGGCTGAAATTTAAGTTGGGATTCCTGATTTCATGCAAACAGTGTCAGTGTTTGAAGAGCCGAGGCATGTTTTACGGTTATTTATAAATAATGCGAACCTTATCATGTCGAATTTGTCCTGAAATTCCCGTTCCCCAGTAAAAGTAACCTTGCTAAGTAAATTGTGGGTTGGCAACTTGGGCCGAAGTCGTCTATTCGATCTGATCTGTATTGGAAAAATAAAATTTTGAATGGGTATATCTACGGAATCATTGGGCGGATTTTACATATTCACGAATTCGACCTTCGTAATTAAGCCCCAAACCTTCTCTACAAATATCGAGTTTCTAAGTCGTTTCTTCCGGAAGTTATTGTGTTTACGGTCAGCCTAACGGTCGACTGCGTAAACACAATAACTTCCGAAAGAAACAACTTAGGAACTCGATATTTGTAGAGAAGGTTTGGACCTAAAAACGAAGGCCGAATTCGTGAATGGGTAAAATCCACTCAATGATTCCGTAGATATACCCAATCAAAATTTTATTTTTTGAATATTTCCAAAAATACAGATTTGATCGAATTGAAATCCAGTAATTTATCAGTAAAAATTTCAAAAAGTACTGCCGTGAAGGCAGCAGCTTTTGCGTGCATGTTCAAATTCGTTGCTGAAGCGGTCATCTACATTGAACATGCGCGCAAAAGTTGCTGCCTTCACGGCAGTGCTTTTTTTTCAAATATTTAATATTCTGTGATCTTCTCATCATATTATCCTCATTAAATTCTGTATGAACCTTCAAACTGTCATCATCACTAGATCTCAATTCGATCTAATCTGTGTTTTCGGAAATATTGGGAAAATAAAATTCTGAATGGGTATATCTGCGGAATCATTGGGTAAATTTCACCCATTCAAGAATTCGGCCTTCGTAATTAAGGCCGGACCGTAAACAAAATAACTTCCGAAAGAAACAACTTAGAAACTCGATATTTGTAGAGTAGGTTTGGGGCTTATTTACGAAGGTCGAATTCTTGAATGGGTAAAATCCGCCCAATGATTCCGTAGATATACCCATTCAATATTTTATTTTGCCAATATTTTCAAAAATACAGATTAAATCGAATTGAAATCCAATAATTTATCGAAAAAAAAATCTAGAAAAGCACTTTCGTGAAGGCAGCAGCTTTTGCGTGCATGCTCAAATTCGTTGCCGAAGCGATCTACAATTACTCAAAAAATAATGATCCGATTATAATGAATCTCACGTTGACGTCATTGCTTTTCTAGAATTTTTCGAGATATTGAGGAAATATCCTCAGAATTCAAAATCGCCATCTCTACAGATTTTGCCCCCTCACGAATTCAACCGAGAATCGACATATTCAGGGTACAGACGTATACCCCGAAAATTTCTTGACTCTGCTGTTCTTCTTCGAGAGTTTCAATTTTCTCGAACAAAATCTTATCTGACCAGAGGTTCTTCTTCAGCGAGTCCAACCTAGTCACTCAAGATCATTTTCGGGTCAGAAAATTTCAATATTACAAACATTTGAGCCAAATGATAACATTCTTCTTCCTTATATAGAACAAACGCGTATAAATAACCAGAAGTTTTGTTTCCGCCTGAGTTTTTACAAAAGGCAGAATTTGTAGCGCCTTCGCAGAAATTGTTCATCGAAAAAATAATAAAATAAACATATCACAGTAAAAACGAACAGTGCAAAGGTATCCAAAGTAACTCCATCATTCATATCTCCTTCAAAACACCACATCAAAAATTCTTTATTTAACACTACGATGCACGAAAAATCCGGGTATCACAACACAACCTGGCACTTGATGCACGATGCAACAGCAGCACAGTATTGTTCACAGTGTGTAGACACAACGTTACCTTTCTAATGCCTGTTCCATGTTGTCGGTCAAGTGTAACAGCAGCTTCAAAATCGCGTTTTGTCGATGGATTTTTGTGCCATCGGGTTGTTAACAATACCATGGGATGAATAGATCAAGCTTTATGTTCTTCGTCAGGAAGTTGCTCTAATCGCTGTCGCCGGTGTCGGCTGCTTGCATCACGGTTGGATAACTCCATCATTTCGTGGTCAATTGATTCAGTTGATGAAGAATGAAGGTTTTTCCATTTATTCGTGTTTGTTGTTGAAGAACTGAGGAAACAATGGGTGCATTGTTTTTCCAACTCATTCGAGTCACTTAAGTAAAATCTGTTTTTTTCAACAATGACTTTTCGTTGTACATTGCAATGAATGGAACTCCACCTCAACTATAGTTTCAGTTGAACAAATTTCACAGGAGAAACTGGAATAGCCGATGGTTCAGATTTTACTTCATTTGTGTGTGTTTTGCTATTGGAAAACTTTGATCACCTATTCTGTACATCTACTGCTTCTTCCTTACTCAACTCGATGCATCACACCAAGTTCTTTATAAATCTCACCATAGAGGGCATGATGGAAAGTACGTCATCGTCTAGATCGACCCCATAACATAATGGTGTGCGGATTTGAAAAAACTTATATCAATCCTGTGAGCGTCAATAGACGACCCAAGTTGCCAACCCACAATTTTCTTCACAAATTTACTATCACTGGGTAACGGGAATTTCAGGACAAATTTGACATGATTAGATTCGCGTTATTTAGAAATATCAGTTAAAGATGCCTCGGCTCCTCAAACAAGATAATTCCTTCCGAATGTGGGGTTTTGTTGAGATCATTTCCGATTGGCTGAAATTTAAGTTGGGATTCCTGATTTCATGTTAATAGTTTCAAATTTATATAGGATATGTTCCGCAAATCAACCTGGTTACTTCGGTTGCCGGTTTTCCATTCCGTAAATATGAAATATTCGGTTGGTTCCTCAAAAAAAGGTTAATAACGGAATTTGATTGATGGAAAAACGTTCTTTCTGTCACCAGAACGACAGTCAATATTCCATGGTAACATATCCATACCATAGAATAGATAGATAGATAGATAATTTTCTTTATTTCAGATAAATTACATAAACATTATACAATGTACAACACAATTTAAATGAAATGACGTCAGGTTTGCAACTTCTAACCAGATTTTTCGAAATACTCGGCTAGACTATAGGGCTCTAATCTTATTAGCAGGTTTCTAATTTTGCACTTAAATATTCTGTATTTTGACAAACATTTAATTTCATTTGGTAATCTATTGAAAGCTTTTATGCTCATGTATGCGGGACTTTTCTCTGTTAATGTTAACCTGTGTAAAGGATATGTTATATCTGAAGATCTTGTGTTGTGTGCATTTTGATTTTCTCTTGTATACTTTTGCCTATTCTTATGCAAGAATAACAAACATTCGAACAAATATATACCGTAAACAGTGAATATGTTTTTGCGCGCATGTTCCAGGGGAACAGCGTGCTATCGTTTTGTCCAAATGTCTGTAATTTTGGATGATTGAGCCGAAAATGGTCTCAATCGACTAGGTTGGACTCACTGATGACGAATCCGGTGTCAAAATTGATTCTGTCCGGCCGGCCGGCCGTTTGGCCGGCCGTAGACACGATAACTGTCGACAGAAGCAACCTAGCAACTTGAAACTTTCAGCATAGGTTGCGCATCGGAATGCCGCGGTTAAGTTCGTTAATGGGCCAAATCGATCGGATAGTTTCGGAGTTATAGGCATTTGAAGTTTTGAAGTTATTTATTTTTTTTTTCAGAAACTACCCAAGCGATTGGATTCAAATTTGGCAGTTAGGTGAGGTACAACGACGCGCAACTTTGAGCCAAATTTCGTCAGGATCATATTGTCAGTAATTCTTAAGAAAAATTTTTTTCGAAATTTTTTTCCAAAAAAATTTTTTTTTTGGAAACCATTCATCATACCAAAAAAAAATTATACTCACACTTTGACCTCCTCATTTCACAGCAGTGTACCAAATTTCAGTTCGATACGATCATAAGTTTTGGAGATATCGGGAAAAAATATGTCAAATTTCGAGGTTTTCTTCTCGATATCGTTGATTTTTTCGGTATAACTCGAGAAATACTGATTCAGTCCTGATTAAACTTCACAGCTAGTTTTAAGATGCTGAAAGACAACTTTATGCAAAATTTCGTGATAATCGTGTTATTAGAACAATTTGAAAAAAAAAATTTCTATGATTTTCTCATCATATCATCCTCATTAAATTCTGTATGAAACTTCGAACTGTTATTTTCGATGAAGTACTGAATTTCAATTCGATCTGATCTGTATTTTTGGAAATATTGGAAAAATAAGATTTTGATTGGGTATAATTTTATTTTTCCAATATTTCCAAAAATACAGATCAGATCGAATTGAAATCCAGTAATTTATCAGAAAAAAATTTCAAAAAGCACTGCCGTGAAGGCAGCAGCTTTTGCGCGCACGTTCAAATTCGTTGCTGAAGCGGTCATCTACATTGAACATGCGCGCAAAAGTTGCTGCCTTCACGGCAGTGCTTTTAGAAATTTTTTGAATTTTATTTCAGTATAACTCGAGAAATACTGATTCAGTCCTGATAAAACTTCACAGCTAGTTTTGAGATGCTGAAAGACAACTTTATGCGAAATTTCGTGATAATCCTGTCATAAGAAAAATTTATATGATTTTCTTATCATATCATCCTCATTAAATTCTGTATAAAACTTCGAACTGTTATTTTTCGATGGAGTACTGGATTTCAATTGGATCTGATCTGTATTTTTGGAAATATTGGAAAAATTAAATTTTGATTGGGTATATCTACGGAATCATTGGGTGGATTTTACCCATTCACGAATTCGGCCTTCGTAATTAAGGTCCAAACCTTCTCTACAAATATCGAGTTTCTAAGTTGTTTCTTTCGGAAGGTATTGTGTTTACGCAGTCGGCCGTTAAGCTGACCGTTAACACAATAACTTCCGGAAGAAATGACTTAGAAACTCGATATTTCTAGAATAGGTTTGGGGCTTATTTACGAAGGTCGAATTCGTGAATAGGTAAAATCCGCCTAATGATTCCGTAGATATACCCATTCAAAATTTTATTTTTCCAATATTTCCAAAAATACAGATTTGATCGAATTGAAATCCAGTAATTTATCAGTAAAAAATTTCAAAAAGCACTGCCGTGAAAGCAGCAGCTTTTGCGTGCATGTTCAAATTCGTTGCGGAAGCTGTCATGTACATTGAACATGCGCGCAAAAGTTGCTGCCTTCACGGCAGTGCTTTTGAAATTTTTGCTTCTAAATTTTCCCCTACATGATTCTCTAAAACTTAACTTGAACATTATTCGTATTGCCCTCTTCTGAATCAAATATATTTTATTCAAATTTTCATTATTTCCCCAAAACATCACTCCATACTTGAAAGTTGCTTCAAAATTCCCAAAATAAACAATTCTTAAAGTTCTCTCATTCATATAACTAGCAATGCATCTTAAGGCAAAACATATTTTACTCAATTTCTTTGATAGAATTTCAGTGTGTTGACGCCAATTAAGACATTGATCAATGTTTATTCCTAGAAATTTAACACATTCGGATAATTGAAAACTGTACTGACGCCAACTAATTATATTTGATTTTACTTTTTGTGATCTATTTGTATCGAACAGAATAGCTTTCGATTTCTTTTCATTCAATATAAGATTATTTTGGTTAAACCATGTTTTTTATTCCAGAAACAATTGATTTGCTTTTGTTGTCAAATCTTCAAAATCCGTATCACCTACTAATAGATTGGTATCATCGACATAATTTGTAACAGTTCCCTGAATTTTCTGTACAAACTTTCCTACTTTACTTGATGATGCATAGAACATAGAAGAGACAACAATCATCAATGGAAAAATTACTAAGTATGGTCTATGGAACATAAGGTAAATAAAGATTGTTCTATGCTATAGATATGTTACCATAAAACATTGATTGTCGTTCTGGTGTATAGACTTAATATGTCTATGTTCTGGTTACAGAAAAATTGCTTTTCATCAATCAAATTCCGTAATTACCTTTTTTTTTCAGGAACCAACCGAGAATTTCACATTTACAGAACGGAAAACCAGCAACCGAAATAACCAAGTTGATTTGCGGAGCATATCCTTTATAAACTTGACACTATTAACATGAAATCCGGAATCCCAACCTAAATTTCAGCCTAACAAAAACCTATATTTGGAAGGAATCATCCTGTTTGAAGAGCCGAGGCATCTTTTACGGATATTTACAAATAACGCGAACTTTATCATGTCAAATTTGTCCTGAAATTCCCGTTACCCAGTGATAGTAAATTCCTGAAGAAAATTGTGGGTTGGCAACTTGGGCCGAAGTTGAATTAAGGTTTTTCCATATGATCGTGTTTGTTGTTGAAGAACTTGGAAACAATGGGTGCATTGTTTTCCTAACTCATTCGAGTCACTTAAGTAAAATCTATACTATTAAGTTTCAGTTGACTATTGTGGACATAACTTCAAAAAATTGTACAGGAGAAAGTGGAATAGCTGATGGTTCAAATTTTACTCCGTTCGTTTCGCTTTATTTTTCTATAAAATCAAATAATAAACCTTGGTGTCCGACCAGAAGAAAAAGAAATTACCCCCCCTGAAAATTTCACCAAATTTACCATTTCGGACTATTTAGATTTGAATGAACTAATGAAAAATATCCGTCCGTTCGCCGTTCGCGGCTTTCTTCTGAAAGTACTGAACCAAAATCCGTGAAAAATCGTGTGTCGCTCGCGATTGATCCTCCAAGCTTTTCAGCAGAACCGGTGTACCCTAAGGGCTCAAAACTAGGGATAGGAGGGAAAAAAATTATATCTCGAACACTTACCACCGAATTTCTATGAAACACTCAACTTTGATTACTTTTGCATAACTCAACCTTAAAATTCTCAGCCGGATGATTTCCGATTAGTGGTCCCTCAGTTATAAGGAAAAACGCTACAAATTGTGTTGTGAAAAACCAATGAGTTATGAATAATATATGTTTTATTCAAGATATCAATGTTATTCGGATATTTAACTGAGAAAATAATAAACCTTCGTGCCAAATTTTCTCAATTTCCTTTTGATATTTTGGTTTTTGAGTATGTCTACATCAGAATACCAGGTTCGATCCTCATATGAGATTAAGCTGATCGAATTGAAACGTGGCAAAAAGTTGTGACTTGCGGACACGAAGAATGATATGTAAATTAGCTAAAATAGTTTTTACTGAATGAAGGTGCAATCTTACGTGATGCGAGAAATATATAAACTGATTCTACTTACACAGACGTTTCTTGTATTAAAATGCTATTTAAGTGTTGGGAAGTACACTCATTATAAATGATTAAGAAAGAATTTGAAAACGTCTTGTATCCTTAAAATTATGAATTTTTCATGTTTGTTGTTTCGAAGTTGATGTTTTGAAATATTCAATAGTTTGCAATATAACTCAATTAAATTATGAATCAAAAAATTAATATTTTTCTTTGAAACCTTACTTGGGAAACTCAACGACGAACAAGTGTAACTTCCCGGCATCAAGTTCTCACAACAAAAGAGCCCGAACTGAAATAATGATCATATCGTCATTAAAATAACAACTCTTGGTATTAACATGTGACCTAGGCTCATTTAACTCATATTTGGATGCGATGTTGTTGCTCCCTTTCAATGACTTAATCGACCATAACCAGAGATTGTATTATTCAATTAAGTAAGCACACTTGTCCCGTTTATCAATAGTCAAGAAAAGCCCTTCGTTCATAATGAGGCGACGTATTATTGAATATTACAATAAAATAGGCTGATGGAGTTGAATAATTATGCATTCATATTATAAATGGTACTGAATGAGGTGTAAATGAGCTTGGTTCGTTGAGACGGTTTATACAAGTCATAATATAATTTGGGAAAAATATTGGGAAAAACTTTCAACATTTTTCTTAAAAATTTTAAATTTCAAAAAATATTTCCACACTGAGGTTGAATTTCGTAAGCATCTACAAGCTATCACCTTTGAATCTACGACATGTATTTTTCTGAAATATGGGCTAAACTGATTCTCCCGCACTGAAATCCTTTCTTCACTCAAATTTCACTTCGATTTGTCAATTCTTCTTCAACCTTGGTTATTCTCATTGTCAATATTTCATTTAGAGCAACTATGTTTTATTCCATTCCTTCCCCATTCAGTCACAATCATTTCTTACATATCTTCGGTTCTTTAAGATTTTTTAAAATTTGTCCAGTATATTTAATTTTTTTTTCTGATTTACATGTCCAGTACTACAAGCATTTATTTGTGAACTGGATACTTCAATTCTTCGTTCACTACATCCTTTTTCCCGAATGATTCTTGCAAGCCTTATTTCCATTTGTTTTGTATCCATATTTTATCCTTTTTTAACCGTAATATCTCCAATTTGTACCACGAATTTCACATCAATTCAATTAATGTTTCTTTTAGAATCATCTTCGTTCTTTCGACATTAACATAAACATAATTATTCTGGTTTATCTGGAAGTTTCTGGCAATCATTTTTCTCAGAAATATACCTGAAATAGTCTATACATGTTAATTACAATTCAAATTATTATTCGTCCGACATATTAATTAAAGATTACTTATTCATGAATATTTTTTGATAGTTATAACATTACAATTGATCAGTGAATAAACATTTGACGTGTTTACCTAAGCAATCGTTTCTTCAGAGAATCTAGTTGGGTCTTGTTAATTTCCCTTATCTGATTTCTATTGAAAAATATTCTTCTGTCCTAAATCTTTATGAAAGATAGAGAATTGATTTATCCTCCTACTAATTTATGTGGGTGTTGAGTTTAGCTTTGAGAAGTGTCATGAAGATTTGTTTTATAACTTTCATATGATCGTTATTATGGAATAAATATGTAATTAATTTTTCCATATCTCTTACGGTTCTTTTTGATAATTTGACTTTTTTCAAAATTCCAGGCACCCGGAGAATACCCCATTTTCCTCTTGAAGTTTAAAACAATATTTACTAAGAATGACAAGATATCGTGAAAATTAATATATTTTTGAAATATTGAGTCATTATAGATTGATATATTTTAAACTATGGTAGAAGATTCCATGCCAAATAAATACTGTTAATTTGACATTCGAATTTTTGAATTCACTGTAAATTTTTGGATGGTTGCCTGGATTCTCGAATGTTCTTGAATGTTCCAAAACCGTCAGTCCTTCTCATTTCACAATTAAAATCTCTTTTTGAGAAATGGGTCACGACTTATCGATGACAAAAACGGAACTGATCATTTATCATGGTATTGTCATAGTGATGTACACAAATGATATCATTTGAGGACACTCCATGATCGGATATCCGCAATGTCAATACTTATCTGTCGACCTTCGAATTTTCCAGTTTCAAAGCATGCTCAAAAATTAATGAATTCGTGAATCGATTTCGTCTGTTAATTCCCAAATACAAGGAAACAATTGAAACGTGGGCTTTATTCTTTGAGGGAAGCAGATTGAAATAGTTCATTTATAAAAACATTAGTTCATAATATTTGAGAGTATTCTCTACACAGTGACTATCTTTGAGTACAATTCTGAGGGTACTTTTTTCAATATCTCAAGAAGTAAAAATGCGATAAGATTGGAACTTGCTTCTGAGTTGTGAAGTACCAACTCGTGAACCTCGAATAATTCCCACAGTATCGTAAAGGTGAAAAAAATTTTTCGAAAACTGAATTTCTGTCAAAAGTTTTTATTTTCGAAAAAAATACGGCAAATTTCCACTTGATCGGATACTTATTTTTGTGATCAGTGGGAAATTTTTCTATGAATTTTCGATATTTCCCCAGTAACTCGAGAAGAACCCTAGTTATTAGTTGTCAATCGGGTAAAATTCTGTGACGGTCATGCCATTGGAAAAATTGAAAATAGAAAATTCTTGAATATCGATATTCCAAAAACTACTGATCTGATCGAGAATTGGTATTTACTTAGATTTCTAACTCGTGAACTGGAGGGGAACGTCATAAGGATTGTATCATGAGACAAACAATGCATTCTGAAGATTTTTCCCAAAAAAAATCTCACCGTCCATCGTAAACACAATAACTTTTGATCGAGAAAATTTGGAAGTTCGATGTATAGAGGAAGTTTGGACCTTAACAAAGACGGCCAAATTCGTTAAGGGTTGAAATCCACCCTATGATTCCGCAGGTATACCAATTCAAAATTCTACTCATAAAATTTAACTGAAATCCAGTTCTAGGTTGAAAAATAATAGCTTGAAGGTCCATGGGGGGATAATATTGATTATTTGGGAAAAAATGTGATATTATTTTTTCGAATTTATCTGATCACCGAACTTTTGCAAACAGCAGCATTGTTCATTTAGTTACCGGGTTCCATAAAAAAAAAAATTTACATATTCTTTTCAATGTCTCTAAAAATTTAAATTGTATAAAAATAAATTTTGGTATATTGATAATAAATATGAAGTCAATGTCTTAGCAAAATTTCTTTCGAATATGATCGATTATTTCAGGAAAAAAAAGATATATTTTTCTTTCAAATTTACCCACAGTGCGATCTTAACAAAATATGCGAAAAGTCGCGCGTAGTTATGCATCAACTAACTTCCAAGTTTAGATCCAATCGCTTCAGTAGTCCCTGAAATATCAGGGAAATAACCTCAACATTTGGACCAAATGATACCACCCTGTTCCCAAACAAGCGAGTAAAAAATGCAAGCCAAAATTAAAAATATCATATTCCCACTGAGTGCTTTCCCGAGTCAACTTAACTTCCTGATGAATCGATTCTGAGATCTCCTTATCATATGGTCCCCACAAAATTTTGCGTTAAACTTAATTTTTCAACCGAGTACTCGATTTCGATGGGATTCGATGTTCATCTTTTGGAAATATTGAGAATGAAAATTTAGAATCGATATAAAACCATTTCCTAAGTGGAATATTAAAAAAATCAGTCTCAGTGAAAAAAGCATTGATCAGTTATTTGAGCTGAACGATACATCAAAACATACTGGATAAAATGCGATGAATTAATTTCAAATCCTTACGACCTTGACCCTGTGAGTGACTAACTGCGAAGCACCCTGTTTTATGATGATAAAAACGACCTACCCAGTTCTATCGCAGTTATAAATATACCGCTCCATCATTCCCAATCCAGACTATTACGACATGCGAATACTGATACCATATTGACATGCAATAAACGTTAAATCGATATAAAAAATGCATGGCGATTTTACATGAAAAACAATTTGATTATTCAACCCCATTCACGGCAATGATTGAATCAACAACTGCCATGTTTAATTTTCTTCGACCGTTACATTTAAAGTCAACACAGATTTCAAATACCTATAATGTTGTTCAAGTTCGTTTGATTTGTTCGTTTCTTAGCGCAGAGAAAGAACTCATCAGATGTGAACTTCAACTTGCCTTTTAGCTGACTGTCTTGAAAAAATCAAGACTTATCTTTGTGAGATTTTCGTTCTTGATATCTCATTGGGGGTATTTCCTGAATTTGGATTATTACTGCAAATGCAAATTTGAACATAATTATTATGGGTTTTGATTCATCATTTCCCCAAATCACCTTCGGAAAGTATTCAAAATTAGATTTCAAAATTGGGGTTTGGGATTAGTCATGCATGCACGAAGTGACAACGTTGTTTAACAGAATTGCTTTTTCTGCTATAGAATAACGAAATATATATTCTTATTCTGTGGTACACACGTGTTCTTTGTCAATATAACCAAACAATTTCCGTTTGCGATTTGTCAGTTATATGACAGTATGACAGTCTGTGCTCTTCTTTTCCTATTTCTTGGTCGTTGTCTTCTACTCTAGCCAGATCGAAGTATAGCTATCTCTGTTTTCTTAAGCAAAGTAACACATTTGACGTCCTTTTCTTTCCGAGAAAGCTGAATTCGAAATTGCTATATCGTGCACTCAAGACAAATCCCTTTAAATGCAAATTCCCATTTTTATTTTTCAGTTATAGGTGATCAAACATTTTTTTAAAAATATGATATTGA
This sequence comes from Myrrha octodecimguttata, assembly GCA_958510865.1. Classification (NCBI taxonomy): domain Eukaryota; kingdom Metazoa; phylum Arthropoda; class Insecta; order Coleoptera; family Coccinellidae; genus Myrrha; species Myrrha octodecimguttata. The sequence continues at coordinate 86,999,709 of OY294056.1, forward strand.
AATTACATGTTTGAAATTTGATGTTCTGAAGGTTTTTCATGTAAATAACTGCCTTTTCGTTTAAAGGAAAAACCTCCTTGTATCTCCAATTTTCGAACACCCTGTATATTAGACGGTTATTCGAATCAATATTAATCTATATATATTCAATTCTCTTCTATAGTCGGTTGATAGGCCTAGGAACAGTTTTATCAAGTCTTTGTTGCTAGAACTGAGCCAGGTACTCCTGAAATGTCGTCAAGGTTAAAATTTTTCGGGGGGCGTCAATTCCTATATAATTTAATCAAGAACTCTTTGGTTCATATTAAGTTCCATACGTAATTACCACGACCATTTTGTAGAAGAGACAACACCGCGTAGTTGTCTGTAAGAAAAATTACTATAGAATGGCAGTTTTAGGCACATGTTCTATAGAATTCTGAGCAGAAAATGTTCTCAAAAGACTAGGTTGTACTCTCTGTTGAAGAATCCGATGTCTAATTCGATTCTGACCGGAAAGTCGGCTGGCTCTAAGTTGTAACGATAAATTGAGAATTGAAAGAGTTAGCGACTTGAATTTTCAGGGTAGGTTTCACATCAGAATGTACTGGTCGAGGTCTTTAATGGGCCAAATTTCACTTATTTGAATTTTTACGCGCTTGTTCTGGGGGACAGCGGGAGGAAGGACCTAGAGTCTTAAAATTTTCAGGTTTGGTTAAGATCCTGAATATCTCGGTTAAGTTCGTTAATGGGCCAAATCTGTCGAATGGTTTTTGAGCTAAAGCCATTGGAAATTTAGATTTTTCAATAACTCGAAAAATATTTATCTGATCGAAATGAAACTTGGTTGGAATATAAACAGTATCAAAAAAAAGAATTATCCATGGAAAAATTCAAAAAAAAATTATTTTTATATTTCATTGAAATTTCACTGAAATTTCCAAGTGACCATTTCGCAAAGTGAACAAGCGCGTAAAAGCTGCTGACTTCACGTCAGTGATTTTCTAAATTTTTAAGTCATATTCTCAATATTTCGGGAACTACCTATGCGAACGGATTGAAACTTGGTAGGTACCTTATTAGTTGTAGAATATCGACACGCAATTGCTCGCAAAATTTTGTTGGAATCATATCGTTGGTAAATTCGGAAAGAATTTCTTGCGAAAATTTCCCAAACTTCTGTTAGAATTATTGAAGAATTGTTTCATCATATTCCAATCTGTACAACTGTACCTAATTTTAGTTCGATCCCATTCTCGAGATAAAGTTGAAATCAATATGGCAAATCCCCGAACAACCTATAATAGAGTTGTCAGAATCGTCAACTTAACTTTCAGTGATTGCTGGAAACTGTCAAGCTGACGAGAAATGTCAATACTTTTACCCGATCTATGCATGGAGTGTATAATATTCATTATACAGGCCTATTGATTGGGCTTGATTTTCCTTCAACCACAGCAATCGAAATAAATATATTATTCAACTTTCGTGAAAGAAATATGAAATGGAAATGAATATGAGATGAAAAATTCACAGCTTCGAACATGCTCGTGAAAGCTTATGACGTCACGAGGGTGATTGGTAAGAGTTTTTTTTTTAATGAACAGAGTAGAATGTGACAAAGTATCATGGCCTTCCACATGGTATTGTAGAAGTGAATGGAATATAGCTTACTACATGATCGAAAGGACATACATATTTGATATCGCTTTCTCGTACATGAATTTTGGGACAACATCCATAAACAGAGTAAAAACTTCACCTGTTTCAGCTCGTGCTATCAGAATATGAATTTCAATAATGCTGTTCCTCATTCCAATTCGTTACTATTAATGATAATTATAATCCATAGTGGTATGCGATGAGTTATTTCACGCTCTGTTGAAAAACACAATTAGAATTATAACGATCTCATTATAGTATCATGTTATCATCGTACCGTAATGAATATGACACAGATATAGCACGTGACGAAAACCAGTCAGGAATTTCTTTTAAATCTTAAGGAATATGAAATTTTTATTTCATATGCCTCATGATCGTGAGGTCAGGGTTCAAGCCCTTGGTCGGGAGAGAATTTTTTTGGTTTTCAAGGGACCGTCGAATGTTGAGTAAACAATAAGCAGTGTATCTGAATGGCGTAAGGAATCAGTAACAAATCCTTCACAGAACACACCAGGTCTCCTAAATCGCACAAAAATTAGCTTCTAAGAGGTTTCACAGCGGAGTCTAGAAGAATCGGCAACAATTACAATATTGATCTGTGACTGTTCGATTGCACTTGGAACTCTCTGAACGAGATGGAGTTCCTAAAATATATCCAAAAGGAAAAACTTGTAAGCTAAAAAAATATTGAAAATTTTTCATTATTCGACGATTGATCTCATTGACAACTGCACGGAAAGGCTGTCACAAAGCAAAACGACCATATTTTCAAACCTTACTCCATTCACTTCCATAAAGTCAGTTGCTAGGCCATGACAGTTTGACACAATCCACTCCGTATAATCGAACAATGTTAGGTTATAGTTATTTTTCTGTCAGATGACCACTCGGCGTTGTTCGTTCTATACATAGTAAAACATGGTGTGCTCATCTGCTTTTCTGTGGTCGTTTTTACAAATGATGGAGTATGAAACTATATACAATATATATTTCCGTGTATTTTAATCTTGCTGACCTCATTTTTTTTGCAGATGAGCAACCATTTTTTCCACATCATGGATTAACCTATTGGAAGGCCTACCGACTGACATTTTGAAACTGAATGGAGTATAGATTGTATTTTGCTTAAAATTTTCAGTGGTCATATAAAATTAATATGAATATCGATGTATATGATCGAATCCCGGCGAGGTCATGGATGTTGTGTTAAGTCTATGGTGTAGGTAAATGTTTGTGTGTCTATAAATAAAAAAGTCTCTAGTTGGTATGAATCTGAATGACTGTCAATGTATAAATGTAAAATTGAAAGCTTGTCTGAATGGCCATAGTAGCCGAGGACACTTAAAGGAGTGAATGAATGAATGAATCGATGTATATGGGCTTCTGAGTTCACAAAATATATCTTTCAACGACCACTTCACTTAAGTTTGAGCCGATTTGGTTGCTGACATCCGATAAATTTTGTTCTGGCAGGGGTGACATTACCGTTTTATTATTAGACATTATTGAAGTTATTCTGTTCTACTGAACTTATTCCGTAAGCTTTTCTCGTGACCTGCAAAAGCAGATCAAGTGAAAAGTTCAGCAAAATCGATAGTTTATCCCATAATAAGGAATAATAACACAGCACGCAAATATCTGAGCATTAGTTTTGAGATTCGCATTCTGCGTTATTGAAGTCGTTTCTGTTGATTTCGTTTCACAGACTGGTACAATGACTTCAGCATACCTGTTAGATACAGGCTGTTTCATTTGTACAAATGTAATTTATTATTATCACCTTAGGAAAACCATAAAGAACCGCGAATAAACATCAAAGCGCAGTGGGGTGGGGGGTAAGATTTAGCGATTCCGTGCGAAATTTTATTTTTGAAGCTATGACAATATGCACATCATATATTATGGATTCGAACACGTAGATTACGAATCTGTAATTAGATTTTGCGTAACTGATTCGGTTTGGAAAATATTCCGGATTTGGTGAGAAATTTTCGAAAATTGGGTCAACTTTGGGCCGTCGTACAGATCAAACGCGTAAGGCTGGACAATATCGAATTTTTTTGGTTATATCTGGGTCCTTTGTGAGTACGTAGCCAATTATTTTATAGACGAAGGTCCTCTAGTTGAAAAATTATGACTTTCCAATTTTTTCGATATTCTTCTGGCCATAAAAAACGAACCAGACTCTCCACTAACATTCTGATTGGATTTTCTTTATCTACGCCCTCGAATGAGTATATGTTTCAAATTTCAGGTCGATCGGAGAACTTTCGATTTTTGGTAAAATTTTAAGGGGTTACCCTTAAGAAAATATCGATTTTCGAAAAATAATTTTCCGACTCCTATCGCCGTGAAATTTGGCACACTTACTAATTCGAGGGCGTAGAACAAGAATATAAGGTCAGATATTTTTTAAAAAAATCGTCCTGGACGTGAGAGGTCCTTGAAGTTCCAAAATTTTGGACCTTTTTTCAAAAAATCATTATTACCGACTCGATGAGAGTAGGACGATGAAATCTGTTTTAATTCATAGATAAAGGATCGAACTGCACGTAAAAAAATTCGACATCACCCAGCTTCATTATTTTGGTCGGCACGACGTCTCAAAGTTGACCAAAATTTCGAAATTTTTTCACTATTTCCGCTATAATTTCTAAACGGTTGTCACTGGACGATTTCTAATGACATATTCGTGATCTACGACCTCGATTTAATAGGAAACGATAACAAGGTCGACGATTTTCGAAGAAAAAAATTTATTTGGGACTTGGAAAAGTTTTCATAAAGAACCGCGAATAAACATCAAAGCGCAGAGGGGTGGGGGGTAAGATTTAGCGATTCCGTGCGAAATTTTATTTTTGAAGCTATGACAATATGCACATCATATATTATGGATTCGAACACGTAGATTACGAATCTGTAATTAGATTTTGCGTAACTGATTCGGTTTGGAAAATATTCCGGATTTGGTGAGAAATTTTCGAAATTTGGGTCAACTTTGGGCCGTCGTACAGATCAAACGCGTAAGGCTGGACAATATAGACGAAGGTCCTCTAGTTGGAAAATTATGTCTATTCGACTGATTCAAATTTTTTCATCTTCACCTTTTTATAGCTCTTTAACAACTATTTCCGGAGATATCAGAAAAACGCTGCAAATTCTGCATTTCATTGGTTTTTCACAACACAATTTGCAGCGATTTTCTTCAGTACTCAGGGACCACAGGTCGGAAATCGCATCCGGGTGAAAATTTATAGGTTGAGTCATACAACAACAATCAACGTTGAGAGTTTCATGAATATTCGGTTTTGAATTTCGAAAAATAATTTTTTCCCTCGTACCCCTAGTTTTGAGCCCTTAGGGACCACCGATCCTGCTAAGAAGCTCGGAGGAATGAGGAATTTTTTTATATTAGTTCATTCAAATCTACAAATTTCAAAATGTAAACTGTGAAATTTTCAGGGGGGGCAATTTTTTTGGAATAATTCAACAAATTCTGATCCGATCGTGATGAAACTTGGTAACTAGTTGGCATATGCTGATGCCCATTATTTTGCAAAATTTCATGATGATCGTGGTATTGTTGGCTTCACGTCAGTGCTTTCTCTATAATGTTCGAGCAAGTATCTGTATTTGTTGGTAGTATTTGGGGAATTAAACTTGGAATAGGTCTACTTGCAGAACTATTGGATGGATTTTACCCATTTCCGAATTCGTCGTTCATACTAACACTCAAGGCTGGGCAGTATTTCAATAACTTGTAATTGAAATACGTATTCGAAATACGTATTTTGTATTTGTATTTCAATTACTTCTTGAAAATGTCTTTTGTAATTGGTATTTCAAATACCTGACGCTGAAGTATTTTGTATTTTGTATTTCGATACTTTTGTCATCGAAATACTATAGAACAAATACATCTAGCGCTGAGCTTACAGAAAATAGTCCCTGAATCTCCCTTCAGATGGCGCGACGTTCATCTGCTTCATCCAGTTCTTTTGCTAGCAATCATATTTTCGGCAAATGGAAAGAAAGAAAAGGTCCTGCGCAATGGTCATTTCATCATGAAGTTAGAGTTAGTCAACTTCTAAAAACGATAAGAGCAAAGAGCTTACCATCCCTGAACATTATCCTAACATAAAAAATCTAGAAAAGCACTGACGTGAAGTCAGCAGCTTTTACGCGCTTGTTCACATTGGTGACTTGGAAATTTCAATGAAATAGGAAAATTTTGAAAATAAATTTTCAAAAAAAAATATTTTTTTTTCGAATTTTTCCATGGATAATTCTTCTTATTGACAATGTCCATATTCCAAACAAGTTTCATTTCGATCAAATGAATATTTTTCGAGTTATTGAAAAGTCATTATTTCAAATGGCTGTAGCACAAAAACCATTTGGCAGATTTGGCCCATTAACGAACTTAACCGAGATATTCAGGATCTTAACCTAACCTGGAAATTTCAAGACTCTGGGTCCTTTCTTTCGAAAGTAACAGCGCACACGGCCGGACGGACAGAATCAATTTTGATCACGGATTCTTCATCAGTGAGTCCAACCTAGTCGTTTGAGACCAATTTCGGCTCAAAATTCGGCAAAAATTCGCTGTTCCCCAGAACGAGCGCGTAAAAATTTGTTCATGCAATATAAAACAAGTTTATGCCCATCAGGACCTGTAGAAAGATTGTTTTCTTTAGCAGGTTTTATTCATTCCCCAACAAGAGCCTGTTTGTCTGATACTACATTCAAAAATCTTGTGTTTCTGAAAGGAAATTCTTTATTTAGCGATTAAATAGCTGAGCTGAAATAGGTTTGTAATTTGTATTTTGTATTTTAAATACAAATAGTCCAAATACTGTATTTTGTATTTTATATTTCAAATACCCGACTTGAAAGTATTTTGTATTTCAAATACCTACGAGAAAGTATTTTGTAATTTGTATTTCAATTGAGCCAAGCATGTATTTTGCCCAGCCCTGCTAACACTCGGAACCTGCTTCGAGCCCTACAAATGTAATTCCTGAATTGTTTCTTTTAAATATTATCGTATATGCTATAGAGCGTTAGACTGGTCCTCATTACGATAACTTCCAAAAGAATAGACTTTCAGATTGATTATTTGAAAAGTACGTTTGTAAAATTATTGCGTAGGATTTCATAAATGAGTGCGAATAGAATGAAAACAAGAAATTTACCTGGAATAAATATTGAAAACTACCAGACGATAGCCTTTGAAACCGGTATTATTATACATACAGGTTGCGTGAAAGTTCTTACTAAAACCAATTTCTAGTGTATCAGTGGCTTAAAAAAAAGCTGAAATTTTTTTTTATTTTTTGGCAATAAAATTAAATATTATTCTTTAACCCCTCAGCTGCAACCCCGCCAAATTTTTTTTTCAAATGCACACATTTGTCATGTGTAGGCTCGTTGAAGAACTCGTGAAAGATACAATTTTTTTGTTTAACCTATGTGATTATTAAGACTAGGCTTGTGGATGTTATTTGTATCCCTAGACACCACACTACAAAATATGAATCCACACCATCTTTCATAGGGACTAAACTTTATAATCATTTGCCAAACATGTTCAAGTCAATGAAAGATATTCAATTCAAGATTAATGTTAAGACCCTGTTAGACAGGTGTTACTATAGTATTAAGGAATACCTCTCTGATAGTTTTATTTAATTCATAATTATTTTTCACTTGATTTTTTTTATCTTAATTCTTTACAAATGTTTCATTTCTATCTTCAATATGACTTATCCTATTCATTGTTGAATGTCTAAAAGGATCAATAAAATTATTATTATTATTATTAGGAAATAAGACAAACCTCTTTGAAAAACAAAAACCTTATTGAATCGGATATCGGTATGCTATCTTTCATTCTGAATGAGTTTTAATGTTACATACCATTTATTTATCGTCTTGAAAAACACTTTGTGCTGAATACTCCTTTGTTATTTTATTCTGAAGATGTAACATAAAACGTCATTCAGAATGTCAGGTGTAATTAGCTTTTTGTTTTTCCAAGAGTTTCGTCTCATTTCCTGAAATCCGCAAGTGAAATAAAAAAAATAGTATGGTAAGATACGTCACGAACCTTTCAACAACGAGCCTACACGCGACATAAATTTGCATTTGAGAAAAAGTTAGGTAGGGTTGCAGCTAATGGGTTGAAAAAAAAATTTCATTTCATTGCCAAAATATGTTTAATTCAAAAGTGATTCACGTGTTTCAGTCACTGATCAAAAAGATATCATATTTATTGAGGACTTTCGCCCAACCCCGTATATATCACCATATTCTGTCATAATTTTCCACGACCCATTACAGAAGAATATGATATATTTTCAAATATAATAAAAAATTTTATAAGTAATTTTATACCCAACAATGATATGATTCAGGTTTAATAATGAAACAAAAACTGTACTCCTGTCAAAACAAATGTGAATAATAATTTATCATTGTACAAATATATTATGAGTGGACCACAACTGTGGTTTACATAAAGTAAATTCAAACTAAACGAAAAGAATGATTACAGCTGAAAATCGATTGTCTATTATGCTTTCTACAAATAATTGCGTGGGCACATCGTGCACTTTAATTAATTCCGAACCGGCAAAGCGAAAATTAGAAGCAATAATCAACCATGAAATCTGTTTTAGAAAATAATAATTTCAATGCGTGTCAGGGCTCCACAACAATGTTTTCAACCTTACAAAAACTCTGCAACCGGCATGCGGTATCATGTTTTGAATCTAACCCCATACAAAACAATACATATAACCTCAAATTGGCCTCATGAGCTCATTCCTGTACATTCACCCGATCCATGCCGAGATATCAGAAATGAAAATGATCAAGGAACAATGCAATATAATTTTTCACCCACCTCGGTGTACTTGTAGCTGACATGCCGGTATTGATTTCGATGGTTCGCACTGGCGAAAATACGCAGTTGGAGGTTTTCACCACATTACGATACTGGGAGGGCTGTTTTGAGGAAGCGTAGTGAAGTCTTCTTGCTGGAGCAGAACGATTAAGGCTAGGACATGCGCCCCTTTTCGATCGGAATGTAAATCTCGGCAATCAGAAAGATTTACTGTCATTACATTGATTACAAGAGCTGAAGTTATTATCTGGAGTCGAGAGGAAGCAGTAAAATCTCTATGTTTAATTCTTCTTATGAGATCTCGTGGTTGCTGAGTTCATGGCATCACGTGAGGATCCACTGGAATGAACTTCAGATTGAGATCTTCATAACTATTTGATTTATTATTTTTAGGTGTTTTCTAGGTTGCCATTCCTAAATTTTTGATTAGGTTATGTTCAAATGAACTTTTTGTACACTTCAAGGGTTAAATGGTAGAGCACCTTTTGGTGAACTTCCCGTTGAGATTTCTAGTGAAATAAAGACATTGATAATTATTATTATTATTATCATCAATATTATTATTATTATTTATATGAGTTAGATTTCACAGGGTTAGGACTCAAATGACTACAACTATTTTCGAAACAAAGTCGACGTTTCGTCGATATATTTCGACTTTCTCAAGACTAAAACATAAGCAATGAATAAGATGAATGGAACTTTCTTCACAAACAGAAATCATTGTCTTACCTAGTTTTTTGGTAAACCCGCGAGATTTCCCGTCGCGAAGCTATAAGTAAGATATTCACATCATTGTGAGCAGTGTGAGTTCCTGAACAAAAATAATGAAGGCCAACATAGGCGGTCTCTCTTTGTTTGGAAGATATGGGCCCCCAAAATTCCAAATTGTTGCATTTTCAGATCCTTTTTTCCGCCATGAAAATGATCTCTCACTTCTCAAATCTAGTTCATAAATCCTCTTTGAACCAACGAATAGCGACACTTTCTTTCAAGAATATTCATTATTTAAAGGAAGAAAAGTGAAAATATTAGACAACCACTTAACCTATATTTCTACGAAATACTTCTCAATGTTAAAGCGGAGCTTGGCAACAGCGTCTTTTCATCGCTGGCAAACGTATTATGACCGAAGAGTAGTTGCTGGCGGGAAATATGAAATGATGCACAGTTGAAGGATATGATTGTAAGGAAAATGCTTCTGTCACTGAAGAAGAGGTGGTTATTCTAACATCAAGACAAAATCATTGAGAATATTTTTTTAAGGTTTCACTCTCATTATTTTCGTTTGAACTTTCTTTCTATCCCCTTCAAAATAGGGAGGTTGTTATCTCTACTTCGTTTTTTGTTGAGTCTTCGAGATGGTCCCAGTTTAGAATGAGATTCAGGGTATTCCAATAAAATGGGTTATATAATAACCTCGATTTCATTGGAAATCTGGGAAGGGCGCGACCTATCACATATGAAAAAAATGTACGTTGAAATATAATCAGGGTGTTTTCTCATTCCATTACTATGTGTTTCAACCTTGTAGATTTCATTAAAAACGAATTCTCCCATTGGAAGATTTAGAATATCGCAGTAAACAGTTAGAATTAAGAACATATTTCATTTTTCTCGCCAGCAATAATCTGTCATTGCCAAACTTCACTTTTAGACTGAGTCAAAAGCAGAAGGAATAGAGGTTAAGTGGTTGTCCAGTAATTTCATTGTTTTTTCATTGAATATTGATTATTCTTGAAAATAAAGTGTTGCTTATTGTTGGTTGAAGGTTCAAAGGTGGTTTGTGAACTATACAGATGAAGTGAGAGATCGTTTTTATGGTGGAAAAAGGGACCTGAAAACGACTCATTTTGGAACTTTGGGGGCCCATATCTTCCAAATTAAGGGAGACCGCCTATGTTCGATCCCAATTTTTTTATTCAGAAAAACACACTGCGTACAATGATGTAAATATCTTTTTAATACCTCAGCGACGGGAAATCTTGCAGGTTTGCCAATAAAATTATCAAAAATTAAAATAATTCCTTAAATGTAAATGACAAATATTAAAAGACGTAATAAGGAATACGATGAAGTAAACAGACCATACATATGCGACGAACATAGACAATATTCAATCACGACACAAACGATATTTTATATAATTATGGAAGGACGTGAAACACAAACTAATTATTATTATTATCGTTATTACTATTATTATTATTATCATTATTATCAGTAGCTTCTGCTTTTGTTCAAAGGGGTTGACCGCTTTGGCAACGAATTTGAACTTGCGAGCAAAGGCTGCTGACTTCACGTCAGTGCTTTTCAAGGTTTTTTTGAGTTATTTCGAAACAAAATATAACGAAAAAGGAACCACGAAATTCGATATTTTTTTCCAATCTCTTAAATTATGATCGTAACAAACTGAAATATGGTGCACTGCTGTAAAATATGAAGCTCAGAATCCGGGCAAATCCTCTTTTCGAATATGAGAAACAATTTCAGGGAAAAAAAATTTTCGAATTTTTTTTTTTCAATTTTCCAAACAACATTATACAAAGTTGCGATTTATTTTACTTCAATTTTATATCCAATCGTTTCACTAGTTCCTGAATCATCACGGAAATAATCTCAAATTTTCAAAAAGCTTTTAACTCCGAAACCGTTTGGCCGATTTCACCCAATAACGAATTTAACCGTCGTATTTCAAAATGCAACCTACCCTGAACGTTTCAGGTCGATAGAATTCTTCGTAGGTCCGTAATCGTGCATACGGACGGCCGGCTGGCTGAACAGAATCGATTTTGACACCTGATTCGTCATAAGTGAGGTCAATCTAGTAGTTTGAGACCATCCCTCAGCTCAAAAAATCGAGAATTACAGACATTTGAACAAAACGATAGCACGCTGTCTCCCTAGAACATGTGCGAAAGAATTAAATAAAATTTGTTATTCGTAGAAAACGCCCTTGCGGATTTCGGGATTCGAACTATTCGTCAAGGCTAATTTCTAAAAACTATTTTGCCTAATGAAACATATAGGAGCAATTTAAACGATCAACGGAATGAACTGTTCCAAATCTGACTCCTTCGTCTGACAATGTTAAGAAAATTGGTAGAATTGTTTTATTTATCTCAGTAAAATCGTTATTGCCTGATGAAGAAGTCAGATATAGACTCAGAACGTTAAAGTTTCCTTCGTTTACCGATTGCATCATGCCTTCATCATCTATCAGAAAACATTTTTTTTTAAATACTGTATTTGACAAATAGTTCGGATACCTCAATCCACAATGGCGTTTTCTATAAATAACAATGTTCATCCTATTTTGATGTTTTAAAACGACAGTATTCAACCAGTGGGAAAAATAATGAGTTGCATTAAAAAAATTTCAATTCACTATAGGGAATCACAAAAATTTCAATTCAAGTTCATTAAACTTTCATTAGAAAATATGTCATAACATTCACGGTTTACAATAAATATTGCTAATTTAGAGCGATATCTAAAAAATTTTCAGTAATGTTCGGAGCTTGAAAATCATTCGTTAATAAGCAAAATTGGCAGAGAGTCATAACAGTTTGAAACTTTGAGGTTTGTCCAAAATTAATTGATGCAATCAGACTGGAACTTGGTAATAAGTTGAAGAATACCAACGCGCAACCTTGTGCAGAATTCTGCGATGATCTAACCGTGACATTTGGTACATACCAGTCAACATTTAACATTAATTTCTTCAAATATGAACTCGATCATATATTTTACGCCCTTGTTCTAGGGAACAAGCGCGTAAGAAGAAAGTTAGTAGTTTTGAAAAGAGGATTGACACGAAGACTGATGCGAAATTTCGTGGCGATTGTATGACTAGAAAAATGCAAAAAATCAAAAATTTCACTCAGTACTGAATTTTAACTCGATTGAATCTGCAAGCAAACGATCCTGACGATGTTCTCTGAAAACAAGACAAATATTCTCAAAAAATAAAATAATAGAAAAAAATACCAATGTTTTGCTAGCTATTGAGCCAAACTGTATAATTCAAGAAACATCGAACCGTAAACTGAATTAAATTGAATTTATGGTCCAATTTTGATATGCACTGTATCACAATTCGATGCAAGCCGAAAATGGGTCCCATCACGTGGTCACCATGAAATCAATAACTGGGAAGCGGGAAGATCACGTATTATGGAAAACAAAAGAGTGCGTGATTCGATTCGCACATTAGCAGCTAAGGATCATTTGATCGACTCCTTGGTGGTCCTTGACCTTGCACACATTTTTGTTCGAATAATTTATTCAGAACTAACCTTACCTCAATCTGATATATCCATTATTTCAATATTCCGATCATTATTAATTTATTTTTATTAGGGAATAAAATTGCTTGACAATAATGTTAAGGTAGTTTAGAAATTCTTGATCGATTTCAAGCGACGTAGGTATGCAATGGTCGTTCAACAAAAACTGATACATGATAATAGAGAGTTATCGAAACTCGACTTCATTAAAGGATCCTGTTATAAAAGATCCCTTATCGTTGGTTCGACAATCGACTATCTAAGGGAATAGTTTCCCCTTAACTTTAAGATGACATTTTCTTGTGGTTCTTGTCACAGAAAAAGAATAGGGATTGGTTTAACTATGGTTATTCTTTCTAGGCAGACAGGTATCAGAAATGACAGTAAATTTCAACAATATTATTGCTTATGTTCGTTAAAACTTTGTTAGTAGTTGGGGAAAGTCAACGAGCAACCTAATTCAGAATTTCATGAGGATCTAGTTGCTGAAAAAATATATAACGAGAACTATTTTAATTTTCGGAGATATAAGGGAAAAAATTCTGTAAAATTCCGTTGATATTTGAAATTTCAACGTTAATTCCTCATTATCTCGAGATCGATCAGATTGAAGCTTTGTAATTAGTTGAAGAGTATCAATGCGCAACTCAGTGCAAATTTTCGTTTGGATCTAGTGGTTATAAAATTTTATGAAGAAAATTATATGTATTTCGAAATTACCCCAAATTTTTTTGTAAATTTGTTTTCTTGTAGACTATTTATCATATAACAATGGAATTTGGCACAGACCTCGAAGTCAACATTTGTCAATAGTGCTGTTAATTTCAATTCTATCCGATATTGATTTTCGGATATTTTAGAGAGAATTTCGTTGATATTTGAAATTTTCACGTTATTTCCTCAATAAATCAATAGGTACTGATGAGATCAGGTCCAGGAAACGCGGTGAATTTTTTATTGATCGATAGAAAACGTTCATACCACAGATTCAAAAATAGGGCCCCTGATTGTAAGTTTGTTATCAGTAGAAGAATACCAACTCTCAACTTGATGAAGAATTTCGTGCGGATCCATTTTTTAGGAAATCGAGAAAATTTTCATTTGAAAAATTCAACAAATTTTGTTGCAAATTTAGTTTTCCTTAGCGATATTTCATCAGATTACCATGAAATTTGGCATAGGCCTCGAATTCTCAACAATTATATACGCATTCTTGTGGAAATTTAGTTCAGGAATTCGTACACTCATCGAAAGTCAAGAATACGGGCCCAAACAATCAAAATTCGACAACAATGATCTTCAAAGATGTAGTGAAAAGATTGAAATTTCGTTGTTATTCTAAATATGTGAATGGTGCTTTTCAAGAATTTTTAAGTTATACCATTGTTAAAAAATGTTTTTTTCTATCACAAATATGAAACCAAATACCGCGGAACTCAGAATTCATAAAGAAATAATGAGCACTGACCTCCAGCCATCACAGAATTAAAAAGACTGACAGGAGAACTGTCAAATAAAAGATCTTTCATTCAAGTAAAGCCTGTCTTTCATTTGAGTCAAATTTATGGAGGCCCGTATTTTATCAAAGGCCATCCTTTTATATATTTTGTGAGTACGCAAAATAAAGGAAACTTCAGTTAAGGCTATTTGGGCTCCATTTGAGTTTCGATAAATCTTCAATCTGAGTATTTTCACTCTCATCTAGATTTTTGTTGGCTTTTGAATTAATACTTTATCGGTTTTATATAAGTAAACTTTGGTACACAAGAATTATGTGTTGTGTGTGATTTATTCACTCTTATCTCTTCGTTATTGCTCGATGTTCCACAAACAGCGTACTTTTGTTTATCCCTAATGGCTGTAATTTTCTAATTTTGTGCCGAAAATGGTTTAACGACTAGGTTAGACAGTCAATCCAACCTAATCGTTTGAAATCTGTGTGTCATCAGTGAGATACCGTGATGAAGAATAAGAATTCTGTACGTTCTTTGCCACGATAACTATAGAACGGAAGATCTAGCGACTTGAAGCTTTCAGGGAAGGTTGCGTCTAAGAAAGCGCCCTTCGATCAAATCATCCAAACGGTGTTGGAGTGATACTAATTTGAATTTTCGAGGTTATTTTCTTTGTATCTCAATAATTACTACTGCGGTCAAATTCAATCTTTTTTGAACATGTTTTGCAATCGCATAGTTAATAAATTCAAAACAAAATTTGAAGATTGTCCAAAATTTAGCTGATAAAAGTTTTTTGTAGAAACTATTCATCAAACCTCAATTAATTTCTGCAGAAACTTTGGCGTCCATGCTTTGCAATATTGTACCAAATTTCAGTTTGAACCGATTTTATTTCTCGGAGATTTTGGAAAAAGAAGAATTTGTCAAATTTCGTGGTTCCCTCGGTATCGTCGATACTTCCGGAATAACATGAAAAAATAAACTGATCCGATCATGGAACTCAGTAAGAAGTTGGGAAATGCTGATACACAATTTGGTACAAAATTTCGTGATGATCGTATCATTAGAACAACAGAGTAGAAATCAATTAAAACTTTTTTTGACCACGAATTCGAACATGCGCGCAAAACCTGATGAGTTCACTTCAGTGCACATCTAAATTTTTTCCTTCACCGTCGCATCTAAATGCTGAATAGACTCAGCTATAACTTCTATTCTGACTCAAATTTTCGATTTGAAATGTATTTAACCAAGTTACATATATTCCGTACAATTATCGTAATTTGACTCAATCGTCCCTCAAGATTTTCCCTGTCGGTTAAAGAATATTCTCTGTAGATTCCGAAAATATAATCAACAAGTCCCATGTTATGCCATTCAAGTCCCAAAGTATCCTTATGAGACACAAATACTTGGATGAATGAAATTCAGCCCCAGCTATTCGAGAGGGTTGCGGCCAAAATCTAGCAAGGATCGGTTATCTGGGTCAGGGTACCCGCCGAGTCTGACTTAAATAAATAATGAAATAGTCCTGCGATTTAATTTTCGGTCTATCTTTTGTTCCACCCATTTGCAGGTGCAGCCCGAACCACTCCAACGGAATACACAAAGTTGGTTCACAAAAAATGTAATAACATGAATATTCTCGGATCATTTTTTAAGCCAGGTTCAGATGAGTTTAATCCGAACAACGGATGCAATGAAAAATTTGATGAACGATTAGGCGAATAGTGTGGACTGTATTCGAGCTCAGCCTCGAAAAGTACATTCAAATGCATTGTTTGAGTTGAGAACCGAGTCTCCACGGAGCACAAAGAGCGCTGCCTCGAACTATAAACCTCCCTGTGATTTATTGCATTCGCTGTTCGCATTACACTCACCTGGGCCTACTTAATGGGAACAGCGAATGCAATAAAATTTGATGAACGATTTAGCGATGCTATTGGCTAATGAAAATAAGCGCTACTCCCTCTGTTGGCTATCCGAGTAACCCGAGGTACAGACATTATCATTGACAAGTTAAAAGAAATGTCGAAAGAATGAGACAGTTAATGCATTTTTCTTGGCGTTTGTGTGATTTTACAAGTGCTTCTACTGAGGAAAAGCAAACTCAAATGTCCCTTCCGATAGATTTCTATAGCCCGGTAAAAAATTTGGAGTTATGGTGAAAGAAACTTCCTTTAACAAGTCGGGCCTGAAAGTGTTGTAGAATCGATAAAAACCAACAAACAAGATTCATGAGAGTCTGTTACTTTGATTTTACCGATGATGATCATTTTTATAGAGCACGAATTGCTCATGAAAGATTAGATCACATTCATGAAGACAATTTTCTTCCAGGCCCCTAATCCAAGCAGAGAAATTTACTCAAGAGGAATGCTCTGCCTTCCAGAAATCTGGCTGTTGAACTGATCATTAAGGAACAACGTAAATGTTCTAGTGATAGAAATGACTATTGAAAAAAAAGAGGGAACAACAAGGAAATATCTGGCGATGAATACTCTTCGCTCAAAGTGCTTCTGCCGATGAAAGCAAAGTTGTACAAGGCTTATTTATTACAGCTTTTTCAAGACCAATCATATGAGTGTTGGAAAATTTATTTGTTAATCCATAATGAATAAGGCTTACGGTACAATTAGCATTAGTTTCATGTGAATGTATTCATTTTATTCACAATATATTAAGTATTTAGTCCTTCCCCACAAAAATAATAAAGTTATGAGTATTTGTCTATTATTCCAAAAAGTATGTTTACTATCTGTTTTTCAACTTTCAAGACAGCCTACGAAATCCACCAAAGTCAATCTTGCCATTTGGATCTGAAAATAATAAATAATATTAGAACACTGTCTAACCTTGGAGATATCCCCGTAATTTTAGAGTTGCTACACTGAATTAGATTGAAGGATGATACATACCTACTTTATAAGAATGGAATATGTACTCCCAGTAATACTCTCGTCAACTATTTAAAGTCTAAAAAGTCGTTGAATAAATCGTGAAATCAAAAATTATCAAACCAACCACTAACAAACAGTACAAAATCGACTATCAAAACAAAATCTATGTCTGTATGTAAGGTTCTAAAACTGGCCACCGTGGCGCTCCAATCTTAAATTCAGACGCCAATAGTGTGGACGGCACTCGAGCTCGGCCTCGGTTAATACATTAAAATGCATCGTTCGAGTCGAAAACCGAGTCCCGACGGAGCAGAAAGAGTGCTGCCTCGAACCATAAAACTCCCTATGATTTATTGCATTCGCTGTTCGCACTACCTTCATCTGGACATTGCTTTAGGTTCTTTCTGGGTTTTCACTCCCAGTATCTGAAACAGAACTATTAAAAATCGAACAAAAATTGTTTTTTCATGAAAAACGCCCTTGCGGATTTTAGGATCAAACTATTTGCCAAGGGCAGTTTCTTGGAAAACAGATTGCCTAATAAACAATACAGGAATAATACAAACGATAAACAAAGCGAACTGTGACGTTTCAGAGTACAAATCTGACTCTTTCGCAGACAAAGGAGAAAATTTTTAGAATTATTTTCTTTCGTTTTTTCGTTTTGAGTTTTTGAGTCTCTAAAACGTCACAGTTCGCTTTGTTTATCGTTTGTATTTTTCCTGTTTTATTCATTATGCAATCTATTTCCCAAGAAACTGCCCTTGACAAATATTTTAATCCTGCAATCCTCAAGGGCGTTTGTCATGAAATACAATTTTTATTTGATTTTTTTTGATAGTTCTCTTTCAGATATTGATATAGAAAACCCAGAAAAAAACTCAAAAAAGATGTGAAATCCTCCCAAAATAAGTTTTAATAAAATTAATTAAATGAATATATTCGGATATGATTACAGGAAAATCCTAAATTATTGGTAGAAACTTGGTTGATTCAAGAATTAAATATCATGAACACCAAAACCCTGTCGACTTGAAACTTTCAGGGTGGGTTTCATTCCAAAATACGACGGTTGAGTTCGTTTATAGGCCAAGACGGCCGAATGGTTTCGGAGTTATAGTCATTTGCATTTTTGAGGTTATTTCCTCATTATCTCAAGAACCACTTATGCAATTGGATTAAAATTTGGTGACCAATTGCAGAATACCGACGTGTAATTGTTCGCATCATTTTCATCTGAATAGTATATGGTCAGTGAATTTTAAAATTTTTTTCTGTGGGATATTTCGCAGATTCAGATGACATTCTACATAGACAATGTAGTCAATATTTCACAACAGTGTAATAATTTTCAGTTTGATCCGATTTCAATATTGTGCAAAAACTAGTCAAGTTTCGTGGAGTTTTCTTCGGTATCGTTATTATTTTCGGAATAAGAATACTGATCCTCCGAATATGATGAAAATTGGTAACTAGATGGCAAAAACTGCTGCACAAATTTTTAAGAAATTTCAAGATGGACGTTTCATTAGAACAATTTGAAAAAAAAATTTTCTTCAGACATATTTATATTCTGCGGTCTCCTAATCATATTATCCTCGTGAAATTGTACACTTACCATCAAGCTTTCATTTTTCAATAAATAAGTGGATTTCAATTAAAACCAATCTGTTTTTTGAGGAATATTGCGAAAATAAAATTTTGAATGGGTATATCTGCAGAATTATTCGGTGGATTTTACCCATTTTGTGCTTCGCAATTAATGTCCAAACCTATGCTGCGAATATTAAGTTTCTTTCGAAAGTAATTGTTTCAATAGTGTTTTCCCCTGTATACATTCCCGTTAGTGATCAAAATGAATATTCCAACACCTGGGTTGTCAAGCATTCATAGAATCCTTTATATCCCCTCCCCTGATAAATCCGTTCTCGTGGAAATCTCGTCAATATTAACGAGATGAATTAAGATGAATAACGGATGAACATATTCATGATTATGAATCTGCACCTCTCAGACACTTCATATATGATCTTTAAACCAACTTAACCCTAGCTGAGTATTCTGGAGGGAAAATATTTTTTATCTTCATCGTGGCAGTAATTGGAAAGCCACTTGACAAAATTGCATCTGACAAAGAGATCTCCTTGAAGGAAGTATAAGGTGCAAAATAGAGGAAGTGGTATAAGTCATTGATAGGGGTGTTTTCCCTTCTTCTACCTCGTGGTCTCTCATTTTCTATCGACCCCCATAGGGTAGACAAAGCGCCGCCGTGGTAAATTGCGACGTTGCCAGATGATCATCAGTTTCCTTCGGAAGATGAGGACTTATTACGCGCTTGTTCTGAGATGACAAAAACGTTATTATTTTGTCCAATTAATTATATTTTTCTGAAATTTTCCCAGACTGGAAGCGAAAAGTTGCAGTCACTGATTTGTTGTAAAATTCAGCGATGTCAGTCCGATACATACACACTGTAATATGGAGCCTTAGAAACTCTGCATGAACAACCAAACTATCATTTTTACACGCTTGTTCTGGGGAACAGCGCGTTATCATTTCGTCACGATGTCTGTAATTTTCGAATTTTGAGCCTAAATTGGTCTCAAACGACTAGGTTGGACTCACTGATGGAGAATCCGTGGTCAAAATTGATTCTATAACTGATACGCTGTTACTTTCGAAAGAAAGGACCTAGAGTCTTGAAATTTTCAGGTTAGGCTAAGATCCTAAATATTTCGGTTGAGTTCATCAATGGGCCAAATCAGCCGAATGGTTTTTGTGCTACAGCCATTTGAAATTTTGATTTTTCAATAACTCGAAAAATATTTATCTGATCGAAATGAAACTTGCTTGGAATATGAACAGTGTCAATAAGAAGAATTATCCATGAAAAAATTCGAAAAAAATTTTTTTTCTTTAAATTTTTTCTGAATTTTTTTTTTTAAATTTTATTATTTCATTGAAATTTCACTGAAATTTCCAAGTCATCATTTCGCATTGTGAACAAGCGCGTGAAGCTGCTGACTTCACATCACTGCTTTTCTAGATTTTCAAGTAAATACTAGATTTTAGTTCTATTATTCGATCCCTAATTCTTGGCAGGTTTTTCGGGTTATTCCGCTGAAAATTAGCGATCCCAAGGACTGTATCGAAATCGATTGCATTTGCAGGCTAATGAATATTTTCGAAAAAATAATTTTTTCAATAAAAATCTGGTAAATTCTAGAAAAACATTTTTTTTACATTTTCTACGTGTACAATCTTCGCGGAATTCTCCTTGAATTGATGTATAGGTATTCTACAACTAACAGTAAAGTGCAGCCTGGATAAGGTCAGTTTTTCTGGAGATATTAAGGAAATAATCTCGAAATTTCAGATAGCTACGAAATTTTACATATTTGTTTCTGATAACTCCGATGATAAATATCGGATCAAATTGAAAATTGTAGAAGTATTATCACATTGAAACTACAAGGCCCCTTCCAAATGTCCTCGAAATCTTAAGATAAAAGATAATCGCATAAAATGTTTTCAAGAAAAATTTGGGAAATTTTCGAAAACAAATTCTTAATTAACAACGAAATTTCAATATCTCAAAAAATGGAAATCGGATCGATCTAAATTTGAAGCAATGTTTTCAATTATAAACTGTCGTTACCGAATTTTATTTCAATCTGATGAAAGGTTTCGGAAAAACCGAGTTTCTTCAATAAAAATCAGAAGGATTTTCGAAAGTACAGTTTTTGAATTTTTCTGAGGAGTGGATCCTCACAAAATTATGCCTTAGCTCTCGCGTTTATATTCTAAACTGATCACATCAGTTGTTACTTAGATATTGAAGAACTAACCTCAAAATATCAAATGGCCGTAACTCGTACCGCTTTTGGCCGATTTTAATGAACTCAACCGAAATATTTGACTCCACACCTAATCTGATGATTTCAAGTCGCTGGGTTTTCCCCTCTAATGGATAGAGCACATGAACAAGTCTGGATGGACGGACAGAATTTAATTCGACCACTGATTATTTTTCATGGACTCCAACATAATCGTTCAAGACCATGTTCAATTGAAAATTCGAAAATCACAGTCGTTTGAACAAAACAATAATGTCCGGTTCTCCAGAACAAGCGCTGAAACTCTCCTAAACTTCTTATTTAATATTGAACTCAAACGAGAACCAACGCCATCGTGCATGAACGCCATATTTTCAGGGGCTTCATACGATCCGGCAACAGCGCATGGAAAGCCCCAGGGGAAAACTGCGAGTGTTTTCCATTCGTGCACGGCTATTTCCAGTCGGCCCGCGTGCAGTCATGTGATAACAGCTGTTCTAAAACCCATCCCGCACCATGGGGAATGGCATGAATAAGGCAAGTGCCATGTTCTTGCATGTATTTCATGCTTCTTAGAGGAAAAACTGTTATCAGACATCCCGAGCACAAGTCTGAGCACCTGCAATCCATAGAAAATCATACCATCTAGATCATCATTCAAACACATCCCATAGAAGAAGATTTATAACACCTTCAATGAAACTCAGTGATCAAGTAGCTCCCTTTCTTTATCATTATAAACATTGGTATCGAAATATCCACTAAAGAGAATTAGTCATTTTATTTTATTATTCGACGTATTTCTAGAAAATAGTCAATCTAAATTTCGTGCTCCAAAATATTCAACAAGTCAAATTTATTAGAACTCATTTTTGCCTTAAAAGGTTGTATAAAGAGAAAATCATTTGACTCCAATTTTGCGCCTTTTTTCTAGTTAACAATAGTATCATCATTTGGTCCGAACTCTTTCGGTTTTTTAATTTTGTGGCTTTAAACCAAACGGTTAAAAAAATTATTGGCAAATTCCTTTCTGTCCTACCATGCGTAAATATTTCAACTTCCCGAGGAAAAGACCGAGAGACTTGAGAATATTCTGAGCCGTTCGAATTGAATGAAACGTGATAATAAGTTTCAAAGGCTTATAAAAACCTGCAAGAGCATCACTTCAAAAATAGAAAAAAAATGAGTTTTATTGTTCATAAATATAAATATCTGTCGGTAATACCGATATAAGTAGAGTAGGATTAGTGCTTAACCAAGCTCGAATTCGTAAATTGAAATCAAGTATGTGGTTGAAAAATGAATGGGTTCACACGTAATTTCTTGTGTATCAAATGATACATCGCAAATCAGAATTTTATCAACGGAAATGACGGGTTTGATACCTGGACAGATGACCGCTCTGGGTACGAATTTGAGCAACCACGCAAAATGTGTCATTATATCATCTCCTAGTTCCTCTCGAACTTTTTTATTTCTTCTTCATTATTTGTTTCTATGCTTCATGTATGAGTTTATGGAATACTAAAAGAACAAATAGGTTCATGGAAGGTTCATTATCTGAGCGGTTGTTATGGTGGATTGAAACATCACCAGGTTCTATGGCGCTAAAAACGAAATTTTGGTTGATTTTGTCTACATAGAATGACTAGGAAACCTCTCCACTGCTTTCTTCAATTCAACCTATGTAAAGTTCGTCACCTCACAGTTTTCAGTGTTGATTGATAAACAACTATTTTTCTGTTAATAACTGATGTTTTTTTCTTCTCATACTCATTTCCTAGTATTTTTAACAAGCTCCAATAGAAGTAAAAAGGGCTAACCTTCTTTGTTCGTCATTGTACCTCATAAAAAACCATCTCCTAAATAACTTTCATTGTTGTAATAAATGAATAGTTGATCGTTTTTGTTCAATGCCTTATTTTCTTTTATCAGTTTTAATTTCAAGTTGATTTTTGGAGGGGTCGGATATACTTTTTAAATATAACTTCTCTTGTTCTGGTCCTCTATAACAAATGAGTACTAACGCTGAATCAGTAAACTAAACCTAAATAAGGTTCTAGTAAAACATCAACAAGTTGCATCTAGTTAATATTCAACCTAACTGTTTCTGTTTAATGAAAGCATTTCTAATGAGAATTTCATATTTCAAAATATTATTCAATCACATAGAAAGTTTTGCATTTTGATAGAAAAGATCGAAGGAGTTATGATATAAAAATTCTTTGCCACATTTTCGTCTTCAATATGGTAGACACTTTTCTCGCGAATTTAAGCTAGAAAAATAATATAAGGTGTTTCATCATGAACTGGTCAAACATATATAGCCGCATAGATGACATGGGGAAAGTCATTTTTGCCTTATGACATATACCCCGTTTTCGAAGCATAAGCGAGATGCAGGGTGTTTAATTTTCAACTTTGAGCAATATTCCGATAACTGTGGTGAGTTATGAGTGACCTTTTAAATAACTGTTTTCGGTCACATCTTATTTTTTGGTGGTTAATTCAATTGTAGTGTAGAATTCGAGAAAAAATATTTCAAAATGGCGGAAAACCCAGAAATTTGGAATTTTTTCAAAAAAACTTTGGTAGAAATCGAACTCTCTTCGCATTCGGAAAATAGGATCAAATTCGATGAACTACCGTTGCTTGGTAACGAACGTCATTATAATCAGAATAAATCCAATTTATACGCAACCCTAAGTGAAGCGAGTTCGAATCCCGTCGAAGTTTTTCTTTGGGCATTTTTTGTTTTGATGAATTCCTATTTCTATCCGGGTCATTCTGGGGACCCAGATAACACAATATTTGCCTCCGTAGGGCCACCAGTTTCTCGAATAAAAATTATTTAAGTACTCCGAGTGAAATGTTTGGAAGGCCTTAAAACGAAAACCAATAGATATTTTTTCATTCTGTTTCCACCCCAGTGTTCAGAATTGAGAAAAGTTCGACCTCGAAAGGTTTCAACAATTTTGGGTGAAAATTTTTTTTCGCTGTAGACATGTAAAAAAAAAATTGAGTTTGAATTTTGGAAACAAATTTTCACGGAAAATCTTAGAAAATTGAGTACATCGAAATAATGCCATCCAATTTAGCAATCGAAAACAAAAAATTCCAACTTTGTAGGAAATCCGCCATTTTGAAATATTTTTTCTCGAATTGTACACAACAATTGAATTGACCACTAAAAAATACAAAGATGTTACCGAAAACCGTTATTTAAAAGGTCACGCATAACTCACCACAGCTATCGGAATATTGCTCAAAGTTGACATTAAACACCCTGTATCTCGCTTATGCTTCGAAAACGGGGTATATGTTATAAGGCAAAAATGACTTTCCCAATGTCATTCATACGGCCATATATGTTTGACCAGTTTATGATGAAACACCCTGTGTATATTATTCGAGAAGGAGCAATTCATCCTTTGGAATATCAAACAATATAGCATGTGTAATTAAATTACAGTATTAGCAGAGTGAATGTGAACCACGTACCATATACATTTTTATGTATGAACAAGAGCACGGATGAAAACCTCAGCAAGAATTTTGTCCCCTCATTTAAGTATAATGAAAAAAGAATTTTTTCGAAGAATAAGCTGACATATTTATAATGGATGGCATCTTCTTCATTAGAACAAAATGTCTCTTCCTTTTCGAATTTATCAGATTGACGAATTATCTTGAAAAAATATTTGCAACAAAAAATATACAGAAACTAGCAAGAAGCATTAAATGATATCACCTACATCTGCTCTCTGACCAGGAGGGTCTTTCGACCATGTCCGGCCATCCAAACGATGATATTTCAGATCCTAAGGTATACGAAGAACTACAGGTCCCTTATATATTGAGGAATACTCTTCCAAAGATTCCTGGAATAAATATCAGGCATAGACTGACAAAAAGGTAATGATAAAATGATTTGTATAACAAAGAGCGATGTTTTGTTGAATGAAGACCAAAAAAACATAATGAATTCAGTGTAGAGGTATCCTCGGCATAGATTCAATAACCTCGTTCACCATATATCAAGCACACAACTGAATAATATGATATTCATTCTTCTAGAAACCCTCCATCAAAAAGTCGATAAAAGCAATTACCTATTAATTTAAAGGTCAGTTACCCCCAATTTCAGTTGAATCGACCAGTTCATCACACGAAACATCCATTCAAGGTATTTAACTCATGACCAGTTCAATGTTCTCTTTTTTTCGGATAATTTTCTCTTTAGTTTTCGAGGGTTAATGATGACAACATTTATCAATGATTTTCTCAAATATCGATCGAAAGATAGTTTGGGAGGATTTTGCATTATTTTTCAGGTTTTCACTTCCAATATCTGGAAAAGAACGATGTATTTAAATTTAAAAACATCTGTTATTTACAGAAAACGCCCTTGCATGTTGCGGGATTCGGATCCAATTTAGGGACATGGTTTCTCAAACATCGAGGTAAAGCAGTGATTTTTCGTGAATTTCCAAAATACCCATTGTCTCGAAAATAAGGATTATTTTATATAAAAAAATTTCGATATTCTGAATCGTCATGAGGACCACTCTATCACCAGTTCAAATATTGTTTGAGATTTACTGGACACCCTGTATGAAGGAGTGTGATGAAAGATAGTCATTCTCCATTTCCTTCCATTGGTGCGTACAAAATTACTCCGCAGATGGAGTGACAGATGTTAGATTGGAAAAGACTCAAAGAATTCACTCCGCTCATTCAAAGTTTCAATCAGGGAACATAAAAAAGAAAATAGATTGAAAAAGGATGCTCGGACTGCTAGGAGTACTCGGCGTACGCCACTCACCTATATCGAAGGCAACTCGCCTATTTCCTGTCACCGGTCCAGTCTATGGTTATCGGTACGATATTTCGTACACAGATTTGAATGGAACGCGCAGATCTGTCACCATGAAACAGAGGGACAACGTCAAATAATTTAGGTTAGGGGTTTGCCTGAAAGCAACAATTTATATTAAGGATATTTCGATATCATTTTGTTTTCATAGTCATCCCCTGTGCATTGTGAAATGTTCGCAAATTTTTTCTCAATAACAGGAACAGAATTACCGAATTTCCAATTCGGTTCTTCGAAGGTATTGATATTTCTTTGCGTTTTCTCCTACATTGTCAACATATGATTTGATTTAAGGTGCTGCCGGGTCTTTACGTGGGAAACTATAGAGACTCGAAAGATGCTAATCAGTTAAACAAGAACAAAATCACCCACATCCTAGCAATACATGATACAGCCAGAAGGATACACTCGGTAAGTTAACGTCTATGGTATATTTTATCATTGAAATTATCAGACAAAAATAACTGGTATTCATTGGTGCAGAATTCATAGAGTGTGAGTGTTGTAATCATAGAATCATATAGATATGAGTCTCTATGATTATGGTTAATATTGAGGCGTTGGGATTCTAAAATGAATCTTTTCCTGGACCCTATGTCATTGTTTTTCAAGAACCTTTTACATCAGTACTCACTATAGACAATGTCTACGGAAAGAAAATTGACATAGAAATGTCCCAATGTCTATAGGTGAGAACCATAGATATAGAGGCATAGAGTAAACCTTTGCTATGAATTTTTGGACGAAAAGCGGTATCCGTGAGAGAGGTCATGATGTAAGTAAAGATGTAAGTAAAGCATGGTGTGCTCTTCTGTGTACGTACACATGATGACGTATTAAAACTATATGAAAATTCGAAGCACAGAATATATATTTCTCTGGATCCTCAACTTTCGGACGTCACTTTAGTTGCACATGGGCATAACATGTTTTTCACATCAAGAGAGAGAAAAATCTATTTCCCCCCTAAGTAGAAACAAAAAGATCCATAAGGTGGAAGATAACTTTGCCCCTTTTTAGGGGGGACTTTTCGTCATTGTATACGGCGGAAACCAAAATATCCCTATGGTGGGAACTATTATCAGGATTCGTAGTATTGTCAGTTACCGTCAAAGGCTCATTCAGAAACTTTGAAGGTTCTCAATAAATAAAGCAGTAGCTTACATAAGGAGTTTTTTGATAGATCATTCGATTTGCTAGGGTTCTATATAATCGAATATGTTACAAAAAATGTATCATTTTTGAGCCTTATAGGTTCACTAAACAGCAGCGCATCGGAAATTGAAAATACGGGTAGTTTGAGTGGGCTCGTTTGTTTCAGGATAAACATTACCTCTGCGTAATGGCGTCAGATTCACCAGACCAAAATCTAGCACAATATTTCTCCCTCTGCAATGATTTCATACATGCCGCTCGACTCCGTGGCGGTAATGTACTTATACACTGGTAAGTTTTTCCAAAGATTTCTTTCTTTTTACTTCTATGATGTCTTATATTTCTATGATTTCAATTATGTTTATTATTCTCATTTCTATGAACACACAGTTTGTGAAAAAGTTCCTGGACTAATCTCATCTGAATTATATTACTTACAAGTGCCATATACCTAGCTTCATTCCTTAGGTAGAACTCAGATTGAGACCAAGAAGCTAAGTTATCTCAAACAATGGCGGGTTAATCTTCTCCTGTGAAATTTTGACTAGAGCTGCGACACTGGCCAGTGCAGAAATGATTGCTTGATGGTTCATGTAATGTTTCATGGGGATTATATGATCAGAAGATCGCAAAATCTTTTATCACAACGTGAAGCTGCTTTGGATGGGTCCTAACCGAATGGGTGACCGCTTTGGCCACGAATTTGATCAGGGACTTTCTTCTTCTTCTTCTTCTTCTTCATCTTTTTTGTAGGCTCATAGCCTGTTTTCTCCAACTCAATCATTCATCTCGTTAGATGTTGAGATCCAGGATTCACGCCATCTTTTAGGTGGTCTACCTATTGGTCTCCTGGTTTCCGGGATTCCATCCCGTGCAATTCTCGCTATCCTGTTCGGTGCCATTCTTCCCACGTGCTCGTTCCAAGCTCTTCTACGCTTTCGTCCCCATCTCACTATATCGCTCACTCCGTGTTCGTTGCGTATTGTTGAATTACGAATACGATCTCTCAATGTATATCCCGATATTCTCCTGAGTACTCTCATTTCTGCAGTTCTAAGAATTGACTTCGTTTTACTATGGTCAGCTCTCGTCTCAATGGCATACGTCATGATCGGTCGAATACAGGTCTTGTATACTCTTATTTTCGAGTCTTTGCTCATGTATTTGTTATTCCAAATCACATCCGATAAGCTTCCTGAGATTCTATTTGTCTTGTTTACTTGGCTTCTCACTTCTCGTGTTCTGTCTTGATTTGCGGATATCTCGATTCCCAGGTAATTAACGATCATGACCTGTTCTATTGGTTTATTTTCTACTACTAGCTTGCATCTTAAGGGCTCTTTGCTTATTACGATGGTCTTAGATTTTTCAGTGGAAATTTTCATGTTGAATTGCCCACTTATGGTATAAAATGCGTGCAAGAGTCTTTGTAGATCGTCTTCATTTTCGGATATTATAACGGCATCATCAGCATAGCATATTATCTTGATCTCCCCCATATTTACTCTGTATCCTGGTGCTGCTTTTTTGACGTATTCTATTATTTGATCTATTACCAAGTTGAATAATATCGGACTCAGAGAGTCTCCCTGTCTTATCCCTGTCGCTATTGGCACACATCTGGTAAGTTTACCATTTACTGATATTTGTGTTGTTGTTTTGTAGTTTAGCTCTTTAATTACATGTATTATGTTGTTTGGGATACCTTTATTTTTCATTATTCGCAGGACATCATTCAGTCTCACTCTATCGAAGGCTTTGGTAAGGTCTATGAAGCACATATATGCTGGTTTGGCATATTCAATAGACTTTCCCACTATCTGCCTAATGATGAATATGGCATCTACTGTCGATCTGTTCTTACGGAAACCTTGCTGTTCTTCTGACATGCTACAATATCCAGATATTATACCCTCGGTGATTTTGGTGAATAGTTTCATTGTAGAATTCAATAGTGATATTCCTCTATAGTTTTCTGTATTTTTCTTATCGCCTTTTTTAAATATAGGTACAGTTATGCTCTTCTTCCAGTCTCCAGGTATCTTCTTCTCCACAAGTATTCTGTTGAACAGTTTTGTAAGTTCTTCGTGTAATGCATCTCCTCCATATTTAATTAATTCGTTGGGAATGTTGTCCGGACCTGGGGCTTTTCTCGTTTTCAAATTTGCTATCGCTTCCTTCACCATTTGGGGACTTATTATATGATTGTAGTTTTCTTGTTGATCAGATGCATTGTCGAGCAGGTAATCATTCTCTTGTGGTTGATCTTCACTGGTATATAGTGTTTTGAAGTGTTCTTCCCATTCATGCTCTGAGATTATTCGGGATTGTGTATACTCGTTGATATCCTTTTTCCTACCTCTAATCATATTCCACACCTTCTTCTGTGCCCCATACATGTCGTGTTCCATATCCACCGTAAATCTTCTCCAATATTCGTTTTTCATTTGTCTTATGTTCGCGTTTACCCTATTTCTTATTTCCTTGTATCGAATGTGTTCTTCCTCCGACCGGTTATTTCTGTATCGGAGATAAGCCTGCCGTTTCTCTACTGCCAGTGATTTCAGTTCAGGTGTATACCAATGCTTAAGAGAAGGTTTCGAGTTAGTGTTTACTTCTCTATAGCCCAGAGCCTCCTCAGCCGATTTACTTATATTTCCCCTGATTTTATCCCAGATTTGTTCGACATCATCTGTATGTTCGATGGGGTTATCTCTGATCTTCTCTGTAAGTCTTCTCTCATATAAGTTCTTGGTTGTTTCATCTTTTATTGATTCGACGTTGAATTTCTTTTTGATATTCGGTGGCTGTTTCTTTTTATGTTGTATTTTAAGCCTCAATTTACACAGTACCAATCTATGATCAGATCCAATTTCTGCAGATGTTAAACTACGAACATCCAATATTTGCGTTGGATGTATACTTCTATTTGATATCACGTAATCTATTATTGAACTTTGTCCTCTAGTATTCTGCCAGGTTATTTTGTGTTGAGGCTTATGAGGAAAGAATGTGTTATTTATCCTCATGTTGTTAGTGCTGCAAAAGTCAATCAAGCTTTCGCCATTTTCGTTAATATGGTCTTCGTTGTACTTATTTTTGATTCCATCTATCACCTCGCTGCCAATTCTTGCGTTAAGATCACCCATTATCAAAATCTTTTCATCCGATGGTATCTTGATTATTTCTGTTTGCAACAAATCATAAAAGGTGTCAGTTTCTTCCCTTCTCCTGCTGCTGTCCGGGGCATATACACTGAAGATGTGAATTTTTTCTGAGCCTGTTTGTAATGTCACCTCAAGAATGCGTTCGTTGACGTAATGGATGTCTTGAATATTGTCTCCATATTTTTCTGCTATTAACATCGCCACTCCAGCTGTTGCTCTTCTTTGTTTCTCCACTCCACTGTAGATTAAGATGAAACCAGGTACTTTCAGTGTTCCTTTTCCCTTTCTTTTACTCTCAGAGATCGCGCATATATCGATCTTATGATGCTTCATTTCCAGGAGAACATCTTGGTCCTTAGTACGCCATGACATTATATTCCAGCAGGCAAACCTTAGAACATCTCTCCTCCAGTTTTGTTTCTTTTTTACTAATCTGCTATTCGTCGTCCTATTTCGCGCCAAGTCAGTTACCGTTAAATCCGTCCGTTTCCGAGGCCGATCGTTGGATCTATGAGCGATATTTCTTTTTCACCAGACAGGCTGCTACCCTCATCTGAAAACCCTCCTCCTTTATCCGGGCTTGGGACCGGCAGTGATAGTTAGAGAGGGACTTTAAAACTATTAATTTTACATCAGTGCTTTTCTAGCTTCTCTTTTCACATGAGAAAGTCCAGGGACTTTTCGAACAAACTGTGTTTGGAATGTTTGGATTCCTAATTTCAACCCTCCTAGGTCTCTATTCTTGAATCGGGGATGGGAGAAAATTGGTTGTTGTCGAGGAAACGCGGTGCATTTTTGGTGGAACGATAGAGAACGTTCATAACATCGCATTCAAGAATAGGGTCCCTAGTCTTCAGTATCATAATGAATGTTCAAAATTGGCAATAAAATTCTGACCATAAACCTTTTGAGAGGCCGCCTCACATTACCGTAGTACCTAGATCTTATATTCCATTTAGCCTAGCTGGAATGTCAAGAAGCGTGACTGTAGCTGTAGCCTACATCATGACTGTGACAAACTTGAACTGGAAGGAGGCCCTGAAAGTTGTCAAAGCTGGTAGATCAGTAGCAAATCCAAACCTTGGATTTCAGAAACAGTTGCAGGAATTCGAGTCTCTCAGAATTGGTGAGGTATGTTATACAACTATTCTTTAGTAAAGAATAATAGAAATTGGTTTCTCGGAGAAGAACAGAGCTCCGTCGATAAATCAACAAATATTCCCCCTTGATCAGAGCTAATCATCCAATCAACCAAAACACCTACACCGAAGAAGCGGATCCAAGTAGAAGATTCCTATCTTTGTTAGATGTTGGACGTTTTCGTCTTGTGGTGGGAATCCACATGAACCGCGTGTTTCCAATGTCGTGTCGGTTTTTTGTAAAGCTGCAATATCGCAGTTACAGCGACTCGATGCGACAAAAGGATGAACGTCATACACATCGATCAAGGTATTCTGTACTCGAAGGTGAGACTCGAAAGATGCTCCTGGCATATGGCGCGCTGTATGTTGTTATACTGCAGCGGTCTTTCTGAAAGGTAACAAGTATCGAGAGAACTCTCTGCGGTTTATCCAAGTTAAGTTGACCTGACGATCAATAACAATTGTGAAACAGCTGTAGTCATTCTACTTGGATCCGCTTCTTCGGTGTAGGTGTTTTGGTTGATTGGATGATTAGCTCTGATCAAGGGGGAATATTTGTTGATTTATCGACGGATATTCGTCCTTGTGATTATTTTACGCAAAGAATAATCCAAAAATTGAATGCAAATAATAGTATCAAATAAAAACGAATCAACTTGATAAAATATAATATATAATATAAAATAAATATAATCATTATACATTACATTACATCCATTTTTCTGTTAGACATCTACATAATATCTTTGTATTTTGATACCAGACAAAATACTTCATTGTTTTGGAAGGTTATACTTCTCGAATAACAAAATTAAGAATTAATTAACTGACTGATGTCGAAAACTTGAGGAAACGGGAACAGAAAAAAAACTGATAAAAAAACAATACTAATCACAGTGCTTCAGTTGGTATCTTTTGTTTTAGAATTTGCAATATCAGTCTAATAGTAAAAATAATCTATGACTAGAATGAGGTTTACGAAAACTTACTCGATCAGTTAGCTTAATTCGACTTAGATTGACAGATAGAGCGTTCAAACCCTGTAATTGGAGCTACCTGTGTAAGTAATCCGATCATTTTTCGAAACCCCCTATATAGGACTATTTTATGAGTTACAGAATGGCGAATTTTTATAAAATATTCAGAAAGTCCATAAATTAACATTGTTTACCTTTAGATATTTCTTTTCCCCATGGAAAAGACGAAATTTTCTCGGACCCTTTGGACTTCGAGTTTAAGTTTGGTGTCAATGATTTTGGGGTATGGTTCAAATGCTATCAACTTAAGTGTGAACAATAATTCAAACACAGCCAGCATATACGAATAAATTCTCCAATTACCCGCATTCCAAATAACTATTTCGTAGGAGAAGTTCATTCCTGATAGAGATACATTTTCTATCACTGTAAAGCGCAGCTGGAAATACAATTTCCACGAACTATATGCTCGTTTTAGAGTTGACGTCATTCGAAGGAGAAGTATTTCCTCAATCTGATTAATTTGCGAGGCGTGACTTCAACATTTCAGTGAAACACACCTTTGATGTTATTTGTATTTAGTTCTACCAAAGAGAATCGTATCTCCGATCAATAAAGATCGTCTATGGTTTACTCGCTAATTACTAATGGACCAAATTCATGTAGGCTGAACTCACCTGAAAATTTTTTCGCTAAAGAAATTTTCTTTCATACCTGTTGGAAATGATGATTATAATGATGAATTAACACTTCTGACTTTTGTAGTGTATTCCGAAATTATTTCTTATTTTATAATCGTTTATTCCTTTATCGGTATGAATATCCTCAAGCAGAAAGCTATCAGTAAACGAAATGATGTTCTAGTAACAATTTCCCTTGTAGGAACGAAGAAGGCTGAAAGAAAGATATCCTAGTTTGGCTCTGGTGAAGGCTGATCGAGAGCAATGCATGTTGATGTTGGAAAACTATGAGGAGCTTCTGCAATCAAGGTCGATTTGCGAAGGTCGATGTGCCTTGGGCGAGGAGTGCCCCACGGGTCTGTGCCGGTGAGTTTATTATGAGTATATGCGAGGTGTGTGATGAAAGAGACGGGACTGCCTGTCTGAATAATACGGTCTTTGTTCTCTTGAAACAACAAAAGTGTTCTCTTCGGCGTAGTTTCCTTATGCAGTCATTTTTCCAGCATCCGAAAGTATTTCAACCAGGCTAGGAGAGGCTAGGAAACAAAAAAAAACTTTTTCAGGTCAAAAATTTCCTTATGAAAACCCTTCTCTTTGCCCTTTCAATTAGTGTGTTTAAGTGTAACTAATCACTCATAATTCTTATTATTTAAGATAGGTCTGATTTCACCAGAGGACTCACCAGTCGACATCTTTGACAGCTCTTGCAGTTGAAAAACTTCATAGTAAATATTGCCGCAAGCCTGATTCCACTTTGCACAAATGGCTCATATCATTACTCTGAATTCTGCTTTTCAATTTTTGTGATACACGGCAAGACACAACCAATGGTGCTCTCAACTATCATGATTAAGGAGCTGAAGCTCGGATCGAGACTTCTTCGTTCGAACACTTATTTCCATTCACGTCTGCACTGTCCAAACAAAATTCGAAAGGGACCCATTTAAAAGTATCTGAGGATCTACACAATTCTTCGAAGCTAACACAAAGAGATTTCACGCACTTATCAATAACTAAATAATAATCTGAGAAAACATAAATAAATTCAAAATGACAATTATTGCCGAATTCCCTAGTGTGATGCGCTCTGATTGGTCGATTGGTGGCGTTTATGTCGGTGGCGAGAGTATGAAATACATCCGGTTTCCCCAGTTTGGTCTTAAGGTTTAGTAGGAAAACAAATGAAAATAAGAGCACCATATCTTCTGTGCATCCTAGTTGCACCTAAGGGCTGGGCAAAATACATGCTTGGCTTAATTGAAATACAAAATACTTTCAAGTCGGGTATTTGAAATATAAAATACAAAATACAGTATCTTAACTATTTGTATTTGAAATACAAATTACAAAATACATTCAGGTGTTACGTAAAATGTGAAAAGAGTACAACTAATTCATCTCAGCTATTTTATCGCTAAATAAAGAATTTCCTTTCAGAAACATAAGATTTTTGGATGTAGTATCAGACGAACAGCCTCTTGTTGGGGAATGAATAAAACCTGCTAAAGAAAACAATCTTTCTACAGGTCCTGATGGGCAGAAAATTGTGTTTTATTGTATGAACACATTTATACGCGCTTGTTCTGGGGAACAGCGCGTTATCATTTCATCACGATGTCTGTAATTTTCGAATTTTGAGCCGAAATTGGTCTCAAACGACTAGGTTGGACTCACTGATGAAGAATCCGTGGTAAAAAATTGATTATGTCCATCCGGCCGTGTGCGCTTTCGAAAAGGAAGGACCTAGAGTCTTGAAATTTTCAGGTTAGGTTACGATCCTGTATATCTCGGTTAAATTCGTTAATGGGCCAAATCTGCACAATGGTTTTTGTGCTACAGCCATTTGAAATTTTGATTCTTCAATAACTCCAAAACTATTCATCTGATCTTAATGAACTTTGGTTGGAATATGAACAGTGTCAATAAGAAAAATTATCCATGAGAAAATTCGAAAAAAAATATTTTTTTCTGAAAATTTTTTTTTTAATTTTCCTATTTCATTGAAATTTCCAAGTCACCAATTCGCAATGTGAACAAGCGCGTAAAAGCTGCTGACTTCACGTGGAAGCACGTCAGTGCTTTTCTAGACTTTTCATGTTAGGATAAGGATGGTAAGCTCTTTGCTCGTTTTTAGAAGTTGACTAACTCTAACTCCATGATGAAATGACCATTGCGCAGGACCTTTTCTTCCTTTCCATTTGCCTAAAATATGATTACTAGCAAAAGAACCAGATGAAGCAGATGAACGTCGCGCCATTTGAAGGGGGATTCAGGGATTATTTTCTGTAGAGCGCTCAACTCTAGATGTATTTCTTCGAAAGTATTTCGAAGACAAAAGTATCGAAATACAAAATACAAAATACTTCAGCGTCAGGTATTTGAAATACCAATTACAAAATACATTTTCAAGAAGTAATTGAAATACAAAATACGTATTTGTATTTCAAATACGTATTTCAATAACAAGTAATTGAAATACTGCCCAGCCCTGTAGACACGAAATCACTCACTGTTCTGTCAATTTATGTTGATGCCTAAAAAAAATCAATACTTTCATGGTCTCACTATTTGCCGATGTAGTTGATGTATATCGATCAGATCAAAGTGATAGAGACATAATTAGTTGATTAAAATCTGAGTTCATAAGATTAATTGGACCAGGAGGTAACCTATTAGCATTTCCGTATATGGTGTGGTCTTGGAGACACTACAGTTTTGCCTTGTTTTCCGTATTCCATTGCTCTAAACAAAGTTTAATGCTACACCAGGCTTTTTCTTAGTGAATTCAGCAGTCAAGACGATGGCGCATATTGAATTCACATCAAGGTATTAAAAATTGAATTCCTTTCGATAAACCGCAATATTCTAATCCTCTCGATTTCCTGTACACATAGTTTCATCTGCGTATAGGCCACAGAACTGTCTTTATACTGGTGTCAATACTCCTACAAAGTTAATGAAATGACTCGAACCTTGTGATACTAGTATCTTTGAAAAAGATTTGAATGAAATTGCTCCCTCATTTTTCAAAAATTAATTAATTGGAAGAAATCTTTGACAGATAATAGTGAACCTAAAATCTCGCGTAACCAAATCACTGGAAAGTTTGGAACTTGTTTTACCCACTACCCTCGCTTCTTCTCGATAACTTAAGGGTTTTTCAACAAGAACTTAGTATTTCAATGTGGTAACACCGACACCACATGACAGTTTTGACGTATTCGCAGTATATGCTTTGGCAATTGTTACAATGAATTCAATTTCGCTCGAAAATCGCATTAAAATAATTCATATCCACTATGAAAATGGTCGTTCTGTTAAAGTTACATTTCGTAAAATTCGTGATATTTTCGGACAACATACACGTCCTTCTGAGACCGCTATTTGGGCATTTGGGCTTCTGAAAATCCTAAAGCAATTATTGAGAAGCCTTTGCATGCTCAACGTATCACTGTGTGGTGTGCTATGTGGTCTGGAGGTGTGATTGGGCCGTTTTTTTTCGAAGATGAGGCTGGAAATGCGGTAACAGTCAATTGATCACGCTATCGCGAGATGTTTACAACTGAATTTTGGCCTATTATTGATGACATGGATGTCACTGAAATGTGGTTTCAACAAGACGGTGCCACATGTCACACAGCCAATGAAACGATCAATTTATTGCAAACCAAATTTCCCGATCGCATAATTTCGCGAAATTCAGCTGTTAAGTGGCCGGCCAGATCGTGTGATTTAACACCACTGGATTATTTTTTGTGGGGCTATGTTAAAGACAGAGTTTATACGGAGCCAAGCGAATCGATTGCAGCCTTAAAACTCAAAATCCGTGATGTCATTAACGAAATAGACCCTCCATCTTGCTAAAAAGTGATTAAAAATTTTGATGAAAGAATCAACGTCTGTCAGCGTGGTCGTGGTGGACATTTGTCAGATATCATTTTTCATTCATAATTGCCGAACTTTTCTCTTTGTAATACAATAAAAATTTTATTCATTTTCCACTAAATTCTTTGTTTTATTTTGTTTTAAAAAACAAAGTTCTTGTTGAAAAACCCTTTATATTGCCTCGGCGTACTGACTCTGAATTCGCTTTTTCGTAAATAACCTATGTATCTCTGGCATTTCAAGGTCCACCCCCCAGCGAAAGAGGTCTAGTCGAAATTCCGTCCGGTCAAAGTCAGAAATCACTAGAAGTCCGAGCACAATGAGCAATAAAAGCACAACCAGCACTTCTTCCTATGCATCAAGACCCAGGTCTGGTCCACCGGCCTTAAGGAGTTACACCGGTAAGCACCAATTCATTCGTGTCTGTCCAACTCGGCACTTTCCTTAATTTTTTTGAGGTCAGTTAGGTGCAAAATTGCAGATATTTCGATTCGTTCGGGTGCTCCCCATGGTTCTGTTTGGTACTCCTTCAAATTTTCCCAGATCTTCGGCATAAATCGATAAATAGGTACTTATCGGCGGAAATCTGACTGAAAACTAAGACTTCTCTCGAGGAAATTTGTTATTTTTCAACTGTTCAGTGAATTTCACTCGAATTGTAGTATTAGAAAAATTTTGAGAGATTTCGAATCGATGATCTAAATTGTCCCGGGCAATTAAGGTATTTTTTTCATTTCTAAATTTCAAATTTACTTTTTTACGCGCTTGTTCTGGGGAACAGCGCGTTATCATTTCGTCACGATGTCTATAATTTCCGAATTTTGAGACGAAAATGGTCTTAGACGATTGGGTTGAACTCCGTGGTCAAAATCAATCCTGTCTGTCCGTCGGTCCGTATGTGCTCACATCGACATCACCCAGCTTCATTATTTTGGTCGGCACGACGTCTCAAAGTTGACCAAAATTTCGAATTTTTTTCACTATTTCCGCCATAATTTCTAAACGGTTGTCACTGGACGATTTCTAATGACATATTCGTGATCTACGACCTCGATTTAATAGGAAACGATAACAAGGTCGACGATTTTCGAAAAAAAAAATTTATTTGGGACTTAAAAAAATTTTCATAAAGAACCGCGAATAAACATCAAAGCGCAGAGGGGTGGGGGTTAAGATTTAGCGATTCCGTGCGAAATTTTATTTTTGAAGCTATGACAATATGCACATCATATATTATGGATTCGAACACGTAGATTACGATTTTGCGTAACTGATTCGGTTTGGAAAATATTCCGGATTTGGTGAGAAATTTTCGAAATTTGGATCAACTTTGGGCCGTCGTGCAGATCAAACGCGTAAGGCTGGACAATATCGAATTTTTTTGGTTATATCTGGGTCCTTTGTGAGTACGTAGCCAATTATTTTATAGACGAAGGTCCTCTAGTTGGAAAATTATGATTTTTTTAAAAAAGGTCCAATTTTTTCGATTTTCTTCTGGCCATAAAAAACGAACCAGACTCTCCACTAACATTCTGATTGGATTTTCTTTATCTAC
Source organism: Myrrha octodecimguttata (assembly GCA_958510865.1). Classification (NCBI taxonomy): domain Eukaryota; kingdom Metazoa; phylum Arthropoda; class Insecta; order Coleoptera; family Coccinellidae; genus Myrrha; species Myrrha octodecimguttata. The sequence goes on from OY294056.1 coordinate 87,038,179, forward strand.
GCCCTCGAATTAGTATATGTTTCAAATTTCAGGTCGATCGGAGAACTTTCGATTTTTGGTAAAATTTTAAGGGGTTACCCTTAAGAAAATATCGATTTTCGAAAAATAATTTTCCGACTCCTATCGCCGTGAAATTTGGGACACTTACTAATTCGAGGGCGTAGAACAAGAATATAAGGTCAGATATTTTTTAAAAAAATCGTCCTGGACGTGAGAGGTTCTTGAAGTTCCAAAATTTTGGACCTTTTTTCAAAAAATCATTATTACCGACTCGATGAAAGTAGGACGATTTTAAGTGTGCCAAATTTCACGGCGATAGGAGTCGGAAAATTATTTTTCGAAAATTGAGATTTTCTTAAGGGTAACCCCTTAAAATTTTACCAAAAATCGAAAGTTCTCCGATCGACCTGAAATTTGAAACATATACTAATTCGAGGGCGTAGATAAAGAAAATCCAATCAGAATGTTAGTGGAGAGTCTGGTTCGTTTTTTATGGCCCGAGGAAAATCGAAAAAATTGGACCTTTTTTAAAAAAATCATAATTTTTCAACCAGAAGACTTACGTCTATAAAATAAAAGGCTACGTACTTACAAAGGATCCAGATATAACCAAAAAAATTCGATATTGTCCAGCCTCACGCGTTTGATCTGTACGACGACGTCTCGTTCGTAAATGACCTAATCTGCCGAATGGTTTTTGCGTTACAGCCATTTGAAAATTTGATTTTTCAATAACTCGAAAAATATTTATCTGATCTAAATGAAACTTGAATGTTTTGTGTAGGCTTTGTAACTGTGTTCTCACGTCACCCTAGGCACAGCACTAGCTTCATCATATCAGGAATCACTATGCTATTGGATTGAAACTTATTAGTTGTGGAATACAGAAGGGTAAAAGATAGCAAAACTTTGTTGGACTCTTTTAGTTGGTGAAAAAAATATGTCTATAATTCCCCTTACTATTGCTGATTTTTTTTTATGAACTATTATTATAAAGGAAGACTGATCCGAATTGAATTTTTGGAAGATATTGGGAAAAAATATGTAAACTTTGGTGTTATTTGTTTTTTTCAGGAATAATTCGAAAAATACTTATTCAATCATGATGGAACTTGGTGACTAGTTGAGAAATGCTGATGCGCAATTTCGCAATGGTTCGAAGTTTAAAAAAAATAAAAATTTGTTTTCGCTCACTAATATAAACATACGCCGAAGAGCTGCTTTTTGCGCGTATGTTCTAGGGGAACAGCGTGCTATCGTTTTGTCCAAATGTCTGTAATGTGATATGATGATTGAGCCGAAAATGGTCTCAATCGACTAGGTTGGACTCACTGATGACGAATCCGGTGTCAAAATCGATTCTATCCGGCCAGCTGGCCGGCCGTCCGACGACACGATAACTGACGAACGGAGCCAGCTAGCGACTTGAAACTTGTAGAGTTGTCAAGTCGGTCAAGTTCGATAATGGGCCAAATCGGCCAAATAGTTTTGAGATTAATTTCCTCATATTTGAGACTCGGCAGTTAGTTGAAGCATAACGACGCGTAACTGCAGGCGGAATTTCGTTGAAATCGTATGGTAACTCAATTTGAAAAAAAATATTTTTCTAAAATTTTTTCGAAAAATTTTTTTTTCTGAAACTATTGTTCATATTCGAGATATTTTCTCAGTTATACCTTGAACTCCATATTTCACAACAGTGTACCAAATTTCAGTCCGATACGGCTATCAGTTTTGGAGATATTGGGAAAAAATATGTAGAATTTCGTACTTTTCTTCAACATATCGTTATTTTTTTAGGTATAACTCAAGAAATACTGATTCAATCGCGATGAAACTAAGCAGCTAGTTCGAAGATGTTGAGGGACAACATTGTGCAGAATTTCGTGATGATCATGCTATCAGAACAAAGAACAGAGAAAAAAATTTTTTTTTTCAAATATTTAATATTCTGTGATCTTCTCATCATAATATCCTTATTAAATTCTGTATGAACCATCAAACTGTCATTTTATTCATTTATCGAAAAAAAATCTAGAAAAGCACTTTCGTGAAGGCAGCAGCTTTTGCGCGCATGTTCAAATTCGTTGCCGAAGCGGTCATCTACATTCCCCGCACGGCTCTTTTGGCAAAGCTCAGAAAGTATGGATTTTCAAGTGACAGCTGCAAGTTGATCGAGTCATTTTTATCAGGTAGATATCAGACTGTATTTGCCAATAACACCTGGTCAAGTAAGGAGGAAAATACGATCGGTGTGCCACAAGGTTCGATTTTTGGGCCCCTCCTCTTCCTTATATACATAAATGATTTCACAGATTTTATGGAATGGACATATAATGTTAAGTTCGCTGTCGACACAAACGTTTCGGTAGCTTGTAAGGACCCAGCGGAGGCTGACGAATTGTTCGGGAAAATGTTGTCGGATGCCTTGAGGTGGTTTTCCGGCAATGGACTCTCTATCAATAGTGGGAAGACTGAGAAGGTTATTTTCACCTTGAAGAGGGCCGCGGTGAGTAGTGTGAGATTTCTGGGTGTACATGTCGATACTAGGCTCACTTGGGGTGCGCATGTCAGCTCTCTGTGCTCAAGAGTCTCTAAAAATATATTCGTGCTCAGAAGCTTATCCTCCGCGGTTTCGCCTCGAGTGCTCAAGACAGCATACTTTGCTTTGTGTGAGTCGCACCTTAGGTACGGAATACTCGTTTGGGGTAATTGCTGTGATTTTGATAAGGTATTTAGGTTACAAAGAAAAGCTGTACGCGTGATTGCCAGCCTCGGATATAGGGATTGTTGTAGAGATGCATTCAGATCACTTCAGATCCTCACCCTTCCATCTCTATTAGTTTATGAGCTGCTTATTTATGCTCATGAAAAATCTGAATCGTGGAGGGTGAATGGAGATGTTCATTCATACAACACTAGGAATAAGGACTCCTATTGTGTTCCGTTTTGTAGGTTGAAGAAGTCACAGAGTTCACCTGACTTTCTATCACCAAAATTTTACAACATGTTGCCTTTTAATTTCAGAAATTTGTCGCTGCCACTTTTTAAGTTGAAAATGAGGCAGATCTTATGCAACATGGTTATGTATGACAAATTTGAATTTTTGAACAGTGGTTTAAATATCTTTTTATGAATATTTATATTTCTGTTTTATATGTTTAAATTGACGAATGTATATACCTTGGTATCTCAGCATGAATAAATTTACTTACTTACTTACTTACTTAATATGTTCGCAAAAGCTGCTGCCTTCACAGCAGTGCTTTTCTAGATTTTTTCTCTAGAATTCTTGATACACATAATGTGTAACACTGTATCTAACGTGGATCACGAAACGCCACTGTTTGTTACCCTTTCAGATATCCACCAATAGCAGACTCCCGCCTGTTTCGATATTTATAGGGAACTCGAATCCCTGACAAATAATTCCTTTCGGAAGTTTTTCGCTCGTATAGTATAATACGAAAATAAACATCCCGCCTGTATTTTCCTATTGAATTACTCCATTATTCAAATCGGAATTTCATTCGGCGGTGCCCCGCCGCAGACTCGACTCTTTTTCAAATCCGGGTTTTTTCGAATGGCACAATGCCAAACTTCCTTTATAATGAGCGCGATCATCCAAGTTTGCCAAATTCGTTTGTTCCAACACCCAGTTCTGTTACTGTCTTGAACTCATTCAGAACTGAATCAATTCACACTTCTTATCTCATTCTAGTTCGGGACTAATTCTGAATAGATAGTTCGAAAGTGTTGGAAACGAATCATTCTTAGAAACTGCCTTGTCATAGCCTAAGGGCTGTTTGTCACCCGAAAAATGCAGCCCGTCTCTGCCAGATGTGGTTTTATTGCCCCTTGCTGCATTCGAATGGCATGTAACAGATGACCGATTCAATTCCTCCGTCTCAGTTCTTGCCTAAACCCAAGAACTGAAATCACCGTTCTAGAACTGGTCTGACACAAATTCTTTTTACGTTGGAACACTTGGTTTGCAATTCCTAACCACTTCGAAATTTGTTGGAACGCTAATATCGATATGCGCAAACTCCGCCCGATTCAGAACTAGTTCCGAAGTGTGTAGGAACAGCAACAGACTTTATGTTTTTTCGTTTCGAATATCGCAAGAATGGCAGAGGTGGATATCTTCTATTTTCGCAAATCTTTCGTTAATCTCGAGATTTTGCGAAATATACCTATGAAAAAAGTCTGTGGCGGCTGGTGATGACTTCGTTCAGGGGGCTCTGATATCAGTTAGCAAAAAAAAATTAAAAATGCATTCTTTTTTGACGTCCACACAACCATAAAGTCTTTTTACGCGCTTGTTCTGGGGGACAGCGCGTTATCATTTCGTCACGATGTCTGTAATTTTCGAATTTTGAGCCGAAATCAGTCTCAAGCGACTAGGTTGGACTCACTGATGAAGAATCCGTGGTGAGAATTGATTCTGTCCGTCCGGCCGGCCGTGTGCGCTGTAACTTTCGAAAGGAAGGACCTAAAGTCTTGAAATTTTCAGGTTAGGTTAGGATCCTGAACATCTCGGTTAAGTTAGTTAATGGGTCAAATCTGCCGAATGGTTTTTGTGCTACAGCCATTTGAAATTTTGATTGTTCAATAACTCGAAAAATATTTATCTGATCGAAATGAAACTTGGTCGGAAGATGAACAGTGTCAATAAGAAGAATTATCCATGGAAAAATTCGAAAAATATATATATTCGAAAATTTTTTTCATTTCATCGAAATTTCACTGAAATTTCCAAGTCACCATTTCGCAATGTGAACAAGCGCGTAAAAGCTGCTGACTTCACGTCAGTGCTTTTCTAGATTCTTGAGTCAAAGTTCTGCGTGAAACCCGCCCGATTTTCATATCCAGTTCGCACTCCAATGCGATCGCAGGTCCTTCATTGTTTTTGCGCGTATGTTCTAGAGAAACAGCGTGCTATCGTTTCGTCCAAATGTCTGTAATTTTCGATGATTGAGTCGAAAATGGTCTCAAACGACTAGGTTGGACTCACTGATGACGAAACCGGTGTCAAAATCGATACTGTCCAGCCGGCCGACGACACGATAACTGTCGAACGGAGTCAGCTAGCGACTTGAAACTTGTAGGGTAGTTCGCGCATCGAAATGCCGCCGTTGAGTTCGTTAATGGGCCAAATCGGCCGAATGGTTTCGGAGTTATAGCCATTTGAAATTATGAGGTTATTTCCCTCATATTTTAGAAATTTCTTAAGCAGTTGGATTGAAACTTGACAGTTAGTTGAAGCCTAACGACGCGCAACTTTTGGGAAAATTTCGTTGAAATCATATAGTCACTCAATTTGAAAAAAAAATTTTGCAAATTTTTTTTTCTGAAACTATTGCTCATATTCGGGAACAATTTCAGTTATAACTTGACTCAATATTTAACAGCAGTGTACCAAATTTCAATTCGATACGGCTATTAGTTTCGGAGATATTGGAAAAATTTCGTGGGTATCTTCTCGATATTTTTTTTTCGGAATAACTCGAGAAATACTGATTCAATTGTGATGAAACTTTGCAGCTAGTTCAGAGATGCTGAAACACAATATTGTGCAGAATTTCGTAATGATCGTGTCATTAGAACAATTTGAAAAAAAATTTCAAATATTCAATATTCTGTGATCTTCTCCTCATATTATCTCCATTCAATTCTGTATGAACCTTCACACTGTCATTTTAAGTACTGGGTCTCAATTCGATCTAATCTGTATTTTTGAAAATATTGGGAAAATAAAATTTGGAATGGGTATATCTACGGAATCATTGGATGGATTTTACCCATTCACGAATTCGGCCTTCGTAATTAAGGTCCAAACCTTCTCTACAAATATCGAGTCTCCAAGTTGTTTCTTTCGGAAGCAACTGTGTTTACGGTCGGCCGTTAGGGCGTGCTAAAAGTTTGGTAAGATGGTATGTAATAGTAAAATTTAAAAAAATTCTAAAAAACTTTTTGTTAGGCAACTATCCATCCGATGTGAAAAAAAAATTACACACCTGGAACACTGTCACGACAGTGTACCGAATTTAATTCTGATCGGATTTTTCACTTTCGGATATGTTAAATTTTGTGAATTTTTTCTCGGTATCGTTGTTGTTTCCTGAATAATTCCACCAATGACGTCACAAAATCGATGAAATTTCACAACCCCTCTATCGACGAACCCTGGAATCAACTGATGGCCTTCAGTTGTTTCTATTGTTCTATTTTCGAATGAACTGCCACAAAGTAACGGACTTCTCTATCCAATAGCCTGTATTTCGTTTCAGGATCAACCCCACCGTCTAGATCTGGTTCCCGAGTTGACATTTCTTCTCTTGGAGCTTCTGGTGCTCGAACAACTCCTTCTACGCCACAGGGAAGCCCTCCAATTTCGCCGAAAAGAGCCCTTACCAAACCCATATCGGTACCACTAGCCCTACATGAGGATGAGGACTTATAGCATACCCCAGTCAATAAAAACTCAAGGCAATATTCAAACACTGATTCTAGCCAAAATTAAAGCGGGAACTCTTTCTTCTTTCTCATCAAAGTACAAATTTTGTGAAAAAATGTACTTAGCAACGTTCATTTTGATTTTAGATTAGTCATCCTAAACATATCTAAATTGATAAAAACAGTAATGACTTAAATGAGAATAATAAACTTAAACGAGCGTTCGAAAAAGAACAGGACTCTTTCATAATACCAAAACTTAGTGGCGCCACCTAGTATTTACCGCCCAATTTATCAATATCAACAACGTTCCAATGGAATTTATTCGCTTACATTTTTTCACAGATACTTCATTGTTGCTAAGTTTAAAACGAATGTTATTCTTAACAAACGCGCAAAGAGAATCGAAGAAGGAAGAGTTAATTTTTTTATAAAATCTTAGAGTTAAAGGGAAAGCAATAAATGAGGAAGATAAGAAATCTTCGATTATGATGAAAATTGGAGTTAACGTCAATATCCTAACAATACTTAATCTTTTTCCATGATTTATGTATTACATCGATCGAAAAAGGAAAGATTTGTTGTTAGATAATCGAAGCTTTGTCAACAAATGAGTTCAAAGTGAAAAGTTCAAAGGTAAAATTTCATTTTTTATTCATACATCTATGGGTCATTTTCTTGCATTTGATAATATTCATACTTGCATCACACATTGTTTCAATTGAAGAACTTAAAACTTCAACTTGTATTTTTATAGGCATCCAAGCGAAAATATCTAAATATTTTTAGTAGACTTTTTCAGTTCTTGAACATTGTTGCTACTTGCAACCGAAAGTACAATCGAAACATATTAATTTTGAAAGGTCACGTAAAGAATTTTTTTCAATTCACATACTTAGATGTGAAAGTCTCCTGAAAATTATGAAGATATTATTCGTAAAAATGATGTAACATTTTTGAGAATTTGTATCAATTACGTAATTTACTGATAGAGTTCATAGCATATCCTAGAATATATAAAGCAGCGCTTTTACATCAAAAACTATTTATTCGATTTAGTACTTAGATTATAGGTACTACCGTAATGGATAAACTATACCGATTCCATGAAAAAGTTATACAATTTAGATTTTAGATCTGATTGACATAAGATCGGGTATTGAATTATCACAAAAATCACTTTGCAGTTCTTGAAATGGACAGTATATTAATTCTCAATAGATTCTAGCATTTCTAAAAATTTTTCTAGTGAATTTTTTTCATGAAGAAGTGGAAGGGCAATAATTGTGAGTATAATTCAGTCCTTTTTGAGAAAAATTCTACCGTTTACCGATTTCGTAAAATTGCCATTATGAAAATGAATTTGATTCTCGGATGTCTGCATGTCTCTCAACAAAATTTTGAAGTTGCACCAAAATTTGGACCATTTTCATGATGATATTCATATTTCATAAAATGGAATTTTATGAAATTTTTCGCAGAAAGTAATATTTTTAGCTCACAAACGAAGTTTTGGCCAATTTTTTCGAAAAATTTGATTGGGATCTTCTTATAGAAAATCTCATTTCCTACCAACTCCCACGCCTTTTTGATTGTCTAGATATTCTTAGAAAGCTAGAATTCAATGAGAATTAATATAAAGTTTTTTCCTACCCAAACATGAACTAGTGTTGACCTAGTAATGTTAGTTTCAGTTGATAAAGAAAACTTCGAAGTCACATACAATGGTCAGGTATTTCGCATTTCTTTTTTTTTACTCAACTGAATTTTGGCACACGATGAATTGAACTTTATTTATAATCAGTTCCAAAGTAAAACAGTAAGAGAAATGTGGTTCAGTTCGACTCTTAATCGAAATGATTTTATTGTTTCTTTGAATCTCTCTACAGAATTGGGTATCCAAATTATTACATTTGAACTCTTTTTCGTTCTTATTTGTGACGGAAATAAAAATCTACTCCGATCTTTGGTTTTGCGAAAGGTCTGATTTATTACACAATGTCCATTATAAGCCATTGATCTTTTCATATATCACAAAATTAATTTATATACATATACAGCTAGGGTGTCCGTTAAACCTTGAACAATATGTGTACTTGTTATAGAGTAGGTCATGACCACTGAGAATATCTAAAATTTGTAGTTAAAATTTTCACCGTTTTCGAGATTATGGGCATTTTAGAAATTCGTGAAGAATCCCTTCATTTCCTCGATGTTTTGGATACCCTCTGTCTCCAAATGGGGGTTTTTCCTTTGAACGAAAATGCAGTTATTTTCATGAAAAACCTTTAGAACATCACATTTCAAACACAAATTTTCAATATTATGTTTTTAAAAAATGTTCGATCACCTAAAACTGAAAAATAAAAATGGGGATTTGCATTTAAAGGGATTTGTCTTGAGTGCACGATATGGCAACGTCGAATTCAGCTTTCTCGTAAAGAAAAGGACGTCAAATGTGTTACTTTGCTTAGAAAAACAGAGATAGCAATACTTCGATCTGGTTAGAGTAGAAGACAACGATCATGGAATAGAAAAAAAAAGAGCACAGACTGTCATAGTGTCAATATTACTAACAAATAGCAAACCTTCGAATGAAGAACAACAAGAAGAAGCATAACGCTTTTCTAGTTCGTATATCAGTGGGACATAGGCGCCCATATTGAACCTCCAAGTATGACTCATGTTAGTTTCTTCAGAAAAAGAAGTCTCGGAACAAGTTGTTCTCTCTTCAAAGTGAAAGGAAGTCGGCCATATGCAACATCCATCCCGGACCCACTTTGTGAGGCATTATGTTCTTTCCTGTTGTTCTTTATTCAAAGTCGCAAACGGAAATTGTTACTTCGTGCATGCCTGGCAAATCCCAAACCCCAATTTTGAAATATGATTTTGAATACTTTCTAAAGGTAATTTGGGAAAATGATGAATCAAACCCGTAATGATTATGTTCAAATTTGCATTTGCAGTAATAAACCAAATTCAGGAAAAACCCATTGATTCCGATTTTTTTTTGAATGAACATCGCTGATGAGTGCTGCTTTTCGGATGTATAAAACAATTCTCGGAAATTGATATAATTCTGCCAAAAATTTTATTTCCAAAAATTCGCAACAGCGAACTTTTTTCCTCGAAAATTGTGAAAGTTGAGAATAGACCAGAATATCTCCCCATTCTCGTGCGACAAAAATATCATCCCTTCCAGAAATAATCAGAGTATGTTTCATACAATTTCGGAGAGTGAGTAAAGTGCGCATATTTTTTGTAGTGAATGTGCCCGTTCACGTACCAATAAGTTTTTTCAGAGAATCGGGAATAATAATAGGTAGAATTCAAAAATGTCATTACATCCCCATTTTCAGCAGAATTTTATCAATTAAGGGACATGATATCCAAAACATCGAGGAAAAGTAGCAATTTTTTAGGAATGCCCAAAATGCTAATTATCTCGAAAACGATGAAATTTTTACCTTCAAATTTTTCGATATTCTCTGAGTGGTCATGACCTTGTGTATCACCAGTACATATATTGTTTAAGGTTTACTGGACACCCTGTATATTCATTTTGCCGAACCATCGAGTATCTGCTGAAGAAAGTTATGACTGTTTTACTCGACTTATGTTAACAACATTTACAATTTGTAATTCGACTCAAAATGGCAAATTGGCAAGGGAAGTTGAAAATATCATAATCCTCAAAAAATATTTGGTCATATTTTGTTAATATCTGAAAAAGAAGTAGATAGAAGAAGAAGATACTCCTCAATTTCTGTGATGAGGTGATTTATTTTAGCGTTTTCATCAACGTCTATATGGCGGCCAATTTATGGAGAAGAAACAGATGGAATGCATACACGTTCTTGAGAGTCAAATATTTCTGAAAAAAAAATTTCTGGAAATACCACTTCCACATTTCGGTTGATCTGAAATAACAGTGCTCAAAAAAGATTGAATCAATTAGGAATTAAAAAAGTAGATGTATATTTAAGATCGTTTTAAGCGCTGGTCGCTTTTTGTATTTGGAAAAAAAAAATTTATTAGGTGATAATACATACGAGTATATACATTCAACTATATTTGAGAGCAAATGAAAGTAGCTGAAAGGTAGCACAAAAGTCCTCAGAAGGATTATACAGAGTAGATTAGTATTCAGAAATATATCTATATATGAACTTGTTAAAATCTATATTGTTCGTTATTTTTGAGAGAATATGATACGCGAAAAATTTAGATGAGCCTATTCGATATTATTTGAAATTGCGATTTGGATGTATGGAATTGTCAACATATAGAATTGTATATTTTGCTTTGTTAGATGTCATCCTTCATCTTGAAGTAATGTATGTCTCGAAAAACGCACATTGATGAACAAAAAAGGATATGAGCGAAAAACTCATAAATATAGGTAAATAAAAAATGTAAGTGGTTACTTTTCAAATCACTCTTCTAAGGTTGTCAAAATTATCAAACTTCCCTCAAAAACCATTAGACAATTTCGACGGCAGCAGTTCAAATGTCTACTTGTTTTATGATATACAGGATGTAACTAAATAAGTGTAAAACATTTAGGGAGGTGATTCCTCATCGAAAAAAAGATAGGATCTTTCATATAAAGAAACTTCATTGGAGCACCCCTTGTTAAGATACAGCCCCTTGAGGGGGGTACATAAAATTTGTATAACAATTTTTTTCACAAGCACTAAAAAAGTTACAATATTGAAATTAACCTGACGTTTTCTACTACCAAAGAGACACTTAGCTAGTAATTTATTTGGTTCACCCCATGGTTGTAAGGGGTGGAAAACGCAACCCCTAAAATTTATTTGCAATGTACCTTTTTGTCTTATTATTTGTTTACCATTTAAAAATTTGTTTCCGATAGCCTGTTTCATTCAAAACAAAAAATATCTCTCGGGTTTTTTGCCCAAAATAAACCAGTTCGCAACGAACAATTATTTTACGAACAACTACAGAGATACATCGTCATAAATGCGAACTGGATTTATTGTTATTTTGTAGTTAGTACCTGCTTTAAACGATTAAAGGGTAATAAACAAAACTAATTTATTAATAACATTTTTTGTCTAGAATGAAACAGGCTATCGGAAATAAATTTAAATGGTAAACAAACAATAAGACGAAAAGTAACATTACAAAAAAATTTTAGGGGTTGCGTTTTCTACCCCTTACAACCATGGTGTAAACCAAATAAATTACTGGCTGAGTATCTTTTTGGTAGTAGAAAACGTCAGGTTAATTTCAATATTGTAACCTTTCTAGTGCTTGTGAAAAAAATTGTTATACAAATTTTATGTACCCCCTTTAAGGAGCTGTATCTTAACAAGGGATGCTCCAATGAAGTTTCTTTATATGAAAAATCCTATCTTTTTTTCGATTAGGAATCACATCCCTTAATGTTTTACACTTATTTAGTGACACCCTGTATATTTCGTTCTGCTAAATCATTTTAAATAGTCTGATCGGTTATGATACAAATTCATGTGAAATTCGACGTTGAAAAATATACATTTTTAGGTGCGCCAAAAATTGCGTCCAATCCGATATGATGAATTGAAACGAATTCGAAAATATCTCAACTTCAGATTTGAAATTACTAAAATTCCTAGCCGTCCTTTTACAAAATATATGTCAAAATAGCAATTAATGAGCAAATTTTGAGAAAAAGACTAGTTCTGTAATTACTCACCAAATATTCATTTATGTTATCATTCATCAATTTTCCCTCGTTTTATCATTAAAATCCATGCTATCTTTGACATCATAAAAAAGTTTACGCACTATGGATTTGGATCAGCTATTTTTCAACATACCTACTAATGGGTTGAATTTTAAAGAATGTAATACTAAGGCCTGTTGTACACATCCGATCCGGCGCCGTACCGCACGTACGGCGCCGCAGCGGTTCTTTTTTTACCTAACACTATCGTCTAGACCGCAAGGGCAGCGCCAATATCATTACAGTCTCTTAGTTCTGTGTCTCTGTAGCCAGTTCCAGATGAGTGTAATCCGAACAACGAATGTAATAAAACACAGGGAGTTTTATGATTCGAGGAATCGTTCTTTCTGCTCCGTCGGGACTCGGTTTTCAACTCGAACGCTGCATTCGAATTTATTATTCGAGGCTGAGCTCGAGTGCCGTCCACACTATTCGCCGAATCGTTTATCAAATTTTATTTTATTCGCTGTTCGGATCACTCATCTGGATCCGGCTTGTTGTATTTCGCGCCGTTCACAAATAATTGCGGCGATGACAAACACATTGGCGGGTTTTTTTAGAACCAATGTGCATTTAATCAATTAGCAACAGCGCCAAAACATTCAAGAACAAATGTGCATTGAATAGATAGAAAAACCGAATGTGTATACCGGGCCTTAGTATAAGTAAATCAAACCTGTCACTCCCATTTTTCGTACCCCATTTTTAAGGGTTGGATTTTGGAGAACACATAAATACAATGTTTCATTGTGTCGAAGAGCACAAGCACGTATTCGTCAACCCAAAAGGTGTTGGTGCATTGTTATTGAGATATTGTTATTTGGATTCTGATATTTGTAGTATTCACCTGTATAAGAGTGAAACATTTCATTAGGCAATATTGTATATTTCAAAGGAATGACTTAGAAGTAGAAGTGCCCTTATTTATAAGATTTTTTAGAAGTTTAAATCATAATCATTGTTCAAACGGAATGATTTGATAAAAATAAAATGTTAAAATATACAACTTCGAATATATTCAGCAAATTCCCCAAGTCTCTAACCATTAGTTCGCAGTTTTCGCGGCAATGTTATAGGCATGAAAATCTGGCTAAAATTTGTGCAGCTTTTGAATTTTTAACCAACTGTGGCATATCTGTCAAAATAGCTTAATATAATAGTGGCTTTCCAATAAAGTGCATGAAGCCCCTTGGGCTTGACGCACTGGGGCTTCACGCCCACGCGATTTCGAAAACGAGACGATAAACAAACCGTCAAATTGTGACAAGTTTTGCTTTTCAGTGTGAGTGCGTGAAGCCCCGCAAATTCGGGTGATGCATCAGGAAGCGCGAGGGTCTGACGATCCCGCGAACTGGAACAGGACTTGTCTGGGCTGGCCTCCGAGGTGCATGGGGGGATAGTATAACTAGAGTGACGAAAATCAAGAAAAAAAAAAATAGATTTACAAAGACAGTTCGAATTGAATTGTATCTGTTATTTTTTAAATTTCATAAAAACTAATATATTAAATATCTCCAAAAGTAGAAGAACTTATTATCATCATTCAAAGTTTCTTGGCGTGAGTTTCTCAGCTTGTGAATTTTTTCTTGCCTATGAGATTCATATTCCAATTTTTTTCTTCTGATATTAGTGCTGGGGATAGTTGAAAAAACAAAGTGAAATTATAACAGTTTATTAAGATTATATTACCCTGATATTCCCTTTGAAGTAGAAAATCTAGAAACTTATTCAATAATTGGATGAGCATACAAATCTGTATTAATCACAACTTAGGAAGCCTTTGGTCAAAAGAATGAACAGTAAAAAAGTTCTGGAAATATTTCAAGTACAAATGAACAATGTGCTATATTTCCATCAACACATTATAGATAGACATGGAAAATTTATCAATAATTAGATGATAAAAAACTAATCTACAACCTAAGAATCCATCATTCATATAAACAATTAAGAAAAGAGACAAATTCGCAAAACATAAGATATCATTTTGAATTCAATAATACACACTCAGTGTCAAAATTCCACTCAACTATCACTTATTTGAAAAACATTAGCTATAGAATATATCAAATCAACTTAGAGACATGATATCAAAGTGTCTCATCATCATATTTCTCAACAATAAAATATTCATTTCGTTTGAACTGTGGCATATCAGTGGATGTGTTCTTCTTATCTACTATTTTTCTCTGAAAGAAATTGTTTTCCGTTAACATAGAATTATTCAGTTATATTCAAGGATTTCAATACTCACAAAAAGTAAAGGATTCAAAATGTTAACCACCAGATTGTCATTATTCAACCCCAACTTTTGTTCAGCTTTAGTAATTTTCTCCTCCAAACTATTCAAATTACTTCTGATATGATCAACAACTTTTTCAACAGTATCAATTTTTGAACACAGTTCATTGAGGTGAACATTATATTGAGTCAAAGAGGATAAGGCTATTGTGGATTCGTCTACATTTTCTTGACTAATACTTACAACTGTTTGGCATTGATCTAAACGTGCCTTCATACTATTTATCAAAAGATTAAGGGGCGCTAGCTACAAATATATTGGTAAACATTGAAAGGTATTCGAACCATAAATCATTATTTTTCACTCCTACCTTTGTATCCATGTCATGATCCAGGTATTTCGCATAATCATCAGCTGCTTTAATTGAATTGGAAAGAATTTCATCATTCATGGATTCAAACAATGGTTAAAATGAAAATAAAAACAAATTATCTGGCTCTGGCTTATCCGTAGATATTTCCACAGAACATCAAATATATATACACAGAGACACATGCATATACATAACCTGCATTTCTTCGAACTGTCACTGAGCTTTTCAACACAGACTTGGTGAGAATGTTTCTCCGCCCCGCTGTTAAGCACTTCATAATGGGTGTTTTCAGTTCTTCGTATAATGATTGAATTGTTTTGAGTTTGATTAATGTTTCGAGTGTTTTTCAGAAATGGTGAGTTATGTACATTTATTGTCGGTTGAGAACATTGGCTGTCAGAATCTCTTTCTTATTCTTAATGTCATGTCATGTTATGTCACAAATTTTCCAGCTGATTTTCTTGGAAATACTTAGGAGAAATTTTAAAAAAACCTACGAAAATATTGATTCACAGCTATATACTTCTACATAATGTTGAAAACGCTTGAGACAGTTGGAAAACACTTGGTTTGTATTAATCCATAATTGAATAAGTATGAATTTATCAATTTCATTATAGGTCCGATTTTCGGGAATCCGTTCTTTACATTCTACTGGAGCTCTCAATCATGATAGTTTATTTGTACATAGAGACACTCCAGAAAACAATCCAGACATCAAATTCGAATTCACACCTGAAAACCAAAAGGTTCGTTTCATCTCATTTTTCCGTAATATTAATTGGTCATTGATAGTATGTATTACATTATAATGATGGCTTAATATCTGTATTTCCAGAGGGTTGATGCCATTCTAGCAATTTACCCTGAAGGTCATAAACGAGCTGCTATGATTCCCCTTTTAGATTTGGCCCAGAGGCAGTATGGGTGGCTGCCTTTGTCAGCTATGCATAAGGTTGCTGAAATTTTGAACCTTCCTAATATGAGGGTTTATGAAGTCGCAACCTTCTACACCATGTTTATGAGGTAATTGAAAAAATCTGAAGAGAGTGATAATAAGTTATAGTTTGTATTTAGGAATCCAACAGGTAAATATCATGTTCAAGTTTGTACAACTACGCCATGTTGGCTCAGAGGTTCTGATGAAATTCTGGAAGCTTGTAAATCAAATTTGGGAATTGGAGTTGGTGAACTATCCCAAGATAAGATGTTCACTATTTCTGAAGTTGAATGTTTGGGAGCTTGTGTCAATGCACCAATGATGCAGATAAATGATGACTATTATGTAAGCAGCAATGTAACCTTTACAGTATACTTTGAATATTTTGTAAACTTTACATCTATAAAACACTTGATTCTTGGAGTGTTAGACTGCATGATTAGTTCTGGAATACTGACTGTCCAATAAATAACTTCAACAAGAACACTTACTTGAAGTTATGGGCAATGGTATTATATTCTTCATCTGAAAAAGATTTAAATAAATCTCCCATTGCAGGAGGACTTGACAGTAAATGATACAAATGAAATTTTAAACGACCTGAAGGCTGGTAAGAAGCCTAAAGCTGGGCCTAGGTGAGTCTATTTTGAACATAGGTACATTGAATATGTAATTCTTCGTAACAAATTTATCACGAGTGAAATACGAAATCATCTTTTTCAGAAGTGGAAGATTTGCTGCCGAACCTATTGGTGAGCCAACATCACTTAAGGGAAATCCACCAGGCCCTGGATTTGGAGTACGTTCAGATTTGTAAATATATATAATTGTTTAAAAAGTGTGCGATTAAACAGAATATTTATTATTTTTTCACTTGCTCTTATTTTGAAAATTAACAAGATCAATAAGAAGTGCATCAAGTATGAATATTACTAGTTTCGTCAGCTCAAAAAAGAGAAGATAACAACACTAGTGTTGTAGAGGGTAATTTAGTCACTTCAGTTACAAATTGAAAAAGAATGGAATAATTTATTTCTCTTCACAGTTATTATTCACAAATGCTGAGATCCTTTTTCACTCCACCCTTCAATAATATTTACAAACGATACAGATATGTATCTATAAATTTCAGTCTTTGAAAGTACAAAGAGATATATTATACAAATTTACAGATATGCAGAAAAACACTTATATTACAAAAAAAAATTTACAATGTAAGGAACATACTTCAACCTTAGAGAAAATCACTGAGGAATATAATTCAATAGCACTGTCAACAAAAATAGCTTCAGGAAATGAAAATATAAATTTAATATACAACAATTTTTGATGATAGAATATAGATAATAAATAATAATAGATGATAGAAAATGGTACTCTAGATGGTATGGTAAATATATTTAGAGATGAATCTATGTTAGTGAAAGAGTTTGAATTTAGTGGAAAAATCAATACATTTTTCACAATTATAACAGTATTCATACTCTGAATCAAACTGGGAATTTCAGATCAATAATTTTTTGTTTCGATTTGAGGGGTAAAAATTTGGAGCAAAATACATGATATTTTCAATTGGTTTTAAACCTTAAAAAACAAATACTGGGCACTATTTGTTGCGTTCACAACTTTTTCAAGTGTTTCACTTTGGAAATTGAATTAATTTCTCAATTCAGAATTTAACTAAATATATTCAACAAATTCTAGAAAGTTAGAAACTTTTCCTGGTTTGTTGAAATAGTTAGCCAAATCAACTTTATAATCATATGATACTTTGGAAATTCTATATAAACTGTAATTTTTCAATCAGTACAACTCAATCAGATCGATATTTTTGGAAATATTAGGAAAATAACATCTCAAACGATTAAATCTACTAATTCTGCTCAGTTATTATGTAGACAGACCCATTTTGGACAGATCACGAGTACTCTGGCTATAATTTGAACAAGTGCATAAAGCTTCCTGACTGCAATTCAGTCCTCTGATTATTTAGATGAATTTTCGTTCGGGGGTAATTCCCCTCAAGTTATCTAACATCAGAATTTTCATTCAACTGGAATTATCAAAAGCTACCATTTGACTGAAAAATCGCTTATATAAAAGTTAAACGATAAGAGAAGTAGGTTAGGACGCAACCCTGCATCAGATGGACGGCAATTCCATTTCAAAGCCGCTTTCGATTGGCGTTTAATTCTGGTAGATAATGATATCATTATCTGATTGGCTGATGTATGACATTCCTCGCAATCAGAGGAAAACAAGTCATTTTAACGCCAATCGAGAGTGGCTTCACTGAGCCAACGTTTCTTAAGCTTGTTTGGGGATTGCCCCATCACCAAATTTGGAATTGGATAGTAAAGTATATATTCTATATATATCATTCCAGGAAGAATCGAAGAAAAATGTCGTTTCTGTATTGTGAATTGCCCATATAGCATAGAAAATAAATGGCCTAAAATAGACGACTTCGGCCCAAGTTGCCAACCCACAATTTACTTAGCAAGTTTACTTTCACTGGGGAACGGGAATTTCAGGACAAATTCGACATGATAAGGTTCGCATTATTTATAAATACCCGTAAAACATGCCTCGGCTCTTCAAACCAGATAATTCCTTCCAAATATAGGTTTTTGTTAAGATCGTCCCCCGTTGGCTGAAATTTAAGTTGGGATTCCTGATTTCATGCAAACAGTGTCAAATTTCATAGGATACGTTCCGAAAATCAACTCTGTTGTTTCGGTTGCCGATTTTCCGCTCCGTAAATATGAAATATTCGGATGGTTCCTGGAACAAGCGCGCGAAAAAGGTTATTTACGGAATCTGGTTGATGAAAATGCGGTCGATTTACTGTCACCAGAACGATTTTCTATGGTAAATATCCATAGCATAGAACAATCTATGTTTACTTTAGGTTTGTTTTGGTTCCGAGTTCAGAACTGTACGGGACGGTTCTAGTTCGAAAATCATAGTCTGATTTGAATCTTGTGATTACTGAATCCCTGCAAATCCATTTAGGTATACATTTCGATTCAAGATATTCGAAAGAGCTGTTTTGTTAAGCGGAAGAAATAAGTGTGGTTATGTGCGTTATTTTTCTCAAGGTCAGAAAGACTCGATTCCAGCAAAGGATGAAGTGATTTGTCTATGCTAGAACAGTTCCGTACAGTTCTGAACTCGGAACCAAAACAAACCTAAAGTAAACATAGATTGTTCTATGCTAAGGATATTTACCATAGAAAATCGTTCTCGTGACAGTAAATCGACCGCATTTTCATCAACCAGATTCCGTAAATAACCTTTTTCACGCGCTTGTTCCAGGAACCATCCGAATATTTCATATTTACGGAGCGGAAAATCGGCAACCGAAACAACAGAGTTGATTTTCGGAACGTATCCTATGAAAATTGACACTGTTTGCATGAAATCAGGTATCCCAACTTAAATTTCAACCAATCGGGGACGATCTTAACAAAAGTCTATATTTGGAAGAAATTATCTGGTTTGAAGAGCCGAGGCATGTTTTACGGTTATTTATAAATAATGCGAACCTTATCATGTCGAATTTGTCCTGAAATTCCCGTTCCCCAGTAAAAGTAAACTTGCTAAGTAAATTGTGGGTTGGCAACTTGGGCCGAAGTCGTCTATTCTATATCTTAGGCACCATAAATTTTTGAATAATTTAAGAAAATCCCTGCTGAGAAAATATACAATCTTCTTTTATTATATCTAAGTCATCAGGACTGAAAAGTCGACTTTTATATGAAAAATTCATAGTGGAAAAGTTTTACTGATGAAGAATTATTTATCTTCTATTAAAAAAAAATTATGAGTATTAAATTATCGATACAACAAAAGAGAATGAATAGAAAGAAATTTTGGTCCATTTTTGCTGCTCTCTAGAGTTTGCCATAATCAAGAACACCTATATAATGATTATATTTTGAAACAATTATCATTTCAAAACATACCATCATTGATGCCAATCGGAACTAAAATAGCAAAGAATAAAATAGCATTACGAAGCACTAACTTCCAGTCAGAAGGAACAGCAAACGGAAGTAATACTTTGGTCAATCTGTGGAACTCATGGCAAGCAGTCACAAAAATGAAGGAAGTAATTATAATATTCATAACCGGATAACCCGGCAGCAACACCAACACGCCATGATTATCAGCCGCCAAAAGAATGTGATACTGGCTAACAAAAAGTTCTAACGAAATCTCGCCGAACCAGGCAAAAAGACTAGAATATCTGGTCCGCAAAAAACCAGAAATATTTCTTAAAATGATATAACTAACGATAGGAATGAACACGACGTAGGAATGTATCTCGCTACACTCTAATTCGTCATGGCAGAGAAAAGTCATCGTTAGATAACATCCCAATCCTACGATTGCTAGTAGGGTAGCACTCAACATTATACCTCTGGAGAATAAATTACTGTGATTATTATCGTCGAACAGGTTATACTTTTGAGCGAGCAGCATCAAAACTGCAAATCCCATACCGTGCATCACAGAATACCTGTCCAACTTCCACATTAGCCACCATTCTCGAATGTCATCGTCAGTCGAAACAAACAGGGCTTTCCAGGGTCTAGTCACGAAAACTTTCTCGAAGAAAACTTCCGATAAAAACAAGATCGTAATAACACTGAACATCGCGATGAATTTAATAAGAAGGTAGGAGTATTGCATCGGATTATTTTCAGAAGTTGACATTGTAATCTTCGGGGGAAAAGCTAGGAAACAATAAATCATCATATACCAGAACGACAGTAGAGGAACGAAATAATAAAATTGATACGGTCGATTCATACATAAACACAGAGTAACAGTCATGAAATTAATTTGGAACATCATACGGAAGTAACTCTTGATACTGACATCGTTTCGATGCCAAACATAGCAAAATTGTTCGTAACCTAAAAGAAACAAGTAGCTCGAAATTAGTACTTTCATGTGCATGTTTATCGTTAAAATTCTATTCGCACCGGTAACATGATAAACTAATATGACGAGTAACATCCAGCCCTTGGTTTCATTGAGTTGATCCTGATGCAAAACTTTGGTGAATCTGCTGTTTTCTGTGAAAAATAAGCCTAATACAGTTATGTATCCGATCGGTAGCCAGAAACTGAATTCCGAGTAGTACTTGTTTTCTTTCATGAAGAAATTTGTACGATCGCATATGAAAAAATAGAGCATTATAATGGAGATGAGAGCGATTGAGCTGAACAGTATATAGCAAGTTTCTATCGGGGAGACTGGTTCGATAATTTGAGGTTCTTCGGTGAGTAGAGTATATTCATGGGTGAATCTTCTTCTCCATTTCACGAATATTTTGGAGAAATACAGTAGAATTGCGATTATGAAACTGGAAGCAAATAAGAGAATTATGTTAAAAGATTGCAGCTATAGACAACGTTGGCAATGGTAAATCTCGGCATATTCTTCCATGATTCTTTGTTAATTATCCTCGAAGCTTTACTTAGTGATTATAGCAGTTTTCCCTCCAATAATATTCAGTATTCAAAAAATCAGAATCAAAGATATCTGAAAAACCACCCAACTTGGAATCCTGCTGAATCCCTTCTTGAAGTGAAGTTTGGCATCGTCGCGATTTTATATATACTCCATTCACTTTTATAAAGTAGCCCAGTTGGCTACGATTTAGGTCTATCATCTTTTTGTAACTAAAACCAAGGCAGGTTGGTGCTCCTGAAATATCGACAATGTCAAAATAATTCGATGCGAGGTTGCCAATTTCTACTCTCTTTCAATAATAAACTCTTCAGCCATAATAAACTAATAAATTAACATTTCGCTTTGATTGTATTGTATTGAGCCTTAAGTAGGTAGTCATGTTTGAATTGAACAAACTACTCAATGAATAATTTCAAACATTATATATTTCGTGGAATTGTTTCGATAGGAAGTAGTACACTGAAAATGAACTTGGTATATCCTATCTTGGCAGAACATTGAAATTTTACGTATGAAAATAACATGAATTATACAATATCTCATGCAGTTCTATTTTTTCTAATATTTTAGGAATTGCTTTTTTCTGGAAATTGAATATTTGAGTTGACTTCAAAGTATGTCCATAAAACATAATTCCATATCTTGCTTTTGACTCGAATACTGAATGATAGGTAGTTTACATGGAGAATTTATCCAGATATCTTGTCATTACATCCAATGATAATAGACTGAAGCTAAGCTGTATGTATCCCAGTTTAGAAATATGTTGATCCAATCCAGTGTATGTATCATTCACCAAGATTCCCAAGAACTGTTAGTTAGTTCTTTTGAGGTTAATTGTGACACAGGTTTCGTAGTACTACTACATTTTCTTACTGGAATATTTCAAGTTGTCAACAAGGTATTTAAATGACTTCTGTAGGCTTATTTCTTGAGAATTTAGACAAGTAGGGAATTCCATAGGTCCGTCCATTCGTTTAGAAATTTTACTGCCGGGTTATTCGAGTACTTTTATTTTTTTTCGAATGAACTATCGCAAAGTACCGGACTGCTCTATTCATCATTTTTCAGTAAAATTCCAAAACACTCGATTCTTGATTTCCGTACAAGAAAAAAGCATAACTGCTTCCAACCATGTTTATATACGTGAAGTATTAACAGAAAAAAAAGTTTCTTCAACATTCGCCAGGTCTTTGGAATGATTGAATTCACATAATATTTTCTCAAATTCATTACTTTCCCAATGTAGATTCACATTTTGAAAAATAAGTAATTACTACGACCTCTTCGTAGAGAGGACAACGTTGTGTAGTTATCTGACAGGAAAATGACTATAACCTAACATTTTCAAACTATACACGGTGAAATCTGTCAGGATGTCATGGCCAAGTGGGCTACTTTATAAAAGTGAATGGAGTATATATGATAATAGCAATTTGACAGATGAATTTTGAAGAAATGCAGGAAATACAAGATGAATCAGCTTACGGGTTTATATCGAAGACGAAACATACATAAGACAAAAGTTCAATTAGAATTTGCGTAGGCCAGATGAGGTTACGTTTGATTGGTTACATGGAAGAAAGTCTCCTGAATTTTCATATTTTTCAAATATGAAAGATCTATCTTCACCCAAATCAGACAAAATTCTTAAATTTGAAACTTACCCTACTCGCACAAATTTGTCTGATTATACTTCCATATTTTCTAATTGAAATTCTCATTACCTATTCATTTCAAATTTCCCGCCAGCATAAATCCAACGATGCCAAGCTTCACATTCACTGCGAGTAGAATTCGAAAGAAATAGCGGATTTCCGATTTTTCCATAACTTTTATGAAACCGTTTTCAATTCAAAAAAGGGTAAACCCGCAAGATTTCCCGTCGCGAAGCTATAAGTAAGATATTCACATCATTGTAAGCAGTGTGAGTTCCTGAACAAAAAATATGGAGGCCAACATAGGCGGTCTCTCTTTGTTTGGAAGATATGGGCCCCCAAAGTTCCAAATTGTTGCATTTTCAGATCCTTTTTTCCACCATAAAAATGATCTCTCACTTCTCAAATCTAGTTCATAAATCATCTTTGAACCTTCAACCAACGAATAGAGACACTTTCTTTCAAGAATATTCATTATTTAATGGAAGAAAAGTGAAAATATTAGACAACAACTTAACCTATATTTCTACGAAATACTTCTCAATGTTAAAGCGGAGCTTGGCAACAGCGTATTTTCACCGCTGGCCAACGTATTATGACCGAAGAGTAGTTGCTGGCAGGAAATATGAAATGATGGACAGTTGAAGGATATGATTGTAAAAAAAATGCTTCTGTCACTTAAGAAGAAGTGGTTATTCTAACATCAAAACAAAATCATTGAGAATATTTGTTTGAGGTTTCACCCTCAATATTTTCGTTTGAACTTTCTTTCTATCCTCTTCAAAATAGGGAGGTTGTTATCTACTTCGTTTTTTGTTGTGTCTTCGAGATGGTCCCAGTTTAGAATGAGATTCAGGGTATTCCAATAAAATGCGTTATATAATAACCTCGATTTCATTGGAAATCTGGGAAGGGCGCGACCTATCACATATGAAAAAAATGTACGTTGAAATATATATCAGGGTGTATTCTCATTCCATTACTATGTGTTTCAACCTTGTAGATTTCCTTAGAAACGAATTCTCCTATTGGAAGATGTAGAGTATCGCAGTAAATAGTAAGAACCTAGAACATATTTCATTTTTCTCGCCAGCAATAATCTCATTCACGAATACGCGCGATTCCGACCGATGAAATTCGCGCCATTGCCAAACTTCACTTTTAGTCTGAGTCGAAATCAGAAGGAATAGAGGTTAAGTGGTTGTCCAGTAATTTCATTGTTTTCTCATTTAATATTGATTATTCTTGAAAAAAAGTGTTGCATATTGTTGGTTTAAGGTTCAAAGGTTGTTTGTGAACTATACAGATGAAGTGAGAGATCGTTTTTATGGTGGAAAAAGGGAACTGAAAACGACTCATTTTGGAACTTTGGGGGCCTATATCTTCCAAATTAAGGGAGACCGCCTATGTTCGATTTCACATTTTTTATTCAGAAAATCACACTGCGTACAATGATGTAAAAATCTTTTCAATATCTCGGCGACGGGAAATCTTGCGGGTTTACCCAAAAAAGATATGTAATGAATAACTTGTCAAAGAGAGAATTTTCAGGTTGATCAAAATGAAATAAATAAATGAAGATTGCTCAAAAGAAATAAAAGAGAACAAAGAATACTTACCAAACTCCAAGAAACAGGAAAGTAATTTTTTGAACAGTAGTGTAAGACTCCGTGGAACTACAGCAGGTACCATCATCAAAATTCATATAATCGTTACAGTACATATTGAGAAGGATTTGGACATTATGTCTCAATGGTTTTTTAGAAAGATGTATGCCATCTAAACTTTCTGACAGCATTCCTTCCCCAATATATTTTGTACTCCACCATAAATCAGCAGATGAATGTGTTAGAACCTTGAAAAATTATTACTTTTAGTAATAATCCATTGCAGAATTCCATTTTCATATTTTTCATGATATATTTGTTACCTCAATTGCTGCATCATTATACTGATCAATCAAAGAATTCGTAATGACCTTGTCCCCATGTTTGAGCTTTTCCTCATCAACAGGTACCTGTAATGTCCATAGAACTCTTATATTATTTGCATGCAATTCATTAATGGGTTGGTACAGCTTAGTGATGTTTGCACTATATTCATTCAGCGTATTCAGAGATCCATTCGATCTTTTGATAGCTGGTAGAGCAGTTCCTGCCACAATAATAGAAGGAGAATTTTTTCCTTTCTCCCACGATCTAAAAAAAAATTTCTGTATTCTTATTATAAATATCAATCTTAAAACCAGTTGTACCAAGAATATTCAAGACAGATCACCACCATATTTCCATGCAAGTATGTAGATGAAGTAGACAATAACTTTTTAAGGTGGAGTCTACAATCTCACCTGAAAAGTTTGACCATCTCAACTGATACATCTGGATGCCGGAAAAACTCAACTTTGAGTTTAAGTTTATCCTCAGTATGTATGAATGACTTATGAAATGCCTCTGGAACTTCTGTGATTGCATGATCACTCACTTGAATCTGTTGGACAAATGCTTCATAAAGATCTTGAATTCTGGAGTCTCCAACAAATGCAAAATAGCTTTTCTTTTCATAGAATGCGAGATATCTCAAACATCTTCTCGTATCTCTATAAGAACATGATTTAATTTTTTATAATATGCAAAATCTGAAGGAGTCGAACTTACATCTTAGTGTATAGATGAAGCATACAACCATACGGTTGCCATTCTTGATCACCTTTATATCTTCCATCAGACAATAGCCATTTACATGAATTAGAACCTACAAAGTAAGTATGTAAATCTTATTCTTAGATTTGTTAAAAACCGATGGAAAATACTTACCATATCTCAAGTGAAGAATCGCGTGATAAGCAGCGAATAAAAGAACCAGGAAAAATGCAACCTTTTTCGCATTTTTGGAATTTATGCTGTCAATAAGTCTTTCGATGCGAGACTTTGTTGTCATCGCAAATTTCGGAATATAAGGTAGAAAGAATTATTTTCTTATTTCCCTACATAAATATAAACAAAGATTGTTAGGTTAACTGTCACCATAGACCTACATTATTTTTATTCTATGTCTTTGACGGTCACTGTCAAACTGTCACATTCGTTTCTGAATAGAGAACAGAGATGGCTCAGGTTGAGATATAGGCGGTAGGATCAGTGCCGGATTGAGCCATTGCTGACTCAACTATAAAAGAGAATAAGTGTGGCAATTTTTTTGTTTTGCCTTAAGTGTTGAAGTTAAGTGCAATAAATGGAAGCGCATCTTCGCAGAAGTATTCTTTTTTTTGTGATATGAGCTTATGCAAGTAAATTTAACACTGGCCGATATCGATATTCCTTTACGGATATTTTTTATGTTCATTGTAGTCCGTGGCTGCTTAATTACGCTTTAGTTTTGAACATTTATGATGAGCAATGCAACTGATGATCATTGATTAAGCCTAGCCTCTTCAAAATATTTTTCGATGCTTAGATTTTGATTGTCGGAAGTATTTCGAATAAAATGTTCAAATGATTTTAGGGTTGACGGATTTCTCAATATATACAATTGGAAGTTAAACTACAATTTTTGTATTAAATTAAAAATTTATTTACATTCATTCCGTATACATCGAAATGGAACTAATTCATACTAAATAAAATATAAATTCATTGAATAATAGAAAGCATATTGATATTAAGTGGTTGAGTATTTCGACTATTAATGCGATAAATATACCCGATTGTCCATTTTATCAATTCAAAGCATGTTATTTAATTGTGATTTTCTGGGGTCACATAAAATAGATCTCCCGCGTCAACATACTTACTATTGAACTCATTTGTTTATTCGCATAGCCTTGGAGTTTTCCTTTTTCCATTTCTGGAGAATAGCCAGTAGCTATTTCCCTATTGACATATGTTAGAATTGACAGAAGATCTTTTTCTTTGACATGGGCAGATAATTGTCTCACTAAGGATTGGATGAAATAGCTGCCACTTTTGGGATTCCTCCAAGATAGAAAATCTGGGAAATTTGGAAAAATTTGAATTGTTGGCCTGTCTATGAACCTCGTAACACCACCAATATATGCCGCTCAGTTAACAAATAATAATGACACATACTGAGTTTTTTCGTTGTTTCTCCATGAACTACACTATTTTACACCAGTGTAGATAGTGTAGCCCTGATATCGTTTGGTGTGCTTTGTTGCAAACTTGCACTCTGTTCGTGGCGAAAAGGTTAGAAGTAAGTGTAATCACACATTATGCAGTGCATAGAATGAGAATCTTCTATGATGGTTATACGTAAATAAAATCTTGATCATAGGCATCTGTTGTTATCTCTTATTTCATTCTACAAAAACTGGCTTGAAATTATCTACTTTCACCCTACATTTCCGTGATGACTTTAGAAAAACTGAAAATGAAAAAAAAACAATAGAAGCATAGAATGCTGCATTTTGCATTCGAGCAAATTCATAGTACAGATAGAACCATACTGACACACTCATTCTGTTATCTGTGACAACACTCATCTGCTCTGACATGATGTGCTGTGAGAAGTGTAAGTCAGTGGAGTTAGTGTACAATAACATTTCATGCAGGTACAACGAAAAAACTAGTATAGGTATATGTGAATGGACAATGTAGATTAGGGGGGTTGGTGTAGCCAAAATAATGTTGGTTATGTACCTTCTACAGTAGAGTACATCACCAGTATGTCCGCCATTACTGGAATACTGACGTATCGGCCTTCTCGATTGGTAGAGTCAACAGCAGTATGATGCTTGAACGGGACTCCAACGTCCATCTTTTCACCTCTGCAAGCCTGAAGAATTGAAATATATTATTAGGTTTTTCTTTCTTCAATCGTTCGTGGGAAAATCGTTTTTTGGTAGTCAATGAATCATGTTGAATTAAGTCTGAGATTTTGCTGGCAAGCAAAAAGCAAACTACTCTTATATTCACTTCAGACTTAAGACAGCTAGTGGCCATTTAAGTCTCAAAATGTTTTCTGATGTCAACCAACCTGTATGAAGAATAGCTTCGGTTTACCAACAAGAGTTGGAGCATGGACCCCATCAAAAGACATCCACAGTAATTCTGGTGAATAATGGGTATCTTTGGCAAAAATTTTTCTATTATCACCGTGACTCAGTATAGTTATAACTAAACAGTCCTCATCAGTATGGTCTGCTGCGGCCACTAGAATTTTAAATAAAATAAAAAGTATTCCTTGGATGCGCTCAAATATAAGTTATAGATTTATCGATTTGGAAAAATAAAGTTGCCAACACAATTTCGTCGATCCAATGAAGTGTGCAACCAAATAAAGGTAGACTCACATAGACTTGACTCTATTTTTCCGTCTCAGATATAATTCTTTACTCTGTCTTTGGGATATACTGCATATTCACTTTATTTCTTTGAAGCAATTTTAGGTACCTGAGGTCAATATTTGTCGGATTTCTTCTTTGGTCAAATCATTGTAACATTTGACCCTGAATTTCAAATTCACGAACAAGGACTCAAGATCATCCCTATCTTTGTTAGTTCCTTGCCGAGTAGGTAAATTTGCGTAAAAATTCATATGGTTGAAGATCAAAGCAAGACCTCTCTTGGGATGATTCATAACATATCTTGAATCTTGGAGGGAGAAAGATGATCCACGTTCTTCGTCATAAGAATGATGTCCCCTGGAAAAGTTTGAAATATCGGAATTACGTTAAAAACTTTATTGATCACTAGCGCACTATCCGTGCAACATCAGGTATTGTTCTGAATTGTGAACAGCTGAAGAAATTCAACCAAAGGGTTGTTCGGTGTAGAACATTTTTTGAAGTCGTTCCAACGCAAAACGAAGGAATTCTTCACTTGAATATTGTAGAAGTATCAATTGATCCAAGCCAAAGATAACCGCTTTTGGACAGATCAATTGAGATGTTGGTACAAAAAACTTAGTAAAACTGCGGTATCGAAGCTTTTTCGTGGGCAACAAAATGGCGGCGGAGCCGGAATCGATGGCTTACCGTGTTGATTTTGAGAAATTTTTTAAAATACTCAGAATTGTCGAAAGATCACTTTCTTTAGTTCACTTGTTAGCTCTTTTTCAGTTCTTTCTGTCAAAAAAATCGAATTGCCGTTCGAATTTTTCTATACCAAGTTTACGTAGTATAGTATAGAAGAATTATTGATGAAGGTTTAATATATTAGTTTTGTCATTTTTGCGCGCATGTTCTAGGGAAACAGCGTGCTATCGTTTTGTCCAAATGTCTGTAATTTTGGATGCTTGAGCCGAAAATGGTCTCAATCGACTAGGTTGGACTCACTGATGACGAATCCGGTGTCAAAATCGATTCTGTCCGGCCGGCCATCCGTCAGGCCGTAGACACGATAACTGTCGACAGAAGCGAGCTAGCAACTTGAAACTTCAGGATACGTTGCGCATCAGATAATTCGGAGTTATGGGCACTTGAAGTTTTGAAGTTATTTATTTTTTATTTCAGAAACTACCAGAGCGATTGGATTCAAACTTGGCAGTTAGGTGGAATATAACGACGCGCAACTTTGAGCCAAACTTTGTCAGGATAATATTGTCAGTAAACTAAAAAAAAAAAATTTTTTCGAAATTTTTTTTCGAAAATTTTTTTTTTCCGGAAACCATTCATCATATCCAAAAAAAAATTCCACTCACACTTTGAGCTTCATATTTCACAGCAGTGTACCAAATTTCAGTTCGATACTATCATAAGTTTTGGAGATATCGGGAAAAAATATGTCAAATTTCGAGGTTTTCCTCTCGATATCGTTGATTTTTTCGGTATAGCTCGAGAAATACTCATTCAGTCCTGATAAAACTTCACACTAAGTTTTGAGATGCTGAAAGACAACTTAATGCGAAATTTCGTGATAATCGTTTTATTAGAACGATTTGAAAAAAAAAATTCTGTGATTTTCTTATCATATCATCCTCATTAAATTCTGTATGAAACTTCGAACTGTTATTTTACGATGAAGTACTGGATTTCAATTCGATCTGATCTGTATTTTTGGAAATATTGGAAAAATAAAATTTTGATTGGGTATACCTACGGAATCATTGGGTGGATTTTACCCATTCACGAATTCGGCCTTCGCAATTAAGGTCCAAACCTTCTCTACAAATATCGAGTTTCTAAGTTGTTTCTTTCGGAAGTTATTGGGGTTACGCAGTCGGCCGTTAGGCTGACCGTAAACACAATAACTTCCGGAAGAAACGACTTAGAAACTCGATATTTGTATGAATGTGAAAATTGATGACATGAAGTTTAGTTATGATGACATGAAGTTTAGTTATGAAATGTTTCTCATCGGCCAAGAAAGTACCGTAAAATTATATGAAAAGCTGCCTGCAAAATCATTTTATCATGATATAAAGCAATGCTAGTAGCAGAAACAACTGATACAAGATGTAGCTAAATTTTTTTGTATTTTACGATAAGTAGTTCCAAAAATCTATAACAAGTATTTTTCCATTGTCGTTATACACAAATAACCTGATATCTGATAATTTAACGCCAAATCTGTATCTATTCAACCTATTCTATTCAATCCTTCATTGGAACATGAAGGATTGACATCAATTTTCCTAGAACGCCAATATCACCAATAATAATTCTAATTTGAAACTCACCATTTTGGAATAAACGTGAGGGCATCTTGTTCGTTGTTATTGTCCACCATGTCAAATATTTTTGACCCACAAACAAAAAACTCACTGAAGCAAGTCAATAAGTAAATTTAAATCATGTTATCGATGATAAGTGATATCTGCTATTTGCATAAATGAACGATTAATCATGTCGATTCATCACAAAGCAAGATCAATAGGGACAAAAAAATAAAGAGGGAAAGCTACCTAAACAATTTTAATGCCTCTAGATCTCAATCCATCGGAGATATCTAAGATGATGATCAAAAACCTTGAAAAGGGATACAGGTTCATTTTATGACATCATAACAGAAAAACACAGACTTGAGTTGTTTTTATTTTGATATGAACATTTCTCATTTCATATGTTTCAATAATATACTTTCATATACATCGATACTATAAAAAAAGTAATGCGAATTCATCAATTTTCTAAACCTTACAAGATTCTTTCCTGCAACAACTTCCGCGAACCATAAACTGAACAGTTTTTCATATCTTCCTTGTTGCATGTAACTAATCTCAACTTCAACATCACTATTTTTCTTCAGCTGATGTATGCATTTTACAAAGCGATCAAATCTATCGTTTTCCTTTGAGAATCATTTGAACTTCCTCCAGAGACTTTCCCTTAGTTTCAGGGACGAAAAAACACACGAAAACACAAGTGACGACACAACATCCCGAGAAGAAATAAAAGGGCATGAACATACCCCCAGCATCTTTCCGGAGTATATCGTATATCCAAACAGAAACAGATCCAAAAATTACGAAGATGCCATCTGCACTAGCCATACCATAAGCCTTAACACTGACCGGAAACAGTTCCGCAGTTAGTACAATCGGTATGATTCCTAGTCCTATTTTGAAAGTAAGAGCAAATGTCATTAATGCTGCTACAGGAAGCCAACTGATTGCTGAAACGTCGTTGTCAATTTTGAGGAAGAAGTAAATTCCAATGACTGCAAGAGTCACTCCTGTCGTTATAGTTGACAATATCAGAAGGGTTCTCCTTCCAAATCTATCCACAGACAGGCTTGCAATTATACTTCCAACAAGCATCAGACAGCCATAAATAATGGTAGCAGTATTCTCATCGAAATACTTGGAATCTGCTGATTCGAGTATAGCATTCACATTCATGCTTATTGCTGTGTATCCAGCAAAGTGTTGTCCTCCGTTAAGAACAGTCATGATGATGACTGCTTTTCGTATACTTGGCACAGTTACCAGATCTGTAATTTTTCCTTTTTCCTCGTGTTTCTGTTGGTCGATGAATAATAAGATATCGTTCAATTCCTCATCTACATCTTTGGTACCTCTGAGTCTTTTGAGAGAGTCTCGCGCCATCTCAGTTTTGCCCTTCTTTATCAGAAAATACGGTGAATCTGGCATGAAGGGAAGGACGAATATTTGGGTGGTTAGGAAAACTATGGCAACAATGGAAGGAATGTAGAATTGTACGGATGGTCCGATGATGTATATGAGAACAGTTCCAGTGTAGCTCATTACGTATATAATAGCAGATAAGTATCCTCTGATACTCTTGTGTGAGATTTCTGCCACGTACATTGGGGAGGATATGAAAGCGATGTCTGCAGCTATACCCATAATGAATCTGGCAATGTACAGATGCATTACGTTAGTAGCAAAGGCGATTATTGTCCATCCAACCACACAGCTGCATGAAGCAGCCAGTGTTGACTGCTTTCTTCCTATTCTGTCAACTAGGAACGTGGTTATGGGTAATCCAACCAGACCAGCAAACAACAGGATTGATTCCAACCATGGTTCATCTTCTTCAGTGATCTTGATTGGGGAATCTGGTTTTTTGAGTCTGGGTATCATAGGTGACGACCAGCCATAGTTCATTCCATCAGATACAGCATTCAACGTAGCTGAAATAAAGGTAAAATAATAAAAATATTTTTTGCAGGACCAAGATACAGAGGAAAATAAATATTAGACTCCTATAATTTCCGCAGATGTATGTTAAACTAATGATAGCATTCGTATTCATTAGTATTCAAACCATAAAATGGTTCATTGAAACTTCGTTGATGCTATCCAATAACAAAAATGTTCATTTATAAACAAGGTGTTTCTTCAAAACAAAAGTCAACTTCAATTTGGCCCTTCAGGTATTAAGCGCTATAACTTTCGGAGGAGAAGTCCTATAGTCTTGAAAATTTCAGGGTCGGTTTGGAGCCTAAATACACTGATTAAGTCAATCAATGGGCAGAATTCGATCCATGCTTTCTGAGATATATTCATCCGAAAATTTTAATGGCCCTAACAATAAAAATTATTTTCATGTGCTAAGAGACACTATAAGAAATAATTGAAGTAGGTGAAAACAATGTTCCCTTCAGTTTCCCTTCAGAATGTTTGGGCAATTTTTGTGCGCATGTTCTAGGGGAACAGCGTGCTATAGTTTTGTCCAAATGTCTGTAATTTTGGATGATTGAGCCGAAAATGGTCTCAATCGACTAGGTTGGACTCACTGATGACGAATCCAGTGTCAAAATCGATTCTGTCTGGCCGGCCGTAGACACGCTAACTGTCGACAGAAGAGTGCAAGCAACTTGAAACTTTCAGGATAGGTTGAGCATCAGAATGCCGCGGTTGAGTTCGTTAAGGGGCCAAATCGGTCGAATAGTTTCGGAGTTATAGGCACTTGAATTTTTGAAGTTATTTATTTTTTATTTCGGAAACTACTTGAGCGATTGGATTCAAACTTGGCAGTTGAGTGGAGTATAACGACGCGCAACTTTGAGCCAAATTTTGTCAGGGTCATATAGTCAGTAAATTAAAAAAAGATTTTTTTTCGAAATTTTTTTCCAAAAAATTTTTTTTTTCGGAAACCATTCATCATATACAAAAAAAATTCCACTCACACTTTGAGCTTCATATTTCACAGCAGTGTACCAAATTTCAGTTCGATACGATCATAAGTTTTGGAGATATCGGGAAAAAATATGTCAAATTTCGAGGTTTTCTTCTCGATATCATTGATTTTTTCGGTATAACTCGAGAAATACTGATCAGTTCTGATAAAACTTCACAGCTAGTTTTGAGATGCTGAAAGACAATAGACGACTTCGGCCCAAGTTGCCAACCCACAATTTACTTAGCAAGTTTACTTTAACTGGGGAACGGGAATTTCAGGACAAATTCGACATGATAAGGTTCGCATTATTTATAAATAACCGTAAAACATGCCTCGGCTCTTCAAACCAGATAATTCCTTCCAAATATAGGTTTTTGTTAAGATCGTCCCCGATTGGCTGAAATTTAAGTTGGGATTCCTGATTTCATGCAAACCAAAATATATTTGTATTCTGTGATGCAAACAGTGTCAATTTTCATAGGATACGTTCCGAAAATCAACTTCGGGCAGTTCTAGCATAGACCATAGATCTGTGCTAGAACCGTCCCGTACAGTTCTGAACTCGGAACCAAAACAAACCTAAAGTAAACATAGGTTGTTCTATGCTCTGGATATTTACCATAGAAAATCGTTCTGGTGACAGTAAATCGACCGCATTTTCGTCAACCAGATTCCGTAAGTAACCTTTTTCACGCGCTTGTTCCAGGGACCATCCGAATATTTCATATTTACGGAGCAGAAAATCGGCAAATGAAACAACAGAGTTGTTTTTCGGAACGTATCCTATGAAAATTGACACTGTTTGCATGAAATCAGGAATCCCAACTTAAATTTCAGCCAATCGGGGATGATCTTAACAAAAACCTATATTTGGAAGGAATTATCTGGTTTCAAGAGCCGAGGCATGTTTTAAGGTTATTTATAAATAATGCGAACCTTATCATGTCGAATTTGTCCTGAAATTCCCGTTCCCCAGTGAAAGTGAACTTGCTAAGTAAATTGTGGGTTGGCAACTTGGGCCGAAGTCGTCTATTAGAACAATTTGAAAAAAAAAATTTTCTATGATTTTCTTATCATATCATCCTCATTAAATTCTGTATGAAACTTCGAACTGTTATTTTTCGATGAAGTACTTGATTCAATTCGATCTGATCCGTATTTGTGGAAATATTGGAAAAATAAAATTTCGATTGGGTATATCTACGGAATCATGGATGGATTCTACCCATTCACGAATTCGGCCTTCGTAATTAAGGTCCAAACCTTCTCTACAAATATCGAGTTTCTAAGTTGTTTCTTTCGGAAGTTATTGTGTTCACGCAGTCGGCCGTTAGGCTGACCGTAAACACAATAACTTCCGGAAGAAACGACTTAGAAACTCGATATTTGTAAAGTAGGTTTGGGGCTTAATTACGAAGGTCGAATTCGTGAATGGGTAAAATCCGCCCAATGATTCCGTAGATATACCCATTCAAAATTTTATTTTTCCAATATTTCCAAAAATACAGATTTGATCGAATTGAAATCTAGTAATTTATCAGTAGAAAATTTCAAAAAGCACTGCCGTGAAGGCAGCAGCTTTTGCGTGCATGTTCAAATTCGTCGCTGAAGCGGTCATCTACATTGAACATGCGCGCAAAAGTTGCTGCCTTCACGGCAGTGCTTTTCGAAATTTTTTTTGAATCAGGTAGATGTAAGAATGAACATTCGAAAATATTTCTCTGGAAGGTTCTAGAAAAGCACTGACGTGGAGTCAGCAGCTTTTGCGGGCATGTTCGAATTCGAAGGAATATTGGCGGTCGCCCATTCACGATTCGAACGTAATAAATCCGCCAAACACAGCTCTATTTATCCATTCATAATTTTATTCTTCCAATGTTTCCAAAAGTACAGATATGATTGAATCGAGAACCAGTTCTGGATTGCATAATGGCAGCTTAGGGGTTCATGCGGATTCATGCGTGAGGCAGAATATTGCAAAATATAGAATATTGAAATAAAAATTGAATATTTTTATTTACATTGTTCGTATGACCTGATCATCACGAAATTTTGAATAGACTTGTGCATCAGCATTCAACTTTAGCATTGTATAAATATACAATGACTTTAGTAACCAAGTTTCCTCATGATTGGAACAGTATCTTTCGAATTATTCTGATAATTACAACGATACCAAGGAAGAGTACAAACAATTTGACATATTTTTCGAAATATCATCGAAAATTTGAATCGGAAGTGTTGCAGAATAAAAGTTCATAATTTCGATACTATCTACTTAGTCAATATTATTATCGTTATATATGTATATAAGTGTTTTTTTTTTCTTTGTATGATTGGGTATCTCCAATTGTTCATCACACTATTATGTATCAATCCATACTCTTAAATATTTCTTATAAACAGGCTGAAGGACTTCGGTCGATGGACTTTTGGAATGATTTTCCAATAAAGAACTGTTATTATTACTATTTTTTTGAATCGGATCGAAATGAAATTTGGTACCCTGTTGTAAAATATAAAGTTCCAGGTGTGTGTCGTTTTTGCGCGCATGTTCTGGGGAACAGCGTGCTATAGTTTTGTCCGAATGTCTGTAATTTTAGAATTTCGAGCCGAACATGGTCTCAAACGACTAGGTTGGACTCACTGATGACGAAACCGTTGTCAACGGTCAACTGACCAGCCGTGGACACGATAACTGTCGAACGGATCAAGCCAGCGATTTGAAACTTGTAGGGTAGTTCGCGCATCGGAATGCCTCGGTTGAGTTTGTTAATGGGCCGAATCGACCAAACGGTTTCGGAGCAAAAGCCATTTGAAATTTTGAGGTTATTTCCTTCATAATTCAGGAGCTATTGGAGCGATTGAATTGAAACTTTGCAGTTAGTTGAAGTATAACGACGCTCGACTTCGAGCAAAATTTTGTTGGAATCGTATGGTCACTAAATTGAAAAAAAAAATTTCGGAATATTTTTCGAAAAAAAATGGGAAAAAATATGTAAAATTTCGTGGTTTTCCTCTCGATATCGTTTTTTTTTCGGTATAACGCAAGAACTACTGATTCAATCGCGATGAAACTTTTCAGATAGTTTGAAGATGCTTAAGGACAACATTGTGCGAAATTTCGTGATGATGATGACATTAGAACCATTTGAAAAACAATTTCAATTTTTTTTTTCGAATATTCAATATTCTGTGATCTTCTTATCATATTGTCCTCATTAAATTTTGTATGATGCTTCAAACTGTCATAAAGAACTGGATTTCAATTCAATCAAATCTGTATTTTTGAATTAATTGGGGAAATAAAATTTTGTATATCTGTGTAATCATTGGGTGGATTTCACCCATTCACGAATTCGGCCTTCGTAATTAAGGTCCAAACCTTCTCTACAAATATCGAGTTTCCATGTTGTTTCTTTCGGAAGTTATTGTGTTTACTAACAACTCGGAAAAAATATCCAATATTTCCATAAAATTACAAATATCCTGAAAGCAATGAGACCCGTATACGTAAATATTCCTTACAACACCTTAAGTACTCTTTGATCTACATTATCCTTCCATTTGACATTCTCTTTACTTCTCATCATGTATAAAGAACACCCTGTAGGATCATAAGATTTCCATGTATACCTATGGTGATTCCCAAGAGTTGTATTTTCCTTGAAACTATTCACTTGAATACGCTTCCAGCTGATGGCTTGGGACGAGAATGTTATTAAAGTTTAAATTCAATAGATGGGAGTTGCGCCACCAGGGCCTGAAGCTTTCCGCCTACTGAATAAATATCTCACGCAAAAATCCATGTAGAGGGAGCAGAAAAGTTCCATAAGGAATCATTCCATCCAACGTAAAACATATTGGCAAGAATACTTTTCTTTTTTAATCGAAATTTTCCAGTTTTACCAATCACATATCTTGTTGTCTTTAGCATGGTTAGTTTTGATTTGATCAGTAAAGGATTAGATGAATTATTGGACTAAGTAAAATCCTTCAAAATGAGAGGAACGATATTTATATATATATATATATATATATACAGTGCTCGTCAAAATTCAACTTCATTTTCTCAAAAGAAAAATATTTGGCAACAAAATCCTGAAACAGGTAAATTTTTGTTTCACTTTTACCAAATTTGTATGCATTTTTGAAGGATTTTTGTTGCCCCCTGTGCCATCTCGAACAACATTCCAAGTTTTTTTTATTTTTTTTGAAAAATTAGTTAGTTCAAAGAGTTTTTCAGTATGTGCACTTTGTCATGGCTCATTTACTTTGAGACGATGGTACCTGATGAAATTTGTCACCGAATGAAAGTCGATCATTACAGTTTTGTTCAGGATTTTGTTGCCAAATATTTTTCTTCTGTATATATTCTCTTGAGAATGAGCATTACATTTTTCAGTATGTCACAGAGTTAGCAGAGGAAATGTAAACGGTGTACCATACATTTTTCCGTATGATTCAAGAGCACAGATAAAAACCTTAGCAAAAACTCTGTCTCTCCGTATGAGTGTTGTAATTTGTTCGAAGAATTTGGATGGCATCTTTTCCATTAGAAAATAATTTTTTCGTCATCTAGACTTTATTTTGACAAAATATCTTGACATAATATCTTGAACAGAAAGAGATACAGAAAACCAGTAGGAAGCAGTAAATAAAATTACCTACATTTGCTCTCCGATCGGGAGAGTCTTTCGACCAGGTCCGGTTCTCCAAGGGATGATATTTCAGATCCTCAGATAAACGAAGAACGCTACAGGCCACTTATATTGGGGAATCATCTCCCATAGATCCATAATTGGATATTTCACATTGGAAATCTAACAAAATATCGATATTTATGAGAGTATGCTTTGAGATAGAAAGAATCTCACAAAACGAGTTCAGGGCGCATGCTCTGAGGAACATCGTGTTGTCCGTAGTTTTTGAAGACCCAAAAGGCTAAAATGGAACACTGATGATGAACCCGATGAGAAGTGAAAGCCAACCATCGAAATTTTCAGGGTAGGCTGAACAGTTTCGGAGTTACTCTCATGCATTGAATTCTATATATGTAAGATACAGTTTTATGTTCTCAGGTTATTTGATATTCCCTCAATATCATAGGAACTACCCGAGCGACTGGATTAAAACTTTTTGCACTGACTTTGAAGTTAATATTTCAAAATATATCAAAATTTCTGCCGATCTGCTTTTAATTTTTGGAAATATTGCGAAAACAAATTGTCAAATTTCTTGGTTTTTTCCTCGGTATCGTTGATATTTAAGAAGAGTAAAGGGCGTAACCAGAATGAATAAGATAAGGAACGAAAGAATACGTGAAGACCTAGAGATTGAACCAATACATGATTTCGTAGAAAGAAGACAACTTAGCTGGTGGGGACATCTGAACAGAGCAAATGTGGAGAGACCTGTTAAACAGATATGGGAAGCTAGAATTCAAAAGAGGAAAAAGAGAGGAAGACCAGAGCTGACGTGGAACGAAACAATCACTGAAATAATTAATAGGAGAGGACAAACATGGAATGAAGCAAGGAATATGGCTGTAGATAAGAAACTGTGGACCAAATTTGTACATAGAAATGAAATACTTTAATTTTGTATATACTGAAATTTAATTAAGTTGAAGTGTAATACCCTACACCATTATATGGTAATTGGGTTTTTTGATAATATATATATATCGTTGATATTTCTAGAATAACTCCAAACATACTGATATATCACTATGAAAACCATAATGAAACTAGTCTGTTTCAATTTGATGTGTATC
This sequence comes from Myrrha octodecimguttata, assembly GCA_958510865.1. Classification (NCBI taxonomy): domain Eukaryota; kingdom Metazoa; phylum Arthropoda; class Insecta; order Coleoptera; family Coccinellidae; genus Myrrha; species Myrrha octodecimguttata. The sequence goes on from OY294056.1 coordinate 87,077,391, forward strand.
AAGGCAGAATCTTCAAACTAGCTGCCAAGTTTCATCATGATTGAATCAATATTTCTCGAGTTATACCGAAAAAAACCACGAAACTTTACATATTTTTTTTCCCAATATCCCCGGAAATATTATTCCTATCGAATTGAAATTTGGTACACTGCTGTAAAATATAGAGCTTGAGGTATAAGCAAAGTTTTCCGAAAATGTATAATAGTTTCTGTAAAAAAATTTTGAAAAAATTCATTTTCAAATTAAGTGACCATACGATCCCAAAGAACTTTCGCTCGAAGTTGTGCGTTGTTCTGCGCCAACTAACAGCCAAGTTTCATTCCAATCGCTGCAGTAGTTCCGGAAATATTAGGGAAATAATCTCGAAATTTCAAATGGTATAAAGATTATTGCTATAATATGTCACAAGGTTTTCAGTTTATTCCCGAAATTGTATTAGATTTTAGGTGGGAATTAATGAATTGTGAATCTATGATAGATGATTCCCCAATGTAAGGGACATGCAGTGATATTCGTTAACGTGTGAATCTATAACATCATCGCTTGGAGGAGCGGACCCGGTTGGAACACAGAATTGAATTAATAGTATAGTATATTCTATTCTCTCTGGGTCAGAAGACCCTCCCGATCAGATAGCGAATGTAGATAATACTATTTACTGGGTCCTGCTGGTTTTCTTTTTCCTCTAGCTTTTTACATGCTTGTTCTGGGGAATAACGCGGTATGTTTTCGTCACAATGTCTGTAATTTTGAGCTGAAATCTATCTCAAAAAAATAGGTTGGACTCACTGATGAAGAATCCGTGATCAAATTTGATTCTGTCCGACCAGTCGTAGGTGCTCCAACTTTGGAAAAGAAGGACCTAGAGTCTTGAAATTTTCAGGTTAGGTTTTGATACTCAATATCTCGGCTGAGTTCTTTAATCATCCAAATCTGCCGAATAGTTTTTGTGTTACAGCCATTTAAATTTTTCAATAACTCGAGAAATATTTATCTGATCGAAAGGAAACTTGGTTGGAAGATGAACAGTGTCGATGAGAAGAGTTATCCATAGAAAAATAAAAAAAAAAATTATTTTTAAAATTTTCATATTTCATTCAAATTTCACTGAAATTTCCAAATCGCCATTTCGCAATGTGAACAAGCTGCTGATTTCACGTTAGTGCTTCTCAAGGTTTTCGGTACAGACAGTATTCCAAGATATTTTGTCAGTTAAACGCAAAAAAAAAAAGAAAGATGTATGTTCTAATGAATATGTCAGCTCATTCTTCAAACAAATTCTAATCTCACTACACCTATACGAGTAGACAGAGTTTTTGCTGAGGCTTCTTCTATCTTTGCTCTTGTATCATTTTACATTTCATCTGCTTATACTGTGATTCATAGTCATATACACATGTGTCTGATATTCTAAAGAATATAACGCTCTTTCTTCAAAGAACATATATTTTGAAGGATAACCTACAAATACTAATATACAGATTATTTCTTACAGAACGATTTCAAATAGCAAAATCTATCGAACCTGCTGAAGTATACAGGGGGTTTCATTTGAAAAGGTGGAAAAATTCCCAATTGAATGGAATCAAAACTAATCTTATGCATTTTGCCTCATTGCATTCATCTTCACACTTTCATACATATCAGGTTCGGATTTTTTCAAAAATATTCACTTGGTTCCTTACCCCAACCCTGAATTTTCATAGACACAAATGAAAGTCCCAACTATGAACAATTTCCATAACGTTTGTAGTACCCATAATTGGTGCAAACAAACGTATCTCAGTATATGATTAATTGATTAGATCTAGGATGAAGGACCAAAACTACTATCAATCTATTATTCGCATGTCCAGTTAAATCTTTAGATTTCAAGTGATTGTTGTTATGAACTCATCTCGCAATTATTGATAACTTGATAATACCTAACGCTCAGTCGTTATATTGGATTGCTGTTGTTCTCATCCAGAAGATGATGAAGGAAAATCATTCACATTTTTCGAAACGCACTCCGAGAAGTTCCAACAATTCACTTCCACGTGTGAACAAGTCAGACACACGTCGCATGCAAAAAAAACTACGGTTTTATCAAACTAAATGTGTTATTTTACGAGAGTAACGTCCTGATAAAGTAATTATGGGAACAATAAATATCCAACATATTGACTTCTTACACACAATTTATTGATTGCGGAATGATATGAAGATAACCCCAGAGTATCATGAAATGTATTGGTCAATACCTACCTATAATTACTGTGGTGAACTGAGATAAAAATGCTTTATTTTTCACACTTATTTCCATTGTGTAATCCCGTGATGATTTGAAGACTATTGGACTGATACTCGCACTAGAGGAGGAGTGATTAGATACTGATTCCTGATTGTTCAATTGCTTCGGTTTTTTGGATATGACTCCCATGGACAATATGCGTTCGTTCCTTTTATATTTACACGGGAGATGACAAGTACTCTGTAGGTATAGCGATGAATTATCAGGAAAGCTCATTTAAAGGCTTGGAAACCAATCGAGTTGAGCTGTTTTATTTAGATGTAAAATAAACAAACACTTCAGTGTCTATGCATTTTTTGAGGATCACGTCACAATAATGCATAGAAAAAATTATTTAAATAAATTTCATAATCTCGTGAACAGTCCACTTGATCGTGCGATTTACGTATAAGATATAAAGTGTGCCCAGGACTGGGCAAAATACATGCTTGGCTTAATTGAAATACAAATTACAAAATACTTTCTCGCAGGTATTTGAAATACAAAATACAAAATACTTTCAAGTCGGGTATTTGAAATATAAAATACAAAATACAGTATTTTAACTATTTGTATTTGAAATACAAATTACAAAATACATTCAGGTGTTACGTGAAATGTGAAAAGAGTACAACTAATTCAGCTCAGCTATTTTATCGCTAAATAAAGAATTTCCTTTCAGAAACACAAGATCTTTAAATGTAGTATCAGACAGACAGCCTCTTGTTGGGGAATTAATAAAACCTGCTAAAGAAAATCTTTCTACAGGTCCTGATGGGCAGAAACTTGTGTTATATTGTATGAACACATTTTTACGCGCTTGTTTCGGAGAACAGCGCGTTACAATTTCGTCACGATGTCTATAATTTTCGAATTTCGAGCGGAAATTGATCTCAAACGACTAGGTTGGACTCACTGATGAAGAATCCGTGGTCAAAATTGATTCTGTCCGTCCGGCGGTGTGCGCTGTAACTTTCGAAAGGAAGGACCTAGAATCTTGAAATTTTCAGGTTAGGTTAAGATCCTGAATATCTCGGTTGAGTTCTATAATGGGCCAAATCTGCCGAATGGTTTTTGTGCTACATCCATTTGAAATTTTGATTTTTCAATAACTCGAAAAATATTTATCTGATCGAAATGAAACTTGGTTGGAATATGAACAGTGTCAATAAGAAGAATTATCCATGGAAAAATTCTCAAAAAAAATAATATTTTTTTGAAAATTTTTTTGAAAATTTTCCCATTTCATTGAAATTTCCAAGTCACGATTTGCAATGTGAACAAGCGCGTAAAAGCTGCTGACTTCACGTCAGAGCTTTTCTAGATTTTTATGTTAGGATAATGTTCAAGGATGGAAAGCTCTTTGCTCTTATCGTTTTTAGAAGTTGACTAACTCTAACTCCATGATGAAATGACAATTGCGCAGGACCTTTTCTTACTTACCATTTGCCGAAAATATGATTGCTAGCAAAAGAACTGGATGAAGCAGATGAACGTCGCGCCATCTGAAGGGGGATTCAGGGACTATTTTCTGTAGAGCGCTCAGCGCTAGATGTATTTGTTCGAAAGTATTTCGAAGACAAAAGTATCGAAATACAAAATATTTCAGCGTCAGGTATTTGAAATACCAATTACAAAATACATTTTTCAGGATAGGTTGCGCATCAGAATGCCGCGGTTATGTTCGTTAATGGGCCAAATCGGTCGAATAGTTTCGGAGTTATAGGCAGTTGAAGTTTTGAAGTTATTTATTTTTTATTTCAGAAACTACTCGAGCGATTGGATTCAAACTTGGCAGTTAGGTGGAGTATGACGACGTGCAACTTTGAGCCAAATTTCGTCAGGATCGTATTGTCAGTAAATTGAAAAAAAAATGTTCGAAATTTTATTCCAAAAAATTTTTTTTTCAGAAAGCATCTATCAAATCCGAAAAAAATTCCACTCACACTTTGAGCTTCATATTTCACAGCAGAGTACAAAATTTCAATTCCATACGATCGTAAGTTACGGAGATATCGGGAAAAAATATTTCAAATTTCGAGGATTTCTTCTCGACATCGTTGTTTTTTTCGGTATAACTCGGGAAATACTGATTCAAACCTGATAAAACTTCGCAGCAAGTTTGAAGATGATGAAAGACAACTTTATGCAAAATTTCGTGATAATCGTGTAATTAGAACAATTTGAAAAAAAAAAATTCTGTGATTTTCTTATTATATCATCCTCATTAGATTCTGTATGAACCTTCGAACTGTAATTTTTCGATGAAGTACTGGATTTCAATTCGATCTGATCTCTATTTTTGGAAATATTGGAAAAATAAAATTTTGAATGGGTGTATCTGCGGAATCATTGGGTGAATTTTACCCATTCACGAATTCGGCCTTCGTAATTAAGGTCCAATCCTTCTCTACAAATATCGATTTCTAAGTTGTTTCTTTCGGAAGTTATTGTGTTTAGGCAGTCGGCCGTTAGGCTGACCGTAAACACAATAACTTCCGGAAGAAACGACTTTGAAACTCGATATATGTAGAGTAGGTTTGGGGCTTAATTACGAAGGTCGAATTCGTGAATGGGTAAAATCCGTCCAATGATTCCGTAGATATACCCATTCAAAATTTTATTTTTCCAATATTTCCAAAAATACAGATTTGATCGAATTGAAATCCAGTAATTTATCAGTAAAAAATTTCAAAAAGCACTACCGTGAAGGTAGCAGCTTTAGCGTGCATGTTCAAATTCGTTGCTGAAGCTGTCCTCGACATTGAACATGCGCGCAAAAGTTGCTGCCTTCACGGCAGTGCTTTTTGAAATTTTTTCCACAATTTAATATTCTGCGATCTTCTAATCATATTATTCTCACGGAACTATACATGCACCTTCAAGTCATTTTTACGCGCTTGTTCTGGGAAACAGCGCGTTATCTGTCTGTATTTTTCGAATATTCAGCCAAAAATGGTCTTAAACGATTAGGTTGGACTCTCTGAAGAAAAATCAGTGGTCAAATTCAATTCTGTCCGCCCAGCCGTCCGTATGTGCTCGAACTTTCGAAGGAAATGACCTAGCTACTCGCAATTGTCAGATTAGGTTTGTAGTTCGAATATCTCGGTTAAGTTGGTTGATGAGTGAAATCGGTCGAATTGTTTCGGAGCTAGGATCATTTGAAATTTTGAGGTTAACTCCTCGATATTTCATGAAGTACTGAATCGATCAGACTGGAACTTTGTTGTTAAACAATTTCGGAATACCAACGCGCCAAATTTCGTTTTGATCCAGTTTTTGGAAATTTTAAAAAATTCTTCCGAAAATTTCTTGAAATTATCGATCGAACAGTTTTTTCTCCGAAGATATGAATGAGATTTGAACAAAATTTGGCACAAACCTTCAAGTCAGTATTTAGCAGCAATGTTTCAAATTTCAATTCGAACCGATATTCACTTCCAGAGATATAAGAAAAAAATGCAAAATTTCATTTTATTTGAAATTTTAACGTTATTTTCGCAATATCTCAAGAAGTACAAACTTCGTAATCGGGTGAAGGTTACCAACTCGCAAATAGGTGCAAAATTTCGAGTTGATCCAATACTTACTCACGTCGGTGCTTTTCTATGCATGAACCTTCAAGTTGTCTTTTTTAATCAAGTTCTTACTGGAATTCAATTTGATCATATCTATATTTTTCGAAATATTGGAAAAATAAATTTCGAATGAGTATATCTGCGGAATCATTGGGTTGATTTTACCCATTCACGAATTTGGCCTTCGCAATCGGAGTCCAATCCTACATAACAAATATCGAGTTCCAAGTTATTTTTTTGAGAAGTAATTGTGTTTACAATCGGCCTTAAGGAAGAACGTAAACTTAATACTTTCCGAAAGAAACGAATGGAAACTCATATTTGTATGGTAGGTTTCGGGATGAAATACGAAGGTCGTATTCGTCAACGGGTAAAATCCCCCCAATGATTCCGTAGATATAGGTAACCATTAAAATTTAAACACCCCAATATGTCCGAAAATACAGACTGGATCGAATTCAAATCCAGAACTTGATTGAGAAATTGCAGCTTGAAAGTTGAGCGAGCTCAACACCTAGATGAGTAACCGTTTTTACTTCAAATTTCCAAGATGAATATAACCTAATACCTCATATCATACCTGTGTTTTTCCACTGATGTAATGTGACTTATAAAACGATAAAATCTTTCGAAAATTACAGAACGAAACTGAAAACTTAATATCTTCCTTCATTAGTTCAAACTTCAAACCCTCCATAAAGAGAATTACAGAATTATTCAAGAATGAAAAACAGTTTATACATTTTCCTGATAAGGATATGAGATGAGATTCCGAGAATATTATTTTAGTCTTTCACAAACTCGTTACTTAAACCGAGTCTCATTTTCATTCAAATTATACCACTAATAACCCATGGCTACAAGTTTTGAGATCATAAAACTAATAGCAGTCCGACAAAAAGCTATCATTCCATGTTTATGCTGGTATTTTGTTCGGCATTATTGCAGTAAATATTTACTGGAATATAAGGTGTGGAAATTAAAGAATTCCCAGAGACAGACCGTAAGAAACTTGAACTTCAAGTAGGCATAACGATGTTGGTAACACCGAATAAGTAGGTATTGAACTCAACACTTTATAGTTTTGTGGTGATACAAAATCGGAATGTTGTTATGTTACTGATATTATTAGTGCCTGTGAATCACAGTTAGATAGAAGATATAGGGTTGATTTGAATAAATAAAATCTAGAAAAGCACTGAAGTGAGGTAAGGAGCTTTTACGCGGTTGTTCACATTTGAAGTGATTTCCTCAAGACATTTTGCATGAACCATCACGCTGTCATTTTTCAACCAAGTGCAGAATTTGGACGCATTTTGCGTTATTGCATGGTCATACTGGGAAAATAAAATTTCGAATTGATATATCTTCGAAATTATTGGGGGCGATTTTAAGTTTTCACGAATTCGACCTTCTTAATTAATCCCCAAAACTGCTATAAAATATCGAGTGTTTAAGTCGTTTTTGCGCGCATGTTCTGGGGAACAGCGTACTATAGTTTTTTCCAAATGTCTGTAATTTTAGAATTTTGAGCCGAAAATGGTTACAAACGACTAGGTTGGACTTACTGATGACATATCCGTTATCAAAATCGATTCTGTCCGGCCGACCGTCCGTTGACACAATTACAGTCGTATGGAGAATCCTATCGACCTGAAACTTCAAGGCCAAATCGGCCAAACAGTTTCGGAGTTAAAGCTAAAGTTAGTTGGAGTATAGCAACGCCCAACTTTTCGTGAAATTTTGTTGAAATCATACAGCAGTAAATTTTGAGACAATTTTTTTGGAAAATATTTTTTTTTCGGAAACCATTCATCATATTCGAAAAAAAAATTCCGCTCATACTTTAAGCTTCATATTTCACAGCAGCGTACCAAATTTCAGTTCGATACGATAATAATTTCCGGAGATATTCAAAAAAATTTGACAAATTTAGTAGTTTTTTTCTCGTTATCGTTTTTTTTGCCCAAAAAAACCTACAAAAGCACAGACGTGAAGTCAGCAGCTTTTGCCTGCATGTTCAAGGGATAACACCACAAGGGAACATGCGCGCAAAAGCTGCTAACTTCACGTTTGTGCTTTTCTAGGTTTTTTCGGATGTGTCTGTGGTTACGATCAGCCTAACTGCTAACCATAAAATGATAGTAATCCATTTAGAGGCTTGACACTTGTTGAACCGGTTTTTCCTTCAAACGAAAATGCAGTAATTTTCATGAAAAACCTTTAGAACATCACATTTCAAACATATAATTTCAATATTATATTTTAAAAAAAATGTTCACCTGAAATCACCTAAAACTGAAAAATAAAAATGGGGATTTGCATTTAAAGGGATTTGTCATGAGTGCACGATATGGCTACGTCGAATTCAGCTTTTTCGGAAAGAAAAGGACGTCAAATGTGTAACTTTGATTAGGAAAACAGAGATAGCTTTACTTCTGGTTAGAGTAGAAGACAACGACCAAGGAATAGAAAAAGAAGAGCACAGACTGTCATACTGTCATATTACTCACAAATCGCAAACGGAAATTGTTTGGTTATAGTGACAAAGAACACGTGTGTACCACAGAATAGGAATAAATATTTCGTTATTCTATAGCAGAGAAAGCAATTCCACTAAACAACGTTGTCACTTCGTGCATGCATGACAAATCCCAAACCCCAATTTTGAAACCTGATTTTGAATACTTTCTGAAGGTTATTTGGGAAAATGATGAATCAAACCCATAATAATAATGTTCAAATTTGCATTTGCTGTAATAACCCAAATTCAGGAAAACCCCCAATACGGAAGCCAATTCGAGTAAACATTTTTCAAAAACTTTACAACAGGATCCATACTAAATTCTGCAATAAGTTTCGCGTTGGTATTCTTCATCTTATTACGAATTTTTGATCTGATCGCATCTTTACTGCTTGAGATATTGAGGAAATAACGTCATGATATCAAACAACAACGGAATTCGACATAATTTTTCCATATATCTCCGAAATTGAATATCGTATCGAATTTAAACATTATTGTTGAATAAAATCGATTCAGAAGTCTATGCCAAATGTCTCTAGATTCTGATCAACACGAGAAAAAAAAGCAAAAAGGTCGAAAATTTTCGAATAATTGCTTTTTGAATTTTCTAACAACTAGATCGACACAAAATTTCACACCTAGGTTCGCGTTGGTATTCTCCAACTAATTTTCGATCTGATTGCAGCTGTGCTTCTTGAGATATTCCGAAAATAACGTTAAAATTTTTAAATAAAGAAATTTGGCATATATTTTTCCTAGCATCACCGAAGGTAAATAGCATATCGAATTGAAACTTAGACTGTTGTTGTTGAATACTGACTCGAAGGTTTCGGCCGAATTTCGAAATCTGATCAGTATTACCCGAGAAAAAAAATTTTTCCAAAAAATTTTAAAAATATTCGAGTATTTTTTTTTGATTTTCTAACAACAAGGTCCACACGAAATTTTTTACTTAGTTACGCGTTAGTACTCCAGAACTATTCGCAAAGTTTCAATCAATAATTTAAGAGATATCGACGAATTAACCTCAGCATTTCTAATGGGCCTATCCCCGAAACTATTGAACCGATTCCACCCATTAACGAACTTAGCCGGGATATTTGGACTACAAATCTAACCTGGCAATTTCGAATCGCTAGGTAATTTCCTTCGAAAGTTAGAGCACATACGGACGGACGGACAGAATTGACTTCGACCACGGATTATTCTTCATGGGGTCCAACCTAATCGTTCAAGAACATTTTCGGCTCAAATGACTCTAGGTCAATTCGTTCGGACAGAATTGAATTTGGCCAGATTCATCCTCATTAAAATCCTAATGGTAAGACCATTTTCGGGTCGAATTACGAAAATTACATACATTCGATCAGAATGACAGCGCCGTACACAAGAACATATCGGAAAAAAATTCTGGAGAAGCACCGCTTCTGCTCGCATGTTCAAATGCGTTACCAGAGCGGTAAGCGGTTTTCATTCATATTATAATGAAAAATTTCAAAAAGCACTGCCGTGAAGGCAGCAACTCTTGCGCGCATGTCCAATGTAGATGACCGCTTCAGCAACGAATTTGAACGTGCGCGCAAAAGCTGCTGCCTTCACGGCAGTGCTTTTTGAAATTTTTTTCTGATAAATTACTGGATTTCAATTCGATCTGATCTGTATTTTTGGAAATATTGGAAAAATAAAATTTTGATTTGGTATATCTACGGAATCATTGGGTGGATTTTACCCATTCACGAATTCGACCTTCGTAATTGAGCCCCAAACCTACTCTACAAATATCGTGTTTCTAAGTCGTTTCTTCCGGAAGTTATTGTGTTTACGGTCAGCCTAACGGCCGACTGCGCAAACACAATAACTTCCGAAAGAAACAACTTAGAAACTCGATATTTGTAGAGAAGGTTTGGACCTTAATAACGAAGGCCGAATTCGTGAATGGGTAAAATCCACCCAATGATTCCGTAGATATACCCAATCAAAATTTTATTTTTCCAATATTTCCAAAAATACAGATCAGATCGAATTGAAATCCAGTACTTCATCGAAAATAACAGTTCGAAGTTTCATACAGAATTTAATGAGGATGATATGATGAGAAAATCATAGAAATTTTTTTTTTCAAATTGTTCTAATTACACGATTATCACGAAATTTCGCATAAAGTTGTCTTTCAGCATCATAAAACTAGCTGTGAAGTTTAATCAGGACTGAATCAGTATTTCTCGAGTTATACCGAAAAAATAAACGATATCGAGAAGAAAACCTCGAAATTTGACACATTTTTTCCCGATATCTCCGAAACTTGTGATCGTATCGAACTGAAATTTGGTACACTGCTGTTAAATATGAAGTTCAAAGTGTTGGTGGACTTGTTTTTCGGATATGATAAATAGTTTCCGAAAAAAAAAATTTTTTGGAAAAAAATTTCGAAAAAAATTTTTTTTTAAATTAAATGACAATCTGATCCTGACGAAATTTGGCTCAAAATTGCGCGTCGTTATACTCCACCCAACTGCCAAGTTTGAATCCAATCTCCCAAGTAGTTTCTGAAATAAAAAATAAATAACTTCAAAACTTCAACTGCCTATAACTCCGAAACTATTCGACCGATTTGGCCCATTAACGAACATAACCGCGGCATTCTGATGCGCAACCTATCCTGAAAGTTTCAAGTTGCTAGCTTGCTTCTGTCGACAGTTAGCGTGTCTACGGCCGGCCGGCCGGCCGGACAGAATCGATTTTGACACCGGATTCGTCATCAGTGAGTCCAACCTAGTCGATTGAGACCATTTTCGGCTCAATCATCCAAAATTACAGACATTTGATCAAAACGATAGCACGCTGTTCCCCTAGAACATGCGCGCAAAAATGGCTATTTAGATTCTTTTTTGACAGCTTGTCTTTTCGGCCATGTAGCCTAACGATCGCTTGAGAGCAAACACTACCACGTGCTGGTAAATTGCGGCTTCGTGCTTCTCGGCAACACAGCCACATTCAAGTTTCATTAAACCACGTTAATATCTCAAGGTCAGACACCTTTCCACGGTCTACATGCTTTAAAGTTGCCAATAGCAGCGAGAAATATTAGAAACCGAAGAGATTTTCACGTTGATTGGAGAAAACGGGGTGTCGTTCTGTAGGCTTCTGAGATTTTTTTTGGGATATACTTAATTCTTTTGTGGGAATGCGCAATGTTGGTTATTTCTCTATATTTCACAACATTTCAGTATTCATTTTCTTTCGCTATATTCGAGGTATTGTTTGACCTTAATCAGAAAGGAGCTTATGGCCCATTTGCTAATTTTTCATGTCTATTTCAATCATGACTTTCTAGGATGTAGGAGAATTTCTGGTATAGGTGATAAAAAATGGCATAATTAAATATACATAATGCATTATTTATTGCAAATGCGAAGAGTTCATTATCGATGTGTATTACCAATAAGGACACAGTATTGTCCTTTTTATCAAATAATCTACTTATCAATAATTCATTGATCAGAAATCACAGATTCACTAGAATTGATATGAAAAACAAACATACTGCATCAGACTTGTGCTGAATAAATATTGTTCAAGGGACACAGTAAGGGTGTTTTTTTTGAAATGATGCAGCAATTATAGCGGGAGATTTGATTCTTGTGCATGCAAAATTCTTAGTTCAACTATCTTAATTAAACTCTGTTCTGAAAGGCCTCTAACATTGAGTGATTGTGATTGTCGACTTCTTCCAATAATACAAGCACGGCAGTAATAAGATTCACCTCAGTCTTCCTATTATCTCCACCTGGAACAGAAAAAGACATGTTAGAAATATTTATGTGCAATGTTTATGTCAAGTATCGCTAGAGGAAAGTTTCATATCTCCAAATTTCGAATTGTTCAAAGCAGATTGAATGTGAAGGGTGTTTTTTTCAGAGGTATAGAACTTTAAGCTGGCAACACTGTTTTAACTGGCGGCCACTTTGTCAGCTATCAAGTGATTTGTGTTTAGTTTTCTCTGGAATTTTAACATGAATAGACTGACGTATCGCACACTTAAATTTATTGATACTTTCGAACTATCATCAAGGTTTGTTCAATTTATTGCGAGATGAAGACAGCTGCTTCAATTGCCGTTAAGATGGAATGTTATATCATTAAGCTATTGTGAGACATTGGTATTTCATGAACGAGGTTGTAAGTGTTCGCGAAATAGCCGTAATTCATTACATTTCAACTATTTAATGCTTACAGCTCATGATTCAGTAGGTATTCTACTTCACAATGGATTTTACTGACTTCTCTATTGAATAGACGACTTCGGCCCAAGTTGCCAACCCACAATTTTCTTCACAAATTTACTATTACTGGGGAACGGGAATTTCAGGACAAATTCGACATGATAAGGTTCGCGTTATTTATAAATATCCGTGAAAGATAACTCGGCTCCCCAAACAAGATGATTCCTTCCAAATATAAGGTTTTTTTGAGATCATCTCTGATTGGCTGAAATTTAAGTTGGGATTCCTGATTTCATGTTAATAGTGTCAAATTCATATAGGATATGTTCCGCAAATCAACTCGGTTATTTCGGTTGCCGGTTTTCCATTCCGTAAATATGAAATATTCGGTTGGTTCCTGAAAAAAAGTTTAATCACGGAATTTGATTGATGAAAAAACGTTCTTTCTGTCACCAGAACGATAGTCAATGTTCTATGGTACTATATCCATATCATCGAACAATCTTTATTCACTTTATGATCCATAGAACATAGAAGAGACAACCATGAACAATGGAAAAAATCTAGGTATGGTCTATGGACAATAAGGTAAATAAAGGTTGTTGTATGCTATGGATATAGTACCATAGAATATTGACTATCGTTCTGGTGACAGAAAGAACGTTCTGGTGCATAGACTTAATATGTCTATGTTCAGGTGACAGAAAGATTGCTTTTTCATAAATCAAATTCCGTACTGAACCTTTTTTTCAGGAACCAACCGAATATTTCATATTTACAGAACGGAAAACCGACAATCGAAGTATCCAAGTTGATTTGCGGAACATATCCTTTTTAAACTTGACACTATATTAACGTGAAATCAGGAATCCCAACTTAAATTACAGCTTAACAAAAACCTATATTTGGCAGGAATTATCTTGTTTGAAGAACCGAGGCATCTTTTCAGGATATTTATAAATAACGCGAAGCTTATCATGTCGAATTTGTCCTGAAATTCCCGTTCCCCAGTGTTAGTAAATTTGTGAACAAAATTGTGGGTTGGCAACTTGGGCCCAAGTCGTCTATTCATTCTATTGGGTCACACTTGAAACCAATAGTTACAATATTGAACTTCAGTATATTTCGTCTGTGGAAACTTGTAGTTAGCGTCCATGAGATTACGAAGGTTCAATGCGTATTTGGGGAATCCAACGAATTTTTCCTTAGATATGAAGGGTGTATTTTTAGAGGTATATAACTTTGAGTTGGCAACACTGTTTTAACTGGCATACATTTTGTCAGCTATCAAGTGATTTGTGTTAAGTTTGGTCTGGCATTTCAACATGAATAGACTGACACCTGAATAACGCTTCCAAATTGTACAAATTTATTTTGAAAATAACGGTTCTGTTCAAAATACGTATCGCGCTCTACGTGCATTTTACATTTTACGGTCAACATAATCATCCATCAGAGCAATTAATTTGACTAACTGCGGACCGTTTTCGCACCACGTTTACTCTAACTGATAATACGCATCCACAGAGACGTCGAACAGTGAGCACAGAAGAAGCCATTGCTGCATGATGTGCAGCAGCTGTGGTTTAAACAAGACGGCGCAACAAGTCATACATTTCGTGTCACAATTGATTCATTGAAGGAAACGTTTGATTACAGCATAATTTCACGTTCCAGGTCCGTGAATTGGCCTCCAAGATCGTGTAATTTAACGCCGCTAGACTATTTTCTGTGGGGATGTGTAAAGTCGCTAGTCTAGGCCGATAAGCTCGAAACGATCGACCACTTGGAGGACAATATTCGGTGCGGTATTGCCGATATACGGCCACTAATGTTGGAAAATGTGATTGAACCTCCAGATCAAACTACGTCCGAGCCAGTCGTGGCGGTCATATGCCATAAATTATATTGGAATTATAATGCCAAATTTTGAATAAAGTCAATTTCATGGCAATTTTAAAAGTTCATCCTTGTTTTATTACATTTCAAATTTCTATACCTCCGAAAAGCCTTTTTTATTATTATTACAATGAAATTAACCAGTTGGCAGTACACTTCCAAGGACACAAGAAAATCAAACAACTTTGTGCAGAATTTCGTGGTGTCATTAAAACACTGGAAATAAAATATCGAAATTTTGTCTATTCAAATCCTATATCCTATTCCGAAAGAAAAGACCAACTTCCTCAATTTAAACCAATATAAGATACATTACTTCATTTGAAACCTGAAATAAAGCTATATTATTGCTTTGGAGAGTTGCAAAATGGCGCAGTAGCCGGCATCGATCGCTGACCTCATGGAATTTGAGAATTTTTCAGCAATACTAATCGTCCAAAGATCCCGTTCTTCAGTTAATATGTTGGCTCTATTGTTCAAGTTCAGTTTAAATGTTGATTCTCACTATACGTTCCGTTACCTTCTCGTATCCCTATCGCTCTGTCTACGTAAAATACTGTAAGATTGAAATCAGTGGATATGTGCTCACTATCCTTTCCGCTTACGCTCCGTTTCCATGCCTACAAAAATATCACGGCACGGAAACTGGAAGGTAGAACGTATAGTTAAAATCAACTTCAGAAAAGTCAAAATATCGTCCGAATGTTCCTCTTTCGAGTTAAAGCAGGCCAGGTTCCAGATACTCCATTCACTTTTATAAACTATCACGGTTGGCCATGATATCCTGACACATTTCACCGTGTATATTTGGAAAATGTTAGGTTAGAGTCATTTTCCTGTCAGATAACTACACGACGTTATACTCTCTACATAAAGGTCGTAGTAATTACGTATTTTACAAAATGTGAATTCACTTTGGGAAAATAATGAATTTGAGAAAATATTTTGTCAATTCAATAATTCCAAAGACCTGGCGAATTTTGAAGAAACTTTTTTCTCTGTTAATACTGAAAATATTTCATGTATATAAACCAGGTTCGAAGATTCAGTTATGCTATTTTCTTGTGCGAAAATCAAGGAGCGAGTGATGAAATTTTACTGAAAAATAATGGACAGAATAGTCCGTTACTTTGTGATAGTTCATTCGAAAAAAAAGGACTCTAATAACCCGACAGAACAACTTATAAACGAACAGACGGACCTATGGAATTCCCCACTATTCAAAATTCTCAAGAAATCCTACAAAAGACATCTAAATACTTTTCTGCACAACTTGAAATACTCCTGTATGAAAACTTTGGATAGCTTGTGATAAATTATTGATTCCAAATTATCAGGAGTACTATCAGAAAAAGCAGATTTCAATTCTATATAGCCCTTCCTGGTACTTTGTCTCTACTTCTTCAAAACTACCTTTGGCATTTTTAGTTTCCAAGCGTGATGATTATGTTGAGATTAAGAGTAGAAATTGGCATTGGCATTTGGCAACGTCACTGAGAATTATTTTGACATTGCCAATATTTCACGAGAAGCAAAAGTCAGTTTCAAGTAAAAAACTTAATAGACCTAAAGTATGGCCAACCGGGATAGTTTATAAAAGTGAATGGAGTATTGGCGAATGAAGATAAGCGCTACTCCCCATGGTGGCTATCCGAGTATACCGAGGTACAGACATTGTCATTGACAAGTTAAAAGAAATGTTAATAAAATGAGAAAGTTTATGCATTTTTCTCGGCGTTTGTGTGATTTTACAAGTGCGTCTACTGAGGAAAAGCAAACTAAAATGTCCCTTCCCATAGATTTCCACAGCCCGGTGAAAAATTTTGAGTTAGGGTGAAAGAAACTCCCTTTAGCAAGTCGGGTCTGAAAGTGTTGAAGAATCGATAAAAACCAACAAACAAGATTTATGAGAGTCTGTAACCTGCATTTTACCGATGATGATCACTTTTATAGAGGTAAGCAAGAATTGCTCATGAAATATTAGATCACATTCATGAGGACAATTTTTTTCCAGGCCCCTAGTCCAAGCAGAGAAATTTACTCAAGAAGAATGCTCTGCTTTCCAGAAATCTGCCTGTTGAACTGATCATTAAGGAACAACGTGAATGTTTTAGTGATAGAACTGACCGATTGGAACAAAATAGTCTGAACAAGGAAATATCTGGTGATGAATACTTCGCTCAAAGTGCTTCTGCCGATGAATTCAAGGCTGTACAAAGCTCATTGATTACAGCTTTTTCAAGACCAATCATATGAGTGTTGGAAAATTTATTTGTTAATCCATAATGAATAAGACTAACGATACAAGTAGCATTAGTTTTATGTGAATGTGTTCACTTTATTCACAATATATTGAGTATTTACTCCTTCCCTATAAAAATAATAAAGTTATGAGTATTTTTCTATTATTCCAAAAAGTATGTTTTACAATACTATCTGTTTTTCAACTTTCAAGACAGCCTAAGGAGTTCACCAAAGTCAATCTTGCCATTTGGATTTGAAAATAAATATTAAAATACTGATGTCTAACCTTGGAGATATCCCCGTAATTTTAGAGTTGCTACACTGAATTAGTTTGAAGGATGATACATACCTAATTTATAAGAATGGAATATGTACTCCCGGTTATACTGCCGTCAACTATAAAAGTCAAAAAAGTCTTTGAATAAATCGTGAAATCGAAAATTATCAAACCAAACACTAACAACCAGTACAAAATCGACTATCAAAACAAAACCTATGTCTTTATGTAAGGTTCTAAAACTGGCCACCGTGGCGCTGCAATCTTAAATTCATACGCCAATACCTTATTGAGTTGGTATAGTAAAGGGTCTTTCAATAAGGACGGGTCGATTTTGACATGAAATAAATCAAATGTCTGTAATTTTGGATGATTGAGCCGAAAATGGTCTCAATCGACTAGGTTGGACTCACTGATGACGAATCCGGTGTCAAAATCGATTCTGTCCGGCCGGCCGGTTGGCCGGCCGTAGACACGATAACTGTCGAACGAAGTGAGCTAGCAACTTGAAACTTTCAGGGTAGGTCGCGCATTGGAATGCCGCGGTTAAGTTCGTTAATGGGCCAAATCGATCAAATAGTTTCGGAGTTATAGGCATTTGAAGTTTTGAAGTTATTTATTTTTTATTTCAGAAACTACCTGAGCGATTGGATTCAAACTTGGCGGTTAGGTGATTGCCATGGTGATTTGGCATTACTAACTGAATAAAAAAATATAGGTTAGAAAGACGACGTTAAAACAACATGGCCGCCACAGGCTGCCAACATCGACCCGTCCCTATTGAAAGACCCTTTATAGAACTAGTGAGCCCACCAATCTAACGAAGTTATCAGTAATAAATGAAGATATGGCACGTATGATGTAAGTTCTACGGAGAGTAGAATATTATCCTTACCTTAAGAAATAAAGTTTGCTAGGCTATAAGAAACATATCACAGGTTATGGTCCAATATGCATTTTCGATGTACTCGAAACGTAGTATTTCGGTTGTCTACCCAATTTCAACGAAGGAGGAGTCGACAACGGTGGGGGAGGGGGGATAAAACCAGCGTTGCATATTTCAGTAGCGGCGTAGTAATGCTCCGAAGGTGATTGCTTAAGGGATGATTCCGAGAGAAGCGGCAGGGGGTGACAGTAATCTTGCAGGGTAGGCTGAAGCGGCACCGCGTACTCACAGTCTTTTATATCCGCGTAGTCCGAACTTCGAGAGTATCTTTCGGCGTTCGATTCCTGGTACAAAACGGCCTTATCGCATCTAATTGGCACTTGAGACGACCTCAAAGACGATTTGCTACGCATCTGCTTGATCACCACTGCTGCTACAGCGGCGATCACGAAAAATAGAAGCACTAACAACAATCCGGCAACGACACCTAAATAATCAACAATGTCCTCTTGAGCATTAACCGCACTAATCTCATTTTTCGTTGTGATTCCTGGAGTGGAAATTTGGTCATCTAAAATATTTATCTCTTCTTGTTCCCCTGTTTCACTAAAACTTCTGTCCATAACAGTCGATTCGAAAGTTATTTCACTCACTAGCATCCACCTAGACGCGAAATGCAGTTGGAGCTTGACGAATTTGCCAACACGATGGTGTAGCTTTATGGAGACATTTCTTGGTGTCTCGAAGATGAGATCTTCGACGTAGCTGTACGTTATAGGTTCATCCGTGTATTTTTT
Source organism: Myrrha octodecimguttata (assembly GCA_958510865.1). Classification (NCBI taxonomy): domain Eukaryota; kingdom Metazoa; phylum Arthropoda; class Insecta; order Coleoptera; family Coccinellidae; genus Myrrha; species Myrrha octodecimguttata. The sequence continues at coordinate 87,096,094 of OY294056.1, forward strand.
ACCATTCACGCTGAAGAAGACTCTAGCTTCGGCAAAGACCCTAACATCCTTGGTGAACTGGTTGTTACAATATATGTGGACCGCGTTGAATTCTCGGACTTTCTCGAATTCGAAGATGATTTCTATTGGAGATTTCCGAAGATCGTTCTTCCACCCAACCCATCCTTGAAGGTTCAAATTGTGGAAGGCCACTTTGAAGTCATCTGGACCCACTTTACCATCTATCAATTGTCCCAGTCCGTATCTGAGTTCTGAACCACTCCACTGTCCGTCATAACCGACGTCGTAAAACTCCCAATTGTTCCCTCTTTTATCACCTTGTGGCATGGAGTAGCTCAACAGTCCTTCAGACCAACGGCAACCATACACCTCAACCCTCATACAAACCGTCCTATGGTGATGGCTAAATGGAAGAAACCTGATCTTGCTGGCCCATATCGGAGGATCCAAGTGCGTCTTAGATTCTAAATATGTGTTCATGTTCCCTTTCATTACTTCATTCCCTGTTCTGTTGTGGTATCTCATCCATTTGTTGAGATTTGGTCTCCAGTATTCGAGGATGTAGGATTCGGTGAATTCCACCCCTTGCCCGTTGCCGAAACGGCCCTGTGTACCAGTTGCGGTGATAACGAACACATCTTCGAGGTCTATCTCTATCCATTCTTTCAGGTCAGGGGTTGCTGGGGTGAGGGGACACCAGGCTCCTCCGTGAAGTTCATTTCGTATCCTGGAAAAATAAGGAAAGTTTTTTAGATTGGATTAATTCGAATTTTCGATGGGTAGGGATGAGCATTTGTTGATCATGCTGAATAAAATCAACGTAACTATGTAAACATTCATCCTTCTAATCTGGGTGAATCTTATTATGTATGTTAAAAGCTTGCCAGTAGGTCTATACCAAATTAGTTCGTTTGTGATCGAGTGTTAGTGAATGCATGTGATGAAACGTGAATGTAATGAAATCTGATGAAAATTCGAGAAATTACCTCATTTTTTATGGATCAGTCCCTGAGCTAGTAAATGAAGTAAATTTAAGCTTGCCTCGCGTTTATTCTGACCATAAAACACACAGAAATATTTCTTTTTAACATGTAGACCTAATATACGGTCTATGCTATTTCGTGATCAGGCCACAGATATGGAGACTATGTCTCCATGTCTATGGAACAGACTTTCCATATAATTCTTAGTGCAATTGAAGTGTGTAGGTAAATTCGATGGAAATAAGGATAATTATGGAATTTTCAATATGAGAATGGGCGAGTATGGTTGAATATAATCTTATGATGGAATGAAATTGGACATTGCAGGAGTATCAAGGTAAAGATCAGTGTTTCAATAGTCAATTTTAGAGACATATTTTCGTAAGCTGTGGTAATTTTGCAAAGGAAATGAAGGAGTGAACTACCAGATCCGAATCTGGAAAAATGGGAAATGAAAAAATTTCGAAAAGCACTGCCGTGAAGGCAGCAACTTTTGCGCGCATGATGACCGCTTCAGCAACGAATTTGAACATGCACGCAAAAGCTGCTGCCATCATGGCAGTGCTTTTTGAAATTTTTACTGATAAATTACTGGATTTCAATTCGATCAAATCTGTATTTTTGGAAATATTGGAAAAATAAAATTTTGAATGGATATATCTACGGAATCATTGGGCGGATTTTACCCTAACGGCAGACTGCGTAAACACAATAACTTCCGAAAGAAACAACCTAGAAACTCGATATTTGTAGAGAAGGTTTGGACCTTAATTACGAAGGCCGAATTCGTGAATGGGTAAAACCCACCCAATGATTCCGCAGATATAACCATTCAAAATTTTATTTTTCCAATATTTCCAAAAATACAGATCAGATCGAATTGGAATCCAGTACTTAATCGAAAAATTACAGTTCGAAGGTTCATACAGAATCTAATGAGGATGATATGATAAGAAAATAACAGAAATTTTTTTTTTCAAATTGTTTTAAGTACACGATTATCACGAAATTTTGCATAAAGTTGTCTTTCATCATCTTCAAACTAGCTGCGAAGTTTTTTCAGGTTTGAATCAGTATTTCCCCAGTTATACCGAAAAAAAAACAACGATATCGAGAAGAAAACCTCGAAATTTGGCATATTTTTTCCCGATATCTCCGAAACTTATGATCGAATCGAACTGAAATTTTGTACACTGCTGTGAAATATGAAGCTCAAAGTGTGAGTGGAATTTTTTTTCGGATTTGATAAACGGTTTCCGAAAAAATTTTTTGAAAAAAATTTCGAAAAGTTTTTTTTTTAATTTACTGACAATATTATCCTGACGAAATTTGGCTCAAAGTTGCGCGTCGTTATACTCCACCTAACTGCCAAGTTTGAATCCAATCGCTAGAGTAGTTTCTGAAATAAAAAATAAATAGCTTCAAAACTTCAAGTGCCTATAACTCCGAAACTATTCGACCGATTTGGCCCATTAACGAACTTAACCGCGGTATTCTGATGCGCGACCTACCCTGAAAGTTTCAAGTTGCTAGCTTGCTTCTGTCGACAGTTACCGTGTCTACGGCCGGACAGAATCGATGTTGACACCAGATTCGTCATCAGTGAGTCCAACCTAGTCGATTGAGACCATTATCGGCTCAATCATCCAAAATTACAGACATTTGGACAAAACGATAGCACGCTGTTCCCTTAGAAAAAAACCGAAGCTGAATGATAAAGTTAACCCATGCATGAAATGCATCCACTCTGAAGAATATTCCGAGTCTGCGTCCTCAAAAAAAATTGAATATTCTCTTCTCTATTTTCATCAAGAATTCATGATAACAATAGCTCATAAACATTTTAGAGTGATCAATCTAGAAACTTTAATATACATAATGAAGTCTGTCAAATATCGCCAAGTTCTAGACCCTTGCATGTTTCCACTAGTATGAAATTTTCCAGGAATTTCTTTTACATTCAATTTCCTAACCAAATAATTCTGAGAGCTCTTTTTCATCTCACACATGACCCACACATCACGTATAAACCCCACAAGTGTAAACTGTTACACCCTTCAAAATTAACAAATTGAACTCATCCTTCATTAAAATTCATAGACACAGCAGACCCCATCCGAAGTTGCGTTACCTGAAACGTGAGCGTTCCAATAACAAACGTCAGTTCGGAGATGAAGGGAGATCCGGAAATATTAATACGGTTTCGAATAGTTCGGGTATCCGTGGTTTCACCCCCCCGTTATATATAGACACAATCATCCAAACTAGCACGGAACAGATCGTTGTACGTTCCGCCCTCTCTCGTGTCTCTGTTCATTAGTAACGGTTTTCATTTTGACGTGAGTTATTCATTCTTTAATTAATGAGGGAATATTCTGTTCGAAATCATTTCAAGCCCCGAACATTATTCTCATTAATAATACAAAACGACGTCCTACGCTATATACGGACGTCGAATGGTCCTGGTTATGTATCTCAGCGGGTTTAATCGGATTTATTGTCGGAATGAAAAAAATATAATAATTCGTTTGTCGAAATGGGATTGTCCATTTCAAACATCTTTCAGGGAAAACCACTGTTGATCATTCAAGAGAACTGAATATATATGCATTAGCAATTTTTTTGTCAAAACGACGTCCTATATACGGAAGCCAAATGGTCGTGATTATGAATATATATATATTCACGCTCGCTTTTTCGGCGATATTTGCAAAATGAGAAATGTACACAATAATCTTCACAACTGAACGAGGTTGCCCATTCCATAAGTTCTCACGGGACCCAGAGAGAATCTGGAGAAATATGGACAATTCGAAACAATTTGAAAAAAGTTTCGAACGTAAGGCGGATACTTTATATTTTTCAATGAAAGCCTCTCTAGAATATGAAGTTCCTCTACTCTGGAACTCTAAATCTTGTAGAATATATTCACGATAACGATAATGGAATAGTCAGTTGGAAATTATTTCAAGTCCCGAACATAATTTTCATAATTGATACAAAACGACGTCCTGAGCTATATACGGACGTCGAATGGTCCTGGTTATGTATCTCATTGGGTTAAATTGGATTCAATGGCGGAATGAATAATACATAATAATCTGTTTATCGAAATAGGATTGTGAATGTAAACAGCCATAAGGTAACAATTGGGGAACTGTTGAGAATTGCGAAAAATTCGGAAGAAAGGTGAATATATATGCATTCGCCATATTTTCGTCAAAACGACGTAGTATTTACGGACGCCGAATGGTCGTCATTGTGCATATTTGCTGGGTTTTCCGTTGTTATTGGCTAAATGAAAAACAAATTATAAAAACCTTTCTAACGAAATGATATTTCGATGTAAGCTCCTAGAGGGAGATCTGAAGGCATGTGGACAATTCATTACAATTTGAAAAAAAAAGGTTCGAGAGATACACGAATACCTGAAGATCTCCCTCGAATACAGAATTTCTCCATGCTAGAAGTCAATAACTTGTAGAATATTTTCAAGATTCAATTTATTACAGCAGATTCTCTTCAAAATTATTTCAAGGCTCGAATATCATTTTCATTAATATTACAAAACGACGTCAAAATGCCATGAATATGTATCTGATGGATTCACTTCTTTCAATCGGATTCATAGCCGTAATGACTAATATATACATTATTGTCGTTTACGCAAGGTCTTCGAAAGAAAATGCAGCAATTTTTATCAAAAACCTTCGGAACATCACATTTCCAACATATAATTTCAATATTATATTTTTTAAAAAATGTTTGATCACCTGAAACTGAAAAATAAAAATAGGTTTTTGCATTTGAAGGGATTTGTCTTGAGTACACGATGTGGCAACGTCGAGTTCAGCTTTCTCGGAACGAAAAGGACGTCAAATGTGTTACTTTGCTTGGAAAACAGAGATAGCTATACTTCGATCTGGTTAGATTAGAAGACAACGACCAAGGAATAGGAAAAGAAGAGCACAGACTGTCATGCTGTCATATTACTGACAAATCGCAAACGGAAATTGTTTAGTTATTTTGACAAAGAACACGTGTGTACCACAGAATAGGAATGAATATTTCATTATTCTATAGCAGAAAAAGCTATTCTACTAAACACCGTTGTCACTTCGTGCATGCCTGGCGAATCCCAAACCCCAATTTTGAAATTTGATTTTGATTACTTTCTGAAGGTTATCTGGGAAAATGATGAATGAAACCCATAATAATTATGTTCAAATTTGCATTTCCAGTAATAACCCACATTCAGGAAAAAACCCCATTCGCAATAAAATTATCGAACGTAAAGCGGATATACTACTTCCTCATATTCTTTCCCGAAAGTCTTCCTCGAATACAGAAATTTTCCCATCTGGAACTGATAAAATTATTCTGTAGTTTTTCCAACAACAACTCGTTAAAAGAATGTATACGCTGAAAGGATCGATTTAAAATGAAAACTTGCGAGGAAAGTGTCACACCATTCTCATGAGTCCCATTTAATTCTCATGATGCATTTAAATTTTTATGTTATAATCAGTAGGTAGGTTTTTTCTCGTCAAGAAAAGCCGATTGTAGCGATAAGTTTGATGTTTTTTATTACCTTCTGAATAATTAGTGCGGTGAGAAAGAAATTATTGATTTTCCATTTATTTTTCTCAGATAATCTGTATTTCATTCCTTTTTTCTTCTGAATCAATTACTTCTTATATTACTATTTCTTGATAACTACCAATTTTCATTATATTAATGAAGTGGGGAGAGATGAAAACCCTAGACTGGTTGATGAGAAGGCGAATTTTTTCGAATATTAATTTGAATCGATCATCGTGTGATGGAATTGCATTATGACCATTATTATAGTGGGTTATTTTCGAATATTAAATTCAAAGGAATCCACTTGATGAAGGCTTTTGATACAATCATGGAAAGTAAAGATTTTTGAATAATACCTTCACATAATATCTTTCGATATTGTTATCTTACGATACACTTTTATTGGGTTCGATGACGTACCAAGTCTTGAATGACAAGTTTAATTATAGTATCAACTTGCATACAATGATTGAAGTAAAAAAATTAGGAAAATGGTAACATAAAAAAATACAATACAAGAATAATACTGAACACGGTGTTTCATCTTACATCTTCCGATTCAGAATCATCAGTAGCATCTGTTCTATATTATAATATAATAAATTCAAATAACTCCAAAACAGTTGAAGGAGAAATCAAAGAAAAAGAAAATTTTGAAAAGCACTGGCGTGAAGGCAGCAGCTTTTGCACGCATGTTCAATGTAGATGAACGCTTCGGCAACAAATTTGAACATGCGCGCAAAAGCTGCTGCCTTCACGACAGTGCTTTTCTAGATTTTTTTTCGATAAATTACTGGATTTCAATTCGATCTTATCTGTATTTTTGGAAATATTGGTTAAAAAATCCCAATGATATACCCATTCAAATTTTATTTTCCCAATATTTCCAAAAATAGAGATTAGATCGAATTGAAATCCAGTACTCAAAAATGAAAGTTTGAAGCTTCATACAGAATTTAATGAGGATAATATGATGAGAAGATCACAGGAAATATTCGAAAAAAAATTTGAATTTTTTTTTCAAACTGTTTTGATGACACGATCATTACGAAATTTTGTACTATGTTGTCCGTCAACATCTTCGAACTAGCTGCGAAGTTTCATCATGATTGAATCAGTATTTCCTGAGTTATACCGAAAAAAACAACGATATCGAGAAGAAAACCACGAAATTCTACATATTTTTTCCCGATATCGCCAAAACTAATAGTCTTATCGAATTGAAATTTGGTACACTGCTGTGAAATATGAAGTTCAAGGTTTAACTGAAATTTTTCTCGAATATGAACAATAGTTTCAGAAAAAAAAAATTCTCAAATTGAGTAACCATACGATTTCAACAAAATTTTGCAACAATTAAATACAGATTTTTCTGTATTAACCTTTACATAATAATATCTTTCGATATTGATTTGATATCTTTGATATACTTTTATGTCGTCGACGAACTACGTCTTCAATGACAAAATTATTATATCAACTGGCATATAATGATCAAAGTAAAAAACCTTAGAAAAGGGTAAAAAAATGAAATACAACCTAAAAACAATACTAGACACAGTGTTTCATCTTGTATCTTTCGATTTAGAATCATCAGTAGCATTTATTCTATATTATATATCAAAAACTTACCACGTGTTTCAAACCACATTTCACATCAACGGAAATAACCAGATTTAAGTCCATACGCATGCTTGTTAGAATTGTGCATAGAAAACAATAATGCCACAGATTTTACTTAAAACTTCTTTTTTCCTTGACAAATGAAATGCAGTAAAAAAACATTTTCCAAAATCTTTATAACTTCAAAAATTAAATGACAGTTGATATTGACCTTTGAAAACTATAAGTTTTCATTCAAATATTAAATTCAAAAAAGTCTACTTGTTAAAGGCTTACCCTTTTCTAAGGTTTTTTACTTTGATCATTATATGCCAGTTGATATAATAATTTTGTCATTGAAGACGTAGTTCGTCGACGACATAAAAGTATATCGAAAGATATCAAATCAATATCGAAAGATATTATTATGTAAAGGTTAATACAGAAAAATCTGTATTTAATTGTTGTATCAATAGCCTTTAACAAGTAGACTTTTTTGAATTTAATAACAAAATTTTGCTCAAAGTTGCGCGTCGTTATGCTCCAACTAATTGCCTAGTTTCAACCCAATCGCTTCAGTAGTTTCTGAAATATGAGCCTTAACCTCCACATTTCAAATGGCTATAACTCCGAAACTATTTCGTCGATTCGGCCCATTAACGAACTAAACCTTCGTATTTCGAAATGCAACCCTTCCTGAAATTTTCAAGTTGATAAAATCCTCCGTACGACCGTAATCGTACGTTCATGCACAACTTTCAGCAGCTACGAACCCTTTAATGAAGAAAAAAAAATTTTCACGTGAGGGGGTTGAAAGTTGTGCATGAACAAAACTGTAATGGTAGATTTTCATTCGGTGACAAATTTCATCAGGTACCATCGTCTCAAAGTAAATGAGCCATGACAAAGTGCACATACTGATAACCTCTCTGAACTAATTTTTCAAAAAAAAAGTTTTTTCTTGAAAATTTCTGCACGCTCGTAAAGAAGATACAAAGACCTTGCCAAAAAAGTACCACATGACCAACATTCCTTGTTAAAAATATGTAGAGGGTTGACGGGGATGGCACAGGGTGCAACGAAAAACCTTCAAAAATGCATAAAAATTTGGTAAAAGTGAAAAAAAAATTGACCTGTTTCAGGATTTTGTTGCCAAAACTTTTTCTTCTGAGAAAACGAATTTGTTGCATAATTTTGACGCGCACTGTATAGTAAATGTATACTCTGTTAGTAGCAGTGTTGCTGTAATGGTCAAAAATCAATAAATAAATTTGCTCCACCACAGCTTCATTCCTGATTAAACGATTTTGCCATCTTCTAATCACATGAACCTTCTGGTTCCATACTGCTCCTGTCTGTATTAAAATACGTTTAGGTAAACATACCACATAAACCAAACAACCGATTTCCTTCATCCTCCGTTCTGCTATTCCTAAACAGACGAACATCTGCGATTAGCTCACTTGAGGGATATAAAGAGGCAAATGAGTATTTCTCGGAATCAACGCATAATCATGTGATCTCTTCTGGTGGGTAGTTTATTTGAAGGAAACCTCCATTCTGATCGTTGGTGCGATGAAAAAATCTTGTATTTATTGGGACTTCTCGTCGTTCCTTCAGTTTTATGGCTCATTAAGAAAAAAGCATCATTAATGTAAACTTCTGCCGAAGTGCAGCCAGATGGGTTTGTTGAACTCGCTACTAGTTGATGCGAAAATGGAATAAAGCTCGATTTTTGGTCATCTCCAGAGTTTGTGGACCAGAGTTTGTGGAATAAGTATGAAATTTTGAGTTAACGCTTCCAATGTTTGAAAAATTCTAGAAAGATTCTGACGGAGGGAGCTTTTACGGATTTGTTCAGATTCTAACAATGAGATCAACACGATATTATGCACCTAGTTGCGCGTTGGTATTCTTTACCAGATTACGAAGTTTCAATCTGATTGCATCTGTATTTCTTCTAAATTACAAATGATAACGCAATTTTGCATATTTTTCTTCCATATACAGGGTGAGTCTTTGACCTTGCAGAATATTTTAACAGAAGATTCCTGAAGCCAAAAGAAACACTTTTTTCCCTTACCATTTTTTCCGATTCGGCTTGGTTAGTAAGATACAGACTGTTGAAAATCCATAAAAAAATTTAATTTTCGATTATATCTAGCGAACGATCTCATCAAATGAGATGATTTTTGGAATATAGTTTTTAATTGATACGATGAATGTTCCTGGATCACAAAATTTCATCCACATCCTCCAGTTTCTTTGTGATATGACCATAACATTTCATAAAAATACCAGAAATTCAAAGAATCCAACTTTCAAAAATAATTTGAATGCTATTCAACGAATTTTTGACCATTTTGGAAAGTAAAAGTATTCTTTATTTGTTTTCGTATGATGCGCCGTTTTAGAGTAATCTGAAATTCAAAAATAAAAAATATCTGTGAAATTCCGAGAATTGGGTACTTTGGCTGAATGCAACTTTGTTCAAAAAATTCACAGAATTCAATTTTTCCGCGTTGCCACATCTAACAAAATTCATAAGTACCAAAATCTTCACAATAGGTTCAACTTTGCTTTTGACTTTGACCATAAGTTGAATGCAATTCTATTCTTATTCCTTATGATTTCTGTTGTTTAATTCTTACATTTTATGTATAAGTAAATTTACGGTTAAGTTATGTCCATTGTAAATTGGCTGTTAGTTCGAAAGTGGAGTAATATGAATAAGCTCACCTCAACTTCTACAATTTAAATACTCCTGATGTTCAAGCAAATTTCCACACCACTATCCATTCAAGAAGCTTCCGTTTCAATTTTGAGCTAATTTGTGTCGTATAATTGATTAACTTCTCACTTTTCCATGAAAATGGGGATTCTTACTGATTTGAATGCAATCTTTCTGCTGACCCATATTTCTTGAAATTATGTACAGAACTTTGATAGTATTTATTTTGAGGTATTCTTCAAATGCGCTTTCATAACATAACAACCCATGGTGGAAGAAAACCACCATGACATAACCTTAAAACCACGGAGCCACAGATTTATAGTTCAGTTCAGAATCATAGACTTTACAAGTGTATACATAGAATTAGCATATTGTGTGTTGTTTGATTTCGAAGAGTTCTTTCTTTCTCTGTTCGTCAATCTGGCAACGTTCATAGATAAATGAGGTCATCTGTTTTATTTATTTATGAAAATGAAAGTTTGAATGGGTTATGTCTGAATCTGATAGTTCTTGGAGAAAATGAAATAAACAAAGAAAATTAATAATTACACATTGAAGATGAATCTCAAAGCTGATATGAGTGATAGCTAGATGAATTCCCCATTATCGAAAATGAAACCAAGAGAAGAATATTCAACTTTTATCGCCCACGAAATTTGGAATACCCAACTTGTTTATTGTACTATAAATACAACTTTTTTCAGCAACTGGAATGTAAAAAGTAAGTTGACGCTTGTTTTCATAACAGAGTTGCTTATTTCGAAGATTTGAATGGTATATCTTAGGCTTGGAAAAACTTCAGTGTTCAGGTTTCCAGGGGCGGCTAGCCTATTATGGAAATTTATAATGCCTATATCTTTTTATCTAGGCCGAATCGGAAAAAATGGTAGAGGACAAATGTGTTTCTTTCAGCTTCAGGAATCTTCTGTTAAAATATTCTGCAAGGTCAAAGACTCATCCTGTATGTCCGGAATTAAATATCGGATCGAATTGAAATTTTAAACATTGTTTTTGAATAATGACTGTAAGGTTTGTGCCAAGTTTCGTTGAAATCTAACGATTAGAGCTACAAGAAATTTTGCACGTTGGTATTCCAAAACTGTTTACAAAGTTTCAATCTGATCAGGAGGTCAGGAGCTTCTACGCGCTTGTTCCGTTGCCAAAGAGGTCATCTATACAAGTATTGACCCTGCCAAACGCAGATTTTTTCATATGGTCCTCACGAAATTCTGCATAAACCTCAAGCTATAATTTTCGATCAAGTATACTAGATTGCAATTCGATCCAAAATTTGGATGGATATAACTATCTAAAGAATAATTGGCGAATTCAACCCATTCAAGCATTCGACCTTCTTGATTAAACTGAAAACCTACCCTATATATTACTTATGTCGATTCTTCCTAAAGTTAATGTGTTTACGGCCGGCCTAACCACTGATAGTGAACACAATAACTTCCGGAAGAATCTACTCAGTAGCTTGATAATTGTAGAGTAAGTGGAGTTTAATTATGAAGGCCGAATTGGCGAATTTGTAAAAATTATCGAATGATTCAGCGGATATACCCTTTGAATTTTTCAGTTTCCCGATTTCCAAAAACATTGATCGAATCGAACTTCAATGAAAAATGCCACCTTGAAGTTTCAGCCGAATAGGGTTTGCAGAACAATGAGTAAAATAACTCTCCCCATTTAACAAAATGCAGGAGGACTCTTTAAATTTTTTGCTCATTGTTCTGTAGACCCTATTTGGCCTAAACTTCAATATGGCATTTTTCATTGAAGAGCGATTCGATCTATATTTTTTGGGAAATATCGGGAAATTTCGAAAAATTCTACCTTGAAGTTTCAGCCAATTAGGGTCCACACAACAATGAGCAAAAAAAACATTAAAGAATCCTCCTGCATTTTGTTGAATGGAAGGGTTATTTTGCTCATTGTTCTGTAAGCCCATTTTGGCTAAAACTTCAAGGTGGCATTTTTCATTGAAGGGCGATTCGATCTATGTTTTCGGAAATATCGGGAAACTGAAATTTTCAAAGGGTATATCTGCGGAATCATTCGATAGTTTTCACTAAACTCGCCAATTCGGCCTTCATAATTAAACTCCAAACTAACTCTACAATTATCAAGCTATTGAGTAGATTTTTCCGGAAGTTATTTTGTTCACTATCAGTGGTTAGGCCGGCCGTAAACACATAAACTTTAGTAAGAATCGACATAGGGAATATATTTGTAAGGTAGGTTTTCAGTTTAATTAAGAAGGTCGAAGGCTTGAATGGGTTGAATTCGCCAATTATTCTTTATATAGTAATACCCATTAAAAATTTTGGATCGAATTGCAATCTTAGTACTTGATCGAAAATTATAGCTTGAGCTTCATGCAGAATTTCGTGAGGAACATATGAAAAAAATCTGCGTTTGGCAGGGTCAATACTAGTATAGATTACCGCTTTGGCAACGGAACAAGCGCGTAAAAGCTACTGACCTCACATCAGTGCTTTTCTAGGTGTGTATAAAATTCATTCACCAAAAGGAACCGTCCTAATTTTTTAATCACGCATGACGTGAAGCTGATCTTCCACGATCTCTCCAACAAACGACCTATAACTACTAAAATTAAGCCTCACTTTCCTCTACTTATTCCTTTAGTTCAGCCGTGGCGTTAAGTTGTGATGATTCTAATTGGATGCATGGTGGCGTCAATGATTTAATACATTCAATTTGAAAGCATCAACTTTCCGGCCTCTCAAAGCGGCTACGCAGTGTTGTGTACATAAGGACGTAATTGGATAGTGCTAAGTGGAAGAATAATGAGTAACATTGTACTAGGGGAGGCATGAATACGCTTATAATCTTCTACGAATTAAAAAATAATTTAGTCTGTCGATTATGGGGAGCGCTTAAAAAATTATTCGTTGCCGTAGGCAACGGCCTCTTATCAGCATTCAACTGTATGATAAATAGATGCTTTCATTTTATGTGAAGAACACCTGATGTTATCTTGTGGCGTTACATGGTCCTAACATAACATTTACAAGACGGATTGTTATCGGAAGATCCATAAACAGCGTATCTATGGTATCTGTTCGGCTTGGTTGCTGTAGACACCCAAATATTTGACAAAGTACCAGTGTAAAATGGTTTGAATTTATTGAAGTACTGACAGGAGTTTTATAGCGTGCTCTTTCGTTAATAGTAGGTATAAATATTGTTTTACATGAGATTAGTTGAACCTAGAAGGTGGGTTTGCAAATATATTTCTTTTCAAGTCAATATATTTATTAGTTGCAGCTATACAGGATGACTCCTTAAGTTGTACATTAATTTCAACCATAGATTCCAATCATCAAATAAAACACTTCTTTCATTTACCATTTTTCCAGATTCGGCTCTGGTGGAAAGTTATCAGCCTTTGAATATGTCTCAATGTCCTAATACACTCCTGCACTTTGAAAGTTCAACACAGATATCACTTACGGTGATTTGTATTGCAGAATAATCAATCCATTGCTTGAAATTGAAAGAAATATGATTGGGAAAGCTCATTTACTCACTTGAGTCTTATGATTTGGTATTTTTTGCGGTATTAATGTGGAACAAATATTTCACCACACTTGACCATTGAAATATTAATCTTCCACTTGAAGTTCGTGCAATATCCAGTTGTTTCCATAATGAGATTCTACACAATTTCAATCTTGCTGATTCCTATGTTGAAAGTTCCATAGTTACTCTAATTTTCATCAAATTTATGAACGAATTATAAGAAATCACTCAACTAACCTTGAAACATTAATTGGACTCTAGAATTCTATGGAAAGTCTGGTCCATAGAAATGGACAATGTCTGTGATCTGGTCACAAAATAGCATAGACCTAATATTTGGTCTTTGCGAAATAGATTAATCTTTCTTTGTATTCTATGTTCTGATGACTAAACGGGAGAGAAGCTTAATTCACAGTCTTTTTTCTTCAGACTTTTATATTAACATTGAATATCTCGATAACGAGAAAATATTAAGTATTCTAAAATGATTGAAGATTCTTATAATGATATTGGTAACTGTAGAATCCGATTCATAGTCATAGAGAACTTGGCGCAAACTTCATTTCATTCGGAAGAACCATGTCAAAGCTACAAAAGAAAGATTAATTTTTTTTTCGAAATTCCAATAGCCTGAATTTTTTTAACTGGGCCGAATCAGAAAAAATGGCAAATAAAGAAAGTGTTTTATTTGATGAGAGGAATCTAGGGTTCCAATTAATGTACAACTTAAAGACTCACCCTGTATATTTATTTTGCGTGACGATATATTTATTTTTCAATCCGATATATTTGTTTTCTATATTTACAAATTGGGAGTTTCAAATAAAAAAAAAATGTTATGATGCAATATTTTTTGATTCGATCTACCAAACAACGTCAAGAGATGGCGCTCTGGAAGCTCACAGTTTGCAGTATACAGTTACCAGTAATTTTGATTGGAATCGGAGTTCGCGATCAAAACATTTGAGGAATAACACTAAATATTCACAAAACATACCAAAACCAGGACTAATTATTTATATTTTTAAACTCTTTATAACTTGTATAACTGTAAGCGTGGTTTCGACGCGCCATCTTTTGAAGTTGTTCTATAAATTGAATTGGTTCGAAACTTGGCAGTAAGTTGAAGACTTGTATAACCCTTTCGATACAATGGTTTAATCATATACCGACGAGCAACTATTTGTGGAATTCTGCTTCGATTGTTCGAGTTTATTGAATCAAAAAAAAAGTTTTTTAGTAATTTTCTTATTTCTGGAATAACTCGAAGAATAACGATTCAAACGTGATGAAACTTGATAACTAATTCGAAAATGCTCATGCACAACATTGTCCAATATTTCGTGAAGTTTTTTTCGTTAGAAAAATTTAAAAAAAATAATTTTTGATCTCGAATATTCTATATTCTGTGATCTTCTTATCATATTATCCCCAAGAAGTTAGGCATGAAGCTTCAATCTGCCATTTTTCAATCAACTACTTACTTGATTCCAATTCGATATAATTTAACCCATATTTTTGGAAATATCGGGAAAATAAAATTTTTAATGGGTATATCTGAGAAATCATTGGGTTGATTCACCCACACACGCACGTAATTAAGGTGCAAATATTGCGTTTCTATAAATTGCTTCTTTCGGAAGTGATGTTTGTTTCTAAGATCGGAACATGCTCCGGAAAGCTGTTGCTTTTACGTCAGTGCTTTTATAAAATTTTGTATCTATAGGTAAAACCACAGAATTTGAATGACCCTGCATAGTGCAGAACGAATTCTTTAGAACTGTATAGATAAGATAAAAACGCACTCGAAATTTTTATTACTGGTACATCCACATTCTTTTTACGTATTTCCACTATTAAAACCAAAGAACCATCGTGATATTTGGAACTGGCCCAAAATGATAAGGACTGCATTCCCATTCTTCCACGATTCTTCACATTGGAATCTTCGAAACAACTCGTGATGTATGGATGGTTTTCTGTCAGGTGTGAGTTATAACAAGCTATATTTCGTTCCCAAATTAGAGTTTCGCCCCAACGGCATCATATTGTTACGTTTCGTTTGAACACGTTTAATTTGAACATACTGTAACAAACGGTTCAATTAATCTACTTTCTAATTGTTGGGTTAACTTCATTCCCCTTGCTTCACATTTTTTTCTTCTAGCGCCAATGTTCATTATTTGGAAGTGAACAATCTCCTTATTTAATGATTCTGGCGAAATTAAGCATGGAACTTGAACGTGTCATTTTCAACCATATACCTACTAGATTTACTAGATCAGATTTAATAAAATATAACCAATGAATATACAGGCTGTTTCACTATAAACTGGACAAACATATATGACGTGTCTTATGACATATACCCCGTTTTCGAAGCATAAGCGAGGGTGTTCTATGTCAACTTAGAGCAATATTCTGATAACTGTGTTATGCGTGACCTTTGAAATAACGGCTTTTTGCCACATCTCGTTATCGTTTGGTGGTCAGTTCATATGTTGTGTAAAATTCTGGGAAAAAATTCAAAATGGCCGAAAACCTGCATAGTTGCATTTTTGCGCGCATGTTCTAGGGGAACAGCGTGCTATCGTTGTGTCCAATGTCTGTAATTTTCGAATTTTGAGCCAAAAATCGGAGCCAGTTAGCGACTTGAAATTTTCAGATCATGTCGCGCACTGGAATGCAGCGTTTGAGTTCGTTAATGGGTCGAATCGGCCGTATGGTTTCAGAGTTAAAACCATTTGAAATTTTGAGATTATTTCGCTGATATTGATATTTTTTCAAAATATTTTCAGAGAATTTTTTTTTTTCAGAAACTATCAATCACATTCGAAAACAATTCTGCTTAAACCTTGAGCTTCATATTCCAAATCAGTCTACCAATTTTCTATTCGATACCGCTATTAGTTTCGGAGATATTGAAAAAAAATATATAAGAGTTCGTGGTTTTCTTCTCGATATCGTTGTTTTCTGCGCGCATGTTCAAGGGGAACAGCGTGCTATCGTTTTGTCCAAATGTCTGTAATTTAAGATGATTGAGCCGAAAATGGTCTCAATCGACTAGGTTGGACTCACTGATGACGAATCCGGTGTCAAAATCGATTCTGTCCGGCCGGCCGGCCGTAGACACGCTAACAGTCGACAGAAGCAAGCTAGCTACTTGAAACTTTCAGGATAGGTTGCGCATCAGAATGCCGCGGTTAAGTTTGTTGATGGGCCAAATCGGTCGAATAGTTTCGGAGTTATAGGCACTTGAAATTTATTTGGGACTTAGAAAATTTTTCATAAAGAACCGCGAATAAACATCAAAGCGCAGAGGGGTGGGGGGGTAAGATTTAGCGATTCCGTGCGAAATTTTATTTTTGAAGCTATGACAATATGCACATCATATATTATGGATTCGAACACGTAGATTACGAATCTGTAATTAGATTTTGCGTAACTGATTCGGTTTGGAAAATATTCCGGATTTGGTGAGAAATTTTCGAAATTTGGGTCAACTTTGGGCCGTTGTACAGATCAAACGCGTGAGGCTGGACAACATGTAATTTTTTTGGTTATATCTGGATCCTTTGTGAGTACGTAGCCACTTATTTTATAGACGTATGTCTTCTGGTTGAAAAATTATGATTTTTTTAAAAAAGGTCCAATTTTTTCGATTTTCCTCGGGCCATAAAAAACGAACCAGACTCTCCACTAACATTCTGATTGGATTTTCTTAATCTACGCCCCCGAATTAGTATATGTTTCAAATTTCAGGTCGATCGGAGAACTTTCGATTTTTGGTAAAATTTTAAGGGGTTACCCTTAAGAAAATCTCAATTTTCGAAAAATAATTTTCCGACTCCTATCGCCGTGAAATTTTGCACACTTACTAATTCGAGGGCGTAGAACAAGAATATATGGTCAGATATTTTTAAAAAAAATCGTCCTGGACGTGAGAGGTCCTTGAAGTTCCAAAATTTTGGACCTTTTTTCAAAAAATCATTATTACCGACTCGATGAGAGTAGGACGATGAAATCTGTTTTATTGCATAGACAAAGGATCGAACTGCACGTAAAAAAATTCGACATCACCCAGCTTCATTATTTTGGTCGGCACGACGTCTCAAAGTTGACCAAAATTTCGAAATTTTTTCACTATTTCCGCCATAATTTCTAAACGGTTGTCACTGGACGATTTCTAATGACATATTCGTGATCTACGACCTCGATTTAATAGGAAACGATAACAAGGTCGACGATTTTCGAAAAAAAAAATTTATTTGGGACTTAAAAAATTTTTCATAAAGAACCGCGAATAAACATCAAAGCGCAGAGGGGTGGGGGGTAAGATTTAGCGATTCCGTGCGAAATTTTATTTTTGAAGCTATGACAATATGCACATCATATATTATGGATTCGAACACGTAGATTACGAATCTGTAATTAGATTTTGCGTAACTGATTCGGTTTGGAAAATATTCCGGATTTGGTGAGAAATTTTCGAAATTTGGGTCAACTTTGGGCCGTTGTACAGATCAAACGCGTGAGGCTGGACAACATGTAATTTTTTTGGTTATATCTGGATCCTTTGTGAGTACGTAGCCACTTATTTTATAGACGTATGTCTTCTGGTTGAAAAATTATGATTTTTTTAAAAAAGGTCCAATTTTTTCGATTTTCCTCGGGCCATAAAAAACGAACCAGACTCTCCACTAACATTCTGATTGGATTTTCTTAATCTACGCCCCCGAATTAGTATATGTTTCAAATTTCAGGTCGATCGGAGAACTTTCGATTTTTGGTAAAATTTTAAGGGGTTACCCTTAAGAAAATCTCAATTTTCGAAAAATAATTTTCCGACTCCTATCGCCGTGAAATTTTGCACACTTACTAATTCGAGGGCGTAGAACAAGAGTATATGGTCAGATATTTTTAAAAAAAATCGTCCTGGACGTGAGAGGTCCTTGAAGTTCCAAAATTTTGGACCTTTTTTCAAAAAATCATTATTACCGACTCGATGAGAGTAGGACGATGAAATCTGTTTTATTGCATAGACAAAGGATCGAACTGCACGTAAAAAAATTCGACATCACCCAGCTTCATTATTTTGGTCGGCACGACGTCTCAAAGTTGACCAAAATTTCGAAATTTTTTCACTATTTCCGCCATAATTTCTAAACGGTTGTCACTGGACGATTTCTAATGACATATTCGTGATCTACGACCTCGATTTAATAGGAAACGATAACAAGGTCGACGATTTTCGAAAAAAAAAATTTATTTGGGACTTAAAAAATTTTTCATAAAGAACCGCGAATAAACATCAAAGCGCAGAGGGGTGGGGGGTAAGATTTAGCGATTCCGTGCGAAATTTTATTTTTGAAGCTATGACAATATGCACATCATATATTATGGATTCGAACACGTAGATTACGAATCTGTAATTAGATTTTGCGTAACTGATTCGGTTTGGAAAATATTCCGGATTTGGTGAGAAATTTTCGAAATTTGGGTCAACTTTGGGCCGTCGTACAGATCAAACGCGTAAGGCTGGACAATATCGAATTTTTTTGGTTATATCTGGGTCCTTTGTGAGTACGTAGCTAATTATTTTATAGACGAAGGTCCTTTAGTTGAAAAATTATGATTTTTTTAAAAAAGGTCCAATTTTTTCGATTTTCTTCTGGCCATAAAAAACGAACCAGACTCTCCACTAACATTCTGATTGGATTTTCTTTATCTACGCCCTCGAATTAGTATATGTTTCAAATTTCAGGTCGATCGGAGAACTTTCGATTTTTGGTAAAATTTTAAAGAAAATATCGATTTTCGAAAAATAATTTTCCGACTCCTATCGCCGTGAAATTTGGCACACTTACTAATTCGAGGGCGTAGAACAAGAATATAAGGTCAGATATTTTTAAAAAAAATCGTCCTGGACGTGAGAGGTCCTTGAAGTTCCAAAATTTTGGACCTTTTTTCAAAAAATCATTATTACCGACTCGATGAAAGTAGGACGATGAAATCTGTTTTATTGTTTTTTATTTTTTATTTCAGAAATTACTAGAGCGATTGTATTCAAACTTGGCAGTTGGGTGGAGTATAACGACGCGCAACTTTTAGCCAAATTTCGTCAGGATCGTATTGTCAGTAAATTTGAAAAAAATTTTTTTTCGAAATTTTTTTCCAAAAAATTTTTTTTTGGAAACCATTCATCATATCCAAAAAAAATTCCACTCACACTTTGAGCTTCATATTTCACAGCAGTGTACCAAATTTCAGTTCGATACGATCATAAGTTTTGGAGATATAGGGAAAAAATATGTCAAATTTCGAGGATTTCCTCTCGATATCGTTGTTTTTTTCGGTATAACTCGAGAAATACTGATTCAGTCCTAATAAGACTTCGCAGCTAGTTTGAAGATGCTGAAAGACAACTTTATGCAAAATTTCGTGATAATCGTGTCATTGGAACAATTTGAAAAAAAAAATTTCTGTGATTTTCGTATCATATCATCCTCATTAAATTCTGTATGAACCTTCGAACTGTACTTTTTCGATGAAGTACTGGATTTCAATTCGATCTGACCTGTTTTTCTGGAAATATTGGAAAAATAAAATTTTTAATGGGTATATCTGCGGAATCATTGGGTGGATTTTACCTATTCACGAATTCGGCCTTCGTAATTAAGGTCCAAACCTTCTCTACAAATATCTAGTTTCTAAGTTGTTTCTCTCGGACGTTATTATTATTAATATCGAGCATTTTGGCAACACATTCAAGTTTCATTAAATCTCGTTAATATCTCAAGGTCAGGCACCTCCTCACGGTCTGCATGACGTTATGCAAGCTTCAGTGATCATTTTTTGAATTTTTTTTTGGATTGTACTTGATCTTTAGATCATTTGTTCTTACATTTTTCACTCCATTTAATTTTTTGTTGAAAATTCTTGAATAGTATAGTGGCAACATTGCGCCTATTTACATTTTTCCGAAAAAACTCTAGACTCCAAAAATGACCCCGTTATATTGTTCCTTATTGATTGAGAAAAACGTAACTTCTCCATAAAAAAAACATTTTCGAATATATTGTTGGTTGCATAATATTAAAATCTGTATCTGTAAAGTTATGAACGATTAATTCCGCAATTAATTAGAATTAATTAAAAATAAATTGCGTTTGCAGAATTTTCCGGGTAGCATATTGCTATTTCCCTTCTGGTTTTCTCCCTTTAATAAAATTACTTCTTGGCTAGTAACTTCCGTAAGCTGGAAGTTGAAATTCCATTACGCCGGTCTATTAATTTATTCAACTGAAACAAAACCGTTTTCTCAATCTCAGGATAATTTGAATTCACTGGGGATTTTTCCACTTTCTTTATTAGGGAGCTGAAAACGAATTCAACGAAATCCTCATTTCATTTTTACAAAAAACACTTCAACATTTCAATGTAGGTTTTCTGAATGCAATATGTGCATATCTGTCAAAAAATGCATAGAATATATCAGGTGTCGACACTTTCCTACTATTACCCATGATGTAAACAACATGGCATGGTCATTTGCAAAAAAAAGTGATGTCAGTGAAGTTGAAGATTCAAGGAAATATATATTCTGTGCTTTGAATTTTTATATAGTTTTAATAATACTTCATCATGTGTACGTACGATCACCCCCTTTCAACCCACTCACGAGGAAATTTTTTTTTCTCCATTGAAGGGTTCGTAGGGGTTGAAAGTTGTGCATGAACAAAACTGTAATGGTCGACTTTCATTCGGTGACAAATTTCATCAGGTACCATCGTCTCGAAGTGAATGAGCCATTACAAAATGCACATACTGAGAACCTCTTTGAACTAACTAATTTTTCAAAAAAAAAAAAATTTTTCTTGAAAACTTCTGCACGCCCTATTCAAAAAATTTAGAGGGTTGATGGGGATGGCACAAGGTGCAACAGAAATCCTTCAAAAATGCATAAAAATTTGGTAAAAATGAAACAAAATTGACCTGTTTCAGGATTTTGTTGCCAAATATTTTTCTTCTGAGAAATTGAATTTGTTCCATAGTTTTGACGCGCACTGTATATATTTTCGCTTTGCTGACTTAATGAAATGAATAGTCATAACATAAAATTGTCAAAATATTATATATACAGTGTGTCCACGGATTGGGTACCGGTAAGGTGTAAATGACGAAAAATTTTCGAGTTAGACTCTGATATTTTGGGAATCGCTCCTGCTTGGTCTCAAATTAAGATGTTGAGAAAATGAGCCAAATCAATTAATATACAGGGTGGTTTAGAACTTAAGGAAAATTGTTAAGAATAAAACACCTCTGTTTCAAAAGATATCGAGAAAGTTTATTGAGAAAAGTTGTTTAGAATCAAAAGACACGGTTAATCTCGAATTTCAGATAAATTGATCAACTTTGATTTTGTACGTAGGTTATGAAAATATTTGATAATATCCATGGTAACAAATGCCAGACGTGACTTGAAACGTAAATTTGATTCGTCATAAACGAAAATTTTCCTGTTAAAAACATGCTGACCATAGAACAAAGTGTGGTTATTGTGCAGTGCTACGGCTTAGGTGCAGACAGCACGAAAAATTTTCGAATTAGACTCTGATATTCTGGGAATCGCTCCTGCTTGGTCTCAAACTAAGATGTTGAGAAAATGAGCCAAATAAATGTATATACAGGGTGGTTCAGAACTGATTCAATGAAAATTGTTAAGAATAAAGTACCTTTGTTCTAAAAGATATCGAGATAGTTTATTGAGAAAAGTTGTTCGGAATGACGAGCTGCTGCAGGAACTCAAGTTACAGATAAATCAGCCTACCTTGACTCAATAAGTTGGTCATGAACATTTTGTATACGTGAGATTTTTGTCATGATCAATAATTTAAATTTTGAAACTATTTTTTTAGCAGGGTTACGTGGTACCGCAATATTTGGCCAGCGTCAATGGAATTGTCTTATTACTCCCTGATACGAAATGTCTGTACCTAAGCCGTAGCACTGCACAATAAACACACTTTGTTCTATGGTCAGCATGTTTTTAACAGGAAAATTTTCGTTTATGACGAATAAAATTTACGTTTCAAGTCACGTCTGGCATTTGTAACCATGGATATTATCAAATATTTTCATAACCTACTTACAAAATCAAAGTTGATCGATTTATCTGAAATTCGAGATTTAGCCGTGTCTTTTGATTCTAAACAACTTTTCTCAATAAACTTTCTCGATATCTTTTGAAACAAAGGTGTTTTATTCTTAACAATTTTCCTTAAATCAGTTCTAAACCACCCTGTATATTAATTGATTTGGCTCATTTTCTCAACATCTTAATTTGAGACCAAGCAGGAGCGATTCCCAAAATATCAGAGTCTAACTCGAGAATTTTTCGTCATTTACACCTTACCGGCACCCCATCCGTGGACACACTGTATATATAAATTGTCATTTTCGGAAATTCTTGAAATAATATTCGAGCCAACTCGGAAAATGAAAAAAAAGCTCTGATTTTATTAGTTATGATATGACAAATCAGTAACTCGTAAATATTTCATATTTTCCATGGCAGATTTCTCGATGCCGACATCTATCGGCTAAAACCATGATGTAAAAAACATGGTGTGCTCTGAAAAACGAGTGACGTCAGTTAGCAGAAAATATAAAGAGTTGTATATGCTGTGCTTTGAATTAACATGCAAATTCAAATAACAGAATATACAACTCTTTATATTTTAATTTTGCCGACGTCACTCATTTTTCAGATGAGCAAACCATGTTTTTTACATCATGGCTTAAACTGAAGTAGGAGAATAAAGCAGTATTTTGACCACATTTGTACCGCATTTCGGACACAAATTATGTCAAAGAGAGTCCGCACCTTGTATTTTATGCTTCGTTCGAAATCTGTACAGTTTTCTGTCAGTTATTGAGGAATCCCTTTTCAATGAGTGAACTATAAAGACTCCCCTTGTATGTATACGTTCGTGAAGTTATTCCATAGTTGCCAACATAAAATTCCATAATACAATTCAAGAAATCAGACTCCGTACCATATCGAGAAAAAAGTTCAACAATTGCACCTCGAATCATCTGCCATTAACCGAAGGAAAAACTAATACCATCGAAGTGCCCGAGATTTCTTGTTCCTCCAACCAGAAGCAGGTTTCAGATCGGGAACAAGTTGCGGAGCGACCAGGTGCTCGTTCCAACAACGCATATAAAATAGGGCTTTAAAAACCACCAATAATTCCTTGACTGCCATTGTTGAATTCACGTTCGCACATAATACGATTCTGGGTCACAGTTTGGTTTTAATCTTCTCACACGTTATACCTTCCTTAAGCCCCCAACGGCTCATTAAACGATCAGCTCTTGAATGGATTTGTCGAGGAAAGAGTGACATCAAAAGAACATTCACGCATGAAGATTTAATAAGAGGTCCTTTTGAAAGGTGAATAAGTGGACATCTGACTACCTCCATTTTTAAAGTTGACGTTTCTGAGTGAATTCACACACATGGGTGATATCTTTATTTGAATGAGAGCCTATAGAGCATATTTTCTATTTGAGACGCTGTAAAACCTACAGTTGCTGAGAAATATGCAGAAATTTGGCTGATGTACATGGTGGTTTGGCACAAAAGTATGCTTGCAAATATATTCATTTTCGAGTCGATATATTTAATAGTTGCATCAATATACGAGGTGTTCCTCAACTGGAGGTCCAACGCAAAGGGGAGGGAGATTCCTTGCATAATTTTGAATAAAAAAGTCTCAAAAACATAGGACCGCAATTGTTTCGTTTTCGAGATACAGGGTGTTAGGGTTCGAATTTTTTTGAAAGTTTTGTTTCACAGTATATGCAATTCCCAAGATATTCACTGAAATTTGGCGTAGATATTAGAATTCGGAGTTTGCAAGATGTGACATGCTTATTTCGATTGGAAATCCACAGGATGATATTTTTTCTGGAACAGGTCCCCTATTTCCTACAGATTATTTTTGGTGAGTCCCTGTCTGTTTTGAAAATCACAAAAAACGGTTTTGAAGTTATACTGAATTTCACGAGATGTTGTAGTTTTGTCATATCCGCCACCTATTTCGAGAAAAAATGCCATTTCCGCAAAATACTCAGCAAAATCCAGGAAGTAAAGTGCGATTATTTCTTGAAATAACCTCTATGTTTGTACTCCAATTTGAGAACACCCTGTAAACAATTTTCGCGGCGATATATTCATTTCTCGTTCAGACATATTTATATTATGCCGAACATAATATACAGGGTCTTTCACGAGGAACCTCACCCATATTTATACGGTAAACTACTGAACGTATTTTCATGAAATTCAGCACTTATAAGTATTTTACGATGCTGATGAAATCTAAAATATTTTCAAGGCATGAGCACCTCCGGTTTTTCCGGACATGACGTCAACTTCCGTTTTTCAAATTAGAACACCATTTTTTTATTGCAGAAATAGATTCCTTAGAAAATTTCAATTTATTTTGATGTAAAATTTTTCAGTTTTGGTTGGAAAATTCTCTCTGAGCGGGAAAATTCGAAAAAAAATCGAAAATAGAGCTCCGCTGAAACAAGAATAACTTCTAGGTTTTTGGATGGAAAATTTTCATTTTTGGGATTTTTCAAGATGTAAGATTGATGTATCCACTTTAAAAATCTAAATCGCGATTCATGATACAAGGGGTGAAAAAATCGCTTTCAAAGTTAGGGATGACAAAATCGTGAAAAATCAATTTTTTCAAATTAGAACCCCATTTTTTTATGGCAGATATTGAATCTACGTTAAAAAATAATGTGAGTGTATGCATCACACCCTTGCCCTAAAATGGATATTTTCTGAGTTATTCACAAAAAACTGTTTTTCGTCTTGAATTTTCAGCTATTTCTTTTCCCTTCACGCCAAAAAGATGAAATTTTCAGGAACTGTTACTTAAACCATGTTTTAGATTTTACTAACCTAATATGCAAGAGAAAAAAGTTACATGTTGTTCCTAAATAGATGGCGAATTTGGATTCGAACTTGTATCGGAAACCTCTTTATTTCAACTAATCGGCCATCGGTTTTCTCTCCAGTGATAAATAAATAATTCCTTATGAACCATATGCAAAAACTTACCATGTTTTACATTTTAAGTTTAAGTAACAGTTCCTGAAAATGTCATCTTTTTGGCGTGAAGGGAAAAGAAATAGCTGAAAATTCAAGACGAAAAACAGTTTTTTGTGAATAACTCAGAAAATATCCACTTTAGGGCAAGGGTGTGATGCATACACTCACATTATTTTTTAACGTAGATTCAATATCTGCCATAAAAAAATGGGGTTCTAATTTGAAAAAATTGATTTTTCACGATTTTGTCATCCCTAACTTTGAAAGCGATTTTTTCACCCCCAGTATCATGAATCGCGATTTCGATTTTTAAAGTGGATAAATCAATCTTACATCTTGAAAAATCCCAAAAATGAAAATTTTCCATCCAAAAACCTCGAAGTTATTCTTGTTTCAGCGGAGCTCTATTTTCGATTTTTTTTCGAATTTTCCCGCTCAGAGAGAATTTTCCAACCAAAACTGAAAAATGTTACATCAAAATAAATTGAAATTTTCTAAGGAATCTATTTCTGCAATAAAAAAATGGTGTTCTAATTTGAAAAACGGGAGTTGACGTCATTTCCGGAAAAACCGGAGGTGCTCATGCCTTGAAAATATTTTAGATTTCATCAGCATCGTGAAATACTTATAAGTGCTGAATTTCATGAAAATACGTTCAGTAGTTTCCCGTATAAATATGGGTGAGGTTCCTCGTGAAAGACCCTGTATATACGAGTTGTGATTTTCAAATATATGAAAATGTGGGACCCAATAAAAAGGGTATTTTTTCAGAGAAGTTGACAACACTGTTTTAACTGGGGGCCATTTTTTCAGCTGTCAAATGATTTGTGTTTAGTTTGGTCTGGCATTTCAACAGGAACAGACTGACGCCTGAACAACGCTTCCAAATTGTGCAAATTTATTTTGAAAATAATGGTTCTGTTCGAAATACGTATCGCGCACTACGTCCATTTTACGGTCAACATAATCTGTCCATCAGAGCAATTAATTCGACTAACTATGGACCGTTTTCACACCACGTTTACTCTAACTGATAAAACGCTTCCACAGAGACGTCGTACAGTGAGAACAGAAAAAGCCATTGCTGCTGTAGAGCGTAGGGTAGAGGAGACCCGAATCAGAACGTTAGAGTCAATGGTGACCACTATAGAGCCATGATTACTGACTTTAATCGTTGAGCTTTGGTTTCAACAAGACGGCGCAACATGTCACACAGCTAGTGCCACAATTGATTTACTGAAGGAAACGTTAAATAAACGCATAATTTAGAGTTCCGGACCCGTGAATTGGCCTCCAAGATCGAGCGATTCAATGCCGCTAGACTATTTTCTGTGGGGATATGTAAAGTCGCTATGTTGGAGAGAGTGAATTGAAATTGAACCTCAAAATTAGATTACGTCCGAACCAGCCGTGACGGTCATATGCCAGAAAGTTTCATGTCTGTTTTGAAAATTCATCCTTATTTTATTCCATTCCAAAGTTTTTTTACCTCTAAAAAAACATCCTTTTTTATTGATTCGATCATAGAAAGCGCACCTTCTCAGTAATCCACCAATCCAAGTTTGAAAGAGCTAAAAAATATTGATAATCTGTTCTGATTTGTGAATATTTATTGTAAATCCTTAAAATTTGTAGTTTTTATCGACGTAAACTCCGATTTGAATTAGAATTGCTGGAAATCGTTTTCTGGAATCTGTTTCC
Source organism: Myrrha octodecimguttata (assembly GCA_958510865.1). Lineage (NCBI taxonomy): Eukaryota > Metazoa > Arthropoda > Insecta > Coleoptera > Coccinellidae > Myrrha > Myrrha octodecimguttata. The sequence goes on from OY294056.1 coordinate 87,123,383, forward strand.
ACCTGGCCAGCTTTTGACGTTCGCTAGATCGAATTGATAAATATATTTTATCTTACCTTCTTTCACATATAATTGAAACTCCCAACACGTAAATAAATTGTATTTGTTAGGAAACGAATATATCTGAACGAAAAATAAATATACCGCCACACAAAATGAATACATTGAAAATAAATATATTTGCAAATTCACTTTTGTTCCAAGCGGCCACTCATAGTTGGTCAATTTTAATGGAACATCCCGTATTTTATTGAGCCTCGGATTCTTGGAAATCTCGTATGATGTGGCACGTATTTCATTATACGTAAAGCCGCGTACAGCAGTATTTCAGGGCCATTCGCGTGAAAAAATAGAAAATAACAGATATTTGGATACGATAGTGCGCTTGTCACCAGAACCTGCGCTCAAAAATAAACAAGGCAAGTTGTTTTTGAAAAAATTCAGTTCAATTAATTCCGACGTTTTGCGGATATATATCCACTTCTTCAGAGCATAGTTCAAATAATGTTTTTCCCTTTTCCACCCCGAAGAAGTTGGAATATACCCGCGAAACATCGGCATTAGTTGAACTGAGTTTTTTCAAAAACAACTTTCCTCAATCCTGAGAAAATCCAGTTAGTAGAGTTTTTTTAAAAACTACTTTTTTATCCTGTGAAAATCTAGTTCAATAACGAACACAAACAGTATATCATTCGAATCATTTTATTCGCTGAATACTGAAGAGAACCCATAGATGATCATTCACCCCAAAACTTCGAAAAAACCAACACATTCTGAAATTATTATTCCCACATGCTATGAATATCCCATCTTCCAAATCTGATAAAGAATATCCCAAACATCAAAGTTACGATTTGTTTATCCACACGGTACCACATTATCTGTGTTTGTTTACAAAGTGCAATATATCATATTTATGTGACTTGTCAAAAAGAAAAACAATACTTTCTTGTACATCGAAGAAGAGTATTTCAATAACAAGCTGGAGTGTGTGGAGTGCGGAGAAAGAAAGTTTTTGACAAGAACATATGGCCCTTCGTATATAAAAGCTCATTCATAAGGAATGGGCTGGAATGATACATGTATAGACTGGGCGTAAATGACTGCACAGAGGAATTCAAGATCGATAAAGGCCGTATGTTCGTATTGCACGCACTGAATTCGAGACGCCAAGTCGATTTTCACAGCCTATGTGACGATGATTAATGGGACAGCTAGTTCTGGAACGTGTCGAATGCCGTATTTCATCAAATTTGCGGCTAATAATAAATTTAAATAAGTCGGTATTACTGTCGTTGCGAAATAATCTCAATAAGTTCTTGTAATTTAGCAGTGCATATTTCGGACTGACTCTAATTTTGATGAATTATTTTATATTATTTTAGGAATATATTTTCTCCGAAACTTGTATATTCAGGTCTATTTTGTTTGCAAATAGCATATTATCAGGAAACAGATATTGCTTCCGTTACAAGATTAGAAATACTGGTATTCTGATCATCGAATCTGAGAAATATGATCTGTCAATCTGAAAAATAATCCTGCTATCGATAGGTTTGTTAGTTGTACCTGTATAAAGTACACTAACTTTCCTGATACTCTACGTTGAGTGTTCTTTTGAACTTGCACTCTGTAGGTTGCGGAAATGTTGGGAGTAAGTGTAGTCACAGATAACGTGTCCAGTGCACAGAGTGAGGTTATCTTCTGTGATTGTTATACGTGAGGTGCATAGAACAATGGTGTTGTAGCGAATTCATCCGCTTCAACAAAAACGGAAAAAAGGGCGGAGTCGAAACACGAAATTCGAATCTCTGAAAAATCGAATAAATACACTTCGCTCGGATTCCAAAAATCACTCCACTTCGCTTGACTCGACTATCCATCTGCATATCACCGCTACGAAGATATTCGATCCCGACGCCGCACTTCCTGATCTGCATTATTTCAACTTTACGAAGCGCCACGAAGAAATTCTACAAGGTCCAACATCTGGTTCACTTCCTCGACGACAGAGACCCTTTTCGACGTCACCGACCCTTCAAGCGCCAGCTACTATCAGCACCCCAGGGGACCTACGCCGAAGAATTGTTAAACTCTGCCTTTTCAACAAAAAGAATTATTGCCTTTCGAATTCATTTTTGTGTAACACTCGACAGAAAAATAAACAGGCTAATTCGTTTCCTTTTATCGTGTGTTTGATTCCACAGAACAGACGCCCCCACAAATTGGTGACCTCCGACGACCGAAATAAGGGATTCCAGTGGCGTAGACGACATCAGGGCCGACCCGAATTCTTGAAGGAAGGAAGAACGTACCTCAACAATCAAAATGCAGAGCGACGAAGCACAAATCTCCAGAGTCGCAGTCCGGATGCCAGAATTCATTTCCGCCGATCCGGAACTATGGTTCGCTATAGTAGAAGGAATCTTCACCAGTGCCGGCGTGACTTCGGACAAAACGAAGTTCGGACACGTAGTAGGGGCCCTACCAGCGAAGTTCGCAACGGAAGTCAAGGACGTCATCCTGAAGCCACCACCGTCTGAGGCCTACTTCAAAATCAAGACAGAGCTGATCCGACGGCTGTGCACATCCCAGGAAGAGAAGACACGCCGCCTCCTCGAACGGGAAGAAATTGGGGACCGCAAACCATCACAGTTCCTCCGACATTTGAGGGGCCTAGCCGATGCCAACGTACCCGACGCTTTGATGAAGACCCTATGGTTGAGCCGACTACCCAGGCAGATCCAAGTAGCCCTCACCATCGTCAAGGACAGCGAGTTAGAGGACTTGGCAGCCCACGCAGACAACATCGCTGAGGCCTCCAAACCACCCGCATCCCAGATCGCTGAAACGACGTCGACACAATCCCTTGAGGCGATGATGAACGTCCACATGGCGCAGCTCACCCTTGGACTGAACCAAGAGATCGCAGCACTCCGAGCAGAAGTGGCAGCCCTCAGCAGACGACCGACACAACAGCGACACCGTGAACGTTCCAGGTCCCGAAGCCACAGCAGACAACGCACAAATGGATTCTGCTGGTACCACCTGCAATTTGGAAGCAACTCCAGAAAGTGCACACAACCCTGTTCCTTCCAGTCGGGAAACGACAGGGGCAATCACTAATGACGGCTAGTGATCCCAACCCAGCACCGCGCCGTCTCTTCATCACCGACCGGGAATCCAAAAGGCAGTTCCTGATAGACACCGGCGCCGATCTCTGCGTATTTCCTCGCAGTGCAACTTCTGGAAGACGAGAGAAATCCGACTACACCCTCTCAGCAGCCAATGGTACAGACATCGCAACATATGGTACAATCAACCTCTCGCTCAACTTGGGACTACGTCGCAATTTCACATGGAGATTCGTCGTAGCAGATGTCTCCAAGCCAATCATTGGAGTCGATTTCCTCAGTTTCTACAATCTACTGGTGGACGTGAGAAACCAACGCCTCCTGGACGGAACCACTAAGCTCACCACCAGAGGGGAAGCCACACAATACCAGATCGATATCCAGTCAGGCACATTCAAGACTTTGCCCACATCCTGCAAGGAAAGAGCATCTTCACCACACTGGACCTTGTTCGAGCATACAATCAGATACCAGTTGCTGAAGAGGATGTTCCCAAAACAGCCATCACGACACCCTTCGGAATGTTCGAATTTCCATTCATGTCTTTCGGACTTAGGAATGCTGCTCAAACCTTCCAACGCTTCATCGACGAAGTACTACGAGGACTTGACTTCTGCTTCAGCTACATCGACGACGTACTAATCGCCTCAGAATCCGAAGAAGAACACATCGAACACCTCAGAATCGTCTTCGCAAGATTCCAGGAACACTCGATGACACTAAACCCATCCAAGTGTGTTTTCGGCCAGCCTGAAGTCAAATTCCTAGGCTACCTCATTTCCGCTGAAGGCACTCGCCCACTACCAGATAGAGTTACCGACATTTTGGAGTATCCTCAACCAACCACAGCCAAGGAACTCCGACGATTTCTAGGTATGATAAACTTCTATCGTCGTTTCATACCCAGAATATCAGACACACAATCACCCCTCAACGACCTACTGGTACCGAAGCTCAAAGGGAAGGCCAAAATCAACTGGACTCCAAAAGCTTCAGCGGCATTCGAAGAGTGCAAAAAGAAACTGGCTACAGCAACTCTCCTATCACATCCCAAAGACGATGCACCCCTAGCCATAGTGAGTGATGCTTCGGATACAGCAGTTGGTGCAACTCTGCAACAACTTCACAATCAAGAATGGCAACCAGTAGCTTTCTTTTCGAAGAAACTATCAGGAGCAGAAACCCGCTATGGAGCTTATGATCGAGAACTCCTTGCCATCTACCTCGCCATAAAGCATTTCCGACATATGGTAGAAGCAAGAAATTTTACCATTTTCACGGACCACAAACCTCTGACGTTCGCCTTCAAACAGAAACCAGAAAAGTGCTCACCTCGACAGTTCCGCCACCTCGACTTCATCTCGCAGTTCACCACTGATATCCGCTACGTACCAGGTGATCAAAACATCGTCGCCGATGCCCTGTCACGAGTCGATGAACTTTCAACCGCCCTCGACTACGCAGCATTGGCCAACTCCCAGCAAAACGACGATGAGTTGAAGAAACTTCTACATGGCAACACGGGACTTCAACTGAAAATGGTCAAGCCGCTTGGATCAACCGTCGCAGTGTATTGCGATACCTCCACACCACTTGCTAGACCCTTCATCACGAAGCCATTTCGGAGATCAGCTTTTGATATCGTCCACCGTCTGTCACATCCAGGAACCAACGCAACAGTCAAACTAGCCAAACAACGATTCGTTTGGCCCTCAATCAATTCCGACTGCAGAAAATGGACAAGAAGCTGTCTCCCATGTCAACGAGCCAAAGTCACCCGTCATGTAGCAGCACCACTTGGTGATTTCTCCCAAGCTCCTAGAAGATTCGAGCATGTTCATTTGGACATCATAATAATGCCCCATTCTGAAGGATTCCGGTATTGCCTTACCTGTGTCGACCGATTCACCCGATGGCCAGAAGCAATCCCCATTCAGAACCAAGAAGCAACCACAGTCGCCCAAGCGTTCTACTCCCAATGGATCTCGCGATTTGGAACCCCCCTCAGAGTAACAACGGATCAAGGAAGACAGTTCGAGTCATGCTTATTCAAAGAACTGAATAAGTTGACTGGCACAAACCATCTTAGAACCACCGCCTATCACCCAGCAGCAAACGGAATGGTAGAAAGGAGCCATCGCCAACTAAAAGCAGCGATCAAATGCCATCAAAACGACCGATGGACTGAAACACTTCCAACAGTTCTACTCGGAATGAGAGCAGCATGGCGAGAAGATCTTAAATCCACGTCTGCAGAACTGGTTTATGGCGAACCACTAAGATTACCAGGCGAATTTCTCGAAACAAACGAACAGAAAACTGGAACTGACGACGTTTCGGAATTCGTAAAAAGTCTTCGAGAACAAATTAGACAGATAAAGCCCACGAACGGAACGAGACATGGAGAACGGAAAAGTTTCGTTTTCAAAGACTTGGCCACATCAGAATACGTGTTTGTTCGTCACGACGGTCCAAAAGCCTGCCTACAACTACCGTACGATGGACCATTCCAAGTAGTGAGACGAAGTCCAAAAACTTTCACCGTCAACTACTATGGAAAGGAAACGACTGTTACTATCGACAGAGTAAAACCAGCGTACATCATCAACGACGAAAACACAGAACATCAACCAGACAACCAGCCTAAAGAACGGTCAATTCAACCCACACAACAGGACCTCAATCATCAGGAAAGACGAACTCGCTCTGGAAGAAAAGTTCATTTTCCGGACCGACTTCAAGCAGGATTTTCGTGACTTCATCACTGGCAGGGGAGTGTGTAGCGAATTCATCCGCTTCAACAAAAACGGAAAAAAGGGCGGAGTCGAAACACGAAATTCGAATCTCTGAAAAATCGAATAAATACACTTCGCTCGGATTCCAAAAATCACTCCACTTCGCTTGACTCGACTATCCATCTGCATATCACCGCTACGAAGATATTCGATCCCGACGCCGCACTTCCTGATCTGCATTATTTCAACTTTACGAAGCGCCACGAAGAAATTCTACAAGGTCCAACATCTGGTTCACTTCCTCGACGACAGAGACCCTTTTCGACGTCACCGACCCTTCAAGCGCCAGCTACTATCAGCACCCCAGGGGACCTACGCCGAAGAATTGTTAAACTCTGCCTTTTCAACAAAAAGAATTATTGCCTTTCGAATTCATTTTTGTGTAACACTCGACAGAAAAATAAACAGGCTAATTCGTTTCCTTTTATCGTGTGTTTGATTCCACAGAACAGACGCCCCCACAGTGTTTTATTTTCTTACTAAATCATTAGACCAAACTGCGGAGTATAATTTTATTTCATACTCTCGCCACCGACACAAACGCCACCAATCGACCAATCAGAACGCATGTCACTATTAATGGTAATTCGGCGCAATTGTCATTTTGAATTTATTCATGTTCTTCTCAGATTATTATTTAGTTTTGTGTTAGCTTCGAAGAATTGTGTAAATCCTCAGATACTTTTAGATGGGTTCCCTTTTGTATTCTGTTTAGACAGAGCAGATGTTAATGGAAATAAGTGTTCAAATAATGAAAGAATCACATTTATAGAAGGTATAAACTTCATGATACTCAGCAGCATATTATTCTTTTCATAATTGTCTTTCACTAATCGAGGATCAAATTATCAACCCCCAATTAAGCATATTATTTTTACTATTGAATGTGTTCTTGGTTCTTTATTGAATATACATAAATTGTTCAACAATCTTCGTTTACTTGAAATTGAAATTCACTAATATATGCTACTAGAAAACCTCAGGTAAAATTAACCATTGCATAAAACACCTGTTTTTCGATTGGAAATCTTATGAATTTCAATAGAAAACAACCCAAATTGAACTGGTTCAATAATATGGCCTATTCAATGAGTTTATTCTGTGTTAAACTGCAACTCTTGATAGGTCTCAGTGTAACTTGAAGTAACGATGATGCTAGTTCTGTATCAACTTCCATAAACTTCCCGCCGCTTTACCACATTCCTTTGTGTATGTGCACAATCTGGAATAATATGAATATATTTGAACAATCTATAAAATGATATCGATGTATCAGCAGATTCTGTAAAATAATTTCACATTGCTTACCTAATAATTTCACTCCTCATATTAATATGGTCACTGTGGTCATAATTTCCGAATAGCGCCACCTTCAGGGGAGAAATTAATTTTAGCGAATTCCCCAACATTGGCGATACAAAATCGCATCTTTAAATTCACCTTATCTTCTATGCACCTTAGTTATACGTATACTCCATTCACTTTTATAATGTAGCCCGGTTGGCCATGACATCGTGACAGATTTCACCGTGTATATTTTGAAAATGTTAGGTTATAGTCATTTTCCTGTCAGATAACTATGCAACGTTGTCCTCTCTACATAGAGGTCGTAGTAATTACTTATTTTTCAAATGTCAATCTACATTGATAAAGTAATGAATTTGAGAAAATTTTATTTGAATTCGATAATTCCAAAGACCTGGCGAATGTTGAAAAACTTTTGTCTCTGTTAATACTGGAAATATTTTACGTATATAAACATGGTTGGAAGATTCAGTTATGCTTTTTTCTCGTACGGAAATCAAGAATCGAGTTTTTCAAAATAAAGTCTGTAATCAGTGTCATTTTGGGTGCTCCAATAGAAGGATATTCTTTGTCGTCTCTTTACTTAAAATCTTCCTTATTGTGTTGATGTGCAGCTAAAAAATAAATATCTATTCATATAAAATATAATTCCTTGGTTTTCACTCACATACGTCGAAAATGTTGGATAGCTTGTGTTGAATTATTGATTCCGAATTATCAGGGTTACTATCAGAAAAAGCCGATTTCAATTCTACATAGCACTTCCTGATACTTTGCCTCTGCTTCTTCAAAACTACCTTCGGCATTTTTATTAGTTTGCAAGCGTTATTATGCTGAGATTTAGAAATCTAGAATCGATTGATATTGATAATAGTAGAAATTGAAATTTGGCAACGTGTTTTGACATTGCCGATATTTCATGAGTGCCAACCTGCGTCAGTTTTAAGGGAAAAAACTTGATAAACCTAAATCATGGCCAACCGGGCTACATTATAAAAGTGAATGGAGTATAAATATAATTCATAATCATAGACATCTGTTGTCGTCTCTGGTTCTTGGTTGGACGTGTTTTGTTCTGTAAGTGTGGATATTTTTGGACGAAATTAATTTTCATCATACCGTTATTTAAAATGGAGTTTTTCCGGTGAAGACTTCGGAAATATTTCACGACAAAGCAAGATCGCTTTGAAATGATGGCGAAAAAAAAAGAAGCATAAAATTTTGTCCTCTTGGATTTGCGTTAAATCATGTATCATATTTTTGTATTCTGTGGAAATCATAGAACAGATTGAACTGAACTAACCCACTCATTCTGTTATCTGTGACTACACTCAACTACACTCAGCTGCACAGAGAATTAGAAGTCAGTTGGGTTGGAGTAGTTCATGCAGGTACGAACAAACCTCATCTTACTATCTCAGCAACCTCAAAATAGTACTTGCTTAGCTTGATTACAAGATGAATAAGAAAGAGGATATGACAGGGAACCATTTGTTCCATTATTATTTCTTCCAAAAATTCGAACATTTCGGAAATAGGCAAGTATGTGCCAATGGAAATGTTTTTGAGGTTCTCTAGAATATTTAAATTCTGAAACAGAAAAGTTCATCAAATTGTTCCGCCTAATAAAATTGTTGAATTTGATTTCTGATGACCAAGATTCTATTTGTTTTCATGAAATTGTTCATTGGTTAATTAAGTATAGTATAGACTTTTCTGTTTCGTGGCATTTATTAATTTGCCATGAAAATTAGTAGAATTGATTCAGTGTTTACATCCAGATATATTCATGAATCATGGTTTACATAAATAACGCAAACCGTACGTCCGCGAAAAATAAAAGGAATCATAAAAAATTGGACTTCATAAAATTCATAAGAAACATTGCCATGAAACTCGGGACAGAATAAGTATTATCATAGCCATATTGTTATAAATTAGTAAGATAGCAATATGACTTGCTGTCGCTTGCGAAATGATTATAATCTAAAGCTACGTTTAGCAGGACCATTACGTGAAAGGATGACCGCTCCAGTAACGAATTTAAACATGCGTGTTAAAACTGCTGCCCATACGCTAGTGCTCTTCCAGAATTTCCGTTTTATTATTGTGAAAATAAAATACCGAATCACTAGGATAATTTATAACTTTCATCGACTCAACTATTAATAATCTTGAATTTCATAAGCCTAGACATCCACAATATTACAAAGCATAGCGTATTAATTAAACCGAAATAATGAATGCCATATTTAAATCATGACAAATTTGTCATTCCCAATTTATTACCACCCTCCCAGCCGTGCCAGATTCGCCTGGTGAAAACCTCCCTACTTTATCTTCCCAGTTGGGGCTCTCTTATTATGCAGAAAAATCCGGCCATTTTTCATCCTGCTAATATTAAAATGAATTTACTACCCCTCTCTTCTTCACGAAATGGATTGTAAGGAAATGATAAAACACGTGTTTATTCCTTTCGGATGAAATTTGGGGGAGTTCTTGATAATCATTTATCAGCAGGTGCAGACAGAATGAAAACAATTTCAATTCAGTCGGGATGCGATATTTTATGTATACGAAGTGAATATATCTCTGCTTGTAATGCCTGTAGTTGATTTAGGATGAATTATTCTGAAATGAGATTTTTTTTCTATTGAACCCCTGATATTCTACCGTTGGGGTGAATCTGAATGTGAAATTCTATTGTTATCTCCTCAATAACTCGAAAAATAACGCACAGATTGATTTGAAACTTGGAATATATCGTAAGATTTCGTTTGAATAGTATTAATTCAGCTGGAATTTTATTTTACCCATCAAACAGTAATTTTTCGACATAGTTTTCAAATTTTTAGAGGGGTCAATATTTAAAAAAATTACTGCTATGGCAAGTAATTTGAATGACACGGTCATCACGGAATTTTGAACAAAGTTGTGCATTTTTGAACTAGTTTCCAAGTTTGAGCACGATTGGAATAGTACTCTTCGAGTTATTCCAAAAATAACAACGATATAACGAAAATTAAATTTGATCATTTTTTTCAAATCTTACCAAAAATAAAAATTTGGGATACTGTTACGAAATATATAGTTAAAACTCAGTGCAATTTTTTATGGAATCTGACAAAATAAAGAAATATTTCAAGAATTTTTTTTCAAAAAAGTGTTAATGCCACGATTACCACGATATTTCGCACAAACTTTTGCATTAGCGTTTTTAAAACTAGCATCCAAGTTAAGTCATGATTGGATCGGTATTTTTGAGTTAATTTCGGATAAAACAACGATACCGAGAAGAAAAATACAATTTGACATATTTTCATCAAACATGTCCGAAAGTTGAACCGAAATCGGACTGTAATTTCGCACACTGTTGTGAAATACAGAATTTGAGGTCCGTGCAAAATTTCGCCAGAATCTGATGAATGATTTTATGAAAAAATTGTTTTTTTTTTCATTTACTATCCATACTAACCCGATTATTTTGCTGTTAATTGCGCGTCAGTACGCTTGAAATGACCACCAAAAATAGGATTGTTCAATTATTGAGATGTTGAAGACATAATCTCAAATGATCATATAATAACAGAAAAACTCTATAACATATTCCAGATATTTTCTGAAATGAATTTTAGGGATGAATATGTCGTTAATAAGACACTCTGATGACTGCCAATAGTCGACTTCGGACCAGATTGTAAACCTACAAATTGCTCAAATTTACTATCACTGGGGAAGGGGAATTTCAGAACATATTCGACATGATGAGGATGAGGTTATTTATGAATATCCGTAAACAATGCCTCGAATCCGCAGACCAGATAATTCTTTCCAAATATAGGTTTTTGTTGAGATCATCTCTGATTGGCTGGATATTAAGTTGGGATTCCTGATTTTGAGTCAATAGTGTCATGTTCACATAGGATATGTTCCGCAAATCAACTTGGTTATTTCGATTGATATTTGATTTATGAAAAAGACGATCCTTCTGTCACCAGAACAGTCAATTTTCTATGATTAGATATCCATAGCATAGAACAATTTATATTTACTTTATAATCCATAGAACATAGCAAAGACAACAATCAATAATGAAAAAATAACTAACTGTGGTCTATGAAGAAGTAAATATAGATTATTCTATGCCATGGAGATGTTACCATAAAAAATTGACTGTCGTTCTAGTGACAGAAAGATTGCTTTTTCATCCATCAAATTCCGGAAATAAATCTTTTTTCAGGAACCAACCGAATATTTCATATTTACGGAACGGAAAACCGGCAACTGAAATAACAAAGTTGATTTGCGGAACATATCCTTTATAAACTTGACACTAATGACGTGAAATCCGGAACCCCAACTTAAATTTCAGCCAATCAGAGATGATCTTGACGAGAACCTATATTTGAAAAGAATTATCTTGTTTGAAGAGTCGAGGCAACGTTTACGGATATTTATAAATAATGCGAACCTTACCATGTCGAATTTGTTCTGAAATTCAGCAACAGCAATGTGATATTTTGTTGGTGAGATTGAAACACAAATCAAGAGGTCGCAATTCCCGGGCATAACTCAGGAATTCATTTTGTATCTCATACATAGATCATACCAAAAATCCTCCGATGAAAATTCATAAAAAATTTCACATGACAGAATATGCATTTGTATTCAGGCAAGACAACACTGGCGCCAATCAATTTAATTACACGAATTTCGAAATTTCATTATACACTGATTACTATTCATTGAATAGGTACCTCTTTTCAATTAACTGGCGTTTCATCATTTAATTTATAGCTGGCGGAGACCCAGAGTGCTTAATAATCAATAAATATTAATTTCGATATTTCTTGGTCTTTTATTTATGACATTCTCATTTTATTTAGGTACCCAAATCTGTGAGAGAATCCAAGCACTGAGTTGGTTCCAAAGGTCAGTTCTCAATCGAATAGACTACTTCGGCCCAAGTTGCCAACCCACAATTTTCTTCACAAATTTACTATCACTGGGGAACGGGAATTTCAGGACAAATTCTACATTATAAGGTTCGCGTTATTTATAAATCTCCGTAAAAGATGCCTCGGCTCCTCAAACAAGATAACAAATGAAAGGATTTGTTAAAATCATCTCTGATTGGCTGAAATTTAAGTTGGGATTCCTGATTTCATGTTAATAGTGTCAAATTTATATAGGATATATTCCGCAAATCAACTTGGTTACTTCGGTTGCCGGTTTTCTGTTCTGTAAATATGAAATATTCGGTTGGTTCCTGAAAAAAAGGTTAATTACGGAGTCTGATTGATGAAAAAACGTTCTTTCTGTCACCAGAAAGACAGTCAATATTCTATGGTAACATGTCCATAGCATAGAACAATCTTTATTTACTTTATGATCCATAGAACATAGAAGAGACAACAATCAACAATGACTAGCTATGCTCTGTAAAATGACTAGCTATGCTCTGTGGATCATAAGGTAAATAAAGATTGTTCTATGCTATGGACATATTACCATAAAACATTGATTGTCGTTCTGGTGCATAGATTTAATATGTCTTATGTTCTGGTGTCAGAAAGATTGCTTTTTCATCAATCAATATCCGTAATTAACCTTATTTTTTCAGGAACCAACCGAATATTTCATATTTACAGAAGGGAAAACCGGCAACCGAAATAACCAAGTTGCTTTGCGGAACATATTCTTTATAAACTTGACACTATTAACATGAAATCAGGAATCCCAACTCAAATTTCAACCTAACAAAAACCTATATTTGGAAGGAATTATCTTGTTTGAGGAGCCGAGGTATCTTTTACGGGTAGTTATAAATAACGCGAACCTTATCATGTCGATTTTGTCCTGAAATTCCCGTTCCCCAGTGATAGTAAATTTGTGAAGAAAATTGTGGGTTGGCAATTTGGGCCGAAGTCGTCTATTGGATCTAAATAAAGGTGTTGTTAAGATAATCTCTGATTGGCTGAAATTTAACTTAGGTTTCCTGATCTTACGTCAGTAGTGTCAAGTTTATAAAGGATATGTTCCGCAAATCAACGTTATTACGTTTGCTGGTTTTCTATTGCCCAAATCCGTAAATATGAATTGTTCGATTGGTCCCTGGAAAAAAAGGGTTATTTACAGAATTTGATTGATAAAAATCTGATAGATTTTCTGTCACCAGAACGACAGTCGTTCCTCTGTGGTACTATATCCATACCATTGAACAATCTATATTTACTTCATGATCCATATACCATAGTATCCTTCATTGTTCATTGTTGTCTGACTGAATCAGAAATTTCAGATATTATGTTACCATAGAAAAACGACAGCCGTTCTGGTGACAGAAAATCTATCGCTCTTTCAGCAATCCTACTCCGTGAATATTTTTTTTTCGAAAACAACCTAACATTTCATATTTAGGGAATGAAAAATCAAGAATCAAAATAACCAATTTGATTTGCGGAATATATCCTATAAAAGCTTGTCATTATTGACGTGAAATCAGGAATCCCAACTTAAATTTCAGCCAATCAGAGATCTTAACGAATACCTATATTTGGATCAAATTATCTGGTTTGAGCAGTTGTTGCACAGCTTACGGATATTTATAAAGAACGTGAACGTCATCGTGTCGAATTCATTCTGGAATTCCCCTTCCCCAGTGCTTGTGAAGTACATACTTCGACATTCTGGATTCTCCTTGAAATTCTCTGGTTTTCAGTTTAAACGAGTGTCTTCAACTTGGATCACAGAAATGACCATGAATATGAATCATCTTTTTATCTTGTATACTTTATCGAAAAATTTAAGTGAATTTGTTTGGAATTTCAATATTTTCTAACTAGCTCGAAATGTTCGCATTTAATGGGGGTTTTTCCCTTAAACGAAAATGCAGTAATTTTCATGAAAAACTTTCAGAACATCACATTTCAAACGTATAATTTCAATATCATATTTTTAAAAAAATGTTTGATCACCCAAAACTGAAAAATAAAAATGGGGATTTGCATTTAAAGGGATTTGTCATGAGTGCACGATATGGCAACGTCGAATCCAGCATTCTCGGAAAGAAAAGGACGTCAAATGTGTTACTTTGCTTAGGAAAACAGAGATAGCTATACTTCGATCTGGTTAGAGTAGAAGACAACGACTAAGAAATAGAAAAAGAAGAGCACAGACTGTCATACTGTCATATTACTGACAAATCGCAAACGGAAATTGTTTGGTTATATTGACAAAGTGTACCACAGAATAGGAATAAATACTGCATTATTCTATAGCAGAAAAAGCTATTCTACTAAACACCGTTGTCACTACGTGCATGCCTGGCAAATCCCAAACCCCAATTTTGAAACCTAATTTTGAATACTTTCTGAAGGTAATTTGGGAAAATGATGAATCAAACCCATAATAATTATGTTCAAATTTGCATTTGCAGTAATAACCCGAATTCAGGAAAAACCCCCATTAGCTGAGGAATATGAGATTTATATGAAAATAGAAGAATAAGATTAAAATGAGTTCAGTACCTACAACCAAGTAACATCAAATCAGTCTATGCTGAAGAAAATGTATATGTCGAAAACATATGTTTAAGATATATACTTGGATTACCAATTTCCTCAGGCTATTATTTCCATTATTATAGTCATGAAACAGTTCGGCGCCCAGAATCGATTTGGTTTGGAAAAGCCAGTTTCGATGGAAAATTGCACATGAGGATCAAAAATTCAACGAATGCCTACGGTGAGTGATGTGTACGACTTGAAGTTCAATATTCGCAAATCATAAAGGAATAGAACAGAAAACGTAACAGTTTTGAGAATTTCCAAAATTCCAATTCGATGAAGATGCCTAAAAACTGAGATTGACGAAGAATCCGATATCAAATTCAATTTTGTCCGACCGGTCGTCCGTTGCAGCGATATCTTTGGAAGGAAACGAGCTAGTGACTTTGTTTTGGGGTAGGATGCGTATTAAAATGTGACGGTTGAGTTTGAGTCGGAGCAAAATCAGCCTTACGGTTTAGGAGTTATATTCCATTTGAAATTTCGAGTTTCTTTCCTCGATATCTGGAGAAGTATCGATGCGATCGGATTAAAACTTCGTCATAAGTTGAAGAATACGGACGCGCAACTTGATGCAAAATTTCGTTAGGATCGCTCCGTCGGAAAATTCGTAGGAAATTTTTAGAAATTTTCCATTTTGTTTTGAATTTTTTTCAGGAAACTGTTCATCAAATTTCTATGCAGTTTGACACAGAACTGGAAGCTAACATTAAAGAAGAGTATCGATTGAAGCTCATTTTGGGAGGATTCCGCATCATTTTTTAGGTTTTTTTCTGGGTTTTCACGGCCAATATCTGAAATAGAACTATTAAAAATTAACTAACATCAAGACCATGATATATCAAAAAACGAGAGCACAAAAACAACCTAAGCAATAGAGACATACAAAAATCCCAAATAGCAAACCATGTATGTTCGACCATTGGGAATCACATGATAGATTGGGACAATACATTGGCTAAATTTACTTAAAAAAGAGGTAGAATTAAAACAAACAAAATAACTTCCGGAAGAATCTACTCAGTAGCTTGATAATTTAAGAATAAGTTTGGAGTTCAATTACGAATGCCGAATTGGCGAATTAGTAAAAACTATCGAATGATTCCGCAGATATACCCTTTCAAAATTTCAGTTTCCCGATATTTCCAAAAACATAGATAGAATCGCCCTTCAATGAAAAATACCACCTTGAAGTTTCAGCCAAAAAGGGTCTATAGAACAATGAGCAAAATAGCTCTTCCATTCAACAAAATGCAGGACGACTCTTTATTTTTTGGTATTTTTCATTGAAGGGCGATTCGATCTATATTTTTGTAAATATCGGGAAACTGACATTTTGAAAGGGTATATCTGAGGAATCATTCGATAGTTTTTACTAATTCGCCAATTCAGCATTCGTAATTAAACTCCAAACTCTACAATTATCAAGCTACTGAGTAGATTCTTCCGGAAGTTATTTTGTTCACTATCGGTGGTTAGTCCGGCCGTAAACACATTAACTTTGAAAGAAATCGACATAGGGAATATATTTGTAGGGTAGATTTTCAGTTTAATTAAGAAGGTCGAATGCTTGAATGGGTTGAATTCGCCAATTATTCTTTAGATAGTTATACCCATTCAAAAGTTTCGATCGAATTGCAATCTAATATACTTGATGGAAAATTATAGCTTGAGGTTTATGCAGAATTTCGTGAAGACCATATGAAAAAATCTGCGTTTGGCAAGGTCAATACCTGAATAGATGACCGCTTTGGCAACGGAACAAGCGCGTAAAAGCTCCTGACCTCCTGATCAGATTGAAACTTTGTAAACAGTTTTGGAATACCAACGCGCAAAATTTCTTGTCGCTCTAATCGTTAGATTTCAACGAAACTTGGCATAAACCTTACAGTCATTATTCAAAAACAATGTTTAAAATTTCAATTCGATCCGATATTTAATTCCGGAGATATATGGAAGAAAAAAATGCAAAATTGCGTTGTCATTTGTAATTTAGAAGAAATACAGATGCAATCAGATTGAAAATCGTAATCTGGTGGAGAATATCAACGCGCAACTAGGTGCATAATTTCGTGTTGATCTCATTGTTAGAATTCGAACAAATCCGTAAAAGCTCCTGTGCTCACGTCAGTGCTTTTCTAGGTTTTTAAACTATCAGTGGCGTCCACGAAACAGTATTGGCGAATGAAGATAAGCGCTACTCCCTCTGGTGGCTATCCGAGTAACCCGAGGTACAGACATTATCATTGACAAGTTAAAAGAAATGTTGAGAAAATGAGAAAGTTTATGCATTTTTCTTGGCGTTTGTGTAATTTTACAAGTGCTTCTACTGGGGAAAAGCAAACTCAAATGTCCCTTTCCATAGATTTCCACAGCCCGGTGAAAAATTTGGAGTAAGGGTGTAAGAATCTTCTTTTAAAAAGTCGGGACTGAAAGTGGTGAAGAATCGATAAAAACCAACAAACAAGATTTATGAGAGTCTGTTACCTGCATTTTACCGATGACGATCATTTTTATAGAGGTAGGCACGAATTGCTCATGAAATATTAGATCACATTTATGAAGACAATTTTTTTCCAGGCCCATAATCCAAGCAGAGAAATTTACTTAAGAGAAAAGCTATGCCTTCTAGAAATCTGTCTGTTGAAATGATCATTAAGGAACAACGTAAATGTTCTAGTGATAGAACTGACTATTGAAAAAAATGAGTCTCAACAAGGAAATATCTGGTGATGAATACTCTTCGCTCAAAGTGCTTCTGCCGATGAAAGCAAAGTTGTACAAGGCTTATTTATTACAGCTTTTTCAAGACCAATCATATGACTGTTGGAAAATTTATTTGTCAATCCATAATGAATAAGGCTTACGGTACAAGTAGCATTAGTTTCATGTGAATGAATTCATTTTATTCACAATATATTGAGTATTTAGTCCTTCCCAATAAAATAGTAAAGCTATGAGTATTTGTCTATTATTCCAAAAAGTATGTTTTACAAAGTCAATCTTGCCATTTGGATCTGAAAATAAATAATATAAAAATACTGTCTAATTTTGGAGATATCCCCGTAATTTCAGAGTTGCTACACTCAATTAGATTGAAGGATGATACATGCCTACTTTATAAGAATGGAATATGTACTCCCAGTAATACTCTCGTCAACTATAAAAGTCTAAAAAGTCTTTGAATAAATCGTGAAATCAAAAATTATCAAACCAAACACTAACAAACAGTACAAAATCGACTATCAAAACAAAATCTATGTCTGCATGTAAGGTTCTCAAACTGGCCACCGTGGCGCTGCAATCTTAAATTCAGATGCCAAATAGACGACTTCGGCCCAAGTTGCCAACCCACAATTTACTTAGCAAGTTTACTTTCACTGGGGAACGGGAATTTCAAGACAAATTCGACATGATAAGGTTCGCGTTATTTATAAATACCCGTAAAACATGCCTCGGCTCTTCAAACCAGATAATTCCTTCCAAATATAGGTTTTTGTTAAGATCGTCTCCGATTGGTTGAAATTTAAGTTGGGATTCCTGATTTCATGCAAACAGTGTCAATTTTCATAGGATACGTTCCGAAAATCAACTCTGTTGTTTCGGTTGCCGATTTTCCGCTCCGTAAATATGAAATTTTCGGATGGTTCCTGGAACAAGCGCGTGAAAAAGGTTATTTACGGAATCTGGTTGATGAAAATGCGATCGATTTACTGTCACCAGAACGATTTTCTATGGTAAATATCCATAGCATAGAACAATCATGTTTACTTTAGGTTTGTTTTGGTTCCGAGTTCGGAACCACAGACTATTGGTCTATGCTAGAACCGTCCCGAACAGATCTGAACTCGGAACCAAAAGTAAACATGATTGTTCTATGCTATGGATATTTACCATAGAAAATCGTTCTGGTGGCAGTAAATCGACCGCATTTTCATCAACCAGATTCCGTAAATAACCTTTTTCACGCACTTGTTCCAGGAACCATCCGAAAATTTCATATTTACGGAGCGGAAAATCGGCAACCGAAACAACAGAGTTGATTTTCGGAACGTATCCTATGAAAATTGACACTGTTTGCATGAAATCAGGAATCCCAACTTAAATTTCAACCAATCGGAGACGATCTTAACAAAAACCTATATTTGGAAGGAATTATCTGGTTTGAAGAGCCGAGGCATGTTTTACGGGTATTTATAAATAATGCGAACCTTATCATGTCGAATTTGTCCTGAAATTCCCGTTCCCCAGTGAAAGTAAACTTGCTAAGTAAATTGTGGGTTGGCAACTTGGGCCGAAGTCGTCTATTGAATAGAAACGGGAACCTTCAAAATACCACATCTTGAAATCAATCAAGTATTTCAATCAGAAAATGAGACTCCCCATACTTTCTCACAGCAAAATGTTATTCCAGACATGATTATCTGATATATAAATCAATAAAGCACTCATTTCCTCTACCTCTAATTCGGACCAAAATGAATGGAAAGTATCGTATTTATTTTGGAAAGCGTTGACAGCTTCAAAAACAAATAACTCTCTTGACTTCAAACAGTTTCCAAGACGTCATATTTTGCATCTCCCACACTTCCTAAACGAAAATGTGACTTATCATATTCCAAATGAGCGTCTAAAATATCATTTTAATATTTTTTGTCATAACATCCTCTCCGTTCGGAGAGATCGTCTTCAGGTGGTAAAACCGCAAAACATACAGCAGGATGTCGGTCTTCAGTCGTCAGCTACTTGAAAATACAGGAGTGGGACGAGATGCCCTGTCGAAGCAGCTGTGTTTTACGTTTTTGGGTTCGGTTTCATCTTTCGTTTCACCCTGTCATTTGTATCTTGCCGTTTCTTCTGAGAACTGGGGATACCTTCGACCACCGGAACTTAATTATGTTACAATTTGGCATGTTTCTCTTGACAGCCCTTGTTGTTAGTATGATTTAGAAACCACCTGCTCGGGTCTTGGGGCTATAATTGGATATCGGAGTCGAAATTTTCGAAATGGTGATAATTCTTATCTGTATTGAGTAGGTAAGGTTTTATTTGACGTTGATGGAGATTCATTAGGTAATAAATTATATCAGTTCGAATGTCTACGAAAATTTAGAATAATCGAATGAAATTGATATTTATAAGATTGTGGTTGAAAATCGACTTCAACGTCTGTGCCAAATTTCATCGAAATGTTAATCTGAGTCAGATTTTCGAGAACATTTTTAAATTTTTTTTTCAACAATGGGGGTTTTTCCTGAATTTGGGTTATTACTGCAAATGCAAATTTGAACATAATTATTATGGGTTTGATTCATCATTTTCCCAAATTACCTTCAGAAAGTACTCAAAATCAGATTTCGAAATTGGGGTTTGGGATTTGCCAGGCATGCACGAAGTGACATCGGTGTTTAGTAGAATAGCTTTTTCTGCTATAGAATAATGAAATATTTATTTCTATTCTGTGGTACACACGTGTTCTTTGTCAATATAACCAAACAATTTCCGTTTGCGATTTGTCAGTAATATGACAGTCTGTGCTCTTCTTTTTCTATTCCTTGGTCGTTGTCTTCTACTCTAACCAGATCGAAGTATAGCTATCTCTGTTTTCCTAAGCAAAGTAACAAATAAGACGTCCTATTCTTTCCGAGAAAGCTGAATTCGACGTTGCCATATTGTGCACTCATGACAAATCCCTTTAAATGCAAATTCCCATTTTTATTTTTCAGTTTTAGGTGATCAAACATTTTTTTTAAAATATAATATTGAAATTATATGTTTGAAATGTGATGTTCTAAAGGTTTGTCATGACAATTACTGCATTTTCGTTTGAAGGAAAAACCCCCATCAAATCCTCACGAAATTTTGCATCAATTTGCGCATTGGTATCCTTTTACTACTTACGTAACTTCAATTTAAGCGCATCAGTACCCCTACAAGGATGGACTCCCTGAAGAACAATTCGTCGTCAAATTAAATTCTGTCCGACCGGCTGGCTTTCCGGCCGTATGTGCTCTAACTTTCGAAAGAGAGAACATAGCAACTTGAAATTGTTGGATTAGGTTTGTAGTCTAGATATCCCGGTTGAGTTCATTAATGGATGCATTCGATCAAATAGCTTCGGAGTATGGCCCATTTGAAATTTTGAGGTTAATTCTCCGATATCACATGAAAAACTGATTCGATCAAATTAAAACATGGTAGACAGTTTTGGAATACCAACGCGCAAGTCAGTTGTTAGAAAATCCAAAAAAAATTTATTTCAACATTTTTCGATTATTTTTTCCAAATCATTGATCAAAATTCAACGGAATTTGGTACAAACTTGAGCGTCAGTATTTAACAACAATGTTCCAAACTTCAATTCAATCCGGTATTAACTTTCGGAGAAATGCCAAATTTCGTCGTAATTTGGAATTTTAACGTTATTTCCGCAATATCTCAACGAATACGGATGTAATCAGATTGAAATTTCGAAATCAATTGAAGGATATCAACGCGCAACTAACTACTTATTAGGTGCAAAATTTTGTGTTGATCTAGTGCTTAGAATTTGAACTCATGTCAATGCTTTTATAGAATTTTTTCTTGACAGCCCTTGTTGTCAGTATGATTGAGAAACCACCTGCTTGGGTCTTAAGGCCATAATTGGATATTGGACTTGAAATTTTCGAAATGGTGATAATTCTTATCTGTATTGAGTAGTTATGGTTTTATTTGACGTTAATGGGGATTTATGATGTGATAAATTACATAATTAGATCAGTTCGAATCGATAGTCTGTTATTTTGTTTTCTTGATATTTTTTGGGTCGATATATTGTAATGTGATACAAGGAATTGTAATATATGATAATATATTAGTATAATAATTCAGCTGAGTTTCGAAGCAAATGGTTCAGAATTGAATCATCACTCTTGAACTCATTCAGAAAATATCGGTCCATGAGAATTCTAGGAAAGCACTGACGTGAAGTCAGCAGCGAATTCGCTGTCAAAGTGGTCATCCTTTCGAGTGTTGTCCCCGCCAAACGCACCTTTACTTCCTGGTGGAAAGATTTGGCGGTCTTCTAATCATATTATATTCACGAAATTCTGTGTGAACCTTCAAATTGTCATTTTAGAATAAAGAACTGGATCACAATTAGATCTAATATGTATTACTGGAAATATTGGGAAAATTAAATTTTAACTGATCTGCCGAATTGTGAGGTGGATTTCACCCATTCTCGAATGCAACCTTCGTAATTAAGTCCAAAATTTTCTTTGGAAATATCGAGTCTTTTTTGCTGAACTAATTGTGTTTACGGTCGTCCTCGCGGTCGATCGAAATATTCCGCAAATATGTCCATTCAACATTTTATTTTCTCAATCTTTCCAATAAAACAGAGAGATCGAATTGAAATCCAGAACTTGATTGAAAAATGACAGCTTGATGATTCATGCAGAATTCGAGAGGATAATATGATCAGATGATCACAGAATATTAAATATTCAGAAAAAAATTGAATTTGAAAATTCATTTATTAAATCTAATAAATGATTTGAAACAATTTAATTCTCTCGAAAAAATTTCGAAAAACAGTTTTTTTTTAATTTTGGTCGTAAATTGAATAGGATCTCAAAAAAATTCGCAAAAAGTTGCTCGTCGTTATACTTCAACTAACTGCCAAGTTTGAATTCAATCGCTCAAGTAGTTACTGAATTATTAGGGAAACAACCTCAAAATTTCAACTGTCAATAACTCCGAAACCGATTTGGCAAAAACGAACTTTACAAAAGCATCTGGTCAAAAAATACGGTTCCAGGATGAGAAGCATTCCGGCATAAAAATTATCAAGATACAAATCTCCAGTCCGAAACATTGAAAGACAACAATTTTATGAATGATACTGACCTTCCGTGGTGTGGTCCCACATTTTCATGGTCGAAGGAAGAACTTGCCGTGATGTACTCGTCCTTAATCATACCATTTTCCATGCCAAGGGGTGTGAGACATTGTGCTACAAAAATAATGAGAGATGCCGTCATTCCAAGAAATGAAACTTAATGAGAAAATTATGCCAACATCAACTGCTAACGATATTCATACTTACAAGGATCAAGCTCATAAGTTGCAACTGCCAGTGAAAATAAAATTGCTGCCACCAGATGTTTCTTCATCATCCCAAGAATATCTCATCTGTAAAAATAGAACTCTTCTTATTGATCTTCAAGTAACTAGTATTAAGCTTCAAGCTACGAATTTCAACTAGAGTTGCGAATGAAGTGGATAATTTTCTAACATTCCTATTATGTATACTTCGAAGTTCCAATTGGAAACTGTCTATTCTCTTATTATGTTTTTTGGCATTATATGTTTTTTAACATTTATGCTCTTGAGTTCCAAGTAATTAAACTTGTAAGTAGAGCGTTTTCAATATGCACATAATCTTCAGCTAGTCGAAACATATGAACAATGAATTTGCAACATCACATAAGCATTATTTTGGTGTTGACGAATAGCCAAAAAGAAATGGTATCAGGAAAGTATCATAATTAATAATATTCATTACATTTTGAATGAAAAACACAAGGATGGACAAATGAATATTAGAAATTTTCACTAGTAATACCACTAGAGGTCAAATTATTTCTGGAAATTTTTTCGAGCTCATGAATATTTTGAAAATTATCCACAGTCGAAGACGACGTATAATTTTCTAAAAATATTCATGAGCGAGAAAAAATTTCCGGATTCAATTTGACCTCGTGTGCTATTCGGTGAGAAAACTCCACAACAAATGTGTTTATTTCCAACATCAATTTTCGTCTTCATTAAGTACTTGCAAAACAGGAGGTTTTTTCGACTTGATTATTTAGTTACCATGGCACCTCAGTGAAACTTTAAGCTAGAAATTATTTCCGTTTTGAATTTGCAAAAACAACACGACGTAGAAAAATTTCTCACTTCAAGAATGTAAAGAATGTATAATATTCGTCAGAATATTAAGCAGTTGATACCCGCGAATACTAGGAAATCGAAGGCAAGTGTGTGGAAGCAGTTTATAAACTTTTGTGCAGAAAAAGCGTATGATTTCGACAGAGCGGATATACCTGTGGAAGAACTGGCGCTTATTCTTGAAGACTATGCCTTCAACATGCGAAAAAAGAACTCCCAAGACTACAAGGAGAGTGTTATCAAAGTTCTATGAAACTCTACAGCTAAGCAGTTGCAGGAATATTTTTTCGAAAGGTATCATCGCAAATTTAATCCATTCTCTGACAGAATTTGTCAACGCAAGAGCTGCAAAAAATGCTAAGCGTCGGAAGCTACAAATAGATCCAACCAAGAGAACGGCAAGTTCATCCGCACTATCAGCAGACCAATTGAGAAAATATTCTGTCATAAATATCAAAAAAATTTCCAGTATAATTCGCTGTTGGGTACCTACGAGGAAAAAATCTCCACTAAAATTCATCCGTAGCGATGGTGATCTGTCAGAAATAGACGTTCTGATTGGTTAAAAATTACATGTGTGCAATTTTCACTGTTATCTTTCAGTTTCTTCCAAATGAAACAAAATCTTGATCCATAAGGGTAGGTGTTTTTTCATCGTTCTACCTGGATATTCAGTTAATCTCCAAATTTTTCAACTATATTCGATGATTCAAAATTACTCGGCGTGAAATCAATATTTAACAACAGTGTTTCAAATTTCAATTCGATCCAATACTTATTTTCGGAGGTACAAGAACCAAATAAGTACTATTCCGTTGTTAATTTGATTTTCGAGATTATTTCCTCAATATCTCATGAGATGCACCGAAGCGATCAGACTGAAACTTTGTAACTATAGTTGCAGTATACGGACGCACAGAATAATGCAGAATTTCGTGAGGATGAAGAATTAAAAATTATCTTCGAAAACTAAAAATTTTCCTTGAAAAACTATTAATAAGATTTCAATAAAATTTGGAGCAGGCCTTGAAGTCAAAATTTTACATAGTGCTTCAAATTTCTGTCTGATCCGATGTTTATTTTTGCAGATAATGGAAAAGAATTAGTTAAAATTCATGGTTATTTGGAATTATTTCCCCGATTTCTCAAGAAGAACGCTATCAAGTTAAACTCCATTGCTAGTTAAAGAATACCGGCACAGAGTTTTTTGCCAAATTTCGTGGGGATCGTACAGGTAGGAAATTTTCGAAAGATTTGTTTTTCGAAAATATTTCAGATTATATCGGATATTCATCTTCGAAATTGAAGGTAAAAATATGTCAAATTTTGTTATTACTTTCTGGATATCAATGTTATTTCCGAAATTTCTCAAAAAATATTGATCCGGTCATGATGAAATTTGGTAAGTGATTGGCAAATGCTGATACGCAAACTTGGGCAAATTTAAATAATGATCGTGTCAAAAAAAATTCAAATTTTATTTTGAAATACTATGTTTTGCTATCTTCTAATTATGAAGTCCTTCAAAATTCTGCATGAACCTTCAAGTTCTAATTTTTCAATTAAGTACTGGATTTCAATTCGATTTTTGGAAATATCGAGAAAAAAAGATTTTGAATGGGTACCTATATCTGTGAAATCATTAGGTTTCCAATACACGAATTGTGTCTTCGTTAAACATTAAATCCCAACAACAAATCAAACATTTACTGTTTGAAATGACACAAATAGTTTTATAGAGTCAATATCAATTTTAATATAATTTCTGAAGTTTCAAAGCTTTTTGAAAGTGTTGTTTACTACATTTCATTAATCAAAGGAAGAAGATGGTTTGAATCTTGTTGTCAAAAT
Source organism: Myrrha octodecimguttata (assembly GCA_958510865.1). Lineage (NCBI taxonomy): Eukaryota > Metazoa > Arthropoda > Insecta > Coleoptera > Coccinellidae > Myrrha > Myrrha octodecimguttata. The sequence continues at coordinate 87,148,973 of OY294056.1, forward strand.
TTTTCTATGCACAAATATTCGCATTCGACAAGCTTGCCAGAGTTTCTAAATCAGCTGAGTCCGTTTGTAATCAGGGACCCTATCCTTGAATGTGATGGAATGAGCGTTCTCTATCGTTTCATCAAAAATGCACCGCGTTTCCTTGACAACAGCGTCGACATGCCTATTTCTCCCATCCCCGATTCAAGAATAGGGATCGAGGTGAGTACACGTGGTAAGATTTTGACATATAATTTAGAATAGATGCTACTGAGGATTCTTGATAGAACACTGTAATTACTATTATTTTTGTATTGTATTCTATCATATAACCGTTTTTTCAGGTCTTTCGCTTCAATTATTATATGTCAGTAGATAAAATGATTAAATTTGTCATTCATACGTATAACCTTGAAGAAAATAAAAGTTCATCTTAATAATCGATATTATGTAAATGTATTTTTTTTAAGGATGGGCCCGTTAATAAACTCCAAACCAGCTCTACAATTATCAAGTTTCTCAGTAGATTCTATCGGTAGTTCTATTCGTAAATGAGTATAATCCGCCGAATGGTTAGTTGATATGTCCAAACATTTCCAACCTAGGCGTACTTGGCGGAGTCAACACTTGAATAGATGATCGCTGTGGCAACGAATACGAAGAGCGTTATAGCACCCTAACCTCAAGTCAGTACTTTTTTAGAATTTTTTGAGTATGTAATCAACTAGAGAAACTAGTCTTAAAATCTGGCAACTACTAACCGAGACGCCGTATTTAGTTATGTAAGTATATCTTAAATTATTAAGGTTTCTATGTATCACCCTCCTATACATTTTTCTCCTCAAATATAACAAATGGTATCAATTGAATTCGTTCAAAAACCAATGCGCTGGCTATTGTACCTTCGACAATGGCCAACATTCATAAGAATAATTATACACAGTTATGTTACTACTCACTTATCGAGATTGAAT